>JAPDVU010000005.1:48583093-49900593 GCA_026230045.1 Corynorhinus townsendii | reverse complement strand
TGGTTTCACTTTATATCTGTCAATCATTTATATATTTTAAAGGTATATAATTTGTTATATAAATTTTATTAAATATTATATTTTTGTTGTGGTTTTTACCTTTCATCAATATAAAATGATTATTTGTTCCACTTAATTATTTTTATCTTGAGTTCTACTTTGATACAAATAATGCCACTTTTTCTTTCTTTGTTTTATCTTTTGCCTGTAATTTTTGAATGGTACTTGCTGAGTCCTTTTTGTGTTAAGACTTACACTTTTTTCCCCCAGTTACAAATATTTTTCTCTATTCTTTATTTTTTTCCTTCTACTTGCTTTCTTCTTTCTTTCTTTCTAGAATTCCTGTTAAACAGATATTGAATCTTTAAGTTTTGTCTCTAATCTTTTCTTTCATCATTTTAAATTTCTTTTTCTTCTTCCTTTTAAATTCTGAGAATTTTTAAACATGTTTCTAGTTCCCTGAATCAATATTTTATCATATTTAATTTGTTTACTTATGTCATACTAGAGGCCCGGTGTACGAAATTGTGCACGAGTGGGGTCCCTAGGCCTGGCCAGCGATTAGGGCCAGCTGGGGCCTTCCTGCCGGCTGCCAGATAGGGAAGGGACCATAGGAGGTTGGCCAGTGCAAGGAGGGACCAGGGGAGGTTGGCCAGCTGCGGGAGGTTGGCTGTTTGAGCGCACTGACCACCAGGGGGCAGCTACTGCATTGAACTTCCCCCTGGTGGTCAGTGCATGTCATAGTGACTGGTCGTTCTGGTTGCTTAACTTTTATATATATAGACAATTATATCATATTTTATAACTTCTTATTTTTTATAACTCAGCTATTGGGATTTGCATTTCCAAGAGCACTTTCCTACTCTCAATGAGTTTTTTTTTTCATGATTACTTGTTATAGTTTCATTAATATGTTGTCCATGAATCATGTTGTAAGTCAAGTATGTCAAACTCACAGCCCATGGGCCGCATGTGGCCTACAATGAATATTTTTGTGGCCCAGTCAATATAATGGTATGCAAGAAATGTTTTAATAAAAATGTATAACTTAATTTTTACAATAGTCTGTTATTTACAGTATATTTACAATATACAATATATTTACAATATACATAATCTATTTATATAAAAGCCTAAGCGACCGAACAACAGAACGACCAGCCGACCTGTTGCTATGACATGCACTGACCACTAGGGTGCAGAGACTCAATGCAGAAGTTGCCCCCTGGTGGTCAGTGTGCTCCCACAGTGGGAGTGCCACTCAGCTGACAGACGGATGCCAGATGCAGGGTTCATGGCTGGCCGCCACAACCCGGAGACCTCAGTGGAGGGGCAGCAAGCCGACTGAGCAGCGGCGGCAGCAGGTGCAGTGGGGCTGGAATGAGCAGAAGTGGCAGCAGGAGTGGCAGGCGGCGTTGGACTGCCAGTTTCCTGCAGGCTATGCTGAGGGACCCCACCGGCGCACAAATCTGTGCACCAGGCCTCTGGTTATTAATAATGAACTACAAAGTTTGCTAATGACTGCTTACTATAATCATGTTGCATTCATTTCCCTTACATGCCTTATGTGCAGGTGCACCATTTCTCTCCACTAATACTGGCAGCGAATATGTTAGCAGCCAATTACCACGTAATTAGTCTTGTACTGACTTGTTTGGTGTGCGCAACTGGAAATATTTTGCTTTTGGAGAACAAGAAAAATAGGTTGATTTGCATTATGCTTGTTAATTTCTGCAGTTATTCAGTGTTTGGTAAGTTAATGTCCAAGAAAAAATATTAATTTTTATTAAAATGTTCTATTATTTTATCTTAATGATTACTCATTTATTTCAGCCCTTTCTATCCAGCATGTCTCTATTGAAATAAACCTATGTTTCTGTGAAAATTGAAGCTTTTGTGTGTTTTTTGAGGCCCACATAAATTTAAACCTTGTTTATTTGGTCCATGTTAGCCTTTGAGTTTGGCATGCTTGTTGTAAGCATACATTCCAGTTTTCAAAAAATCTTATTTCCCCAGGAATGTAATGTGATAATTCGGATTGGCTCTAGCTTTTCAAAATGTTATATAGTTTTCTGTAGTTAATGATCCTTATTTGATAATTCTGACAGAAGGGGGTCTAGCCATACTGCTAATAATAAAGGCTAACATTCATGGTGCACATATCAGGCAAGATTGTTCTCAATGATTTACACAGATAATTTGTTTAATCTTCACAACAACTGGGAGCTAAATATCGCCCACATGACCCATGGCAACTGCAAGTTCTCTATCCCTCCACATGAATAAGGCTGCTTCCCACAGAATTCTGCCCACATCCCAGTCAACACACCAGCAGGGAATGAACACTGAACCAGAAAGGACTTAACCCGCTTGGGTATGAGACTTCGTTTCATAGCTACTACCTCTGAGCCAAACATTGTTATCCACAGCTGTATGCCAATTTGCTCTAACTTCCTGATTAACTGAGCAGTTCTGCTTGGATCTTCTAGCCAATCCCAGACACAGTAAGTAACTTTCTTCACAGGTCCTTTGGAGACTTACGTAAAAAGGCAATAATACTACATGTTTACCGAATTTATAAAATCTCTCCAAACAAGTCCTATCTCTGAGACACTGGAACAAATTGTGTGGCTCATCTCTCTCTATAGGTTCCTGTTGTAAAGTCTCAGACCCAGAACAAACAATGTTACAGTGCTTTTGTTTCCCAGTCTCCTCAGAAGTCCAGCATTCTGTGGGAATATCGTGACACAGAAGAAACTATAGCAGGATGGATGCTTACCATGTGCCCTGTAGCAGCTTGAAGACTCCTGAGGCCCTAGCCCATTTTGTTGTCTCACACAGTTGACCTCGTTATCAGTAAGCTATGGTCAGATCCCTGCTCTTTTCCCGACCTGTCATACTCACCACATGAAGCCCAAGCCCAAACCCAAGCCAGATTAACGAGTGAACCAGCTGGACAGGTGTTTGAGCTGCCAATATATAGGAGGGTTATATTGGTCGCTTTCTGGTGCACACCAAACAACCTCAAAACTTAGTGGCTAAGAATGACAATTATTTTCTTTCACTAATGTGTCTGCAGGCTGATGGGGACCGGCTTATCTTTGCTGGACGAGTTTAATGATCCCAATAATCTTGGCTGGGTTTGCTCTTAAGTCGGTGGATCAGCTGATGGAGCAACTCTGCTCTGCTTTTTTCTTATTCCCTTTGGGCCGGTGGGCCAGTGGGGAGAAGATGCAGATGCAGGAGGAAATGCAGAAAGATTCACAGTGTCCTATGGTTAAAGCTTAGAACAAGCACACTGTCACTTCTGCCCACTGCCCACTAGTGAGTTCAAAGTCAGAGGCAGGAAACACAAGTCCACTGGCATTGAGGCTATGGCAAAGGTGGGGTTGCAGGAAGGGGTGAAGAATCAGGATCGATAATGGAATCCCACTCAGGGGTCAAATCATCATGCAAATGCAATGCTATGGAGGAAATGCATATATCAAGACCTCCTTTTAAGCACAGTATTGTATGTGTTTGAAAGGGATGCTTTGTTAAAAAATTGTAGGGGAGGAAAAACATTCGTTTTCCTCTACTCATCTTGGGTTCTCTGGCTGGGGAACTCTGTAAACTCTAGACTGACAAAAGACATTAAGAAGAAAAAAGCAAAGAGAAGTTTATGAACATGCTTACACATGGGAGCACTGAGTGATGAATAGCTCAAATAGGTGGTTAGAACTTGAGCTTATGTAGCATCGTAAGAACAATACGTTTTTAGAGAAGCGACAGAACAAAGAAAAAAGACTGGGAGTCTAGAGCTGCAAACCGTAGGAGGACAAATTTATGGGAGAACTAATGGAAGATGAGAGCTGGTTACTAAAGTTTGTTATGCAGTTTCTTCTGATGTCATTGTCTCTGGGCTAATAAGGGTCTAAAATTGTTTCTGTTGATTAATTTTTATCCTTCCTGGTAGAGGGGGGAGTGAGGACACCTTAACAAAGTTATGTCCCAATTTTAGGCAAATAAAGAGAGGGGAGAGAGTTTTTCTTTCTCCTCAGTTGCCTTGAGGTCAAAATAATCCTTATGCCAAAGTGGCATATTTTGGTGTGGTGTATTCTGCTATCCTTCAGAACTTAAGGTTTGAGGTGAAACTTCTGAAGGACTTGAATGTGTATAACTAGTTGATTACTAACCTACATTCCAAGGAACAGTATTGGGTTAATTGCAGTATTTTATTTTACAGATTGAAATATCTGTAAAATATTTACAGATATTTACAGAGTCTCGACCAGAGCCAAATGATTGGGAGGAGAAAAATGAGATTCACTACTGCTATCATCACCTTCTGTCTTTTATTCAAGGGGTGTTTTACCACCTATAAATAGATTCTGAACAACAGAAATTCAGTGTGATGGGAGCCCGGGGCTCCACATACTCTGTTCCAGCCTCAGCTAGAGAAAGCCTCTAGCTGAGGCTGGAACAGAATTGTGGCAATTCTTCAAACCATGTAAACCAATTAGCATTTTTGTTTGTTTGTTTTGGTCTGTAATTACAGAGTTCCAGCTAAGGTCTAACCTGGAAGCAGAAACCATCTGAATATTTACAGTCTTAAATGCAGAGAAGGCATTATCCACAGAAATAAAAAAGCTGAGAAGCCATAGTGGGGACACGAGAGCAACCCAGAGGTTAGCAACAGCAGGAAGCCTCTGCCATGTGCAGGCTGGAGGGGGTGGTGTCACAAGGGCAGGATGCAAGGTCACTGGAGGGAAACTGGACTCACACTGGGTCTGATGGCCTGGAATCCCCCCATCGCCACCCAGGGCAGCTGCTGGAAGAAACGTGCCAAGGCAGAGGGTGAAGGAGACAAAGAGCCTGGCTTCTCCCTCCTTCAATCCTCTAAGCTTTTTCACACCTCCTATCAGCTGAACACAGCTGTCAACAGCAGCCACAAGGAGCCTGGGACATCGAGTTGACAGCCAGCCTCCCTCTGCACACAGAGAGCAGAGATCTGGGGCAATGGGTCCGGGGCTGGCAGGCTCCTTCTCCTTCTCCCCATCCACGCACTTTATTTATTTACTAGAGGCCCGTTGCATGAAGATTCGTGCAATAGGCCTTCCTTCACCTGGCTGCTGGCACCAGTTTTCTTCCGGCACCTGGGAGCCAGGCCTTCGTTCTGACTGCAGCCTTCCGCCTTCGCTCTGGCCAGAATCTTCACTCTGGCTGTGGTCTTCGCTGACTCTGGCTGGAGTCTGCAGGCTTCTCGCTGACTCCATAGTCTACAGTCTTCGCTTTGCTCTGGCCGGAGCGCCGCTCCTGTAGCTCCCCACCCTCCCTCTCATAGCAGGTGTCCTGCCCTACCCAGCTGCTCTGTGCCTGGAGCAGCTGGGGAATAGGGCTGCCACCATCTTTGTCCTGCTAATTTGCATGTTCTCTCCTGATTGGCTGGTGGATGTCGCGGAGGTATGGTCAATTTACATATTTCTCTTTTATTCGTGTAGATTTTTAAAAATGGTCTAGTATTTTATCTTTTTATTCTTTGAAATGAAACTTTAATATACAAACACGATCTTTAAGGTACCATTTGTTTATGGTAAAAATTTCAATTATAATATTCAAGTTATAGAAAGTTAAAGATCCCATCCTTTAAAGATGTCATGAGAATTTCTTGACAACTTGTTTCCTTTTCTTTTTTTGTTTTGTTTCTTTATTGGTTAAAGTATTACATATGTGTCCTTATCCCCCCCATTGCCCCTCTTTCTATCCCCCCCACTCATGCCCTCATCCCCTGTTGTCTGTATCCATTGGTTAGGCTTATAGGCATGTATACAAGTCCTTTGGTTGATCTCTCCTCCTTACCCCCACCCTCCCCTCCCTTCCCTCTGAGGTTTGATGATCCATGCACTTTAAAAAGCCAGATGCCCTCCCCAGGATGTCTATGAGTTTCCCGGGACACTTGTTTGGCTCTGAACTCCCCTTTTATTGCATTTAGAGATCCTCTCCACCTTCTAAATGTGTTGTTCCTATTGGCCCAGCTAAAAATTTTTCTTAATTTTCATTAAACAAACAAAATGATAAAGAAAACTTATGAGGCATTTGTGAATATATCTTATTCTGTGAAGACCTACAGAGAGATTGACCAAAGAGTAATATGATATGATTTTCAAGTAAATATTATAAAATCTGTGTCTTTAAATTTTTGATTTGGAGTGTAAGGAGACATAACCCTTTGTATTAAACAAAATTGGATTTCTATGTACTAATTCCTCAGTCTTGGTACTAGGAAGCTAGTTCTCTTTCTAGGTGCCCTCTTCACTTCAATGGCCAAAGGAGATTGTAATTGATCAGAGAGGACTGCTAAAAGGAGGTCACCGCAGCACAGAAAGGACAGTCCCTCAGGATGGCTCTGCATCAACTCCAGTTAGGCAGGAATCGGGGAGATTCTTAGGGGTTCCTCTTCAGTCCTGGGCCAGTCAGCGTTTGCGAGGACTTTTCTAAAGAGACTGTTAGAATCCAGATTTTTGACACTGAGTAAAGAATTAAAAGCTAAAAGCCCTTAACCCTGGCCAATGTGGCTTAGTTGGTTGAGTGTTGTCCTATGCACTGGGTGGTTGCTGGTTCGATTCCAGGTCCAGATCACATGCCTGGATCCCTGGTGGGGGGCATGTGAAGGGTGGCGATTGATATTTCTTTCTCATTGGTATCTCTCTCTCTCTCTTTAAAGTTGGTGGGAGCATATTAAGAAAAATGTTTCCCACTCTTACAAAAAAATCCCTTAAGATAAATTAAACTTAGTTAAATAATAATTGCTAGGGAAGAATCTTATTACAGACCTAGTGTTAAATCAGAATTTAGGAAAACCACCTTTATAGGCAGGAAACTTAAAAAATCTATTCTTTGTCCTAATGAAGGATTTGCAGAATACCTGAGAGGCTTCTCTAATAGTTAAGTTTTTATGTAAAATCAGGGGGCCCTAGGGTATTTGAAATGGTTGGAATGTGAGTTAGTATGTCTGAAAAAGATATTTAAAGTCCATGAAAAACCAGGCATCACAAGCCTTCCCACCCCTCCATTATTCACTATGGAATTTAGGGTAATAAGCTGACTGACTTTGGAAGGAGTCAGAACAAAATATGATAATATTTGGTAGACATTCATCTATAACATTGTTATAGAAGCGTCGTTCTTTGAGTCAGGCTTGGTATGCTCCTTTGGTCAACTACATTTTCACAGTGACATTCTGTGAGCCCAAGGAGTGCTCAACATCTCTGTTCTATTTGCCAGGTCTCTGACCTACCTCACACATTCTGTGAAATATTTTGTCATTATTAAGAAATATCGGTCACGTCCATCCTAAATAGTTTCAATCTAAATGTAAAATGTGATAGGTATTAGCTTTTCTTACTAAGCGTCTGTCGGTAAGATTTACTATTGTTTTTGGAGAATAGAATTATAGTATTGGCATATTTGCTTTTTAATCAGGATTAAAGTGCATGTAGCTATAATTTTTAATCAGCCTAATGCTACAGTTATATAGCATCCTTTCTACATGTAAGGCAGTTTGTTTTAGAGTGGAATTGTTTTGATCCTCAGTATTATACCTAACTGAAATGTGAATTCTGTGTGCTCTGTATTGTTTTCAATTTTCTAATTAACAAAAAACTACATGTAATATCTTTGGGCTTTTTCTTCTATGCATTCATACGTTCAGTGAACCTGTTATGCTTTAGTTGCATGACGTTAGAGGGTTTCACATGTGCACTTATGAAAGTATTGCATTTCACATTAAGAAGCCAAGTTCAACAAATAAAAATTATGTTTCAGTGAATTCAATGTAATATTTCAATTGAAAAAAATGAACAAATGGATAGTCTGTGAGAAATGAGTAAAGAAGTTCTAAAGATGAGGAACAATATGTTCTATGTTAAGATAGTTCTAGACATTTTTCTCATTATCTCTATAGGTTCCTTTTGACCCCTAGAATTTTTCTGATCTTCAAGAACATACAAATCTCTTGCCAGCATACAGTACTATGGGGGTGGAAGGTACAGCTGTATTTTTAGATTTTTGTTGCTCTTCCTGTTATCCTATATAATAAAAGACTAATATGCAATTGTCCTCTCTACTGGGAGTTCGACCAGGAGTTTGGCCAGGGGGCAGGGCTGGCCAGCCAACCACCCAGAGCCCCTTCCCCTGGCCTGTCCGGCCAGATCAGCCCCTACCCGACCTGGGCCTCTAGTTCATATATGTTTCTGGTATCTTTTCTAAAATAAGGATTCTAAAAATCTGTGTAAGAGAGAGACAAAATGGCGGCGGAATAGAAGGATGTGTCCTGAGCCTTCTCCTGGAGCAAATAGAGGAGGCAGCTGAGACGAGCGGAATCCAGCCCGAATTGGCGAAGGAGGCACAGCTGGTGAAACAGTTTGCAGCTGGGAAGAGCAGGGATCCCCCGGATAAAGGTAAAATCAAAGATCTAGGCAGTAGAATCTCCCGGACCTCTGTGCCCAGAAGGTCAGGGAGAAACTACACAGTGCCAAGCCGCGTCCCTGAGGACAGGCAAGGTCTGAAGGATTTTAGACCATAGAGTCTGGATTTGGGATCTGAGCTCAAAGGCAGCCTTTAAGAGCTGCCGGACCGCGGAGTGCCGGCAAGAGAGGAACTGGCAGAGATGCGGTCCTTCCTCGCGCTGGGGCCTGCACCTTTCCCCACTGAACCTAGATTGTGGGACCTTTTGGAGACAGGCGCTTACCTGTGACAGAAGTGCGGGAGAAGGGGTAGAGTTGTGGAACCTGGGCAGAGTGGGCAACGGACGGTCCAGGAGAAGTGGTAGCAAGTCTGGTGCTGAGTCATATCTAAGCCCACAGAATCCATTTTCTCCTGAGAGATAGCCCCTCCCCCCAGTCTCCAGGCAACCAATATAGCCACACCCAGATTCCACCCTGATTAACACCAAGGAATCTGAATACTCCCTGAGGCCATAGGATCTACTCTAAAGAGAAATCTTTAGAAGCTAAGCACCTCAATTACACTAGATAACCAAGCCCAGGAGAACAGATTTCACCAGTAGCACCATCACCAAAAGAACCTGGGTAGCAAAGCAATTGGATCTACAATTAAAACATTTCAGGAAAACATGGGGAGACAAAAAAGCAATACCCAAAGGAAAGAAAAAGAGGAATCACCAGAAAGGGAGTTAAATGAAATTGAGGCTAGCAGCTTAACAGAGAGAGAATTCAGAGTAATGGTTCTAAGGATGTTTAAATGGATGGATGACAAATACACACAACTCAATGACAAATACACACAACTCAATGAGAACTACAAGGAGCTGAATGAAAATGTCACCAACCTGAAAAGAAACCAAGAGGAGATGAAGAACGACATAGCTGCAATAAAGAACACATTGGAAGGCTTAAAAAGTAGACTAGAAGAGGCTGAGGACCGCATCAGTGAATTAGAAGACAAGGTAGGAAAACACACACAAACACAGCAGCAAATGGAAAGAAGACTTAAAAAGCAAGAGGAGAGCCTAAGGGAGCTTTGGGACAACACAAAATGAAACAATATTAGAATAATAGGGATACCAGAAGGTGAGGAAGAGAAGCAAGGAATAGAAAACCTGTTTGAAGAAATAATGACGGAGAACTTCCCTGATATTGGCAAGAAAAAAACTATGCAAGTCCAAGAAGTACATAGAGTCCCAAACAAGTTGAACCCCAAAAGACCAACACCAAGACACATCATAATTAAATTGGCGAATACCAATGACAAAGTAAGAATCTTAAAGGCTGCCAGAGAGAGACAGAAAGTTACCTACAAGGGATCTCCTATTAGAATATCAACTGATTTCTCAACAGAAACACACCAGGCCAGAAGGGAATGGAATGAAATATTCAAAGTGATGCAAAGCAAGGGTCTGAATCCAAGAATACTATACCCAGCAAGGTTATCATTCAAAATTGAAGGGGGAATCAGGAGCTTCACAGACAAAAAAGGGCTAAGAGAGTTTATCACTACCAAGCCAGCAATGCAAGAAATGCTGAAGGGACTGCTGTAAAAAGAAGAAAGAGAAAGGCAAAAAGAAACACAAACACTAAGGGGGAAAATATGACAACAAAGATGTACTTGTCAATAATAACATTAAACGTAAATGGATTAAATGCACCAATCAAAAGACATAGGGTAGCTGAATGGATAAGAAAACATGACCCATATATTTGCTGTCTACAAGAGACTCACCTCAGAGCAAAGGATTCACACAGACTGAGAGTGAAGGGATGGAAAAATATTTTTCAAGCAAATGGAAATGAGAAAAAAGCTGGGGTAGCAATACTTATATCTGATAAAATAGACCTCAAAGTAAAGGGCATAACAAGAGATAAGGAAGGCCACTACATAATACTAAAGGGAGCAATTCAACAAGAAGATATAACTCTGGTAAACATATATGCACCCAACGCAGGAGCACCCAAATACATAAAAAAACTCCTGGAAGAGATCAAGGGAGAGATCGACAACAATACAATCATAGTAGTAGACTTTAATACACCACTGACATCACTGGATAAATCCTCCAGACAAAAAATCAGCAAAGAAATAGCAATTCTAAATGACACACTAGATCAGATGGACCTAATTGACATCTTCAGAGCATTTCACCCCAAAGCCTCGGAATATACATTCTTCTCAAGTGCCCATGGGACATTTACAAAAATAGACCACATATTGGGTCACAAACAAAGCCTCCCTAAATTCAAAAAGATTGAAATCCTATCAAGCATATTCTCAGACCACAATGGCATAATATTAGAAATAAACTATAATAAAAACATTCCAAAAAATTCAAACACATGGAAACTGAATAGCATGCTATTAAACAATGATTGGGTGATCAACGAGATCAAAGAAGAAATTAAAAACATCCTGGAGAATAATGACAATAAAAACACAACAATGCAAATGCTATGGGACACAATGAAAGCAGTCTTGAGAGGGAAGTTTATAGCTCTACAGGCCTACCTCAAAAAACAAGAAAAAATGGTAATAAATCTTCTAACTCAACAACTCAAAGAATTAGAAAGAGAGCAACAAGAAAAGCCCACAGTGAGCAGAAGGAAGGACATAATAAAGATCAGAGCAGAAATGAATGACATAGAGACCAAAAAAACAATACACAGGATCAACAAAACCAAGAGCTGGTTCTTTGAAAGGATAAACAAGATTGATGAACCCCTAGCCAGGCTCACCAAGAAGCAAAGAGAGAGGACCCAAATAAACAAAATCAGAAATGAAAGAGGTGAAATAACAACAGACCCCACAGAAATACAAAGGATTGTTAAAAAATACTATGAACAACTCTATTCTAACAAACTACACAATCTGGAGGAAATGGACACATTCCTAGAAAAATACAACCTTCCAAAACTCACACAGGAAGATTCTAAGAATCTCAATAGGCTGATAACTATGGAAGAAATTGAAGCAGTCATCAAAAAGCTTCCAGCAAACAAAAGCCCAGGGCCTGATGGCTTCACAGGGGAGTTTTACCAAACATTCAAGGAAGAACTAAAACCTATCCTCCTCAGACTATTCCAGAAAATTCAAGACGAAGGAACACTTCCAAACTCCTTCTATGAGGCCAGCATCACCCTAATACCAAAACCAGACAAAGACAACACAATGAAAGAGAATTACAGGCCAATATCCCTCATGAACATAGATGCCAAAATCCTCAACAAAATTCTAGCAAATCGAATCCAGCAGTACATCAGAAAGATTATACACCATGACCAAGTAGGATTTATCCCAGGGATGCAAGGATGGTACAATATTCGCAAATCAATAAACGTGATACATCACATAAACAAATTGAGAGATAAAAATCACATAGTCATATCAATTGATGCAGAAAAAGCATTTGATAAAATCCAACACCCTTTCTTGATAAAAACTCTCAGCAAGGTGGGAATAGAAGGATCATACCTGAACATAATAAAAGCCATATACGACAAACCCACAGCCAACATCATACTCAATGGGCAAAAACTAAAACCATTTCCCCTAAGAACAGGAACAAGACAGGGATGCCCACTCTCACCACTCCTGTTTAATATAGTGCTGGAAGTACTAGCCATTGCGATCAGACAAGAAGAAGAAATAAAAGGCATTCAAATTGGAAAAGAAGAAGAACTGTCCTTATTCGCAGATGACATGATACTGTACATAGAAAACCCTAAAGACTCCATAAAATAATTATTAGACTTAATAACTGAATTCGGTAATGTAGCAGGATACAAAATTAATGCCAAGAAATCTATGGCATTTCTATACACCAATAATGAACTTACAGAAAGAGAGACTAAAAAAACAATCCCATTTACCATCGCACCAAAAAAATTAAGATACTTAGGAATAAACTTAACTAAAGAGGTAAAAGACCTATACGTAGAAAACTACACGACACTGAAAAAAGAGATAGAGGAAGACATAAACAGATGGAAGAACATACCATGTTCATGGATTGGTAGAATCAACATCATCAAAATGTCCATACTACCCAAAGCAATCTATAAATTCAATGCACTTCCCATCAAAATACCAACAACATATTTCACAGACCTAGAACGAAATTTCCAAAAATTTATCTGGAATAAAAAAAGAACCCGAATAGCTACAGCAATCCTGAGAAAGAAGAACAAAGTAGGTGGGATCTCAATACCAGATATCAAGTTGTATTACAAAGCTACTGTTCTCAAAACAGCCTGGTACTGGCACAAGAACAGACATATAGATCAATGGAATAGAATAGAGAACCCAGAAATTGACCCAAATCAATATGCTCAATTAATATTTGACAAAGGAGGCATGAACATTCAATGGAGTCAAGACAGTCTATTCAACAAATGGTGTTGGGAAAATTGGACAGATACATGCAAAAGAATGAAACTAGATCACCAACTTACACCATACACAAAAATAAATTCAAAATGGATAAAGGACTTAAACATAAGACGGGAATCCATGAAAATACTAGAGGAATCCACAGGCAGCAAAATCTCGGACATATGCCGAAAGAACTTCTTCACTGATACTACTCCTAGGGCAATGGAAGCTAAAGAGAAAATAAACAAATGGGACTACATCAAAATAAAAAGCTTTTGCACAGCAAAGAAAACCATCAATAAAACAACAAGAAAGCCCACTGCATGGGAGAACATATTTGCCAATGATATCAATGATAAGGGTTTAATCTCCAACATATACAGAGAACTCATACAACTTAACAAAAAGAAGATAAACAACCCAATCAAAAAATGGGCAACTGATCTAAATAGACACTTTTCGAAAGAAGACAGAAGGCAGGCCAAGAGACATATGAAAACCTGCTCACAGTCACTAATCATCAGAGAGATGCAAATCAAAACAACAATGAGGTACCATCTCACACCTGTCAGAATGGCTTTTATCAACAAATCAACAAACAACAAGTGTTGGCGAGGATGCGGAGAAAAAGGAACTCTTTTGCACTGCTGGTGGGAATGCAGACTGGTGCAGCCACTGTGGAGAACAGTATGGAGTTTCCTCAAAAAAATAAAAATGGAACTCCCATTTGACCCAGTGATCCCACTTCTAGGAATATATCCCAAGAATCTAGAAACAGGCATCAGAAAGGAAATATGCACCCCTATGTTCATAGCAGCACAATTCACCATAGCCAAGATTTGGAAACAACCTAAATGCCCATCAGCAGATGAATGGATTAAAAAACTGTGGTATATCTATACAATGGAATACTACGCTGCGGTAAAAAAGAAGGAGTTCCTACCATTTGCAACAATATGGATGGAGATGGAGAATATTATGTTGAGTGAAATAAGCCAGGCAGAGAAAGATAAATATCACATGATCTCGCTCATTTGTGGAATATAATGAACATCATAGACTGATGAATAAGAACAGATCCAGAGGCTGAGAAACGTCGATCAGAAGATCATACCTCAGGTAAGGTAGGGGAGGGTGGGGGTAAGGTGGAGAGATCAACCAAGGGACTTGTATGCATGCATATGAACCTAATCAATGGACACAGACAACAAGGGGGCGGGGCATTAAGAGAAATTGTCTCATGTGACAAAAATTTTTAAATGAAACTCTCTGTAGACTGAAAATTATTTTGGAAGGAAACAAAGAGAAGTTTCCTTCAAAAGTCATAAGGATTGTAATTGAAAGTCAATATATTTGGCCGCTTGAACTAAAGTAAGTAATTTGTGTTTTTGCCTCCCTGACAAAGTTTATATAAAGCTACAAAAAGAAATTGACAGCCAGTTTGAAATGGAATTGCCAGGGCCTAGGGCAAAGAATATCCTTACATGATATTATTCTACAATCTCATTATAATCTTAGATATTTTACAACAGCATACTTTACAATTATCCCAAACAAACTTACAAACTAATTCTTTGAATGGTGGGCAGCAATTTAAAAAAAAAAAAAAAAGGGACATGAAAGGATTTAATCCCTTGCAGAAGGAATTAAGGCACTGGGAAGGCACTTGAGCATCCTATATTGGCCCCTCTTGCCCTTTGTGCCAAGAGGGACCCTCTTCTCACAATCCAATTGCCCTCAGCTGTTACCTGAGCTTTCTGTTCATGCTGAGCTTGAAGCCTCGTGGGGGCTGGTACCAGGGATCTGTCTCACATCCAATTGTGTGAGCTGGGCCCTCACTGGAGAAGAAACCCGAGTTCCCCGAGATATGTGATCAGCACCGGGACCCTGCCAGCAGGCCAGGGGTTCCCAAGGCAGGTGCTGGGTGTGGAGGCCATGGGGTCATAGGCTACCAAGGAGACAGAACTGAACCTCACAGCACCCTGCTTGGCCCCGGAGGATGGCTGGTTAGCCAGAGACGGGTAAGATTCCTCAAGGAAGGAACAACCTAAGACAGGCACAGTCACAGAGGGGCCATCAGGAGAAAACTTGGGGGGGCAACAGAAGTGGGGCACAGACCCTCACCCCCCCAACATTGCAGGGGCTTAAACCCTCACCCCCTTCTAAAGGAGGTCTCCTACCCCCATGGCTGCTTCGCGCTTCCCACACCCAGCTCAGATCGGGACCCAGGCAACAGAAAGAGACCCGGCCCAGCTCACATCGAGATACAGGTGACAGACAGAGACTTGGCCCAGCTCAGATCGGGACCCAGGTAACAGACAAGAGACTTGGCCGACAGCAGTTGCCCTATATCTAAATGCAGCTGAGCATTTGGAATGCTCAGGGCCCACTCAAGAATGCAAATAATCCTTCCCACTAATATTTACAGGGTAAACTAAGATTGTTGGTAGAGTATTAAATTTGACAGTAAAATAGTAATCGAGTTTTCAGATTAATTTAAATAGGCTAATTGAAATAAGTGAATATTCAAGTACTGGACAAAAAGCTATTCTTAAAGTAATAACTAAAATTTCTATTGGTAGTTCATCTCATGGTAAAATTCCTGAATATGCAATGAACCTAAAGCAGTCATATGTGTGGGGGAAAAAATTTTTTTTTCTAATTTAAAGTTATCAAGACTGCATTATAAAATTTACAAAAACCTCCATTAAAAAAAAAAGGGGGGGGGATAGTAGGGCAATATCATGTAAGGAAAAATATCCTATAAGTAAATTACATCTAGAAAATTTTTACTTTACCAAATTAAGGTTCATTTGCAATGCTAACAGCAAGACAGCCATTAAAAACACACATGGTGTCTAAATAAGACAAAGGAAATCGTTTGAACAAAAATAAAAAGGATCCCAAATCAATTATATAGAAAAGACTCCTTTATTAACTTGTGGTCGAGAATATATTTGTATATTTTCAGAAAACAACCCCAAGACCAGATGGATTCCTGCAACAGAGAGGAATTGACAGGAGTGCTCCAACCACGAAGACAAGAGGAAAAAACAGTCCAGAGATGGAAGACGCTGACAACGCCTTGCCATGGGAGCAGTCAGCAGCTGTGCACCGCTGCAGGTTACCTAGGACCAAACCAGAGAGGGTAGGACCTGCATTGCCACCATGTGCCCACCATCCAGATATCACTGCTGACATGTACACATAAGGAACTGTTGGACATTGAAATTGGGACTCAAACATTTTTTTGTTTTGTCTTGTTTTGTTATTATATGTTTATTTCCAGTCTGCAAAGGCAAAACTTTTTAAAGGAAAGAAATGGTGGGAAAAAGATACAGAGGCAAAGAAGCATTGAACAGACTGTCAAACTACATTGGGAAGACAGGGGTGGTTGGGCGAGGAGGGCTGTAAGAGACCAACCGAAGGACTTGTACGCATGCATATAAGCACAACCAATGGATATAAGACACTGGGGTGGGGGGGGAGGGTGGGCAGGTGAAGGCATGTCCTGGGGGGTAGGGGAGGTCAGGGGGAGATCAAAGGGGAAAAAAAAAAAAGGAGACATATGTACTACTATTTGTAATACTTAAAACAATAAAAATAAAATAAAATTAAAAAAAATATATCTGAATAAGCCATTCATGGTAGAGACAAGAACAGCTGGCAAGGATATGAAGAGATACCTTGCCATATTAAAAATCAGATTAATAGAATGCAACAATAATGATCATATCTTTTTGACAAAAAAAAAAAGAAATAAAATTAAATTTAAAACCCCCCCAAAAAAAAAATCTGTGTAATATGGCCTGAGATTGCTTGCTTTTTTTTTTCTTCAATAAAATGGTACTATCAGCTTTTTTAATGTGTTACTTGTCTCTTTTTCATAAGAAGAAAAAGAAAACCAGATGCATACAGTTTACTATTTGCTGTTTGAGTTCTCTTCCATGGGAAGTAACTTCATATTTCTATGAGATCTTCTTTTAAAGCTAAAAATATAACTCCAACTTATTAAATGAAATGCCCTAAGAAAAATGTAGAAGTAGAATGTTCCCAAATTCCTGGTTTTTAACTTTATCACAAGTATACTTTCTTTTTATACTTAAAATCCTTTCCTCTCTGCATTTCTCTACAAATAAGTATTGATTGACAGATTAGATTTAGTAATATTGCCTTCTCTTGTCCTAAGAGAGCTCTTCTACTTACATTGTGGCAGTTAAAAATGACTGCCTGCCAACATTGTCAGCAGATGAGTAAGGGACTGTGTTCTTCTATACAGTTTTCCAGTCTCCTGTTTCCCTGAATTTCTTTTTTCTTTTCTCTTCATGCCCATTGTTCCTATTGAAATCAAACAATTAAAAATGACAAGGAATTGTCTGTCTTCCCTCTATTAAGTCCATTTGTGCTTTGCGTAGTTTTGTAAATTCATTTTTTACAAAAGGATGCAGAGGACCAGCCCCAGAAAGAAAATGGGGATCCAGTCCTATAATCATAAGGAACTAAATTCTTCTGACAACCTGCATGAGCTTGGAAGGGGACTCTGAACTCCAGATGAGAAAGGAGCCCAGATAGGCCCTTGATTTCAACCTAGTGAGACACTGAGCAGAGATCCATTTGAGCTGAACCTGGCCTTTGGACCTACAGAAATGGTGAGGCAATAAACTGGACAAATAGGTGTACTTTAGGCTGCTAAGTAAGTGGTGGTTTGTTATGCAGCAGTGGCCAACTAATACAATGTTCCATGCTCCCCTTGCAATTTCTCTGTCCAAGCCCTGAAACCAGCCATTTTCTCAAGGAGTTTTTTGACCAACAATGAGAAACCTGGCTATAATTACATATAAATAATAATAAGCATGGCTATAAATTAAATGTAATACACAGACACACACATACATACTCTATATTAGAACAAAAACACAAACCCATCTCTCTATTTCCTTCTATTGCATATATTTTTAGTCCTCTTTTTCTCTTATATAACCTTTTATTTTTGTCAGTGTTCAATGGTTACTTTAATGATATCTGTTGTTCACATAAAATTAATAAACATGTTCAAATATTCTCATTCCCTTTTCAATGAACCAACTTTTAATTTAATTGATTTTTCTCTATTGTTTGCCCTATTTTTATTTCACAGATTTCCTCTTTATTTATTTTCTCTATTTTTAGCCTACTTTGCTCTTATTTTTATAGCTTCTTAAGGTAAAATCTTGATTTGCAATAAAAGCTCTTTCTTTTTTTTATGTAAGTATTTAAAATTATACCTTTCCTCCTAGTCATTACTAATCCTGTAATTTTTGATATGTCATGTTTTCATTATCATTTGGTAAAAACAGTTTATAATTTCCTATATGATATTTTGACTTATGATTATTTAGAATATATGTTTTCATTTCCAAGTATTTGGGAAATTTTGCTGGGAATAGATTTCTAGTTTAACAGATTTCATTTTCTTTTGGCATTTAAAAATGGCCATCCATTATCTTTTGGCTTGCATGGTTTCTTTTAGGAAATCAGCGATATTCTTATCTTCACACCCCTGTATGTAATTTGTCTTTTTTTCTAATATTAATAATTTTCCTTTATAATAAAATTTCTTCAACAATTTGATCATGATGTGTCATTGTCTTGGTTTTCCTGCCTGGAGTATGTTGAGCACTTTAGATTTCTGGGTTAACATTTTTAATTAAATCTAGAAAATTTCAACCATTTAAAAATATTTTTTCTCTTGGAAGTGATGGTTACATTTGTGGCCACCTACACTGTAGTGGTAATTTAGCTTTACTCTCAATCCAGAGCCTTTCTGGGCCATTATTGAATGCCCAGTTGTTCAAGGATGTCTCTCCACTCAGGCTCAAGTACAGAACTTAAATGTCTTCCAGTTCTGTGGAAACACTAGTGATTCTTCAGTTTATAGGGCTCCATGGTTGTCTTTGCCTGGCTCATTGAGTATCACCTTATGCATCTACAGATTAATTTCAGCCAATTCAAGAAATCTCTACGAAGAGTTCTATGTAGTTCCCTTTTCTTTTGGTTTTGTGCCACAAACTCTAGCTGTTTCAGCTTCTCTAATCTCCGATGATGTCATCTTAGCTCAATGAGACTATTGTGTTTTGCTTTGGTTCTCCCTTCCTACCCCATGGCCTGGAAGGAGCCTCTATGCAGTAAATCCGGGTAATTGTAGGGTTGACCTTGCTTGCTTTCCTTCTCTCAGGGATAACAGTCCTGTACTGATTATAGTCCCTAAAGATAGTCATTTAAATATTTTACCCAGTTTTCTAAGTGTAGAAACAGATATCATTAAAGTCCAGTACCAATCAATACTCCATTGTGGCAAAAACCTGAAGTTCCAAGACTAAATTTTTAAACCAGAAAGTTTTCCCCCAAAAGGTATCTTATAACTTTAAAAAGTATTTTAAATTATTTTTAAATCACTGAAGGGATATTAAAGTAAGTAAAAAATAAATGGGAGAAATTTTCAAGGTATTTAACAAGGTGGCTACCTTTATGGATTTACATAGGTTAATGAAAAATAAAACTTTAAGACCCAAGTAGTAATTATGAGTTTCTGTCAAGATTTTTCAGTTAATGTCCCTCTCATTTTTATCTCTCCCTTCATCCTCCATAGATAAGCCACTCATTAACATTTTTAAATTATTATTTTACAAGAAACTGTTTCCAAAGGGGTTTATATTTAGATAGTTATTTGGAAAATGTTTAAATATACAAAATGTGTCTTAAAATGTTCTCAAAGTAGAAACTGTATTAACTAGATAATTACATGGGTTTAGAATAAATGTAAACCTTTTCAACTTCCCTCTATCAATCTAATAATAATAGTAAAAAAATAGCTAATACTTATGTACCAGATAATCCTAGTATTTCCCATATGTTAACTTGTTTAGTAAGCCTATGAGGTAAATTTTATAATTTATTCACTCTACAGATGAAGAAAACAGAGCTAAAGAAAGATGAAGTAATTTTTTCAAGGTCACACAGCTATAATGACTTAAATGTATTCTGAATAAATTTTGGAGAAGGTACCTCTGTCCCAGCCAAAAAGCAGAGTTCTTTAGATGATGTAATCATTTAAATTTACAATCCCTTTTGATTGCTGGCTCAAGGCCCAAACTCATACTCATCCCTAAGGAAAATATTGCCAGATTAAGTCAACTGGAGTGTTGCCTGCATTCATTGTATAAGACTCATATCATCATAAATATCTTGTAACTAAGGCCAGAATTCAGGAGAAATGTGCTCATTCACATCAACAGTGTTACTTGGGTTGAAAAGCTATGTTTTTGTTTGTATGTTGCTGTTGGGTTTTTGCTAGCACCACAATAGTTTTATTTAAGACATTGTTCACGTATGTTTAAATGAAAACATTCTGGGTTCGTTCATTAACAGAATTTTATCTGGTTGGAGATTGAGAGACTTGGTAAGTAGACGTATTTTTTTTTCTTTTGAGCTTTTGGTGGGCGACAAATCTTTCTTTCGGCACCTAAACTCTTTATACTAGAATTTGCTCTGTGTTAAAAGCACCCAGCAGAGAATTGCTCATCTCATTTAGTAGAGAATCTACTGATGGAGGCAGAAAGTAGTGGCTAAAAGAGGAGGAAAAGAAGGTCCCCCTGGCAAAGGTAGGAATTCAAGTTAGGAAAGGGGTGGCCTGGAGATACTTACCTTCTTTTCCAAGGAAGGAAGGGTTTCCTAGCTCCCTGGCCCAACCAGAGCATGTTGGTTTTCATTGACAATCAAATCAGAAAGAAGTGCCACTTTGGCAGGTAACATCTCTGAGAGCTGAGTTATGGTAGTAGATTGGATAGATCTATGGGTTCTAGTGACCTGGAGACACCACATACCTGGATTTATCTGGATACTGAAAGTTGCTCTATAGGGCCCTGATCCCCAAGGGCCTGTGTAGGGTAGTTAGCACTACTTCCTCCGGCATTTCCTCCCATCTGAGACCTGGCTGGCATGACTGAGGATGTATATTGATGATATCTGACCTAAAATGCACTACTGTCTGACTGACGTGGCCTGACTTGGTGCAATCACATGTCCTCTGCGTATAACCTCTGAGCATTGAAACAAAACAAAGAAAATTAAACAAAGCATGGGTGCTCCTTTACCAACACATATGGCTAAAAGTAAAAACCATATTAAGCCAGAATATATACATTTTACATAAAAGAGAAATTAAAATAGATTTTCCAGGATTTTCAGATTACAATATTTTAGATAAATTAATTGAAGCTGAACTTAACTTTTATTCTCTTTCTCACTTGTTTTTTGATGCACAAGCATGTTTTTCTGCCCATTGAGTAATTCAGGATAGCCCACTAGCCAGCTCAAATGTGAAAGTTTTTTCATATCCATCTTTATTTTAGTTTTGAAGTTACTTGCCAGTCATTCTCAAAACTACACAAAATTTAATTTTTGTATGAGTGTGTAGCTATAGCTAAGACAATAATACTTACTTTTGTAAACTTTTAGAAAAAAGCCCAAAGAGGGTTACTTTGACTTGTTTGCCTTTTATCATCGTAAATACCCCATAACTGAAACCAGGATTTAGACATGGGAGCAGCAGACTTTGGGGATAGGTGGGGCTGAGTGAGGCCTAGCAAACACCATCCAAAAACGTATTTTGGTAAATATTTCTCCTAGGAAACAATGAAATTGAACAACTAAAAACTTTTATATGGTATTGGGCAGGGAAATATTTAAGAGTTACAGGTAATAAATAGGTTACAGAATACTAGAAAACATAGTGAGAAAGCATTGAGACATGTACATTAATGTCAACCGTATGTTTATAAATTTGTGACAATAGTAATCTATGTACAATAGTAAATATAATTTTATAATTATAAAATAGAGGAGTTACATTTCTAAGAATAGCATGTGTCTGAAATGAGTCCAATATTTCAGATCACTATCATTTAAAAAGTCATTTTATGACAATCACAGAAATATTTAAATTAACAGAACTATTTTCCAAACTCTAAGTCAATTTTAAAAATCTCCATTGCAATTTTGAAGATGTTTTAACTCATCTGAAAATAGGACAATTTCACCATGAATTTTAACACATATACCAAGTCTATTCTGTACAGAACCATGTACAGAAACCAGTTGCAATGAAGATAACACCTGATTAAATGAAATGAAAACTTCATTTAGAATTTATTAAACATAAGGTCCATATGTGCAAACATGCTACTTGTGGAGATATGATGGGTTTAAAAATTGTTAACACAAACGACAAGTGCTGGCGAGGATGTGGAGAAAAAAAACCCTCGTGTACTGCTGGTGGAAATGCAGACTGGTGCAGCCACTGTGGAGAACAGTATTGAGTTCCCTCAAAAAACTAAAAATGGAACTCCCATTTGACCCATTGATCCCACTTCTAGGAATATATCCCAAGAAACTAGAAACACCAGTCAGAAAGGATATATGCACCCCTATGTTCATAGCAGCACAATTCACCATAGCTAAGATTTGGAAACAGCCTAAGTGCCCATCAGCAGATGAGTGGATTAAAAAACTATGGTACATCTGCACAATGGAATTCTATGCTGCTGTAAAAAAAGGAAGGAATTCTTGCCATTTGCAACAGCATGTATGGAACTGGAGAGCATTATGCTAAGCGAAATAAGCCAGTCAGAGAAAGATAAATATCACATGATCTCACTCATTTGTGGAATATAAAGAACAACATAAACTGATGAACAAAAACAGATCCAGAGATAGAGAAGCATCAATCAGACCATCAAACCTCAGAGGGAAGGCAGGGGAGAGTGGGGGTAAGGGGGAGAGATCAACCAAAGGACTTGTATGCATGCATATAAGCCTAACCAATGGACACAGACACCAGGGGGGTGAGGGCATGAGTGGGGCGGGGCGGGGGGGGGGGCAATGGAGGGATAAGGACATATATGTGATACCTTAATCAATAAATAAAAATTGTTAACAAAAATTAAAACTTACTAGAATTTATTTTTTTAAATATATTTTATTTATTTTTTTACAGAGAGGAAGGGAGAGGGATAGAGAGTTAGAAACATCGATGAGAGAGAAACATTGATCAGCTGCCTCCTGCACACCCCCTACTGGGGATGTGCCCTCAACCAAGGTACATGCTCTTGACCGGAATTGAACACGCGACCCTTGAGTCTGCAGGCCGACGCTCATCCACTGAGCCAAACCGGTTAGGGCATAAATTTATTTTATTTTTATTTTTATTGATTTCAGAGAGGAAGGGAGAGAGAAGGAGAGATAGAAACATCAATGATGAGAGGGAATCATTGATCGGCTGCCTCCTTCATGCCCCACACTGGGGATCAAGCCCACAACCTAGGCATGTGCCCTTGACCGGAATCGAACCCAGGACCTTTCAGTCCGCATGCCAACGTAGTATCCACTGAGCCAAGCTTGATTATAACTTACTTGAATTTAAATATCTTTAAATTTTGGTTATTCAAAAGTCTTTTAAAATTAACTTTACTGTTTTAATACTTGAGTTAAGTTTTATCAGCAGGTGAATATATCCAATTATTTACCAGTTGTCTGGGTCTCTTGCCAATTGGAATATTTCTAAATGTAGGGCCTTTATACAAACACATCAGGGGTAAGCTGTTCAACTACAGTTGCCTATGTCTTCATGAAATAAGTATCAAACAAGTAACATCCAAGTCTATTTTCTTTTTCCTCAGATAAATTAAAATAGCTTAAACCCCTACATGCCAGATCAGAAAGGAATCCGATAATACACTCTCGGGGCTCTCCCAACCCCCATCCAAAATTGTGTTGGTTTTTCATCCAACAAAGAGGTCCATCTGTTTTCACTTCTACCTGGGGAAGAGCTTTGTGTCTTAAGATCTGCTCTTGCCTTGTAATCATTGATCCTTGCTACAACACTGTCCCTCTTGAGTGAACACTGGACTGTCCACAGCTTCTGCCACAGGTCACCTTAAGCTTCCAGAGGAGGCCCTATCTGTGCTGGGGGCGGGGGAGGGAAGGGTGGGCTTCCCTTGACCCAGGTGCCTTCTCTGGGTTCCCAAGACATCACTTAAGTGCCCATGCAGCTAAGTTCTCCCACCTAGAGGTGCTATGCTTAAGCTGATTAGAGGGTCAGCCTATCATAGAATATACAACTACTGTCCCTCTTTTCTGTCTCAGAAATTCAGGGAGGCTGGGGAGGGCTTGGCCAGGCTCATTTCTTTTCCATCTCTCAAAACATGGCGTGTTCATTCCACACCCTTCACCAGGAAAAAAGCTCCTGCCTTTGAGAATGACCCAATATTTAATGCGAAATACTTTCTCTGCTCCCCTGATTAGTTCTCCTGCTCAGGTAAACCAAGGTAATATCTGGCCTCTATTTTCCTAAAGCAACAAATAAGTAACTACCAGTACTACCAACAACACAACTCAAAATAGGAGTTAAATATTCAGCTGGTCCCCCACCACTTTTACACCATCAGGTGTATTAGAATCTTCAGAGTCTTCTCTATTTTTTAAACACTTTTCCCATTTCTAATAAACTGTATCTCCTCTTTGGTACTGAAATTGAGGTATCAATTTTAGATGGGACTCATTGTTGTCTATTCTCCTGGTAGGATAAAGAACAGTGCTATCTAGAACTTTCTGTGATGAGGGGAATGTTCTATACCTGTGCTGCTTAATATGGTGGCCAGGAGCCACAAGTGGCCGCTGAACATTTGATAGGCGGACCTGAGAAACTGAACTTTTAATTTTATTTAATTTTAAATCATTTAAACTTAAATAGCACACATGGCTAAGAGCTAATGCACTGGGCTCAGAGTATTTACCTTAAGTACTCTTTATGAAAGAAATTAATCAAACTTCATTTCCAGAATACAATGTTTTCATCAACTCTGAGTTTAAATAGACTCCTCTTTAAACAAAACACTTCATCTGGAATCAGGAATAACATACATGCCGAGACTATGTATTTTTGTTCTTTTATCAAAACAAAAGCTTACTGTAAACTTTAGGACCAGATATTTTTGCTGGATAAGTCTTACCCACCAGCCTTTTCCTTTTCCAGAGCATGGCTCTTATAAGTTAAACATTTGCAGTGGTAACATAAATAATTTCTCTCCAAAATTAACACACACTGAATTTCGAGAGCAGAGACATTCCCCGCCCCTCCTCAACCCATCTTTCTGTCAACATACCTGTCTCACTGAGCTGTTCTGTGAATTGACTCATTTATGAAATGTGCTTCTTTGCCTCTTAAGAATAAGAGTCTACTGTGTAGAGAGACTGAAAATTAAAAATAAATGTGATCTTGTGTTGTTTCTTTGGAGTTATAATCTCTTTGACAACTTGCCTGCAACGAAGATGGGCCTGAGTTTGGTTAACACTTTCAGTCAACAGACTTGGGGTTATGTCCCACCCGAAAAGCTAAATATACATGAAGTTCGATTGTCTTCAACAGGAGGTATTTTAATTCACCGCAAGGCCACAGTGTTGCCCACAGTTATTTTTAGAAGCATGTTCATATTGGACAATTGTATCCTCTGCCCCAGGGGCTAACATTGGTTGCCAAAGACCCATTTATCTTCTCTCACACTCACTGAGTCCCCAGTCTCTAAAATTATGCTAAAAAAAAAAAGTCTGACCACTCAGGAATAATTTCAACGTTCAAATATTACACATTTTTGGGTAACCAAAAAGTGAATCTGCAAAGATAAATGATTCACTTTTGCTCCTGTGACAAAGAGACTAAGGAATTCACTTGGAAAAGATATATTTAGGAAGTGTAACTTATGCAACTTATGGTCAGTAGGTCTTTTAATAAGCAATTGGCATGTCTGAGTCTTCTACACATGCTGTAAAAACTGACTCTGGAAGAATCTGCTGGAATAGAATTCCTATTCAAATTTAGTTACTAGTTCGCACAACAAATTATTTCCTACTGGAATGAAAAATTACAGTTGATTTAAAGAATCGATTTTTCCCTCGACTGTCTACTACAGTAGTGTGAGAATGCAGCCATGACGATAATGATATTCTATTCCAGAATTCAAAGCTGTTGTACAGTCTATCCAAGTATCATGTAAATTAGGCTTCAGTAAAATAGCTGCTATTGAAGGAGTCATACATCAGCGTGTGCCTCAGGAATGTAGCAACGGGGGTATGTGAGTCACAAGTGCCGGAAAATACAGGCCAATGCCTGAGAAGTGCTGTCCGGTGGGCCTGATCATTAGAAAGAATTACATTCTGAAGGAAGGTAATAACACTGCATCACTGGCTGGGAGTCGGAGCCTGGACTGGGATTGATTAAATCTCTCATGCACACAATATGGCTCGGGGCAAACACATGAGAAACACAGAGGCATACATTATTTATTTCTGCTGTACT
This sequence comes from Corynorhinus townsendii, assembly GCA_026230045.1. Taxonomy (NCBI): domain Eukaryota; kingdom Metazoa; phylum Chordata; class Mammalia; order Chiroptera; family Vespertilionidae; genus Corynorhinus; species Corynorhinus townsendii. Next base: position 49,874,342 of record JAPDVU010000005.1, on the reverse strand, counting down.
TAGCTCAGTGGGATCTGTGTCGTTTAAAAATTAACTAGTTAGACACTGAGATGGGTAATTTGGAGTCAGTGAAGGGTTTATTATCCTGAGCATGTCCTGTCTTCACCAAAGAAGTGATAGGAATAAAGGGACTCAAGTCATAGCAAGAACTGAACCTAAGGGAGGGAAAAGGATTTTCCTGAATGAACTATTGAGATATGAAAGCAACACTTGGAGAATTTCTATAGTCTTCTTTCCTAAAATATTTCAAAAAACAAGGGACCCCTTTGTCTGGTAGGTGTCCTTAAATGTAGCTTCTTTGGAAATAGGGGCTGTTCTGCAACTAAAGCCGGTAGTTGGCTGTGTGTGGCTATGAGTCTGGGATATAGCTGTTTCTTTCTATCCATGGATGCTTGTACTGTGTAACCTGCTGCAGACTTTGCAATCAAGCAAACAGGGCTCAAAATGTATTTGTTGGACTAAATGAATAAATGTAGGAATAAATGGGGAAGTTAGTTATCTATTGCTATATGTTAAAATATGATATATTTAGCAGTTTAAAAGAAAACACTTATTGTCTCACAGTGTCTGTGGGTCAGGAATTCGGGAGGGGCTTAGCTAGTTCTCTCGCTCAAGTTCTCTCATGAGGTTGCAGTCAAGAGGTTGGCCAGGTTGTGAAAGCAGAGATAAGCTGGGATTTCTCTACTGTAGGAGTCTGGGACCAGAAGGGCAATTATTAAAGAACAGGAGGCAAGCACAGTGAGGCAATGGGTGGAGGTTCCAAATATAGGGGTACCTGGGATTAGGCCAGAGAAAACGGAACTATAATGAATAAGGAGGGGTCAACATGTCAAAGTAGAATGAAGAGAAGCAAGAGGAGAGCCAAGAAGCAAAAGGGTAGTATATTAGAGCCCCATTGTCTGAGGGGGACATGTTCCAAGCCCCCGGTAGATGCCTGAAATTGTGGGTAGTTCCAAACCCTATGTAGTCTATGTTTTTCCTAAACATACACATGAAAAACTTTAAATCACTCGTACATTTGGGGACTTTTTTAAAAAAATATTTTTATTGATTTCAGAGAGGAAAGGAGAGGGAGGGAGAGATAGAAACATCAATGATGAGAGAGAATCGTTGATTAGCTGCCTCTTGGACATCCCCTACTGGGATCGAGCCTACATACCATGCATGTGCTCTGACCAGGAATCAAACCATGATCTCCTGGTTCGTAGGTTGATGCTCAACCACTGAGCTACACCAGCTGGGCTGGGGACCATTTTTAGGTAAAATAAAGGTTACTTGAACACAAGCACTGGCATACCTGGACAGCAGATCTGATAACTGAGAGAGCTGCTAAGTGACTAATAGGTAGGTAGGGAATACAGTGTGGATACACTGGACAAAGGGATGATTCACGTTCAGGGCGGGACAAAGAGGGATGGTGTGAGATTTCATCATGCTACTCAGAGCAGCATGCAATTTAGAACATATGAATGGTTTACTAGTATTTCTGAAATTTTCCATTTAATATTTTCAACCCGTGGTTGACCATGGGTAACTGGAACCGTGGAAAGTGAAACCTCAGATAAGGGAGGGGCTACTTCCCGGGCCTTGGAACAGAGAGGGCAGGAGGGCAGATTCAGGTGGTGAGAAAAGAAACTTGGCTGGGACGTGCCAACCAGAGCATCCTGATTTGGGCCTCTGTTGCTCCGTGCCTGTGCTTGCACCACCCACGTAATAGGAAGGAGGTAACAGAATAGATGGCGGAGTTTTAGGAAGAGATTTGAAGAGGAATATTTTTTACCCTGAACCTTCCCTCTGTAGGCACTTGCCTACTCCCCCTGGGTAGTCTGGCCCTGTTTCTCCCTTGCATTTCTATTAACACTACCTCAGCCCAGCTCCTGTCCTTGCTGGAGTGTGATGTGACATCATGCTACTGCTTCTGTCACCAGAGGATTCTGAAAATATCTATTTGCAACCCCCCACAGGTGGAACATAAAAGCAATAAACATTAGGCTCTAGCACAGTCTTTGAAAATATGCCACCATGAGCAATGTATAAAGAATTCCCCTTTTGTTATTTTAAAAACAATCGAGAACATTAAAAAAGGATCGAGCACTGAATCTGAAGCTGTGGTCCACTTCCTAACTTCTGATGTGGGTACTTGTTACTGAACGGTGGCCTTTCTTTACCCCTTACACCTGAAAGTGGACACTTTCTTTCTGGCTTCAAGATTTTGCTCCTTTCTCAACTATAATGCGAGCCCTCCTTCTGGCTATATGACTTGAGTTTTCTAATATATATCTTTGGACTTTACATCTTAGTTCAGAGTGTGTGTGTGTGTGTGTGTGTGTGTGTGTGTGTGTGTGTGAAGTTCTTGCTCATGAATATGAGATGTGATCATTACATTGATGACCATGTTGCCTTCTCTGAAATCCATCTGAAACATATCAGCTCTTCTTTCATACACAAAGTCCATGTCCTTCCTGGGACCACCCACTAGGTTTGTTTGCTTCCTATATTTAACTTATTGGTTGAGCGGAAATGACTGATAAGCACTGAATCCAATGACTGATCGATCAGTTATCCTGGCTTGAAAAAGCAGCCTCACTCATTGCTCTTCAACAACTTATCAATCATGTTACCCCAGATAATCACTTCTCCATGTTGCCTTGTGTGCAGTATTATCAAACGATGCCATACTGGAACTTCTGCCAAATGTTAGTGGCTCACGGAGAGGACCTGGTTTGGGAAACTTTTGATCCTCACAGAACTTAAACTCTCAAATTCTAACATACAAATTCACAGAAGGAATGACCTAAATCAATTACACCGAGAGTAGTAATTAAATAAGAAATTATCTAAAGAGAAAACTATTAAGTAGAAAACTCAGAAAACACTAAAGCATTTTGGAGTTAAGCAGTGACAACTGTAGGAGTTGCTATAATCCGTGTTTGGCCACTTGCATTTTCTTCACTTGGCCAGAGAGAATCTCATGCAGCCTCTGTGGGTTAACTCAATTCCAGGCTTACTCTTACATCGCACCCCTCCCCGCCCCTCCTCCAGTGAATACTGCTCCTTGGAGCAGCAAAGACTGAGCCCCAAGCAAAGAGGAAAACTCATCCATGCTTAGGAACCCAGGAAATGGCTTATATTTATTTGACCCTAATTGAATTGAATTCCAAATACTTAGAAAGTTTATTTGATCTATAACTTGTTTTATTAGATGCTGGAATGCTGGAGGGAATTTGTAAAAAGTAAAAAAACAGCTTCTATTCTCAAGATGCTTTCAGCTTAATAACTATTTACACATATACGTACCATTTAACAGACAAGCAAGAGCTCCGAGAGAGTCCAAAAGTGCCCTAAGGGGTGTAAAGAAGGGAGACATTTGGGCAGCTGGGCAGAAAGGGGGTGGTGTGAGGCTGCATGTCGCACAGGCCTGCTGTGAAAACGTGATTTTAATGACAGCAGTAAGAGAGGGAAGGGTGTTCTCTAGGGCAGGGGTTGGCAAATATTTTCTTTAAAAGGTGAGATAAAATATATTTTAATGTTTGCAGTTCACATCCTGTCTCTGTTGCATATTCTTACCCTCTACCTTTGGAACATGTAAAAACCATTCTTAGCTGATGGGCTGTACAAAAACAGGCTGCAGATGAAACCCACAGGGCACAGTGTGCCAAAGCCTGCAGTGGGCACATGAGCAAAGATGTGGATGGGGGAGGCCACCGTGTGTCTCCTTTGGCTGAAGGGGATGCGAGTTTTGGAGGAGAGAGTGGGAGATAGGGCTGGAAAAGTGGGTTACAGATCTGGCATGCAGAGCCTTGGATGCCAGTGTAAAGTCATCAGGCGACAGAGAAAAGCTGAAGGTTTGCAAGCAGGGCAAATGCTATGACAGAGCTTCAATTTGGAAGATAAATTTCCTGAGAGGATGTGGGATGGAACAGTGTGAGGAGGTGGGGGATGTGCCGGGGAAAACACAGGAGGTCTGAATTAGGATGGTAGTTATAGTGACTGAAAAGTGGAGACAGACAGGAGGGACCAGTTGCCTTTTTAGGAAGGAAAGAAATAAGCGTATTGTTATGGAAAGCATATTCATATAAATAAAGCGCGGGATTATGAATGCAAGGCTTGGTGGGAAAAAGTGACTCATGAATACAGTCATTAGTAATACAAGATTTCACAATGTCCCTGTCAAGTTCTACTCCACAAACTGAAATTTTGATTCGCAGGCTGCTGACTGCAGCAGAGAAATTCCGTCAAATTGACACCTGGCCTGGTGGGAGTCTTTCGGAGATCTCCTATCAGATGGTCGACTTCGGATTCAGTAGACTATTTGTCATTGAAGATGGCCATGTCTCAGGAGAGAAGCAGACAAGAGCCAGGTATGAAAATAAGTTTGAAAGAGAAACCCAAACGCATTTCTGAAATATGAAGATGAGAACAACTGAAGTAGCATTATTAGAATTAATTCACAGAGCTAACACATGTAAGTTCTTTTCGCAAAACTGTGCAGAACACATGAAAACAGAGACCTCACAAGGTATGATATCTCCAAAGGACAAGCTAGCAACCCCAATTTTTCTCCTCATCGTGGAAGTTTCCCCCTCTACAAGGAACAGAAACTATGCCAGCGCTGTTCTATCATCTCCTGCCATGAATACCATGGGCATCCTTTGTGTAACTCCAAACATGGCCTGAACCAGACAGCTCCCCAGGCGGAATGCTCTTGTCAAGAGCAGAAAGATCTTCAGGGAAATAGTGTGTGTGTGTGTGGGGGGGGGGGGGGGGGGGAGGGGGGGCGGGATGGGGCGTGAGGGAAGGCAGAGCAGAGCCCTGCAGCTATATATGTCACAGTGAAATGTAAAAGTGAAAATAGTTACATTGAAAAGACAAATGGAAACTAGTAAGCGCTCCAAACATTCTCATGAATACTTGAGATCTTTTCCTCGAACCCAGAAATTATTGAGTCTTCAGACACAGACCAGAGCAATTTCCTAGAAGGTTCTAAATGGTTATTGGCTGTTGTGATCACAATCTATAAACATCAGGAGGTTATTCCTTCATGAGCTTCTTGGGCAGAGGACTTAAAAAATGTTCCTACATAGACAAGCAACAACCCCCTTCCCCATGTGTACTAAGTAGTTTTTGAATTTTATTTCGTGAAAACGGCTTCCTTTCATATGTCAAGAAATTGTAGCATAATTTTAAATGATTTTTTTTTCATTTAGCCTAGATAGCTAAAAATGTCCAACTTAAAAAAACAAACATGCTTTTCCTGTCGCTGTATGCAGCTTGTGAATTTAAAGCAACAGAACAAACTCATCCCAAATGCAGAATTCTCAAAGAATGATGGCTTTTTAAAGAAATAACACCACCTATTGTACATTTACAGTAATGATTGATGGAGGAGAATTGGTGCTTATAGCCTAAAAGGTAAAATCCTCCAGAATCTTCCCAATTCTATTCATTCCTTTCAAAGAAATTCATTGCAAACTAGTACCTTCATTATTTCTTTATTCAGTACACTTAGCCACCAATTACATGAAAATGTATTATAAAAATAATTGCTTTTCATCCTCATTAACCATCTATAGGAAGAAAAATGATGGGAAAAATCATTCAACATTTTATTAATTCTACAACAGTATTTCTAATGAATCCTCTTATAAAATTGTGTGTAGAAAAGCATTTTCCTCCTCATTTTCTAGTGCAGTAGGTAGCAGTTGAACAAAAAGATACTCCCATTATGAACATGTAACAGCATTCCCCATGGAGTACGGAGACTGTTCAGTATCCGGGGGGAAATTAAATCTTGCCTTCCCACTGCTCCTTTGCACAGGCTTTGCAGAAGTTATAATTGAACCTGGCACACCCTCCTAGATTTTCTATGCAAAATTCGCTATTTATTCCTTTTTGAGCAACAGCAAGGAAGCTAAGCATCTTTAGACTGTGTGTGCCATAAAGCTTGGGAGAAAAGGGAAGTGCTCTCAGACCTCTCCATAAACCCACAGGGAGCCGGCTGGGAACAAAAGCACCGCACCTGGGCTCTGGCCCAGCCCTTCCCACTGATGGATGCAGGAGGGATCTGATTCCCCGCCCCCATTCCCCATCTGTTGCTCCAGCTGAGCCCCACTCATTTCCTGAAAGAAAGGTTTATCAGGTGCCACCTGACTGGCTTTCACTGCAGTTCACACGACCCACCTTCAGTTCAGGGCCTGTACATTGTGGTTGGACTTCTGTCTGAAGGGTCTGGTTATCCTCATCAATAATTTGGGACTGGCAACACGCGCTCTAACTGTTCTGAAGGCACTAATCTGAGAAGCTCCTCAGCTGCCTTTTAAATTCACTAGAGATAAAGCAAATCTACTCGAATGAATAAAATTAGATCACTACCTGCCATGTGCATGACAGAGGACACAAGGCCAGTCAGCATCAACTCCCAAATGGTCTCTCCCAGGGCAGAGCTGGGAGAGGGATTTCCCACAGGGGATGTCATGTGAAGAAGGTAGCCCATGACTCGGAACCGATAGAGAGGTCATCTCTGGCAGGTGAGATAGCAGAGGACAAACTCACAGCTGGCCGTATGAGCAGTGTTTTGGGAAGACTCAAAAGTCCATTGGCTCTGGCAGTGGTGGTCAAACTCAGAATCACCTGGAGGGCTGGTTAGAACAGGAGTTGCTGGGTTCCACAGCCCCACCCTTCCCGATGGAATAGGTCTGACGCAGACCGAGAAGGTGTCTTTCTAACACGTTCCCAGGTAATGCTGATGCTGGTGGTACAAGGATCGTACTCTGAGGGCCCCCAGGCAAGAATTTCTAAGGAAAGATGTCTCTGAACAGATGAATGGAGCCTAAATGTGCGTGGCTGTGAAAGTCAGGCTAAGGAGTTTGAATTTTATTGTTTACATCATGATAACTGCTGAGAAGTTTTGGAAGAAGTTGGGGTGGCTCTGAGAAATTAAGAGGTGTTTTAGGGAGGGTACTGTGACCACTGTGCCGAGGATAACTTGGAAAAGAAAAGGGCTCACCATCGGAGATTCATGTCATGGTTTTAGGACCTAAACATGGTGTGCAAGAAGGAGTAGCAAAAGAAAACCCATTCATTCATTCTCCTTTAAACAAACCTAAATTTCAGGATATGTTTGCAAAGAGTTGACAAAACAATTTTCTAGTAAAGGCTTTAAGCTAGTGACTATTAAATTTTATGGGAAGAGGCTCACTAGAGAAGCTTGTTAAACATGCAAATGCTGCCTGGCCGGCTGGCTCAGTGATTGAGTGTCGACCTATGAACCAGGAGGTCACGGTTCGATTCCCTGTCAGGGCACATGCCCGGGCTGCGGGCTGGATCCCTAGTATGGGGTGTACAGGAGGCAGCTGATCATTGGTATTTCTGTCTCTCTCTCCCTCTTCCTTCCTCTCTGAAATATAAATATATATAAATATAAATATATATATAAATATATATATATATATATATATATATATATATATATATATATATATATATATCTGTGGCAAAATGTCCCCTTGGGAGTTTGACCTGGAGACCAGGATCGCTCACTATGATGTGCACTGACCACCAGGGGGCGGCGCGGAATGAAGGAAGGCCCGGACCTGCAGCCAGAAGGTTCTGATCAGCCCTGATCACTGGCCAGGCCTAGGGACCCTACCCGTAGACGAATTTCATGCACTGGACCTCTAGTAAAAATATATATATTAAAAAAACAACAACATGAAAATGCCTTCTCGCTATATACTTAAAAGAATTGAAAGGGATGCTAGCAGATATTTGTACACTCATGTTTCATAACTGCATTATCCACAATAGCCAAAAGATGGAAGTAACCCAAAGTCTATCAATGGATGAATGGATAATCAAAATATGCTATATACATATACTGGAATATTATCCAGCCTTAAAAAGAAATGGCATTTTGACACATGCTACAACATGGATGAACTTTGAAAGCATTATGCTAAGTGAAATAAGCTGGACACAAAAGGACAGCATTGTATGATTCCATTTATGTGAGGTACCCAGAACCATCAAATTCATAGAGACAGAAAGTAGAATAGAGGTTACCAGGGGCTGAGAAATGGAGGGATGGGGAGTTATTATGTAATGGATATGGAATTTTAGCTTGAGATGATGAAAAGTTCTGGAGATGGATGGTGATGGTTTCATATCAATGTGAATATATTTAATGCCACTGAATTGCACAATAAAGAATTATTAAACAGTAAATTTTATGTTATGTATATATGTGTGTACATGTGTACATATACACACACATGCACACACATATATGTATATATATATATACATATGCACACATATATTTTGACACACACACAAATACACACACACACACACACACACATACACACACACACTTCAAATGCCTGAGACCAGCCCTCCAACTAGAGACTGTCACTCAGTTGGTCTTGGAGAGGCCCCGAAATCTGCCCTTGACCATCTAGCCCAGGGGATTCCAAAGCAGGTATTGGAAACAAACAGCCTCTCAGCTCTAGTGAAAAATAGCTTCTTTGAAGGAAAGCCTTCATGAGTGAGGGGCCAGGGTTTTGCTTAATGGGAGAGTTTCCCAGGTACTACTCAGACCGGAAGATTATTTTTCCTCCGAAGGCCGCAGATGTCCATGGCATTTCTCTGACCACAAGAAACGCAAACAGAAGCTCTCACCCAGGCTCTGCGCCCCCTTTGAAGGCAGCAGCACGGGAGCCGCCCCCTCTGCCACTCCTACATTGCCTGTTTTCTGTAATGGTGACTAGAAGCAGAATGGACGCAGATGCTCTGCTCTGTGTAGTTGCATCAGGATGCCTGAATTTTATGGCTTGAACTTTGTATAATTATTGACTGGCTGAGAGCTCTCTACAATGAGTAGTAATTAGCGTGAGGCAGGAAGCAGTCCAGCAGGAAACAATGGAATATAGATGCAAATAATGAGTGTTAGGGACACGGAAACAGGATAACTAATGTGAACTGGGATCTGCTTTAAGACGTAAATGGAGTTACTACCTCAGCTGCTCTCTGATGATTTAAACCGAGAGACCACAGAGGTTATCTCTTCAAGCCTGAACTTGTGCGTTACATTACGTAGTTCTAGTAGAATGCAGATTTACTTCTGTGGGTCTCTTTAGGAACTGAGAATTATAGGACCAAATATATGGGACTCTCAGTCCCTTCAAACAGTAATTTAGGGAGAATGACTCTAAGTGCTGATAAAACCAGGAAGGCAGAAAACAAAATTTTAAAGGATACTTAGTAACAAACTATAGAAATGATGCCTGAAAGTACAGCATGGGTAAAATAGTAAATAATGCTGCAATAACTATAGATGATGTCAGGTAGACACTAGACTTACCAGGGCGAGAGTCACTTGGTAAGATATTTAAATAACTTGGAAAGTTATTTAATCACCATGCTGTACACCTGAAACTAATATAAAATTGTATGTTAACTGCAGTTAAATTATAAGATACTTTGTATGAAAGTTATATGGCAATAAAACAAGGATTTTAAAAACTGAAAATGTGGTATAGGGATGGTGTCATTCATTTTATGTGTCAACTTAGCTAGGCCACAGGTTGCCCAGATATTTGGTCAACCATTATCCTAGGTCTGTGATCAGCAAACTGCCGCTCGGGAGCCACATGTGGCTCTTTGGCCCCTTGAGTGTGGCTCTTCCACAAAATACCACGGCCTGGGCAAGTCTATTTTGAAGAAATGGCGTTAGAAAAAGTTTAAGTTTAAAAAATTTGGCTCTCAAAAGAAATTTCAGTCATTGTACTGTTGATATTTGGCTCTGTTGACTAATGAGTTTGCCAACCACTGTGACCTAGGTGTTTCCATGAGGGTGTTTTAGATGATGTTAATATTTAAATCAGAGGATTTCAAGTAAAGCAGATTGTGCTCCATAATTTGGTGGGCCTCATCTAATCAGGTAAAGGCCTGAATATAACAAAAAGCTGGGCCTCCCTTGAGGGTGAGAGAATGTTCCACAGATTGCATTTGGACTTCATGTGCAACATCAGCTTTTCCTGGTTCTACAGCAAGTCTGCCAGTCTTTGAACTAGAACTACAATATTGGCTCTCCTAGGTCTCCAGTCTGCCGCCTACCTTGCAGATGTTGGAATTGTGTGAGATAATTTCTTATACTATATTTCCTTTTATATACACAGGGGTGGGAAAAAAGTAGGCTTGCAGTTATAATACAAATAACTAATAAAATAATAAATAATAACACAAGAATAAACTTTTCATGTACTCACAATTGTAGACCTACTTTTGCCCCAAACCATCACACCACTCCTATACCACATTCTCCGTTTTAATATTACATATCTATACAATTGATCTGTTTCTATGTAGAACCTTGATTAATACAGGTGGTGGATGAGGTCTGTAAATGTTTCTAGTAAGGTAGGAAAAGTAAAATATATGATTGTGGTGGTTTCTAAATAGTCACAAATTCTCTGACATTCAACAGAGAAGGTATATGCCCCCACCCCTTGAAACATTTCATTTCATTTTTTAAAATATATTTTTATTGATTTAAGAGAGGGAGAGAGAGAAACATCAATGATAAGAATCATCGATCAGCTGCTTCTGCACACCAGAGATTGAGCCTGCAACCTGGGCAAGTGTCCTGACTGAAAATTGAACTGTGACCTCCTGGTTCATAGGTCGATAACTCAATCGCTGACCCACACCAGCTGTGTCCTTGAAACATTTTTAAGGTGTTTTAATAGTTTAAACTTGGCAATTCCTTTAGAATTTTCATCTTGATTGGTCACAAAACAAGGAGAAGCAATATAACAAACAGAACTGGCATGTACTGCATCTGGAATCTAGAATGTGAAAATTCTGCATTATTTTAATGTGTTATTGAACTTGTTCTTGCTTAATTAAAATTATTTTTATGAAAGTGACTGCAGTAGATTAGCATTCAAAATAATCCAGGCTTAATTCTTAATTCTGTTTAATACTGTGAACCAAACAAGCCTTTCTTCAGGCCTACTTTTCATATAAAATGTATGGTCCTGGGAATTCCACCTTCCTTGGGATCTCAGTAGTCTGAAATTCTGTTTCATGTCTCACTCCTATGATTTCTAGGAGCAGAAGGTACTCAAAGAAGGTAAAAAAAAAAAAAAGTTGGATTTTTTGGGAACAAAACCACATTAACCCCTATAATATAGTAGACTCTACATTGTAAAGGAATTTTTTCAAAAAGAGAACAGAAAGTTATTTTCTTCAATAAACTATCGTCGTCATAGTAATGACAGTAATATAAACACTCTCTAAGTCTTATAAAGATGAATAATTTATTTTAATACACTTACTGGAACTCATAAACTTACTGGAACTCACTGCTCTTAACAACACTTGCATTGTTTCATCTTATCTTTTTACAACTTCCCATGTTCTTTTGTCCCCTCCTCCTCCTTCTGAGTGGTCCTACCTTCAGCTCAGTCTCTGGGAGTTTCTCAGTTAGTCACCTACATGGCCAGGAAGCAGGGCAACTGGCTAGCCCCAATTTCTGGCGGGCTTGTGTTAACTACATCCAGTGAATTGGGACATGCTGAGTGTCAGGTAGCCTTAAACCATCTCCCTAACCTTCTCCTCCTTAGGGCTCAGCTGATGAGCTCCCTAGTAGCTCAATCTCCCTGCGGGACGACACCACTTCCCTGAACATTGCCACCTACCTGTCTTGATGGGGCTTGGAGTCCCTATCTGTCTCTTGCCAGTAGCTCACTATTCAGTTATCTATTGCTGCATAATCAACTTGCTCAAAATGCAGTAGTTTCAAATAACTGTGGCCTCTTCATGGCATAGTGCCTCGGTGATCTCTCTCTCTCTCTCTCTCTCTCTCTCTCTCTCTCTCTCTCTCTCTCTCTCTCGCCACCTAAGCTCACCATTCAGGTCAGGGCCTAGCCCCACTTATGGAGGTTCCGGAGTAGGTGAATTTCTTACATGGTGTCTGGCTTCCTCAGAGAGAGTGATCCAAGTGGCTTGTGATTTGTCTCTGAGGACTTCATAGTCAAACAAGGAAGCACAGCTGTCTCTGTGTGTCCACGTGCCCCAGATGCTGTGCAGGGATTACCGAGGTGTCTGCAGGAAAAAGAGCTAAGGGATGTCAATGATCACAAAATGCTAATATTTGTCTAGCGCTTTACAATTTACAAACAGCTTTTGTATACCTTACCTCCTACAGTTCTTGTGATCCTGATGGTTGACATTCTAAAACCTGCTTTGGAGAAGATAATATTATTGATAACAAACAGTGGTAAGTGATTAACATGCATGGTCTCCTTTATTTTCGTGACTATTATTCATTCATTTATTCCACAAATATTCATTGAGTGTTGGATACTGGAGAAAAATGGTGAGAGAAAGAGGTGTGTCTGTTCTCAGGAAGCTTGCAGTGTATCCTAGGAGACGGATGTTATTAAATAATCTCACAAAGCAATATAAATGTAGAGCAGTGACCAATGCCCTGAAGGTGAGGTACATGGTGGTATGACAGGGACATTGGCTTAGTCCCTGAGGACATGACCACTAAACTGATACCTGAGGAAAGGGGAGACACTTACCAGGGTAAGGAGTGGGCAAGGACACTGTGTTCCAGGTAGATACGATAGTTGTGCAAAGGCCCAGTGGTAGAAGGGGGCATGGCTCCTTCCCAGAACTGAGAGAAAGAGGGTGCCTGGAGCTCTATGGGGCAAGATTAATACTAACTTTATCTTATATATACGGTGACTAGTCTTCATGTATCTATTAATTTGGTTAGGAAGTGCCAAAGCCAGACCTTGAAGAGTCCTCCTCACGCCTCAGTTGCTGCTCCTCCCTGTATGCCTTGCTATTTCAGAGGGAGGATAACAATGTAGCATGGCGGGGGGATTGAGGGGGTGGGGATGAGGGAAACTTTATCTCAGGCAAGGAACAGAAAAGCCTGGAGGAGCTGCAGAAAACATGAGCTGAGAATTTTTTTACTTTTTAAAAAAATGGTAATTAAATGTATTGGGGTAACCTTGGCTAATAAAATGGTATAGGTTTCAAGTGTACAATTCTATAATACATCCTCTGTATATTGCATTGTGTTTTTACCACCAAAAGTCAAATCTCTTTTCATCACCATATGTTTGATCCCCTTTACCCTCTTCTACCTCCTCCAACCCTTTCTCTCTGGTAACCATCACACTATTTTCTGTGTCCATGAGTTTTTGTTTTTCTTGTTTGTTCATTTGTTGCTTTCAGTTTTATATCCCACATATGAGTAAAGTCACATGGTTCTTGAGTTTTTCCATCTGATTTTGCTTAGCATGATAGTCTCAAGACCCATCCCTGTTGTTGCAAAAGGCAGTAATTCGTCTTTTCTTATGGCTGAGCAGTATCCAGTTGTATATATGTACTACATCTCCTTTATCCAATCATCTGTTGAAGGACACTGGTTGTTTCTATGTCTTGGCCACCATAAATAATGCTACAATAAACAATAGAGTACATATATCTTTATGAATAAATGAATAGGACTATATCAAACTAAAAAGCTTCTGCATGGCAAAAGAAACTGTCAATAAAACAAAAAGATGACCAAACAAATGAGAAGTATTTGCAAACAACACCTCTGATTTGGGGTTAATATCCAAAATATCTAAAAAGCATACAACTCAACAACAAAACACAAACAATCCAATTAAAAAATGGGCAAAGGACCTGAACAGACAATTCTTCCCAGAAGACATACAAATGGCCAACAGATATATGAAAACACATTCAACTTTACTAGCTATTAGGGAAACACAAATCAAAACTAGAATGAGATACCACCTCACACCTGTTAGAATGGCTGTTATCAACAAGACAGGTAATAGCAAGTGGTGGAGAGGTTGTGGAAAAAAGGAACTCTCATTCACTGCTGGTGGGAATGTGAACTGCTAAGCCAATATGGAAAACAGTATGGCAGTTCCTTAAAAAATATTAACAATACAATGACCTACCATATGACCCAGTAATCCCTCTTCTGAGTAGCTCCCTGAGCTGAGAATTTAAGTAAGGGAGCTAAGCTCCAATGTAACTTGGAGAAGGAGTAACTAAGATCAAAGCAGTAAAAATAAAAAAAATAAAAAATAAAAAAGCCGTATCATGGGTCTTATTCTGTGATTAGGATTTAGATTCTGGATTTAAAATAATTGTAGGTCAACCAGTCAGTCCACTCACAACATAAGATATTACTAATGATTGAGCAGCCTATTCTGTCGCAATTTCCCTCCCTAATGGTCTTTAGAAATAGGATCAGTGCTCATCTGAATAAAGCAGTGTCTCTTTTATTTCCTTTGAAGGATAGAACTAAAAGAACAACTTCAATTCCTAGTGATTGATAAAATGCTTGGTTTTCTAAGTAGATGGTGAAATACAGAGTTGGGTGAAGGAAGATCTATTAGGTCTACAGAGGGGCTGACCTCTGTTCTCTTGGTAATTAGGGATTTAGGAAATGGGGAGCATTCACAAGAGGGGAAAAGCTCCTAAAAAATGCTGGTTAAAATGCAAACCTCCAGACTCTATCCCAGTCCAACTGAACCAGAAACTGGGCCTGGGAAATTGAATTCTTCATATATTTCCTAGAGCCAGTAAAGGATCCAGGTAGTGAACATGATCAAAAGAAAGATGTCCCCACCTGACTTCAACCACATGAGAATCCCCAAGTGAGAACTATCCAACCGAGCCCTAAAAAAATGACACAGATGATAATAAAATGTTGTTTTAATCCACTGCATTTTGGAATGGTTGGTTATGTAACATTAGATAACTGACACACAACCTCAAAGTCCAAAAACGGGTGTTTCAGGTTGGCAAGCAGTTCTCTTCAATCTTCGAGGACCCTGCTGCCTTCCATACTAGTGTGTGGCTCCACCGTTTTCAATAATGGTTTCCCAGGTCAATGTGAAAAAGAAAAGAGTTGAGTAATAACACAGGAAAGATCTTTATGAACCAGGCTAGGAAATTAGTTTTATTACTTCCATCCACATTTTTTTGTTTTTTGTTTTTTTAATATATTTTAATGATTTTTAAAGAGAGGACGGGAGCGGGTTAGAAACATGGACGAGAGAGAAACATCGATCAGCTGCCTCCTGCACACCTCCTACTGGGAATGTGCCCGCAACCCAGGTACATGCCCTTGACTGGAATTGAACCTGGGACCCTTCAGTCTGCAGGCCGGTGCTCTATCCACTGAGCCAAACCGGTTAGGGCTGTTTTTTTGTTTTTGTTTTGTTTTTTACCAGAACTCATTCCCATGGTTTTACCTAACTGAAAGAATGCTATTAATGAACAATAGTCTCTGTCTCATGAACTAGTATACTTCCTGTCTCTGTCTCATTGGGTTTGTGGGTAGAAATAACCAAACTAGACAAATATCAACATATTAGTCTCTTCTGGTCCAAATAGTCTTTTTGTATTGTATTTCTTCTCCCTTTTCCTGATCCTCACCAAAATGGTGTCCGTGTGTTTGGGGCCAGGGAACAGGTGACCTTGTGGCTCAGGCATGAGGAGGCCTCAGATCAGCACATGTGGTTCTAATCAGAATTCCTGCCTTGCACCTAGATCCCCTGCATAGAGTCTGGTCCTGTTGGGCCCTTATGAATGTTATGCTCTCCACTTCAGAGCTGAAGTTGATGATTTAGCCTGTCTCTGCCACTGGCAGCCCCTTGAATGCAACCCGTGGTCCCTGGCAGTTCAGTGGCCCTATTAGGACTTCCATGTCCCCTCAGGGGGACGCAATGGAACTTTTGTCTTCCCCCAGCCCCTCATGCTTCTTATAGGATTTGGAGAATATGGAGCCCTTTGGCACAGACCATTAGCTTGGACATGATCTACAAAAGCCAGTAGAAGCCCAGTATGGCCCAGAAGGAAACGAAAGATAAATAGAAAGATAATCCATAGGACCTCAGAGCTTCTTCTTTGAGCTGCCAGCATGGATAAGTCCCAGACAATACCTTCTTCTCCATGGATCCTACTTGGCACTACAATGTATAATGTTTACAATTTATAGTTTTATTGAGATGGGGCTTTACATTTTTTAAAACCCTTAACAAGGCACAGAAGACAGACTTAGAGAGAAAGAATGAAATTAACCTGAGAAACTTAAAAATGGTACTATTGCTAACAATTAAAAGAGGGCCATGGAGATAGCAAACGTAGATTCAACTTCTCAGCTCTCACTAAAGCAAGACAACAGTATCCTCCAAAACAGGTGAATCAAAAGGTATAACCATTTGAATCGAATTCAGTTATAATGTTAAGGACCAGAAGAACAAAAAACAAAAGTGACAACCCCACCCGGAATGGAAGGTGAAAGAATAAGAGCCTTCAGTTTTCATTTCAGAATTCCTCCACGTGGCTTAAATGTAAATGCTCACATGCAGACAATCATGAGAAAACACTAATACACTGATACTGAATTTCCAAAGTAAAACAAAGCAGGGGCATCCTCATCAACAAGGACATGCTTAAACAAGTTAGAATATGTTCATTAAACTGAATATGCATCGTAGAGGTAAAATGAATATATAGGTTCTGACAAGGAAGGCTATCCGTGATATCCTTGTTAGGGGAAGTGAGTTATAGAGCAATGTAGCTAGAATGCCAACTTGTGTAAAAATTATGCATGCTCACATGCCAGTATACGGTGATCTGTCATGTGTGTAAATATACATTTGTGTAAACAAGGAAAAGGTCTATAGGGATATACCACAAACAATTTGGAATGCAGAGAATGGAAGATTTTTATCTTTTATATTGCACATGTCTATATTTTGTTACTTTTAAAAAAGCAACACATATGTCTTAATTGTAATTTTAAAATGTGAGTTTGCATTATGGCATTGTCTCTTACAAACTGTGTCATATGGAGAAGTCATGCAACCTCTTTGCACCTCAACTTCTCTATCTTTTAAAAAAATTTTTTTAATTGTTGACAGTTTTATAGCTGTCCCCCAATTTTCCCCTCCTATACCTCCCTCCTCTTAGCCCCTGCCCCACCCCAGGCCTTCACTACACTATTGTCTGTGTCCATTAGTTATGCATATATGTATATAAATCCTTTGGTTAATCTCTTCTCATCAATTCCCCCTCCCTTCTGAGATATGTCAGTCTGTTCCATGCCTCCATGTGACTGCATCTATTTTGTTAATCAGTTTATTATGTTAATTAGATTCCACTTATAAATGAGATCATGTGATGTTTGTCTTTCTCTGACTGGCTTATTTCACTCAGCACAGTATTCTCTGTGTCTATCCATGCTGTCGTAAAGGGTAAGAAATCCTCCTTTTGTATAGCTGCATAGTATTCCATGGTGTAAATGTACACTCATTTGTTACCCACTCACCTACTGATGGGCATCTGGGCTGTTTCTATTGTAAACAATGCTGACATGAACATAGGGGTGCATGTCTTCTTTCTGATTGGTGTTTCCAGGTTTTAGGATATATTCTTAGAAGTGGGATCACTAGGTCAAACTCAAAATGGATAAAAGACTTAAATATAAGTCACGAAACCATAAAAATCCTAAGAGAAAAATAGGCAGCAAAACCTTAGACATTTCTTGTAGCAATATGTTTACAGATACATCTCCTAGGGCAAGAGAAACAAAGGAGGAAATAAACAAACGGGACTATATCAAACTAAACAGCTTCTGCACATCACAAACAAACAAAACAAAAATTAGCAAAATGAAAAGGGAACCCACACTGTATGGGAGAACATTTTTGCCAATGGCACATCTGATAAGGGGTTAGTTTCCAAAATATATAAAGAACTCATATAGCTCAACAAAAGGAAGACAAATAACCCAATTAAAAAATGGGCACAGGATCTGAATAGGCACCTCTCCAAAGAGGACATACAGATGGCCAAGAAACATTTGAAATAATGCTCAACGTCACTAATCATCAGTGCAAATTAAAGTTATAATGAGATATCAGCTAACACCTGCCAGATTGACTACCATCAATAAATCAACAAACAAGTGCTGGTGAGGATGTGGAGAAAAGGGTACCCTAGTATACTGCTGGTGGGACTGCAGACTGATGCAGCCACTATGGAAAACAATATAGAATTTACTAAAATAAATAAATAAATAAATATATATATATATATATATATATATATATATATATATATATATATATATCTGTTGTTTGACCCAGTGATCCCACTTCTAGGAATACATCCTAAGATTTCCCAATCTTTACACAGAGCTTCTGTCCATTGTACGAAGGTATTCTAGCAATGTGTAAGGATTCTATACAAACTGCATTCTTTCTGAGTGAGAAGTGGCAATCTGGGTGGCTCAGGAGGAGGGTGAGCTGGCCGTGGGAAGTGGAGAGCGGAGGCTGGAGGGATGATTCAGAGGCAGTGTTTAAAAACAGCCCTCAGATGCATGTGTTCACACCATCTCCAGCTCTGAGACAACAACCTTCTCCTTTCCTACAATTTTCTTCCCACTCCCACCTCCATCCTTTCTTTCCTAGATTCCTCTCAATGTCTATTTTAATCCAACTTTATCTGTTTAAAATGTTTGAAGGTTATTAAAATGTTCCAGATAGGAATAGCCTGGGGTTGTTTTTTTTGTTTTTTTTATGCTCCTCTAAGTCATCACACTGGGTAATGGCGAGTAGCTGATCCATTAAGCTCTTGAAGAGCACAGACAGACATTATTTTGTAATTTTTTTTCTCTAGTGCCTAACACCATGCCTGACACATGGTAGTTCTTCAATGATATATACTGAATGAGTCCCAAGGAAACCCTTCTTGGTCCTTTCTGTAATATTCCTATTGTTCCCATGCCAGGATCATAGCTAATTATGATACACCGCCACCACCACCCCCCAAAAAGAACCCCCCCCCCAAAAAAAAAACAAAAACATTTTTGGCCTTGGCCAGATCGCTCCATAGGTTTGAGCATCATCCTGATATGCCGAGGTTGTGGTTTCAATCTCTGGTAGGGCACAAGAATCAACCAATGAATGCATATAAATGTGGAACGCAAATGCATATAAATGTCTGTCTCTGACTCTCTGTCTCTCTCCTAAATTAATAAAAAAGTTAAAGGAAGTAATACAGCTAAAACATCTGAGATATATTTATTAACACAAAAGTTCCTCTAATTGTTTCATGTTCAGTCTGGGGTATTAGTGTAGCCTGGTGTGGAAGGAAGAAAATGGAATATTTCCACAACGTTGAATTTTTCTCCCTGTAAGTACTGGCTAGTTTAAGCCAAACTGGTCCCAGGACTCTAGGATTCTGGCCTTGGGTAACTGTCCTGCATGTTCTTGGTTGTCTTACTTCACAGAAGGAGAAGAGATTGAGAGGGTGAGATTTGGTTGGGACCCAGCATTCTCAACAGCCAGAATCCATCCCCAACTCAACCATGTGTCATACATGCTCTTACCCCAGCTGTCCAGGGAAGATAGATATCTGCATGGAGAACAAAGTGAGACAATTTCACACTTCTCATTGCCACGAGGATTCCACCCCCATTGTCAGGCCAGACCCCAGGTGGGCTAGACTGGATGGCATGGATGATGCTTTGTGTGAATGGTAGATGTAGAGGCGAGGAGCCTGCACCATGGGAAGCAAGCTGCTCCTCACCTCTACATCTGCCATTCAAAGAGACCAGCTTCAAATTCTCCTGCTCACCGATATAATGTTGAGGAAAGGAGAGACACACACACACAGATGCAGCCCTTTCCATAGCCTGTCAATGATAGCTTTCTCCTCCTGGAGAGGCACGGAGGGAAGGAGCAGGGCAGGAAGATGAGCCAGTGGTTCCTAGGGGCTCTCACACTTGTCCACTGGGACCTCATGGGCCACCTGAACTATTGTTGCTAGAGAAGTAGGGGCGAGGGAAGGACCTGACCTTCTGGTTTTCAAATCCGGGGTTCCTCAGAGGAACTGCAGATTAAATTCCTGCTGTCTCTAAACTTTCTTCCCTGCAGCTGACTTTGGAATCGCTTAGTTTGGTTTTGTTGACACGGCAATAATTACAGTCATTTTCATTAATTGCTCCCTATTTGAGCCTAATTGCCATGGAATACAATAAAAATTATGCACATCATTCAATGTGCTGCATTAACTTCAGATTTTATTGTATGATAACACTAGATTTGTTTCACTTTTACACATTATTGCTCACGTGACTTGGTTATATACTTTTTTTTTTTTTTTTTAAAGAAAAAAAGACCTATTTCAACAAGCCCAGTCACTCACCAGTAGGAGGCCTCATGAGGGACTGGGACCAAGAACAGAACGTTGTCCTTTGCTTCACTTTGTGCAACCTCTTTATTCTTTTCTCTTTCTCCTGGTCACATTGTTCTGTTTCTCCATGCACATGACAGACAATGCTTCTTCACAAGGAGCTGTTGAGTTTATGTGACCTCCATTCAAGTAACCAGCTTAGAGTGAGGGCTCTCTATGAAGTCCAATTCCAAGTTTCCAAGAGAAAGAACCTGGGTAACCCAGCTTGATCTGCTATCTCTGGTGCAATCGACTATTGCCAGTTGATGGAGTGCAGTAGGTCAAGAAGAGCTGCAGGGGCTCCCACCTGTGGCAGGTGGGTGGGGGGGTGTCTTTCTGTAAATTGGAACATGGTTAATATTGTGTAGAACCTGCCTCTTAGCATGTTGATGAGTGTGGCAAGAGGCATGTCTTTATTATATTCAGGCACTTAGAAAGCACTGAACATAATCTACACTAATAAAAGAGAAATATGCAAATTGACCATACCTTCGCAACACCCACCAGCCAATCAGGAGTAAGTATGCAAATTAACCCAACAAAGCTGGCGGGTTAATTTGCATATGCAGGCGCCTAGTGGCTGGGGACAGGGCAGGATGACCCAGCCACTCAGGGACTCTGGGCAGCATGGGAAGGCAGAAAGGCGGCTCTGGGCTGGAGCAAAGGCAGAAATGTGGCTCCAGGCCAGAGTGAAGGTGGTGCCAGCAGCCAGGGGAAGGAAGGCCCACTTTTGCACGAATCTTCGTACATCAGGCTTCTAGTATTTTATAACCATTATTATAGTTTTAGATCTTTAAATCATTTATTTTGAGGTTGGGGGAAGATTATGATTTGAAAATTCATAAAGTCCACCAAAACTTTTATACAAATAATCCAGGAATCTCAGGGAAATTACATAAAAAATGTATTTATTTGTTTTTCTCCAACATTCTGAATAGCAGTTTAGACATCTTCACAAATTAGATCCAATTTTGGAGTGCTTTGGAAACGTGGACTGTAATATTTTATTAATCCACAAGGGGGCAGGCTTCCCAAACATAAAGAGACATTGCTCCCTGACACAGGAGATTCCAGAGGTGACTGGTGGCTGTCAGAAATACAATATTACTATTACCCTCAAGAATATAATAAACAAAAAAGCACCAAAATATTTTTTAAGACCGGGCACAATTCCTGGCTATGTGAACAAAGTGGCTCCTTGTCACCTGCCAAGTCTATTCAGCTACAAGTTTGGTAAATAAAAGACATTACCAGTGTACCCAATCATTCTGATCTTTGCCTTTGCTTCTGGTCCTCTGCTCCCTTTCTCCCTGTGTCTTCTTCCTCCTTCTCTGGCACCGTCTCCTAAAAAAAAACATCTTCAGGAAAAGTAACTGTGATTATATTTTAAAGAAATAAAAATCCTAGCAATTGGAGTTCACTGCAAACACAATCAAAAGTGACAATTACTAAAAATGGTATTTGAATTTTCAGATGCTTTACCAGGACTCATATTAAAGACCATGAAGTCATGTAAATATTATAGGAATGACTTTCACAAGATACACATCGTCCTATTACATTTAACTAGCTGAAAAAATCCAACTAAAACATTCAAATAAAAATCACCCCCTCTTTATTGAGGGAGGAAGGATGACCCATGAAAGTAGGTGGATTTCTATGGTGGAAGCTCAGCCAGCACTGAGCACTCACCCCTGCCACCTCACCACCTCAGCATGTGCCAGGGTCTGGTTCTCACTGCTCTGATCCCTGTAAAACTGTGACATTTGTCTATGAAGCACTCAGATTACTGGTTTTATCCCTGTTCTTAATGAAACTCTCTGGTTCCAATCAGACATGTCTTAGTTCTCAAGAAAAGTAATGTCTACTAAAGTGTGATGTTGGTTAATAGTTTAAATATCACTTCTTTGCCTCCCTTAAGGATTTGCAATTTAACCGGAATCAAAATTCTAAGCTGAACATGGAGCCAAACAGTGTTTATTGTATGCTACCTTTGTGTAAGGAAATACATATAGTATGTGCTTATATTTTCATAAATAAGCAGGAAAGGATGAGACAAAATCTAATAAAAATGGTTGTCCATACAGCAAGGGAGAGAGTTGGCATGAGGGCGATCCTCTGCTGAGTGTTTTGCAATGTGGTTCTGACTTTGAAACCAAGTGTGTCCTGAAGCCAGGTCACATCAGCTCATATGAGCCAAATGTAAAATTTTCAAGAATGTTGTGAGCCAGTTATTAAAGTCATTATTAAAAATTAAATTATAAAAACTTAATATTAAATAAATTATATTTTAAAAGACAATAAATCCTAAAAATCATCAATTTCTAACTATTTTGTCACATTTAACTATTATTTGTGCTACTGAAATCATTATATTGATATGATAGAAATACCATGCAGTGCTACTATGCAGCCCCCAAATTCTACATTTGGTAATGTAGCATTGATAGCTTGAAATCCATCATGGCGGTAATATTTACACCATAGAAATTGGCAAAATTAGGGCTTTCATTCCTAGGGATCTGCTTGTTAAATATTTACTAGCACACTACTGCCTTGGGACCAGGTTAATATTTCACATAATTTAAAAGTAAATGTAATTTTAAAAAAATAAACTGAAATAAACAAATTTCTTAAATGTATATTATTTAGCTGGCATAACAATACAAAGAAAAATTATTTCTGATAACTTTAAATCACAGTATTTTCACAGTTAATTTTTGCTGGAATATATCCTGAATGAAGACATAATGCAAAGAATTCTTAATCTACATTAAGTAGTCTTATCACTTACTAGAGGCCTGGTGCATGGATTTGTGCACCAGTGGGGTCCTTCAGCTTGGCCTGTGGGGATTGGGCCAAAACCAGCAGTCCGACTTCCCCTGAGGGGTCCCAGAGTGTGAGAGGGCACTCTGCAAAGTTGTTGTCTCTTGGCAGCTCCTGTGTTGAGCGTCTGCCTCTGGTGGTCAGTGTGTGTCATAGATTATTATTATAATAGACTACTTACACACATATGTGTATATATGATGTACATATACACATAAATATATATATAAACACAATGTATATTAAATGTATACATGATAAAGCAAATAATTTTATTAGAATCCCCAACTTTTTTCAACATAAGAGAAAAACACACAAATATAAAACCAAAAAGTTAACTAAAATTCTATAATCATAAATTTAAGTTATAATATCAGTATGAATTCATGATTTGTTTTTGTCCTTCTAGTAACACTCATTTCCAAGATCTCCACTAAAAGCACTTACTAGTAGAAGCAATGACAACCCAGGAAAAACAAGCAGCCTGAACAACCAGTTTGTGGTCTCTAAGCACCATTTCCCATTAAAAAAGAATGTGGGCCACCTAGACAAATCATTCATTCCACGCCTGGGTCAGGAAATATACAAGATGAACCTAGGAATATATCCTGAATGAAGAAGTATTGTGTTTTGTCAGAAATCAAGGGAACTATCAAAAGCTACTAAAGTAATATCAGAGGACATAGAAATTGATTTGAAGGGGCACTCTTTGGCCAAAGATGGAACAGCTTGAACATTAAAAAAATTAAATATATTAAAAACACATCAAATATATTAAATTTCATAACCTTACAACGGTAACCTAAAAATAATTTTTAAAAGAATCTCACTATGTATCTTTAGAAGATGCTAGTGAAACAACTAATTATTCTGAAAACTATTGGAAGAGAGCATTTGTTCCTCCTTTTCTTTATGAATTGGGCCATCAGGTAACAACTAGACAGTGTGTGAAATACCTTTTAAAAATAATTCCATCTAACAAATGCAGAAATGAGAAGATTTAAATATCATTATTCTATAACCCTTAATAAGGTAATGGCTCTAGGAGCTCAACATCAATGATTGCTAGAACAATTAAATGAAAGGCTGATGGAGGGAGACACTGTACATCAGACAATAAAGGATAGTGTCCTCTAAGAAATGGGAAACGGAAAAGCTTTATTTGAGATGACTTTGAGAGAATTCCCGGCCACGGGTCGGGGAGGGTGAAGCCAAGGGAAGCTTGGTAAGATAGATTCCCTGAGTTGAGGAGGGGGCACTGGAAAGGACATTGACTCAGCAGTAGAGAGTAATTACCCCTAGACTAAACATGGCTCTTGTCCTGCCTAACAAATCGCAAAAAAACAACAACAACAAAAATAAAGATAAAAATGTTTCCAAATAACTGTGTCTCAGAATACAGCTCAAGGACATTTATGAAAATATAAAAGTATCCAGCATTCAACAAAGCAAAATTCAAGATGTCTGGATCCATCAAGCAGGCATATAAAGAAGCAGGAGAATATGACTCATGAGGAGGATAAAAGTCAATCAATTGCAGCCGACTCACTGACATAGATATCAGAACTATCAGATGAGCACATCACAGCCGTTTTATAACTGTATTCTCCATGGTGGAAGAGTTAAGTAGAGGCAGAGAACATAATAATTAAAAAGACTCAAATCAGACTTCTACACATAAAAACTACAATGTTTGAAGTAAAATAAAAAGACACTGGATGATATTAAACGCAGATGATACACTGCAAATGAAAAGATTACTGAACTTGAAGTGATAACAATAGAAACTACCCAAAATAAAACAAAGGAAAAGTTTTTAAACAAACGACCAGCAAGCTGTGGGATCATTCCCTGTGGCGATGAAGGTGAGAGGAGAGAGGGTTGGGAAATAAAATATTTGAAGAAATCATGGCTAAGAATTTTTTCAAATTTGATAAAAACCATGATTCTTAAGCACAAGAAAAGGCTCCATGAAACATACTAATAATCCCAAGAAAAAGAATGACACCAAGGCACATCATAGTTAAATTGCTCAAAACCAGTAATGAAGGAAAAAAGGTCAAAGCTGCCAGAGGGGACAAAAACAGGCATGTTGTGTACTGAAGAGAAAGGTCAAGATGACAGCCATTTTCCCAGTGGAAAAGGCAATCAAGAAGACAGTGGAGTGACATGTTTAAAGTAATAAAGCAAAAGCTGTCAACCTCAAATTTTATATGCAGCACAATGTGGTGAATGCAGCTATCATTCCCAAGAGTTTACACATCCCTCCCTACAAATCCTCCTTCCTGTCAACCCTGCCACTCTCTTCCCCTTGGTCCCTAGGCAACCACTGATCCTTTCTCTGTCACTATGCAGTGGTTCTCAACCTTTCTAATGCCGCAAGCCTTTAACACAGTTCCTCATGTTGTGGTGACCCCCAACCATAAAATTATTTTCGTTACTACTTCATAACTGTAATTTTGCTACTGTTAATGAATCGTAATGTAAATATCTGTGTTTTCCGACGGTCTTAGGCGACCCTGCTAGCGGTTCTCAACCTGTGGTTCATGACTCACAGGTTGAGAACCGCTGCTGACTCACAGGTTGAGAACCGCTGCTGTAAACCCTAAGACCGTCGGAAAACACAGATATTTACATTACAATTCATTAACAGTAGCAAAATTACAGTTATGAAGTAGTAACGAAAATAATTTTATGGTTGGGGGTCACCACAACATGAGGAACTGTGTTAAAGGCTTGCGGCATTAGAAAGGTTGAGAACCACTGGACTATAGATTAATTTACATTTTCTAGAATTTTATATAAATGGAATCATATGGCATATATGCTTTTTAAAAATCTCCAGCAGAGGATATGCTTATTGATTTTAGAGAGAGGGTTGGGAGAAAGAGAGAGAGAGAGAGAGAGAGAGAGAGAGAGAGAAGTATCGATTGCCTTCGGTATGAGCCCTGATTGGTGACTGAACCCACAACCTTTTGGTATATAGGATGATGCTCCAACCAACTGAGCCACACCATCCAAGGGGGCATGTATGCTCTTTTTGTCTGACTTTTTTCACAGGGCATAAGTTTTTGAGATTTACCTATGTTGTCTGTATGAATAGTTTAGTCTTTTTCAATGCTGAACAGTATTCCATTTTATGAATTCATCAGAATTTATCCAATGCCTGTTAATGGGACTTTAAATTGTTTCCATTTTTTGGTTAATACAAATAAAGCTGCAATGAAAATTCCTGTATGATATATGCTTCCCTTTCTTTTGAATAAATACCTAGGAGGGGAATGGCTAAATCATATGGTAGGTATATATTTAATGTTTTGCAAAAACTGCAAGGCTGTTTTCAAAAACTTCTCAATGACCTAGTGAGGTAAGAATAATTAGTCTCTCCTAGCAATGAGGAAATTGATAATCAGAGATATTGATTTGTTCAGTATCACTTAGCCGGTAAGTGGTAAAACAAAAAATAAACTTATTCCTCCTAACTGTACAATTAGAGAAGCTCCCATCAGCCCATAGTTACTCCCAAAAACCTAATGTCTCACCACTCTTCTTGCCAGGCTGACTGATTATTACTAGAGAAACAGAGGATTGGAGATCTGCTGTTAGTACAGGGATTTGAAAACTTACTCCATGAAACTTCAATCTACAAGATGTGTGTGGCACAAGGGTTCTGTGGTAAAGAAAGCGTGGCAATTTGAATCCACGAGCCCCTTGTGTAAATTCATTGTTCACACTAGACTATGAAGGGACTGAGAACTTCTATAGTAACAAAACCCATTTATTTCTGTTTAATAAAAAAATTGTTAGTATTTCCTAACAATATTTGAACATGGGACTTTTTTTAACCACAACTTAAACAAACAAACACATTTTTTATTGATTTCAGAGAGAAAGGGGGGGGGAGGAGAGAGAGAGAGAGAGAGATCTAGAAACAGCAATGATGAGAATCGTTGACTGTCCGCTTCCTGCAGGCCCCCCCCCCCGGGGATCAATCTGCAACTCAGGCATCTGCGCTGACCAGAAATCGAACCGTGACCTCCTGGTTCCTAGGTTGACACTCAACACTGAGCCACGCTGGCCAGGCTACAACTTCTAACTTTTAACAGAATGTTATAAACTTATTAGAAATGTGTTAGAGATATAATAAACTTGAACAAACTTTTATTTAGGCCTTTCCAGGTCAGGATAACAATATAGTCTCCTTTCACCTGGTCCCTCAGACAACTTGAAAAAAGCAAGTAGAGCTACAAGTCTTCAAAAAATAGAAACTCTTGTACCAGAGCAGCAAAGTGAGGTTTCTGTATCAATTGCCTAGATAACAGAATAAAATAGTTATTCTGATATGAAAGTGAAACCTCTTGGGGCTTGTTCATTTCAAGCTGAGTTCTTCTTTGACATTTTGAACTTCACTAAAAGGAAGAAAAACTTGAAGCCACTTCCGGGGTGATAAACAAACCCTTCTGGTTGTAAGCACATCTCCCTGCTGGGTCCTGTAGATGGTGGGGCCCCACACAACTGAATGAAGTGGAAAGAATTAGGAACAATTTGTTGATCTCAATTACCTTTTGCCTGCAAAGGCCAAATTCCATTAAAAACTAAATGCCAAACCATATTTATGCTTTAGAAATAAGGCACCAAATTTGGATCCAGACTGTCCAGGTTACCTCTGGAAACTTCCATTGTCCCTTGTTTTGACTGAGGTTTTCCTTTAATACAATAATTTGCCCCAATTAAAATGGAGAGCATAACGAAATCCAGAAAGAATTAGTTTACCAATTCTCTCTGTCCACCCACACTGTCAATGAATGACTCTACAGTGATAAAGAGTTGGGCGGAAGGATGGCAGAAGGCTGTGCAGAAGGAAGATCTATGTATAGGTTATTCTCCACTTGCTGCTTCAGATCATTCTCTCTGTCTTCCCATCCTGCATGGTGTCAATGGGCACTAGACCAAAGGGGGGTGGGCACCCCGCAAGCCATACAAATGTCCAACCACTATGATGCACATCTAAACCAACACAATATTGAATGTCAACTGCAATTTAATTAACAATATAAAAATCCCAAACAGAAAATAAGAGTAGGGACTAAAATTGACTAAAGAAATGATTGATCTTCAAGTAGTTTGGTAAATAAATGAATGAATGTGTTTTTGTTTGTACTGGTAATTGCTTCCTCCCAGATCCTCATCTTTGAAGGGAGAATAAAATGATTAACGTATCTCTTTATGTTAATGGAGCCCCCACATTAATCATCTAGTTCTAAAGAACTCATTCTCAATTTCCACGTGAGTTTTGAAGCAAAAATATCCTGGAACAAAAATGTTTATATGAATCAGTGAACAGATACAATGGTTCACACTGGGTGGAGATACTCAATACTGACGCTTTGATACATGATCTGACCCTGCTAATAATTCTTTAATTCACTGATTCAGTTAGACCATCAAAACCTTCATAACCAATTCCTCTTGCTCAGTATGATCTCTTGGCTTTCAGACCTGTGTGCCAACTCTAAGAATTCCACCACGTTGCAGGGATGAGAGAGTTTGGGGTTTCCTTCCCGTCTATACATCTTTAAGTTCTAACAACTGGAGCTGAGCCGGTTCTTTGGCAGTCATGTCATCAATTCCTTCATGCTCCTTCTCTTCCTGTACAGCAGTGATAGACATGGAGAGAGAATGGGTTACTTAGAACAATCTGAACACCAATCTTTCCTGGAGGCCCAACAACAAACACAGGGCCTCTTGCTTGGAGTGTTAGATTTCTTGCACTCAGTACATTGTCACTTATCCTCAGAGCAAAAGTGCCAGTTTTGCTCCGACAGGAACCATTCCCATGCCACGCCTGGGGGGAAGAGGACGTTAGTCACCCAACATCTGTTTCTCACAGCCTTTTTTTTTCTTTTCTGAAGTGTCTGAAAAAATTCCAGACTGACTAAGATCGTTCACTAATTCCATTTTGCTTCATCTCTTAGGTCCTCTCAAGTAGAACAGCTTAAATTACCCAATTTTCAGTCTTTTGAACTCATCAGTTCAGGCTTTCTGATGTTGACACATTATAATTGCTTGAGAATAATGTGAACATTCACATTAATTTTTTTCTCAAGCAAAATGTAAAATGCAATTTAACAAGACCCATTATTAAGATGCTGGGCTGTGTCTGCACCACTGTGCAAAGGAACCAAGACGAGAGATGGATGGGGTTCTTGTCTTGCGGACTAGGGAACTGAGCTTTTTGTTGCTGTTTGAATTTTTAGTAAAATGCTTCTCTCTCACTCTTGATTGCAGTGGCTTTGACATTTCAAAAGAACAGATGGAGATGCAGGAATAGGTGAAGGAAAAGTTACACTAGGCCGGTGGAGATGATCTTTAGCCTTGTTTTGTAGAATCACCTAAGTACATGTCAACCTACCACCTAGAAGAAATTTGTTTTTACTGATAAATTTACAGACTATTCAGCACTTCATGCTCCCAGGTAGAACAGCTTTTTTCCTCGGTGTTCAAGGGGAACACCAAGGCCTACATTGAAAAGCAGTCATCCAAACTGCACTGTGTGGTTTTTCTTTTCTCCGCATGTTGACAGCCGGCACTGCCGTTCTGAGAAGGGATTTCTCAGGGCCTGGCTTGACCGGCTGCAGCAGAGGTCTGGGGACAGCCCGCTCTGCAAGGAAGGCCCTGGCTGAGCAGGGTCAGCTAGGTGGGCTCCAGTGAGCAGCAGGCTCTGGGGTGGGTGTAGTGTGGCAGGCAGGACGTGGTCCAAGGGGGCACGTTACAGGAGATGGCTTCTGAGAACAGCAATTCACACCAGAAAGGGCCAGGAGCACGGATCTGGGAAACTGGGAAGAGAAGGTTTTCACAAGGCCACACAGCAGGCCAGCATCACTAGGACACTGTCCTCCAGCAGCCAGGCCCCAAGCATCTGCCAAAGAAAAGGCAGAGCCAGGCCTACAGGTACTGACACCAGAGCTGTCAATGAGGCACAAGAACCAGAAGAGATGTATTTGCAGGACTGGATGAAAAATGGGCACTGGGCTCAGAAATGGATTCTGGTACTAACGTGGGACATGAGGGCAGAGGCGGGGAAGCTAACAATGCAAAAGATAGAGCTTCCGTTTAAACAATAAAGAATTAAAAAAAAAAAAAAAGACAGAGCTTCCAAATAGAGCTCATTACTCCCGCTACTTAAAGTCTGATTTGATTCTGAAAGTGAAGGCTGTGTCTTTGGATCTGCAGAAACTTCTTTCTCAGGGCTTAACCAAAATTCAGTTCCCTGAACATGCCTATGACATGTAGTATGAGTCAGGATTCTCGGAAGAAGGTGACAGAAAACCAATTCAAGTTAGCTTTAGGCAACCACAAATGAAAGGACTTTATTGGTCCACGTAACTGGAAAACATAGGGTAGACCCAGCCGCTATAATCACTTGGATTCAGGGGCTTAAATACTGTCCCTCCAGCTTTTCTCCATCTTTCATTTCTACTTGTCTGCCCAGTGGTGGGCTGGGAAATGTTTTTAACAAACTGGGTCTCTGAAGAAAACAAATGTATGTATGTACACACATAAGCTCATTCTAAATTTCACTAATAGAAAGGATGTGTAGCACAACATATTACTACTAATCCTTTATAATAAAAGGCTAATATGCAAATTGTCCCCTCAGGAGTTCGACCGGGAGACTGGGAATTCAATCACTCACTAAGACATGCGCTGACCACCAGGGGGCTGCGCGAAACATAGCAGGCGACCACCAGCAGCAGGGCGCTGAGGGAGCGAGGGAAGGAGGAGGCAGGGAGGCCGGGAGGCAGGGAATCTGATTGGCCCCAATTGCTGGCCAGGCCTAGGGATCCTACCCGTGCACCAATTTTGTGCACCCAGCCTCTAGTCTATATACATAAAAGACTAAGTGACCATCTGACAGTCCCACCAGTAGCTATGACACACAATGACCACCAGGGGCCAGATGCTCAACACAGGAGCTGCGGTGACTTGGCAGCTGTGATTCTTGGGTGATGCACCCAGAACCAGAAAGGAGGGAGCCTGATTCCAGGGTGTGTCACCCAAGAACTGCACTCTTGCAATCTGGGACCCCTTGGGGGATGTCAGAGAGCCAGTTTCGGCCTGATACCTGCAGGCCAGGCCAAGGGACCCACTAGTGCACGAATCCGTGCACCAGGCCTCTAGTAAAATTTATAATTTTCTTTACATAAATTTGATAGAGCTAGTTTATTCTCATAGAATGCTCTTGTTGATATTTGCCAAACTCTTGTATCTGTAGCTGAATATGGTGGCTATTGAAGTATGGGTGTATTGTTTCTGACTTGAATGTTAGTTGATATTTTCATTTACAAGAAAGACAGTGCTATGGGCTAAATGCTGTCCCCCGCAAATTTATACACTGAAGCCTGTTATGCACCCACTGTTTGTGTCTCTCCACAAAGCAGAGGTTGAAGCTCCTAACTCCCAAAGTAATATTAGGAAGTGGGACCTTTGAGAGGTAATCAGACTTAGATGAGATCATAAATGTGGGCCTTCATGATAGAATTTGTGTTCTTATAAGAAAATAAAGAAACCAGAGATCTCTCTCTCTCTTTCTCTTTCCCTCTTTTTCTCCTTCTCTGTCTTTCCCCCTTGACCTCATTTGAAGACACAATGAGGAGGTCAGGCTCTTATTTGAACATGATCATGCTGGCACTCTGATCTCAGACTTCTAGTCTCTAGAACTGTGAGAAAAAAAAAAAAAGCTTGTTATGGTATCCTATATAATAAAAGGCTAATATGCAAATCAACTGAACAGCGGAATGACTGGTTGCTGTAATATGCACTGACCACCAGGGGGAAGATGCTCAATACAGTGGTCAGTGAGCTCTAACAGGGGGAGTGCCACTCAACCAGAAGCCAGGCTTACAGCTGGCAAGTGCAGCGGCAGTGGCAGGAGCCTCTCCCGCCTCCACAGCACCACTAAGGATGTCCGACTGGGAGCAGGCCTAAGCTGTCAGTCAGACATCCCCTGAAGGTTTCGGGACTGCAAGAGGGCACAGGCTGGGCTGAGGGACCCCCCAGAATGCACAAATTTCATGCAACGGGGCCTCTAATTTTGTTATAATGCCCTGGGCAGACTAAGATAAGGCCCTAGCCCCCAATGTAGCTGTATCTGGGGATAAGGTCCATATGGAAGTAATTAAGGTTAAAAGAGGTTGTAAAGGTGGGGCACTAGACAAATTTGGTGGTTTTACAAGAAGAGGAAGATTTCTCTCTCCCTCCCTCCCTTCCCTCCTGCCTCTTTCTTTCTCTGTGTGCACACGAAGAGGCCATGTGAGCACACAGCCAGATGAAGGCTGCCTACAAACCAAGAGAAGAGAATTCATTATAAAACCTAGCTTGTTGGCATGTTGATTTTGGACTTCTCAGTCTCTATGGTATAACTTTGAGAAATAAATGTGCCCTGTTTAAACCACTCAGTCTATGGTATTTTGTTATGGCAGCCGAGCTGACTAATATGGGCAAGAAAGATGAAAGTGAAATAATTACACATGTGGGAACTTCCCTCTTTTTGCAAAGACTTACTTTTTCGCTGAATGAGATTGTAGTATCTGAGAGCTAGTACATTTCCTCATTTCTTTGTGCTATTTATAATGTAACGTCTTTAGCCATGATACACTTTTATATTTAATCTGCATAAAATTTTCTCTATAACTGTTAAATTTAGAGACAGGATTAATGAATTATGCCCTGTGGTCCTCATTTGGTTGACTGCTTCTTTTGGTCCTTTAATCTCGGTATGTTGACATTCTGGTCAATATAAACACCCCAAACTTTTTCATGAGACTTGCTTTTACGGTATTTTTATCATGATCTGGATTTGAAAAAACTGGCCTTTTTCTGCTCCAATGTGGGAATTTACATTTCTATTCTCAGTTACTTATTTCAGCCCACTTTATCAATCAATTGAGATAGTTAATATTTTGATTCTGCTATCTGGCATATTATTTATTCCCACCAGCTTTATTTTGCTTTTGCTGTTACAATTCTTTAGGCTTTTCATGTCTTCATTCATTGTTAAACAATATTTTTAATAGGACAGATTCCTTTGAAATACTAGTAGGAGCTTCTTTTCACATTGCCGTCTATCCACAAAGTAATTCTCTTTATAATAATTATCCAAACCATTACAAATCCACTCCATGCCCCATTATTGTGCATAAGCTTTGTTTTGTGCATAAAGACATCAGGTGGGACCAATGATATAAGCCAATTAGATTTAATTCTTTGACCAATAGGCTAGAAGAATTATTATGCAATTTATATAATTATAATTTTGTTTCTTGTGAGAAACAAATAGGATTAGCAATTTATGATGTTTGTAAAGTAGGTCTCAGTAAGATCTTTAAACCCCTTTCCAGAAGATAAAAATCTATATGTTGTAAAATGGAAGACACCACAGAATGACTGCCAAATTTTATGAGATATTCCTTTGTCTAGAAGTTAACCTTTCTGAGTTTAATAAAGTGTGGTGAAAAGCATGCCAAATTAAGATGCCTAAGACAAGTTGACAATAGGTGGTGATGTCTCCACAGCTCATCATTTCTGCCCTAGGACTCTTAATAAAAGAGATTAAACACCTCCCTTCCTTGTGGAGATCACTGGACCATGCCCATGGAGTTCTCATGTGTTTGAATGTGTAAGGGTTGTTGTTGGGAATGGGTTGGAAGTGGTTTCCTGGATTGCACGCACATTCCAATGAAAAAATTAATTTGTAGTAAAAATGTCTCAAAATAATATGAGTCATATCTGTTACTGTTAACATTATCTTAGAGACAAAAAGAGGACAATAGAAAAATTATTTATTTAAGAAAAAAAGGGACAACCTTGAATTCTGAAATCATTTAATTGATTTTAAAAAGAATTGAACTTGGCATAGCCATGAGGCAAAATGGGACTTAAAGATATCCCTCATTTTGACAAAGCTCTGCAACAAAACAGGCCCCAGAATTGGACTAAATTTCCTTCTGGTTTTGTGCTGAGACAATTCTCCCTTGAGAGAACAGGTTTGCTGATGGGGGTGGGTCAGAAGGTAATTAGAACTGTCTGGGGGAAAAGTCACTGTTAATGTGTCAAACTAGTGTCTTGTCCCATTTTTAGGTACCCTTCACTTTGTCTCCAGCTTACATCTTTTTCACACAGCCTTTCAAAACCAAATGTCCCGTGCTGGTACATCAAAACACCAATGCACCTGTGCCGCCACCCCACTTCCTTTCTCCTTGAGATAATTTCTCATGACCTCGTCAGCATTTTGCTTTATAGAACCTCCCATGTCTCTTTAGCCATATTCCTTCTGAGTCTCAGATGATGGTTCATGTGTACATTTCCTTTGGACATTCTACAAGCTGCTTTCTCAAGTCTAAGGCCAGGCTTACCCACTCATGACTTCTCCCCTTTTGTTACCATTATGTGATGGGGCCACTTCCCTCCATGACTCCTGCCACTTCCATTCCCCTAACCAGGCTTCCATGGTGGCTAGAAGTATAGCCAGTGTAGCAGTTTTCCCTACACTAACATAGGAGAATTGTCAACAAGCTAAACCAAGGATTTCTTAGATGCTCCTCTTTGGGTAGAATGGCACACCAAGAAATAACATCCTTTCCAGCCCACCATTACTAAATATAGCCTTGCCACTGTGCCATTCTGAATTCCATACAGGGTTTATACCTTCTTGTCTGATCTCTCCCATTAAATGCTTTTTTGAATTAGAAAAAAAAATCCCTTCCAATGCCCCATTCCAGTTGGTGGTTCTATTCTTTTAGAACTTTGTAACACCAATAGTGTCATGTTTACCTTTCTTTATGAAAATGTCTTGTTTATTTTATCTATTATCTACACTACATGAAACTTATTTATCTTTATATTACTGGCATGGTAATGCCTGAAACACGATAGTCAATAAATACAAGTTAAATAGGAATAAGTAGGTAGACACATATAAAGCCTTAAGTAATTTTTAAGAGCCTTCCCTCTAGGTGTATTTTCTTGAGAATAATTGGGCTCTTTCTTTACTATTATTCTTTTCTCTATATGTCATGGACTTACATTTTATGAGTTTATAGATTCTGACACTTGAGTTTACGGCCCTAATCTGTGCCTCTGGGACTACTAGGATTCAGAGTTAACTTCTTGCTCTCTCTCAAAGAAAAATATAGCATTGACATTCAGTGAGTGCTAAAGAGAAAGCCAATGGAAAAGTCTCATTATAAAACTGCCGAAGAACCAGCTTCCCGTTATTTCTTTAAGGCAAAAGATTACTTTTGCATTATTTGAAGATTCACCTCAGAGATTTGCCTGCTTTTCAGAAGGCTGTCTTAAATATTTGGGCCTGAAAGAAGCAGGAGGGAAAGAGAAGTTTTGAAGATTCAGGGGTTTTATTCTATGATATAAACAAATCACTGTGGACAATGTTCCTAAGAGTAAGCTGCAAATAGCTCTTATAGGATATTCAACTAAAGCCTAATTGAGGATTCAGGAAGAGTTTATTGTTTCCTCTTACATAAAGAAAAATTACATTGCAATGCAGAGGGCAGAATAACTATGATTTTTTAGGTTTAGAAATACGTAGATATGTCAGAAAGGAAACATGCTGCTTTAAAATATATTGAAGAATAAAAAGTAACTGAAAGGAATAGTGTAAATAAGACAAGTATCTGGTCAGAGGATACTTGTATTTTTAACTTTAAAAATACTGTTTGTGGCCAGGACACAGTTTCAGAGGTGTCTTTTAGAGTTATATATATATATATTTTTTTAAATAAATCTTTATTGTTCAGATTATTACAGGTGTTCCTCTTTTTTTTTTCTTCCCCATAGCTCCCCTCCACCTGATTCCCCACCCCACCCCATGCCCTTACCCCCCTCCACTGTCTTCATCCACAGGAGTAAGATTTTTGTCCAATCTCTTCCTGCACCCCTCACACCTGCTTCCCCTGAGAGTCGTCAGTCCACTCCCTTTCTATGTCCCTGATTCTATTATATTCACCAGTCCATTCTGTTCTTCAGATTTTTATTCACTTGATTTTTAGATTCACTTGTTGGTAGGTATGTATTTGATGTCATTTTATTGTTCATAATTTTTATCTTTACCTTTTTCTTCTTCTTCCTCTTCTTAAAGAATACCCTTCAGCATTTCATGTAATCCTGGTTTGGTGGCGATGAATTCCTTTAGCTTTTTCTTGTCTGTGAAGCTCTTTATCTGACCTTCAACTCTGAATGATAGCTTTGCTGGGTAGAGTAATCTTGGTTGTAGGTTCTTGCTGTTCATCACTTTGAATATTTCTTGCCACTCCCTTCTGGCCTGCATAGTTTCTGCTGAGAAATCAGCTGACAGTCGTATGGGTACTCCCTTGTAGGTAACTAACCGTTTTTCTCTTGCTGCTTTCAAGATTCTCTCTTTGTCTTTTGCCCTTGGCATTTTAATTATGATGTGTCTTGGTGTGGTCCTCTTTGGATTCCTTTTGTTTGGGGTTCTGTGCGCTTCCTGGACTTGTAAGTCTATTTCTTTCACAAGGTAGGGAAAGTTTTCTGTCATTATTTCTTCTAATAGGTTTTCAGTATTTTGCTCTCTCTCTTCTTCTGGCACCCCAAAAATTCGGATGTTGGTTCGCTTGAAGTTGTCCCAGAGACTCCTTACACTATCTTCATATTTTTGGATTCTTTTTTCTTTTTGTTTTTCTGGTTGGGTGTTTTTTGTTTTCTCATATTTCAAATCTTTGGTTTGATTCTTGGGGTACATTGATCTACAGTTGAGTTTCTGTATATTCTTTATTTTAGACAGTGTATGCTTCATTTCTGACTGGTCCTTTTCCATTTTTTTTGGCATTCTCATTAAGGTCCTTGAAGGTCTCACTAAGCTCCTCAGAAGTGTCATCAAGTTTTTAGAAGATTCTTGAGTAACCTTATAAAAGTGGTTCTGAATTCTATGTCGTCCAGTAGTTTGCTTTCCTCCGTTTCTTTCGTTCGTGACATGTTTCTTTGTTTCCGCATTTTGGCTGCTTCCCTGTGTTGATGGAGTGGCTTTGTGTGGTAGGTGACCTATAGGGGGTAGTAGCTCAGCCTCCCCAATCACCTGATGTGTACGCTCTTGGTACACCCCTTTGTGGGCTGAGTGCAAAGTCTTGGTGTAGTTAAGCCTTAATTGCTGTTGGTATCACTGGGAGGAATTGACCTCCAGGCTGATCGGCTGTGAGGACTCGCTGTGTCTATAAAAACTGCTGTGCTGGAGACACGCTTATGGTGCAGGACTTGTTTCAGTTGGGCTTTGGTGCTCGCTGAGTCTGCCTCTTGAATGTGTCACTTAGGGATGTGAGGAGTTGAAATCTGGTTTCTCACACTGACCACTAGGTATACTGGCTTCTGGATCTCCAATGGGGTGCAGGTCAGCCATTGTCTGAGTCCACCCAGCAGGAGCTACAGCGAGAGCTACAGTTTTCTCCTCTTTGCTTGGGGTTTGGAGATTTTGGAGCTGTCTGATCCGGTCTGCAAGTTTGTTAGATAGGGCAGTCCATTCATATGCAAAAGCCGCTGCTTGGAGCTTGGGTGGGTTTGTAGGTTGTGTGGGGTGGGGTCTCAGGGCGTCACTAGGCTAGGGCATGGCAAACAGCAATGGCTGCTAGTTAGCCGGCTCTGTGTCTCCGACTGCCTCCCGTCCTGTGCCCCAGCGCAGATAAACAATTATTCCTGTGTGCAGCTCTACAAGCAGGCCCCCCTCACTTTCCGACCTGGTAGCAGACAATCCAGCTTCTCCCCATAGGAGTTTGGGTCCCCCGCGTCTCCCCAGAAACTGTATTTCAGAGTAATCAGGGGCTTGTCTCCCTTTGGGTTGAAAAAAGCAATGCCTGCCGCCAGCCCAGATCCCGCACCTCCGTACCTCAGCTTTTCAGCGCTTGTGCACGTATCAGTGCTCTTTTCTCTTTCCTTCTAGTTGTAGAACTTCCACTCAGCCAGCTTTCCCATGGTTCTGGGTGATAGACGTTTTGTCTTTTAGTTGCAGTTTAAATTGTTGTGCGAGGCAGCAGTTTAGGTGTTTACCTACGCCACCATCTTGGATTCCTCCTAGAGTTATATATTTTTTACAGACAAATTTTCTAGCAAAGCATTCAGTCTCATAGCAAGTAAACTACTGGAATTTCTGGAGACAAAAACTTATATGATTCAGAGTGAACTTCCAAGTTCTTAAATAAAGAACGTTCACCATTGTGCCCATGAGTAGATTTCCTCTGTTAATGATGATACTGTTTGTTTATTTGCCTCTTCACAATTTCCCTTTCCCATCCTGATGTCCGTGAGCATTGGCAGAGCTCATTCTTGACCTACTGATTTTCCCTCTTGATGCACTTTCTTTGAATTTTCATTGTTGCCCACAAACTTCAGCATCCTGCTTTATAGTTGATACCCAAGACTTTATGTCTAGTCCAGACTCAAAACCATCATTTCCATCCCCATAACTGTCATAGTTATTGCATATTTCCTACTTCCACATCGTGCTGTGACTTTAAATCTTCACACAACACATCTCTCCATCTTGCCATGTGGGCTTTCTCCTGGGCAAGTAGAGAGACACCCAGAAGTTAACTAGTATATGAAGGGCATATAGGAGATATTGCCAGCTACAGGTAGGGACTTAAATGACACATGCAAGAATGTTCCTTCCTGCTTGAGGACTTCCTGTTCTGGCCTCTGCTCCTGAGTCTTGGTGCTATTTTTCTCTCCTGAGTCTGACCTAGTGAATTGTCCTTTTTCTTTGAGAATGAACTCTCCCCAGAACCAGACCATTAGTCTGATCTGACTAATACCGCATTTTGCTCCAATGTTCTCCACTGCTGCATTAGCTCCACCAAGACAGTCTTTTGAACTTTACATAGTATTGAGGAAGTTCTCATAAGACATGTCTAAGAATATTATCTATGGAAAAATATGCTTGGAACAAAGTGTGGTTAACTATAGGGAGAACATCTTGGGAAAATGATTTGTTCAACGATTGCATGTGGCAGCTCATTGCAGACTCTTCATTAGAATGTAAGTTCCATGAAGCACAGACATGCCTATATGGGTCACTCTTTCCTTTTTTTTAAAATATATTTTTATTTATTTCAGAGAGGAAGGGAGGGAGAGAGAGAGAGAAAGAGAGGGAGAGGAACATCAATCATGAGAGAGAATCATTGATCAACTGCCTGCTGCATGCCCCACACTGGGGATTGAAACCACAACCCAGGCACGTGCCTTGACCAAGACTTCCTGGTTCATAGATTGATGCTCACACTCTAAGCCACACCAGCCAGGCTATTGGTCACACTTATGTGTCCAGAACTTATCACAGTATCTGGCACATAGTAGGTTATTTGGTATTTATCAATATTTGTTGGAAAAAAATGAGTGAATGAATTAATGAAATGGGGGTATCAGCAATTTCTCAAATTTGCCAACTTTAATGAAGAGTGATTACTCTTCCCTAAATGGTGGTTCCAATCATGAATCTATTGAATAAATATCTCTTGTTTCAAAGGATGATGATTACTCAAACAGCCTTTAATCACATTGCTGCCTCAGGGATTGCTGGGGGCAGTGGGGTGCAAAGGAGAAGCCAGGTGCTGTGGGGAAGAGCAATCCTCTGATGCTCCAACCCCTTTTCAATCAGAAGAGCTCTCTTTTCATTTGGTTTCCCAACTGGTAATATGTGTAACTTTTCTTTGAAAAGATGTTGGTCACTAAAATAAAAATGTGGAAAACCATTGCTTTACAAAGCTGACACCAAAATATTTAATGGACCATAAGTAACTAGACAATTAAGAACCTTGTAAAATAATGATAAATAAATATGTCTCTATGGAAAACTGTGCAACATTCCCTAACACTTTTCTACTTCTCCTTTCTTTTCTTTTTTTATTTTTATTTTTATATATTTTATTGATTTTTTTTTTTTTTTTTTTTTACAGGGAGAGGGATAGAGAGATAGAAACTTTTATGAGAGAGAAGCATCAATCAGCTGCCTCCTGCACGCCCCCTACTGGGGATGTGCCCACACCCAAGGTACATGCCCTTGACAGGAATTGAACCCGGGACCCTTCAGTCCCCAGGCCGACACTCTATCCACTGAGCCAAACAGGCCAGGGCTTCTCCTTTCTTTTGATGAGCTTTGAACCATCAAATGTCTGCTTGCACTATTGCCTTCCAGGCATTTTATGGACTTTTCGCTATTATTTCTCCCAGTTTGTCCTTTCCATCAAAAAAATAACCTGTTATGAGTTCCCATTCCTTTAGTCTCTGTTCTCTATTAGGTAACTGTGAATGGTGGTACGTTTAACTAGTCCCAGTAGATGAGCTACTGATCCTAAAACAACATCTTTATTAGGAAATCCTTAAAGAGTGGTTCTTTTGAACATGGGTCAGAGCAGAGCCTGGAATAATTCCCATTGGTCATTTGCCTGGAGTATATGGGGACAGCCTTAACTATGAAAGAATAATTTTAGAGGAATTATACTTCTTTATATGCCTGATCTCTAACTACTCTACTATGGGAAGTAAAATGTTCTAATTAAAACACTTTTGTACAATTACATTCTTTCCTATGAATTAAGCCATTCTGTACATTTTCCCTATGATAACAGACGCATCTATTAACATTTACAATTACTTCTGCAAGATGATGTAGTTCAGGGGGAAAAAAGTCTTCATAAAGTTTCCCAGGAAACTAGAATGTTGGCAATATTTCATGGGGATCAATGTGAAAACAGTGGCGGTGAGGAGGTGGAGAGAAAATTTTGTAACAGAATTTCAATGGGGTCAAAATGATACCCACTGTGCCACTGAGGTTCAGTGAAGGCTGGAGATTAATCTACACCGGAGAAATGGTTACAAACACACAAGGCAAAGGCAAATGCAGAACACTGCCAAGCAAAGGAGGCTGGCTGAGCAGGAAAAACTGCAACACATAAAGACTCCATGACATGAACTAGTGCAGCTAAATAGTAATTAGTGGCCGGATATTGTACAAAAGCTTAAATTAATATTCCCACATTACAAAAGAGCACCTGTGAGGCACTGCACACTCAACCCTCTAATGAGTGTAAATTCACATTGGGCTAGGAGAAGAATAGAAATAATTGCCCCTGCCATTTGCTGTTAAGGGGGTTGACAAATGAAAACTGTGTTGTTATTTTTTTTTTTTCCTGGCTGGGTTAATTACCAGGCCTGTTAATCACATACCGGTTATCATCAGTGAGATTTTTTTCCATCTTGTAGTCTAAAAATCAGGACATATAGATGTTAAGTTATTTCATATAACAACAACAACAGCAAAAACTGAGGAACCTTTTACAGTGGAAGAAATATATCTTTCCTGATATCAACATTCATAGGTAGTTAACCAAAAATATATTTATCATGAATTTCAAACACAGGACATACTGGAACTAGAAATCATTATATTATTATCTAACATATGGGCCTAGTTTTAAAGGCATCAAAAGCTATATATTTTTAATGTAAATATTAACATTTCATAAATTATCCTTTAAAAATTAACACCTTTTGTTATTTAATTTATTGTTAATGGCCTTTATGGGCATATGTTCATTAACATTAGCACAATAACTAGTTTTAAAAGGTGAAAACACTAATTCAATGACAACTATAATTATGTTGAACAATACTTTCAAGACATTTTGTTAAATAAAAAATGTAATTATGATAGAAAATAAAAGCCATGGAAAAGGTACTTGGTAGATTACTATAAGGATGGCAGTGAAGAATTTTGTTAAATAACGCAATCATCAAAGTAAAATACTGTGCCCCTCTCTTTTCCCATTTCATTGGCTTTTAGGGACTTAATTTTCCTTCAGGTTTTCCCTTGGTGTTTATTTTAGCTTTGTTGCATCTTTACTTTTCATCAGGAATTAAAGCAACCATGCCTCATTCATTCCTTTAACAGGCTATAATTTTTCAAAAACCATTCACTGAATTTTTTTAATATCTGAATTGATAAGTAGGCAAAAATAGTTATTACTTTTCTATGGCAAGAGAGTTAAGACAAGTCAAGTCAACAAGAACACATCTGTCCATTACCATCTTCCCTTCACTATTGGAGAACTCCAACTTTATAGCCCTAGAATTCAAAACACAAAAAAATATAAAGAAAATACATTCATTTGAAAAGAATATTGATTAGATAGAGAAAGGGAGATGGAAGGGAATGAGATACCATTACAATAGAACAATGACAATTGCCAACAATTTTTAGATCACTTACCTAGATTGTATCCTAGAAACTATACCTAGTACTTAAAATATTTTATTTTAAAATGTTCATAACAATCCTATGTTACTATGTTATCATGATTTTAGAAATGAGAAAGTGAATCCTAGAGAACTTTTTAAAATTTCTTTATTGTTAAAAGTTTTACATATGTCTCCTTTTTCCCTCATTGACCTCTCCACATCCACTCACACCCCTCAACACGTCCCCACACCCCTATGTCTGTGTCCATGCTCAGATGCATGCATACAAGTCCTTTGTTGATTTCTTACCCCTGCCTGCCACCCTCCCCTGGCTTCCCTCTGAGGTTGGATGGTCTGTTCAATGCTTCTAAGTCTCTGGATCTATTTTTGTCCATCAGTTTATGTTGTTCATGATATTCCCCAAATGAGTGAGGTCATGTGATATTTATCTTTTTCCAACTGGCTTATTTCACTTAGCATAATGCTCTCCAGGTCCATCCATGCTGTTGCAAATGGTTAAGAGTTCTTTCTTTTTTATAGCAGCGTAGTATTCCACTGTATAGATGTACCAAAGTTTTTTAATCCATTCATCTGCTCATGGGCATTTAGGCTGTTTCCAAATCTTAGCTATGGTGAATTGTGCTGCTATGTATGTAGGGGTGCATATATTCTTTCTGATTGGTGTTTCTGATTTCTTGGAATATATTCCTAGAAGTGGAATTACTGGGTCAAATGGGAGATCCATTTTTAGTTTTTTGAGGAAACTCCATACTGTTCTCCACAGTGGCTGCACCAGTCTGCATCCCCACCAGCAGTGCATGAAGGTTCCTTTTTCTCCCCATCCTCGCCAGCACTTATTGTTGGTTGATTTGTTGATGACAGCCATTCTGACAAGTGTGAAATGGTACCTCATTTCATTTTGATTTGTATTTTTTTGGATGATTAGTGACTTTGAGCAAGTTTTCATATGTCTCTTGGCCTTCTGTATGTCCACTTTCAAAATTGTTTGTGTGTGTGTTAAGGTCACAGGGCTGGCAAGAGATAGGGACAGGATGCAACGCCTACGCTCTCTGCCCTGTGAATCAGTGGCCAACCACTGTACTATCCTGATGCCTTGGGAGGATGGAAAGGTGAGAGGTAGACATGCATCAGTGGAAATCTAGGAGAAAGTATCACTCTATCTCAGACTATTTTATTTCAACAAAAGTGAAAATGCTGGTAGTTTTGCAATCTCAATGATTTATTCATTAATCATTCATTAATTAATCATTTACTGAGACTCTAATAAGGTGCAAGGCAGTGAGATGGGCTCTGGAAGAACACAAAAGCATATTAGACACAGTCCTGGTCCTCAAGTTGGAGAAATAAAATACAGACTTAATAAAGGCAATTATGCAAAATTTTTATGTAAAGGGCCAGATAGTAAATGTTACAGGCTTTGTGGGTCATTTGGTCTGTGTGGCAATTACTCAACTACTGTGGGAGCACAAAAGCAGCCATAGAGAATGAGTAAGTGAATGAGTGTGGCTGTGTTTCAATAAAACTTTATTTATAAAAAACTGTCGATGAGCTACAGGCCATGGCTTACCAACTCTTTTGTTGAGCTTTTGGAATATTAGATACTGTAGGACATTTAATGGGATAAAAAGTGGAGTTAATGGAAAAGTAAAGAGGAGGGGACAGAGAAGGAGGAGGAGAATCAGGAGACAGTATGTCATGGAAACCCAAGGAAAGGGTCAGGGTGACTCACTAAGGCCTGGAGGAGGGTGAAGCCTTCAGGTGGGCCTTGAGGATGAGGAGGCTATTGGGAAATGGGAACACACAAGGAAGAAATCAGTAGGTATAGTTGCCCATTGAGCCTTTGGGGGTGGATCTGGAAAATAAAGATTTATGGGGAAGAAGATGGTTTTGTGTAGAAACAGAGCTGCCACTGGAGAGCCTGTATTTGGCAGAGATGAGAGCAAACAAGGGTGCCAGCCCCTTCCTCCTCAAGATGATAAAAGGCCTTTCCTATTTCTCCAACTCAGGGGTGCCTGCCTCACATTTCTCTAGCCCAACCGACCTCTTGTGGAGGTTTCTTTCCCCTCCTACCCTAGATAAGTGACAAACAATCCTTCCTCTGAATGTTTGTATCTTAGAGCAGCCAACTTCATCCAGGCTGTATTTTATACAACCTATGTTTATTCATATTAGTCAGTGGGTTTTATTGCTCCAAGGTTTCCCCCCCTTGATTTTTAATTTCTGTGAAGGAAAACATAGTCAAAATAAATGATATGCCTAGGACGTTTGCTCCTTGTAGTTATTTCGCTCACAAGCAGTTACTGTGTACAATTACAGGATGTTGGCAGTAGAAAGGCTTCCAAGATCTTTTAGTGTAAGTCATTCATTTCACATTAAAAATAAAAAATGAGGCCCAGCACAGGAGAACGGGCTTCCTAAGGCCCCATAATTCTTACCACTGGGGATAGTTTTGTTTTTAACTTTTCAATTAATCTTTTTATTGGGAAATATAACACAATTATACCGTGAAATATAAGTTAAAGGTAAGTATAATAATTACTGAATAGACATGTAATCACTAGAA
The DNA here is from genome assembly GCA_026230045.1 of Corynorhinus townsendii. Taxonomy (NCBI): domain Eukaryota; kingdom Metazoa; phylum Chordata; class Mammalia; order Chiroptera; family Vespertilionidae; genus Corynorhinus; species Corynorhinus townsendii. The sequence continues at coordinate 49,829,383 of JAPDVU010000005.1, read as the reverse complement.
CAAAAATAGAACAATGCCAGGCCCTTCTGAACACATGCCCATACTTCCTTCTTCAGGCAACCACTGCCTTTTTTTTAAAACTTTGGTAAACTATGCCTGATACAAAATGTACCATTTTAACCATTTTTCAGTGGACAATTCAATGGAGTTCAGCATATTCACATTGCTGTGCAGTCATCACCACTATTCATTTCCAGAGCTTTCCCATCATCCTACAGTGAAACTTGTACCCATGAAACAATAATTCTTAGGACAGTTTTGCTTAATAATTTCCCAGATTTTCTGGAGCTCTAGTCTTTCCAAATATAAGGTTTTAAAGCAACATAGTGATATGTACAACATAGTGATTGTATGTGTTTTGAAGGGAGAAAGGTGGAAGTAGAAACTTTGAAGCTACTTGAGGCTGTTTTAATATTAGTGGATTTTGAACATCCATGGCAGGCTTGAAAGAAAATTAAGGCTGAAACTGAAACTGCTTTTATGTTGGAAAAAATATATAAAAAGACTCAAAATGCCTAGCATGAGAAGTGCCAAGAATGTTCCCTTTTGGGAGCTGTCTACAATCAGAGCTTACTACACAACACACTCTCCTGGCTCCTGAGGCTTCCCTTTTGGGTCCTGAAGTGGGAGCTGCAGGCCCTTAGGAATAGACTGCAAACCAAGTACAGCAGATTATGCTTCACAATTGAAAACATGATGCCTAGCCCTGACTGGTTTGGCTCAGTGGATAGAGCGTTGGCCTGCAGACCAAAGGGTCCCGGGTTCTATTCTGGTCCAGGGCACGTCAGGCTCCTCCCCAGCCTGGACCTTGGTCAGGGCGAATGCAGGAGGCAACCAATCAATATGTTTCTCTCACATCGATATTCTCCGTTTTTCCCTCTTTTCCTGTGTCTCTAAAAATCAGTGGGAAAAAAATATCCTCAGGTGAGCATTAAAAAAAAATAATAATAAAAATAAAACATGATGCCTAGCCCATCTGAGTAGTTTTTCATCACAGATAAGAATTGCTATTTTTCTCTTGCCAAGCACATAAATAATGTAATCTTCTCTCCTACAAAGCCTAGGAGCAAAGAAAGTGCCAGACAGGGAGGAGTTTAGTGAGAAACCCAGGAGGTGCAAGAGGAAAGGTCACTGGAGCTGGGACTGGAGGTGCCAGGTAGATGCTGGCAGCAAAGACCACTCTTTCCTCCCCAGAACGTGTGCTTTTCGGGGAAGTATATTACAGTGAGTACCAAGGGCAGCCTTGAACATGCACAGGAGAATATTCGAGAGCATGATCACATGCTTATAATACTATTTGTCTCTGACATAATTATAGGCATGTTCACAAGAATACAAAGAATCAATCAAGATACCAATCATGTCATTATCATTCTGAAACATTATCCCTCTGCATTCATTAAAACCAAGGCTACAAATTTAACAAAATATGAAAGGCCAAGTGCAAATAAAGACTACACCCATTCTGGCTTGAGAAACTGTGTCCATGTGTTGTGCTATCCTGAAAAATATAGCAAGTCCTTCTCAGGTATCTGAGGGCTCACAGTCTGTAGGCTGAAGTAATCTGATTGCATTTGAGTACCTGACGAAAATGGAAATTCTGTCATATTTTAAAAGGACTTTTGCCCTGGCTGGTAGCTCAGTGGTTGGAGTGTCAGCCTGCACATCAAAGCATTGCAGGTTTGATTCTGAGCCAAGGGCACATACCTGGGTTGCAGGTTCCATCCCTAGCCCATCAGGATGCATGCGGGAGACAACCAATCAATGTGTCTCTCTTGCCGATTTTTCTCTTTCTCTCTTTCTCCCCTGCTCTTCTCCCTTTCACTCTCTCTAAAAATAAATGGAAAAAATATCCTCAGGTGAGGATTAACAAATAAAAGGACTTTTAACTTTTCTGCTGACCTACAGAAAAGGCCTGGAGTGACCACCTTTCTCACTAGTACAATTTTCAATTTTTTAAAAAAATAAAAAATGTCTCTACCATTCGTTTTTTAAAATCTTTATTGTTCAGATTATTACAGTTGTTCCTCTTTTTTCCCCTCATAGCTCCTCTCCACCCGGTTCCCATCCCACCCCAGGCCCTCGCCCCCTCCACCCCACTGTCCTAGTCCATGGGTGTAAGATCTTTGTCCAATCTCTTCCCACACCCTCCAAAACCCCTTTCCCCTGAGAATTGTCAGTCTGCTCTCTTTCTATGCCCCTGATTCTATTACATTCACCAGTCTGTTCTGTTCTTCAGGTTTTTTCATTCATTTGATTTTTAGGTTTACTTGTTGATAGGATTTATATTTGTTGTCACTTTGTTGTTCATAATTTTTTATCTTTACCTTTTTCTTCTTCTTTCTCTTCTTAAAGAATACCCTTCACCATTTCATATAATACTGGTTTGGTGGTAATGAACTCGTTTAGCTTTTTCTTGTCTGTGAAGCTCTTCATCTGACCTTCAATTGTAAATGATAGCTTTGCTGGGTAGAGTAATCTTGGTTGTAGGTTCTTGCTATTCATCACTCTGAATATTTCTTGCCACTCCCATCTGACCTGCATAGTTTCTGTTGAGAAATCAGCTGACAGTCGTATGGGTACTCCCTTGTAGGTAACTAAATGTTTTTCTCTTGCTGCTTTTAAGATTCTCTCTTTGTCTTTTGCTCTTGGCATTTTAATTATGAGGTGTCTTGGTGTGGTCCTCTTTAGATTCCTCTTGTTTGGGGTTCTCTGTGCTTCCTGGACTTGTAAGTCTATTTCTTTCAGCAGGTAGGGGAAGTTTTCTGTCATTATTTCTTCAAATAGGTTTTCAGTATCTTGCTCTCTCTCTTCTTCTGGCACCCCCATAATTCTGATGTTGGTACGCTTGAAGTTGTCCCAGAGACTCCTTACACTATCTTCATATTTTTGGATTCTTTTTTCTTTTTGCTCTTCCGGTTGGTTGTTTTTTGCTTCTTTGTACTTCAAATTTTGTCTTGATTCTTGGGATTCTCCAGGCTACTGTTGAATCTCTGTATATTATTCTTTGTTACACTCAGTGTATGCTTAATTTCTGATTGGTCCATTTCCATTTATTTTATTTTATTTTATTTATTTATTTATTTATTTATTTATTTATTTATTTATTTTGCATTCTCACTAAGATCCTTGAAGTTCTCACTAAGTTCCTTGGAGGTTTCTAAAAGATTCTTGAGTAACCTTATAACTGTGGTTTTGAACTCTATATCCAGTATTTTGTTTTCATCCGTTTCTTTCATTTGTAACATGTTTCTTTGTCTCTGCATTTTAGCTGCTTCCCTGTGTTTGTTTTTATGTATTGGGTAGTTGCTAAGTCTTCTTGAGTTGATAGAGTGGTCTTGTGTGGTAGGTGTCCTATAGGATCCAGTGGCTCAGCCTCCCCAGTCACCTGAGGTGGACACTCTTGGTGCACCCCTTTGTGGGCTGTGTGCACAGTTTTGTTGTAGTTGAGCCTTGATTGCTGTTGGTATCACTGGGAGGAATTGACCTCCAGGCCAACTGGCTATAAGGACCAATTGTGACTTCAGTGGGAGAGCTGCTGTGCAGGAGACACTCTTATGGGGCAGGACTTGCTTCAGTGGGACTTTGGTGCTCATTGAGTCTGCCCCTTGAGTGTGTCACTTACAAATGTGAAGAGCTATAATCTTGTATGGTCTCACACTGACCACTGGGTACACTGGCTCTTGGATCTCCAAGGATGTGCAAAGTCAGCCACTGCCTGGGGCCACCCAGCAGGAGATACAGAGAGATCTGCAGATTCCTCCTCATTATATCAGGTTTGGAAGTGCCCAGACGAGGCCCAGCTGTGAAGCAAGGCCTTCTTTTGATAGCTTCAAGGCTCCCTGACCCAGCTGCTCCCTGTTTGACAGGTTTTAGGCTGAGAAAGAACAGGCCATTCATATGCAAAAGCCGCTGTGCATAGCTTGGGTGGGGTTGTAAATTGGATAGGGCAGGGTCTCCAGGAATCACCAGGGCAGATCAAACAGCAATGGCTGCCAGTCAGCCCTGCACTGGAGAGGTCCCTGCATAGGAACAATGACCACTGTGAGCACTTCTGTCTGAAAGAAAGCTGCCCTCGTATTCCTTCCCTGATGCCAGACAGTCCAGTTTCTCCCTGTATATGTCTGGGTCTCCCAGAGTCTCGCCTGGAACTGAAGTTCAGAGCAAGCAGGAGCTTGTATCTCCCAACCAATTAAAAAAGCAGCGCACCCAGGTGGCAGCCCGTTCCACACCTCCACACCTCCACACCTCCTACCAGTCTCAATGCACTTTCTTCTTTACCTGTCTGGTTGTAGTACTTCCACTCAGCCAGCTTTCCTGTGGTTCTGGATGATAGTTGCTCTTTTAGCTGTAATTTTGATGTGGTTGTGAGAGGCAGCAAGTACATGTGTTTACCTATGCCGCCATCTTGGTTCTCCAAATCATATCTCTACCATTGTTCGGGACCCTCCATTTCAACTTTATCGTCTGGGTCACCATTTCTCCTGTGCTGCTCATACCCTATCAGATTCCAAGTCTTGTTGCCTTTATTTCTTCGAAGATCCTTGTATCTGCTCCCCGTTTTGTTCCCATTGCACAACCTTTCACTCATTAGACCCATTATAAACCTCCCGTTTCTCATCTCTTTATTGTCAGTATTTGTCAGATTTCTTCATTTTTACAGTTTTCTTCTTGGGGAAAAACAACCCATCTAAAACCATAACTATGGTTACTTGAAGCTTTTTCCATTTTAAAACTTGTTCTTAAGCCAGTCTTCTCCTCCCCCCTCCCCCCATGTTCCATCATTATCATCATCATCATCATCATCATCACTATCATCACCACAGTTATTTTTTTTCTCTATGTGACTCAGATTTTGGCCATTTAAGCTACCAAGAAGTTGATTTGAAAATCTACTTTTCAGATTTGATATTGATGATGTATGCCTTCAAACCCCTTTCCTGAGAAGGAATAAAAATGTATAACAAGACCTTGGTGTGCAACAGAGGTGGTGAAAAGCATCCACGTTGCAGAACAAGATGTTTTTGCAGGAAAATTATCAACATGTAACTAGCTCAAGATCAAATGGAAGGAGACAGATTCAGTGGATATTTGAGACCTCTGTGTTAGAGTAAGGTATGCATATTTTTCAGCTTGGGTTCAAATAATCTTCTTTCTAATTCATTGTTGCAGTAATGATCCTGCTATTGTAGAATTTTCCTTACTTATTTCAAAAATCTCAAAGAGTTTGCCAACAGTTTGGAGGCAAAAGGCATCTATGATACTATAATATGATTTGTCAAGAATAACAATCAAGCCACCTTTCAGGTATTTGATGGCCAGGCTTTGAGTACTATGGGGCCAGGTCTTTATTTCCCCGCACACTATGAGGTGTTTTGTTCCTTTTTGGATAGGTAATTTTTATTTCAAGAGGCAGTAAGTGCTGAATTTGAAATTCCATTCTAGAAAGTATTTAATTCTCAACCACCAGATGATGATTATCAAATATATGACCACCTTCTTTACAGAGCAGCCAGAGTAAGCTTTTAAAAACAGAACTCAGCTCCTGTTACATCTCCTTTGAATAAACATTAAGACCTTGAACTGGAAAACAGGTCCTGATGACCTGGCCCTTCTCTACCACTGCCACCTCCTTCCCACTGCTCTGGCTACACAGGTCTTCCTTCAGCTTCAGTTCCTGCGCTGGGCAGACCTCAGCTCTCACACTGCTCTTCCTCTTGTCTAGCTCTTGACGTGGCTATCATCTGCTTAAACTCCAGGTCCCAGCTAATATGCTACTTCTTCAAAGGGGTCTACCTTGACATCTCTTTCCCTGATCTAAATTAAGTCCCTATATGTATATTGTCTCATTGTAGCTTGTATTCTTCCTTCAAATCTTTAAAAGAATTGATAATTGTACATTATATGATTCTTTTGATCCATGTCTATGTTCTTTTATTAGTTAGATTTGATCAGAGAATTAGAACCTCTCTGAGTAATATCAAAAGCAAGATTACTTATGGGTATTAGAACTCACACAATGTGGGTGCTGATGAAGATGTCTATGGAAGATGGCTGCCTTGCCTCTGGTGATGGGCCTGAAGTCTCCTGGGCCAGCAGGACTCACACTCAGGGAGAAATTCTAGGCATGAAATGGGGAGACCAGAGACAAACAAAAACCTATGAGGACAACCTGAAACCCACATCTATCTCACACCACCTGTCTTAGTCTGTTCAGGTTGCTGTAACAAAACACGACCAGGTGGCTTAAGAGCAACAGAAATTTATTTCTCAGAGTTCTGGAAATTGAGAAGTCCAGAGTGAAGGTGCTGGCAGATTTGGTGTCTGGTGAGAGCCTGCTTCCTGGTTCGCAGATGTCATCTTCTTTCTGTAACCGCACATGGTGGAAGGGATGAGGGAAATTCTCTGGGGTCTCTTTTATACCAATCACCTTCCAAAGGCCTCACCTCTAAATACCATTATGTTGGGGTTTAGGTTTCAACATGTGAATTTGGAATGTGCCCCACATTCAACCTATAGTAATCTCCAACCTTGATGAGGTGTGAAATGTGCTGAGGAAGCTGGTGCCCTTCACCATGGGGATCACTTGTGTCTGATCCAGGCCTGAGAAGCTGAAGGAGATCAGCAGCAGAAGCAGACGTTGCAGGCTGGCTGCCAACGAGGTGAGCAGCAGACCAGTGACAATGTGTATGAGTGCAGCACACCTGGTGCCTTACACTAACTTTCAGAGCTGCTGCTTCCCTCTCCTTGCCTCTTCCAAATATCACAATGTTCCTCATGGCCAACATGAACCACACCATACACAAAAGGGGATTCGAAGAGACATGGCTTCAGCTTGGTTAAGCTGACATAGTACAAAACTACCCACTGTCTTACTAGTCTCCAAGTTCCATGATGTCAGAGAACATACTCGCTTTGTGTCTAGCACCTAGAATAGTTTTCAACACAGAATAAGTCCTGAGTAAGTTGTGATTCAAAGGATGAATATTTTAATGAACAAATTCTATTTTTGTCTATGAGCAAAATGAATTTGTTCATTAAAAACAACCATTCTTTGAATTACAACTCATTCAGGATTTCATTGCAAACTGTAATTGTAAAATTGACAGACTTTGAATATGATGTCATTTTAGAAGAGTATTTAATAAATTTAACCACTGTTGATAGCCTAATAATTGGCACAAACAAATTTGCAACTACCTGAAATTATTTTTGGATATATAGTAAACAAAATTAATTAATTAAAAAATGTCACTACAGGCAAAGAAAGGTACTATTCCCTTTCTTAATTATGATATGTATGCTATTAAGAAATCAGAAAAAAAAATGCTTTGACAATTCCCTAGAACCTTTTCAAGATATAATTGACAGCAAAGAACAAGATGACCTTCAGTCAGCAAACACTGTTTGGAACTAGCCTAAACTTCAACAAGTATTTTGAAAATTGGGAACCTTTGGTGGGAAAGAGGATCAGAGAAACAGAAAGTGAAACTCTCTAGTCTTATTCAAGGGTCTGGGATCTGGAGGTCCCACCTAAAGCTGGCCTCCAGCACACCTTATTTTTGGTTTTGAAGAGTCAATATTTGACAACTCTTGGGTAACAATCTCCTGCTTCATTGTGCTTTGGCTGACAGGATGCATTAAAGCCTGTGAGTGTAAAATTTCCCATGGATGAAAACTGAAGAAAATACCTACTAGGTAGTATGTTTACTGGAGTAACATTTTATGTCTAATTTTGGAAAACTCCTCTAAATCTTTACGATGTGCTGGTGCAGTGAATGAGGGAGGAGTAAAGGGAATCACATGAAATTTTGCAGTCTGAGGGACCTCAAAGAAATACTTTGGCATGTCAGTGCAAGCAGGTGAAGATATTTGGGGGAAAGAATCCTGGTAATGAACAATGAGTTGTTATATTAGCATTTGGCAAGTTTTAAACAGAGACCCTGACACCAAATGAGCTTTGACATTGCTATTCATGTACTCATTCATTCATTTCACAAATAATTTTTAAGTGTCTAATATATACTAAGAATGTATTATACCCATGCAATTTAATTTATAAATCTATATATATAAAAGGCTAATATGCAAAGTGTCCCTGCAGGAGTTTGACTGCTCGCTATGACATGCGCTGACCACCAGGGGGTGGTGTGGAATGAAGGGAGGCCCTGGCTGGCAGCAGGAAGGTCCCAATCAGCCCTGAGCCCCGGCCAGGCCTATGGACCCTACCCATTAAATGCTCAGGCATATTATATGTGTACACAAAAATATGTACACATATTTCTATATGTAGAGATATGTAAAACTACATGTAAATCTATATGAGAACAAACTGGAAGAAAACAGACAACACTTCAAACACACTGGAAGGGAGGGGTCTGGGATGGGGACGGAATAACCATAGAGATAGGGTTTAAGGAAGGCTGACCTATATCTGTAGTGTATTATTTCTTAAATCAAAAATAAAGCAAAGAATGAGAGTCAATGAGACAAAATATTAAGGATGCTTAATTCAGATGAACTGAATAATATTTTTGCTATATTATTCTTTGTAATTTTTCTCCTTTGACTCTCAAAATTAAGCACAAATTTTTTAAATGTACTTATAAGTTCCTTCTCACACAATGTAAACATGCAGATTCAATGCCCAGAGTATCTTTGGAATTTTCTTTTCTAAAGGTTAGACTAATCCTTTCATTTTTCTTGTTAGGTATGGAAAGGAAAATAGAAGAGAAATTCCAAAAGCCAAGTTCATTGTGGGACTTCCCTGAGTTCTTTTAGAAAGACCTAATTCCCATGGTGGGGAGTGGGGTGGGAGAGGGTGGGAGAAGAGTTACCTCCAGAGACTTCGCCCTACACTCCCCCTCCCCACAGGCACCTCCATCTGGCAGCGCATAGACAGGATGCTCTGCAGAGAGAGTAAATGACAAGTGGAGCAGAGGTGCCGCTCCCTGGAAGCTGAGGCAAGATGTCATTGGTAAGGAATATTGCACTCTTTCTGCATAGGATGCCAAGAAGGTGAAAGGCTCTGGTAAGGCATGGTAAAGAGGGGTAGACTGAATTCCATCCCTCCAGAAAGCCTTCTTGTGCTATGCCAGTCATGCCAACTCCAAACGCTAAGCAGCAATAGTACACTACTCCACCTGGCATCCATCACATTTTATTATAGATTTATAAAGCCTCTCAAGAGGCCAAGAGAAGTTTTGGCCACTTATTATTATTTTTGAGTCTCCAGCATATTAAAAAATGATGAAACAACAAAATAAACTAAAATAATTACATTACATATTAAGTGTTTACAGTGAACAATAATGCTTTTAATACAGATTATAATAAAATATAAGTATGCTGGTGGCACAACTACAAATTGTGGGGAAGCATAGAACTTGGTTGGAAGGTCTGTAAGGAGGAATCTCTGAAAGGTCGGAGGTCTCTGGGAGACCTTGCTGAAGGCAGCATCCCCTACCTTGACTTTTCCAAACAAGTTTGACTCCCCAGGTGGTTTACCAGAATCTTTATGTTTAGACTTCAAAACATCCTTGCTTAAAGGACACAGGTGCTTTCTCAAGGATGCTTACCCTACTGATTGTATCTAGAGGTTAATTTTAGTTCACACTGTTGTAACACTAAAAGGCTAATGAGGCAGGCAATCGGGGCGTTTTTTGCTTCTTATGCCAACTAGCCCCTTAGCTTCTCTTTCACAGAAACGTGTGTCAAGAGTAATCATTCATCTGTCGTTCAGGGTCTGCCTGTCAGCCCCGGCAATGAATCATAAAAACAATCAATTCATAGTGTATTATGGAAGTCTGTCCTAATAACGGGACAAAAAAGTACAGTTGTATAATGTGTGTCGTTGTCTTTTAATCATGTTAGTTTCTCTGTGGCTGCATGTAATATTGCAATAGAAAAGAAGGCAAACTATCTACAGTTGATTCTTTGTGTGAAAAGCGGATCAGGTCCAAGGGGCCTTCCTTTGCCATCCTTTCCCTCTTCTCTTGTTTTAAGTTCTGCTCATGAGGATCCCCAACCAAGCTGTAGATTACTTGAGAGGAATGACTGTTTTATAAATTAAGAGGATGCAGGGAACAAGAATAGGGCCTTGGCTAGTCCAGTGGAGGAATGACATACACTGCAATCAACTGGATGGAAAGGTCAGAAAGGATGACAAAGCAGGGAGGGGCAGGAAGATGCTTTAAGGCCAGACAGGTGTGATACTCAGAGCAGAGAGTTATGCCTGGTCTAACGGCCTCTGCACAGAGCCTGTGCTTTGTGCAAGAATGATGGCGTAAAATATGGATGGGTGAGCTGAACTTTAAACCAGCTTCTCTGTGCAACTCATGGGACCATGTTTTATTCTCACACTTCACTTCTCCAAAGGCTTTCTTTCTAAGTCTTAATGACAGTCATGTTCACATTACTTTGAGGAATTGTTGAAAATGTGCCACTTTTGGGGGAATGTGCTCAAAGACAGTGGTGGTTCCTCCTGTGACTCTTTCACCCTTGAAAATACATACCCTGCCATCAAACTAAGCTTCTGTCTTAAAGTGTGGGGATGGCAACCACAGGAATCAGGTGCTCAGATTCATACAAGAGGGCCCAGAAGGGGAAGAGGGATGGAATTGGGAGTTTTGAGGCAAGATGCCAGACCAATGGTTCTGTGAATTATGGAATGAGGATCTAGGCCTAGGGCACTAGTAGGTGAGGCTTCTCATATCCCTATAGCTCAAATCCAATGGTGGTCTGAGTGGGAGGCCTCACAAGCAGGTGAAGGATTTCCATAAGGTACACATCTCTATGAAGTCATTCAAACCAGAAAATATATCACCGGGCCTCTTAGAGGTGTCCCATTGAAAAATAAAGTGTTACTAAACATTTAATAACACTGAAACATGTCAAAAGGTATAGAGACTACGTATGAGTAGACTGTTAGAAAATCTGGTCAAAAAATATTCATGGCCATTTGTCATTGACAAGATTTTCTTCATCTGGAAACCCAGAGTGCTATTCTGTTATCAAGAGAGACTAGAAGAGAAAGACCTTGGGCATTCCATTCCAAAGAGAATTCATACAATTTATAGCAAAGGGAAGGGAAATGAGAGCATAAAATGTTCTCCAGTCTTGGTCTTTTGCAAGGTCAAGAGAATTGCTGCATGCTTGCTACTTCGTTATTAGAAAGTAGAGAACAATCTCCTCCCAGTGCCCCCAAATGAGAAAGGAAAATTTGCAACTGGATGCCACGGCTGTATTGGGAGGTCCCAACCATCAAGGAAGAAAAGAGAGACCAAGTTATGTCGCCAACATTTGAATGTCTTTTTGTCAGCCCCCTTGAATTTGACGAGGTGGGCTGTGGGAGGAAAGCAGGAGAAAAACAATAGGGGGAAGCCCATCCGGGGATCTAGAAGGAAGTTCCCCTGCAAAGGGGAAGCCAATGTGGGTTAGACCTGATTATAATTTAATATCAATTTAACAAAAGGATAGAGCAACTTTGATAACACAAAACAAATTATAAACTATATAATTTAATTTAAATTATATAGTTTATAATTTAAACTATATAATTTAAACCTTGGTAAGAAGTTGGTCTCCCTGGACCTTTGACTAAAAAGTCCTCAAAAACATGGGCAGCCCAAACTTTTGCAGGGAAAGTTGCTCTGTAGTCAACTGTCAGTGGCTAGTTGAAAGTTTAACAGGAAATCCCCTGGAAGTCTGAAGTGTCTCCCTCATGTCATAATTTTGGGTTGTTATTGTCTGTCCCTAAGTTCATTCCAAATAATCAGTGTAAGAGGATTTGGGGCTGTTTCTGTTCATTAAGCATTCATTCCTAATTTAAAAAAACACACAACCTCATAAACAAAAAACTAAAGCCAGTAAAGTCCAATGATACTAAAAGGTTTAACGCTTTTTTCTAAGATAATTGTTTCTTTTAATAGGAAAACTACCTCAAAGAGCTTTGTTTAAAAAAATGTGTAAGATCACCCAATCTTTTATCAACTCACACATTTGTTTCTATGAAGCCATTGAGAACTCATGTTATTTTGAAAGCACTAAGTTCCAAAAATTCTTGTGGGAACTCTTCTGTTCCACTATCCCTCCAAAGTGACCACAGACAGAAAGGAAGTGGGTGTGATAAAATATAAATGCATTGCTGGAATTTAAATTCAAGGAGGATGCCAGCGGAAAGAGACTGGAGAAATCGATTAGATCAGTGCTCTCAAATCTGGTTGCACAATGGAATCACTTATGAAATGTTATTCCAGCCTTTATTCAACTCAGCTTTCTCAAAATACATCCTTGATTCTTTCTTCTATTTCAAATCATCTCATTTGCCCCTCCCATCCTACCACCACTGCCTAATTCAGCTGTGGGAATACCTATAATACCTAAAATTTTCATTTTCTACCCTGTTGGGGTCTCTCTCATCTTTTTATCTTTTTATAGCAAGGGTTAGCAAGACTCGCCCCCACTTCACGGATTCGAATGCTATAGTATTTATTGCTTCTAATGCAGAATGTCAATAATAAAATTTGCATTTGTTTTATTATATTTGTTTTATGTTTAAAGGTTAATATACTTATAAAATAACTTAAAATATTAAATTATAATACATAGAAGAGGAAATATACTTAGCACATATGTAAGAAAATAGTCAAAGAAATGCAAAATTACTTAAATATTATTTTCTTGTGTATTAAAGTTGCAAAGACTCTAAAATGTGTCAGGCCTTATGAAATAAGTATTTCCAGGACTCCTGCATAGAACTGTAGATTATAACCATGCTTTGAAATACAATTTAACAAAGTATTTCAAAGCCTTAAATATAGTCATTTCCAAAACCTAGCGTTCATTACAAAGAAAAAAAAAAGTCAGTCACTTCAATTTGCATCTCTGTCTTTCCTTTATGAATTTCTGTTCCTTTGTCAAAAGAGCCATGACTTTGGGTATCCTATTAGAATTCCAATAAATGTTTCATGATTTTTTTTCTAGTTCAGTATCACATCACTTTTGAAGGTATGTATTATCTTCAAAGACTTCCGAGTCTTTTTTTTAAATTTCTTTATTGGTTAAGGTATTACATATGTATCTTTATTCCCCCATTACCCCCCACCTCCCATTCATGACCCCACCCCCCTGTTGTCTGTGTCCATTGATTAGGCTTATATGCATGCATATAAGTCCTTTGGTTGATCTCTCCCCCTTACCCCCACCATCCCCTACCTCCCTGAGGTTTGAAAAATCTTTATTGTCAGAGGCTGCAAAGTGTGGATCACAATAGTACCCACTTCACAGTATTATGTAAATTAAATGAATTTGTATGTGAAAGGCTGGAGTTGACTAGCTGGTAGGATGATTTCTATCACTTTCCTCTGTATTTGAAGCCCAAGTTCTTGATTGTCTGTGAGGCTGGTATAATGCAGCTAAAAATCTGTTCCCCACATTTCCTTGCTGTAGAAAATAATCATGGGCAAGTCACATTCTGAGTGTGTGCTGCTGCTGGGAGCCTGGCGGAGACCTTCTGGAGAAGAAGAGAGGGAGAAGGCCATAAAAGCTATGGCTTTAAGAGGAGACACTTCCTTGGTTTTGCTGGGAGATGCTAGCATCAAAGGCAGGGAGCAACTAACTGATGCTGGAGCAGTTACCCTAGTCTTGGAGTGGGGAGCGGGGGGAAGCGCAGGGAGCAGACTGATGTGAAAATTATCCAGGCGAAAGGAATTGATGAATTGTGCATTTTTCTGTCTTCCAGAGACGGTCCCAGTTTTCAGCCCTATTTGCCCTACTTCCTAGTTCTTTCTAGCACTCTGGTTAGGGCAGGTTTGACTCATCACAGAGGGCCTAGAAAGTTGTATTGCTACTTTCATCCCTCCCAAGCCAGCCCCTTTTCGCTTAATTCACTTAGCATGGGGTTGGAATTTCTCAAAAGAAACTTGAATTGGCAACTAGAAGAAGAAGAAGAAAAAAAACCTAACAAAAGCACTCAGAATGAACTAGTTTATAGAGTTTAAGATTTCCCCTTCCTTCTTACTTTCTTTCCTTCCCTTACTTTTTCCCCTTTTTATTTTTTTGTTTAATAAATGTGTTGAGTACTACTGTGCTAGTCAGTGGGAAGTCAAGGACGAGTAAGAAAGAGGCTTGACTTTCTTCCCCTATATAGCTCCATCTGAGCTGAGCAGTGGCTTGATGCTATAGCTCATAGTACAGCAAACCCTAGAGCCACTTTCTAGCTTTAATCCTAAGTATGCCAAGTTTATTTCCAGCTCATTTAAATCTAAACCCTTCTTTGTGGTTCTCAGGTCCATTTCACCTCGCTTATTTTTCTGACAAAGGAGCCGTGCAGCATTACTCTGAATTGCCACCAGATGGTGCCTAATGCAGGATCCCACAGTTTATTTATACTATTTTAAATACATTTATGGTCAAGTCAATTCTGCTTACACTATACAACATGTACCCTTAAAATAGAATGTAAAAGTGTTCAGCCATTCATTAGCCACTAGATTTTACATAATCACAAAAACATTTGTATCTTGCTTTATCCATTTATAAGGTGTGCTCACATTAATTACTCCCCCCCCCCATTAATTACTTTTTAAAAAATGTTTTCAATAGCTCTTTGAAGTCAGTATGGTAGGTGTTTTATTTGCCACACTTTACAGGTGACATAAAGATTAAGTTATTTGTCCAACGTCACACAACTATAGCTACACAGGGGAAGAAAGTCAAGCCTATAATTTATCCTAAACAGTAGGATAGGGATGTAGAGGTCTAGTCCTCTGATATTATATTTAAGAAACTTGTTTCAGCCTGTGCTACGATGACCTGGAGAGAGAGAAACTTCAGGTTCAGATCTTGTAGACAATGAATTAAAGCCCCAGCAATACACTTCTCTACTCAATTATCATCCTCCTTATTGCTTTATCATCATCTGGCTGAAGTGATGTTCTGGCTACAACATTCACATTTCCATGTATTATATGGCTGAGATCCACAAAGCATTCATCTATCTACTTTGCAGTTTTATATAAAGTGTTAATTGCCACTGTAACCTCCAGTTTCTCTCTGAGAGAGGTTCAATGCTCTTTCTTTTTTGTCTTATTTTGTATGAGGGACTGCTCCTCCTTATTTTATTTCCTTGAACAACAGGATCCTAAAACGTGCACACATATAAAATATGTTGACACATAATTGTTTTTTCCTCAATAAAAATATTTCCCTAGTAACCAAGTTGCTACGCTCTCTTAGCTATTGCCACTGAATGCTCAAATCTATCTTTTCCTTTAAAAAAAAGGGGGGGGGGGAATATATTTTTCCCCCTTATGGGCAATTTTAGAGTGATTTTTAAATGATTTAAAAAAATAGTTAGCATGTTATTTCCTTATGACCATCTACTCATGGACTAACTCATGGCAAGCCAGTGAGGTTATAAGTGTATTTAGGGAAAAAAATAATAGACATAGCAATTTATGCTTATTGAACACTTACTGGTAACAGATGTTCTCTTAACCATTTTAAATTTCTTACAGCTCATTTCATTTTTACAAGAACTTTCTACAGTAGATGCTTTTATTATCTGCATTTTCTAGGTAAAGAAAACAAAACTTAGGTAATTTAAGGAGCCCAAGACCAGTGTAAGCAATGGAGCTGGGATTTAAACTGGATCTGCCAGAACTCAGGTCTAGGCTCACCTGACTTTATGTGCTCATCTTCAGGCTTCCTAGGCTTGAGGATAAGTTAACCCTATTCCTTTTCTTCTAGCTAATTAATAAGCATCTCTAGCACACTCTTCTCCCCTCCCCCGCCCCCCAATCATCACCATTTCACCTCTGGATGCTACTGTGGTGCATGGAAAATGTGTGTAAGACAATTCAGGGGAAGTGGGATCTAATGTATTCATGCTGATGACTTGCTCTGTAACCCTGGGATTTCAGGAGGGCTTTAGGATAGGGTTCTTTGATATCAAGAATTATCCTTCATATTCCCACTAGAGGCCCAATGCATGAAATTCGTGCAAGGGGCTCGGCCTTCACAGCTTCGTCCGAAGGTCATCCGGAAGGACATCTGGAAGGTCGTTCGGCTGTCTGGTCTAATTAGCATATTATACTTTTATTATTATAGATAATTTTAGGATGTGGGTGAGAAAGACATCTCATGAAAGAAACCCTAGGCCCATTCGCTGTTACTTCCCATTCCCCGATTAGCCTAAAAAAAGAAAAGAGGAGCTATCAGGGTACAGTGCATCTCCGAGCCTCAGGAAGGGCAGGAGACACAGGGCCCTGGGAGTCTGAGCATAAGAAACACATAGATTGTCTTTATGGCGATGCCAACTGATGCTTAGCACACACATCTTCTTCCCTGTGTGTCTGTTCAGGTATCAAATTCCAGAGCAGGAAACTCAAATAGGTCTCGATTGGCCTCTGTGTATGTCCCCTCTAATGGTGACCACATGGAGACCTCTGGTCAAGGATGCCAGACAAAAAACAAAACAAAACAAAAAACCCTGAACAACCCACTTGTTCAGATGGCTATTAGGCTTATTGTGGTGGTCCCATAATAAGGTATGAAAGGGTTGACTCACTATGTTGTACACGTGAAACTAATACAACAGTGTATGTTAACTATATGTGAATAACAGACAACAACAAAAATCCAGATGTCCAACACATTGTTTGTCTGGCAGAGGCAGTTTCATCAGATGCCACACTGGTCAAGGAGTGAGTGAGAGGTGAGAGTACAGACAATAGAAGTCTTACCCTTTCAACAAGTCTGTGCAAAGGGAACAAGAAGTAAACTGACAGTGTGTGGGATGTGGGAGAAAAGACCTTTTGTGTGTTTGTCTTTAAGATATGGTGCCCTTGAATATGTTTGCGGGCTGAGAGACTTGGGAAATGAAAGTAAAGGTCACTAGTTGAGCCAGTCACAGAAGAATGTAGGTGGGACTGGGGTTAGGAGTATAGGAGGAAAGTTAGCTTTGAAAGTAGGAGGCACACTTTTCTAAATAGAGGAAGGTTTGCAGGGTAAGGGGAAAGGAAGGACTTTCAGACCACTGTCTGTTTCTTCCTCAAATATGAGACAAAGTGAGCTGCAGATTGAGGGAGTCTAGAGAGTGAGGCTGTGAGGTGGGTGGTGAATATGACACCTACTGCACTGCCCAGTTTACTAAGAACAGCAGAGAGTCAAGCTTGAGACCACACATCACTTATTTTTCTATTTTCCTCCCATTGCCTGATTTTTTTTTTTAGGGGGTGGGGATTTTAATGCTTGTTGGTCTTTCAAATGTCATAGATCACACCTTAAAATTTCTGCTCAAGCTTTGTTGGGGGTGGAGGATGGGTGGGGACAAGAATAGGCTGTTAGATTATCCTTGGACTTCCATCATCCATGTTCTCCATCATCATCTCTAATGCATGGATTTGGGTTTTTCTTCCACTCTCTAGGACTTGAAACCCTGTGTTCAGGGGATCAAACAAGACTAGTTCATGATGCTCTCAGGTATAACTTTATCTATCACACAAGGCGCACCAGGTTGGCTATTGGGCAAACTAGTTACTCTCTCAGATCCTATTTCTTCATAAATAAAAGAGAACTTTGAAGATTAAACTAAATATGTGGATGAAAGCATTAAATAGTAAGCTTGATACATGTTAGGTATGCAACAAGTATTGGAAAAATGGATTATGATACCTAGTTTGTTTAAAAGCTGAAGATGGGGTCACTCTTAGGATCATCTAAAAGATACTTGTGACGTTCCTCTGTGGTTATCATGTAATACAAGTTCAGAGTAGAAAGGAGTTAGCCTCTTTATAAGAAAAACAAACAAACAGACAGAAGCAACAATGAAAATCACAAATAACAAATAAACTGAGGAATAGGGTGAAGAAATAAAATGGAGTCACCATAGTCAATTACTAAATTACTAAAATTAAGTAGGTTGAGGCATGAAGAAATGATTCTATTCTTGTTTTAACCAGCCTTAAAACAGGAGTAGAGAGAACATAAACTTTTAAACTTTCCAGTCCCGTGTCAATGCCTGGATATACATCTATTAGTTTTGTTTCAATACCTGACTTCCAGCTAATCCTCTGATTATCCACAAAAGGGTTCACATATCCAGATCACCTGACATCCATCTAATGTCAATTTTCCACATGAATGTGATAGTATAAAACATGGTACAAAACAGGAAGTCATTCAGATCTTCTGGTACCCACCATCCAGACCTCCTGGCATCTGACTAATAACTATCCTGAACCAATCTCAGGGCCAAGACGGCAGGACTGATTATTCTCAAGGATGTACTTTTTACTATAAGAACTCTTAATCTTTCTTTCTTTTTGTATAATTTCTGGATTTTTATTTGGCTGTGTTTCCACTTTGAAAACTCTAAGACCTTTGAACAAATCTTTGAAATTTATTTCTAGCAAAACCTCCAGACTCTGAGTTTGTTCAACAAAACAAAAAACCTACAGGTTCCCGACAACTCATAAAAATGGGTCTGTTCTCCTAAAGATGAAGAATGGGATACAAATTGACAAAGCAATGAAAATAAATTAAAAAAATATGCAAAAACTCCTATCGAACACCACTTTGATTACATAAAACAACTGTCAACAAATCCTCATGTCTCCCCAATGCCATTCCTGTCCTTTCTGCTAATGATTCCCACGAAACTCGGCTCCAGTGAACTTGGCTTCCTCGCCCTGCATTTGTTTTCCCAGTTCTATATTCTCACTCATTCCATCTCTCTAAATGTCCCTCTTCCATCCCTATGCACAACCCTATCAATGTTTTCATCCTCCAAGAATTGATCTGCTCGCTCCTCCTGTGTAAAGCCTTCCATGACCATACCTCCTCAGTGATCACTCTCTGCTCCCAATCTCCATTAGTACTTGTCTCCTATAGGACTAATTTGGCAGCTAGAGTAGGTATTTGTCATTCTTGCAGGCAGCTCAGCCTCTGAACCCTTTTCCTGTTTGGAGAAAATAGAGCCTGCCTCCCACTATAAGAACTGAAGATGCTTGTAGTCTTCCCAAGCCTCTCTTTCAGCTAAGTCAAGGACACGTGACTCAGGCTGAGCCAATCAGATGCACTCACTGCACTGTGAAGTAGCAGCCAGTGGAGTGCAGAAGCATTTCCCATGCAGTTCGCAAGCAGGAGAGGGTGATGCCTGTGAAGCCAAATGGGATCCGTTTCCCAGGTCAGTGGTGGCAGCGATTCTAGCAGTGGTGACAGTTGCACCCACCCTTATGTCTGTGCCCTGTGGTGGCAGTGGTGGGGTCTTCACCAAACCAGTACTGTGCCGTGTCCAGCACGGGCAGGTTTGGTGAGCCTGAGGAGGGGCGGTGAAGGATTAAATAAGACAGACAAGAGAACATAGCTGGGGCTCGGTGGAACACTGCTTCTCTGATGGAGAGACAGCACCTCGGCCTGCAAGCCAAGTCTTTATTTTATAGTCAGAGCACACAAAGCAAAACAAGGGAAGTGGTCAACATGTTTACAATATTCTTGTGAGTTTCACCTTGTTTTGGCAGCACTTGCTGCACCTCCCACAGCCCATTAGCTACCTAGAAAGGAGCAAGGGAGGATTACAAGGTCAAGTTTAATTATGCTAAGAGGGCTCTGCCCTCCAAGCTGGGACTTGTTTGTGGCTCTGCCACAGGTCAGTCTCAGGCTTGACCCTAGAGCCATTCCCTACTCAGCACCATGGCATGACTGAGGGCATTATTCATGGCTAACCATCTCCAAGCCTGACTTTCCAGCTTTGTTGGGGTTTAGGCCTAAGATAGGAGACTCTTTCAGCATAGTATAAAACAGTAAATAGCTTAAAATGGAATGAAAAGCTTCTCTGACAATTGTTCACTGCTTGTCATTCTTTTTAGAAATCTTGCCACGAGCCATGTTCAGAGGCCTTCTTTCTCCTTGGTTCTCTGTCCACAGAGGGATTTGATATTACATTTTTGGATATTGCAATGTTTAAGGGGGAATGCTGAAATTTGGGAGGGGGGCAGAGATGCTAAAATAGTCCCATCCAATGAAGAATTGTCTGGCATCTCATGCCACTTTCAAGTGTCCCCTGGCATTTATGTAGATAAAAATAAGCCCTGTTTATAGTTATCTGCACCTAAACTCTGACTCTGTTTCATATATAAAAACAAAACATTTGGGACTCTGAGGAAAGATTGCATTCGGTTTGGAACTTCCCCAAGAATAGTTCACTATGTAGGGACATCCCATCAAGAACGACAACGGTGCTCAATGGCACAGACAAAGGTCCAGAGTACAGTTATTGCTGCTGCATTTGCCAGATCCTATGATTGGTACAGCATCTGACTCCTTCTTTATGCATTCTAGTGTTCTCACGCCAAGCATTTGCATACGGAATACATGTTTTTGTGTATTTCATAAATTACTTCCTTTTTATTTCTCCTCTATCCCACAGTAAGGGAAGTATATTAAATTTTTAGAAAAGATTAATTGAATTTCATTCCAGGATAGTTAAGTTGGCTGTCTAAATTACTTATCATTATAATGGGGTATTTGATGTAATAGATTTGCAAGACATGACCCTAAAGTCCTCTTTTATTTTCCCACAATCTCTGGCCTATCCCCTCCCACCTGTTTGGTAGAGAATTTAGAATGCTTTTCAGTTTTTTTTAAAAAACATATTTTTTCCCATTATGAACATAAACACCTTTAAAAAATGGCTCTGTTCTTGCTAAGCTACACCCATACAGCTTATTACTAATTAGGATAGTAATTAAATAATTATTAATTAGGATAGTAATTAATAACTGATTTTTAAAATGGATTTCACTTGCTTAATTTTGAGTCAATCAGATATAACCTGAGTGGACACACACACACACACACACACACACACACCAAAAAACAAAAAACCCACAAAAAATACCCAGGCTTATTTTTTTCAAATACACCACCTTTAGATGCAGGAAATATTTGTTCAGGATGTGTCTCCGGTGTGCATACCACACTGCAGAACTTTAAGGAATCCTTCCACACTCAAGTGCCAATAATTGCTCTGTTATTTTCTGATGGTTGAGTCATTTGGTATTCTGTCATCATCATCTGTTCATCTCATTTTCCTTTTTCAAATGCTAACCAGAAAGTGCCCTGGTGCTCTGTCTGTCTTCCTGTTTCCATGGCCCCTGTAGTAATTCTCTTTCTTTTTCTTCCTTGTCAGTTTCGTAACTTTGACCTCAAGGCTGTTTTTCAGCTCTCTGAGCACCCTGCAGTTCCTGAGACTCTGCTGTGCGAACATGACTGTTGCTTTGTGAAAACTACAATGCCTGGATGTGGTGCAGATACTTCCCTTTTAGGAATTTAAAGGCATGATAACTTTTCTTGACTCACACATTGACTCAAACATTTCTTATGCATGATATTCTTGGAATGTTGGGAAATACAAAGATGAGTCTGCCTCATTTCCTGACCTCAAGAAACTTACATTCCACAAAATAAGATGGAAACAACATGTGCTAAATGCTACTGAACGGCCCAAACCAATAAAATAGTTACTGATTATTGAGCATCTGAAATGTGGCTGGTTCAAACTGAGATGTACTGGTGAGTATACATAGGAGTTTCAAGATTTAGTACAAAAAATGCAAAGCATCTCATTAATACTTTTGATATCAATTACAAGTTGATATGATAATATTTTAGATATATTAGGTCAAATAAAATCTATAGTTCATTTCACACCTGTTTCTCTGTACTTTTTTATGTGGCTACTATAAAATTTAAAATTACGTGTGGCTCACATTAATTCTATTGGACAGTATTGCTAAGGAAATTCAGAGAGGAGTGGGATAGTACTTCCTGTGAATTTGGGAGTAACATACAGAAGAGGAGATGCTGAGCAGGAAACTGCCTAAGAGAAGGTGACACTTGAAGATGTGTCTTGAAGTAGCCTCTACACATGCAGAGTGGAGACAGGACCTCAGCCAACAAACAGTACAGGCAATGCCTTGTGATGGGCAAGACATGGTCTCTGGCTCATATCTTCGTGCCCCTTCTTCGAAGCTGTTTGACTTAACTCTCCATTTCCATGAAAAAAATTGGGACTAGTGATGCCTATCTGATAAGATTTGGTAGTGATGAGGCTGATAATGAAGTAATGCATACAAAGAGATTACTATAGCACTGAAACCAAGAAAAAGCACTCAATAAATGGTGTCTAAATTTACTAGAATGTGGACAATCAGCTGGGTTGAAAGATCATTTAAAGGATGTTAAAATAACATTTAACCTAAAAGCCATTTTCTCAGCTACTATGCCAGAGATATCACCATTAAAATCTTGTTACTCTTCTTAAATTATTGCTTATAAAATAACTAGAGGCTCAGTGCATGAAATTCATGCAAGGGGCTCGGCCCTCAAAGCTGTGGTGGCTTGCCTTGGCCCTCACATCCCCGGCTTCATCAGGAAGGTTGTTCGGCTGTCTGGTCTAATTAGCATATTATGCTTTTATTATTATAGATTGCTTATGATCTGAGTGAATCCCAAATTCTATACAACACATATTCAGAAACAGAGAGAAAAAAACATTTTCCTGTTGATTTTCACATTCATTATTCCACTATTGACTATATAATACTTTATGACCTTGGGGGGGGGGGGCGGTTAGGAGTTTAAATTGGCCATTGTCTTTTTATTCCTATTGATATCATTTGTCACTGGAAGCCCTAAGAAAATATTCAATGGCCCACATCTATCTTCATCAAAATTATGGATGGAAACTAGAGCAAATGGCGTTGCAATTACCTTAGCGATGCAGGAGAAACTTGGCATATCCCCAAGTTTCCATTAAAGCATCCTTAAGGGCCTTCTGACAGTTTGATACCTTACCAAAATATTCCGAGAAACTGTTATTAGATCACCACGTGACAGGCTCCTCTGAGGGTGACTGACTGGAGAGGTCCTTGTAATTCCACACAGAAGCTGGCTTCTCCTATGGTGGGCCGACAACGTGAGGGCCCCGGATACAACAAGGGCCCTGACAAATATAGTCCCTCTCCCACCCTGAGGTTCCAGCTCCAGTAATTTTAAGAGGAGTAAAAACAAAGTTTACATATGATTTGATTCAAGTCAAATCTCACAGACCTCTTGCTTCTCAACTGGGCTCTCTATACATTTCAACTTTTTTCCCCTCAGGATATCTGTTAAGAGAGCCAGAAAAGGGTGTCATTCACCTCAAAGCTGTGTTCAGTAATTGCCTTTTTTGTTATAATAAAACTGCCTGACATTACTGAGCACTCACTGCTGTGTCAAGCATTGTACTTTTCTTTTAATTCTTGTAACACCACCATGGAATACCTACCATCACCCTTTATTTTAGTTATCTATTATATAACAAACTAGTGGCCTGATGCACAAAATTCGTGCACATTAAAAGGGGATTATTTAGAGGAAATCATTTAATATTGCTATTTGCCCTTTCTCTATAATAGAAGTGTTAGAGATGAAAGAAAATTAGTAAAATGTATATGAAAACCTTCCTCCTGTCAGAGTCTGGGGCACCACAGGACACAAAGTCAAGTCCCTGCCCACCCACATGCGCCTCAAAATCACATGAGACCCAGACCTGGCTGGCCCCCCTCCCCATTGGGCTAGATCCAGACCCAGCCTGTCCCACCCTTGTCGAGCCCCGCTGGCAGGGAACTTAGCCTCAGGTCCCCTGGCCTGGTGCTGAGGTGGGGGGCGCGGCCTGAAGTTCCCTGTCAAGCCCCACCTGGTGGGGGGCATGGCCTGAGGTCCCCCAGCCTGGGGCTGCAGTGAGGGGAGCAGCCTAAGGTCCCTTAGCCCAGCACCAGGATGGGAAGCTCACCTTGGGGTCCCCTGTCAAGCCCCATGGGGGGTGGTGGGAGGGCGTCTCAGGTCCCTGCTGATTGCTCGTTAAGGCTCCTTATGGAAACTTGGCCTCAGCTGTGGGTGCAGCCATATTTGTGATGGAGTGATGGTCATTTAGTATGTTCCCTCTTTATTACCACAAAATTTAGGGGCTTAAAACAACAATAATCATTTATTAACTCTTATGATTTGTGTTTGTGTGTGTGTGTGTGTGTGTGTGTGTGTGTGTGTGAGAGAGAGAGAGAGAGAGAGAGAGAGAGAGAGAGAGAGAGAGAGAGAAAGAGAATGCATGTGCCAGTCAGAAGCCTAGCGCTATTGTGACTTAGCCAGAAACCACATGGCTTCTGCCACAATTTTTTGGTAGAGGCAGTTTCAAAGTTCAGCCCAGATTCAAGGGAAGGGAATACAGATCCCATCTTTCTCTCAGTTTTTCTTTAACTAGAAAAATAATCTCTATTTAGGCACCTGATAGTAATATTTATATTGTGTTCTGTAATATCAATAAAATCATCTAAGGGTTATCTAAACACTGATTATAAAAGTTGAAAGACCATAAATAGTATTTACATTATTATATCTATGTGAATATTGTTTGTTGTGGAGCCAAGTGGACATCTATGATAACTGCTCTTTCTCTATGGGCTCAATGTTTTAACCTTATTGCTACTCAAACTAAATATTAAATCTCATTTATTATATTTCATCAATTGTTTAAAATAATGTAATGCTTAAATTTGCCTTATATTGGGACAATTATTTTTCTTGTACATTTTGTTTAATAGTTCTTGAAATAACTCATTGCCTTTCTCTATTTCTTTGGGTGAGAAAAATATAACCCATCTATATGTTTTAGCTATTATAAGATCTTCTTTTGAAGATATACTTCTTAACAAGCACTGATTTCCTTTTCCATGTGTGTAATTGATACTTTCTGTTATTTGGGTCTTGGATTATTATTTGCATTTCTTATGTCCCATGCCTTCCTACTTTTTCATTTTCATCCTTATTTTGCTGGAATTTGTCCACAAGAAATGGCCTCAGAAAAGGTTCATTGGAAGTGAAAAAAAAAGTACTTACACAAGTAGAAATCATTGTTTTTTCCCCAAATCCAACTGATGACATGACTGACTAAATAGAGAATTCTTGATCAAAATTGAGTTTCCCTCAGAAATTATAAAGGCCTTGCTTGATCTGCCTTCTAGCATTTATTTCAGTGTTTAAAAGTCTGATGCCAGTCTGATTTCCCCCCCTGTGGTTGGCAACCTCGTCTGTTTGTTTTTCTCTTTGGAGGCTTTTAGGGTCTTTTTCCCCCCAGGTATTAATAAAATGCCCTCATTATTTCTTAGATATTGGTCTTTCTTATTTCAACCTGCATATTATTCAATGAGTCCTTTCACTTATATACTTACATCTCTCTTTATTCCAGATGTTCTTGTTTTTATTTTTTTTGCTAATTTCCTCTTCGCAGTTTCTATGATTTCTCTTTATGGAACTCTGATTTGAAGATGTTTGATATCCTGAAATGATTTTCTTACCTTTATTCTATTTTTTTGTTTTTTACTTTTTAAAATGGAGATATGCCTTTAATTTTATATTCCCATCTCTAGTCCCTTTGAGAGATTTCTTTGATGTAAGTGTCCAAAATATAAATATTTGTGTCATTATATTTTCTCTGAATTGAATTTCAACAATCATAATTTTGAGCTTTGTTATTTTTAGAATATAATTTTTTATACCAACAATTCTTTTCTTATACATGTCATATGCTCTCAAATATCTCTAATAATAGTAATTAAAGGGAATTTTGTTTTTTAAATTTCTTTTTGTTACTTGATATATTTGTTCCTGTTGAGTTTAGTTTTTCAGTTTATTTAATCTTTCATTTGGCCGGCTGTCCTCAAATATTTTATGTTCTTTGGTAGGAGAGCTGACTTGGAGCTCAGTGTACTTCAGTATACGCAGACAGAGAGTCACCCTTTACAAGGTCCCGCTCCCACTTCACTCGCAATGCTTAAACAGAAAGGCTTTTATTATTGAGCTCAGACATTGGACTAGAAGTCACCAGATATTTCCTTTACTTATTTTGAGAAGAATTGCCCATTTCCCCCCTTGGGGTATATACAGGGTGTCCTAAAAAAAAGGTATACACACTTTGAATAATTATAAAGGCAGTGTTTATTAAAATACATTTCATTTTCAAAATTTAATATAATCTACAGACATAGTGTGTATACCTTTTTTTTTGGGACACCTGGAATATCTGTAAATCCTTCCCTTACTGAATGGAAAGGAAGTTACAAAGTGTTAAGACTGGAGGGAGGAGCAGAGTAAGTCTTCTTTAAAATAATCTTCAATTGACGTCTCTCCTTTTGTTCCGCTTTTCAAATTGGGTCTGTGTTAGACATGCTATCTCTGAGTCCAGGGCTCTCTGGGGTCTGAGACTGGAGGGGAGATTAGTTTTCTTATCTGCTCAACCCCTCCAAGCAAGGATCTTGTCTCTTGAAGGAATGTGAACGTCACTTCATGAGAACAGTGAGTGGAATGGAATATGGATTAGTGCAGCCATCTTTGGAGGGCTTTTGAAAAATACAATCTGCCACACAGCTGTATTTATAGGTGAAAAAGCAAAGGCTTAAAGAGGGTAAGCAAATTGCTTGTGATCACACAACTAGTAAAAAGAAATGCAATATAGAAATCTTAGATAGAAATCTGCTGGTTTCCAGTATCTAAAATCACTGTGCTATTCTATCTCCCACGCTAAATTCTTTCCAGCTCTAAGTTAAACATTTTAAAATATATATATTTCAAATACATAAACATTTACTTAAAAAGTGTGCCACATATTTCATAAATCTGGAGCAGGGGATGGTAATATGAGGTCACAATAAATTTAAAGTCCAAGTTATCAAGCCTCTAATGAATTATTAATGAAGTCCTTGGCTTCATTCTTTTACCAGGAATGTCACCCTTTCTTTTCCACTATTTCTATGGCTCCTGGAGATGTCCACCAACCCATCTGCCTTCCAGGCCACTGTCTAACAGTTACTGTGGTTTTTTGTTTCCTCTTGCCCACCAAGACATCTGGATGTGTCCTATGGACAAGAAGAGCCATGCAGAGCCTTTTGTAGGTAGGAGTGGCCGAATTGTGTGAGTGGTTCAGACACCAGGCGGTTCCCACAGGAGCTCATCCTCTATGGATGAGTGAGTCTGCTGGGTCCACCTGGTATACTGCCAAGCTGGTTGGAGCTGCCCAACGGGAAGGCCATGTGCACTGGGTGGAAAACCATAGAAACCTTGTCTCTGATTGGCAGGGTTCAATTTTATTTCTTTGAGTTGCATTTTTGTGGTTTTTGTCTTAGGAAGGGATCTCATGCTACTGATAGTTTCCCATGGTGCAAAAGAAAGGCTGAGTTTTATGTGTAAATTCTCAGCCACAGGCCAAATGTTGTCCAGTGACAGTCATTGCTGGAGGGGGCAAAGGTTTGCTGGGGGAAAGAATGTGTGTTGGAGGAGAGCAAATTCACCGCTCCTGCAGGTGACTTAGGGAAGTGGGGCAAGTTTTGCTTCACCTTTCTCTGGACCTTTTCTATAGTATTTGTTTATCATTTTATTTTTAGCTTTAAAGAACTGAACCCAATTCCTATTATCTGAAACCTAAGATATGAAGTTTTACTAAATGATTTGTTACTCATTTTTGATACTAAGGAGAAAAGGTCTTCTTCACTGAGACCAGTGAAAAGTTGAGTCCTGATTAATTAGCATTTCTGAGAAAGGTCTAGAGTCCAGAAAATCAATGCCTGCAATGACCACATTCTCTCTTTATCTTGGATAATCCTGGAAAGCCTCAGCAAAAGACTTTATCTCTGTTTGCTTCCTGGTTAGTACAGGTGAAATCTGACCTTGTGAGTGATAGGTCCTCCCTCCCAACTGGTGGGCGGAGTTATACCGGCGTCTGCCAATGAGACATCCCCTAGACATTGAACCACCAATCAGTGCGTGCCGAGTGTCCTGGGGCCCCCCCCTTCCCGTTCATCCCTGGGCCCAACCTCTTCCTGTTCCTTTCCTCAAAAGGCCGTCTCCATCCCTCCATTGCTGCTGTTCTCTCTCTTCGTGTCGCCGTCTATGGAGACAGCCCAGTTGGGTCCCTCCTTCTCCTCCTCCCCCTCCTCTTATCCTGGTTTCTCTACCTCCTCCGTAATGAATCTCACTGGTTATTGCGGAATAAACTTCCTCTTTAATATGTCTTGGTCTCTGACTCCCGTTTCCTGCCCCTCAAATCTTACAGTGAGGAGATAAAGTAGGCTTTTTGCCTCTATGAAATTTCTTTTTTCAAATTCTCTATAATTTACAAATAGTCTAACTTCACATGAGCTGCTCTGTTTCCCTTTGAGTCGCCCTGGAGTGCAGCTTCCAAGTTAGACCATCGGCCTAAGGAGTTATTTATTGGCTGGACACTGAATGAGGGCGGTATAGAAGGCACAGAAAACCACATCCATATGTTTAAGTAAGATGAATGGAGAATAGAATACACTCCTATGCAAACTGTTCAACAAGTCAGCAGGATAAACTCTTTGGTTCTATAGCCCAACCAAGGTTAAAAGGAGAGGAGTAGCAGAAGGACAGATGTCCACCAGAAAATAGGTGGACACCGGGGTTAGAGGGTGGGAGCCTGCTCAGGGCATCAGGCCTAGACTTCCTAGGGCCACAACGTGCCTCAAATGGAGATCTCTGACCTTATCAAATGTATGCCTGGGGTCAGACCTAGCATTCTAGATTTTCACAGATCCAGAGGGTGGAGATATTCGGTGTATTGCAGGACTGTACCACCCATTGTGCTCCATGAATTCATGGTTTTTAAAAACAGATTTTGTAATTACCTGATGATGGCATAATTATATTGCACTGTGTTTGTGTATGTTAATAATGTTAATATGAAAAGTGTCTAAGATGACAATTTTGAAATTATGTAGTCATTTTAGTATTGTTATTTTATTAAGAGTTTCAAAGAAAATGAACAGAGCCTCACTTGACCAGCGCTCCCCTCCCCCCCACCCCCCACCCCCCCGCCCGCACCTCCCCCCTCTCCCACCATGGAAAAACTAAGGACTTTCCCTACCTGTTTCCTCATTCCCAGCCACAGAAGAAAACACCTGCAGGGCTTGTGGGTGTGTGTCAGCGCTCAGCCTGGCGTTTTTGGGTCTCATTGTTAGCACTGCGCTGCCAGCTGCCAGTTTCCCTGAAGCACTCAGCAGCCTTTTCCTGTTTCCACAGTATTTAAGGGTTGACCTATGAGCACTTGTTAAATGTGCCAAAAATGAGAATCCATGTGGTGTAGAAAGCACAGGTGAGGACTGAACTGAGAACATCCCAGCCCAGGAGAGTAACACCACAGGTCGCCTAGTGCTCAACTTGGGCTCCATTTTGTCTGATTTTCGTCACTCATCTGAGCAGACAGTGCTGTGTGCAGGTGCCTGTAGGCCCCCGACAATTACATGAACTCTGGGTGCTTACACAGAATACCCAGCTCCTTTCCTAGCACAGGCTCTAGAATAAACCTTTTTTTGATTGTTAGACAGAAGTAAGTTTGACATTTAAAAAGCAATCTGCACTTTACCCCTTCAACAACGATTTACTGAACAGCCACCATGTGCCAAGTGCCGCTCTCGGCAGGGAACAGAGCAGCGGCTAAGATGGCCAGGGCCCTGCTCTCCCAGAGCCCACACGCTCGCGATGGAAGACAGTAACAAAGTAGGAAATAAATAAACCCGCAAGAAGACGACGGCAGATGGCCCTGAGAGATGCGGTAGAGTTACAGCAGGCAGAAACTCAGAGTTGGCTGCCAGAGAAAGTGACACTTGAGTTCAAGATATGTACCTACATTTAGAGATTTTTATTGTGTTTCATACTACACCGAGCTATTTGATTCAAGAAGAATTCCAAGATCCTGGATAGCGCTCCAGTCTATTGCTTAAGATAAACAGTCTTGTATGGTTATTATCTCCTAGTTTAGTCAATATCCCCTGAGAACATTTGATCATTACTTTTCTGGAAAGAGCAGGCTCCTGGTGGGGAAAGTGTCAGAGCTCGCTGCTCCTGGTAGCCAGATTTTAGCTAGAATCGCCTGGTGTTTATTTCAACACTTTCTCCCCCTTCATTTTTTTTTTTTTTTTTTTTTACTCTAGTAACTTTTGTTCTGGAAGGTTCTTTTTATGTGAGGGATGATGACATCAATGACACTGATTTTGCAAACCACCAGTGGAAATTTGTCTTGGTATTTTATTGTGACATCTGAAGTCCTCTCTCTTTGCCCACTGCGGTAGCTAATGAGTAGGAGAACTACTTTTAAAGTGAACGTTGACTCTATCAATGAGTGGCCCGCTGCTATTTAAAGATGCGAGGATTTTCTGAGCTTTCCATATGGGAGTAATTAAATCACTGCAGGTAACAAAGAATTAATTTTGAGGGATATTAAGCACCCTTAATTAGCACATTTGAGTTTCGTTTCTCCACAGGGAAAATATTCTCATGGCAACTTGCCATGTCAAAGCTTCTAAAACTTCTCCCTAAACTTAGCTGCTTTTCGTTTTACAATGTAAATGAGGACTGCAAAAATCTTTTAAGTCAAATCATTTGTAAGCATTTAGGAAGCCCCAGGACCCCTGGGTTTTGTTAATAATTCTGTAGCAACCACAGGGAGACCTTCCAAAAAATATATAGCCAATAAACTCACGGTACCTACATCTTCTAATAACATACATCTGTGCAGATTCTTGAACGTCTGTTTTCTTCTAAATCCTGATTACGTTGTATTTTAATTGCATTTTAAAGTTAATTTAGAAATAATAAAAATGCAAGACAAATAGAAACATCTCAGCCTAGACACATCCATCACATGGAGTTGACTGTTTACAATATCACATGCCATTCAGCGGTAGAAGGTATTACTGTTTATTGGTCTCAAATTCAATTAAATGAGATCAATTAATTCCTTGGAATATTTACGATATGGTTCTCCTATCTAGTCACCAATGCTGCATTGCATTTAATTTAACAATGAAACATGACTGATCAGTTTGGTTATTATGTAGATTTGCATATCTTTTAATTTTAGGGGAAAGACTTTTAAAATTATGTGTACTTTCCATATATAAGCATGTAGAATTTAATTTATGTTAGTGATGGCTAGGCAATGATTATTTTAGACTTGGACATGAACATTTGCCTTAGATGCACTTCTGAAGGCAAAACTAAATGATGAACGATTGCAAGGGAATGTTACCTTTGAAATTCTACCCTCCTTCTTGAATCCGTATCTATATCATAAAAGGCCTGTGGTCATAATACCGTGATGGTGTCACAACCAACTACCGGACTCACCAGGAGGTGCATTGATGGGTCCCATGGCAGCCGCAGTGGGCAGGACTTCTGGAGCATCAGCAGGGTGCCATCAGTCTGAGGAGTGTCAAGAGCCACTGGCAGCATCCACAGAGCAGAGTGTGCGAGGCTTCGCAGGGGCAGGGGAGTGGCAGACGTGGCCCTGATGGCAGGTTAGGCCTAGGGGACCCTACATGGACACGATTTAATCGTGCACTGGGCCTCTAGTATGTCAATAAACATGAACTCTACCAATTAATGAGGGAAAGAAAAAACACAATCATTTGAGGTAGTATTGGTTCTCAAATCCTATCTAATAAAGAGGGAATATGCTAATTGACCATCACTCCATCACAAAGATGGCTGCACCCACAGCTGAGGCCAAGTTCCCTTAAGGAGCAATCAGCAGGGACCTGAGGCTACGCCCTCCCCCGAATGGGGCTTGACAGGGGACCTCAGGCCATGCCCCCTGCCCAGTGGGGCTTGACGGGGACCTCAGGCCTCGCCCCCTGCCCCGGCGCCAGGCCAGGGGACCTGAGGCAACCCCTCCCCCCCCCGAGCAGGGTTTGATGGGGGACCTCAAGGTGTGCTTCCCGTCCTGGTGCTGGGCTAGGGGACCTCAGCTGTTCTACCGGCCCCAGCGCCAGGCCAGGGGACCTCAGGCCACGCCCCCCACCAGGTGGGGCTTGACAGGGGACCTCAGGCCATGCTCCCCACCCAGCAGGGCTTGACGGGGGACCTGAGGCTGCGCCCCCCTCCCGGTGCTGGGCCAGGGGACCTGAGGCTGTGCCGCCCCCTCCTGGTGGGGCTTGACAGGGGACCTCAGGCTATGGCCCCCACCTGGCAGGGCTTGACAGGGGACCTCAAAGTATGCCCCCACCTCATCTGAGGGAACTCAGGCCACACCCCCCTTCCTGGTGCTGGGCCAGGGGACCTAAGGCGATGCCCCCTGCCCAGCAGGGCTTGACAAGGGTGGGACTGGCTGGGTCTGGATCTAGCCCAATTGGGGGGGGGGTGCAGCTGGGTCTGGGTCTCACGCGATTTTGAGGTGCATGTTGGTGGGCAGGACTTGACTCTGGGTCCCCCTTTTAATGTGCATGAATTTCATGCACCGGGCCACTAGTAGTATATAATAGAGTTATATTTAATGTCTAATTTTCCACTATTAAAAACAGCACAGAAAATGTTCAAAGTGCCAGGGAGGAAGCTGGTAACTAACAGGCACTGCCAACATAACACGTGGCCTATGTCCTTTGATTCTGTTTTGTGATGGGACCCTGCAGGCAGCTAGCAATATATTCCAATATGTCACTTTGATCATTTCAGTATATGTTATAGAGTGAAGCAAGAAGTGATTTATTTCTTTGGATTTCAAACTTCTCTTTCTAACCTTTGAACATGCTTCTTTCTAACAATAATAACCTCCCGCTTTTCCTGCTTCATTTTTTCTCTTTTCCTTTTTCCCTCTACCCTTTAGGAGAGTAGAAATTTAGGAGTGAAGCTATCCCTGCCCTTCTGTCCACAGTGTATTGCATTAACTATGAAGTACTAAAGGGAACTTAGACAACATCAACTTGCAGGTCAGTTGCAGACAGGAATACCTTTTCCAACATTCTTACCGGTGGGCCTCTGCCTGAACACTTCCCATGACAGGCAGCTCACTGAATTAATTGCTCTGCTGATTCCTTATTGGTCACCTTTACACTTGACTCAAATTACAGTTTCTTGACCACCTGAGATTTAAAGTCCATTTCCATATTTTCTCAAATCCTCTTTAGCATCTGTATTCCGGCTTTCTTATTTGTATACTTGAGGCCTGGTGCACAAAATTTGTGCACTCGGGGCGGGGGGGGGGGGAGGGTAGATCCCTCAGCCTGGCCTACACCCTCTCGCAGTCCAGGAGCCGTCAGTCGGACATCCTTAGTGCTGCCGTGGAGGTGGGGCTGCTCTCGCCAGCCATGAGCCCAGCTTCTGGCTGTGTGGCGCTCCCACTGTGGGAGTGCACTGACCACCAGGGGGCAGCTCCTGCATTGAGCATCTGCTCCCTGGTGGTCAGTGCATGTCATAGTGACCGGTCGTTCAGCTGTTTGGTTGATTTGCATATTAGCCTTTTATTATATAGGAAGTTGTTTGTATCTAGACCTAGTCTCTTTATGAGTTTCCACAGTATATCATTGGTTTTATTTAGTTATTTAATTTTCATCCTAGGATATGCTTATTCATTTTAGAAAGAGGAAGGGAGGAAGGGAAGGAGTGAAGAGAGAGAGAGAGAGATAGAGAAAGGGAGAGAGAAACATTGACTGGTTGCCTCTTGTATGCTCCCTGACTAGGGACGGAACCCACAAACTACGTATATGCCCTGACTGTGAATTGAACCTGCAACTTTTGGTGCATGGGATGATGCTCCAACAAACTGCGACAGCTGGTCAGGGCTATCACTGGTTTTAAGCAGTTTGTGATTAATATGTTTATGGCAGCTGAGCAGCAGAATCATGAGAAGTCACACAGCAGGGTGCATGAGCTTCTGACATCTTCATCCATTCCTCTCTCTACCTTCCTCATATCATCCTCACTTTCTCTGCTGAGTGAAAGTTGATTCTACTAATCCCAGCAAAAAAGGCCTACTCATTATCAGCTGTGAAAGGCTCAACTTGCCTAAAAGATAAATTATCTCAACAGTCAGGATCTTCCTTCCCTAAAACAATGAAATTTTATGTACCTTGTTATAACACATCACAATATTAACTGCCTCCATTTAAATGTTATTGGTCAAATGTTTAAACAGGATTGGTCAAATACACAATGCTATGTTTTGTTCAAGGTGATGTGACTGGGCATGAATATTGTCCTTGAGTTCTAAGTTCATCTGGTCAACATAAAAATATTATCCCTATTTTACAAATGTAAAACCTAAGAATTTGCTAGGCCTCTCAAGATAATGTCATCATTAATAGTCACAGGTGTGCCAAAATGAAACAGACCAATTTGTTAAGTAGTGAGCTCCCTGTCATCAGAGATGTCTAATAATAGTTTCAGTGGGCACAGAGAATGAATTGTACTCATTGGTATAAGAGGTCACTTCCAGCCCTGATATTGTTTCTATATAAAGTCAGTAATTTCAATAAATATTTTAGGTTACTCACTCCTCCCACAAAATTAGCCAGAGGATTATTTGAGTTCTCTGTTTCTTTTTGGTTATAAAAACCTTTAAATAGTACAAAGTAGAACTCAGGCTTTCTGACTAATAATTCTGATGCCCTGCCCCCTAATGCTATTCATCTATATGTACACGTTTAAAAGTCAATCATGGTTGCCTATATCCATTGAACATATCTATGAATTTTTAGATGTGTAACTAAGGTGAATGTAATCCGTAACTGGACAGCCTACAGTTAGATAACCTGATTGTTTCTCACTTTTCTTTGTTAGTTTTGCAACACATTTGGCATGCTGAAAATTTTAGTGGGATGCTGACATAACACTAGTATGTAAAAGGAAATTGCAAAGGGGGAAATTAACATTTAACTAGATTTTAATTATTTGAGAGAAGACAGAAACTCCAGCCAGTGATTCGGTTTAGCTGGGAATACAAGAGTAATTCATGGTTGTAAATATTAGGAAAGATTTTCCAGAGAGAGGAACTGTCAAGGTAGAGGAGGCAGAAGAAAGATCTTTAGACTTCTAATACCTGCATTGGTTGCAAGAAAGACTGTGAGCATGAGAGCGAGAAGTCCTGATGGAGGACTTCCAGCAAATAATGTATATTCAATTCCTGTCCAGGTTACACACTTGACTTAGCTTAATTCCAATGCCATAAGTTAGACATTCATATCCTTTTCTTATGATGGCAGGAAATGCTGAGTTTTCTTCAGTGCTATGAGTGGTTTCCATACTGTGCTAATGAAACTTGCCCAATTCTTGCCCTACTCCCACCCTACATCCCTTATCAATGAAAACCCGAGACCCCTCGGACATCAAAAAGAAAGAGAATATTTAAGATAGTTTCACCAACCACAGTAAGAAGGTTCATATGAAATGATTGCAGAAGTAACGTTTGGCAATATTTCCATATTATTCCCAGTGAATACCAGGTTCCTTTAAAATCAAGGAATTGAGTGTTTGAATTCAATGCTATTTTAAAAAACCTAGAATAATTGAGCATGTATTGTGTACCAGACATTGTGCTATAGAATCACTTACATGCTACTATCATAGACTAGAGGCCCCTTGCACGAAGATTCGTGCAATAGGCCTTCCTTCCCCTGGCTGCCAGCACCGGTTTTCCTCTGGCACTCGGGACCCAGGCCTTCGCTCTGGCCGCAGCAGAGAAGCCAAGCCTTGAGGCTAGGCTTCTCTGCTCCAGTCGCAGCGGAGAAGCCAAGCCTCTTCAGTCTTCAGTCATCTTGTCTTCACTCAGGCCAGAGCCTTCAGTCTTCGCTCAGGACCTGTGCATGCAAATTAACCCACCATCTTTGTTGGGTTAATTTGCATACTCACTCCTGATTGGCTGGTGGGCGTTGCGGAGGTACGTCAATTTGCATATTTCTCTTTTATTAGTGTAAATAAAATACTATTCTCACTAAAATAAGTAGGAGTATTCCTTTGCTTCATAGTAAAAACCCTTTGTAATCTGGCTTCTCAATTACCATTTATTTATTGCCCCTAAATTTTTCCTTTGTGCATTCCTTTTCAAAATCTACTCATTCTTCAAGGTCTGGTTTCATTTCTGCCTGTTCCTCTTCAACACAGAATGTCTCCTCCTCCTTTGAGCAGGAAACCCTTGTTATCTGTAATACTCAGGCACTCATCATATATTGTCCAGTGCCATCTTGGCTGGTACTGGCGTATTGATATCTGGCTTTTCCCATGAACACATCCGACTCCCCAAATAGATTTTGTGTTCTTTCTATAAACACGCACAATATGTTTGGGTTATGCAATTCATAGTGGAAGTTCAACTAAACTTCTGGCTGTTCTCTTGCATCTGAAAAGTAGACTCAAATATATTTAGAAGGACTAAGAACTGGGTGTGCACCTTAAGAATGAGAAGTGCCCTAGCCAGTTTAGCTCAGTGGATAAAGTGTCAGCCTGTGGACTGAAGGGTCCTGGGTTCGATACCAGTTAAGGGCACATGCCTGGGCTTCGGGCTTTATCCCTGATTGGGGGTGTGCAGGAGGCAGCCAATCAATGATTCTCATATTGATGATTCTATCTCTCCCTCTCCCTTCCTCTCTGAAATCAATAAAAATATATTAAAAAAAGAAAAAATAGAATGAGAAGTAATGCTCAGCTTTGTTGCTGGGGAAAAATACGGTGTGTTCTTGTATAATGTTTTATATGCAGGACCCAAAACGTGCTTTCTTCTTATGCAGTGTAGGCACTATCACCCCACACCCCCAACAAAACCTTTTTTTCACCTTTTTACTCTCCTTATATCTTCTATTTATAGGCCAGTTATTGGCTTCTTAGGAGCTACAAACACATCTGATGAATAAGTTGTATTTTGGTTTCTGGGGTCAACAACTAGAAGTCTTTTCTGCGCAGGTATAAAGTGGTCTTCTAGGGAAGTGTGCTGTGCTGTCTTTCTTGTGAGTAACCCTCCCTGGGTCCTGAACTGAGGTTTTAAATATGTGGACTCTAAGAAGTAATGTCTTGTTTATAGTGGGACTCCTTTGGGTTGAAATAACAGAAACCCAATTTAAAAAGGGGTTATTTTTGTGTGAAGATACAAGACTGTTTCATGGATGAGAAAGCAGTTGGCCCCCAGGTACCATGTGGAAATGTATCTCTTACCTTTACTTGATTCTACAGGTCTGCTTTATTCTTCTCCCTAGTTGCACATTAGCTTCTGCCTTTCCTACCCATATCATGAAATTTGGGGCTAACAGCTTCTGAGTTTGAAATCCTAGGGTCCAAGCGTACAGAAAAAGATTGCCTTGACCCATGCCCCAATCAATACCTAAAGACAAACTTTAATTACTCTCTTAGGCCAAGGGTCCACCATGGAACCAATAAAATGTGGTCAGACACGGAATATTTTATTCTATTGTATTTATGGGGCAGTCACTTGGATGGAGGGTGGTAGGAAAGGGCTGTTGCCTGAAGATATGCTGGACAGATCAAAGAGTAGAAGTTTGCTATAATGTACAGGTGTACAGAGGTAAAGAGTTTACAACCCCTTCCTGTATCTGCTATCTCAGTGAGAGCCTCATGATGTTGAGTAACATAGGCAAGACAGGAACTATTGGTGCACAACTTACATCGAAAGTCATAAAAATGTTCTTAGAAATTAAGTTACTTGTGCAAATCCCACAGAAGGGTAGTAAATTATCATTCCACTTTTCCAACAAAACCATCTTTCAAATGTTCCTGAAATCCCACCACCTTCTTAGAGTCGATGAACAGGTAAGAAATACTATTTTAACTTGTCTTCTCCAAAAAAAAGTAGCAATTCCAGGGAAGTGTAATTTCAGAGAAGCAGGGATGAGGGAAAAGGAGAGTGAGGCAGAGAAAGAGGGAGATGGAATATAAAGTAGTGAGTTATGGGGCCAAGATTTTGAAATAAGCTCTATCGCCCCCAACCATAAAATTATTATCATATGATATTTTCAGAGAGGCTGTTTGAAGCTCCAGTGTGTGGCCCAATGGGCAGGGGAGGGAAAGGAATAAACATTTACCCACTGGCTTCCATTGCCCTTGACCAAAGATCAGGCTCCAGCGCATTAACTCACCAACACTTCCTGTTGTACATTCTTGGAAGACACAGCAGGCCTGCTGGACAGCAGAGAGGTCCTAAGGTAGAAGGCAAGATACTGTCAAGTCATACATGAAAGTGACATGAGGGAGCGGGAGGAAGCCAAGGAGAGAGTCTGGCTGGCCCAGAAGGCCAGGCTCTATCATGACATGACCTCCTGCCACAAAGGTGGCAAGAGACCTCAACAAACCTCCTTTCTGTGGCCTATAAGAATGTAGTTGATGCCAAGGCAATTTCCTGGAGGGTCATCAGTAACACTGAGCAGCTGGCTGGATGCTCTAAAGTGGGGATGGTGACACTTCTATTCTACCTCAGAATTGATGCATTCCTTCTTTATGCCCACACTATTCTTCACACAAGTATATAAGCACTTAACACAATTACTTATTCAGATTTCTTTCCTCTCCTAGAGAAGATTTGGAGTGAGGTTGGAGTAATGGTGATTCAGTGATTCAATAGTTTATCATCTACACAATGGAATACTATGCTGCTGTAAAAAGGAAGGAACACTTACCATTATGCTAAGCAAAAGAAGCCAGTCAGAGAAAGATAAATATCAAATGATCTCACTCATTTGTGGAATATAATGAACAATATAAACTGATGAACAAAAATAGATCCAGAGACATAGAAGCATCAAACAGACCTCTGAGTTGGAACCTCAGAGGGGAGGCAGGGGAGGGTTGGAGTGTGGGGTAAGAGAGCAACCAAAGAACTTGTATGCATACATATAAGCCTAACCAATGGACACAGACAGTAGGGGGGTTAGGGCATGTGCTGGGGGGGAGGGTGGCTGAGGAGAGGAATGGGGAAAAAAGGAGACATATGTAATAATTTAACAATAAAGAATTAAAAAAACATTCAAAATAATTCATACAACAGAGAAAATAAATAAAAAGCATTTTATAATGAAAAAAGAGTTAATATATTGAGTACCCACTACTGGCTGGGCACTGTTTTAAGTGCTAAGAATAGTGATAGACACAAATCTTTAACTTTTTGAAGCTTAGATTTTAGTTTTTGTGTGGAGAGACCAATAAATAAATAAGTAAAAAATATATTGTGTGAGATGGTGATGCATGCTTTGAGGGAAAACAAAGCAGGAGAATTGGATGGGAAGAGTGGGGTGGGGAGTGAAGGTTGTAGATTAACTAGGGTGGCTAGGGAAGGTTTCACTGAGTGAGTGACATTCTAGAAAGAGCAGACATGGATTGTTTGGGGGAAAAAGTTACAGAGATAGAGGAAAGCAAGTTCAAAGGTCCTAAGGCATGCTGGGTATTTTGCAGAAAGGACAAGGAAGCCAATGTGACCAAAGAAGAGTAAGAGAGTAGATGTGGTCAGAGAATTAAGATGATATCAAATATCTTAGAACATGGAAATGACGTTGGCTTCCACTTGGGGATGGATGGTGAGGCAAGTAGGGTTTTAAAGCACAGAAGTGATCTGACTTACACTAGGGCTGGGTGGAGGTGGGCAAAGTGGGACAGGATGGGGACACCTGTAATAGTGTCAACAATAAAAATGAATTAAAAATAATGAAGTGTTCGTTGTTTTTTTACCAAGATGGTAGAAGAGGTGGTGAGAGGTGGTGTGATTCTGGTTTAAAGATGGAGTAGATAGGATTTGTGATGGATTGGAAAGGAGGTTTGAGAAAGTAAAGCAAAGAAGATTATTCCAAGTGTTTGGCCTGAGTCAAGATAACAGAAGGGAAAATTTTTAGGAGGGTGATTAGTAGTTTAGACAGGAAATGGCTCTTAGACATCAACGTGGGATTGATAAATTGATAGTGGATTTTGAAGTGTGAAGTTCAAGGATAAGTTTGTGGCTAGAGATATATATTTGGGAGCCATCAGTAATGAACTTGAAAGCCAAGGTACTGAATTAGATCACAAAGTGAATGAATGTAGACAGAAAGTGAAGAGGACAAAAGACTGACTTCTAAGCCACTCCAACTTTAAGGGGTTAGACAGGTGAGGAGTAGCCAGCAAGGAGACTTGGTAAAAAGTGGCCATGAGGTAGGAGAATAACAGAAAAGTGTTTTCTGGAAGCCAAGACGAGAAAGTGTTTCAAGAGTTGGGGACTGAACAACTTAGCTAAATGCGACTGGTGTAGGTGCTGAGAACTGACCCTTGGGTTTCTCAGCATGGACATCCTTGGTGGCTTTGAGCAGTTCCGTGTAGTACGGAGGGAAAATGCCCAAAAGGAAATTCAAATGAGAATGGACAGAAAAAAAAACGGAAAGCAATAAATGTAATTCTCTAGAGCATTGCTTTAAAGGGAAGGCAAGGAAGGAGGGTGGTTGATGGAGAGGAAGTAAAGAAGTGTGAATGGAGGGCCTGTTTATATGCCTCTTGGAAAGGCCCAGAGGAACTTACTGGCAGAACCAGGCAGAAAAATGAATGACTGTGAGAAAAAGCAACAAAATACCTGCATGGGCCACTGAACGGATCCACACATAGATCCTGAATCGATGAGGAAATATATTGTGGGAGAGAAGGAGCCTGGGTCAGACCTCATGCCTTAAAGGGTTCTGATTTGAAAGGCATTAATGAGCCTGCCAAATAGCAAAGTTCTCTCCTGATCTGTGAAGCCAAAATGTGGTCTGATGGCATTTTCTGAGAGGTTCCTTTAGAGGGCCAGTTTACAGAATCTGCAGTTACTGTCATCACCTTCATCATCAAATAGCAATTAAGTGCCTAATTTCTCCTACCTCTTTATAAATTACAATAAGAGGGCCTTGTTCCCTGGGGGAACTGGTTGTGGTAACCAGCAGTACTTTCAGGAGGCCAGAAGGTCAGAGATGGAGGCGGGGGGGGGGGGGGGGGGTAGGGGGAGGGAGGGAGAAGAGGGACGATGGGCATGGGGTAGATATAGATGCTCGTGCCAAACCATTCTTGCCACCAGTTCCTGATTTTCACCCTGCCTCTCCAAGAGACGCAGTGGATAACTCCTTCCTTGTTACTTCTTCCTCCTTCGCTCTTTGCGCCCCTACTTCTCCTTTTGCCATTTTCTCCTAGACCAGGGGTGGTTCTGAAGTAGTCCGGCCCCTACTTGCCTCTTCACTGCCGGCAGGCGCACGGGAGGCGGATCAAGACCCCTGAAACTCCAGTGGGGCAGGGGCCGGCGTTCTGAGCATGTGCGAGCAAGACTTGGGACTGGGGCGAAGGAGGGAGGCCGGCCTCAAGTCGCTGTCCTAAACGCAGAGCAAGGAGAGGGCGAGCGCAGGGCGGGCGGCACTTTCCAGAGCAGAGCCCGGGCGCCCGGGGCGCAGCGTCTGCGCCCTGTCCTCCGGGCGTGGGCGAGCTGGCCGCGTGTGCCTCGCTGTTTGACGCGAGGGTGAACCAATCAGGGCGGCGGCCTGGGTTGCCATGTGACAGGCAAGGCGGCTCCTTTCCTCAGGTCGGCCAGAGGGAGGAGAGAATCGGCGTTCGCCGCGAGCCTTCGAGAGCAGCGGTCGCGGAGGAGGCGGCGGCGGCGGCACCGGCTGGGACCTGCAGCGCGCGCGCATCCCCGGGCGCCCTGCACCGCTAGGAGCTCCGCGGGCCGCGGGGGCCTGGACAGGAGTGGATAAAGCAAGATGGCAGGGATCTTAGCCTGGTTCTGGAACGAGAGGTTTTGGCTTCCGCACAATGTCACCTGGGCGGACTTGAAGAACACGGAGGAAGCCAACTTCCCGCAGGCTGAGGACCTCTATCTCGCCTTCCCCCTGGCCTTCTGCATCTTCATGGTGCGGCTCCTCTTCGAGAGGTAAGAAGGGCTGGAGCGCTCCTCCCCTCCCCCTAACATACACGCGCGCACACACACACACGCACACCCTCGCGCGCACACGCACTCCTGCGTGCTCTGTGGCTCATGCTCCCGCGCCCCCAGTGCTCGTGCGTCCCAACCTTTGTGTTCAGGAAGGGGTTGCTGTTCAGGGATCCAGAGAAGGTCCCTGGCTTGCCTACGGATTCCTCCGGGCGCCGGAGAGGGGCCGCGAGCTTTGGGGTCGCTGCCCGCACTCCTCCTTGGCCCGATCTCTGGCAGCGAGGACAGGCCAACAAAGGTGAGCGGCGGCTGGCCGTGGGACGCGCCGCACTCCGCGGGGCTTTCCCTCTCCACCCCGCGAGCACGCCGCGCTGCCCGGCAGGGCTTGCCCGCCCAGGCTCGCCGCCCCCACCTGACAGCCAGGAACGTTCAGGACACGCAGCCGGGAGGGCTCCGCACACACTTCCAATGGGTTCACCCCAATCGGTGCACGGATTTGTCAGGGACTCCTTGGCTTCTGGCCACGATTTGATTTCCACCGGTGATACTGAGTATCAGGTCCACAGTCCTGGGAAATAGGTGACAATAGTTTGTAGGTTTCCAACACTCCAGGCCATTAGCTGTTTCTGTACAAGAAGATATGACAGGATGGGTGCACAACCTGCAAAATGTGACATTAAATTGATAGATGTTTCCTATGAATAACCATACTTTTATTTTGGTACCAGAATGCACTTAACATTTAAAAGAAAGAAGAATTGACACAAATATAAATCTCGGATTCGGTTGATTGGTAGCCGCACTGTGTCATGAACAAACTTATGCTACTTTCATTGAATCAGTCTTAGTCACTAAACTGGATTTTGCCTGTCCTGGCTCTCCTGGTCTTACTGAAACAGAACTGGGATAACAGCACACTTCTTTTTCTCAACTGAAAACCACCCCTTACGCTTCTCCTTTAGCCTCCTTCATCAGGAAAGGCTGAATTTCTTAGATCACAGAGTAAAGACCAGTTCTCACTTCCACTCCGTCTCTCTTCCCCTGCATCCAACTCACCTTGGTGCTGTTTCTTTAGCTTTTGCTCTGTTCTTTTGTTTGCTGTATCTGTTTGTCTAACACCGCAATTGGGGATGTTAAATTTGTTACTGGAAATGGCAACAAAGCTTCATGGGAACAAGTCTATTTTGTTTACGAAAAGGGCATTTTCAATGGGCAATATTGTTGCTTACAAACTAAGTGAGCTGTCCACATGCAGAGATTGAGTGCACAAGGGAACAGATTTAAAGACCTATTTTTAAATTATTGGAATCCAGCACAGATACCTCATTGATCCTGTCTAGCACTAAGACTCGCTGTGAAAAAGTGGGTGTGTTTGCAGGTTGAAAGTTGCTTCTAGAGCAAATGTTTACTTACAGAAAATAGGAATTCATATTTAACCTTCTATCTCTCTAAAAAAAAAAAGCCTCTGAGGAACAGCAGATTGCTCTGTATTGACACATAGTAGGGGCTCCACACAGTTGCCAAATGATATCTAATTGATAAATTGTGGCTGGGATCACTTTTAGCTAGCTAATGCATTTGAAAGAGATGTGTAGTCTTATGTTTTGGACAACAAAAGCATGTCAGCCGATGACCTGTATGCAGAAAGCTGATTCCAGGCTGTTCATTAGGTCGGAGAAAAAAAAAGTTAGAGAATGGAGACAGCTTTGTACTTAGACTTTCTCTGCCTTAAAACAAATAAAAATAATGTAATAATGGAAAACTGGAAGTTCATTTTTCCTCTTCCTGAACATTTTTCTCTTCCTTTGCACAATCCTGTGACTTAAGAGTTTACACAAAGGGATCAGCTTCTTTCAACTTTCAATCCCAGCAAATGTCCTTGTATTGATATGGAGGGAGTTGGTCATTGATCAGTGGTCATTCAGGCCATTGATTCAAGTACAAGTGATTTCATGGCCTGTATGGAAAGTGAACGTTTATGATTAATGTTCAGAGTAATAATTCAGTATGGCCCACATACCACAGGATGCTACTGACTTTTGGAAAGGTGTCTATTTTGTTTCTTGTTAAAGCTGTGACAATTCTGCCTTTAACCTTTCAGACTACCTCAGTTCTCTAACAATCCAAGTGTATAGTTGTATCCAGAATTACAAGTTCTGCATGTTTCTCCTCTTCTCAAACCTAAGTGACACATTCTGGCATCTAACCTGTGCCCTTCATCTCAGTACCCATCAAGGGCCAGAATCAACATAACTGAACCAGGCAATATTATCACTAGTATGACTCACTTTTAGTACCCTTCTAATATGTTGTGCATGCATTTTTTCCTTTTGCCATATTCTGTAATGTATAACATGATTTAGAGGAGCCTGTTGTGTGTCCCTTTGCGAAATGAAATGCTTTTATAGTAGGAATAATTCCCTAGGGTATTCTATTTGTTTTTCTTCTATTGTCATTGATTTCAAAGCTGAGAACATAGCTATGAAATACATGATTATCCAAGATCCTTATTTCCATTAAGTGGGGTCTGTAATGTCCTTGTTGCGGCTAAAATTGTGAATTTGAATACCTTCTCCTCAGTTTTGTGTATTTCTCTCTCTGAAGAATTGACTGAATTGGACTTTTGCCCAGTTGAACAGTTCTGTCTTTTCCTATCCACTCTCACTGTTGGGATGATGATAGTGGAGGCATTGGTGGCCAGAACAATGTCATATTATAGTACCATATGGGCAATAATATGGATGCCCAACATGGTTGGTTAAAAATGGAGGAGCTTCAATTCAGTGACTTTCGGCCGAGTCTGAATAGCCCAAAGGTTGGTGGTTTTAAGTATAGCCTTTATACTATACTTATCTGTGGGTAAGGATAGGACGGGCCACTATAGATATGTCTTGATTGACAGTAAAATATCTGATGTGAAAAAGAAAACTGAATGCTTTCTCCTAGGGTGAAAATGGCAGTGTATACTATTGTAGTATGTTGTTGACTTGATGACAAGGACCAAAATCTTATTTAATAATGTGGGATTATCATCTATTTGATGAATTTTCTTGATTTAATGCTTTTTAGGCTTAGTAATCCATTCTCTGGAATTATAATAAATGCTCTTCCAAAATTTGTTTTGTATGTGTGTTGCTATGGTATTCATAAATGTGGGATTACACTTCTGCTGAACTTCTGAGGGGAAATAAAAAATTATTTGAGCTATTGTTATGAAAGATAATGTTAATGCATTTTCTTCC
Source organism: Corynorhinus townsendii (assembly GCA_026230045.1). Taxonomy (NCBI): domain Eukaryota; kingdom Metazoa; phylum Chordata; class Mammalia; order Chiroptera; family Vespertilionidae; genus Corynorhinus; species Corynorhinus townsendii. Next base: position 49,784,404 of record JAPDVU010000005.1, on the reverse strand, counting down.
TTGCGGGTTTAGGAGAGAGATGCAGAAAGTATTGAATGAGAATCAGAACATTCAAGTTCTAGTCAAACTTACTCAAACTAGTGCAGGTACCTAATTTCTCTCTGTCTTATTTTCTCATCTGTGATGTGAAGCAGCTGGCCTTGGTAAGGCAAGGTTGCTTTTGGCCTCCTGATTATCTGATTTCTGTGGCTTACTAATTGTTTTCTTATCAAACTTTGAAGCAGGCTAAATGTCATTTTTTTTTTCTACAGGTAGATATAAGTCATCGAAGAACACAGAGATTTTTTCATAGTTATTCTAGCCAATGGTTTTGCTTCTTGTATTTTTTAGTTATGATTGAGTTAAAAGAATCATTTGGGCTATTATTTGTATTCCCAAAAGCTACAGTATTTCAGAATAACTAACAAAGAAGATTCTACAGAAAAAGCAATTACTCTTTCCTTGGATCTTTTGTAGACGGACCCAGCATACACCCAGCACTCCTAGTGATGGCTGGATAAGCAGTGAGAAGCCCATTCCTGTCAACTTGGCTCTCAGAGCGGCAAGCTCTGTGAGAACTGTCATTCTTCAGGAGGCCTACCAGTGTTGCTTGGGCTCATTCAGTCAAACAGTAAACAACAGTGTCTTAGCTGGGTCAGAGGGACTGCCTGGCCAGTGGGCTCTTCTTATGGGTATACTTAATATATTTGCCTTGTCAGCAGCCTTGACTGAAGTCCTAGAGGAGAGGAGACTAAGAGAGAAAATGAGTGAGGATGTATTCCTGATGGTTAGAAGGGAGAGGACAGATATGAGTGAATGACTGCCAGGAAAAGTGGGGGGTCAGGTGAGTTTCATTACTGAAGTTTCTATAAATAACTAATGAAGGGACTAATAACCATCAGATATGTTTTAAAAGAGTATGCAATGGACAGTTTATTTTTCCTCAAAATCCATCAGTTGCAATCCTAACCGCCAAGGTGAGGGCCTTAGGAGATGAGGACTTTGAGATGATTAGGTAATGAGGATGGAACCTTCCTGAATGGGATTAGTGCCCTTATATTAAAAAAAAAGGGGGAGGGAGGGCTGAAAGCTCCCCCAGTCCCTTCACCACATAAGGACACAATAAAAAGATATTTGTTTGTGAACAAGATATGAAATCTGTTGGTGCCTTAATCTTGGACTTCCTGGTCTCCAGAACTGTAAGAAATAAATTGCTGTTATTTATAAGCCATCAAGCCTGTGGTATACAGTTTGAATGGACTAACACAGTATTTGAGAATAACTTGTACTAGTATATAAATTCAGTTTTTCTCATGCAGTGAGTTCTGGATATTTAATTCTATAAATATACCTTTTCACTTGTTAAATAATAGCATGATTCAGATTAAAGCATGGATACCTGCTTGGCCAGGCTGGGGAAAGAGGCAAGAGTTTGGGTCAGACACATAGGTTACCTCCTACTACAATTTCTGACATGGAAAACTGAATTACAATGGATGTTTTGTTGGAAAACATGCTAAAATAAAAAGGATAGTATTTTTTCCCCCAGAACTTTAGCACAGCTTTCTCATCTTGCAAAAGAAAAGGTTTGCCTTTTCAGGGTGCAAAAGTTAAGCTGTTTATAATAGCTTGATTTATGGATAAAAGGTATAATGTTACTTTTAATGGGAAGCGCCTTAGAATGGTGGGGAGGGCAGGTGAGATAACTTTAAATGACCACAAATGATTTAATTCCATCAAAGAGTGATGAAATGAACACCCTGAGTTCATTTGTGACTTTTCTGTTGGAAGTATCTGACTTCCCGCTGGACAGTTTATCTTATAAATAAAAAAATCCTCCTGGATTCCAGCTTATAAGATACTAGAGGCCTGATGCACAAAGATTTGTGCAAGAATGGGCCTTCCTTCCCCTGGCTGTCTGTACCTCCTTCGCTCCAGCCGGGAGCCCCCTTTCTGCCTTCCCGCTGCCCAGAGACCCAGAGTGGCTGGGGCGGGGCAGAACGCCTGCATCATCTCCATGGTGACATCCTGTCCCCAGCCACTCAGCACCTGTGTATGCAAATTAACCCACCATCTTTGTTGTGTTACTTTGCATACTCCTGATTGGCTAGTGGGTGTCATGAAGGTATGGTCAGTTTGCATCTTTCTCTTTTATTAGTGTAGAGTTCAGAAGTGGTTTCTTTTTTGTGATGGGGAAGGGCAGGTAGCAGCAGAAAGAAAATGGAAGTCCAGGTGAGCTTTCATCATCACAACAGTCCATAGCTTTGGAAGGGATCACTGCACCTGCCTCAGTCTTTCTTCACCTGTTTTTCTACCTGGTAATATTTGTTGGTGAGCACTACAACCTAGGTCCCTGTTGCCTATGTTATTCCGTATGCACTAACAATGCACTAACATTTCTTCTCTCATCACCAGATTTTCTAAAGCCATGGGTCATCTATTTCTTACAAAGCCATAATTCTCAAAATGGTATTATTTTCCCCCTAACATGAGTTTATTACTTTCTATGGTTTACTTTGTTTATTACCAAGCTCTGTAAGGTATATGTTAAATTTCTCAATATTTACAGATGACACTGAGGATTGAGAGTTTAGGAAATGGAACTAATGTTACACAGCTTAAAATAGCTAGGTAGGCATTTGGAACTAGGCTGCTTGAGATCCTAATAATTTTGGTGATCTCATATTTAAAGCCAATATCATGAGATCATAATATATATATATATAGATGATCTCTCACTGTGTGTGTCACACACACACACACACACACACACATATAGTTTATATGCAGCTTTTTGCCATTTAATGGCATAACCTGAACATTTTCTATGTAATAATTTATTAGCAAATATTTTCAATGACTGTACATTATTCTACACTATGGATATACCATAGTTCATTTAACCAGTACCTGTATTGTTGTTGGGCATTTAGGTTGTTTCTAGTTTGTGTATATAAATCTTTCAATTCCTGATGATTTCCTAAGTAATGCCCCCTAGAAATGGCATTTTCAAGCCCAAAAGGATTAGTATTTTAGTGTTCTTGATGTAAGTTTCCAAATTGATGTCCAGAAAGATTATGTCCATTTGCACTTCCTTATTGATGTGCAGATTATTGCCATTTGAGGACATTTTTTCTTTGAATGTTGAAAAAATGTTACTGCTATCATATGTTTTTATGTTACTCATGATGAACTTATTTCAAATATTTTTTTAATCATTTTTATTTCATTTTCTGTGAATTTATGTGTATTTTCCTACTGGAATGAGCTTCCCAACCTTTTGGATAGGAAAATAGTGGCCTTTGGATATTTTTTTTCAATGCAGAATAGTCTTGTCTTGGTATGTTTCTCTGGTCACGTGTTTACACTTTTTTATTTTTTATCCACCTCTTGCCTCTCTCCCACAATGTAAGTCATCATTATCATTAAGGAGAAAGCTTGGACATAGTGAAAGAGATGCATTCAAGAGGATGAAGTAGATAATATCCTGACTTTATTGTGGGGAGTGAGGCAGAGATAAAGGGCTCAGAGGAAGTTTGAGCAATTAAGAATGAATGAGTTTTTATGAAGGAAAACTTACAGATAGAGCCTGAACTCATTTATATTTTCTCTATGGCTATTTGGTTAAAAGTGACTTAGTTGTAGAACCTCAAAAGACCTCAGTAGCCACAAAAATCTTGAGAAACAAGAGCAAAGTTGGAGGTACTACAAGGCTACAGTATTTGAAACTACATGGTACTGGCATAAAAATACATACAGGTCAATGGAACAGAATAGAGAGCCCAGTAATAAACCCATGCCTCTATGGTCAATTGATCTGTGACAAAGGAAGCAAGATTATACAGTGGTGTAAGATAGTCTCTTCAATAAATGAATGATGTTGGAAAAATTGGACAGATACATGAAAAAAAATAAACTAGACCACTTTCTTATGCCATAGACAAGAATAAACTAAAAATGGGTTAAAGATTTAAATATAAGACTTTAAACCATAAAATCCCTAGAAAAAAACATAGGCAGTAAACTCTTAGACATTACTCTTAGTATTTTTTTGTATATGTCTCTTCGGGAGAAAAAGGAAAAAAGCAAATGAAACTACATCAAACTGAAAGTTTTTGCACAAGAAAGGAAGCCATCAGCAGCAACAACAAAAAAACAAGTTACTGAATGGGAGAACATATTCACCAATGATAAATCTGGTAAGCGTTTAATATTAAAACTTTAGGAAGAACTCATACAACTCAACACCAAAAAACCCCTAAACAATCGTATTAAAAAATGAGTAGAGGACCTGAATAGACATTTCTCCAAAGGGGACATACAGGTGGCCAATAGACATGTGAAAAGATGCTCAATGCCACCGAAATGCAAATAAAAACCACAATGAGATATCACCTCACACCAGTAAGAATGGCTGTCATCAACAAACCACAAGTGTTGGTGAGGATGTGGAGAAAAGGGAACCCTTGTGCACTGTTGGTAGGATTGCAAATGGTTGCAACCCCTATGGAAAACAGTATGGGGAGGATCCTCAAAAAATTAAAAATAGAATTACTGTGATTCAATAATTATACTTCCAGTATATGCCCCAACTAATTGGAAGCATGATCTCAAATAGGTACAGTTGAGCCTTGGATTTGAACTATGTGGATCCAGTTATACCGTATGCAGACTTTGTTTTAGTAAATACCTGTACTGTTTTCAGTCTACAGTTGAGAATTCGAGGATGCAGAGGGGTGCAGTTATGCATTGATCTCCACCATTTTATATAAGGGACTTGAGCATCCGTGGATTCTTGAATCCACAGTGGGTCTTGAAACCAATCCACCACAGATACCTAGAGACAACTGTGGAATAGTTAAATTTTTGGAAAGTTAAATGTTATCTGAAGATTTTTGACTAGGGGAGGTGAGGAGGGTCAGTGCCCTTAACTCCCCCTTGATTAAGTGTCAACTGTATTCGTACACGTATGTTTGTAGCAGTATTTCACGATAGTTAAAAGGTGGAAGCAACCCAAGTGTCCCACAGATGAATGGATAAACAAAATGTGGTATACACATATAACAGGATAGTATTCAGCCTTAAAAAGGAACAAAAACAACACACCCTCTAACATATTATAACATGCATGAACCTTGAAGACATTATGCTAAGTGAAATAAGCCAGTCACAAAAAGACAAACACTGTGTGATGGTACTTATATGAGGTACCTAGAATAGTCAGTTCATAGAGACAGAAAGTAGAATGGTGGTTGCCAGGGACTGGAGAGAGAAAGAAATGGGGAGTTGTTTCATGGGTGTAGATTTGTGAGGTGCAAGAGTTGTGGAGATAGAGGGTGTGATGGCTGCCCAGTGTGAGTGTACTTAGTGCCCCTAAGCTGTACAGTTAAAAATGGCTAAGATGGTAAGTTGTATGTTATGTATATTTTACCACAACTAAAAATGATAAAAAAACCAAGAAGATTTGCCAAGTAAAGACATAGTTACTTACTAGAAATAGCTGGTTTCATTTTCTGGGTTTAATGGTTTTTTCGCTAAGAACATACATTCCAGCCTCTTGATTCCATCAAGCACTGTTTTTTTGTTTTAAAATGCATAATGCCCTTGGTATCTAGGAGAGCCCCTTTTCTTTCTGGAATCATCTGGCATAGGTGGGTGCAGGGTGAGGGATGATGGAAGGAAGGCTGAAGTCCTGAGAACACTTCCGCTCCCTGGGCCTTTTTGACAGGTACTTCGACTCAACACTGTCCTTCCGTCATTTGTTAATATGGCAATTTAATAATAGTCAATTAGCAGGTATAGCAAAGGAGAGCAATGTGTCTCTGGAAAAACACACTGTACAGTTTCACAGGCTCCCTAGGATTAAAATAAAGGCACCCTAGTGAGTTCCCAATCCACTTAAAGCAAACCAGGCTGACGGGATCAAGTTCTAGTATGACCTCGGCCACAGAGCCTGCAGAAGCTTGCTCTAGAAGGTCAGATCCCACCCTCCTCCTGTCTTTTAGTTTAATTTTACACCCACTTTATACACAAGTGACTTAAACACTTGAAAATTTGAATGTGATTTTACTTAAATGCTGCTTACTGTAAGGCAGTTGATTGCAAGCATTGGCAGGTACCTATTCTTGAAAAATAGTTTTCAAATTTTATACTTATGTTTGCTCATTGTACAAAACTCTGCTTTCCCAAATTCATCTGTGGTAATATTTGGGCTAGTTTCTTTTCTTTTTTCTTTTTTTTAAAGGGGAACTTTCTTTTCCTCACTACTAGCCTTCCTTCCTGATGACTTCTCTCGTACCCCTCCTGCTTCCTATTCCTCCTTTTGCTTTCATTGCCTCAGAATTGGTTTGTGGGGTTGTTTGGGCAGGAGTTGGGGTGGAGATACACAGATGGTGTTTCATTGCAGGGAGGCCGTGTTGCTTTACTGGGTAAAACCCTTTTCACCCAGTGACTGAGGAATTTGTGCCTTGCCAGTGTCTACATAAATGTCACATCTTATCTCTGAGGTTTTCAGGTTACAAAGCTGCTGTTGCTGTCCTGAAGCTGCGATTGTGTTTGTCTCTTTCCGTTCTTTCTCTCTGTCCCCACACCCTGTCTCTTTCTCTCTTTGCCCCTTCTCCTCTTTTCTCCTTCTCTCCCTTCCTTCTTATTATCATTGGTGCAGAACCTTTAAAAACACAGGGGCATTTTGGGAGCAGAGCAGCAGCACAGAGTTAAGAGTTGGGGAGGGGAAAGAGAAAAACCATCTAAAATTTTGTCCAGGAACACAGTCTAGCAGGTATCGGGGGAAAGGCTGCCAGCTAGTCTAAGTGGCTCTGTAGATCTTGTCATAATAGATCACCATTTCAAAGCAGAATAAAGTGACTTGGTGGTTTAAGTGGAGTGGCAGTTTTGGACACAATAGCTTGGGTGGAGGAAAATTGAGAACGAAGCAATCAGTCACTTAGGCATTATGGAGATTAAGAGAATATCAGGGCTCTGTGCGTCAGTGGGTGAGCGTATCTTGGAGTGTGGGGGTAGATTGCAGGGTGACTGCATTTAAATTGTGTTACTGTTTTCTACATTTGTTGTAATTAATTAGGAATGTATATTCCTAGCTAGAGTTAAAAGGAAAGTGGATGGAATATCAGAAAGACTATGGGACTTGGGTTTAAATCCAAAACACTGTCCTTTATCAACTATGCAATAGTAGATAGCATACTCCCTGAAGTTTGGTCTCGCTTATAAAATGGGGAATGTGCCTACTTTGTGGTATTGGAGGACTCTGCAAAAAAAAAAAAAAAAAAAAAAAAAGTATTTAAAGGGGACTGTGTAAAACTGATTCCTAAAAACACACATTGTGTAAAAAATAATTGGCACCATAGAACACGATTTAGCACCTGCTTGAGAACCAATGTTCTGTACGGTGATTGAATGTGTTGGTTATGTGTGGGGGTAGAGGGGTGGGGAGAACCATCTTGTGGAGGCAATAGAACCTGTTTATATATTTGATCCTGGAACTAGAGGATTTACTTGTTCTGTTGAAGAGAAAATGTTGAGAGTTTTAGACAGGCATCGAAGCCCCAGTCTCTTCAGCACTGTGCCTACTTAGGGAGGAAAATGCTGCTTAGCCTTTTCTTCTCAACTGTTAGTAGTGATGGGGATTGTAGGCCAGAGACTTGCCTGTATTTTGTGGCAGAAAACTATTCGCAAAGGTGGGATTTTAGGCAAGTGTTGGGCAGCTGTGTACCACTTAGAGCCGGAAGCTTTCTCAGGGTGAGAAGACAACTCAGGAAGATGGCTTTCCCTTGGGCGAGTTTTCTCAGGAAGCTCCCTTTCAATGGAGGGATGCCTCATGCAGATATCCCTGTCTGTCCCACTGCCCCATCTGGCCCTGATGGTCCTGTTTTATTGCATATAGTCTCAAGGGAAAACTGACTGTGTGAGTGTTCAACCACAAGGAATGGCAAACATCAGATTTGCCATTTATATTGACCCAAGACCTGGACTGAATTTGGCCATGCCACTCAACTAGCTGCAGATCTAGGAGCAAATTACCATATTGCTCCCTGCTCAGGTTCCATCCGACACTTACAGAACTGTTGTGAGGATTAAATGAAATGCCCCTTGCATTGGGTTTAGGGCAGTGATTAGGGCATAGAAGCAGTCATTACTTGCTCTTTAGGTTTATTAAAGACACACACACAAACGCTTTCTGAGTGTTTATTGGAATCCTGATTTCTGGGAGTAGGACTTTACCATTAGATTTCTGAGACCTTTCACTGGTTTTTCCTTTCTGTCATGAATGTATATGATGGACCCCACTCCTGCTTTCACTGCTTGGGGTTGTCAGTGTAACCACTGAGTTTTACTTTTCCCTATTATCTTTCTCTTCTCCTCCTCCTCTCTCTCTCCCTATCCCTCGTCCACTCACCCTTTGCTTCTCTTCCCCTTTCTCATACCCCCCAAGGAAAATTCTGATTCTTCCATTTGTAGCTAGCATTAAATAACCCTAGCTTAGTGAAGAACTTGACCTTAATCTACAGCCCCCAAATTTGAACCCCCGCTTGGTGTGAATATGGCTGACCTAACCAAACTAGTTTAGAAGGGATTTGATCCGGCTTTCCACTAGGAGCACTTTTCCAGCTCTACCCAGCTTCAGTATAATTTGTAAGTAGTTTGTAGTGTAAATAATTTAATGAGCCTGTTAAATTTTTTAGGCATTGGTAGAGGACATCTGAAGATGATCAAATGTGACATTTGTGGTAGGTTGTCTTTTAAAGGAGGAAGTAAGGCAAAGATGAAACCACATGCTGTTGAATGACAAATTACCAAAAACTGCTTCTACTTAATTTAGCAGTAGTTTAACAGTTACAGACTTTCTACTTAGGAAGTTGAAAACTCATTCATTCAAAAACATATGAGTCCATCATGTGTCAGACACCAGTGGTGAGCCATAGTGGGCCATGGTGTAAAGGAGGATAGTATCTGTAGATTAAAAAAAAAAAAAAATTTGACTAAAAGTTGGCTTCTTTTTTATTAGCACCACATGAAGCCAATTCTAAACATAGAATTGTTGCCCTGGCCAGGGCCCAGCTGGTTCCGGTACACCAAGGTTGCAGGTTTGCTTCCCACTCAGGGCACATGCAAGAATTAATCAATGATTACATAAATAAGTGGAAGAGCAATCGATGTTTTTTTTTTCCTCTCTCTTTCTCTTCCTCTCTCTCTCTCTCCCTCCCTTTAAAATGCATATAAAAATAAATATGGAATTGATAGAGTGAAAAAATATCCCTCCTCTCCCAGCCAGTGTGGCTCAGCCAGAGCCACATGCCCGGATTGCCAGAGTTGCGGGCTCAATCCCTGGTAATGGGTGTGCAAGAGACAGCCAATCGATGTTCTCTCTAATTGTTGTTTCTAGCTCTCTCGCCCATTCCTTTCCTCTCTACCTAAAAAAAGAAAAATTCTACCAGGTTTGGCTCAGTGGATAGAGCGTCTGCCTGGGTCCCCGGTTCAATTCCAGCCAAGGGCACATGCCTGGGTTGCAGGCTTGATCCCCAATAGGGAGCATGCAGGAGGCAGCTGATCAATGATTCCCTCTCATCATTGATGTTTCTATCTCTCTCTCCCTCTTCCTTCCTCTCTGAAATCAATAAAAAATATATTTTAAAAAAGTCAATTAAAATATGTGCCCTTAATAAATAAATATTTTTTATTTTAGAAAATATATAAATAAATGAAAATGTAATTATTTTTTATTAAAAAAAATACCCCTCCTCACCAGGACACACTACTTCTTGGAACACTGCTGATTTAGGGCACAGACATTCTGAAATACTGGCAAAGCTAAAAATGTCCACCTCCCATTTTACATATCAGGACTCAGAAACCTATAGAGATGAACTGACTTGCCCTATGCCACTCACTCAGGTCCTGGCAGAGCCTGGCTGCTGGGCACCCCCATGGTGCTATTGTAGAGTATAGGATGGTTCATAAGAGCTATCATCTCATACAGCTAATTTAATTTCTTAGTGTTTAAAAAATACTTTTATTGATTCCAGAGAGGAAAGGAGAGGGGGAGAGAGATAGAAATATCAGTGATGAGAAAGAATCATTGATCAGCTGCCTCCTGCATCCCCGCCTCCCCCCACTAGGGATGGAGCCCATAACCTGGGCGTGTGCCCTAACTTGGAATTGAACGGTGACCTCTTGATTCATAGGTTGATGCTGAACCATGGAGCCATGCTGGCTGGGCTAATTTCTTAGTGTTTAGAAAATATCTAATAAATAATGTAGAATACATGTTCTTAGTGTTTAGAAAATATCTAGTAAATAATGTAGAATACATGTTCTTAGTGTTTAGAAAATATCTAATAAATAATGTAGAATACAAACCAGCTGCTCCTGGTTTGTCTGGAACTGTCACAACTGAAACAGCAGGTCACCCCACCTGATGGTTAAACCAATGTTGGTCTGGTCCCCAGCCAGGGCTGTTTTCACAATGAGAGTGGCTCCTCTGCCTCTCCCTGAGGGGAGGGAGGGAGGTGTGGGGAGGAGCTTCCCTGGTGATTGAGCTGCAGCACCTGCCCCACCCTCCATGTACCTCGTGCCAAGACTTTCAGAAAAGGGGATGAAGGGGCTCCCCTGTGAGTGTCGGTTGGCGCTCCTGAGAGGGTAACTCATGGTGCACATGCCCAGGGCCGCTGTTGGTGTGCAGTTCCTCCTGAGCGTGTTGTCTGGCTTTGCTGACACCACACCGTGGTTTTGATTGCCTCTCACTTTCATCCCAGGGTGTGTTAAGCACCCACACTTTATTTTTTTAAACATGATTATTACATTTTATTCAAAAGTTTTCGAGGAAGAGTAGCAGAATTCACAAAAGTTACCTACATCATTAAAAAAAAAAAACCCCACAAAGTTGGAGAACTTAAAAAAAAAAAAGGAGCAAAGACCAAAATATCATTTCGAAAGATGATACCCTTTTAGTCTCTTAAATAGTCACAGAGAGCAGAGAGAAGGCTGAAGACTGCAGGATAAGAGCTGCATTTATAAACTTGCTGAAGCATACATCGAGACAAAAGGAATGAGGGGATGTTACTGTGTGCTCCACACTGTAGAGGTTGCATGCAGAAGGGATGGGGGAAGAAAACAAAAACAGATGCGGTGCAGGTGGTGGATATTAACCAGCCGTTATTTCTGCAGCGGGTTCAGGCAGTCAGGTGGTTTTCTGTATGCTGGAGGCCCTTTTATAGCTCATGGTTCTGCTGTGTTTTACCGTCTGTAAGACTTACTGTTGCTAGTGTTAGGTGCCTGTGGTTCATTGGGGAGTGCTGGGCTCCTGACGAAACACTGCAGTGAACTATGTTTGGAGCGGAACAGGGGAAATGTTAGGAAAGTCCAGTGATCTCGCCCCTCTCAGAGGCAGGCTTTGCAGCCATGTGTCTCGAAGCAGGCAGACCAGCTCGTCCATGTCAGTGCCTGTGCTGTGCCCTCTGTCCCCCGTCTGCCCACATCTTGGCACAAAGTCAAGCCATGTAAGATCAGGTAGAGGACACCCAGATAGGACCATGGCTTATCACTCCTTTTAACTGTGTCTCCCTTTTGCTTCGTGCTCCTACGTCTTCTGTTTTCCTTGTCCTCTTGCTCAGACCCGACTCTGTCTTCAGATCCATGGTAGCTCGGGCAAGTGGAATCTGTTGATTGGTTTCCCCCTTACCTTTCAGTCCTGAGCCCTGGTAACCAGCTGTTCCGTTATTCCTCCCATTTCCCAGAGCAGGAGTGAGTTTGGGACAAATCCACTTAGAAGGATGGTTCATAAGAGCTATCATCTCATACAGCTAATTTAATTTCTTAGTGTTTAAAAAATACTTTTATTGATTCCAGAGAGGAAAGGAGAGGGGGAGAGAGATAGAAATATCAGTGATGAGAAAGAATCATTGATCAGCTGCCTCCTGCATCCCCGCCTCCCCCCACTAGGGATGGAGCCCATAACCTGGGCGTGTGCCCTAACTTGGAATTGAACGGTGACCTCCTGATTCATAGGTTGATGCTGAACCATGGAGCCATGCTGGCTGGGCTAATTTCTTAGTGTTTAGAAAATATCTAGTAAATAATGTAGAATACATGTTCTTAGTGTTCAGAAAATATCTAGTAAATAATGTAGAATACATGTTCTTTCTGTTGTCAAAAATAACTTTACGGTTTTAGATTGATTTTTTTCCGATTGGGAAGAAAAAATAGAATTGGTAACTAAGTGCCACAAGTGTAAAACACCGATTTATTGTTTGGCAAGCTGTTTCCTCTTGTTCGGAGTTGAAGATGAGATAAAAGTCTCGCATTCAAAGCAGAACCAAACCTGGCTGTTCTTTCTCTGTATCAGTCCTGATTCCATTTTCCCAGCCAATGTCTCAGTCTTTACTCAGGGGTCAAATCTAAGGAATTTCAGCCCTTTCAGATCGTCTAAAGCTTTTCTGAATTGGATGCACTTAGCTGCTAGAAACATCTTACTGCCCTATTTTGAAAGCCATCCTGCAAGTGTCAGGTAGCTGCTCTGAATGGGAACTGTTACGGTAAAGGGTGTATGATGATATAGTTTGGAAATTGACACAGATTATGCTTCTCTTTGCAGCTGAAACTAAAAAGCAACCAGTGTTTGTTTACATTTGTGGAGAGAATAAGAGGGATGGTAAGAGAGTGGGGGAGAGAGTGACTGCCATGTGTGTACAACAAAAGGGAGCAGAGAAACTCGACTTGGGCTGAAAATCCCATCTTTGTGGGACCCTAGTTTAGACAATACTCTAATGGGTATTTGCTGTAAACCCAGCATTCAAATGTGCAACCATCACTTGCTTACAGACATTCTTAAGGAGTTGTTAGAAAAGTACTTGCTCTTGCTAACGTAAACTTTTAGTCTGTATGTATAATATACATAAGAAACACATGCAGAGAACACTTCAATGTAGAGCTCATGGAATTATTACAACAAAGTGAATATAGCCATGTATTCACTAGCTAGGACCCAGCTCAAGAAACATGACTGCTAGCCCGGAAGCTTCCTCCTTATCAGTTTTACCCATTTTTATAAATTAAGGAAAAAGTATTTGAAATGTATAGACGAAAGGCAACTTTAACTCCTAATCTATGCAGCAAACCGACTATCCCACTTACAGACTTTGGTTCCTTTTGGAGGAAGGCACAAGCTCTGGCTGGTATTTGCCGCCACATGTGGGACAGTCTCCGCATTGTGTTGTTTGTGCACATGTTTGGATAAACAACATCTGATTAGTATTTGGCTGTGACATTTAATAAAGTAAAGGGGGTGTGAGAAAGTGAGTGAGAGAAAGAGCCATAGTCAAAACACCCATTTTCTTTCCCACTCTAATTAGTGAAAATGTTTTATAAAGATAGGTTTTAATAAAGGGTCAAGAATACAGTGTCTTAATGCCTTTTTTTTTTTTTTTTTTACAAATTAAGGATGTTAAGCAGGGGATTAAGTATGTAACTTTGTTGAAATGCTCTATATCCTGTTCCTTGAATGTAGAATGAGAAGATTTGCAATTTGAGACAAGGGACTCAGAGCTGTCATATACTTGGGATTTGAAAAAACCATGTATTTTGAATGCTAAGTTTTGTTTGCGAAATAGGAATGCTGTATTTGTTTTGAAAATAATATTTTTAAGATTTGCTGTGCTTTATATTTTTATAATTATACTCACCTTAAAACATGTACCTTTTCATCTAATTTAATCTAATCTTTTAATTCTTATGTAATACAAGTTTTCTCCTATTCCATCTTTAGGTATATCTTGTTCTCTTCTTCAGGAATACCAATTATACATATGTTAGATTTATTTAGTTTCCCTTTATCACCCATCATCATCTCTATAATCATTTTTATATATTTTTTCCAACTGGTTTTATTAAATTTCCTTAAATTTTATTAATTTTCTACCTGCTAGGTGTCCTGTTCATTCATATTTATTTTGTTCCTCCTCATGTTGCTTTAATTTTTAAAAATCTTTCCTTTTCATTTTACTGCTTACAACTTTTTTTTTTTCAGTTTTATAGTCACTTTTTGGAATCCTAGTACCACTCCTTTAACTTTTTTTTTTTTTGTGGGTTTTTAACTTCTTTTGGAAAAGTGATCATGTAGCCTGCAGTTTCTTTAAAAACCTGTTTGAAACCTTCCTGCGTTCCTGTGGATGACTCTTTCTCATTAGCTTTCTGCTTCTTCTGATTGTGCAATTTTTGGCATAGGTTTTGTGGGTTACAACTCATGCCTTTTAGGCCCAAAATGCAGAAAATATTGCATTACTTTCTACTTATTTTTATAAAGAGGGTACCTTAAAATAAGCCTGTTAAAATCTATTGTTTTTGGAATCTCATAGCATAAGAGAATGGTTTTCTTTAAAAATACCATGTTTCATTGATAAAACCTTCAGTTTTTTATTACTACCAAATGGCCATGACACTACAGTTGAGGTACAGATTTTTCCAGAGCTCTTATGACAGCTATAGGGGATGTGGTGTAACGGCATTCTTCCAAACTAAGCATGCTAGAGATAATGGGGTTTTCACACTGGTTTTAAGTGGAATTTCTGAAGTTTACACCCCAATTTATTTTAAGTAATAACACAATATGCAACAAATCTCTTGGTATAATATTGTCTCAGCAGTTACCATTTGCTAATTTCTAATGTATTAATTTTAACTTGTTTTGGTGACTACAGGATTAGTAATACTACAAAACAACTAGTATTTGGAAACAGTTTGAACATTTAAAATTATGCAACCACTTCTTCCATTTTTAAGATCATTTAAAAACATTACCTAGTGTTATATATGTCTTTAATCTCATCTATATATATAAAACCCTGATATGCAAATAGACCGAATGGCGGAACAACTGAACAACCAGTCTCTATGACGTGCGCTGACCACCAGGGGGTGTGCATGGAACATGGCGGGCATTGGCCGCAGCGGGATGGTGGAGCAGGTGAGCAGGGGTGCCAGACCAAGGCCAGTCGCTGTCATTAGGGTGAGCCTCTGATGATTAATAAAAATTCTTTGCTCCTGTGTGCTGCTGTCCTGCTGTCCCACCAGGTGCTTGCACCTGCTGCTAGCGCCTGCACCTGCTGCTGGCACTGGCCCTGCTCGTACCCGCTGCCAGCACCAGAGCTGCTGCTCGTACTCACTGCCGGCGCCCAGTGGGTGTGAGCAGCGGCTGCTGGCCCCGATCACCCCTCAGGGCTTCTCCACCTCCCCCTGCTCCTGAGAGGCAATCAGGGCCACAGCCACTGCTTGCACCAGCTGCTGGCACTGGAGTCACCACTCAAAACCAATGCCGGCGCTGGCCCCACTTGCACCCGCAGCCTGTGCCAGAGCTGCCACTCACACCGCAGCCTGCACTGGTGCGAGTGGCTCATATCTGCTGCCAGCGCCTGGCATCAGCCCTAATCGCTTGGCGCCATCAGTGGGTGCGAGTGGCGGCTGCCAGCCATGATAGCCCCTGAGGGCTTCTCTGCTCCTGAGGGGTGCTGGGGCAGCAGCTGCCACTTGCACCCGCTGATGGCACCAGCCCTGCTCACATCCACTGCTGGCACTGGCCCAAGTCGCTCAATGCTGGCAGCGGGTGTGAGCGGAGCTGGCGCTGTCAGCGCATGGGAGCGGTGGCGGTGGGAGCAGGGCTGTTGGCAGACAGGGGACTGGGGACGCTGCAGGAGGGGCTGGGCAGGGGCTTGGAGAATGGGCTGAGACCCGCCTCTGTGCCCACCGCAGCCTCACGGCCCACAGTTCCTTTCAACATGCACGAATTCATGCACTGGGTCCCTAGTAAGTATATAATCCCATTGCAGCGAAAAAAGCAACAATTTTTCATTTTCAGTTTCCTCTATCCACTTTCTTCCTGAGATGTGACCAGTGTTAGCAGTTGATATATATATTCTTCCAGAACTTTTTAAATGAATTTACCCCCTCCACCACCACAGAAATATAAAGTGTAAAGCATGAATAAGATACTCTAACTCCTGTTCTGAAACTTTTCTTTTTCATGTAACATTATGTCTTCAAGATTTTATTGGGAGAGAGTGACTGCCATGTGTGTACTCTTTATTCTTTCTAATGCGATGGCACAGTGTCCCATTGTTTGAGTAGCTCCTGGTTCATTCAACTATTTCACTATAAATGCTATCTATATAATAAAAGCCCAGTGGTTGTAGTGCCGTAACAACCAAAGACCGGTCACTGGGAGGTGCATTGATGGGTCCAGCGGCCACTGGTGGCCGGGGCTCTGGGTCCCGCTGGCAGCCAGGGCGCTGGGTCCCATGGTGGCGCTGGCGGGCAGGACTCTGGGACATGCGGCTCACACAGTGGCTTGCGGCAGCGGGCTGCTCGTGCACGATTTCGTGCGTGCTGGGCCTCTAGTTAGAAATAATGACTTAACATCATTCTTGTGCAGACTTCTTTGTACTTTGGTGTATTTATCTAAACTAACATATAGAAATAGAGTTGCTGGGTCAGAAGAGGTACAAAGTTAAAAATTTAATAAATGCTGACAAAGCTTCTTAAAGAAAATTATACCAGTTACCTACCCCCAACTCTGTATGAAAAACCTCCCCACCCTGACTTAACCTGTTGCAAATTTGATATAATTTTGATACTGTCCTACTCTATAAAGAAAATAACAGTTTTGACTGATGGGCTATCCAAAGAACAGTAGGTTGAGACTCTGGCTAGGCAGGAAATTTCACAATATCTGCCATGAAAACACATTTTGCCACTCTTTTTTTTTCACACTGAGAAATTGGAATAATAATAATAAAATACAATGAGACATTCATTCAAGTTTATAATTTTGAACTTCATGAGAACTACTGTAATTTATTTAACAAACATGTTTTACATATTTACACCCTTTCCAACTCGTTGCCTTACGTTTTCTTAGCTAACAGGAATGGTGAGTGTTTTGTTACATTCTTTTACAACAAATAAAAGTCAATTACAGGTATATTCAATTTTATTGCCTTATGCAAGAAATCATGAAGGAGAGAAATATCCCTTTGTATAAGGTTTCCTAATAACTTATTATCTGAGTTGTTACCTTAAGATTCAGCTATTCTAACAATAGGAAAAGTTCCAATCAACAAGTCACCAAGTGACAACCAAGATTCAACAAGTAACTAAGACCGGGAACTCCACAGAGATTTTAAATCTAGAACTAGTTTATATTCTTTTTTTTTCCCTTTTTTAAATTAAGGTATTATATGTGTACATATCTTACCATTGCTGCCCACCCCACCCCCATACATGCCCTCACCCCCCAATGTTTTGCGTCCATTGGTTATGCTTATACACATGCATACAAGTCCTTCGGTTGGTCTCTTATCTCCCCCACCTCTCCCTAACCTTCCCGCTGTAATTTGAGAGCCTGTTTGATGCTTTCTGCCTCTGTATCTATCTTTGTTCATCAGTTTATAATGTTCTTTATTATCCACAAATGAGTAAGATCATGTGGAATTTTTCTTTCATTGACTGGCTTATTTCACTTAGCATAATGTTCTCCAGTTCCATCCATGTTGCTGCAAATGGTAAGAATTCCTTCTTTTTTATGGCAGCGTAGTATTCCATTGTGTAGATGTACCATAGTTTTCTAATCCACTCATCTGCTGATGGGCACCTAGGCTGCTTCCAAATCTTAGCTATTATACATTGTGCTGCTATGAACATAGGGTTGCATATATCCTTTCTGATTGGTGTTTCTAGTTTCTTAGGATATATTCCTAGGAGTGGGATTACTGGGTCAAATGGGATTTCCATTTTTAGTGTTTTGAGGAAACTCCATACTGTTCTCCACAGTGGCTGCACCAGTCTGCATTCCCACCAGCAGTGCACGAGGTTTCCTTTTTCTCCGCATCCTTGCCAACACTTGTCGTTTGTTGATTTGTTGATAATTGCCATTCTGACAGGTGTGAGATGGTACCGCATTGTCGTTTTGATTTGCATCTCTCGGATAATTAGTGACTTTGAGCATGTTTTCATGTGTCTCGTGGCCTTCTGTTTTCTTTCGAAAAGATTCTATTTAGGTCCGTTGCCCATTCTTTTTATTGGATAGTTTATATTCTTCAGTACAGCTGACTGCCCACTATATCCTCTCCCAGTCATCTTCTTTTCTCATGCCTTTCTGCTTAGGAAGATGTTATGTTCTTATACCTGTAGAATGGTAGCTATTAATTTTTTTCATTTTTATGAAAGTGTTTAAATATACAGAAAAGCTAAAAAATGGTGCCATGAACGTTTTCATTCTCACCACCTAAAATTCTATGATTGTTAATATTTTATCATAGGTTTTTCTTTTTTTCTTATGTACCATGCAAAGTAAATTGCAGATATTACGACGCATCACTCTTAATTATTTGAACATACATCTATTGTCTAAGAATTAAGACATTCTAGAGAGGCTTTTAAAAAGTAACTTTTTGAAAATGAATTTTACATTGTGGAATTTTTTTGTAATTTGTTTTTTACCTTACTGAATTGTATAGCTTCAAAGCTGTTGAAAACTTATTATTTATGGATTTGGTAAAATTGTAAGGTAAAAGGAAAGACCATAAATTTAAATTTAATGAGTAAATTAAATATATATGTGTGTATATATATACTAGTTGCCCTGAGCACGAATCTGTGTGCCAGTAGCTCTCTGCTGCCCTCCTGTAGCTCTCCACCCACTGCCCCACCCTCCTATAGCTCCCCCTGCCCTCTCCCCTCACCCCTCCATAGCATACTGCCCTGCCCCCTCCTGTAGCTTTTTGCCTCCTGCTTGTAGTTCACTGTCCCACCCTCCTGCAGATCCGTGATCTGATCATTATGCGGTTGGATAATTAGCATATTCCTCTCTTATTATATAGGATATGTAATATATCATATATATATACGATATCCTATATATATATCACATATATAATATATCCTATATATGCCACATATATATATATAAACTAGTATATTCACACATATACATGTACACCACATAAGGTGTCCCAAAAATGTATACACACTTTAATAATTGATAGCTCAATTGATGTTTCTTTCTTTTGTTACATTTTTTGGAACACCCTATGTATATACAGAAGTGATTACTTTAGCCCCAGCAAGTCTGGCTC
Organism: Corynorhinus townsendii; assembly: GCA_026230045.1. Classification (NCBI taxonomy): domain Eukaryota; kingdom Metazoa; phylum Chordata; class Mammalia; order Chiroptera; family Vespertilionidae; genus Corynorhinus; species Corynorhinus townsendii. Next base: position 49,765,289 of record JAPDVU010000005.1, on the reverse strand, counting down.
AGTGGATAGAAGTGTCGGCCTGGGAACTGAAGGGTCCTGGGTTTGATTCCCCTCGGGGGCACGTGCCTGGGTTGCGGGCTCAATCCCTGGTGTGGGACATGCAGAGGCGGCCAGTCAGTGATTCTCTCTCATCATTGATGTTTCTCTCTCTCGCAGTATTTATGCAGTATTTTGCTTGGTGTTTCATGGAAGCTGTGTCCAATGGTTTGAGCTGGTAAACTATAAATTTACAAGAAGTAGCTAAATAGTTGTTAATTACTAATATTTCTTGGCTTTAGAAAATCAATGTTAAGCACATTGGCTCATAAATCAAGTTGTTAGACTCATATGAGGCAAACATTTCTCAAGATTGTTGGCTCCTGCCCCTGCTTTGGTAGTGTGTATACTTCTGTGAGTCATGTTTGGCATGGTGGCTTCAAGACTCCAAATAAGACATTTGGAGTAGTTACCTTCTCATAATGCAAGTCCAGACTCACCGTCATGCTGGCTAAGTAACCTTAAGGCAATGAGTTGCAAAGCGTAAATAAATGAGATATATAAATATGTTAGATAAACGGTCCCAGTTGATGTGGCAGGGTTAAAATGATAAACTATAATAACTTGTATTTACTATTATTATTCCTATTTCTCAGGTACAAAAAAAGTAGCAAAAGATGTTAGCTCATCTCCCTAAACCAATTCTTGGACAGAAGAAAGGAATCTCTGCTTCCTGCCACTTCATTAACTGTGCTCTTCTCTAGAATGATCTCTCTTTCATCCTATTATCATCATCTTATCCCTGTCATTGTTGGGACGGAAACTGATAAAGAAAAAAAAAATCAATAGATGCCTATTATGGAAAAACTGGGAAACAGTAAACTCTGGTATTTAATGAAAACGTCTGGTTCCATGAAAACTCCCTTCTTCCTCAACAATGACCATTTGCAACTGTTTTTCTGGGACTTTCAAAGTGCATATCCAAACATATACGAATACTCTTTATTAATGTTATTTAATACAAACTAAATATGCTCTTTTGTACTCTTTCACTTAAGTGGTTATGTAGAATTTTAACATATATTTTCACTAAGGAAAGTCTCTAATGTGATATGTAACTGAACTTTCAAATGTTTACCAATTCAATATTTAAAAAATGTCATTTTTTTAACCTTTATTTTTAACTGAAATTAACCACATTTTCATTTTTTAAAGCCATTTGTTTGAAATTTTCTGTGACCTACTTGATGTTTGTGTCATTTTGGGGAGTATTTGTTGATTTAGAAATGTTCTCTACACAAAAATAAGTGAGCTACACTGTACTTTTTATATATATTGTAAATATTTTCTTAGTTTTTTCATTTGTCTTTTAACTTTAATTACGATTTTTTCTGGGGTGAAGATTTTAATTTACATGTGTTTTAAGTAATCACTGTTTTCCCTTCCATAGTGCATTACCTGAGCTCGTCAGTTCCATAGACAGCAGCCCTTCTCTTACCTCCCTGATGGTTGTGAGTGAGCCTGCTGCCCACATTCTGAGAGCTGAACTGTGAAATAGAGCTCAAGGTCTTTTTTGGTTTGCAGAGTTTCACTCAGTCCAGTGGTTTTCAACCAGTGTGCCACAAGAATCTTTAAAACATGCCATACTTGACTATTTAGTTAGGGCACTTACCTCTTTTCCCTTAGATTGTCAAATTAAAAAATGACAACAGCCAACACAATAGCTGTCTGGGTTGAATGAATAAAAATTAAAACAATTTTTTTTGTCAGATCAACAAAATATTTATATATATAAAAGGCTAATATGCAAAGTGTCCCCTCGGGAGTTTGACCGCTTGCTATGACGTGTGCTGACCACCAGGGGGCAGTGCAGAATGAAGGAAGGCCCTGATCGGCCCTGATCACCGACCAGGCCTAGGGACCCCACTGTGCATGAATTTCGTGCACCAGGCCTCTAGTATAATATAATTTTTGGTGTGCCACAGAATTTTAGTAATTTGTTTAAGTTTGCCATGAGATGAAAAGGTTGAAAATGGCTGACTTAATCCCATGTTTTGGTCACTGTACTTAATGTCCCAAAGGTCAGACCCTGTGTAACTTGGTCTCTCTGGGCGTTAAACCCCCTTCCACTGCTGGCGCTGGGGCAAGCAGTCACCTGGCTTCTAGCACCAAGTCAGGAGGTTTGCCTATTCCTTATACAGACTTTGGACCAGCCCTTCTGCTCCTCAGCAGATGTATCTGATGCTGACAGTTCATGAACATTTGTGGCATTGTCTACTCCAAAGCCTCACTGCTCACCATGTGGTCGGTCCCCAGACCCGCAGCCTCTGCCTACATCACCAGGGAACTTGTTAGAAATGCAGCAGTCAGTGCTCACTGCAGTCTTCATTGTAGTTCTCACTCCAGTCTTCATCGCAGTCCTCACCCCATTCCTCACTGCAGTCCTCACCACAGACTGCAGAACCAGTGTCAACACGCTCAGGACCGCCAGGTGGCTCTTGTACACGAAGAAGTGTGGGGCATCCTTCTCTGACTTCCACCATTGGCAGGCAGTTAGGATTCGGTGGCCTCTCTTGACTAGATCAGTCTTACCACTCTCTTTTCTGCTTTTCATCTTCCAAGATGTTGGGTGATGCCTCTTATCTGTTATCATTGTCTTTTGTCCTTTTGGAAGTTTACCTCCTTTATTCTTCATAGTGATTTCACTGGAGTTTCAAGAGGGCCTAGAGATAAACACATTAACTCTTAGTATTTTATGTTTGTTTGTTTTTTGATATTTGAATTTTTGATCCATCTTGAATTAGTTTTGGTGTCAGACATGAGAACTTCAATTTAGTTACCCTCTTTCCCCCCCATTAACATGCTTTATTAAATGATCTATATATTTTCCTCTCTAATTTGAAATACTACTTCTGTCATATACCAAAGTTCCTTCGCATTTGGCTGTTTTATTATTGCAACTTTATAATATTTCTTATTATCTGGTAGTACTAATTCCTCTTCATTTTTAGAAGTCACTTTTAAAACTCTTGAGTTAAAATGAATGATTTCTATATTTTCTACTTATTTTAAACTTCATTTTTATTCATTCCATTTTTATTTACTTATTCAAAGTGATAGGGTCATCAACATGTTTTTATTTATAACAGATTTTTTAACTGTATGCAGTAGTTATACCTTTTCCATATATATATGTGTGTGTGTATATATGTATGTATGTACATGTAAATATATATATATATATATTTTTTTTTTCCTTATAGATTTTCTTTTTTCTCACATATGGCAAATCTGAAGCCATCCCTAGGGAAATCAGTTTCCTCCTACCTTCCAAGAAGGGCACCATGTAAATGAAACCTGCTAAATGCAACAGGACGTTTCACTGCATGAATATGGTGTGATAGGCAGCTGTGTGTTGTGATGACCCCTACCCAGACAGATATTAAATGCTTGCTCAGCTCCTCACCAGTGGGCCAACCCAAAGCATAGCTCTTGCATTTGAATTCAGCTACCACCACTTATTGGAGCTGTGACTCTGGGTACACTAAAGAATCTCCTAGATCCTGGGAGATGAAGATTACATTAACTTTTCAGATAATGAAGATTAGAGTTAATTGTAGCAAAGTGCTTAACTAAATCCCTGCCCCATAGTAGGTACTCAGCCAATGGGTTCTGCTTCTTTAAACTGCTACTTTAAACTTCAATATAGATGTGTATTTCAGAGTGCTTTAATCAACAGGAACACTGAATTGCTTACTCAGACATGCTGTTAGAAGTTTATATGGGAATCTTCCCCAGTGTTTTTGCCTTATAGTACATAATTGAGTTTCAATTGTCCATACTAATAGAGAAGAGAGATGACATGAGAAGTAACAGTAGATAATATCTTAAGCTTGGGAATTCATTTAATAATTACCTTTGCAAAAAAAGAGTAATAGAATTTCATAGCTGGGAGAAAACTTTGAGATTACAAAACCTCTTTAACTTTACAGTTGAGAAAACAGATCGTAGAGGGATAATGAGTCACCAGGATCACACATTGTTTTGAACTTAGTAGCTGAGTTACAGATATGTTAACTCCTAGTCCCCTGTTCTTTATTTGCCTTTTAAAGATTACAGGGTGGGGCAAAAGTAGGTTTGCAGTTGTTCCTATGGAAAGTAATACAATAATAAATAATAATACAAGAATAAACTGTGTTTTGTGTACTTACAACTGTAAACCTACTTTTGTTCCACCCTGTGTATTTGCTTAGGTACATGTCCAAAGCCACCCATGTGCCTTGAGAATTGATACCTGAGAACTCAGCCAAGTGCAAGATGAAGGATGCATGAGCTCGAAGGAACCGAAACACCTTTGAGCTTTTCCTCTCTCTGAGCTTTTTCAGAGACAGATACTCTCCAGACTCAGAAACAAAGCTTTAGCTGTGTGATGTTGGGTGTGGGCCAGTAAAATTAGGGTGAGAAGCTAGAACTGGGGAGAGTCATTCTTAATAGAGTAGATCACATCGATCTAAGTCAGAATAAAAGGAAAAGTGGGAACCCTCAGAGAAACCAGAGTTGTCCAGGCACATATATGCCTGTATAGAATTCTTGCAGAGGGTATGGATTCCATGTCAAAAGACAGGCAAGAAAAAGAACCACATATATATCATGAGCCAAAAGCAAGTAGTTAGAAGGCTAGTCTCACAGGTAGTAAAAGCATGTAGGAATGAAACATCACTTCAACAGAAGCTGAGCCCCTGAGCCCCACTCTGAGAGGTGCCTACAGTGGGGGCCCTGCCCTTGAGAGCTTGAGGTTTGAAAGAGGGGAAGTTAACAGGGAGCCAGCTTTGCCACCGATCAACTATTTTTTGCCTTTGCTCAGAAGTTTTTTCATTTCCTGGTCAAGTGGGATCAACTATAGCTGGTTGGGGTTTCTAGCTGTAAATGTTGAATGAACTGAATAAAATAATTTCTGAGTAATTCCTGACCCATCGTCTTTAGCTCTAAGTTCAAAGCTGACCTTTATAATTTCAGACAGCTCTCCAACTCGCATTGCTTTGCTTCATAATCCTGCACAAAAATTACTTTTGAATTTAACGTAGAGAAATAAATGCTTAATCTGTTACATAAATTAAGTAGGAATAATTTTGGAATCATGGACAAGCTGAAAAACCAGTAGTTTCCCCCAAATACGGATTTACTTATTGAGCTAATAAGTCATTCATACATAAGTATGAAATCTATTATCTTGGGTCTTGATGAGTTTGATATAGTACTAAGATGAATACATTTGATTTAGAAGTAGTTTCAGTGTAGAAGTTATTTCCCTATAGGAAATAATATATTTAGGTAGAATTTTTGAATAAGGTTAGAGGGATCCTTAAAAATAATTCAAAGGCACTCAAAAATTCTGTTATGCAGGCCTTTGAATTCCAATAAATACGAACAGTTTGGATTTGTATAATTCAAAGTTGGAGCATATAAATGCTGAAATAAATTATAACATTTAAACTTGAATCATTGTGCTTTAGGTACAAAATTAAATGATGTTTTAAATTTAGATTGAATCTTTTGCTGGTTTTATGTTGACTTGATTGAAATGAATGAAAATGAATGTTAACTTCTCATTTGCTCACTATATTTAAATAGTTGGTTATGGTGGATTGGGTCAGTGGACTTGGAAGTCGGTGGGATAAAGCCACCAAAACACAAATGAGTGAGTCTGTGCCGTTGTTGAAGTAATTAGCTGAGTAGGCTTTGTGGCTGTACCTTTCATAGTTGAAGTAACCCCTCACCATGGGTCTCTCACCTAATTCAGGAATGCTGGCTTCCCAGAAAATGCACAGTGCGAGTGGTGCCTTCAGCTTTCTTTTGTATGATGAGTCATATTCCGAGTGGTCTCTCTGTTCTGCTGTAGTGCATAATTCATGCAAAAATATCTGATTTCAGCCGTGTCAACTTCAAAGGGCTGCAATCAGGCATATATATATCTGGAAGAATGTGTTCAGAGAAGAGTTTCTGTTTTTCATTTACACAACTGGAAATTCAGACTACCTTTGATCAATTTAGTGGCAAGGAGCCGAAACCAGCTTTCCGATTTGCCAGCCTTATTTAAGCCTTTTGTTTTCCTTTGCATCTTAAGAAGCTCACGGGGATGAAGGCTGTGTACATTTGACATAATTATTTTGTTTATCTTTGTAAGAGCTGATCTTTAAATTGAAGTATGAATAAAAGTGTCTGATGTTTGGAATAGCTGCTCACAAAAATATGAAGGTTTTTTTCTTCTTATTGTAAATTCTATCATAACACAATAGATGATGAAATCATGGCTATTGCATAAACACTCAACATAGGATGGTCTGGACAGTGTAAGAAGTTTGAAGGCAGGAGAAAAGGAAAACTGTAATAAGTTTAAAAATGCCCAATTCCCTGGAGCAGTAGTAGTGGCTGCATTGTTGTTAATAGCTGGAGTGGTGGTGGTGTCGGATCAGTAATTATAGCCAATACATTATGGTTAATATTTATTGTAAATGTGCTACATACCAGGCACTGTGTTTTTGAGCCTTATGTGGATTATCTTATTTAATCCTCACATAAACTCTGTGAAGTAGCACTACTTTTACTTCTGTTTTATGGGTGTGGAAAGGAGGCATATGCAGGTTCAACAGTTCACCCATGAACACAGAGCTGTTTCTTTCATGTAGACCGCTTGGTGTGAACAGTGGAGGCTCTGTACCTCCACTGGCTGGCTGATCTTAGGCTGGTAGCCAGTTACTCAGAGTTCTCTGAGCTCTACCTTCCTCCTTTGCAAACGGTTAGGGGGAGTACAGAATCTGCCTCATAGGGTTATTATGGCAGCTAAATTATATATATCTGGAGGGGCTTTGTAAACTGAAAATTATGCTGGATAACCCATTATAAGTTGGAAATATTGTGATTATCAAGAAAGGCCACCTCTTTGGAGAGAGAGACCTTGACTTTCTTTCACGGAGAAGACAGATATTTATATATGTTGGTTGAGAGTTGGCACTGGGTGTGAGTCTTCCTCCTGCCCGTGGGACCCCACGAATATCCTATCCTTGCATGGCAGAGAGGCAGAGATCAAAAGATGAGGTTCTTCTACAGCCATTCTAGTGTCATGAGTATGAGGAGCACCCTGAGTCAGGATTAACTAAATCATTGCTTCCGGACAACTTGGAGAAATGAAGGTCAGACTTATGTCCATATTTAAAGACTTCTAGAATTATAGCTTTCAAACTTCATGGGGCATCAGAGTCACCTGGAGGACTTGTGAGAATAAATTGACCTCCCCCCCCCCACACCCAAATTTCTGATTTAGTATGTCTGGATTAGCATTATGTTTCTAACACGTTCCCTGGTAATACTGATGTTGCTGGTTCCAGTGATCACACTTTGAGAACCACTGGTCTAGAATATCTCTATGTATTCAAAATATTGTATCACTATGTTCAAAGCAAAGAGGTATGAAAAGCACAATAAGGAGAAAATTCTACATGTCATTTAACACAGCAGTAGTGCTGTTGGTTTTACTAGGTTTTGTACACACCTTAAGAAGCAGAGAAGAGCCCAGCCTGTGTGGCTCAGTGGTGTTGAACATCGACCTATGAACTGGGAAGTCACGGTTCTTTCCTTGGTCAGGGCACATGCCCAGGTTGAAAGCTTGATCCACAGTGTGGGACATGCAGGAGGCAGCCGATCAATGATTCTCTCTCATTATTGATACTTCTATCTCTCTCTCCCTCTCTCTTCCTCTCTGAAATCAATTGAAAAAAAAGCAGAGGAGAGAACAACTCTCCACTTTAACCATACCTGTAAGGGGCTAGGTCCTTTTGCAGACACATAATCCTAAATTTTCCTGAACCAAGCACTCTTCCTTGACAGCTAAAGTGCTTAATTAACTTCTTGTTGATCATGTTTTGGCAAAGAATGTGTACTCACCTATTTTTTAAGGTATGTGTATCTATTTGTTTTTTTGTGTGTGTTTTGTTTTCAGATAAGGAGAGTTACTGTCTTTTTATCCAGAATTTCTCTTTTTAAGGCCTGATATGTTGGCATTTCCAGCCAAGTGGAGAGTGGTTGGAAGCTGCCCTGGCCTCAACTTTAGGGGATTGTGAAAGAGGCTATTTCCCACAGGCACAGCCTTGGGGGCTGAAAAACTGCTTCAGGATTACTCACAGTGGAATAGAATGCATTTTCTTTATGAAGATAAACAAGTGAGCAAGAAGGCATTTTGCAACTTTAATAAATTCCTCACAGTCCACTTAATGATTTTTTTATTGTGGTTTCCAAAAATGAATTGCATCATAAATGTGAGGGATGCCTATATTGGTAAGATATTTTTGTCTCGTCTATTGCCTCATTTGTACAATAGCAATAATATTCCTCTTATGTAGAGCTGAGTGTTTTGTTTTTCTTTAAGCAAATCACAGAATATATGTGAGAACATGTGAGGTGGAGGAGGACAATGATCGTCCACGTGTACTACTGGGTTCAGGTCTTCACTTTTCTCTGTTGTCATCTTATGCTTTCTCCTAAAACAATCCATCTGTCCCCCTGGTTTTAATTATAACTGAAAATTTTGTATTGAAGACCTTGATCCATGTATTTTGGACAATTGGTGAATTTCCATTGTGGAAGTTTTCACCCGCTTGGATAATTATCTCCTCCACTTTGCCCTTCTCCCCTTCTCCCTCCCATCCTCCCCTCTGTCTATCTGTCTTTCTCTCTCCTTTCCCTGTCACCTTAAAAAAGTGACTGGTGAAGAAGCGGCAGTGGTGCCTGTAAGGCTATAACTTCTTAGTGAGAATGTTTAGATAAAAAATATTGATTAAAAGGACATCTGTTAGGTATACACCCCAAAGCATTATTTCATCCCTATAGTGTAGATGCCGTGAGAGGCATGATCTGTTTAATAGTGCTGTGGATCTTTGTAAGTCTAATAAAATTATAAGAGGCTTATCTATGTACTATTCAGCCTTATGCTTGCTTTATGCATGTTTTCTCAAAACCTACCTTTAGTTGCTTCTGAAAATACGTTTTTTTCTCAAGCTTCTCATATGAATTCGCTCTTCTCCAACACTATTCTCTAAACCACCTAAACTGTAATTTTAGTGAGAATCCCATGCCATTCTTAAAGCCAATGAAGTCATCGCTGTACACAGGGAACTTAACATATTTTCCAAACATATATTTAGATATGTTACATATAATGTATATTAATAAACTGTTGCATTAATGTTGTCTCTCTTAGATAGTAAGTTCATAAAAAGCAAGGAGGGATATGCTGATATATTTTGTAAATCACCAAGAAATATAGATTCATACTCTGGAAATGATATTATGAGGGATGAGGAAATAGCCTCTGTAACTACATATGTTAATAGGGATTAAAGTTTAGGACAGGCAAGATTAGGAGATTGGTTGGAATTAAGATAGTCTTTCTGGCTTTATTTTGATGATTGTATATATGACATACTTTTTCATCCTTTACTTTTAATCTTATCTAGGTCTTTATATTTTAAAATGGGTTCCTTGTAGGCAGCATTTACTAGTAGTTAGTTCTTGTTATTTTGAAAAATTCTGATGTCTTTACATGGGTGTGTTAGATCATTTACATTTAGTATAATTATTGATATGATTGGATTTAGAAATGCTATTGCATTATTTGTTTTCTGTGTATTCTCTCTGTTTGTTCCTGTCTTCTCTTCAGTAATTTGAATCTAACTTTTTAGTATTTCATTTTCATTTTTCTATTGGCTTTTTGGCTCTATCTCTTTGGGAAAATTTTTTCTGTTGGATGTTCAAGGGTGACAGTATACATACCTAAACTTTTATAGTCAATTTACTGTTTATATTATACAACTTAAATGTAGAAACCTTATCACCATATAGGTTCCTTTATCCTCTCCCATTCACTTTTATATTATACTCGTGATATGTATTATATCTACTTATATTGAAAACTTTATCAAACAGTGGCATAATTTCTGCTTCCAACAATTATACACATTTTCAAAAACTTGGGGAAAATAACCTTTTATATTTATGCTGATAGTTACCATTTCTGTAAATGTTCTTTAATTGGTCAAAATACAGGTTTCTTTCTGGTATCATTTCCCTTCAGCCTGATGCACCTCCTTTAGCATTTCTTTTAGAGCAGGTCTGGTAAAAAATGATTCTTTTAGTTTTCCTTTGTTTAAAAGTGGCATAATTTAGCTGCCTTTCCTGAAAGATCTTATCAATGGATATACATTTCTAGGTTAGTGATTTTTTTTTTTCTTTTAACACTTTGAAAATGTTTTTCCATTGTCTTCTGGCCTCTCTCATTTCTGATGAGAAATCTTCAGTCATTAAAATTATTCTTCTTCTGTTTATAATGTGTAATTTTTCTCTATCTGCTGGGAATACTTTTCCTTTATCTTTGATTTTAAGCAGTTGATTATGATGTGTCTAAGAGTGGTTATTTTGAGTTTATTCTATTTTAAGTTTATGAAACTCTTGTATTTATAAATTTATATATTTTAATAATTGGGAAGTTTTGGCCATTATTGTTTCAAACAGTTTCTCTATCAGTCTTTTATTCTAGAACAACGTTGACATGAATACTAGAAGCTAGCTTTTTTATTGATTTTAGAGATGGGGAGAGGAACTGGGATGAGGAAGGAGGCAGGGAGGTGGGATGGGGGGGGAGAGAGAGAGAGAGAGAGAGAGAGGCTTGTTGTTCCACTTATTTATGCATTCATTGGCTGATTCTTGTATGTGCCCTGACCAGGATCGAAACCACAACCTTGGTATATTGGGACGACACTCGAACCGACTGAGCTGCCTGGCCAGGGCTCTGCTTATTTTTCTGAGAATCTTTTCTCTTATCAGATTAGATAATTAACTGACTCTTCTAGCTCACTCTTTTGAAACTGTCTTCTCTATTTTTCTATTGAGCCAGCCAGTTACGATTTCCATTTTTCTAGTTTTTATTTCTCTGCTGAGAACCTATATCTTTCCATTCATTCTATATTCTCATGGAGGATATTATAATGCCTATCATCTGGGTTATCTCAGGGTTGGAATCTGATTTTTTTTTCTCTTGAGAACTGGTCATATTTTCCTAGTTCTTTGTATATGCAATTCTGCTGGGTTGTGTTCTGAATATTATTTATGTTATGCTATGTAGGTTGCGGGTTGTACAATGTTGATTTTTGTTTTAGCTGTTAGAGTCACACTGCATTTCTGTCTCACCTTCTGTGGGTAGTGGTTCTGATCTCAGATCAGTTTTCAGAGCCTTTATTCTGCTACTTGGGGTCTGTCCCATGCCGGTGCCTCTCAAGGGTTAGTCAGACTTGGGTGCTACGTTCGGTCTTTTCAGTTCGCAAAGCTCTTTGATATGGTGCTTTGAGACTGTCCCATGAAAGCACAGCTCAGAGTGAGGCTGGGCATTGTGCCAGTTTCCGTATAGAATAGGGGATTCCCCCCATGCTCTGGTCTACAAGGGCCCTTTTTCAGGTTTGTCCAGGGCAGGGTGTCATTTGGAGATTGAGCTGCTCATGCTGCTGCACCACTGCTCTGTTACTGTCGGTGAGCTCTTTGCTGGGATCCTGCCCCAGGACATAGTTGCCAGAATAAAATAAATTAAAATTTAAAACGAGGTCCCTTTTGACTCTCCTTTACCATTCACCTTTTTAGTTCACTTTTCAGAGTCCTCAGTTGCTGCTTTTTGTGTTGTGTCCAGAGATCTTAGTTGTGAAAAGTGAGAGAGGCTGCAGTGTGCTCACTGCATTACAGAGGAGCTGGAGCTCCCTGCTTTTGTTTCTACTTCACGAAGGATCTTGCACCTCAAACGGGAGGATGCATGATGATAGTGAACAGGATGCCACTATACTTCCCACTGAGCTACAAAGAAGATGCATATTTTGCTAATAAAGGACACTTCGGCATCAGGATGACTTAAAGAAGTAATTTCCTTCCTTTCACTGTTTTGTAAGATGCAGTTGTGTTAATAATACTCGGTCACATTTTCTGAGAAGGAAAACTAAACTCCAGAAGGAATTGGGAGGTATAGAAGCAAACAGTGCTCAAGAGGTGAGGGAAGAAGCTTCTAGTCTGAGGGTAGTTGCTTGTCACACTGAGGTTGGAGTCTGTGTCCTGGCACCAGGTAATTGCCACTATCACCTTCTTTGAAAGAAAATATGGTTAATACGTGTAGCAAAGAAGACTAGAGTAGGAAAAGAAACTTAGGTCAAAAGTATTTAAAATTAAGGCGTGATTCTGCCTTCCTTTGGACTTTGAGGCCATGTTTGGCTGCATTTCAGCAAAAAGAGGATCTTTACTTTGGATTTATTCATCTTCCAGTGACAATTTTGGCCTTTTAATATTTGACTTTAGGATGTGGCGAAAGCAACTTCTGTAATTCATCCTATCACTTATAATAGCACATTTCTTTTATTCTACTTGTTAAATGCTTATTGTAAATATTTTAAACCTATAAGAAAGTTTACAGAGTAAAAAAGTGAAAACTGACCCTTTAAGGGTAACTATTCTTTATAGTGTTTCAGGAATTTTCTAGTTTCTCTTTTTGGGAGGGGGACACAGTTGAAATTATTCTATATTTAAAAACTTTTGTCCTGTCATTTAAGATAACTTTACAACCTAAAAGAACTTTCACCATTTTACCCATCATTTAAAAACTCTTCCTAAAGGCAATTTTGTTTAAATTTTAAAAAATCAGGATAGGAAACTAAGGGAGGATGTACAGTGAAGGTTAAAATTTCCTCTTATCCATCTTCTCATTTTCACCCCCTAGGGAGCCATTGGTAATATTACTCCTTTTTGTGTATTTCCAGAAAATTTTTATGTATAAAAATAGATATATTATAGGCAGCTTATACTTAATCAGTTTTTATGCTCCTTTTTCTAAATATGTAACTATTATTAGAACATAAATATCCATTTGTTTAACATCTTTTTAAACATAATTCTTACTACAAAATGTCTGTACTCTTGAAATTGTGTGTTTTGGTTGCATTCCATTTTCCTTACAGCACTTTTAAAATGAGGGAAAGTTGTTTTTAAAGTCAGTCCCAACAGGCTCTCAAATATGTCTTATCTGAAACATCTGAGCTCTTCTAGCTATTTGAATAAGTTCACTTGTAAAAACACCTATCATGGTCCTTAGAATGAAGTCATTAGATACATGTTTATTCTTCTGCCTCCATTTCTTTAACCAGCTCCTCAGCTACCAGGACAGGGCTGCTGTAGAACAACAATGATAGGAATCAGTTTTAGATGAATGCCATTAACCAATGTGCACCACAGTCTTATTGTGAACAGAGTGCTTTGTATTAAATGACCATAGTCAGAGCGATAACATGTCTCCTGCATTTGACAAGACACTCATGATAAATTCTTCAACCTCTCATAGTGTCATGTACAGAGGGAATTAAAGTGATGTAATGCAAAAGGATTACGACACGTGGGAAGAATCTTGAAGAAAGTAAAGTAGTTTGTTATTAGGAACTAGACAGATGTCAGGGATACTCAGACTAGGGATAAATCCTGCCCCTGGCCTTCACCTCTCCTCTGAGCCAGAACTACCTCATCTCCACAATGATCACATATCTTACTAGTTATTTATTAGGGTTTTGTGAGGAATCAATGACAGCTCAGGGATTATGTCCAGCATCCTTTATCCCTCTATGTTGTGGTATCCCATCACTTCTCCATTATAGTATTTGGGCCTGTAAGTAAATTGTTTTATATTGTCTGCTTTTTAAAAAATTTCTTTATTGATTAAGGTGTTACATATGTGTCCTTATTCCCCCATTATTTTCTGCTTTTTACCTACCCCTCCTGGTTAGAAGGTAAATTCCCCAGGGGGCAGAGAGAGACAGGTCAGTCTTGTTTCCCAGTAGATTCCTCATGCTTCGCTTTATTCCTTTTGTAGAGCTCAGTGGTTAAGAGGCTGAACTCTGGCCTCAGACAGCCTCAGCTCCCGTATTTATTAGTTCTTTGACCCAGGACTAACTGCTTAACCCCTCTGTGCTTGTTTCCTCACCTGTAAAATGAGGGGGGGAAATGGTGCTTATCTCTTTGGATTATTATAAGGATTAGATAAGGTAATACTTAAATTAGAACATGTGTCTGATGTTATAAATGTGTGTTAAACAAAATAACAGTTGCTCAATATCTGTTAAATGAAAGAACGTGTGGGTCTTTTCAGCCATCTCGAGTGAGCTGGGTGGAAGATGCACTTGCAGATGCTGCTTCCCTGGAATGTTGTCATCCTTCGCCTCCATTCACTCACTGCTGAACCTCATTTGGAACAAGCTAACCAAGAAACATCCTTATTATAGTTTAAGTCTCAGGTTTCTGAATTTTATTTAGTCAAAGCCAATTCTATTATTTTATTGATAAAACAGGAAATGGAATATAAAGATACTGTTATTTGTATAGCATTTAGTTATATCATACTTTTATCTTGTTTCTAGTAGCAGCCCTAGATTTCAGAGGAATTCAGCATGAATAGAAAACATACATTTCACAAAGGAATTTTCTAGATTAGCTTGAGGTTTTAGCCATTACTAAAAGGAAAACTTAATTTTCAGTTTCATGGCTACTGAGTAGGGTTTGATGGCCCAGTCTAACTTTTTTTCTGACAATTTGCAACCATTATTATTAACACCAGAGGCCTGATGCACGAAATTCGTGCACGGGGCCCGGCCTTTGCCGCAACGGCTGGCTCAGCCCCCACCGCCACCTGAATGCTGTTTTCATTCTTCCTTTTCTTTCTGACCCTTGGTGGTGTGCGTGTCCACCAGCCATGCCCTACACCGTTGCTCTTCCTTTTTGTAAGTACATGCTCTCTTGGTGCATTTTATTCCTTCTTTAGTTTCAACTATCCCTGGGCAGGGGTCACAGATCCTCACCTCCCATTTTGACATGTCAGCTCCATGCTGGTTATATTTTATTAAAACTAGCTTCCTGTCCCCATTTCTCTTATGTGTGCTTCCATTCTTCTTGGCTCAAAATAGAGCCCATCCTGACAATTTTTTCTACTCCATTGCTTTTCTAATCTGTTTTCAGATCTTACAGATCTTTTTTTGGAGTGTCTTTCAGGTTTATACTTTCTTCCCTCGTAATAGAAATGCCACATCCCCAGCCTTACTGTCTGATTCTTGGATTCTGGCCACAGCCTCCGAGTGGCTGATTTGGCTTCCAGTGCCCTCCGCACTAGTCCTCTGGCACAGCAGTGACAATCTATTCAGCAAGTATTCAATGAGTGCTTTCTGTGTGCCCAGCACTGCTGTGGGCTCTGGGGCTGTAAAACAGGCAACAGCCTTGCTCTCAGCAGCTTACATTCCAGGAGCGGGAGCAGACAGTGAACTAAGTAAGTAGAGGAATATGTATGTTTGGTGGAGTTGGTGCTAAGAGGAGGGAAAAAGGCTGGGGAGAGGGTAAGGGATGCCAGATTGGGATGAGGCTTGCAGTTTCCATTGAGGTAGGGGTAACAAGAGAAGGTGACTCTTTAAAATTTATTTCTTGTTATTGAGATAAAATGTGTTCAACATCAAATTTTATCCTTTCAACCATTTTTTGAGTGTACGATTCATTGGCATCGAATACTTTCACTTTGTTGTGCAATTATCACCACAGTCTGTCTCCAGAACTTTGTCGTCATCCCACACTGAAACTCTGTCCCATGAAACAGCTCTCCATTCACTCCTCCCCCCAGCCCCTGGTAACCAGTTCTACTTTCTTCCATTTGGAGTTCCTCGTATAGGTGGAATCATACAATATTTGCTCTTCTGTGCCTGGCTTATTTCACTTAGCATTAGTTTTTAGTGTTCATTCGTGCTATAGTGTATGCCACAATTTCATTTCTATTTAAGGCTAAATAATATTCCATTGTATCGTGTACACCACATTCTTTTATCCATTTATGTGTTGATGGACATTTAGATTTCTTCCTTTGGGCTCTTGTGACTAATGCTGCTGTGAACACGGGTGTACGGATATCTCTTTCAGACCCTACTTTCAATTCTTTCGGGTATATAATTAGAGGTGGACTTGCTGGATCGTATGGCAGTTGTATATTTAAATTTTTGAGGAACTGCCTCATTATCTTTCACAGTGGCTGTGCTATTTTTACATTACCAAGATGACTTCTGAGTGAAGACCTAGAGGAAGTGAGGGGGTGAGCCAGGAGACTACCTGAGGGAGAACATCTGAGTGGTGGGAACTCCCTGTGCGAGGGCCCTAAGGTGGGAGCACGGCTGCCATTGTGGGGTGAGGAGGCCAGGGGACTGAATGGCGGAAAGGTGAAAGAAGGTGAGGCCAGAGGGAACAGGTGTCCAAATTATATAGGCCACTGCAAAGACTTTGATGTTACTTTCCGTGATGTGGAGAGCCCGCAAATTATATTGATCTTTCTTAGATCCTACTATTGTCAGGTCAGGCCCCATCTTAAAAATCAGTAGATAGGTTGATTCTATATTTGTTGGTGAGCATGTTATGGTAGTTTATATAGGTCATAAAATTAAATAACGATCACGCTGTGTTTCATTAGAGTATCCAATTAACATTTTAAAAGCTGGAATCTAAAGGGCTTTCTATTTTCTGTACAATATTTTTTTAATTAGCTTGCCATCTTGGAAGCTAAAGCATGCCAATTAAGCACTTATCCAATTATCAGAGCTTCAGAGAAAAGCAGTGGATCAGAAGTTCTTCGTTTTAATTTTATGGATTACTTTGAGAAAAATTAACGACGATTTGCAAAGTTTTAAAGCATTTAAGACATGTGCCTTCATTTAAAAGTCTCACATCAAACACTGCAGGAACTGAATTCTGCTCAGTGTGAGGAGTTTGCTAGCTCATGTCAGTCCACGCTTTCTAACTATGCAGTCAATACTAACTATAGACTCTAGGTATATGCCATTACTTTGGGTTACATCATATGGCTGGCGAATGATTCAGTGGGTTGTTAGCCTGAGCAAGCCCTTCTGTATCAACATAATTAGGTCATCTTTTTTCAATAGAAATAGAATATCACAGATAAAATTCACTCCGTCCTTCATCTCCAGTCTCATTCCCCTGTCTCATTCTCTAGTCAGCCAACATCATAAACTTAGTGCCTCTCTTTCTAGTCTGTTACTTTTGCACAATTAGGTACACAGTCATGAATTAAATACAGTATTATTTTCTTAGTATTTTAAACATTTACCTAAAGTGTTACTAAATTTATCTCCAGAGAAACGGAACCAATAGGAGGATAGGAAGACAGGTAGGTAGTTAGGTAGATTTATTGTAAGGAATTGGCTCACGTGATTATGGAGGCTGAGAAGTCCCAAGATCTGTAGTTGGCAAGCTGGAGACCCAGAAGACATGATGGTGTAAGTCCCAGTCTGACTTTGAATCCAGAGGTAGAAGATCGATGTCCCAGCTTAAAGCCATACAGGTGGAGAAAATGTACACAAGTGATACAGTTTTTATTATATGACCTGCTTTTCTGAGGCACCCTTTGATGTGGATCTAAGTTATTTGTTTTAATTGCTATACAGGCTTTGCCCAGTGGCAGTGTCGTAGCCAATGAGTTTTATCCAAGGCACGATTATTGCTAATTGAATATTTAACTTCTGTACCGTAATTCTGTTCTATGAACACAGTGTTATATGTATATACTTACTTATTGAGGAGTGAATGTGTTTGAACATGTGGCAGAGGCTCTATAAGGAATAGCCTGCTTTGGCAAGTGGTTGTTGGCGGCACATTATTTACATGGTTCCTGCCAACCGAGTGAGACACATCAGGATGGTAGGGATAGGGAGCCATTATTCCAGTCATTTCAGGTCTAATTTCTGCTTTTGAATAGCTCTGAATCCAAATGAGTCAGATTCACTGTATTCATGGAAGAGACTTCATAGGGACTCTAGGATAATTTGCTCCTAATTTTGCTGCTTCTGATGCTATTAACAGCTGGCTTTTTAAATACTTGGTTCCAACTCCTCAAAAAAGATGGTCTGACTGGTAGGCCAAAATTATAGTAACCTTCATAAGGAATAAAGCACTTGTTTCATGTAAAGCAGATTTGAGCCAATTAGAATGTGAAGGTTCCCTATTGTAAAGTTTCATTTCCATATTGACATCCTTCTCTTCAATTAAATACATTGGCTATGTTATAATAATATGTTTTTCCCAGTGAATTAGTTTTTAAATAATTAATTTTTACAAGATTTTAAAACTTATAGAAAAGTTGTCAAATGGAACAAAGGACTCCTGTACCCCCAGATTGCCCATTTAACATTTTCATGTATTTGCTCCATTGTGCGTGCTTGGTGTGTGATCATTAGTGTTTTTCTTAGCCTTACGAGAGCCAGCTGCTGACATGATATCCCATCCACTCAAAGCACTTCAGTGTGTGTTTCCTCTAAACAGAGACGCTCTTCTTCAGAACCAGTATGCAGCACTCCAAGTCAGGAAGCGAGTGTTGGTACAACGCTACCATTCATTACCGTTTCAACATTATAAACTCAATAGTGCCTCTTTTTCCTTTCTGGTCCAAGATCTTGTCCAGGAATATTTATTGCATTTAATTTTCATGTCTCTTTAAATTCCTTCAGTCTGAAAGATTTCCTCAGTCTTTCCCTATCCTTGACAGTTTTAAAGAGTTGGAAGTCTTTAATGATGTAGGATGTGGGAATTTCTGACATTTCTCCCTGACTGGGCTCAGTTAATGCATTCTGAGTGGAATGACACAGAAATGATTCTGCATTGCTCCCATCACATCAGATGCACAAAATGCCAACCTGTCCACCACTGGTGATGTTACCCTTGACCACCTGGTCATGTGGCTGTATGCCAGGTTATTCATATTAAATTTGAAATTGACTAGTTATTTTGTTGAAAGGATTCTCAGAATTTTGCTGACATCTTGTTCTCCACCAAACTCCACCCACCAACATCCACTGACAACCGTTCCTGAATAAACCACCTCTGTGACAGTTGCCGAATGGTGCTTCTTATTTCCGTTACTCTTTCTACATTTATTACTTGTCTTTCTGCTTTAAGAAAGATGTCTCTGTTATCTATTCCTCTGTCCCTCTCCATCCCATCTTTTCTTCCTTTATTCTGTAGGAGAGTTCTTTCAGATTCATAACCATTAGATACTTCCAATTTGATATTCTTGGTATCTGTGCCTTAAACACTCTAACTTCTCTCCCGCCTTAAGCTCCATCCATGTACTCTTTCTTTAGATACCTGGTTGTCTCAAACCAGGATTCTGTCAAATGTTTTTAGACTTAGGAACCATTTTTGTTCTTCAGGTGACTTTATATATCTCCTGCCTATCTTGGGTTGATGTCAGAATTTACTTTTAGATGGTAATTTAAGTGGTTATCTCACTTTCTTTATTGCCGTCATTGTGTGCGAACATACTGACCACAAGAATTTAGACTAACTCACTCTTGGTAGTCTTTCTTCTTTTTCATACCCTCAGTTGGGTATGTGCTGGCTTCACCAAATGCACACTTTTTTTGAACACAAATGCAAACATTTTAAACAGGTTCACCACAGGTGATATTTCTTAAGTTACGTTTTATAAAATAACAAAACCATGGAGAGCAACAACCATATTTTCTCTTTTTATTGTAAAATGCCCCAAGCTAAAAATCACTTTTAATTCCATCCCATTAAGTCAACTAGTTTCATTTTTAAACACATTCATATATTTATAGCATTTATTTTTCACTTATATTCTCCCACATATATTTCAGTATCCATATTGGAAAATAATGGGTCTATGAGCCAGGTAACATTTAGGGAGAATGGTACTGACCAGAGGGCCCAGCCTTTCATGAAGGAGCTCTGGTGCTGGCAGAAGCTCATCTTCTGGCCTTTAGGGTCTTCATCTACATTGGATGGTGGATGAAGGGTCTTCAGCTACCATGTTGGATGAAATCATTTTTGAGGCCTAATTATATTCTAAATGGTAGAGGTGACTATGATGACAGATGAGTAACCTCCATTTGTAGCGTACACAGCTGTACTGATACACTTGAATGTAAAGATTGTTTTGAGGCCAGACCAGTCATTCTTTCCTTGAGAGGACAGCTGTGGTTAGATTTGTGTTGTTTTAATTTATATACTGTTTATCTCTTTTTTCCTCAAGTACAAAAATAGAGTACAATAGCAATATGTTCCCAAAATATCACATGAAAAATTAAGAAAAGAATGTTTTGTTTAACTTATCAACATAGGTGCAGTACTTGGTATTTGTAATTATTGGTTAAAAATAAACCCAGCAATTATTTCTGTAAGTGAAAGGTTTGAAATATGAATTATGTTTTATGAGTAATGGTGGATAGAAAAAAAAGGTAGTTGTTTCACAAGCTTATTTATCCCTGAGCAGATTCAAGTAATTTATGTAAAAGTTTTCTGTATTTTAGTGTTTATCAAATGCATTTAGAATTTTTTCTGTTCAAAATGTCTAGGACACATACACTATGGACCCACTCAAGATAAACCTTGAGTCTGATACTGTATACTCAAAGCAGCATTCTTTTCAGCCCTCCTTATTAATTAATTCTTAAGTGGTTGAGACAACAATTTTAGTGCTATATATTTTAATTAACAGAACACATAAGCTCATTGGAGGATAATTTGCTGACAGAACAGCATGAAGAAAATACAAAAATGGAAACTTAAACTATTATGTAAATTTAAAAAATAGAGATGAATGATAAATAGTGCCTGTCTCTTAGTAGCTTGGGAGTTTTGGGGGAATAGTAATAAGAACTTTTTTCTTCAAGTTATTTTTAAAATACTTTTTATATTACTTTTTTCAAAGTAAAACGTGCATGGCTAAACAATTATAGTACAGAAGAGCTTACTTATTATATAAAACAATGTTTTCTAGTTTTTTATTTTAAAAATATATAGTATAATAAACACCTATTCTCTTCACATATATTCAACAATTAATACATACCTAGCATTTATATTTATTATATATAATATGTGATATATGCTTATATGTTTTTCTTGAATTTTTAAAGTTTTCTTAATCTTAAAAATAACTTGCAGATATCATATTTCACTCCTGAATACTTCAACATGTATCACTTAAGAATAAAAATATTCTCCTCCTTCATAATTTCAATACCAGAAAACATATAAAATTAATAATTCTGTGATATCATCTAATAACCAGTCCATATTAAAATTACCCAAGTTGTCTACAAAAAGCCTTTTTCTTAAACCTGGATTCTGTAAAAATTCCCACATATTTTTAGTTGTTGTAAAAGTAACCACTTTAAATTCTTTCAATTGTTTCTTAGGCAAATTGCCTCCAAATCACTAAATAATATGATTATACAGGTACTTCTTAAGTAATCAGTTGATACGGACTATATTGACATTCTATTTTGATAGCTGAAGATTTAACTTTTTAATGATTTCTCAATATGCCCTTCCTACTTATGTTTTTTATTGTTATTTGTAGTTAAATCAATAATCAGTGTTTAGATTAACATCAGTATGTATGTATCTATATAAAAGGCTAATATGCTAAGTGTCTGACCATCCGGCGGGTTGCTATGATGTGCCCTGACCACCAGGGGGCAAACACTCAATGCAGGAGCTGCCATGACACACACTGGCTGGCAACATGGACCTGGTGCCCACAAAGCAACACTCAGCTTCCCCCAAGTGGGACACAGGCCCCGCCACCACTCCGGAGCAACACCCCACCAAATCACAGCCAACGCTGCCAAGACTCCATGGCACAAAATGCGGCCCACAGCCCAGCCCAGCCCGGAAACAGTGGCTGTGGGTGCCAGGTAATGACATAACATAGCAACACCCAGCTTCCTCTCCCTAGTGACTAGCCTCCTTGGAGTTTCTTCAGCCCAGGAACATGCCTTGCTTTATAGCCAGGTGCAAACATTTTACAGATTAATCAAATGTCTGTGAAGCGTTTTCATGTGCCTCATCTCATTTGATCCTCACAGAAGTCCTGGAGTAGGTAGATAGGAGACTCGGTGGAATCCTATTTTCTTTTCATTAGCTGGAAAATGGAGATTTAGAAATCTTAGAAACTTGACCCTACTGAAAAGAAGTAAGAAACAGTGGACCTTGAAAATGACTTCAGGTTTTCTCATTGTACAGAATATAGTCAAACACTGCTGTAGTTTAATATTTTACCCTTTGTTCTCCCTGTGTGATCTACAATAATAATCTACTTGGTGTTGATATTTACTGCTGTGTTGCTGACAATTACCTTAAAGAGAAGTTGGGGTGCTTCACTGGGCTGGAAAAAGTTTAGCTAAATCAGAAAGCAGGTCTAATTAAGCAGGTTTATTCTACATATATAAAAGGCTAAATTGACTTTGGCATGTGCAATACATATAAAGCTCTTGCTGGTGCTAATTATATGTTTGTGTTTCGATCTGTCATTGGTGATGGTGAATTTGGTTGACTCTTCTATTATAGAGAAAGGGTAAATAGCGATATTAAAATATTTCTTCTAGTCAATTTTTTTCACTGTGCATGAATTCATGCACCAGGCCACTAGTTGTTCTATAAAACCAAGAGCTATTATTACTTTTCCTATCTTGTTTAGCTTTTTTCTTTTTCCTGAACTTTATGATTTTAACATTTATATTGCTTAGTTTTTCTACCATTAGCATGGTCAACCTTTATTAAGGGCTTAACGTGCCAAGTAATTTCTAAGTGTTTTACATATATTGGCTAATTTAATCATCACAACAACCTATGACACAAGAATTATTACAGATGAGGAGAATGACGAATAGAATAAGCTAATTGTCTAAGTTCATATAGTGCTAAGTGGTGGTGTAGGGATTTGAACATAGGCCACTTTTATATAGGGAACAACTTTGCTGTTCTTTCCACAGATTCAGAATATTACGTTTCTCAGTTCTCCTTTATTCTTCCTGCTTCCCTCTATCCTCTGGTCCCAATCTAGACTACTTGGTTTTCTAGGTCTGTTACAAAGCTCTTTTCTCTTTGCTCTTGATGCCTTGGGACCTTGGGTATGAGGTGGAGCGGCACCAGCAGTTGGAGAGTGAGAGAGGCAACAGTTCAATCAGAGATCATCTCGGACCAATAACCACCTTTGCCTTCTCTTCCTCCCATCCCACTGTCCTCTACAAAGTGCTGAACCACAGGTGGAAGACAGTCTGTGCTTTGTGCTGCGTTGGTCATTCTCAAGCTCAATTTCTAAGAATAACAGAGAAGGATAGCAACTTAGTGTTGTCATTTTCAGTTGTTAGACCATGTCCTTTGAGGAGTTTGGCAAAATTAAAATGTTTTTCTAAAAGCTTTTTGGCATTTCATTTACTAACAGTCATAGTGTATCAGGCCAATTTTTAAAACCAATATTTGCTCTCCCTGGCTTTAAAAAATTCCCAGAGAAATGTGTCATCCAAGAACTCCTGGAAAGATAGACCTGATTCCTCATAAGAGGTGACTGCTTTCCTTTTTCCATCACTGCCAACTGTTATGAGATGCTCTTCACCTCTGATATGGCTTATTTTTCTTAGATTTAATTGGATCAAACTATTTATAATAACTCTCATTTATTCATTATATGAGGTTCTGGGTTGGGCAAAGGAAAACGGCATAGGACAGATATATACTCTTCAGTCCTGGGGGACCACATACACACATGCCCACACACAGACGCAGACACACACTACATATTGTTTTCTTTTTTCTTTTTTACTCGAAAATATGAGATACAGTTACAAATTAAAGTGGCTTTGGAAAAAATTTATTGGGTAAGACTTGATTGCTTGCTAATGTGATCTTCAAAGGCACTGAAACAGGTGTTATAGAAAGAGGAGAATAATCTGCCTCTTGGGTTAGCGTGTGTGTGTGTGTGTGTGTGTGTGTGTGTGTGTGTATTATAAGAAAACAGCTTCTCAGTTAAAGAGAAACAATAAGTTGTGGAAAGTGAAAATAAGTCTGTTTTTAGTAGAAATCAATTTCTTTAATTAATGAGAGAATGAGAGGAACTTCTAGAATAGTTATAGACCTAGAAGGGACATGTGAGATCATCTAGTACGTTAGTTTCATAGTTGAAGGAATTGAGTTACAGTGAGGTAAATGGATTGGCTAAAATACTACGACCCAGTTTGCAGATCTAGGCCGAAGTGAACCTGAGTTCCAGATCTGAGCTCCCTCCACCACGACAAGTGAACCCCACTAATGTGTGTGTGTGTGTGTCTCTTCACACTTGTCTGTTGGTGGGAAAAGGTTTAAACCTCTCTCCAATTGATCTCTGACACTGGAAGCTGGACAATAGGAATAAAATGGAAATTTAGTATTTTAGACTTCCAAAAAATAACCTTTATAATTATTACTGCCATGACATGAATTCATTTAATTATTTTACTGAATAGTTCAGTTGTCTATATGTAAGCATTGCAGGAGCATAATTCCACAATTTATAATAGAGAAGTGACAATTACATCTTTTTTGACATTTACATTTTCAACACACAGAACATAATTGTATTGCTTATGTTAATAATGTCTGTCTAAGCCGAGGATATGAATTAACTTTTGCTTTTCTCCTTAAGTGTTGTTTTTTGATAATTGAACGATGCAGTCACTGTGGGGAAAAACTTTATTATATAAAAATTCTTTTAAATTACAGATTGTCTTGCACTAACATCTTTTAAAGCATTAGAATTCTAATTACTAAGAGAAGGAGAATTGATGACAAAAGTGAGGACCACTCTAAGTTCCTTGCTAATCATTCAATATATAAAGATTTCCTCATTTTCCATGAGGCTGGTTCTCATGTCTTTGTCTGGGAGGAAGGTACTAATTGGCCCTGTTAAAAAGACAGCTTGACAAATAACTTTAAGAGACATACTTTGAACATTACTAGCAACAGGAGGAATGCAGGATTTTAGAAGTCAGCATCAGTAGGTTCCAACTTGCTGGTAAAAGCGGGCCACTATTTTTAAAAGTACAAGTTATGCCAAGAAGAAAATCTGCAATGAGGCAATTTCGTTGGAGAAATTTGAACATAGCTAACATTACTCTTTACCTTTCAGAGATCCTGTCTCTGGTGACTTTTTTTGGAGAACACCAACTCCTAGAGATGTCTGTCTCTTGAAGTATAAAAATCACGGAAAAGAAATAAAGAACTCAAACTCTTTCTTGGACAGTCTCCAAGTGGAGCTGGAACTTCAGAATCCAGAAAATTTTTGTATTGACAGCTTAAGCTGCATCTTGAAATTATAAACAATGGGTCAGATCTTCTTTTTTCAATAGTTTGGTCTCCTTCTTGCAGGTGTAGTTTCCAGAATATTCAAAACCACCTCCATTTTCTTTGGGTAGAGATTTGCCAGATGGTAGTGGGGTGGTGGGGCCTGGCCCATGGGAAGACTATAGGTCTTTGAACCAGACTGACCCAGCAAGGAATAAAGTCATAGAATGGAAGAGAATTTTAGAGAACACTCGGGAGAGACACCCAGCTTCTGCATGAACGTGTCTAATGTCAGGCAACTGAATAATCATAATCGAACAGACTGTCAAACCTCAGAGGGAAGGCAGGGGAGGGTGGGAGAGGGGTAAGAGATCAACCAAAGGACTTGTATCCATGCTTATGAGCATGACCAATGGACACAGACAATAGGTAGGTAGGAGCATGTGCTGGGGTGCGGGAGTAGGCAGGGAGAGGTCAATGGGGGAAAAAGGAGACATTTGTAATACTTTCAACAATAAAGAATTAAAAAAGTAATATGATTGTATAGACTATATAATATAGTAAACAATATTGTTATTTTTATGTGAATAATAATTAGCTGCAAGTGCTATAATAATGAACTGTCAGTTCAAGTGCTATGTACATTACTTAGTTTATTCTCCTAGTAGCCTTATAGAGCATCTGGTAGCAATTAAAGGCACAGACTCTGGAACAAGACCATCTAAAATTTATGAATTCATTTCTAAATGAATCTCAGCTCCATATTTGTTTGCCATGTGCTTTGGCACATGCGTTATTTAATCCCTTTGTGTCTCATCTTCTTCATTGGTAAAATGAGTATCTACCTTCCGGGGTTGTTTTAAGGATTAAATGAATTAGTATGTGTAAGGAGCTTGGGAGTGCCTGGTCCAGAGCTATTGCAAAAACTGTTCCCATTTTAGACAGAAAGTCAGATTTAAGTTGTTATTTGATATGTGACCTTATACTGGAAAGAGCTGGGGGTCAAAGACAACTCTGCCCACATCTGTTCTTCACCTTACATACACATACATACACGTTCTGCTTCTCCCGTGTCATAATAGCCCATTTCATTATTGAGAAAACCTTGATCAAGTGCCACTTCTCATTGAATTCTGGCTTTTTTTATCTTTGTCCTCTTGATATCAGGTCTATCAAAATACAGTAATTTGTCCTCAAAGAGGAGGAAGAGAAAAAGTGCAAACCTGGGCTTTTTCTGCCTTTCTCATTACCGTTGGCTAATGAGCTTTTAATGTTTGATGGGGTTGTTTGGACTCTGGAAATGTTATGATTTGGAGAAAAGGAAGAAACACCCAATTTGGAAGTTTCTCATAAAGTCCAAATGAACGAGAACTGGGTTCCTTGTTTAGTCACGTACTTTTCCTAGTAAAGGCCAAGCTCAGGGGGATGCTAGCCAAAGTCAGGAGCATGCTTATAAACACGAGTGGATGGGAGTGGTGGATGCGAGTGGAAGTAAGGCTCTCGCTACAGTTTAAAGGAGGATGTTGAGGCCTTTACTACCTCTTGTTTTTGGCTGTTGAGGTGAAAATAGCCTCAATATCATGGAAAGGAACAGCCATAGACATCTTCTTTTGCTGTTCAAGATCCTGCAAAATTTTCCTTGAAATTGGGTTTAATTTCAAAAACCCATAGAGATTGTGGGAACGTAAGAGGTTACTCCCTTCTTGAGTATCTGCTGGAAGATAACCTCTAAAATTTTTTGGGAAAAGTGTTCTTTCCACTTTTTATTTGGCAGTTATATACCAAGCAGTGTAGGCATAAATTTTAGAAAATATATCTTTTTATTGACTTCAGAGAGGAAGGGAGAAGGGAGAAAGAAATAGAAAAGTTAATGATGAAAATCATTGATCAGTTGCCTCCTGCACGCCCCTTACTGGGGATCCAGCCCACAACCTGGGCATGTGCTCTTGATAGGAATTGAACCCAGGACCCTTCAGTCCTCAGGCCGATGCTCTATCCACTGAGCCAAAACAGCTAGGGCATAAATGCCTTTTAGTCTAAAGAGAAAATTAAGTTGCATGTCCTTAACACACTGAAGTGGCATCATAGTGTGCTGTGACAGTACAGCTGAGAGATTATTCTTATGAACAATCCTGCAGTTAATTATTATTATTATTATTATTATTTTGCTTTAAGAACACATAACTAGTTTAAAGGATATTAAAGGATGTGTCATAATTTAGTCATTGTTGTTCATATCATCGTTCACTTATTCTCCATTGGGAATCTAGTTTAGGGCCCAGATATGAAAGTTGAGCTGTATTTGTCCTGCACTGTGCTACCACTTAATTAACTGTGTTATCTTTGGTTGTTTGGAGCTGCAGTACAATAAATTCTGGAGGATGGGGAATACTTCTTTGGTTCCCCTTCTTAATAACAGCGTAGGCCTGAATGTCATTTGAAATTACGGTTGAAGTAATTTTAGAGCATGATCATTATTAAAACACTTCCTCCAAGGATATGGAAACAGCTTTGCCTACATGTGAGAAATTATTCTTGAAACCTGTGGGATTTCTGTTTCATAGTGAATGCTTAAATGACTTACTACATACTTTGTTGGAAACTAGTATGTTTGTGTCTCTTTCTCTTCCTGCCTCTTACCCTTTTATGATGCAAATCTGGGTGCCCAGAGCTCTCCAAGCTGTGTGATGTAATCCCTGGTTTTATCCAATGCCCCTCTGCCTAATGTTCCTATGCCTGCATCTCTAAGGCCCTTGGCCACTTAGTCTCTTTGTAGCCCCACAGTTCTAGCTGTTGCTAAGCACTGACATGTAAAAAGTGATCAGTTTCTCTCCCTTGAAGAACTGATGTCTTTCTGAGTTTCTTTTTTTGGTCAGTGAAAGGGAGTGTCTTCTGAGCCTGACTTCTGAGACTGACTTCCCTCTCAAATGCCATTGTTCCCCATGCCTTCCCCACCCCAGGCAGTTCCCAACTCTGGTGACATATTAGAAGTCTCCGGGGAGCTAATGCCCAGCCCCAGTGCCACTGAGTCATCAGTCTGTTATAAAATGCTCCAGGGGGTTGTGATGGGAAGCAGTGTTGGGACCACTGCAGAAAATGTTCATAAATATTCGTTAGCTGATTAGACAGTAATTCTGTGTACATCATAAACATGGGTTAAGGTTTTGGTGATGGTTGATATTTACTGGAACGCTGGCCTTAGTAGCATTTTTCAAATAGTCTTAGTGACCACACGTCATAAACCACAGAGTCTTGGCAATGCCCTGCCACATGGAGAAGAATATATTTGGAAATGGGAAGAAGTTTTCTTTTCAAAAGGGATATGGTCTTAAATTTTTTTAAATGAAAAATAGACACTTATTATCCACTTGTAAAATGATATACTGTAGATACATTTTGGAAAGATTTCCAAAATCTTTTTCTTTCTGCTATATGAATACACTTTGTTTGCTCGTGTTCATAAGAGCATTAAAATAGTATTTCCTATAGACATGATTTCTATTTTAATTTGATTACTAAATCAAGGTGGACACAATTGGTTGGTGCTTAGCTCTTCAGGGAAATAAATCCGATCTGGTAAACAAAATTTAAGAATAACAAGGCTATACAGTTATAACACTGGAAAGCAGCTGTTCAGTACGGCGCAGTAGGGAAACTGAAGCCCTTATTTTATCCCCATTGATTTGGTGCAAAATGGAGCCATACTTTTCTCTAACCGAGAGAGAGAATGACTATCTCATAGGCCTGATAGATTTGTCAAAAGGATCCAGAGAGATAAGGAGTGCAGTAGTGGCTTTGAAGGCTGGCAAATAATAGCTGGTAGAAGAGGAGGCGGGAGGCAGAGGAGGAAGAAGAGGAGGGGATGATAGTAACAGAACTTTAAGGGGCAGTTCCAGAAAATTGCTAATGGGACTTCTTAGGTGCACTGGAAATGAGGCACTGCCAGATAGCATGACGTGGGCGCTTCACACTGAGTCGGGTGAGAAATGAGATGTTGTCATGTTAAACTAATAAATGACATTAGTGAGACCAGAGTTTGAAAAGAATTGTGCTTGCAACTTGGGAGCTTTCCCAAGGAAGGCTTCCAAGCTCTGGGAGCCAAGAGATCACCCATATCTCTGCCAGGAACAATGGAAACATCTCAATTAAAAATGGAATAGCCTTCCGGAACCTTAGGACCTAAGGAGCTTCGCTGAGTGCAACTTTCTTTGAGGGGAAATAGAAGTTTATAATTTGTTAGAAGCAATTTTTCAAAAGTAAAAAATGAGGCATATAGAAGTTGTTCCTGCCTTCCCAGCTCCTTCAGGAAAAGCCAATTTGGGTAAGTGCATCTCTAAGTCACTGTGCTGGACAGTGACTAATTTGAGAACATAGGAGGAGATTATGGTGATAATGATTTTGTGTGTGTGAGATTTCCTGGTTTAGATTCTTGTCATCAAATTAAAAATTTTGCAGCTCTGTGTTCTAACTCAGTTGCAGAGTGTTGGTCTCGAGTACTATAAAGGAGCCACAAACCTGTGGCAATGACCTCAGACTTCGAGATCTGTGTAATGAGCACAGGTGGCAGAGAGCTGGGTGCAGAAAGAGGCTTTGGTGGGATTTCCGGTACAGTCCAGCTACTTCATTTAGGGCAAAGGATTTTTGACATTTATAAAGTATGTTGTAAAGCAGGCATCATTTAGAACTGCACATTAAAAATGTTTTTCTATTTGTTACTGTAAGTCTAATCTCTCCTGAACAAACATTTCCTTGTTATTTAAAAAATAACTTTATTAGTATGCTGAACATATTAGCATTTTCTGGCAGTTAGGAAGTGGTTTCCTCTGTGATGCAGGTGAAATTTTAAATAAAGTGGGAGAAAATGGTAGGGGTGAGATACCAAGATCTTTTGTGTATTTTCTGACTATTTGAATGAATGAATTAAATACATCTTAATAAATATTCAAGCTTTTTAATATGCCAGGGATAATAGTAGCTATGTTAGCAATACTTTTGGGTATAAGGAACAATACCTGATTGACATTGAACATAGGTCAGGGGGCTGTAATTGGATGCAGTAGCTTCACAGAGGAAGGAGAGACCCCAGCTGTTGCTGCCTTTCTGCTGTGCCATTTTTGGACTTTGTTTTTAAGATCAGCACCTCGTGATCCCAGGGTGGCTGCTGCCGCTCCAAACAGTACTTTTTTACAACAGGGAAGGAAGAGGAAGAAAGAGGCTGAGTGAAAAATAAACAGTTCATTTATCAGGGAGGAAATTTTTTCTCAGTCACCTCCACACCCCCAGTAACTGCTAGGGAAATAGAGGAAGCAGATGTCTGGAGAATAAGAATCTGACTTTCATGATTGTCCCAAATCAATTATAATTGACTAGAGGCCCGGTGCACGAAATTCGTGCCCTGGATGGGGGGTCCCTCAGCCTGGCCTGCACCCTCTCCAACCTGGGATCCCTCTTGCAATCCAGAACCAACGGCTCCTAAGCGCTCACCTGCCTGCCTGTCTGATGCTGCTAACTGCTCTCCTGCCTGTCTGATATCCCTAATGCTCCCCTGCTGGCCTGATGGCCCTAACTGCTCTTCTCTCCTGGCCTGATCCCCCTAACTGCCTATCTGCTCTCCCCTGCCAGCCTGATCCCCCTAACTGCCTATCTGCTCTCCCCTCCTGGCCTAAACCCCCTAACTGCCCATCTGCTCTCCCTTCCTCTCTGCACCTTCAGACCCTGGCGCAGGAGTGCTGAGAGCTCTCCGCCAAGGCCCCGCCCCCGTCCTGACACTCCTCTCCAGGCTGGGCAGCACAGCTGGCCTGCTCAGGCCTCTGCTGGCACAAGTCTCTGCCCCCATCCCCACCCACAAGCTCCTGTGCGTGCGCAGCCTGTTGAATGGTTGTGACTGGGACACCATTAGGACCAATTAGCATATTTGTAAGTTGCCTTTATATATATATGTAAGTTGCCTTTTCACATAAGTGAGGTATTTTGTTTGCAAGAAAGGAGGGGTAGGTGGGAGACTAACACTGTGTACCATGGTAGCACACGCCAGGCTTTTGGA
Organism: Corynorhinus townsendii; assembly: GCA_026230045.1. NCBI lineage: Eukaryota > Metazoa > Chordata > Mammalia > Chiroptera > Vespertilionidae > Corynorhinus > Corynorhinus townsendii. Next base: position 49,734,040 of record JAPDVU010000005.1, on the reverse strand, counting down.
GAAGAGAGTGCGTGAGCCCTGGTCACCCAGAATCTCACTACCTGGTGGTGGGGAGAAGACTAGTGATCAAATGTACATAGTGATCTGTGGAGTAAGGACAGTGTCAGAGGTGCAAGTACAATACTGTTACATCAGGATTTGGAGAGAAGTGGAGAGGATCAAGAAATTATTGGGAAAGATAACATTTGAGATGGACACTGAAGTTTTCAACAGGTGTTGACAGTGGCCTTTAGACATCTGCAAAGTCAAAAGCCTTGGGTTTGTATAACATGTGTCCCAGGAGAGTAGTCAGTGGTTAATAGTGGAAAGTGTTTGAAGCTGCAGTATGCCATGGTGCGTGCTGCATTACTGCATTAGACATCAGCAAATGAATGAAAGTGTTATTTAATGTGTTCTGATTGCCAAATGCAGTGCAGTGCTGAGTGTTTCTCCAAATAGACGACCTTCATCACACTCAACGTTTCTCTCCTTGGTGTTCTACTCATTCAAGGGCCACCCTGGACTGTATTTAAAATTGAACTTTGAACTCATGTGTGTTTCTGAGGTCTGTTGTTTATAATCTTCGGGTACAGGTAGTATTTTTTAGGTAAAAGAAAGTGCAAAAGGACCTCAAGTCACAGGTCCAATTTTCTCAGTGTGATGTTATAATATGGTGCAGTTGAATGAACTGTGGTGGGCTTCTAATGCTGGTGGTTTACATTGGCTACATTTTGAATGATGTTTAATAAACCGTAGCAAGTTATTTTTGGTACATTCGAGCAGTCAGTGAAGTAATTTGTCTGCATGGAAAGACATTAATGAAATGAAGTGGTATTTGTGAAAGAAAGCTGTCTCCATCCAAATTGTCCAACACTGCTCCGTACTGTGGTCAAACAGAGGCAAGACTGGAGACGCAGGTGGAGAAGGAACTGACAGATCCAAGTGGCCTTTCAAAGACTGGTATTGCAGAAGGAAAAAACAACAGTCTATGTAAGAAAAAGACTAAAAATAATACTATTTTTTATACTCAAGGGATTCGCTTGACAATAATCCCAGTGAATGAAGGGGCTGCCAAAACTTAGTGTTAATGTAGCTCCTTATTGTTGACATTTATTCTACAATGCGAAAGATGATGATTTTACGATTTTACTCTTTTCTGATTTAATGAGATTTTATGTATGTGTAATATGTATATAGTATATAACATACATTTTATGCATTTCTCTGTGAAATAGATTTAATATAGTTATATTGCCTTTATCACAACCTACAGAATTAATATAATACGTTTTCATATTTTACTCTATTATTATATGATTATTATGTATCTAAACTACATCTATGCTGTATCTGTCTGTATCTTTATCTATGTAGTAGACATTTTATCTGTAGGGAAGAGGATTCAGAACTTCATAGCTGTTTTGAATGTCATAGGACTGTCATGTGGACGAACGTTTGTGATTTGTTATCTTTATTCCTCTTGGTCTTTCACTAAACAACTGGGTAGAGTTATGGGGAAGCACTTGGGCTCCTTTCTAAGACAGAATTTTCTGAAAGCGCTGCCCATAGGTGTGGTAAGCTGCTTGGGTGTAAGAGAATTCCTTGTTCATTCCTTTAAGACCAGGCTGTCCAAGTCTAGGCTAAGGCCCTGGTTCCTGAGCTTTAGGGGAGTCAGCATTGCCTGGAGGGCTTGTTCAAACCCACCGCCAGAACTGTTGTGTCCCACCGCCAGAACTGTTGATTTAGTAATGCTGGCGTGGAGCTTGAGAAATTGCATTTCTAACAACTTCTCAGGTGCTGCTGATGCTGCTGGTTGACTTCAGAAGCACTGAGCTAAAATGTGCTTATTAAACTAGAAATCATTTGTGCAGAGGAATCATTTGGGGATTTTTGTTAAAGCACAAAAATGATGCAGTTGGTTCAGGACTGAGAGTCTGCATGTTTGAAGTCTCTCAGATGAAGCCAATGCTCCTGGTCTCTGGTGTGAGTAACAGGGCTAATGAACCCAACAGGGATGGGAGGCCTGAGGAAATGTAAACATCCAGTGGGGAGTTAGACCAGAGGATGCAACTCTGAGCTCCTGCAAAATCATTTTATTTTGTAAATCCCAGAGGTGACAAAGAAAATGTTGAACTTCGCTTAAAAATTCTTTTTCATGGTAAAAACCTTTATCTTACAATGACCACTCCATAATTACTAACATTTTTCGCACCCTTCTCTGCGGACCTTTAAATAAGACCTTATTTAACTCCATCTACTTACAATGCTTTTGCCCATCTGGGAAATGCCTCACTGAATCCACTATAGAACTTTGAATGGAAATGACCTATATGTTCTTTCATTTAATTGAGTTCTGATGTTTACTTGCAGATTTGGTTATTTCTCATAAATGCTCCCATTGAATAATTTTGACGGTTTAATCCCATTCTGTCCACACACTGTGCTTCCCAGTGATGCCACAGGGGTTGTGGCCATAGAAGGAGTACAGTAAATCAAGAGATTACTAATCTTTTTAAAAATAAAATGGCTCTATATCTATTGGTTGGATAATGCAAAGTTGCATTAAAAAATACATGTGTCCTATCAGGAGCCAAGTGCGTATTTTATTCTGTTTTCTCCTATTTACTCCCTGTGTCTAAACTGTGTTTTTTCTTTGCTGCCTTGGGAGTTGTCTCTGCACCTCTTATTTGAGCTTTGATTCTAATCTCGTGAGGTTGTATCACTTTTTAGGTTAGGTTTTCTGTCATTAGGGGAGTTTCTCATAGAATCAAGAGCAGTTCTTAGACCAACTGGAAGTACAAGATGAAGATCTCAAGAGAGAGAAGCTGATTATTAATAGCCCTTTAACCTTTGCTCTGTTGTTTTTCTCATACAAAGGGAAGGAAAGCAGCATTTGCCTGCCTATTGCCAGAGACTTTACATCAGTGTTTCATTCGATTCGAGCCATATGGTCCCAGTAGTGTAATTGCATCACAGGAAAACTGACTCAGGGTGGTGAACAATGAGGGTAATATCTCACAGCTAGTACGTAAGTGGTCAAATCAGGATTGATTTGAACCCAGGACAGCTTATCTGCTTAGCTTCTTTTTATATGCCGAGGCATCCTAAAATAAGTAGCCGATTCTTTGGAATGCAGGTGTTCCCACATCTGGGCATGACAGCAGAAGGTTTTGAATGGGAAAGGGAGAAAATAAATGTCCGGTCAATCAGTATCTATCTCAGTATCTCTTTAGCTTCTTTAAAAAAAAAATATATATATATATATATATATATATATTTTTTTTTTTTTTTTTTATTGAGTTCAGACAGGAATGGAGAGAGAGATAGAAACATCATTGATGAGAGAGAATCATTGATCATCTGTCTCCTGCATGCCCCCTACTGGGAATCAAGCCCACAATCCAGGCATGTGCCCTGACTGGGAATCGAACCATGACCTCTTCGTTCATAGGTTGATGCTCAAACATGGAGCCATGCCGGCCAGGCTCTCTTTAGCTTCTTATCCAGCAGCCACCAACAAACTATCAGCTGTACTACAACAGCCAAACGAAGATAGACTCCCAGTTGGAAGGATCATCCCCAGAGTGAAAATTAGAGAATGGGAGAGTATTGTGCTGATCATTGAGCCATCACTGCTCAGCTACAACGCCCCCCCCCCCCCCCCGCTTCTAATTTTGTTTGTGGCATTGGGACCCAGGTCCTAAAAACCAAATTGCTGCTATGCCAGCACTTTCCCTATGGTGTCTGCCAAAATGGGGTCCTAGAGGGGGACTGCATGGCTGGAGGAGGAAGACCGGACATACTCTTCCTGTTTACCTCCTTTCCTGAAAGGGTCCCCTCTACAGCAGATCTTCAGCAGGAGAGGTGGTTTTTTTTCAGCAGTTGATTCTGATTTCTGACTGTCCCCAGCCTGGCCTCTCCTCCTTAGGCGTCTGGGTCCAGCTCTTTGGGGGGTCCCTCCCCAACTTCTACTTTCTGTTCCCTCACCCCTACCTAGGACTTCCTCTGTGACATCTCAGGGTTGCCTTTTGTCTTTCAGTACTCCCAGACCAATTTAACTAGGTCCTTCTGTTGAATTCTCTCTGTTAAAAAAAAAAAAAAAGGAGACATATGTACTACTATTTGTAATACTTTAAACAATAATAATAATAATAAAAAAGATTCCTGGGGCGTTTTCCTGGCGAGATCCTTGTGGATCCACGCTGTCCTAGAGAAAACGTCTCAGCCATGCTGCCCAAGCACAGCGCCCAAAACACATGCTGCCCAAGACTCACACAGGGAGTTAGTTGGGCAGAAGTCGTACAAGAACTTGAAGGACGTACCAAAGAATTCCTTTGCAAGTTTGTTAGGTTCATATTTCCACCACACAAGTCAATTCTGGGATAGCTTATCACATCTGAGAGGAGAATAGGAAACAGCAACCGACTGAGAGAAGCTGTGTATTCGGGATCAGCTTTGCCTCTAGGTTTGGGGATGATATTCTCTCTGGGCCTCTGTTCCTTCCCTTCCAACGTGTTGGTTAATACTAATTATGAAGTCAAATGAAGTTAAGAGATCGATTACTTGTAAAAAGTATAAGGCTTGAATTAAAGTAAACTGTTATATGGTCAAATAAATATCATAATGTTCTCATTAGACTCAACCTCTGTCTATGTGAAGCAGTTTGTCTATGCCGAGACCTGAGGAATCTTTCAGTGATAATGGGGTGGGACTGTGAAGGGTGATGGAGGCCTGTCCCCGAGGTCTTGCTCTGTCCCGGCATTGTGCTCAGTGCATTGTATATGCCATCCTCCAACGTTTACATTATATAGTGGAGAAACTGGTTCTGCTGATGCTGAGAGTCAGCTTTCCTACTGGTAATTATGCTCTTTCCTGTCAGTGTGTGAAGGGCGCCTCATTCACTCTGTTTCATTCTGTCTTGTTTCGTGTTAAAATTGGTGCTAGGCTGTCAAGTTTTTCTGGGAGGAATTTTTAGTATCTTGGCAGATCATAAGCTTAAATGAAAACCTTTATGATTCTCTCCTTTATGAATTGCTGTTTTGAAATTCCATAAAGTCATCACGCGTTGTTTGTGGTTTTGAGGCACCAGTGGACGACACTCCTGGTACTGATATCAAAGAGATGTCCATAGGTAGGTCCATGAGTCAGAAGTATTGGCAGAGTGCAGTTCTTGGAGTAGAATAACAGGGTAATGAATAAGTACCTGAATCCTTTCATTTTTAGTTCAAGTCACTGAAACATTGAATGAACTATTTTCCTCTTTTGTAAAACAGTGATAATAAAGTGTTTGCTTATCCCTTCGGGACAATTTGAAGATTGACTGAGATGAAGTGTGAAAGCACTTGTGAATTGTAAGGCAACTGGCAAATGTGATGGAATTAAAGGATTAATGGGTTACAGGAGGGCTTGGAACTTTCCCAGACCTCACTTTTAGCATCATAATGCTATAAAAAAATCAGTTTACTCCTAGTGGTACTGTCTTAAAGACTTTCCTGGCCACAAGGGTATTTCCATATGTATATACAGGCTATAGTTTCTCTTCTTATAAATATCTTTAATGCCCTTTATATCATACTAGAGGCCCGGTGCACGAAATTCGTGCACGGGGAGGGGGGGTGTCCCTCAGCCCGGCCTGCACCCTCTCCAATCTGGGACCCCTCAAGGGATGTCCAACTGCCCATTTAGGCCCGATCCTGGTGAGATGGGGCCTAAACGGGCAGTAGGACATCCCTCTCACAATCCAGGACTGCTGTCTCCCAACTGCTTGCCTGCCTGCCTTCCTGATTGCCCCTAACTGCTTTTGCCTGCCAGCCTGATCACCCCCTAACCACTCCCCTGCCAGCCTGATTGATGCCTAACTACTCCCCTGCCAGCCTGTTTGCCCCTAACTGCCCTCCCCTGCAGGCCTGGTCACCCCTAACTGTCCTCCCCTGCAGGTCTGGTCACCCCTAACTGCCCTCCCCTGCAGGCCCAGTCACCGCCAACTTCCCTCCTCTGCCGGTCTGGTCACCCCTAACTGCCCTCCCCTACAGGCTTCATCACCCCCAACTGCCCTCCCTTGCAGGTCTGGTCCCTCCCAACTGCCCTCCCCTGCTGGTCCGATCGTCCACAACTGCCCTCCCTTGCAGGCTGGTTCCTCCCAACTGCCATCCCCTGCTGGCCATCTTATGGTGGCCATCTTGTGTCCACATGGGGGCAGGATCTTTGACCACATGGGGGCAGCCATCTTGTGTGTTGGAGTGATGGTCAATCTGCATATTACTCTTTCATTAGATAGGATAGAGGCCTGGTGCATGGGTGGGGGCCAGCTGGTTTGCCTTGAAGAGTGTCCCGGATCAGGGTGGGGGTTCTCTTGGGGCATGGGGTGGCCTGGGTGAGGGGCCTGTGGTGGTTTGCAGGCCGGCCACACCCCCTGCGACCCAAGTGGAGGCCCTGGGAGCTGGGATTTATTTATCTTCTACAATTGAAACTTTGTAGCCTGGAGTGGAGCCAAGCGTCCTGGTTGTTCCATGGTGGTAGCCATTTCTGTTGGGATTTATTTATCTTCTATCAGTGAAACTTTATAGCCTTAAGTGGAGGCCAAGACAGGCCAGAGCTGCAGAAGCTTGGCTTCCTCCATCGCCAGGGGCAACCCTAGCTTCCTGCTCTCTCCGGCTCCGTGGCTGCTGCTATTTTTGGGGGGATTTATTTATCTTCTATCATTGAAACTTTGTAGTCTTGAGTGGAGGCCTAGGCCACTAGGGTGTGTGGAAAGCTTGGCTTCCTCCATCGCCGGGAAAACCCAAGCCTCCCTCCTGCTCGCTCCGTGGCCACAGCCATCTTGGTTGGAGTTAATTTACATACTTACTCCTGATTGGCTGGTGGGCATGGCTTGTGGGTATAGCGGAGTGATGGTTAATTTGCATATTACTCTTTTATTAGATAGGATTTTATGCAACATGCAGGGGCACATTTTTTATTGTTAAAATAAAGACACACTTTCTTAGACTTTTATGAGCTTTGTCTTTAACAACTAGATTCTGTGTTTCTCAAATAGTTGTAATAAACTCATGGTGAAATATCGCAAGTCTAGAGTTTGTTTACTTTTTTCCACAATCCTGGAAATACATAGCAAGGAGACAGTTTTGACTTTCTCAGGTCAGCCTGTGCTTTCCAAGGATCTTAGCTCTCAGTTTATGGCATTGGTGGCCTTCCGGTCTCTGATCTGGCTCTCTGATAAGGTTGAAGTAGACTAGAGTCGACTGACAGGCCTCTTTACCACAGCTATTTATGATGTAGCTGTAATTATTAGAGAGCTGCTTGTGAATTTTTAACAACAAACAACAACAAAGTTTCTGCCCATTATTATTAACAAAAGCAGCTATTGTCTAAAAGTCTCTTCCATTTCCTTAAAGAATAAAGTTAGATTCAGGAAGTACTCCTTAAAATACTAAAAAGTAAAAATTTAAAGTTAGAAAAGAAAAAGGCGGATGCAGAAAGGGTTATAGGATCCAGGCTGTTTATTCTTCAAGAGGAAGAGCACAGGCTGACTTAACCAGTGCTTTCAAATATTTGAGGAGGTTACCGACTGGACCATCTTTTCAGAGGGCTGAGGAAAGAGGAAATGGATTTACATTTCAGCAAGAAAGGGTAATGCAGGAAGAACATTTTGGCCCAAGTGTGATAAAAAACTAAAATAAGATACCAGGGAAGATTTTTTTTTCTTTTTTGAAATAATTATAGATTCACAAGAAATTGCAAAGAAATGTACATGGAGGTTTCATGCCCAAAGGAAATTTTTGAATGATCTCTCTAAAGAATCTGGTTTGGAGGAAGGAGGCTGGACCAAGTGGCATAATAAGCTCTTGAGTTTCTGGCTCATTAGTTTTTGCCAATCTTAGATTCCTCCCATAACTGTTGGTGGAGAAACATCACCAGGTTGTTTAATCAGTGGAGTTAGACCCACCCTTGGTTCAATAACTCAGTACTTGAGTTCTGGCTAAGAAAAAATTCAGAGCCTAGATTCAAACTCTAAGAGAAAGTTTATTTAGGAAGCCATAGAGGTAGAAGAAGTGAGCTGTAGAGGATGTAAGCCAGTTGTGCTTTGTGGGCTCAGGGAACAAGTTACAGAGGCAAAAGAAGGGCCATTGGAACTTGGGAGAAGGAGAGGGAGAGGGAAAGAGCGGGAGAGGGAGGGAAAAAGGGAGAGAGATGCGAGGCGAGAGAGGCAAGGCAGAAAGGGGTGGGGGAAGGCGTGATTGTGCTCCATAGAGAGAGCCACACTGGGTCCTCCTCTTGAAGGTTTTTATCTGTAGGTCTCAGGGAGGATCTCAATAGAATATTCATTAGCTTTCCAGGTGTGTCCTTTCAGGGTGTACTCTCTACTAATTAGTTGGCAACTCGGCAAAGTGGTCATTAGTCAATGCAGCTGGTCCTAATGTCAGCCATGGTGTCGCTTGTCTGGTTTTGCTGCTTTTCTGGGCCTGGAGCTGAAACATACCTAAGGCCTAATGTATTTGATGTGTCAGAACCTCATTGTCCTGGGGGCTTAATGCTTAAAGGCTTCTCTTGTCCCTTTGTTTGTTCCCCCTATAAGGGAATCTAACCCAAGGACTAGGGGAGGAAAGGTCAGGGGAGGGTCTGAATCTCAAGACCAGTGACATGCTAGGGGAGGAAAGGTTACCCTGGGGGCAAGGTCCTTATTTTCCCAGTTTTGCCCTTTGCTAGGTCCTAAGGACTTTCCACCCCAGTGACCTTCTGCTCATCCCTGTTTCACTGCCTACCACATAACACACTTCTCTCTATGAGTTTATGACCAGCACAGACTAGAAGTCTTCCTAATGTATAAAATGTATTCTTCTTGTTATAAAAATTTAAGAGTAGCCAGTACTTATGGAGTACTTTTCAGATGTTAAGCACCATGGTGTGAGGTTTATATTCATTCTGTCAATGTTCACACAACATTTGCAAGGTAGGTTTTATTGTCTCTGTTTTATAATTGTGGTAACTAGGGTTCAGAAATATTGAGTAGCTTTCCAGCACTGCAAGCTCAGAGCAGATTCACTACAGGAATTTTTCTCTCTACTACATGATAGTACCTGGAAAACATTCCTATTCTGTCCTATGAGGAGTATTCTCTTCTGCCTGTACACCAGTCTGCATACCATCGTCCCTGTTTTTATCCTTTTTCAACGTGTCTCAAGAGGCCAATGATTTAGAAACATTTTCCAACATAACACAGAGTGTAATTGTGATTTTAATTTTGCAGATAAGGAAATAAAGAAGTTCTGTGGCATCTCTCCAGGCACAGACAGAAGCATTTTAAGATTCTCAAGCTATCTATTTAATGTTGGTAACATTTTTCTTGCTGAAATTTCACTATAGTTTCATACCTGTTGGAGCTCCCATTGACTTGAATCTCATCCTTTTCTTTACTTGACATGGTACTAAAATGGCATTTTGTTTTTGTTGCCTTTATAAATCTCTCCCCTGTCTCAGTCACAGTGAGATCCTTTGCTTGAATTGCTCCATGGAATTAGCTGAAATGCAGGTGTCTTGGGGCTGTCTGTTTGGTTTTTGTGTCTTTTGAGGTTTAGAATTTTACCTGGCATAGAGATCATCCTATTCATCTCTATTTCTAAAGATATTTACTTTTGGTATTAAAAGTTTGCAGGCTCATTTTAAGTGTTGAAAAATATAGAAAAGCATAAAAAAGAATGTTATAGTAAGCCACAGCCCTATTACCTGGCAATAGGCATGGTTAACCTTTTAGTATTTATGCTTAGCTTTTATGTGTCAGCTGCGCATAAATGAAATCAGGAAGCTTTGGTTAGAAATAAATGACAAAGACTTATTCAAGGTTCTTAGGGTTTGCAAACCAAAAACACAACTAAGCAATATCCAGAGTATTCCAAAGAAGAAAGAAAAGCTAAGAGTTCTTACAGCAAAATGTTCATTTCTGAGAAGAATCAGTTTCGCGTTCTTAGTCTCTGGATTGGTCTGAGATGGTGATCCCCTGGAAGACTCGTGGTCTGCAAACTGGATGTCAGATGGTCTGAATACATGAATATTCTTTCCTTAGTCCTTCAGGCATAGAGGGTTACCTGGGGTTTCATGTATATCCAGGCACTGAGGTAGGACTTGGAAGATCAAAAGTTCAAGTTCCCAGGCTAATTAAAACAAGACTAGAATTGTTTCCTCATGTCTCAGCCTACTTAATTTTAGTAATTTAGCAGCTTGACTAGAGTGACTCGATTTTATTTCTTCATGTCAGAAATGTGCGTATAAGTGATTATCATATAAAGATTGCCTTACCTCTTGCTTCTGAGCATTTTTCCATGTCATTAAATATGCAGTGAAAGTATTTAAATGTTGTTTACCTTTAAATAAATACAAAGCATACAAATGTACAAACTTAAAATAGTACAGAAAGGTCTAAAGTGTAAAGTAATATACTTAACCCCAAAAGGTTATCACCATTAACAATTTCTTTTGCTACTCTTCCTGATAAAAGTGTTTCTAAGTACACAAATGGGATATTTCTTTTGTTCTGTATCTTGCATTTTATATTTATTGTTGTGTCTTGAAGCACAACAGATTTACCTCATCTGAACAACCTTATGGGATTCCATTGTATGGACGTACCATATTTCACATTATCCTTCTGACAAACATTTGTTCCCTTCCTTTTTTTGTTGGTTATCTCAAGCAATACTGCAGTAAACTTTATTGTTTTAAAATGCCCCAGTATATCTGTAGGGTATATTTCCAATAGGATATAAAACTAGTAACACTTATAAGAGCTTAAGCATTTTAACAATTTGCTAAATACTGGTAAATTGCATTTCAAAGACTGATTATCTCTGTTTAGGGACCCAGAAACAATTTACCAGAGTAGCTGTTTCTCCTTACTCTTGCCAGCATTGGAATTTATCATTGGCCTTCTGGATCTGCCATCAACATCTCAGTCATACTCCTTCCTCAGGGCCTTCGCCCTTGGCTGCTGTTTTTTCCAGAATGTTCTTTCCCCAGTTTTCTTTCTAGTGTATTTTCTTACCTCCTTCAGGAGTCTTCTCACTTTCTCAGTGGCCTTCCCTGACCAGTCTGTTAAATATTAAAAACTACAACCCCATCCTTCTTAGCAGGCTTAATTTTTCTCTATAGTATTTTTCATTATCTGGAAAAACACCACTTTATTTTATTTTTAATTAAAATTTTTTTCAATTATATTTGTCTCTCTATATTATTTTATATTAGTTTCAGGTGTACAGCATAGTGATTAGACATTTTTATAACTTAGGAAGTGATCCCCAATAATCCTGGTGTCCATCTGGCACCACACACAGTTATTACAATATTATTGACCATATTCCTTGTGCTGTACTTTATATCCCTGTGACTATTTTGTTTTTGTTTTTTAAAATATATTTTATTGATTTTTTACAGAGAGGAAGGGAGAGGGATAGAGAGTAGTTAGAAATATTGATGAGAGAGAAACATCGATCAGCTGCCTCCTGGGGATGTGCCCGCAACCAAGGTACATGCCTTTGACTGGAATCGAACCTGGGACCTTTTAGTCCGCAGGGCGATGCTCTATCCACTGAGCCAAACAGGTCAGGGCCCTGTGACTATTTTGTAACTGCTGATTGGTATTTTGTAATCCCTTGACATTTTTCACCAAGACCCCCATCTCCTTCCCATCTGGCAACCATCAGTTTGTTCTCTGTATCTCTGAGTCTGTTTATGTTCTGCTTGTTCATTTATTTTGTTGCTTAGATGCCACATGTAAGTGACATTATGTGGTGTTTGTCCTTCTCTGTCTGATTTATTTCACTTAGCAAATACCCTCTAGCTTCCAGCATTACACCACTTCGTTTTTTATCTTCTTCCTGCTAAAGTGGCAGCTCCATAGAAGCAGGCGTGTTGTCACTGCTGCATCCCCAACACTTACAGCAGAGCTGAGGTATCACAGGTGCTCAGTGAGTCATTCACTAGTGAACCATTAAGCTAGTTACCATTTTTCCCTATAAGAAATATCTGTGCATGGAAATCTTTACATTTATGGCTTTTTTTCTTTGACAAGTTTCCTTAAATAAATTCATGAACGTAGGAATACTGAGTGAAAGTGTATGACCATATCACACGTATTTTAACAATACTTCTTTCATCAACTTATCTTTTATTATTTTAGGGAAAGGGGAAAATATAGTTTTTATGAATAGACTGTGTTAGGATTGACTGGGTCTACATCCTGTGTAAGCTATTTACTTTAAGTTTTAAGACCTTGAGCGTATCCCTTAACTTCTTTGAAATTTAGTTTATATTTCTGTAAAATGGGACTTTTATTTACTTCAAAGAGTTGTTGGGCTTTAAAAAAAAGTTTTTTCTGCAAAGCACTTGACAATAGTAACTACTGACAAGTATCAGGTTTGCTGTCTCCATCTGGTTTCTTTCCACTATTTGTTTTCTTGAAACAGTTTAATCTTAGATAAGACTGTAGAATACACAGTCATACACACGTGCCTATTCACTCAGGCACATGCACACATGTGTATCTAAACATGCACCCACATATTGGCTTTCAAAATCCAATCTATATTTTTCTTGTAAGTTTAAAAATTTTAATATTTACTGTGAACCTGGCCGTGGCCTCCTATTATTGATGAACGTTGTAGTGTATGGAAGTGCTGGTAATCAGACAATGAATTGAAATCAATCACTTCTCTCTATTCCTTCTTTCTTTAATGTTCATGTGTCCATACCAGAGTCTTCCGATTATTTTTGAAAAGTGTAAGAAATGCTAATGTTAGAAACGGCTAAAAGTCTCTGGCCAAGCTCCCCACTGAAGTTGATTACGTAGTATTAAGTCATTAGAACTGACAGATACCCTGTGAACATTAATTTTCTTATTACTCTCCTTTCCCATATTGTAAATGTGTTTGAGTGCAAGTATCACTTCCTGTTTTCTGTATGCTTATAGCCATCCACAGCCCAGAGCTTACCTCAACACTGTGTGGAGATGCCTATTTCATGGTTAAAAATAGAAATGCATACTGTTTAATTAATAGAATTTAAAAGTAGGAATGTTTTAGGTGCTTTCTTTGCCTTTAAGTTGAGACTAGTATTCCTCAAAGCTTGCATCCTTATGGTATTTACTTTCAAATAGGATCTTGTACTACATGAAATTATAGATGTTTGATCTTTTGAAGGTGGTATTGCTGCCTTTGATAAAAAAGTAATTGGGTGAGCATTTCCAGGTAGAGGTAATCTTCAAAGCTTGAAAATACATATTTTCTTTCAACTATTGTATTTGTAGGTACTCTACCCCACCATCCAATTTCTTGCTTTTTGTCTTTTAAGACAGCCTTTGTGAAAGACAGCTCTTCTGAACTTACTTCTGTCCGAGCCAGCATTGAGGGGAAAATATCCAGCTTTTCTCTAATGGACCATGATAATAGGTAGTTGTGTCTTGGTGTGTTTTTTTTTTTTTTTGGTTGTTTTGTAAAATTTATGTCTTTTCCTGTAATCAGGGGTACTATTAGGAAGATAAAAAAATTATATCCGTTCTTTCCTCTCATATGGGATTTGAAATTAAGGTTTTCTGCCTATCTTACGAAATTTTTTAAATCTTGGAAATTAAGTGTTTGGCTGTCTGTACTAGGTAAGTTGAAAAGAAAATGCCTGGTGAGGTGTTGGTGGAACACAAGTGCTTGTCGCAGGGCAGCCTTGACTTCAGCGAGTCAATCGGAATTTTAGAAACGGCACCTAGTCCCAAATGACTAGGGAATTAAAATGCACAGCCTCTACAGAAAATATAGTAAGGGTACCTACCATTGAATTAGTTGATTTGGTCATTCACTCATCCATCAAATATTTATTGGGTGCCCACAGTTTACTACGCATACACATAAAAATATTCTATAACATAGTAACTTCCTTCAAAGAATTCATGTGTTTTGATGTATTGTACATCCTTATCATGACCCATTTAAACTGTAAAGTGCTTCAATCTTTAAATTGATCCTGATAAAGTTGTCTTTCATTTCTCTTACCATACCCCTCTTCCCTAATCCTCAGACTTTGGGACTTAGCCTGGCTAGTAAATCAAGCCAGGGAGTTGATAATAACATTGACCTTCCTGAGAAAGAAATATGCTATCCTCTGCCCCCCTTTTCCTGGAGGCAGAGGATCTCTCTGACGCTCTCTGCAAAGTGGGGGTGATGATCATTCTGCCTCATCTTACCAGGGGAGGATTAAATGAGTTTGTGTCCTAGGCTCTGGAAATGGGGACTTTCACTAAGGCCTTCATGCCTTCATGGAGGCCACACACGGATGAGGCCTACACATGTTCATACCAACTATCCGGTCCTAAGGGTGGGCACAGTACCCTAGAGGGCTTAGGGGGATGGATAGGGGAGCTGGAAGTTTTGGGTCCTGAGAGAAGGCCAGGTATAGATGAGCAAGGACCCTGATAGCATGATGATGGTCATCAATACAATTTATTGTCCACATGAAGACACTTAAAAAATTATTGTGGCAATATATCAAACAGGGATGCTTTTGCCAGTAAAGGTGGTGCCATTATTAATGATGCAAGGACAAGCAGACTGTGAGGGCAAACTGAGACAAGTGGTTACTCTCCATGATACCCTTGTCATTTTCAGTTGCCTATCTTGGTTCCTGTTCTTTTTTTTCCCCTGGTACTTTTAGAACTTGTTGGATGCATATAGCTTGGCATAGCTTAGCTGAAGCTGAGTGGGTTACGAGGCCCAGAAAAGCCCTGCTATGTAAGTGCTATGATATGAAAACACACACATGGTTACCGTCAATGATTTTAGACAAAGGCACTGCCTGACATTATGTTTCAACATGTTACATGTTTAACATGTTTAAACATGTGTTTGTATACACATGCAATTTATATACATATGTAATTATTATAATTTTTTACATATGAGGATATTAAGGCACAGAGAGATTAATTTCTGCAGCTAGGGCTCCGCAGCCAGATAGTAGCAGAGATGATTCCCACTTAGCTTTTGGAGACTGCTTTAAAAATCTATTTACTGAGCATGATATTTATTCAGTAATTTTGATGATCAAAATGTAATGTTTTGCCAAAACCAGTTTGGTTCAGTGGATAGAGCATCGGCCTGCGGACTGAAGGGTCCTGGATTCGATTCCAGTCAAGGGCATGTACCTTGGTTGCGGGCACATCCCCAGTAGGGGGTGTGCAGGAGGCAGCTGATTGATGTTTCTCTCTCATCGATGTTTCTAGCTCTCTATCCCTCTTCCTTCTTCTCTGTAAAAAATCACTAATAAAATATATATTTTTTTAAAAATGTAATGTTTGGTGATCAAGGGATGTGCTGCCTTCAAGATGCTACTGCATACATTCTCAATATTTAGAGAAGAGCTTTTAAAAAGTAGTTTGAAGCTTAAAAGTGATAGGAGATGTGTACAACATGGTATTGTGCAATAGATACTGAAAGAACCTTTTTGAATGCTTTTATAAGTTGCTGGAAGAGTTTAGCAAAAGTGAGGAAGTTGCTTTTGAAGAGATTCTGTTGAGTGAATTTCTTGACTTAAATTTCTTTGTTTACTCTTCTATAATCTCATCAACAATTATTAAAAAGATGCTTCATCTAGGATTTACTCATGATCTATTTTGTACATTTACCACTTGCCAACATTAAATGAGTCCTGGTGATAATTTCATATTATATTATTACTAGAGGCCCAGTGCACAAAATTCGTGCACTCAGAGGGTGGGAGGGTCTCTCAGCCTGGCCTGCACCCTCTCGCAGTCCAGGAGCCCTTGGGGGATGTCCAACTGCCGCAGAGGCGGGAGAGGCTCCCTCCACCGCCGCTGCACTCACCAACCATGAGCTCGGCTTCTGGCTGAGTGGTGCTCCCCCTGTGGGAGCACACTGACCACCAGGGGGCAGCTCCTGCATTGAGCATCTGCCCCCTGGTGGTCAGTGTGCATCATAGTGACTGGTCATTCTGCCATTGGGCCAAAACCAGCTCTCCAACATCCCCTGAGGGATTCCGGATTGTAAGAGGGTGCGGGCCAGGCCAAAGGACCCCACCGGTGCACACTTGGGGCCAGGGAGGGACACGGGAGGTTGGCCATCCAGGGAGGGACCCCAGGAGGGCTCCAGGGGGTGTCCGGCTCATCTCGCTCAGTTCCTATCTGCCGGACCCCAACAGCAAGCTAACCTACTGGTTGCAGTGTCTGCCCTCTGGTAGTCAGTGCATGTCATAGCGAGCAGTTGAGTGGCCTTAGCATACCGTTAACATATTATGCTTTGACTGGTTGAATGGCAGACCAGACAACCGGACACTTAGCATATTAGGCTTTTATTATATAGGATATTATTTTATATTGGTAGAAAATGTTAAATGCCACACTGAATAGGAACATTTACAGAGCCTATTTCTTGAATATTTAATATAAAATAACTCTTAATGTCGTAAGTGCTTTTTCTTTTTAAAAATGTTTTAGACACTAGTCACCGTACCTTTGGGGCCCTGTGCCCTCTGCCTGCACTCCTTCACTACCTCACTCACACATCCTGCATGGCCAGAACTGAAGCACTTCTTCCCATTCCTGACTTAGGCATTTGCTTAGGATAAAAACAGTGCAGTTGAGGCTTGCAATCATTCAGACTTTTCAACTTGTTTGGGATATCATGCTGTTTGACATCTGCATTACTCCTTATGAGAAAGAAGCACATAACCAAAAAGCGAAAAATTTTAAGCAGCCATAAGGAATTGAGGCTGAATATAGAGCACTCTGATTAGAGAAACAAAACTGGACAATTTTATGACTGGGACAATCAAAAGCACACTCTCTACATGTGTAATCAGATGCTCGGTAAGCACTTCCTCATAGTAAAAATATGACACTTGCTAGTCAGGTATTAGTAAGAAGGCTATAAATTATGTCATTCTAAAATAATGGTTTGTTTTGTGTATATATTTCACTTATACACTTATTTTTGTCATTTGATAGTCTTTATCTGTTTAGTCTTATTAGAACTTAAGGATCAAGAGATTTAAATGTTTTATGGCACGTTTACACAATGGAATACTATGCAGCTATAAGAGAGAAGGATCTCTTATCCTTTGAGACAGCATAGAGGGACCTGAAGAGTATTATGCTAAACAAAATAAGCCAGTCAGAGAAAGACAAGTATCTTGTGATCTCACTTATATGTGGAATCAAATGAACAAAATAAACTGACTACAAAATAGATCCAAAGACATGGAAGCATGGAACAGCCTGGCAAATCTCAGAGGGAAAGGTGGGGGAAGGGAAGATATTAACCAAAGAACTTACACGTGTAACCCATGGACACAGACAATAGTGCGACAAAGGCCTGGGGAGGCAGTGGAGTGGGGCAAAGGGGGTCATTGGTGGGGGAAAAGGGAACATTTGTAATACTTTCAACAGTAAAAATAAATTTTAAAATATAGTAAAGTGCAAAAAATAATTAAAGGATTTTTTTTTAACTGTTACTGCTCGGGGGACAAAAGAAGAAAAAAACAGTTAAATCTGTTTTATAGTTACCAACATTAGTGTTGGCAATATCCACCTATAAAATGCTATTTGGGACAAATTGAGTAATGTGTAACTGGTGACATTAAGACCAGCTATAGACAGAATGGCTTATGACTTTTCTTTTTTTTTTTTTTTAGGTTTGTAGCCAAACCGTGTGCGATAGCCCTCAACATTCAGGCCAGTGGACCCCAAGTTGCCCAGCCCAATGCCATTCTGGAGAAGGTCTTCACTGCAATCACAAAGGTACGGCTCTCCTTTCCTGGACATGAATTGTCGTGACTGCAATCCTCAGGCTGAAATCATTCAATCCCTTCTCCCCTGGGTTTGAGAACGAACTATTTATTGCCTATCCTCATCCTGGAAGGTGTGCTCTTAGAAGGCACACAGGCACTCTGACTAGGCCAAAATGGGTAGAAGCCAAATAACTGTGGGCCTGTTTGAGACCTGTTTGTTTACTCTCAAGTTGACTTCAGAAGCTTGTCTGTGAAAACAGTGTCAATTAGATAGTGATGAGGCTAACTCTATGTCTCTTTTAATCTCATGTGACATGAAACAGTATGTATAACGGTTGCTTATAGCATCGTTCATGTGTTCTAGCAGTCGTGGTACATAGGCAAGCAATAAGTGGAGGCCAGAAGAGTTGTGACATGGATGAGGGGAGAACATGGGTTATAGATTCACTGTGAAGAAATAGAAGAGACAGTCACTCTGTTGAGAGTTCAAGTCCAAAGTAGGAGTGGGAAGAGGAGAACAAGAAGGAGAAGAGATGGGAAAGATTGCCTCCCCATCCTCCAGTTGATATCTCCCTAAAAGCAAAGAAGGAGGAGAAAGAAGTCCAAAATCTAAAGCCGTGAGAAATTAAGCAAATCACAGCATCAAAATATTTTATTCTTACTCTTACATATCTCTCTTATCTTACTCTTACATGGACAAAAAAATAGAAAAAAAAACGGAAGTATATCATTCTGTGAGAAATATTGTATGTTTGAATAAAATGGTTAATTTGTGTGTTTGTGTAATACATGGTTCCCTCATTCATTTTCCTGGGAGACTTACTCAGGCTTTTAAGAGGCGATTTGACAGTGTTAAGCAAATTTTTTTCCTTTTTTGGTATCTGTGTGGGTGACCATTTGTGTCATTTGTCTCTTGTCTTAATACTGTTAATTCAAATATTCAAACATTTTTGTTTATTTTATGGTCTTTGTTCCTGCCAAGATTCTCTAGGGTTTTTCCCTCTGTCCTTTTAAAAATGGTCTTTTCCCTGGAAAAGTGGAAGAAGCACCAGGTGTTGTTTTTACGTCTCTGCTAGGAAAAAGAGAAGAATGAATGGAATTTTGGGAAAAGTTTTTTGGTAGTCTTAGGTTGCCAGGTTTTACCCTGAAAGGGCACATATCGTGCAGTTTTTAAAGGAAGAAAATATTAAGAAAACACTTGCCTTTTCACTTACCATATCAGTTTACTGCAGTGAAATACCTTTTTGCCCCTAAAAATGCAGTTATGCAGGAAGGTATCAGGTTCACTTCTTAATGTGATTACAACATATTTTCATGAGTTTTCTACCGAAATGTATGCCTCTCTTTAGAAATCCTGCCGTGGACATTTTATTCCCTTGCCTTATGTTGTTTATGGTTACTGGGGAAATTTCCTCTGTAAAGGTAATAAAAGGAGTTTGCAGCCAGGTTCACTGCTTCGGAGAATATTTGTTTGTAGCTAATTTTAATGATCATATTCTCTTAGTTTCCAAGGTGATTCTTTTGGAAGTTTTCCCATGATTAAAGCAGAAGCCTCATGTTAAATGCAGCAAAAGTTGTAACTACTTTTCCTTGAATTTTTGGTAGTTCTCCAGTGTTATTTGTGATGTGAGGAAGGAATAGGTTGAGCAGAATAGAAATAGCAGGACTTGGAGAGTTGGAATATGTTTATGTGTTTGAGTGATCATCCAGCATTCTGCCCTCGACAACATGGTTCTAGGTCAAAGATATATACTATATACAGGGTGTCCCCAAAAATGTATACACACTTTTAACAGCTGATAGCTCAACTGGTGTTTCTTTCTTTTAAGATTTAACCCATCCTATATAATAAAAGGGTAATAGACAAATTGACCCTGACAGCAGAATGACCAGGAATGACCAGTCGCTATGACCCGCACTGACCACCAGGGGGCAGACGCTCAACGCAGGAGCTGCCCCCTGGTGGTCAGTGCGCTCCCACAGGGGGAGCTCTGCTCAGCCACAAGCCCGGCTGACAGCTGCAGGCGCATTGGTGGTGGTGGGAACCTCTCCCACCTCTACAGCAGCACTAAGCCATCAGTTGGATATCCCCCGAGGGCTCCTGGGCTGCCAGAGGGATGTCTGACTGCCAGCTTAGGCCCGATGCCCCTGAGGGGTCCTGGACTGCGAGAGGGCGCAGGCTGGGCTGAGGGACCCCCCAGAATGCATGAATTTTTGTGCACTGGGCCTCTAGTTGGAATATATAATTATTCAGAGTGTGTGTATGTATAAATATATCTTTTGGGGATTCTCCTGTATTCCAGCCGCCTCATTTTTCTAAGCAAATCAATTCTTGAACTATTGAGGGAAGAATATATATGTCACCTATGAAACTAGGTTTAATGATCCAGAGAAATCATATTACAATTCACTTTCGGTATGTTATGCTGTTTTAAAATATACTAGGGGCCCAGTACACAAATTCGTGCACTTTGAAAGGAACTGTGAGCTGTGAGGCTATGGTGGGCACAGGGGCAGGTCTCGGCCCATCCTCTGAGCCCATGCTCGGCCCCTCCTGCCATGGCCCCTGGTCACCTGTCTGCTGGCAGCCCCGCTCCTGCTGCTGCCGCTCCCATGCACTGATGGTGCTGGCCCCAATCATTTCGCGCCATCAATGGGTACGAGTGGTGGCTACCAGCCCTGATCGCCTCTCAGGAGCAGGGGGAGGTGGAGAGGCCCTGAGAGGTGATTGGGGCTGGCAGCTGCTGCTCACACCTGCTGACAGCGCCGAGTGATTGGGGTCGGCACCGGGTGCTGGCAGCGGGTGAGAGTGGGGCCGGTGCCGGCAGCAGGTGCAAGCACCAGGTGAGACTGTGATGTGCAGGAGCAAAGAATTTTCAGTAACCACCAGAGGCTAGCCCCGATGACAGTGACCGGCGCCCTGCCTCGGTATGGCACCCCCGCTCACCTGCTCCACCACCCCACCACAGCCAATGCCTGCCATGTTCTGCACTCTGCTGCCGACGCCTGCCCTTGTGGTCAGCACACATCATAGCGACCAGTTGTTTGGTTGTTCTGCCTATTTGTATATTAGGGTTTTATATATAGATAGGCAAACTTCCTATAATTTGTTCTCCCTCATTTACCTATTATACTTATCCTCATTCTTTCATTCTTTCCTTTTTATTTTGCTTTTCCCTCTCAGTACTGGTTGTGATTATTAAAATTAATCTAGGTATTTCTGGTATAAAAATGTCTCTATAAGTCAGCAATTTTTATTTCTTTCTGTGAATATATTTAAAAAGGGGAAAAAAAACTACAGAGTACAATAAAAAACAACACTAAAAATATATACATACACAAAAAAAGAAGGAAAATCTCACACACTTTATTTTTGGCAAACTAGGAGATATATATCTTTAGATTTCAAAATATATATAAAAGCTAACAGACAACAGTTGGGCCTGAGCAGAAGCCAAGTAGCAGGAAATGAAAAGCATGAAGTGTAGATGGAGGGCCCAGTAGGGGTTGATTTCAGGAAAGCCCGCAAGAAAGACAGCTCTTGAAGTTAAGACAAAAGCTCTATCCACAGTGTTTACAACACAAGGTACATGAACTGGTGAGCGAGGCTGGCAGATGTCCTCCTGGACTCAGTTTAATTCAGATAGGTAGAGGAAGTACACAGAAGACCACGTGGAAGGTACTTTTATAGGAGCCAGTCTACCTTGGTGGCAGCTAAACTGCAAAGGCACCCTCCTTGCTCCCCATACTATCAGGAGCTACTTGAGAAAATTCAACTCCCTCAGTGATGAGTAGTAAAAAAGGAACACACACAAGAAAAGAAAGACAAGGAAAAAGACAAGAAAAAAAATGTATAGTAACACTTATTAATAAATATTGTTACTAGAAAAATTAGGCTACAGGGCAAATGAAAATTGTGATCAAATATTTCACCATAAATAATAATTTAAAAAAAAGCGGTAACTCTTTGGAGGGAGACTACAAAAATGAAATACAACATCAAAAGAAAAAGAAAAAGATTGGTCAACGAAAGAGATGTAGCTGGTAGGTTCAGGAAAAAAGTACTAAGACTATCCCAGAAATGAAGACAAAATTGGAAAGAAAACAGGAAATGCTAGACAGTACAGAAAACTCAACAAGAAACATGGGAGATAGAAATAATAAAATTGAATTAAATAAAACAAAAAATGAGCTAAAAATAATAAGATACATAGACCAAGCAGATACAGCATCTGCATAATTGAAATCCCTTAAGGAAAAAGCAAAGTAGAATAAATATTGGAAGATATAATTCAAGAAAATTATGCAAAAATAAATGGAGATTTATGTTAATATGTTCATGCAAATGTCACAAAAATTGACCCAAGAAGGTTAGCACTAAGACTTATATTATTAAAATTGTTAGACTTGAAAAATAAAATAATAATTCTGGGGGGGCGTGCAGGATGGAGAGGGTCAATGCGGTGGTGGTGGGGGAAGGGGAAATCTGTAATACTTTCAACAATAAAAATAAATTAAAAAAATAAACCCAGTACTATTCATACAAGCCCTCCCTCCCCCTCCAAAAAGAGACTAATTCTTTGATCAGCCAAACAAAAACAATCACATCACTTATTTAGGGGAAAATATCAGCATTACTTTAATCCTCTCTATAGCAACATTCCACAGAACAGCATTTTCAAGGAAAATGTGAACTAAGAATTTTATAGATACGCAAATTGTTTTTACTGTGTAAAGGCTCAAGACAGATTTGAAAATGCAAACATTTGGGGAATCGTTCCCAAGAGTCCTTTTTGAAAAAACTATCATAATCATTAATTTCAGCTGACCAATAGATAACTAGGAATGTTAGTGAGTTTTGAATACATTTAAACTTTAGAACTAAGAAAGAAATGTGAGGATTAGGATGACCGAACAGGCAAGGCAGGGCATAAACATTATTTGCTCTCACAATGTAGAAATGACAATAGAGAGAGGAAAGGGAGGGGTGGGTGGGAGGCACAACAAATTCACTAAATGCCTAATCTCTAGTAGTTGGGAGTCAAAGCATATTAGTTTAAGCAGCCAAATCAAGCAATAGAAGTACAAACATATTTAACAATACCAGAGTAAACTCTAAGAGAGAGAGAGTTATTGACTAATGTTGGGTGGGGGAGAGAGAGGAAATACTGTTTATATGAAATTATTAACTGAAAACAAATAGAAGAGTATTATAATCATATAAATAATCATTAGAGCAAAAATTGCCCCCCAAAAGGAAGGGAAATCAAATAACCATATTTGGTTTGTTAAAATTTTAAAAATTTAACTACCAAAACAGAAAGTATATCATAATTGAGGGAACTGTAAACAAACTTTCAGTAATATCAGTAAATGTAAATGGTTTGATTCATCTACTAAAAATAATTGAGGTTTAGGTCACAGACCTTATAAGAAATACCTTAAGGTACAGTAATTACAAATATTGAAAATAAGAGTGTGATTAAAGTTATATAGGCAAATATAAATAATAGAAAGTAGGGTTTCTATTTTCATAGAAAAGTGGAATTAAGGCCAGGAAGGATTAAATGAAATGAAGAGTTAGCTTTTTATTGCTAAAGAATATAATTTAAAATGAAGATAAAATAATTATAAATATACATGCATTGAATACATTCATAAAAAAAGATTGAAAAAAATTTAATAATAAGACATTTTTGTTTGCCTTTGGGTCATGACAGATCAAGTGAATAAAATATAAAACAGAATATAGAAATTCTAATAAAAGGTAATTAATGAGGAAGAACTAAGGGGTACATTTAGGACACTCTACTCTGAATATAGACTATACTTTTTTTAAGTGTCTGTTAAATATTTACAAAATTTTATCTTTTATTATATAAAAAACTAGAATAAGTTTTAAAATTAGGTACAATTTAATAATAGTAGAAACCAGAAAGCTGAAATCTTCTTGCTTTCTCAATCTTTTTTTACACTTTTTATTTTTATCTTTATTGTTGAAAGTATTACATAGGTCCCCTTCTTTCCTCCATTGACCCCTTCTCAGTCAACTCTTAAGTATAATAAAATTTCAGAATATTTAGAAAACAGTGATTATGAAAGCATTACTCACATATATAGGGTGTCCCAAAAAATGTATACACAAACTTTGACTAGTTATAAAGGCCGGGTTTATTAAAATACATTTCATTTTCAAAATTGAGCTATCAGCTGTTAAAGTGTGTATATTTTTGTTGGGGGCACCCTGTATATACTATGCCAAAGCAGTGCTCAGATGAAAACTCATGTATATATAGTTAAACACTTAATTAGACATTAGGAAAAGAGCAACAAAATAAATGATGGTAAGCAAAAGGAAGAAATTAATAAAGATAAATGCAGAAATGGCATTAGCAAAACTATAGATAAAAAAATTAATCTGAAAGTACTTTATCTGATTTTTTATAGAAAGTCAGATAACCCAGTTAAGAAAAAAACAAATAATAAATATACAACATAATAATTAACAATAATCAATGATTATAGACATGGAAGAAAATGAAAAAAGATATATTTCTATTAACATAGCAAATAAAATGTGAAAACTTGGATAAAATGGAAGTTATTCTGGGAAAATAAAATTTACCAACTATAATTTATATGATATGTGAGTATGTGTGTGTGTAAATCAAAGAACTAAACTGCAAAGAAGTACCACCTCAGATGTTCTCAGAAAATTATAACACTCTCTCAAAGAGCAGAAAATTCTAATGCTATTTTAAACTGTCCCAAAGCATAGAAAATTAAGAAAATCTTCCAAATTCTTTTTATGTAGTGATGAAACATTAATATCAAAGTCTCACAAAGATTTTGTGAAAAAATAAGATTAGAGTCCATTGTACTTACTAATATTGATGAAAAATCCAAATTAAAAATTAGCAGATAAACTTAACTGCACATTAAAAGAATTACTTATCATTGTCCAGTAGTGTTTATTTTAGAGAATGCAAGGCCTGAATTCAGTATTAAAAATTTATTTAAATAATATATCATATTAATTGATCTAAGGAGAAAAAAATGCATGATCATCTCCATGGATCCTGAAACCTAACATCATTTTGATTAAAATAAAATTATCTAACTAGGGTGATATGGTTTCCTTTAATACACCTGTATATCAGGCCCACGGGCCTAGATCTGGCCTGTTGCTTAATGAGAAACAGAAGGGTATTCCCACTAAAGTCTGGAACAGATATGGGTGTTCATAACCACTGTTTTACATTGTGCTAAGTTCTATATTTAATTAGCAAATGGATAAGAAGAAAGAATGCCAAGGCATAAAAATTAGAAAGGAGCCAATAAAGCTATGGCTATGAGAAGATTTATTCATTCATTCAACAAGTATTGAGGCCCTACTATAGTCTAGGTAGTAGTGAAAAAATGATACTTAAAATGTCCTTTGTTTATAGAGGTATCATTCTAGTAATATGCTATTATATGACCATATACCAGGAAAATTAGCCACAAACAATATGAAATGTTGGCACAAAATTAGTAATCATATATACATGCAGACATTAAGCAGTCAGAAGATCTGAGAAAATGCCTTATCCTATCTAATAAAAGAGTAATATGCAAGCTGACCGTACCTCCGCTACACCCACAAGCTACACCCACCAGCCAATCAGGAGCGAGTATACAAATTAACCCAACCAAGATGGCTGCGGCCACGGAGCTGCAGCAAGCAGGAGGCTTGGGTTTCCCTGGCAATGGAGGAAACCAAGCTTCCCTGCCACCCTGGCCGGCCCAGGCCTACACTCAAGGCTACAAAGTTTCAGTTATAGAAGATAAATAAATCCCAGATACCAGTGCTTCCGCTTGGGTCACTGGGGGGCGTGGCCAGCCTGCAAACCACCACAGGCCCCTCGCCCAGGCCGTCCCACTCCCCAAGGGAACCCACACCCTGATCCGGGACACCCTTCAGGGCAAACCAGCAGGCCCCCACCCGTGCACCAGGCCTCTATCCTATCTAATAAAAGAGTAATATGCAGATTGACCATCACTCCAACACACAAGATGGCTGCCCCCATGTGGACACAATATGGCCGCCACAAGATGGCTAGCAGGGGAGGGCAGTTGGGAGGGACCAGGCCTGCAAGGGAGGGCAGTTGGGGGTGATCAAGCCTGCAAGGGAGGGCAGTTAGGGGTGACCAGGCCGGCAGAGGAGGGAAGTTGGGGGCGACTGGGCCTGCAGGGGAGAGCAGTTGAGGGGGACCAGGTCTGCAGGGGAGGGTAGTTGGGGGGGACTAGGCCTGCAGGGGAGGGCAGTTAGGGGGGACCAGGCCTGCAGGGGTGGGCAGTTAGGGTTGATCAGGCCTGCAGGGGAGGACAGTTAGGGGCAATCAGGCAGGCAGGCTGGTGAGTGGTTGGGAGCCAGTAGTCCTGGATTGTGAGAGGGATGTCCGACTGCCCGTTTAGGCCCGATCCAGGTAGGATCGGGCCTAAACGGGCAGTCGGACATCCCTCGAGGGGTCCCAGATTGGAGAGGGTGCAGGCTGGGCTGAGGGACACACATCCCTGTGCATGAATTTCATGCACCGGGCCTCTAGTTTATAATAGAAACCTCAAAAAGATAACATCCCTAGGAATACATGTAACAAGGATGTGCAAGTTACGTGAGGAAATTTCAAACACTGTTGAAGGACACAAAAGACAAATTGAATAAAGATGTCAATTCACTCTATGTTAATTTAAGAACTTGGTATAATTTCATTAAAAATACCAACTGGTTTTCTTGTTTGACCATTTGTTTATATTTTGAAACTGGACAAGCTAATTCTAAAGTACATATCTATACTAATAAAAGGGTAATATGCTAATTAGACCGGGAGACCTTCCAGATGTCCTTCCGGACAAAGCCATGGTGGTGGGGCTGAGGCAGACACAGTTAGGGGCAATCAGGCTGGCAGGGGAGGGCAGTTGGGGGCAATCAGGCTGGCAGGGGAGGGCAGTTGGAGGCGAGCAGGCTGGCAGGGGAGGGCAGTTGGAGGCGAGCAGGCTGGCAAGGTGGGCAGTTGGGGGCCAGCAGGGTGGCAGCAGGGGGAAGATGGGGGCGATCAGGCTGGCTGGGGGGGTCAGTTGGGGGCGATCAGGCCAGCAGGGGGGCATTTGGGGGCAAGCAGCCTGTCGGGGGTGGCAGTTGGGAGCAAGCAGGCTGGCAGGGGGTGGCAGTTGGGGGCAAGCAGGCCGGCAGGGGGGGCAGTTGGGGGTGAGCAGGTTGGTGGTGGGGAGCACTTGGGGGCAAGCAGGCTGGTGGGGGGGCACTTGGGGGTGAGCAGGCCAGTGGGGGGGGGGGAGTTGGGGGTGAGCAGATTGGTGAGGGGGGCACTTGGGGGCGAGCAGGCCGGCAGGGGGGAGTTGGGGGTTAGCAGGCCAGTGGGGCAGTTGGGGGCGAGCAGGCTGGTAGGGGGGTGTTTGGGGACAATTAGGCCGGCAGGCAGAGTGGTTAGGGGTGATCAGGCAGGCAGGCAGGTGAGTGGTTAGGAGCCAGCGGTCCTAGATAGCGAGAGGGATGTCCGACTGCCGGTTTAATGGGATCGGGACTAAACCGGCAGTGGATATCCCCTGAGGGGTCCCAGATTGGAGAGGGTGCAGGCCTGGCTGAGGGACCCCCCCCACCCCCCATTCATGAATTTTGTGCACTGGGCCACTAGTAGAAAAATAAAAAAATATTTCTGAGTAACCTAACTTCATATCCTTGCACAAACATAATAGAAAAATGGAAGAATAGATTCAATTTCTCCTGGGAAAAATGTGAACAATGGTATTGACCTATCTGGGTGGCCATTTGGAAAGAAAGATTCACACCTCCCACTTGTATACTAGGATATGAATATTTCAATTACACTAAAGATTGAATGTAAAAATCAAAACTATAAATGTATTAGAATTAAAACAATGTGGGAGAATTTCTTGGACAATTAGAATAGAAAAGTCTTTTCTAATTATGACCCAGATTCAGAGACTATAGCGGAAACAATTGGTAAATTCAAATACATTTAAAAAAAACACCAAACTTCTGCAAGTAAAAAATACAAGCAAAAACCACACAATAAGCTAACTATAATGCACAAGTGACACATTGGGACAAAATATGCAGCCAGCGGTGCACACAAAGGTTTAATGGAAGAAATTAAAGAATAATTGAAGAAATTCTACAAATCAATAAAGAAAATATCTACAAATGAAGAAAAAATGGACAATAATATGAAAAGACTGTACATAAAAATGAAATACAGATGGTTTTTAAAACACATGACAAGATGCTTCTCTCAGAAAAAGAGGAAATCAAATTTTAAAATATACTGAGTTGCTACTTTTTATATGTCAGACTGGAAAATGATTAAGTCTGATAATATACTCTATTGATGAGGCTTTGTGTAATGAGCATGCCTGCTTGCATGAGAGTATTAGTTGGTGAGATTATTAGTGAAGGGGGTTTTTCAATATCCGAACACATTGCAAATGCATAGACCCTTTGATCGCCAACATTAACTTCTGGGAATTTATACTTGTATATGAAATGGCCTGTAGAAAGTGACCCAGGACAAAGTTATTTATTGCAGCATTGTTTATAGTAGTGGAAGTTTGGAAGCTAACTAAATGGCCATTCATAGGGGAGTGGATAAGTAAATTATGGCATATTCTTAGTTCTACAAAGGAAGGAGGGTGTCCTTTATATTTTTACTAGAGGCCTGGTGCACGAAATGCGTGCACAGGTTGGGGGGGTGTCCCTCAACATGGCCTGCACCCTCTCCAATCTGGGATTCCTCTCACAATCCGGGACCACTGGCTCCTAACCGCTTGCCTGCCTGCCTGCCTGCCTGCCCCTAACCACTTCTGCCTGCCAGCCTGATCGCCCCCAACTGCCCTACCCTGCTGTGACCCACCTCCTCTGTGTGAGATGGTGGAGATGCTGGGACCGGCCTCCTCTGCTCCACGTAGAGCTGCAGGACCCCCACGCCTCACTGTACAGAGTGGCCACAAGGCCCCGCCTCTGCTGTGCATGTAGCCATCTTGTGGCGGCCATCTTGTGGTGGCCATCTTGTGACAACATTGCATGAGGGCATGACGCCACTTAGGCTTTTATTATATAGGATAATGGACATATTCCAAGACATATTGTAAAGTTAAAAACCCAAAGTCCAGAATGATGTATGTAGTATGCAGCCATCTATATTACTGGCTGGGGGTGGTACAGGGAGGTGGGTTTTTGCTTACATTTGCTTATATTTGCATAAAACAACACTGGAAAGAACCTGATTTAATTACTGGTTACCTGGCAAGAAGGGGAGAGGAGGGCATGAGAGAGGAGGAACAAAGTAGGAAGGTGAAACTTTGAATAATTTTTAATTTGGGAACAATATGATTGTTTTACCTAGTCAATAAACTTAGAATGTAAATTGAAATTAAAAATGAATTCTTCTAGGAAAATGGTCGGTCCAAGCTATATCGTAGGCTGTAAATTTTTCTCTCCCACACTTTTAAATTAAGCAAGGCATAAAGGGAGAGTGGAGATGGTGTCAGGACTACTAATAAAAACAGCTCAATGTGCATGCCTTCCTGAAAGTTGGCAAATAACTTTTACAGACACAAGCTCAGCACATTTTATAACTTCAGTCGTAACACTGAGGCCACTGGCTGTGTTTCCTGTGTGTCTGACACCTAGAATTGATTGAGATGCTTTAAAGGGTGTCATGTGAAAATTCAACCCTCATAACTAGAGAGCAGAAAGCTGGTCAGCTTGCCTTCCCCATTTTTGGTTACTTCCTCTGATCATTAATGCCTCCTTCTATGAAAGCAAAGCTAGAAGAAATAAGGAATAAAACTAAATTAGTTTAGTCGTGTTGTGTGTCAGGTCACCCTTCCATAATATTTGGCAGGAATATCATGCCAAATATTATGGGAGGAGAGGAAAGGGGAGAACTCACATGTGCTGTGTTTACATTTTTTACATTTGGTCCTCACCACCATTCCATTTAAGTGGATAAATAGCCCTTTTATTAAATGGGTGAGGAAACAGAGGCTCAGAGGGGTAGGTCCTTGGAGTGAGGAATTGAACCTACATCTGTCATCTCCTAATGTTCCAGAAATGTATGAGACAATTATCATCCTGTGGCAAGCATAAATAACGTCTCTTTCCACCACACCACGTTTGTGTCTTCAAGTTGTACATAGCCCTTGTAAAGGTTTTGATGGGGACCGGTAAAAAGGAATGACCACAAAAATGAATAGAAGAGGAATATGTGAAGAATAGAGGAGAGGGGAGCGAGAAGAAAGAAAAAACATATTTTGTAGTGGAATTGGTCCCTTAGGCTAACGCCAGCTATTTGGGGATTATTCCAAGCTTTGTGTTATCCTGATATATGATAATTGGGTCTAGCTCCCCCCCTCCCCCCCCCCCCCCCGCCTGAGAAAGGAAAATATTGAAATGATGCCTCCTTGCACATTCACCTAAGGTGGCCTTTACTTCTCTGCTGCAGAAGACTTTGTTGATGAACTTTGTTTTGAAACTCCTTTCCTTGAAGGCTAATGGAGCTGACTCAACCAGGTGGCTGTCCCTTTGCATCTTCATTGCTGATAAGAAGTGCAAGCATTAGAGCAAGATTCATATATTTGAATGCTGTTTCACAGGGAATAACTTTGCTTGTCCTAAGTGGTTATTTACATTCACACTGCTAATGGAAGGCCTACGTCCTCAGTGGTAAATATGGAAATCTCAGTAGCAGATAGTGTGTGTGTGTACACACACACACACACACACATACATATACACACACACACACACATATACATACACACACACACACACTAGTGGCCCAGTGCACGAAATTCGTGCACATTAAAAGGGGATTAATTAGAGGAAATAATTTAATATTGCTATTTGCCCTTTCTCTATAATAGAAGTGTCAGAGATGAAAGAAAATTAGTAAAATATATATGAAAACTTTCCTCCTGTCAGAGTCTGGGGCACACCACAGGACCCAGAGTCAAGTTCCCGCCCACCCACATGCGCCTCAAAATCACATGAGACCCAGACCCCACCGTGCCCCCCCCCTTGGGATAGATCCAGACCTGGCTAGTCTCACCCTTGTCAAGCCCTGCTGAGCAGGGAACGTAGCCTCAGGTCCCCTGGCCCAGTGCCAGGACAGGAGGGCGTGGCCTGAGGTCCCCAGCCCAGACCGGGGTGGGGGGCGTGCCTTGAAGTCCCCTGTCAAGCCCTGCCAGGTGTGGGACATGGCCTGAGGTCCCCTGTCAAGCCTCACCAGGTGGACGGGGGGGGGGGGAGGGAGGCACAGCCTCAGGTCCCCTATCAAGCCCCGCTAGGCAGGGGGGCGCAGCCTCAGGTCCCCTGGCTCGGTGCTGGGGTGGGGGTGCAGCCTGAGGTTCCCCGGCCTGGTGTCGGGGTGGGGGGCATGGCCTGAAGTCCCCTGTCAAGCCCCACCTGGTGGGGGGCGTGGCATGAGGTCCCCTGGCCTGGCACTGGGGCCAGGGGAGCAGCCTGAGATCCCCTAGCCCAGCACCAGGATGGGAAGCGCACCTTGAGGTCCCCCGTCAAGCCCTGCCAGGTCGGGGGTGTGGCCTGAAGTCCCCTGTCAAGCCCCACCTGGTGGGGGGCGCAGCCTGAGGTCCCCTGGCCTGGCACTGGGATGGGGGGAGCAGCCTGAGGTCCCCTAGCCCAGCACCAGGATGGGAAGCGCACCTTGAGGTCCCCTGTCAAGCCCTGCCAGTGTGGAAGGCGGCCTGAGGTCTCCTGTCAAGCCCCACGGGGCAGGGGAGGGGGAGGGCATAGCCTCAGGTCCCTGCTGATTGCTTGTTAAGGCTCCTTATGGGAACTTGGCCTCTGCTGTGGGTGCAGCCATCTTTGTGATGGAGTGATGGTTAATTAGCATATTCCCTCTTTAGTAGATAGGATATGTATGTATATATTTAAAAAAAAAACAAAAAAACACCTCAACTGTAGACAAGGGCATATCTCTTTTTGGAGAAGATGGAAATGATTTTCTTGTCCCTTGTTTCACAGCATCCTGATGAGAAGAGATTGGAAGGCCTCTCCAAGCAGCTGGACTGGGATGTTCGCAGCATTCAGCGCTGGTTTAGACAAAGACGCAACCAGGAGAAGCCAAGCACACTGACGAGGTTCTGTGAGAGCATGTAAGTTGCTGTTTTTCTTTTTGAAAGAAAAATCTGCATAGTAACGCATACCATCCCTGAGGTGAAAAATAAAGGCTTGGTCCAGGCTCCAGCAGCCCCTAAAAAGCCATCTGGTGGGGAAAATAGTCCATGAAAAACTGGGGGAATAGTTGGTACAAGTTTGTGGTTTCCACTTTGGATGCACTAAATGAAGTTGGCTTCTGCATGGAGTTCCTACAAAGAAGGCATATTACAGAACCTCCAATGGAATTTTCAGTCAGCCACTTGAATTACAGCACTGAAAATCATTACATTTATAGTTTGAATTTTAAGAGTAGACTTTGTCATGATGTTCTTTCCACTGATAAAGCTGAGACACTAGGATATATTATCGAGGGTCACACTGATGACCTATATTCCTGGAGATTTAAGAAATGGCTGCATTATATTCTTGGGTGAGTTTAATGAAGCATTGCTTGAAGGTGGGGCATGGAATGAAATTCTTTACTATTTCAGAAATGTGAAGTTTATGGTGTGTAAATTATATCTCAAGGAAGCTGTTAAAAATGATAGAAGACCCAGCGAGAACTCTTCTAGCACAGGGATATTTTGAAGTAGTGACACTCAATACATGTATCTACAGGAAAGTTAGAGAAAGGAATAGTGAAGCATTGAGCACATCTCCCACAAAGGGAGGATTCTGCCTCATTGTTCTAGTTGGTTTTCCTCCTCTGGGATACCTGGTACCTGTGTCTAACCGTTCTTTCCTTTCTTTGGGAGCTTTTTCCTGACACCTGGTCATTTAACAGAAGTGCTGTCAGTGTAGCTCCCTCCATTGCAGGCTCTTTCTATTTGGGGTTAAAGTTACATTTTCAGGTCTGGCTTTCAATTATGCCCAAAAAGTGTTTTAGCAATTGTAATCTAAATCTTAAAGGAAAACCTAATCTTCTAGGTCAGTGGTCGGCAAACTCATTAGTCAACAGAGCCTAATATCAACAGTACAACGATTGAAATTTCTTTTGAGAGTAAAATTTTTTAAACTTAAACTTCTTCTAACACCACTTCTTCAAAATAGACTTGCCCAGGCCGTGGTATTTTGTGGAAGAGCCGCACTGAAGGGGCCAAAGAGCCGCATGTGGCTCGCGAGCCGTAGTTTGCCGACCACGGTTCTAGGAGAATGAGTGAGAGGCAGAATAATGTCATAAATCCTAGGGCTGGATAAATATGGGGTGCATTAACAGGGTTTTCAGGAGGTCAGAATATTTATAAAACATGGAAAAACAGCCTCGTAGATACAATCTGCAAAGCCCTTCCTGTAATTGAAGTTAGTGGCAGATTATGGAGAAAGGATTTATGCATCTGAGCTCCTGCTTAGAAGCTGGGATTGCTTCCTGGTCTGGTCCTGTCAATACCCAAAGGGCCAGGGCTCCATCCTAGAACTGCAGGTCTGACTAGGGGTGAAGTGGGGTCTCAGCACATGCCCACACACTGAAGCTCAGGTGCCATTTGCTCCAGCTCCCACTAACATACTTGGTAACTCCATGCTAGCCCTTTCTACACTATGCTGAGTCTACATCAGCGTGTGTAGGAAGCAGTCACCTGGATCCTGTTAAAATGCAGGTTCTGAGTCAGTCGTTCTGGGATGGCAGCTGAGAGTGCTTTGTTAGCAAATTCCCAGGCTATGATGCTGGTCCATGGATCACTTTGACAAGCAAAGCTCAACGTTATACCAATGTCTATGTCTTCTCCCTGAATTCAGCTGGTTCTTACCTGCATACCACAATCACCAGGATGATTACTGTTACAATTAGTTAAAAATATTTTAATTAGTTAAAAATATTATTATATTTAAAATTGTTTTTCTTGAAATATTAATGCTTATTTCATATAAATGGCTAATTATTTTGTGTCTACAATCTAGTAATAGATTTATTTTGTATATTATATAAAAAAACTTAATGTATCTGTTTTAAATTAAAAAAGAAAACATTGTGCTAAAGGAAAGAAACCAGTCACAAAAGGCCACATAGTGTATGATTCCATTTATAGAAAATGTCTAGAACAGGCAAATCCCTAAGACAGAAATCAGATCAGTGGTAAGGAGGGAGGGTTGGAAAGCGACAGCTGACAAGTACAGGGTTTCTTTTTTGGAGTGATAAAAATGTTCTGGAATTAGCCCAACTGGTGTTGCTTAGTGGTTGAGTATTGACCTATGAACCAAGAGGTCCCCGGTTCATTTCCTGGTCAGGGCACATGCCTGGAGTTGCAAGCTCAATTGCTAATGCAGGGCGTGGAGGAGGCAGCCAGTGGATGTGTGTCTCTCATCAATGTTTCTATCTCTCTCTCCTTCTCTCTTTAAAATCAATAAAAGCATATTTTTAAAAATGTTCTGGAATTAAAAAAAAATTCTAAATGACTGCTAGAGGCATGGCAATGTGAAGGCACAATGTGGGGGTTGGGGGTGCATAAAGGTATCAATTATGATCTCTTCCCTTGGGTAGCTTATTTATAATAGTGTCATGTAAAATGTAATATCTCAATATGTGAGAGTCAAGACAGGTATTAAAAAATAATCATATACATGTGCTAAACGATTGGTATGCACAGGCAGTAACTAACTAAAGATTAAAAGATAAAGATCAATTGTGGGTTAGAGCACACACAGGGGTTGCTGGGACTAGAACTGAATCTTTACCAGTGGCCTTTGACCCTGTTGCAGAAGACTG
Source organism: Corynorhinus townsendii (assembly GCA_026230045.1). Taxonomy (NCBI): domain Eukaryota; kingdom Metazoa; phylum Chordata; class Mammalia; order Chiroptera; family Vespertilionidae; genus Corynorhinus; species Corynorhinus townsendii. The sequence goes on along the minus strand of JAPDVU010000005.1, from coordinate 49,699,385 downwards.
TTGATGAACTTTGTTTTGAAACTCTTCTCCCTTGCCCTCTAGGTTGACAATAGATTCTCCTGCCTTTCTGAGGACTTTTGTTTGCATCATTTATTCTTTTATTTTCCTTATTGTCTTTAATGGGCCACTTCTCCAGATTCAGTCTTCCATCTCTCATTTCCCTTTCTACCTTCCATCCTCTGTGTAAAAGGATTTCTTTTCTCTCACAACTTCTTCCAAAGCCATGTGTCCAGTGAAAATGTTTCTTCTGAGTCACCTCCAGCTGGCAACTCTGATTTGCTTCTACTCCTGACTTCTCTTTTTCTCGTATTCTTGTATGCTTCTGTTCTGTTACAGGCTGGAAACAAACCAGCCAGCCCCTGAGATCCATTAGTTCTTTGTAAAGCCACTGCAATGGCCCCAGTCCTGATGGGTCTCATAAATCCCATTGTTTATCTGATATTCTTGTTTGCTGCAAAATTGTTTTTTACATTTTCCTAAAATACTGTTATCTCCATGGCCTGCTGCTTTAAAACCTTAATGATTTTCCTACAACTGTAGGATCAATATTAGGCTTCTTAGCCTGATATAGTCTGGCCTTTATCTGTTTGATGTTAGTTACCCAGATGACCCCTTTCTTCCAGAGGGCTATGTTTCCACTGTCCATACTTTGTTCATTCCTGCCTTGGTTTGTTTCATGCTCCTGATTGGGAACCTCTACCTTCCTCTGTCCCAACCCTTTACCCCATATCCATTCTTCAAACCCCAGGCCCTCTCGGAAATGTGTTGTGACTGTTGGGTCTGGAGGGAGCACTACTTCTTCTGAATTCTTAGTCCTTATTGGAAGAGCTAGTCACTGAATACCGAGTCACCTGTTTACTTATGTGGTTATTTATCTTTTCATAGCTTGTCTATATAGTCTCACCCTAATTATATCATATGTGCTCCTTGAGGGCACAAGAACCACATCTTGTTTTTCTTGCATTCTTCTCTGCCTTTACCACAACATGTAGACGCTGCTGAATCAATATTTGTCGAATGACTCTATGTTCAGATGACATTGTTTTGGAAGAATTTACTGATCTAAGTTGGCATACTGCCCCTACCCCCAATGAAGAGTGTCTAATATACTTGGACTTTACCTAAAATTTATCTGGGGATTATTACTGAACTATGGAATGCTCCCAGCCAATTTTAAAAGCAGAAACCAGAGGGAAAGAATGGGATAGCAAAGAAGTACATTTAGATAGCACCACGGAAAATAAAACAGAATTATATTGTTTTGCGCATGCACACATGTATGTCACAGTTATTTACTCACCACTTTAAAAAATAATCTGGGAAAGCCATCTTAACCAGGGATTCACTTCATAATCACCTGGTAAGCTTTCCAAAATACATACACATGCCCAGGTCCCACACCAGCATGTCTGATTAAGTGTGGGGACTCAGGTGGGGTCTGGACATGCATATCTTGGAAGAAATACCCTGAATACTGATGACACACATCTCTGGTTAAGAAGCACTAATCTCTGAGAAGAGATGACTGCTGTTCAAACCTACTAAACAAGCAAGACAACACAACTTTGGAGCTTCTAGATCTAGGACCCCAATGGAGAGATTCTGTAGTTTTTTTGTTATGTAAGTACTGCTTTAGAAACCATAGCATCCCTCCGGGGGAATTGTATTTCATCTGTCAGCAGCATAGAATGCACCAAGATGCATGCCAAACAGTGCTTATAACCATCTGCTGGCATGTCCAATTTTGGGCACACCCATTTAACGCAGAAGGACTGAGTAGGAGAAGCTGTTCAGCAAGTAATGTGTTGAAACATTGACGTGGTATTTTTTTTTCTCTTCATGCTGATGTCAGTCATTTACAGCTGTGTTTGTTTTGATGAATATTTCTTCCAGAAGCATTTCAATCTTTATTGGAAATTGAAATAGAGATTTTCAAGAGGGAGTAAAGAATTTATAAAAATGAGATGTCATGTGAGACATTTTAGGAGAAACTGGCTCTGAATGGGAGCCATTTAACTGGGGGATCAGGCTTTGAGGCTTCACCTTCCTCCTCTTACAATATCTGGATAACATAAAAGTAAATATCTGAAATGAAGATATCTGCAGGGTGACACAGGAAGGGGCAGAGATAAATTTTCAGAGTAAAATGCTTTCCTCTCAATTGTGCCCTACCTATGCTCATTATTTTTGAATATTGTGCAGTAGGTTTAATAGCACACATCTGGGAGTAAATATTATGTGTGGCTTTCACTTCAGCAGTCTCTATTTGATTGGACAGATAAATCTCCCACATGATAACCTGAAAATGTAGGAGAAGGAATAGTCATGTTTCACAGATTAGTGATAATTTATTTGGATTGAAGTTTGATCCGTGTGGAGACTTGTTATAAGATGCGGAATCAAGATTGTCTTTTGTTTAGGGATTCCATTTTAGACTTGATGCTGATTAAAATTATCCTTAAATGCTTCTGTGTCTGTATGCTTCTGTTAGTGGTAGCACAATGACCAAAATCTGGGAACCTTTTGAAATTGTGTCTTCATTTCTGCAAAGAAGGCCTGTGGTCTTCTTAATTTGTGATTCCATTGAACTAAGGATAACTCAGCATGAGAAACGAGTGGCTTAACCAGTTGCCTTCATGCCACCAACTCGGTCACTGCTTTTATTTGTTAGCTGTTTTATTTGAACAAATCAGCAGTGCTGTCTGTGACTTCAATACGAAAGTGGAGCCTTATAATTGAGGGGTGAAAAGGGTCGGGGTTGTACAGGAAGCAACAAGTTGAGTCTCATATTCCTTTATTTCAGATTAGTTTTTGATCTGAGGAAATTGTCTGGTTTTTATAACTCAGTCACCTGTTTGAAAAAAAAAAATCAACTACACATTTGTAAACTGCTTTAGAATTTTCCATATTCCACACTAGCGATGGACAAAATTTGCCAAAAAACAATTCAGTTTTGATGATTTTCTCCATTAGATCATGACGTGAGCATCTTTTGCAAAGTTCACCATCAAAGTTATGCTGGAAACTGATGCGGTTTCAGAACAGGAGAATAAGAAAAGTGATGTCTTCATTTTATCAGTACTGGGATACATGATCAGCAGTGTGTCGATACTGATCATAAGTCTGAAAAAACATTAATCGTAAATTTGGGGATAACCACTTAGGTCTTGAATAGTATAAGGTTGAGTTGTTTTGTTGCTGTGAAGGTGGTGATTATTTTTCATTAATACAAAATCATTCCTAGGTTGGTGAACAATTTCCATCATTCAAAGTACATAGTTACTCTGGCCTCATTATTGTTCAAATTTGGTGTTGAAGGCTATTCTTGACTATTTCCAGTGGTTTTAAATCGGTGGGTTGTATTCAGGTCAGTTTTGATGTTGGAACAGGAGTCAGGAAACTTTTCCTGTAAATGGCCAGAAAGTAAATATTTTAGGCCACATGAGCCTGGTGACAATTACAACTCTGCTGTTATACACAAAAACAGCCCTAGACAATGCAAATGTGCATGGCTGGTTTTCAATAAACCTTTATTTATGGATACTGAAGTTTGAAGTCATCATTTTCAAGTGTCATGAAGCATTATTCTTAATTTTTTCTCCCAGCAATTTAAACATTTTACAACTATTCTTAACTCACGGGCTGTACAAAAACAGATGGCCTTCTGGATTTGGCTGGTAAGCCATTGTTTGCTAAGTGCTTTAGGATTACAGTAATATTAACAGTTCTTTCAGAGTTTCAAGAAAGAGAATGTGTTCTTATAGCACCAGGCGCAGTAATCCATTGCTCAGAGTGTTGCCATGTAATAGAAGCATTATGACAGTTCTATAATTAGTCCTGAGACCCATATGGTGCCTTAATGCAGTTTCATTTAGCTCAGTCAAGCCCTCTTTGAATTTATTAGTATTCTTAGGCAGCATCGCTTTCACTACAAACATTATGAAGATTGATGAACCTGACTATAGGCAGTCTATTCTTTTGCCTTGAATAAGCTCTTAAAACCTTTCTCCTTCTTTCCGCTCCAGATCTACCATCTGTAGCAAGTTAACTCGGGTTTTCCAATTAAATCAAGCCTCTCACATTCCTTGATGGCATATGGCTAGGCCTCTAATCCAGGTGTACTGGCTAATTAAGGAAAACATAGTTTTTCTAAAAATATCAAAGAGGCTGTACTTTGGTCAAGCTGGCTGCATACTCAGTATTGTTGGTCAGTTCTCTTTAAATATTCAGTTTCTTAAGGCTCTGTAGCCTGGAAGTCCGAGTTCCAATAATTTTGTTCAACATGGAGTTGGAGAGTGATGAAAAGGACAGAGGATAGCCCTGGCCAGGTGGCTCAGTTGGTTGGAATGTCATCCTGTACACCAAAAGGTTGTAGGTTCAGTTCCAGTCAGGGCACATACCTAGATTGCAGGTTCAGTCCCCAGTTGGGGCATGTATGGGATGCAGTTTCTCTCTCACATTGATGTTTCTCTCTTCCTTCCTTCCTCTCTCTCTAAAATCAATGAACATCCGCAGGTGAGGATGGAAAAAAAAAAAGACAGAGTAAATTGAAGAATAAATGAATTAAGGCCTAATATTCTCATTTAATTCTCGTCTGCCATATTTTGAATTTATACATAATTTCTCTTTGTTGTTTAATCTATTTTAAAAGTTATTATTTAGGACAAAATTATGAAAATCATTATAATCAACTTTGATTACAGGAGATATATAAAATGTTTGTAAAATTTAGAGAAAAATCCTCCAAAGCCTACCAAGCAGAAATTAATTCTTCAATCTTTTCTGCTTATACAGGATTGTAGTCTACATGTGTACCCACACAAATACACATACATGCTCTGTATCTAAGTTTGGTGCCTGCCCTTCTCGAGACTTTTTTTTATAGAACCCACCTCATCAGAGTGTCTGAAGAAGACTATAGAAACATTATGTTTTATGCTTTGTCTTCCGGATCCATAAGTCACTATTCTCTGAGTGGCAATACAGTCAGTTGTGCTATACTGTGATGTATACAGTCCACAAAATTGCATAACAGAACAAAACAAAATAACACAGGGTTTATGAGAAAAATGAGTCAGGACACAACACTCAAAAACTTCATCAGTGACATTAAAAAAAGAGTTAGGAACCTAGTAAAAACAGGTGTATAGTGTTTAACATGTGTTACACATGTTAAATGGTTAAAAAATAGGGTTTACCTTTAAAAAAAACCTGATGTTTGCTTGTAAATTGCTGTTGGGTATTAGTTTGCTAATACATAACAAAATCCCACAGACGGGTGGCTTAAACAACAGGAATTTGTTTCTCACAGTCTAGAAGCTAGAAGTCCAAACTCAATATGTCACAGGGTTAGTTTCTCTTGATGCTTTTCTCATTGGCCACCTTCTCCCTGTGTCCTCACATCGTTTTTCCTCTGTGCATGCTCACCCTTGATGCTCCTTCTTATAAGGACACCAATCATATTGGACCAAGACCCTAAACTTAGAATCTCATTTAACCACAGTTACTTCCATAAAAGCCCCATTTTCAAATACAGTCACATTAGACTTTAGGGTTTCAATGTATGGACGTTGGGAGGCACAATTCTGTCTATAACAGTATTGGAAGGGTTACAGCTCATAATTTCTATGAAGCGGAGAAAGGAAGATGATCCAAAATTGGGGAGAGCAAGTTGTAATACCAGATGGGTGTGGCTCGTAGCACGTGTGAATTGAGGTGGCTTGGAGATGTTTGAGAGGGGTGCGTGTGTTTTGTGTATTCCTGCACTGCTCAGGCTAACTCAGTGTAGTTCTCTGCAGTTACCTAGAGCTTCTGGCAGATGAAATCACATATAAGCAATTATGAAATTCTTGTTATACTCACATAACACTGGAAGGCATTCATGGTTTCACAACAAGCTTTGCAGGGAGACTAATGGAACAGGGTAGTGATGTGGTGGGGGAGCTCTGGAGCCCGGTAGTCCGAGTTCCAGTCTTTTCTCTAGGAAAAACCTCTGGGGTATTTGGGACAGATGTTTGCCCCCCCTCAGTTTCAGTTTCTTTCTTTGTCAAATGGGCAGGTAGTGCCTGCCTCATAGGGTCATTGTGGAGGCTAAATAAATGAGTTACCATCTATACAGTGTAGAAAAGTGTGTGGCACACACAGGGGTGGTGAATGTTAGGTACTGTCAACACCATCACACAGCCAGTTGTTCGTCAAGCTGGTGTAACAGGAGCAGCAGCAAATAGCTAGTATTGTGTCAAAACCGTGCCCTGGCAGTGTGGCCCCCCCATCGGCACATGACCTACCACAGGCAGCTCCGGTGTTTGTCATTTTTGATGGAGAGATCCAAGGAGAACAGGTTCTCAATTTAGATGAAGCTCTTTTGTTCTGTGGAACCCCAAAAAGACAGAACCATGCGACCTTGTGAGGTCACAGGGCTGTCAACGTGGGCTTTACTTACACACAAGAAAAAGATGCCAAACCCATCTGGGTTCAGAGGGTCAGAGCCCTGGGCTTGCTGTTGTGCAGCAACGTGATAGAAGTGGACAAGAAAGGGCATCCTACTTCATCAGGGACCCGTGTCCACTGTGCCTGCAGAGGCCAGGGCTTTTGCGGCATCACATGAGAAATGGCAGACCACACAGTGAATGTCTTTGAGCCACAGTGGTTTAAAATTTGCCAGGTGATTCTGAGGAGGGAGGACACAGCTTCCCTCTGCCAGGAGCAAAGCGTGGAGCCCAGCAGGGCTGGCTTTCGTAGAGCCACCTGTGCTAGAGCCAGGACAGTCTGATCAGCTGTGGGAGGGGCCAGCGTGGCCTCTTAATGTGGGAACTTGAGTTAAATGTAATGTGTACTGGTTATCTCCTTTGTGCTAAGGAGGCAACTGACCTTGAACAAATTTGAGGCTGGGAATCAAATGTACCTGGTTCATGTCTTGGCTCAAACTATGGTACCCTTAGCGAGTAATTTAACCTTGCTAGGTCCCAGGGGCCTCTTCTGTACAGGACAAATGACTTCCTCACAAGGTCATTTGGGAATTAAATGAGGGTTACATATAATGTGCGTCTCTCCATGCCTGAGGCTGCAAAGTTGAATAAACAACCATTTCTGACCTTGTGGGACTCACAAGGGCAATTGATTCTCCTTATTAGTAAAGTTGGTCAAGACATCAGATAGGGAGCTATATAACCTGTGATACTTAAGTGATGTGACTTATTTCTAAGGCCTTTTCCTTATTGCCCTAGCCATGGAGCTTTCTGGGTCTTGTATCTTAATGTGCCATCAAGAGAACTAATTTTAGATTGTTGAGAAGGAAACACTTTGTTGCTTCCTCTTGGGAATCTGGTCCAGTTTGCTCTCTCTTTCTGTCCTTCTCTTTACTCTGCCTCCTGCTGTTCCAGGGCCAGAGCTTCTGCTTCCCTCTGGCTATTTGCCCTCCTGTGATTAGCTCATGGCGGTCACATCCCGTGGCAAGGGGCAGACAGGAGCCCTAAAAGAATCCTCAACCATTACTAATTTGACTGTAATTGTCTTAAAAGTTGGTGCAATGCACATGACTCCTGATGTTGAAATATAGTACCTAGTCATTTGAAGAGTGAATGTTTGTGTATAGGGTGGTGGTAGAGGAGTGTGAGCATGTGGACAAAGTAGCAAGAGGCCCAGCCATTTCCCCTTTGGGAAGATCTGAGCAGATTCCAAGTGACTATTGGGGAAGCAGATCTTTGGGGTTTCTCTGTAGGCCTCCCCAAATTCAAATTCATAATCAGATGGGAAACTTAACTAAATGCAATGAAGGCCAATTACTTTCATTTTAAATGCAAGTCAAGCTGCTGGCAGTGTCCATTGGGCTGTCTTGACTTGAGAGAATTTAAGTATTGTAGAAAAATGGCTTTAAAGCCCAGCTGGCATGGCTCAGTGTTTGAGCATTGACCTATGAACCAGGAAGTCAATATCCGATTCCTGGTCAAGGCACATGCCCAGGTTGCAGGCTCGATGGGGGGCGTGCAGAAGGCAGCCGATCAATGACTCTCTCTTATCATTGATGTTTCTATCTTTCTCTCCCTCTCCCTTCCTCTCTGAGATCAATAAAAAATATATTAAAAATGATTTTAAATGTGTACAGTATTTCTTATTTGGTCTATATACCATCTCCATAGCAGTTGCTATGTAGAATAGAGATTTTCAACTGGGGTCCACAAGAATTTTTAAAATAAATTGTCAAGCAGTACCTGACTATTTAGTCATGGGCCCTGACCTCTTTTCCCTTAGGTTGTCAAAACAAAAAATTGATAGCAGCAACACAACAATAGCCGTCCAGTGTGAATGAATCAAAATTATATCTATTTTTTGTCCAATCAGCAAAAATATATTTTCGATGTGCAGCAGAATTTTAGTAATTAGTTTATGTATGTTGTGAGATGAAAAGGTTGAAACTTGCTGATGTGGGAAGTTAATGATACTGTTTTTCGGAGGATACATTGCAAATGAGGTGATGGAGCGAGCACCATGACATACAGGTTAGCAGCAGAATTGGCATTAAAGGTTAGTGCACAAGTCTTGGACATTTCACTTAATTCTTCAGGGTTCTGATAATATCTGTACCCCTTGTATTTAGCCACAGATATAGTGACATTTTATATTTTCATCTTACATATGATTACATAACATTAGGGTTTCTTCAGATGTGCTGGGTGCGTAATGCTGGTAGGAGAATTAGATCCTAAGTAAGAAGGGGAAACCAGTGTTTACTGAGGTTATGTTTTATTCCGGATACTTCAGTGGTTCTCAACCTTTCTAATGCCGCCACCCTTTGATACAGTTCCTCATGTTGTGGTGACCCCCAGCCATAAAATTATTTTCGTTGCTACTTCATAACTGTAATTTTGCTATTGTTATGAATCGTAATGAAATGTCTGTGTTTTCCGATGGTCTTAGGCGACCCTGCTAGCGGTTCTCAACCTGTGGGTCGCAGGACCTTTGTAGTTGATCCTTATGGCCAATGTGTGTAGTATGCTCAGTATGTAAAACCTTTCGTTTAAAAACCCCTGAAGAAACTGAAGCAAAGAGAGATGGAGTAACAACCCATGTCACACAGCTAGTAAGTGACAGAGTTGGAATTTGTGCCCAAGTCTGCCTAAATCTGGAGGCTTGTGTTATTTCAGCAGCACAATGTTAGAGAAAGCTCAAGAACGGTATATTCCCACATTCAGAGCAAACATGGAAAGGGGGCTCTTTGGTGTTTTATTGCACATCCTGGTCTCCTTTCTGTTTCCTGTTCCCCTGCAGTTTATGAGGGACTAGGATTCAATGTCGTTGCTTTCTCCTTGGCACGCTGATTGCACTTTGAGTCATTCTCTACTAGTGCACTTGGAGACTTGCTATTTTCACTCTTTGAGTCTCTCTCCGCTATTAAGCTGTCTACTGCCTTGGCTGCTGGGACTGTCGTCTTCATCTTCTCTTCCCCACGGCTCAGCACAGTGCTGGTGCTCTGTAAACCCCAATAACTGTCTACTGAATGAATCAATTATTTGTATTAAGGACTGGATTGAACCTCTAGGGGCGAGAGGACTGAATTTAATTAGAAGAAGCTCAAGTTTATTGTCTTTGAAATTGTCCTAGGGAAGATTGAGGTGGGGAAGAAAGAGGCAGGAAGGGCTTTTTGGAGGAGGAGGCACGGTGGTGTTTTTAGGGATGATTACATTGGCCAGGTAGAGAAAGAGAGTTCGGTTGCCAGAGACTCTCCAGGGAGTGGGAATTGCCTGGGGAGAATGGTGGGTTTGAGGAACTCCAGTCAGCAGGACGGGTGGCCAGGAGAGGGAAAGCCAAGAGGTGGGTGTGGACCTGTTGCCAAGCTAAGGCCCTGGGCATTTCTTCCCACCCTCTCCTCTCTATATGTTTAGGGCCATCTGACCTTCTGCTCTAAAATGTCCTCATTTTGCCTGCTTTCACTAAAAGTCCATCTTTACTGACTGCTTGGCTCATTTAAGAATGGAGATGTGTTTTATTATCGGTGCCTAATACCAATGTCTGACTAAATTTGAACCCTTTCATTCTTTTGTTAGAAAAAACACTTGCTCATTGAACATAAATCTCTCACGTAATAGAGATGATTCTGAGCAGGCACCTTCCTTGTGTGGTCTGCCTTGCAAACTTTATCGTATCTACTAAAAAGGATAATTCAGTGCATTGCATTGTCATGATGACCTCCTCCTCTTTATCCCCCAGCCCCCCGCACAAACATGCAAACATTAAACATCCAAAGGAAAAAGAAAGAAATCTAAGTTAAATTATCGCCTCACTATTGGCTACACCAACTGTGTCATATTTTACAGAAAATTACATCAGAGTGTGAGACCCATGCTGGTATTAGGCCATTAACTCGGCCTCTGCAATCAAGGTCCAACCTTGAATAAACAAGCAAACCAGGGCACACAGTCAGGACAGATTGTCCCAGAAAATCCAGAAAAAAAGTCATGTGCCCACAGGACTTAATTCACTTCAAATTCCCAAATGGTTATGGAGGACCTTTTTGTTGCAGGGGTAAGTGTTGAGGGACTTAAGGGTAAAAAGAACAGAATGGCTGTTCCCTGGTGCTCTTTATAGGAAAGAAAGGCACAACGACTTAGAAAAAGCTCTAGGCGCATGTAGGTGTCCTTGGCGACAAGGCTGAGTCATCGTATTGTAATGAGTTCTTGTGGGCTAGCAAACTGAATTTCAGATAAACAAATCTAAGAATTGGTCAATGTAGAGAGCTTTCTGTAGATTATTTTCACGATGGATGTGGGGGGCAGAATTCATTTTGAAGTTTATAAAATACTGAATTTTGTTTGTGGAATTTTTATCTTTAGAAGAACATGGTGCATCTGGTGCTGTCCATGGAATAACAAGTGACCATGTTGTAATGGGATTGTGCCAGACCTTCCTACGATGAGGCATGTACCATGAAGCCTCACTGTGTTTGTTTGTGTCCTGGGTGCTAGTAGTGTCACCAGGTCTGCAAATTCTTTACTTGTGATGGCCCTTATTTGGTGCCTCTTCTCTGTAGAAACCAGCTTTCACCCGGAGCCATGATTGATCTTTCTTTCAGGTCTCCTTTCCTTCTCTGTGGTTAAGAAGAATAGGACAGGAATAGGTGAGGGGCTATAGTGTAAGGTGGAAGTGCTTTTCAGCTTATATCAGGGCCAACCCAATGATCTGAAGGTTGGGATACTGTTTTCAGGAAAAGTAAATTTTCAATGTATGGGGAATATGGTACATGTCATGTTCTGTGAGATAAGGTTGAGAGGCTTAAACCTGTACCTGCAGCACTAGTTGGTAGGCCCATGCAGATCTCAAGAAGTAGCCAAGTACAGCATTTCCTCCATTGTTGTTCTTCATATGTGTTTTCAGTGGAAACTCTTGGGTTTTGTTTTCTTTTCAATATTCATTAAGATTATAGTTTTCATCTATTTTCTCTCCCGTTATTTATTTTAGTGGTAGAAATGTGTCCAATTTGAATGGATTTCAGTTGTTATTGATTTTCTGAAATAGGACTTGTACCTGTGGGCATGATTTCAATTTTATTCATTCAAAATAAAATATTGTTTTATAATGAGTTATGAAGTGTTCACGTGAAACCTAGCTTACCCCCTGGAGTACTAGAATCTAAAGCTCCTCTTGCTACATGACTCACAATGTTTTTATTTCTGTTTTTCCCCCCAGAACTTATGTGGTTCAGTTAACATTTTTTGAGCATTTACTACATGCTGGGTTTTATATCAGATACTAGATGGAAATATAGGACTATATTTGATGAATAAATTACACTATTTCTTTACCCTCTAAAACTTAGTTTCCTTATCTATAAAGCTGAGCTAATAATCTAAAAAAAATGACAGAATGAAATAAAGTAATTCCTATAAAGCAGCCTGAATATGACAAACACATAGTAAGAACTCAAGAAAAAATTTTGATCGATTTGAATTTCTGTATATTAGAGGCTGACAAAATGGATTGAATTCCCCTACCTAGTCAAGTACTATTTCCAGTTTTCTTAATACTCTAGGGCAGTGGTCGGCAAACTCATTAGTCAACAGAGCCAAATATCAACAGTACAACCATTGAAATTTCTTCTGAGAGCCAAATTTTTTAAACTTCTTCTAACACCACTTCTTCAAAATAGACTCGCCCAGGCCGTGGTATTTTGTGGAAGAGCCGCACTCAAGGGGCCAAAGAGCCGCATGTGGCTCGCGAGCTGCAGTTTGCCGACCATGGCTCTAGGGGACTGCATTGCCATTATGCATTTTTTATAGGTTTTATTTCCCAAATGTCTGAAGATGTAATTATTTGGTAGGTCTGATGTGATGGTTTTTGTTGGAGGAACTAAAACTCATAATTTAAATGTTTTCTTCCTTGCTTTAATAAAATGCTTCTTTTGGAGATCAGTGAGAACATGGTTTTCTGGCTTTCTGACTTTTAAAGTGGCGTGTAATTTGTGACCACAATTTTATATGTCCAGACGCAGGATAAGGCCCTTGTAGTGGAACTAGGAGGTTTATATCTTAGGCAAAGAAGTCAGGGCTCACAGGGCGCAGTGGGCATGAGGAGACAAAGCTGGCACCTTAGACCCTCATGATCAAAATAGTATTTCAAAATTAAAAGGGGACCACAGCGTTGTTGTGAACATATAAGGTACTCGTTCTTTTCAAGCACTTCAATAAATATTAGCACTTATGCTGATGATCTTCAGTAGTAGCCCTGTAATTTTCTCTAATGCAAAGCAGGACCATCCCAGTCTAGACTCACTTCTTGAGCAAGTTCTAGTGTTTCCTACGAATTTTATGAGGACCTATAAATATTGATTTCTTTTTGGCCTGTATCACTAGGTGGAGGTGCTATGCTAGACTCCCCTTCTTGGCCTCTGCTTATGCTGTCACCTCCCCCTCCCAGCTTCCCATCCTCAACCTAGAATGCCCTTTCCCCAGCCTCATCTATTTGATAAATATATGATCTCAGCTCACTTCCATTTGGCAACCTGGGGACATTTATTGAGTGACTAATTCATGCCAGGTACTGTGCTTGGTGTCTAGTTGAGAGCAGACCTGGAAACTGATCATAATAACCCCTGTGGTCTCATGTACTCATTGAAGGAGTCATCATACTCCTATTCTCTTTCCCCAAATAGAACTGACAGTTTCCATTTCTGTGTACCTATTTCATAATAATGATAATAGTTGATTGTTCTTACTTATGTTTCTTTTTATCAGATAGTCTATAAGCTCCTTTAGGACAAAAAGTCTATATTACCCCTGAATATCCAGCACTTGGATTGTGCCTATGCATAGAAGGTGCCCAGTTAATGTTTTTAGAATGAGTGAACCCATATTTTAGGGCTAATGATCTTCTAGAGATTGTTTGCCATGTCTTTTTCCTCATGTATTGCCCAAATATATTTTGAGTGCCTATTGTGCCAGGCAGTCCTGTAAGACATTTCAATGGGGAGGAGACAATAGGCAAGTAAGGAAAATATATAGGATATTATATGGTATGGAGTATCATGGAGGAAAATTAAGCTGAATGAAAGATCAGGAGTGTGTGTGGGTATGAGCATTTAGAGGTTGTCAGGCAGTCATTTCTGAGAAGGTGACATTTGAGCCAAGGCCTGAGGGAGGTGAGAAAACCTCCTTCAGCAGAGGAGCAGCTGGATATATGAATAGGGAGTCTATGGACAAGGCTGAAGATGTAAATGTGGCAGTTATCAGTGAATAGATGGTATTTAGAGCCGGAGAATGTGAGGTCAGGATAAATACAGAAAACATCCAAGGACTGAGCCTTGAGGCATGTTCCTGTTAGAGATGGCGGAGCTGAAGAGGAACTAATAAAGAAAAGTGCAGGAGGGACCAGTGAGAAGAAGGAAGCCAAGAGAAGGTGTTAATGATCTACTGTATCAAACATTACTCATAGGTTGTACAAGTGAGGAGTGAGAAGTGACCGTTGAATTTGGTCATTGGTGTCACAAAAGTCATTGGTGTCTTTGATAGCAGGTTGAATGGAGTGGTAGGGTGACACCTCAATCTAAGAAGCCCCAAGAGAAAATGGGAGAAGAAAAATTATAATATGGGGAACTCTCAAGAAGTTTGTTGTAAAAGGGTGGTTCAGAGAAAGAGGGTGGTCCTTGGAGAAGGAATGTGGGATTAAATATTTTTTTAAGAAGGGGAAAATTATGAAATGTTTTGAATGCTAATAAGAGTGATCCAACGGAGAGGGAGAAATTGAGGATGTGAGAGAGGGAACAGATGACAAAAGCCATGTTCTCCTCTAGTCAGGAGGAGCTGGGATGTGGCTCACATGTACCAGCTGCCTTAGGTAGGAATATGCATGGTTCATTGGTGGTAACAGGAGGGAAGCCATACCTGAACAAGGGTGCAGGCATGTAGAGAGCTCATGGCAAGCCAAGAGATTATCTCTATCATCTCAATGAAATAGGAAACAGGGTCATCAGCAGAGAATAAGGGGGAAGGCAGAGATACTGGAATTTTGAGGAGAGAGGAGAAAGTATGAAATGGTTGTCTGGAAGTGTCTTTATTAATTTCTGTGTGTGGAGTGTGTTTACCTGTGTGTGGGGTGAGGCATCAGTAGTTTGCCTTTTCTAGAAATGAAAAGTGTTGTTGTCAGAGGAATGTGGCCCTCCACAGGTGCTCCTCTTCCAATCCAAAAGTCTGCTGGGCAAGCCTTGACAGTGCAGTGACTGGCCACTTGAATGGAAAATTAGGTTGAAAGCAGACTTGAGAAGGTTAGAGCCCTTGGTACAGCTTTAAGGTAGGCATTTATCAGGGCAGACTGTGGAACTGGTGTTAACCAATGTTCTGGGTTGAATGACTATGGCCTTCCAAAATTCCAGTGTTGAATTCCTAACCCTCAATGTGAGGTTATTTGGAGGTGGGGCCTTTAGGTGATAATTAAGTTTAGATGTTGTTGTGGGGGTGGGTCCTGCATGATGGGACCAGTAGCCTTATAAGGAGAGGACAAGGGCACCAGAGCTTTCTCTCTTCTCTGTGCTTACACAAAGAAGTCATGTGAGCACACAGCGAGATGGTGGCCGCCTGCAAGCCAGGAAGAGGGCCCTGAACAAAATCTGTATCTGCTGACACTTGATCTTAGACTTTCCAGCCTCCAGAACTGTGAGAAATAATTGTCTGTTAAGTAAGCCACCCAGTCTATAGTATTTTGTTATAGCAGCCTGAGCTAGGACAACCAAGGAACTACTCATTCTTGAACTATATCGTTTGCCCATTCATTGTTTACAGGAGCTCTTTCCTAGGGGAGGGAGGGCAAGTCACTTACGCCCTTTAGTCAGTCTGTAACTTTACAGACACTCAAGGAACAAACCTGACGCATGGAGCCTATTTGGCATGCTCACCTTTAAGGAAAATGCCCCATCTTGATAAAGCACTCTTCTGTCTTTTAGTTCATTATCCTGTGAGCTGCTGAGGCAGTAAATTCTTATTAAATTGGATGATGTTCCATTCCATCCTCCCTTCTCTCCTAAGAAATTCTGTGCCACATGCTGAAGATTTTAAGCTGCCACATGGATTTCTCTTGAACTTTGAATGCTTTGATGCATTAGGTATTTTTAATTTATGCTTTTAATTTTAAGAAACATCCAGATATGCCTGCAACTAGTCAGTTTTCTAAATCTGCATATAAATATGAGATAAGAGAAAACATAAAAGAAAAGAAAGCAGTATTTTTTTTTCTTTGCCAGTTTTTTCTCTTTATACTTTGCACACTGTATCTTCATTAAATGTTTTAGGTCAGAGTTCCTTCCTTTAAAAATAAGGAATTCATTAGGAAGACAATCATATAAGTAAATAAAAAATGTAAGGGAGGTACTATCATAAAATCCCATTAGTATAATTTTCTTGACATTTAGAAAAGCAATCCTATGCCTCTGATAATGATATCAAATAAAATCCTTTTATCCCTACAATTATTAAATGTTTAATTAAATGTCTGCAAGATAGAATTTAATGGCTTGATTCAAAGCAAAGACTTATATATAAATATAATAAAGTTTTAATTTTAATAGCTGCAAAGTAACAATTATTTCAGTTACTGTTAACTTTTAAGGAAATATAAACATAGGCACAAAAGAAGAAAGAATAGTGTAATGAATTTCTATGTATCCATCATACAGGCTTACCAATGATATACATTCGGCCATCTCCTTATATTTCTTAAACTGAAAGTTATATAAATTAAAGACTTTCTTTTTTTGAAACAGATAAAACATTAATAGGGGATGTGGGTTACAAGCTAATATATATGCTTAATATGCTTTAGGATGGAGCCTCCAAATTAGAGACTAGGGCAAAGGTTGTGACATGGCCCTGACCCTTAATTTTCATCGTCTCAAGTTCACAGGGCTCACCAGAGAGGAAGGGAGAGGGAGAGAGAGATAGAAACATCAACGATGAGAGAGAATTATTGATCGGCTGCCTCTTGCAGGCCCCACACTGGGAATGGAACCCACAACCTGGACATGTGCCCTGACCAGGAATCTAACCATGACCTCCTGGTTTGTAGGTCAATGCTCAACCACTGAGCCACACTGGCTGGGCTCACCAGTACTTGTTCAGTCCCTTCTTGCATGTTAGAGGTAACTGCTTCGAGTTCTCTGTACTTGCTGTCCTGGGGCCTTCCACATCCTCTTTTTCTCTGCTTTTGATTCTTACTCATGTCATTAAAGTTCAGCTCAGGTTCCCTGTCCTCTGAGATTTCCTCTCATCATCCCATCCCTTACCTGGCACAGGTGTACCCACAAGGAGTGCCTGTAAGAGCACTGCCTCGCTCCCTATCTCTGCTCTGGAGTAAAATCTACTAGTAAATGGGTCATCCTGGCCTGCAGAACTGTGCATCATCTGGCTCTTGGCTGTCTCCCTCTCTGACTTCATTCCTTTCACTCTGCTCTAGTGACATCAATATGTTCTCTGCGTGCCAAGCTCATCTCTGCCGACAGGCCCTTGCACTTGCTGTCTTCTCTTGCTGGAATGTTCTGTCCCACAGTTGTGACTCAATATGAGTAAAATCCTTCCTGACCACAACAGTGCTTCTCTTTCCAAGAAATAAACACCATACCACTTTTGTGATAGTCCTGTTCTTACTTTTACTTTCAGTCTTACCATTAAACATGTATTTCAAAACAACATAACTTAGTTTTGCCTATTTTTATTTTTTTACTGAATTTATTGGGGTGACATCCTATATAATAAAAGGCTAATATGCAAGTTGTCCCCTTGACCGGGGTTCGACCAGGGGACAGGGCCATCCAGCCAACCATCCATGGCCCCTCCTCCCAGCCAGCCCTGCCCCTGATCGTCCCCCTCCACCCTGATCAGGGTGGGCCAGCTGGACCCCACCTGTGCACGAATTCTTGCACCAGATCTCTAGTTGGTTAATAAAATTATATAAGTTTAAGGGTTACGATTTTATAATACATCATCTGCATATTGTATTGTGTATTCACCACCCCAAGTCATGTCTCTTTCCAACACCATTTACACCCCCTTTCCCTTCTTCTGCCTTCCCCCACCCCATTCCCTCTGGTAATACCCATACTGTTGTCTATAGATGCGGTTGGGTTTTTTTGTTTAATCCCTTCCCGTTTCCACCCAGCCCCCTCTTCCCTACTCTCTAATAGCTATGAGTCTGTTTCTATTTTGTGTGCTTATTTGGTTCATTAGATTCCAAATATAAGTGAAATCATATTCAAAACAACATAGTTTATTTAGCTTTGCCTATTTTATTTTTAAACTTAATATGAGTAAAATCCTACTGTACGTGTCTTTTGTGCATTGCTTCTTTGCTCAGCCATGAGCTTCTAAGGTTTTTCCTTGCTGATATACCTTAGTATGTGTACTTGGCAGTGGTGCTTTCCTTTTCAACACTTTGTGCTATTTCACGGTATAAACGTACCACGATATATTTATCTCTTCTACCATTGTTAGATATTTGGGTTATTTCCAGGTTGGGGCTGAAATAAGAAATAATGCTATGAATATTCTTGTGTATATAGTTGTCATGAGTTTCTCTGCTGTATAACTAGTTGGAGAATTTGGGTGCAGATAGGGTCACCATAATTAATGTTCCAACTAGGACAGTTTTGTGCAGGATAAATGTTAAACTTGACACAAGGGAACTAGGTATAAACTGGAATTATCCCAGGAAAAATGAGATATGTGGTCCTGTATTAAAAATATTTTTTCTTCAAACTTACAGATAGTGTTAATCTGTTTTCTAACAGGACCATACAAATTGACAACCCCATTAGACAAGTATGAGAGTTTCTGTTGTTTAGAATTCTCTAAGTTCATATTGTTTACCATTCTTGTGATTTTAATTTGCATTTCTCATTGATAGTGAGACTACATTGTGAAGTGTCTGTTTAAATCTTTCTTTTTCTAATATATTTCAAAGCATAAACTTACTTCTTATCTTGGCTTTAGCTACATACCACAATTTTTAATATTTGTATTTTGTTACTACTTTATAGAAAATATTTTCTGTTTTCTAGCATATTTTGTCTTTGACTCAATAATTATTTAGATTTTAAAGTTATGTTTAAATTATTTCTTACTCATGTTAAAAGATCATCCTCTATATGATTTTTCACCTTAGAAATATGCTGAGTTTTCTTTAAAGTCCAGTATATGGTTAGTGTTTATGAAGGGTCTTTGTATGCTTAAAAAACTTGGAATTCTCTAATTATTGTTAATAGTGTTGTGCATATTCCCATTTGGTGAAGATTTTAATCATGATCCTCAAATCTATATTCTTATTGAATTTTAAAATCTCCTTATTCTTTCAGTTACTGAGAAAAATCTTTAAACTCGCCCATTATGATTATGGATTTTTCTGTGTGTTTTTTTTTTTAATTATGTTTTGTAATTCTGTCAATTATTGCATTAGAAATATTTTAGGCTGTACAATTATGTTAATGCACATTTAAAATTATAATGACTTCTTGGAACTGAATGTTGTATTAATATGAAGTGATTCTCATGATATCTAATAAATAATGCTTTCTACCTTAGAGTCAGTTTTGTCCCAGTAATATAGCAACACCAGTTTTATTTTATTGGTTATTTGCATAGCATATCATTTTCCATTTTTTTATTTAACCCTTTTGCATTCTTGTATTGTAGATGTGTTTGTTTCCTATAGATAACATATGATTGGATTTCATTTTAATTCACTCAGAAAAAATTTTTCTCTTTCTACTGGATCATAGCTCATAGACATTTGATATCATTTCTTTTAAATGCTTTTATTTATCCATCTTAGTTTGTGATTTCTGTTGTCCTATTTTAAAATTTTTTCCCCTCCTTTCTTGACTTCTGAATGCATTGTTTTCATGATCCCATTTTTCCTCCTGGCTTTAAAATTATAGGCTCAATGTTTAATTACTTTGGTTTTTATTCTAGAAGTTATAGTGGGTATACCTAATTTATCAAAATCCCTTTTTTACCCTTCTCTCATAAAATCTGAGGTGTTTAGAATAATTTATCTCCATATACCCACTGATGACTTAATGCTTTTTTTGTCATGCCTTTTATTCTACCTGTGTTGTTTAATCTTAAAGACTTTATTAACCTTAAAGAACATAGAGTCAGTGTTCTTTCAGGTTTTCAGACACATTTACCATTTTCTTTGTATGTATATGTGTGTGTGTGTGTGTGTGTGTGTGTGTGTGTGTGTGTGTATACACACCTTCCATATGGAATTACTTAAGTTTTGTCTGAAGGTCCTTGAGGCTTGGTAGGGATGAAATCTCTTAATTTTTGTTGTCTTAAAGTGAGTGTATTTTCCCCTCAGTCTTGAAAGTTTTTCTCTAAGTAGAGAATACGAGATAGGCAGTTATTTTCTTTCAGCACATGGACGATATTATTCCCTGTCTTATTGCTTACATTGTTGCTATAGAACAGTTGGCAATAAGCCTATTATTCTTTTGAAGATAATCCCTGTTTTTCTCTCTGTATGCTTCAAAATTTTTCTTATTTTTTGTCTGCCTGTATTTTCAGTATGCTATCTATAAATACAGTTCTTTTTTTTTTTAATTCTCCTCAAGAGCTTCTGGGCCTCTCTAATCTATAGATTGCTATCTTTGATCAGTTCTGGGAAATTCTCAGCCATTACCTCTTCAAATATTGCCTCTTCCCTACCCTATTTTCTTCTTCTGTAACTATAATTAAATGTACTTTAGGCCATCTCACTCCGTCTTCAGTGTGTCTTAACTTCTCTTCCATTGTCTCCCCCTCTGGCTGTGTATTATACAGCATCTGACCTGTCTTCCAAATCACTGCTTCTCTTTTAACCCTTTATAATGTATTTCCTTCTTTCTTATTTGGTTATATTTCTTATTTGTAGAAGTTGTATGTGGTCTTTTATAGTTTCTTATTCTCTGTGGATACATTTTATCTGGTCTTTCATTTCTGGGCATAGAATAAGCATAACTGTCCTGTAATCTGTATTTGAGATTTCCAATATTTGTGGATATTTTACTGATTCTGATTCATGGGACCTTTTTCCACATGTGCTTTAATTGTGTGCTACTCGGTTGTTTAAAAAAATTAGGGGGTGATTCTTGAGGCCTAGGAAGAAGATGCCTTTCTCCAGAGAGTTTATGCTTATGCTCCTATCAAACATTTTTAGATACTTCCATTCCAGAATTACCTTAAGCCAAGTCCATGGTTGCCATAGTGAATTTAGGTTACCATCACAGTTACGGGTCTTTGACTACAACTTCCATAATGTTTTTAAAATTTCCTTTTCTTTCTCCTAGTAGAGGCCCGATGCACGAAATTCATGCAAGGGGCTCGGCTCTCACAGCCCCTCACAGCCCCTTGCAGCCTCAGCCAGCCCTCCCAGCCCCTTGCAGCCTCTGCCGGCCTCACAGACCTGGCTTCATCAGGAAGGTCGTCTGGACGGTGTTCTGTTTGGTCCAATTAACATATTAGCTCTTTATTATATAGGATTCTTTTTAGTGCTAAGGCAAAGGCAGCAATCCCTGCAGTTCCCCAAAGTTAGTAGTAGAAATTGGGTTTATATATGGTTCACACCCATCCTATTGTTGTAATCCTTTGAGTTCCCAGCTTAATGTGGATGGTGTCCCTTATAATATCCCCTACTTTGGGTGGGCTTCTGGAACTTGACTTTTTCCTCCTTTTCTTTTAGGAGGCTGCCAGAACCGAAACCCACATGTACTGGTTGTGGCAGATGCCCTGTTTCCCTTAGTCCTACTAGCTCCGCACTATCATGTCACTTCTGATGCTTTCAGGGATTTTTTTTTTAGCTGAGCAATTTAATTGCTTTTAGTAATTCTGTCTGTTGTTTTGAATAAACAAGTCTGCTATTTCTGAGAAAGGGAATATTAATATATCATCTACTGGAAAAAAAATTGTGGGCTATGCATGCAGAGGTTTGGAATGTGGTAAGTAAAGTATTTTAAATGCTAGTTATTATTATCAAATTGTATTTTATATGATACATCATTTTAATGTTGATGGGAAGTTGAACAAGGTCAGTTTGGCCTTATATCCAATGTGACTCCCAATTTTAACTGCAGCAGTTTCTTAAAACTGCATATAACAGCTTTCCTAATGAGCTAGTGAAATAGCCATCTTTGCTAAGTTCCCACAGTGTACAGTTACGGTATTAGAGAGATCCTGAAGAGCATGGCCTTTCAGAGATATGGAAGACACAGGTTGGCCTACATTGTTTTCTGGTGTGTACTTGGCAATGCTTGACAAAAAGGTATTTATCTACTGTATACCAGAAAACAGTGTAGGCAAGGCTTACACTCACAAAGCAACACACAGACAAATGTTAATTTAATCAAATATTAGCTGGTTTGGAGAATGCTAGTTATGTGCAGCACATGTTAATTAAATTCGCAATGTTAGCAGAAGATCTCTCTTGTAGGACAGGAATCTTGAGTACAGTTTTGAACCTTAGAAATGTGCATTAATGACAGTGTGGCATGTAGATTGATTGAGATGTGGAGGGAAGTCGAGACAAGTATGAATAAGTAGTGTATGGGGATGGACAAACATGCCCTTTTGACTCCACCCGGAAAAGGATTGAGAAATGAACCTGCTAAGAAAGGCATGAGAAAAGAAAACATTTTAGTTCTGACATTCAAGGAACATCCCCAGTCCTGTCTGGATGGGGGCAAAGTCCAACTGCTGCCAATTCTTGGGCCAACCACAGAATCTATTTAGTCTTTCTTCTTTTTCTTTTGACCTCGAGGAAAGGGCTGTGGTTTAATCAAATACGATGACCTGAGACCACTTGGGTGGTCTCCCTGGGTCTTAGACCTTCAGAGAACAGTTCAAAAATACCAAACCTTAGTATTGTCAGGGTTGTTTTAACTTTGGGAAAAGGATAATGAGCATGAAGTGAGACTATCAGAGGACTGGATTGCTTAGAATTTGTAGTTAGTTGAAAGATCAATTTCTTAATGTAATTTTACTTGCTCTCTCACACTGATGTGTTGTTATTTGTCATGCAAGGATATAGAGTGCATTCTCTCATTCAATAGAATGAATGGAGACTCTGTGCTGAGGGTTTTCCCAGGCACTGTCAGTATTCTCTCTTTGGTAATTACTTTAACAGGCTTTGCCATCCTGGTCTGACCTTTTGCCATCATGATAGCATATAACATTTAATAAGTAACTATTATGTGTCAGGATCTGTACTTATGTCATCTCATTTAATCCTCACAATACTCCCATTGGGTAAATGGTTTTAACTCACTCAAGAAAAGTCAAGTAGTTTGCATATAAGCAGGTCCTCGAATAACATCATTTGGTTATAACATTGATGAGACACCGTAGAAACTTAACTCTTGTTTATATCAATTGGAATATGGTTAAATCGGCTTCATTATATATCTTTTCACTTAAAGTCACAGAAAATATTGATGACATTGAGGACTAGCTGTATTTATAATGAAACTAGAGGCCTGGTGCACAAAATTCATGCACGGGAAGGGTCCCTAGGTCTGGCCAGCAGTGAGGGCCGATTGGGGCCTTCCGGCTGCCGGCCGGGACCTTCCTTTGTTCCACGCCGTCCCCTGGTGGTCAGTGCACATCATAGCGAGTGATCGAACTCCCAGTCTCCCAAACTCCCGAGGGGACAATTTGCATATTAGCTTTTTATATATATAGATTTACAACGGGAGTCAGAACCTGTGTATGACTGACCCATGTTTCTTCTTCCTCACAACCACTGAGATTGTAACTTTAAAAAAAATGAATTTTAATGAAGTTTAATTTTTAAGTAATTTCCACCAAAGTTGCCATAAGGGTTGACCTTCTCTAAAAATGTGGGTATTGCTGATTTTTCTTTTATTGTGGAGTCACAGACCTACTAGCTACTCCCAGTGACCTGCAATGAGATTGTATCTTTAAAAGAAAAATGTTTTGTATAGGTCTTTCAGCTCCCGTGTTTTTGGTGTTTGTGGTAGAGATACCAGATCCTTCTCAGTTGTTTTTTTTGTAATATGTTCACAGAAGAACTTCATAGTGAGCCTGCATGTGTGGTGTGTGTGAGAGTGACAGACATAGTGGTAGTGTATCCACATATCTCCAACCAAATTGTAGGAGCACACACACCTTCTGTGGGTCTTACTCAGATTAAATTTGGCCACATTTCCTATTTTTACACAATTTCCCCCTTCACTGGGACCTCTCCCCTAACAGTGGGTACTGTCAGCTCTTCAGTTTATTGCAATGACTCTGTCAGAATAGATAATGGTGTGATATTAGTCACTTGGGGTTGAGTAACACTATTTGAATTTAAATCTAATCACATGCTTCAAGACGTTTCATTGAAGTTGGGAGGTGCTAATTGGCAATTCACCATGGAGAATTTGGGGCGAGGCTTTTCCTTTTTTCTAATTTTTTTCCCCAAGGACGTTAACAAAAACAGCTGCAAGAATTCTTGTGGGGTTGTTCGTTTGTGTTTTGTTTTATGGCATAAAATAAAGTGGTTAAGAGCAGGGCTTAGATTATTTTTCTTTGAAATGGTTGGAGGAAGTAGAAAATATATACGTAAATCTCTAGATTAATGGCTGCATTCATTGTCAGTCTTTGGAACACCCTAAATGGAAGAGACTGGCAGAAAGAGTTGCCAAGATTTCAACTCCTGTCTTAAGAATATAACAAAAACAAAAGGCAAATCTATCTCTGCTATGCTACCAGGGGTGGTTGATTCATGGTAGTGAACGTGCAAGTGGTCTGTGTTCTTTGACCCATTTCAGGAAACACACTTCTCACTGCTTCTCTGGGGCCCAGCCATTAATAACAGTGAGACACACGCTCACAGGATGCTGAGCAAACAGCACCTGCCTGAGTCCAGGCGGTGAGGTTGAGATAATATTCTTGCTCACTCACCTTATTATGGTGTTTTTTCATTTATTCCATAAATATTCTTAAGCACCTGTTGTGTGCTGGACAATAGAGGCAGGAGAGACAGTGGTGGACAAGACACAGTGTCAACCCCCAAGGAACTCATGTTCTACGTTCATCTCCAATCACCGTCTCTCCTCTGAAAAGTGTGGCTTATGGTTAAGTGCCCAGACTATGCAGTCAGTCAGACCCGGATTCAAGGACTCTACTTACTAGGTACATGATGTTGGCCAAGCCACTTTTGCCTCAGTTAGACTCCCTTTCTCCATCTACAACATGGATGCAAGGCAGGTCATGCAGGTAAGGGGGTTTCACAGGCTCTCTGGATGCGAACCATCTCTGCTGTGGTTGTGGTCATTGTTATGACTATATTCTGGCTTCTGAGTTTGTGGAAAAGGAAACCTGTTTGAAGTTAATTGGAAGAAAGTGGCTGCTAGTATGCCAGAGGGAACAACCAGATGCTCATAAACACCTCCGCCTCCCAGGGAAGAAGGGAAGGCCCAGCCTTTGCAAATAGGGAACTGTCTGTCTCCCTGTATAACTTCCTTCCCCTTCCAGGCATTATTTTAATTTGACTCTTTTTAGGTTTAAATGTTGGGTAGTTTGAAAGTGAAACACACAGTGCACTTTACTCTGGATCTTCCACCATGTTATGCACAGCTGTGCTGGGCCAGGGAGCCCAAATCGGGAGAAACAAGTAGCTCTTTGTTGAAGACACATGGGTATTGGGTAATCCTCTTACATACTTAGCCCAAAGAAAAAGCTGCAGAATGGCATTTAGATCCTTCAATATATCCTGAGTAGCATAGCTTGCTAGTGGCAGATTAAGGTACTTAAGAGAGAGAGGGAAAGGGAGGAGAGGGAGAGGGAGAGGGAGAGAGAGAGAGAGAGAGAGAGAGAGAGAGAGAGAGAGAGAGAGAGAGAGAGAAGCTTACCAAGTATGATGCTATCTTTTAGATATTCGAAGACTTACAATTCAAGAAAATCAAGAAATGCAACATTGCTTCCCTTTGCCCATTATAAAACACTTTTAAAAACCATTTGTATAAAGCATCCCTCATTTATTTATTTGACAAAAGCCATTCTATTTCGGTGGAAATTGAAAGATTGAGGATAATTGCAAATCAAATTTTTCAACAAATACATAAAAGATGTGTGGTCTATTGGTTTCCTCCTTAGATACCTTGAGGGAAGTTTTAAAAGGTTGTCTGGACTTGAACTTATTTATCTAACATATTTAATTTGTTAACATCTTAGAGGGAGATTGTATCATTATCTCAATTTGAAAGAAGAGGAAACAGGAATAGAAGTGGTGACTAAGTAAGTAGTGGAGCTGGGATTTGATCCCAGGCAATCTGGTTTTGGGGCCTGAGCTCCTACTACCCTGCTTTCATAGCCTCTCTCATTATTCAGTCGTTGCAGCAAATTAAAACAATAAAGTGTTGATGATAACAATTGAGCTTATCCCCTAGCTCCAGTACCATGCATGTCTTAGAATTAATCTTTGATAAATTTGGTGTATTTCCTTCCAGATTTGGGTGTACATGGGTGTATTTATGTATTTATACTAGAGGCCCAGTGCACGAATTCGTGCAGGGGGATGGGGGTGGGGGAGGGACCACGGGAGGTTGGCCAGCAGGCCCCAATCTAGTTGTGTAGATGTGCTGAGGTAGCAGCAAGCAAAGACCGCAGACAGAGTACCCCCAAAGGGCCTGAACACCAGCTATGCTCTGAGGTGGAAATACAGCTCTATTTCACTGCGCATATTCAGCCTGCCTCACTCTCCCCGGGGTGGAGTTGCTAACAGACAGACAGGTTGTCTCTCCTACCTCAGCCATACATTTTCTCGGGGCTCTGCCCCCAAGCATGATAGGTAGCTGACTGCAGCCACTTGTGACACACCACCGTAGGAGCGCTAGCCAATCAGCGGTTGGGAGCCCAGAAAGGCATGGGGCCGAGCTAGAAGTGGCTGACGGGGGTAGAAGGGCAAATGGTGCAGTGTGGTGGCAGAGGTAAGATGGTAGTGGTGCTTACTTTAAGTCTTTGCAGTTAGGTGGCTGCCTTGCCCCTTCTGCCTCCTCCGAGCTGCCACTCTGTCTTGATCAGTGTCAGGGTCACTCTCCTCCTACAGGCTTCCCAGATCCAGATTCTCTGGTGTCCAGAGCCTTAGCCATGGAGAGGGACCGGCCAGGGGGTGGGACTGCGGGAGGCTGGCCAGCTGCCGGCCTCGGGAGGTTGGCTGTGGGAGCTCACTGACCACTAGGAGACAGTTCATGCATTGAGCATCTGTCCCCTGGGGTCAGTGCATGTCATAGCAACCAGTTGTTCCAGTTGTTCCGGTTGTTCAGTTGTAGAGGTCGCTTAGGCTTTTATATTTATACTAGAGGCCCACCGTATGAAATTCGTGCACTCAGGGTGGTCCCCCAGCCCGGCCTGTGCCCTTTCGCAGTCCTGAAACCCTCAGAGGATGTCCAACTGACAGCTTAGGCTCGCTCACCCTGGCTTTTCCACCTCCTCCTGCTCCCCCAGGGAGAGGGCCTAAGCCGTCAGTTGGACATTCTTAGTGCTGCTGTGGAGGTGGGAGAGGCTCCCGTTCAGCCGCTGTGCTTGCCAGCCATGAACCTGGCTTCTGGCTGAGTGGCACTTCCCCTGTGGGAACGCACTGACCACCAGGGGGCAGCTCCTGCATTGAGCATCTGCCCCCTGGTGGTCACTGTGTGTCAGAGTGACCGGTCATTCTGCCATTCAGTCAATTTGCATATTAGCCTTTTATGCCTGCGGGATCAGGCCGAAACCAGCTCTCCGACATCCCCCAAGGGATCCTGGATGGCGAGAGGGTGCAGGCCAGGCCAAGGGACCCCACCAGTGCACGATCAAGACTGGAGAGGGATGCAGGAGATTGGCCAGCCAGGGAGGGACTGCGGGAGGGCTCCAGGGCATGTCCGGCCTGTCTTGCTCAGTCCTGATTGGCCGGACCCCAGCAGCAAGCTAACCTGCTGATCAAAGCATCTGCCCCCTGGTGATCAGTGCACATCATAGTGACTGGTCAGCCTGTCGACTATCTGCCCCCTGGTGGTCAGTGCACATCACAGTGAGCAATTGGCATATCATTAGCATATTATGCTTTGATTGATTGAACAGATGACCGGACACTTAGCATATTAGGCTTTTATTATATAGAATATATATATAATTTTTAAAAGGGTTGCTCTGGCCGAATGGCTCAGTTGTTTGGAGCATCATCCCATACACCAAAAGGTTGCAAGTTTGATTCCTGGTCAGGGCACATACCTAGGTTGTTGGTTCAATCCCTGGCCTGGGCACATAAGAGGGGCAACCAATCTATGTTTCTCTTTCACATTGATGTGTTTTTCTCTCTCTCTGTCTCAAATCAATAAATGTATCCTCTGGTGTGGGTTAAAAATAATAAATAAATAAAAGGGTTTGTGCTTTGCATTTTGTTCTGGTACTTCTTCTGCCAGCTTTATTTATTAAAGACATCTTTCCAGATCAGAACATATAGATGTACCTCATCCTGACTATTGACTGCATTTGGCAGATACTTAATTTATTAATCATTTCTTTAATGGTATAACCATTGGGAGAGTGGGCTTCAAGGAACATTCTTATGTGCATATTTCATATTAGTTAGGTTTTTATTTTATTTTGTTTTTGTAGAATAAGCTCCCTAAAATGAAATTTCTGGGTTAAAATGTATATCATTTTATGTTAGGCCTAGAGTTAAAAGCTGACTCACACAGACATGAGTTGAAAGAAGACCTAGCCAGATGAAAGACCTTGGCTGCCTGAAATGTGTTAAACAAGTACTGTCTCTGGGAGAGAACTCCAGACTGAGCAGATGACTGGATCCCAGACTGGGAGAGGTTCCAGCTTCAGGGAGTCCCACAGGTCATTTAAATATGTGACCCTGTGCATTTGTTCTTGCTGTGAAATTTCTTTCACCTGGGCAACTGAAAGAGGTCATGGTCATAGTGAAAAGAGATAGAACAGTGAAGACTTTCTGTCGGAAGGGTATGGCTTCATTTGACATTTCTGGCATTTCTATATTAAGTTGAGTAATTTAAATAGACTATCATATAAATAACTAGAGGCCCGATGCATGAAATTTTCATGCACCGCGTGGGGGGGTGTCCCCTCAGCCCAGCCTGCACCCTCTTGCAGTCCCGACCCCTCGCTCCTTACTGTCCACCTGCAGCACAGGCGGCAGAGGCTGCTCTAAGGAGCAGCAAGAGCCTGGCCTCTGTGTTGAGCGTCTGCCCCCTGGTTGTCAGTGCATGTCATAGTGACCAGTTGTTCTGCTGTTGGATCAATTTGCATATTAGGATTTTATTATATAGGATGGGCCAGTGGTGGGCAAACGGTGGCTCGCGAGCCACATGCAGCTCTTTAGCCCCTTGAGTGTGGCTCTTCCACAAAATACCACATGTGGGCACGCACGTACAGTGCGATTGAAACTTCGTGGCCCATGTGCAGAAGTTGGTTTTCAGCTCTCAAAAGAAATTTGAATCGTTGTACTGTTGATATTTGGCTCTGTTGACTAATAATGAGTTTGCTGACCACTGGGATGGGCTGTCTGGTTGACACTTTCTCTAGAGGGAGTCCCTGACTTTTAGTGGAGAATCCTAGTAGGTTAGCATTCTCACATGAGGATTCTGGGACATACTGGAAAACTCTCAATATTGGCCCGGCCCTCCAGGGGATGTTGTGAGGACTGGTGGATGCCAGGAATCAGGATGCGGAAGAGAGGCCAGGCTGCCCATGCATGAGTGCCTATATAGCCGAGACGTTTCATGTTTGCCGTTAGGAAAGTTCGCTGGATCCAGTTTCTATGGCTCTCAGCAGGAGAAGCATAATACAAGAGGATAAGGAGCAGATGTTTTTACATGCAGCGCTTCTGAATAATTTCACTCCCAACTCCTGACAGTCAGGTGGTGAGATGTTCCGGAGAACATTTTCAGTCTGAAGAGAGGAATTATTGTTTAGCCTGCATTTTCCTTTCATGTGCCTTTTGCATGAGCATTCTTAGACCAAGGTTAAATTAAATGTTGAAGCACTTTGGGCACTTACAAATCAATGAACCAGAGACAAACGTATAAATGCTGTAATTGCATCCATTTATTTCTCTCTTTACTCTTTTTCTTAACTCCTGTATCTCCTGGCATTGGATTATTTATAATACCGACTTTGACTGATTTGAGTGACATAGCATTAAAATGTTAACTTACATTTAATAAGAGGCTGATGGTACTTATGAAGGGTATCTCTCATTTAACATAATTACCAGATATACTGCAGCATATGAATTTTAATGGTTTGAATTGATGTCATCTTCACCTTTTCGTTATACAAACATTAAATAACATCTCCTAATGTTTGACTCATGGATGTTGCCTTACAGTTGGCAGAACAGTGTGCTGCTGTTTGCACAGTTACTTAAGATTCCTGGAGGAGATTAAAGAGAATTTATTGTTTTTTCTTTTGGGCAGACTTTCTTATTCAACTTAAGTAGATTTAAGGGGCCTCATATTTTCTTCCAGATACAATGGAAAGGTGCCTACAATAGCAAGACTTTTAAAGTTATTATTCTGAGGTGCTGGCTGGATAGCTCAGTTAGTTAGAGTGTCATCCAATACATCAAGGTTGCAGGTTTGATACCTGGTTGGGGCACATACAAGAAACAACCTATGAATGTATCAATCACTTGAATAACAAATCGATGTCCCTCCTCTGCCCCCTTTTTCTCTCTTCCCCTTTTCTTCCTCTCAAATCAATAAACATTTTAAAAAATGTTATTATGAGAGCTGCCACAAAATTCAGTATTTGCTAAGTTTTCACACAGCTGGCTAATAGACTTGGATTCTAGTCACGAGTCACAAAAGAAAGAAACTCAGTTTGTTGTAAAATGAGTGGCTTTGGTTTTGGATTTAATTGAGGGCATTTGCTTAATTGCTGATCACAGAGTCATGCAAAATTATACCTTAATAAGCTGGAGACTAGATGATGTGGGGGGAATTCGGGTTCTTCAGCCAGTTTTTACCTGATTTCCAGCCCCCCTCCAGCATGCTTTAAGGAAATGCAGATGGATGGCTTCCACGGATCACAATGAGGATGGGAAAATGTGAGGCAAAAGGAAAAATTCACAATGCAGTCCAAAGCCTTTTTATCTGGCTTTGATCCGTTCAATTGTTGTTTCAGGGACCTGTCCCTGTTAGTACACAAAACTTGTAGTTAATAGCAAATGTTTTAGAGTTACCGCAACTTTTTTGTTTTGTTTATTTAGGGTTTGTTTGCTCAACTAGAAAGTTTGAGTGTGAGAACTTTTTCCTCACAGCAAAAGTGACAGTCTGCCTGATCTCTTTGAAATAAAATGCTCTCTTCCTCTTTCTTTGCTATTTCTTGAACTCTAGTAACTGAGCATTGAATTCAATATTCCAACTAACCACTGACTCACTTTCACATTACTGGAAAATTACCTTTTATTTTACTTTTTCATTTGCCAGATACCATAGATGGGCTAAGGTAGCAGGCAGGTCCAGTTCCCAATAATAAGATAAAACATGTTTTGGGACCAGTGGAATATATAAACCTTTGGAGGTGGAATAATATCGCACATACGGTATATTAACAACTGGTATGTTTATTTAGAAATAATGTTTTTCCTACTCTCATGAACCAATTTATTTAAAGCCTGCATTTTTGACATCTTGTCTTTAACTTCACTGGATTTACTTTGAAACCATCTAGTGCGATGGCTACAGTATAATCTCTTCACTAAGTCGCATATAAATCTCTTCCATCTAAATTGCATGGACTTTCATGTTTTTGAAGTTAGTTCTACATTATGAAGTTATTTCTAAATTTTATTTCAGGTTCTTGCACACAATTCAGACTTATTTTGGGCCCTCTATCTATGGGTGTATGTTAAAGATCTCCAAAATGTAACCATTTTCTGAACTGTTTTTAAAAGAGATTTTTAAAAAGCTTGTTTATAGTGGTATCTAAAATGAATTATTATGAGGTCAAGACCCTATAATCACTAAATTTATTTAATTTCTTTGCTTCCTTAAAATAGCTGATTTCATCAGCTGACCTTTTTAAGCATCCCAAACTATCATGAGATTGTTGCAGATTTGATTGTCTTCATCCAGAGAATACTTCTTTGTTCAAAATAAAGTACTTGAGAGAGTATTCTATGACTAAGAGACTGTGTAATATATAAGAAAATATATGGCAATTCTCTCTTTTGAAGGGAGAGAAAAGAAGTTCTTAATATATACGACATAGTAATTAACCAAAGGGGTTTCCTCTTTTTTGCATACCTAGCAAAATTGATTATTTTTTGTTATCTATTCATGTATGTTTTTTAAAGGTGAAAAAAGTAGTTGCAAAGATGATTTATGGAAGAATAGGGAATTTAAGTAGACTAATGATTATCATATGGTGCTTGTATAACCTTAATAGTTAATAAGTTGTAATCCAAGAATAAAATGCCATTATGGGATATAAAACTACAGAATTAATGGAAAAATAGGACTCCATCCCCTAACCAGTAGAGAAAAATCAAATTAATTACCTCTTACAAGATGTTCATTAATCTCCGCTTCTCCAATGTAGATCCTGCTCTTGACCTTTTCTATCTTATTTTCCATTTAAAGTGGTGTCAAGTATTGTGGTGATATGACAGGAAAATGAGCACAAAATCTGAGCATTTTCTTAAGGTAATCCTGTAAATTGGGAAGAGGAGGCTTATATAGGACAAGAGTCTTACTGGAAATGACCACAATTAATTCTCCTCTCTTGAGATCTGTTTTGGCTTTTAGCAAGAGAAACATGTGTCAGAAGATGCTGAGAGAGCAAGTGGGCAGGTTGTGATAACAGTTAATTTGACACTTGAATAGCTCTGTAATTTTCAAGGAACTTGTGTGTTATTTAATTCCATTGTCACAACAACCTGAGGTGCAGATTAAGGAGTTAGAGGGATTCCCTCCTCTTCCTTGTCCTCTGTTTTCTTTTTAACATTTAAGGAAAGTGAGGCTCTGAGAGGTTATGTAAACTGACCAGGTCACCATGTAGAAGATGGGAAACAGAAAACAGGCCACTTCTCTGGGTACAGAAAAAATACCAGTACCATTGCACTATGTGTGTGTGTTTCTGTCCCCTGAAATCCTGTTTCTCACTTATTCCTTCTAGGGACATGTGAAACATAGTTAGGAATGTACTTTACAGGTGATTATCATAGAAATGCTCCCCACGAGTCATTACTTTCTGAAGAAGGGCAGTAAATGCTCATCCTTTCTATATTTTCCTCTCTGCCCGTTTACTCTTGCCAGTAATAAGAATGCAGGTATACTTAAGAACAAAGAAGACATCAGTATATTTTAAAATGAACATTGTCAGAGTAAATCCAACTGTGAACTGCCAGAGTTTATTATCTCATTCTGAAAGGCTTCTGAATTTAAGTAGTTTGGTAATTACCCCCACCCCACGTTTTTTAGGTTAAAAAACATTTTTTGTCTAGAAATAATATTGGGAATGAGATCATTTGCTGACATTAAATTGAGATCTGTGTAACATTTTTTTGAGATCTTTATATGTAGTTATATATATATTTGAACAATTTTAATATAGTTTGAGGACCATATGAAAACTTTAGACCATAAATTACCCACTTTATTAACACATTGTCTTGAACTTCACAGGTACAACCTGGTTGACAGTCTTGGATGAATTGGATTAAATGTCATAAATATTTATTGCATTCTCAGTATGAGCACAAAGTGGAGCTGGGGACATAGAGCTAAGCTCTTTCCCTTTAAGGGAGTTAACACGCTGGTAATAAGCATAAGAAGAACCAAAGTAACTTCAGGGCAAAGGTGGATAAATAAATGCAAAAGGAGAAATAGAAAGGAGCCCTTTCAGGGTTCAGAGGGCGTGTGCACGTCAGGTTGGGAATATCAGGACCAGCCTCACAGTTTGGCGTGGGCGCTGGAGGAAGCATGGTGATAATGGAAGTTTCCGTTGGAGAAAATAGAGCAAAGCCATGGAAGCAGGAAAGTATAGGGTATATTTGGGAAACCAGGACTGACTTCAGAATGGCAGGAAGAAAATAGAGGAGGTGATTGTGAACATGGCACTTTCCAAGGGTAATGAATGTATTTGTGACCATTAGGTGAATTTTGATATTCTTGGGAATTAGGGTGAAAATTTCTTTTCCTTAAAAAATTTTTAAAACAAGGAAAGAAGGAGGAAAGCTAGCTGTGTTTTGAACTTAGAGATATTTAAGCTATGTGAACAAAATACTACCTACATTGACTACTGGTACACTGCTTCTATTGCATCAAACTCAGTTTGACTGAGAGGTGAGTCTTTTTTGTGTTTTGACCACTCTCCTTTTATCCAGAACCTTCTTGCTACCAAGGACTCAGCCTTTGGGAGAGACACAGAAATCTCTGTCTAGCTCTTGCCCTGTTTCCTCTATCTAGCCAAACCTCTATTATCCTTTAAAGATATACTTTCACATTTCTTATGAATTAGTTTAGCAAGAGTTTTAATACTTGATGATGCTTTATTTGATATTTATAAATATCAAATTTATTTGATATGTGGTTTGAATACAGGGATATTTGCATCTTTATAGCCAATTACTCCTTATCCAAGGGTTTTTGTTTTGGTTTTATCTCTAGTAGTAGAATTTTCAAATACTGGCAACATTTATGTGGGGATTTGGAACCAGAATGGGCTTTGGAGTCAGAGTCACTTGTGTAAAAACCTGGCTTCCCCTCATATGAGGCTTACTGAGACCTTGTCTTGTGAGTTAGTGATGCTCACCTCATTGGGTTGATTGTAACATGTACATAGAAGACTTTAATGCATCCTAGTGTCCCTTCCCCTTCTCAGCATGAACTTTAGAAATGATGGTGGTGTCTGCTGAGTCATGGTAAATGTATCCAGCTTCTCACCCTGCAATTAGGAAATGACCATGCTTCTCTTTGAGCAGGAAACCCTCTAAGTCTGCATTGTTGCTCCTGTTCTATTGTCCCCTCAGCTTCCAAGGGTTTCTACTGCTCAGCCACTGGGCATCTCACTCCTTCTTTAAAATACAAAGGCACCTTGATGGTACTGAGATAGAAATACTCTATGTCTTTCTGAGTTGTGCTTATTTGTATATTTCTTCCATCTTACTTCTTGACTGGAGGTTCTAGACTTACACTCCTTGTAGACATCTTGCCATTTCCTTTGTTACCTAATACAGTGCCCTGTGTTCATTAATCTTGGGGTTGAATTAAATTAATCAGATGCCTTTGTAATGCTCACATATAAACAGTATCCAAGACTAGTTCTTACTTTTCCATGGCATGAGGCAAAGTTAACCTCCACCCCATCTGTTTACCAATATACTGCAAAACATCTTCAACATGTCTAGAAACATCCCACCCCAACAGACCTCGTGGATTGATTTCCTCTTCTCTCCAGAGCAAATGTGGACTTATTACCATGGAATCCGAGGCTTCTCTTATCAGTTTCTGCACACTCCCTGCCACCCAGTACTTATTACACTTCAGCCTACGCCCTATGATTCAGCCAGGCAGATTGGCTAGATGTACACTCCTTAACAAAGGTGTATAAAAATATCCATTGTCAGCTGACATAACAGGTGGCTTTCTTTACCATCTAGAATTCCATAAAAAATGTTGGCACAGTCTCCCACATAAGGTCACGGCTTAATCTGGGAAGCAGTATTGAGCCAGCTCCAGTACCACTGTGAGTCTCAATACATCTCATCTCTTTTTTTCCTTGATGTTAGCTCATACTTTAAATTAATGTGTATTTATTATCAGTGTTGCATGTGCATTTGCTGGTTGCTTGTTGATCTCTGCTTTTTGAAGACAAAGACCAATGGTGAATTCTCATTAAACAATCTCCTATACTAGTTTTCATATATTCCCGCCCTCCCATTTTATAGGGGAGGAAATTGAAACTTCTCAAGCAGACACTAATTTCTGAGTCTTAATGGGGTACCTTTTAAAAACAAATTTAAGGAGAAACCAAGATGGCAGCATAAGGTAAACACCTAAACTGCTGCCTCGCACAACAATTTCAAAACTACAACTAAAAGACAAAACGTCTATCACCCAGAACCATGGGAAAGCTGGCTGAGTGGAAGTTCTAAAATAGAAGGAAAGAGAAAAGAGCATTGAGATGTGCACAAGTGCTGAAAATCTGAGGTACGGAGACGCACGAATCGGGCTGGCGATGGGCAACTGGATGCACTGCTTTTTTCAACCTGAAGGGAGACAAGCTCCCGATTATTCCGAACTCCAGTTTCTGGGGAGACGCTGGGGACCCAAACTCCTATGGGGAGAAGCTGGACTGTCTGCCATCGGGTCAGAAAGTGAGGGTGACTTTCTTGCAGAGGTCCGCCCAGCAATCATTGTTTACTGCGCTGGGGCGCATGACACGGGGACTTGGAAACACTGAAACGCGGAAATGCAGAGAGAGAGCCAACTGGCAGCCATCATTGTTTGCCACGCCCTAGCCTAGTGACTCCTTGAGATCTCACCCTGCACAATCTACAAACCCACCCAAGCTCCATCCAGCGGCTTTTGCATATAAATGGCCCGCCCTATCGCAGCTTAACCTAACAAACTGCAGCTCTGGTCAAACAGCTCCAAAACCTCCAAACCCCAAGCAAAGAGGAGAAAACTATAGTTCTTGCTGTAGCTCCTGCTGGGTGGCCTCAGACAGTAGCTGACCTGCACCCCATTGGAGATCCAGAAGCTAGTGTATCTAGTGATCAGTGTGAGATGACACCAAATTTCAACTACTCACATCCATAAGTGACACATTCAAGAGGCAGATTCAGTGAGCACCAAAGCCCCACTGAAGCAAGTCCTGCCCCATAAGCATGTCTCCAGCACAGCAGTTCTTCCATTATAGACACAGCAGGTCCTCACAGCCAATTGGCCTGGAGGTCAATTCCTCCCAGTGACACCAACAACAGTCAAGACTTACCTACAACAAGGCTGTATACACAGTCCACAAAGGGGTGTACCAAGAGTGTCCACCTCAGGTAACTGGGAGGCTGACCCACTGGCCCATATAGGACACCTAGCACACAAAGCCACCCTATCAACTCAGGGAAACAGCGAAAATGCGGAGACAAAGAAACAGACCACAAACGAAAGAAATGGAGAAAAACAAACGACTGGATATAGAGTTCAAAACCAGTTATAAGGTTTTTCAAGAATTTCCTAGAAAAGGCCAATAAATTTAACAAGACCCTCGAGGATATGAAAAGGACCAACTAGAAATTAAACATACTCTGGCTGAAATAAAAAATATTATACAGAGACCCAACAGCGGACTAGAGGATCTCAAGAATCAAGTCAAAGATTTGAAATACAAAGGACCAAAAAACACTCAACCGGGAAAGCAAAAAGAAAAAAGAATCCAAAAATTTGGAGATAGTGTAAGAAGCCTCTGGGACACCTTCAAGCGTACCAACATCCAAATTATGGGGGTGCCAGAAGAAGACAGAGAGCAAGATACTGAAAACCTATTTGAAGAAATAATGACAGAAAACTTCCCCCACCTGGTGAAAGAAACAGACTTACAAGTCCAGGAAGCACACAGAACCCCAAACAAAAGGAATCCAACGAGGACCACACCAAGACACATCATAATTAAAATGCCAACAGCAAAAGACAAAGAGAGAATATTAAAAGCAGCAAGAGAAAAACAGTTAGTTACCTACAAGGGAGCACCCATACGACTGTCAGCTGATTTCTCAACAGAAACTATACAGGCCAGACGGGAGTGGCAAGAAATATTCAAAGTGATGAAGAGTAAGAACCTACAACCAAGATTACTCTACCCAGCAAAGCTATCATTCGGAATTGAAAGGCAGATAAAGAGCTTCACAGATTAGAAAAAGCTAAAGGAGTTCATCACCACCAAACCAGTATTATATGAAATGCTCAAAGGTATTCTTTAAGAAGAGGAAGAAGAAAAAAAAGGTAAAGATAAAAATTATGAACAACAAATACATATCTATCAATGAGTGAATCTAAAAATCAAGTGAATAAAAAACCTGAGGAACAGAATAAACTGGTGAATATAATAGAATCAGGGGCATAGAAAGGGAGTGGACTGACAATTCTCAGGGGGAAAGGGGTGTGGGGGGTTCGGGAAGAGACTGGACAAAATTCATACACCTATGGATGAGGACAGTGTGGGGAGGTAAGGGCAGAGGGCGGGGTGGGAACCGGGTGAAGGGGAGCTGTGGGGGGAAAAAGGAGAAACAATTGTAATAATCTGAACAATAAAGATTTATTAAAAACAAAACAAAACAAAAAAAACACAAATTTAATTCACAGGCCTTATGTTTGCATGCAAATTTGAGCTTGAAAATACAGAAGTAGAATATTTTAAATGGCTTCTAGAATAGGCAGCAGAGATCAAGTAAATAAAATTTATTGCCCTTCTAAACCACAAAGTCATAAATACTGCAAATAAAATGCCAAGCCAATCAAGTTGATTTAGACAGGGTTCTGGGACAAAAAGTCAGTATGCTGTGTACATATTTTGATAGTAATGGTAGAATTAAAGAACGTGGTGGTCACAAATACCAAGGGTATTGCATAATGTGAGCATTGGTTGGTTCTTTTTTTAAAATGTCATTTAAAAAATATAAGGAAATCAATTTTCACAACCTATTTCAGATCAAGTCACATATAAAAAACCAGTTTAGCAAAAAGTAAAGACCGTAGAGGTATTGAATAAATTTATCTCTGAGTGCAACTAAGAAAAAGATACTTGAATTTTCTGCCTGCTATAGTACTTCATAGCCTATAATTTTGGTATCTTCACAAAATGCCTAAGTGCTAAAATAATATTGATCCATTGCTAGAAGCATTAGCTTTAAATTCAACTCTTTATAGCTTTAATAAATAAAAAAAAAATCCACCGAGATCAACCTGCCTATGTGTATAGACTTTTTACAGAGGAACATGTAGTCAGATGGCATTTTGGGCCACCCAAAATTATGCAGTGCTAGTATTCAGAGTTTAATTTAAGAATTCAGATATGTTGTTTTCTACCAGGGAGCAGAGAAGAATAAGTAATTAGTATCTATGCATGCATTGTGGTTATTGGATATGAATTAATTTGAATTCATTCATCTCATGAGTTAACAACAAGGACAGGGGAAAATCTGATCTAGTGAAGTTCA
This sequence comes from Corynorhinus townsendii, assembly GCA_026230045.1. NCBI lineage: Eukaryota > Metazoa > Chordata > Mammalia > Chiroptera > Vespertilionidae > Corynorhinus > Corynorhinus townsendii. Next base: position 49,660,706 of record JAPDVU010000005.1, on the reverse strand, counting down.
GGGTTTTGGTTATCTGTATGTGCAACAAGAAATGGAGTTTGGGATTTGACCTTGGTTGTCACCTTTTGGAACTTGGACAATATGTACTCCCAGCCCCAGCTTCTCAGACCTTACTTAACAGGTTAGCATTAAAGAAAAACAATTTCCTATAATACTATGTTTCCATTTCTGTTGCATAGATAATGAAAGAGGAATGGCTGGGCCATGTGGTAAATTTATGTTTAAATTTCTAAGAAACTATCAAACTGGTTTTCAAAGTGGCTATACCATTTTGTATTTCCACCAGCAATGTATGACATTGCTGGAAGTTTCTCTACATTCTGGAAAGCATTTCTCTACATTCTGGAAAGCATTTGGTATTATCTTTTTTATTATAGCCATTCTAGTAGGAACAAAGTGGTATTTCATGGTGGTTTTTAATTTTTATTTCTCTCATGAATAATGAGATTATCTTTTCATATGATTATTGGACATTCATGTATTTTTAGTGAAATATCTGTTCAGCGCTTTTGACCATTTTTAATGGGTTTGTCTTCTATTGTTGAGACTTAAGAATTCTTTATATATTATGGGTGCAAATTCTTTATCAGATATATGACTTACAAACATTTTCTTCCAGTCTGTGGCTTTGTGTCTTTTCTTAATGGTGTCTTTTGAAGGGCAATGAATCTTGAAACATGAATTATGAATTCTTCACATGGAATTAGTTTCCAATAGTTTTCTTCAATTTAATTTTTTTATCCAAGCTGAGTTTTGTAGGACCTTGGGGAGCTGCTGCAATTATAAATAATCCTTTGGGAGGTTTTAATATTTTATATGCTTACACAGAGCACTAGTGCTAGAATTCTAACCAGCCCTATATTTACCCAATGCCCGTATCTGTTTACTTCACAGTTCCTATTTAGGGTATGGCTATCAAGGGTGACTTCAATTAGAAGAAGTTATCTTGGATGGTTGGTTTCATCCTGAGGATAGTCTAAAGGTTTCACTCTTTCAGGTCCAGGAATAGGACTGCTCCTTTTTTATTTCTCTCCTCCTCTTTGCCTCCTCCAGCACTAATCCCTTTAAAGCTTTAGTTTTCCTCTTAAGACTAGCCTTTATGATGTAAAAAAAAAGGGGGGGGGGATATAGAGGAGAAAATTGAACGTAAGAACTAGCTATAGAAGTCCCTGGAAGCATTTAGGTGGCCCTATTAGCCAGCAGATGGGTGGTGTTGCTATTGGTGAGCTCAGGCAAGTTGCTTGATCTTTCTATAGTTCCTTCCACATCTCTAAAATGGGAGTAATAATAGTATCTACTTGTGAGGATTCATGAATTAGAGCATGTAAAGTGTTGAGAAGTGTATGTGTTGGTAATGACTCAGTAAGCATTAGCAATTATTATTCATTGTTATTGTTAAGTGATAAGCACAGCTTTAGTATCAGACATCCTAGATGACAACTTGAGTTTGGTTCCCTGCTCCTCTATTACATAGTATTGATATTCCAGGAAAATTGTAAATACATGCTATTTTTATCATTTGAATTATTTTTTTTTATTATCATATGCCATCATTTATGAGTTGCTTTGAGTGAATGATTTGCTACAGTGACTCTAGTTCTAAATTTCTTACTTTTTGCCTCTACACATTCCCACCTCCCCTTCCCATGCCCTTCCTCCTTTCTTTACACATTTTCAAGCTTAAAAAGCCTATGATCAAGACTTTGACAATGTAATGAATATTTTGTAGTAAATATTTCTAATTGTTTCTCAAAGTGTGAACATTGATATACCTTTACTAATATTTTTATTTGGATAGGAAAGGGAAATATAAGAATATAGTTATTCTTTTTTTAATCCTCACCCAAGGATATATTTATTGATTTTAGGGAGAGAAAGGGAGAGAGGAAAGAGGGAGGGAGGGAGGGAGGAAGAAAGGAAGGTAGGAAGGAAGGGGGGGGTAGGGAGGGGAGAGAGAGAAGACACTGAGAATTGAACCTGTGACCTTTAGTGTATAGGACACTACTCCAAACAACTGAGCCACCTGGCTGCGGCAAGAATATACTTACTCTTATATTCTTGACATATTCAAACATTCTGATAAATGTTTATGTCAAGAATTCTTTATCCCCAAGTTCTTTTCTGGTTCCAAAAGGTGTAGGAATGGGCCGTGCCACCCCCAGCTTCCGTCCCCATGAGCTCGTCCTTCACTATTCCACTAACAGTGAAGCGATTTCCAGACTCTTAATATAGTCCCTTTCCCTTGTGTTGTAGCCACTGATGCCCTGTCCATTTCTTCTTCCCTATTTTACTACAAAAGTCTTCAGAGGATTTGGACATTGGGGAAACTACTGGGCCAAATGGAAATTTCTCTTAGGTCTGTATTATGCCTGATCCTCCACTGCATCTCCACCCCACCACGCCCTCACCACAGCTCACCCAGGGAAGGAAAAGGGTGTGACACCATCTCCTCCTTAACAAGAACACCAGACCTGATATCAGGAGACTGAGCTTTCCAGACACTTTTCCCTAGTGACAGTCAGGCATGATGACCTTGACAAAGAGGTTACTGTCCGGATATTGTCACAAGCTGGAGTGTGGACAAGAGAATATGAATGACTTCTTAGAACAGATTAGGCTTCCTTAGGTTTGCAGCTGTAGCCCATCAAGAAACAGCTTCATAGATCAGCTCCTTAAGGAAGGGACCATGACTTATTCATATTTATATCCCCAGCATCTAGTAATACGTCTTGGCATTTAATAAATTCTCAATATATCTTCCTTAGTGAATGGCCATCTGTTTGCTCGCATAATTACAAATAGAATTTCTTTGATTTGATTTCTATCCGTTTTTGTTGGGTGGACAGTTTCCAAGAACTGAGCAGGAGTTCATTAGGTCACTAGAAAGTAAGGGTGAAATTTTACCCATGCGAATTCCATGCCTCGGGAAAGCGGAGAATTTTATCCTGGCTTGTTCATGCAGCTTTGAGAGTAAGATTAGGAATAAAACCTCCCGCCCATCTCTGCCACATACAAAAGTAAAAAGCTCAAATCCAAGATTGTGAACTAGTGGCTCCCAGTTGAATCCAGCCTGCAAGAAGTATTTTGCTTGGCCCGTATGGTGGTTTATTTTTAATTGAATTAATTGCCAACATTTATTTAAAAAATCAGATTTCATGTAAAATATCTAAAATATCAAATTGCCGGCTTTCTCTGAAAAATGGGAAAAATCTGAGTTTGAGTTTGCATTCTTCCTTGACATTTGACTGGGTCTTATTTCAGTGGGGGTATTGAAATGGCCACAGCCCCCAGCACCGCCTGTCACATTGCCAGCTGGAGGCTGAGTGCCAGTCGCCATCCATCCCGTACTCAGAGCTAAGCCTGACCGCCTCCTGCTCTGCCCCTCCTGCCTGTTCCCCACAGGACTTAAGTTTTCAGCTCATTGTTTAGAGTCTTTGGGTTTAAAGGTTTTAGATGATGACCTTGAAGATTAGATACTTACTTTTGTGGCTATTAAATATCTGAATGCAAAGGAGTTTCAGAACCCATGAATAAACATAACTCACTTTGTTCACCTGTATGTTCTCAATGGTTGATTTCTTCACGTATCATCCCTAATTTATAAGCCACATTGCCATGGAAATTCATGTCTGCACTTTTCACTTCCCAGCTCTACTAAATCTCACTCTTGACATCTTCAGAGCCCCTTGTACAATGTGCAGATATAGTGTAGTAGCAATCTCAAATGGCTTTGTAACATTAAATATTAAATAACTTCAAAATTGCAAACATGGGAAAAATCAGAAGTCAGCCAAATCCTGACACATGAATTTAATAAGTAGCAGCAGAGAGTCTCTCATTTACATGACCTACTGCTTAACCACTTTAGTAGAATGAAGGCCTTCTCCACACTTGCATCTTCTTCAAATCTAACATGAAATAGCTGTCCTTGAGTCATGCTGTAGTTTAATAGTCTCTCCAACCATGGGCACTACCCATACAGTTAATTATAAAACCTAGTTCAGAAACCATGTATTGAGTGCCTGACATATACCTGCTATATAAAAGTAGTATTTATAGCCCTGGCCAGGTGGCTCAGTTGGTTGGAGAGTGTCATCTGTACACAGCCTTCCTATGTTAGTCCTGGGTAGATCTAAAGGTTGTGGGTTTGATTCCAGGTCGAGGGGCATACAGGAGGCAACCAATGGATGTTTCTCTCTTACATTGATGTTTCTCTCTCACATCCATGTTTCTCTCTGCCTTCTTCTCTTTCTGTAAATCAATAAAATCATAACCTTGGGTGAGGGTTTAAAAAATAATAATGATAGTTGAGTTATTGAACACCTGTCATGGGTTGAAATGCTATTGTGTACACTTTATAAGTTTCATTTCATTTCATCTTTACTCCAACCCTTTGAAGTAGGTGTTATTATCTTCATTTTATAGATTAGGTGATAGAGGCACAGGGAGTGCCCAAATCACCCAGATGGAGTGAAACTGTAAATACAGTGTTCCCACCCAGGCCCTGTGAACACAGCCTTCCTGAGTTAGTCCTGGGTAGATCTAAGACGCAGATTTATCATACAGCGCCAAAAAGCCAATTGCTTGTTAGTCACGTAAAAGATAACTAGAATATAGATTATCTCCATATTAGAATAGTATATTCATGGGGACAAACATTGCTGCCTTGGGAAGTGGAGACCAGAGAAGACTTCAGAAAGATCGTGATAAGTTGAGTTGGATAAAGAGGAAAAAAAGTCTTAAGAGGAAAGAAAGGTCTGAGCAAAGGTCCCAAGACATAAACATAAATGGTTTATTCAGGAGATGGAAGGCAGCCCTGACACCTGGGTGATAATATTTGTAGGCAGTACATGGAGACAAGTAGGTATTCATTATTTCCAAACTTAGGCTTACGTTAACGTTGAAACAAAAAGATATCATCAACATATGTTGGATCAGGAATGAGATTTGTCAAGTCACCTTAAAGAGTTGATTCTAGACTTGGTTGGGGCAACATTTGATTAGCTTCCCCCAGTTAAGGAAAGGATGGGAGGAGATGCTCTAGGTCCCCCATCGTAGAGGAACTCTGAGAGACAGTGTGGCTGTGTGTATTAAAGTACTGGGGAAAAGGAGTGCTGTCTTACAGAATGGTAAGACTTGATGAAAGTGCCTTAGGCCCATCTCAAGATCACCTCTCCTTGTTCTGTTGCTATGTTTTGCAATCAGTCGCTTGATTATACTCTGGATTTCTGTATAGATTTGCCTATAGGAATAGAAATTCTCATTTATGCCAAAGAAAATATTCTGGACTGAGTTGCTGTTCTCTTTCTTATGACTAAGTTAATCAGTTGTCATCCTGGCTTAAATGTCCGTCCGTGGAGCTCAGCAAAGCCCACCCCACCCTTTGAGAGAAAGATGAAAACTACATGTGCTGGATTAGAGCAGAGGCTGATCGGATGGAGCAAAGGGAATACATGAAAGGACTATTCCCAAGGTTGAACCTGAGATTTGATGACTGATTAGAGGTAGGGGTTTGAAGGAGGAGGAGGACTCAAGGGTAGGAAACTGAGTGGATAATAATGTCTTTGACAGACATGGAAGGCAGAAAAAGAGTGGATTTCTGGAAGAAAGGTCACAAATGTTTGGTTTTGGATTTTCAATCCAAGGTGCCTATGTTGGTGAAGAGCTCCTGCGTTTGGGTATCCAGGGTTATGAAAGCAGGTTAGATACAGCATACAGTGAGTGGGTGAGTTCACCTAGAGGGAGCATGGGGATTGAACCCTGGTGATCACCTAGAGGGAGCATGGGGATTGAACCCTGGTGATCACTGACATCAGAGAAGAGCAAGGGTGTCTGTGCAAGAGGCAGGAGAGACAAAAGAGGGAAAGAGCAAAGTAGCTGGGACTCAAGCAAAAAAAAGAATGGCCAGCTGGTCAAATATTGCAGGATGAAAGTGTGGCTTAGACTTGAAGTGTAAGAGTTTAAAGAGACTTTAGAGGTCTGATTGCTTCCTCAGAAGAGAGACTTGAACTCGCCCAAGATAACCCTGAGAGCATCAGATGATGATCACAATGCTTCCTTATTGGCAGTCTTGCACTTATCCCATTGTTTTATGCTGCTTATTGTTTTCTAAGTACAGCATGTCCTCAAATAACACCACTTCATTCATCATTGTTTTGTTATAATGATGACATGCTGTATAAACTTAGCTCTTATTTATATCAATTAGCCTATGGTAAAATTGGTTTCATTATACATCATTTTGCTTCAAGTTGCAGAACCTATCAGCAGTGTTAAGGGAGGACTTACTGTATAGCTTTACAGTTAGTATTTAATATTGGCTCTTATGAGACATCATGATGCTACTTTAAAGTGGGCAGCTCAGCACAGCTGGTGTGGCTCAGTGGTTGAGCATCGACCTATGAACCAGGAGGTCAGGTTCTGATTCACGGTCAGGGCACATGCCCAGGTTGCAGGCTCAATCCCCATTGTGGGACTTGCAGGAGGCAGCCGATCAAAGACCCTCTCATCATTGATGTTTCTCTCTCTCTCCCTCTGCCTTCCTCTCTGAAATCAATAAAAATATATTAAATAAATAAATACATAAAATAAAGTGGGCAGCTCAGGAGCAGTTAAGATCTTGTTCCCCAGCACATGTCATCATTTTGGCTCAAATAAACTCTTATAAAAAAACTTTAGGGAGAAACGAAGATGGTGGCATAGGTAAACACCTAAACTGCTGCCTCGCACAACAATTTCAAAACTACAATTAAAAGACAAAACGGACATCTTCCAGAACCACAGGAAGGCTGCCTGAGTGGAAATTCTACAACTGGAAGGAAAGAGAAAAGCACTCTGAGACTCAGAGGAGCTGCAGGAGGCAGAGGTACTGAGATGCTCGTGGAGAGGACTGGCAACTGAGTGCGCAGCTGGCTTTCTCAAGCGGGAGGGAGACAAAAGCTCCCGAATGTGCTGAACTCCAGTTCTGGGCGAGACTCTGGGGACCCAGACTCATTCGGGGAGAAACTGGACTGTCTGGTAGCGGATGGAACTCGAGGGTAGCTTTCTCTCAGAGGTGCTTGCAGTGACACTGAGACACAGGGGCCTATTAGGGCAGGGCTGTCAGGCAACCAATGATGTCTGCTCTGCCCTGAGACTCCGCCCCATTCAAGCTGAGCACAGAGGCTTTTGCAGGTCTTCTCCCAAAGGGTGTCTCCAGCACAGAAGTTCTCCCAGCATAGACATAGCTGATCCTCACAGCCAATTGGCCTGGAGGTCAATTCCTCCCAGTGATACCAACAACAATCAAGCCTTAACTACAACATGATTGGGCACACAGCCCACAAAGGGGTGCACCAAGAGTGTCCACCTCAGGTTAACTGGGGAGGCCGACCCACTGGGCCATATAAGAAACCTAGCACACAAAGCTACCCTACCAACTCAGGGAAGCAGTGAAAACGTGGCGACAAAGAAACAGATCACAAACGAAAGAAATGGAGGAATACAAATGACTGGATATAGAATTCAAAACCACAATTATAAGGCTTTTCAAGAGTATCCTAGAAAAGGCCGATAAATTTAACGAGACCCTCGAGGATATGAAATTAAACATACACTGACTGAAATAAAAAATATTATACACAGATCTAACAGCAGACTAGAGGATCGCAAGAATCAAGTCAAAGATTTGAAATACAAAGAAGCAAAAAACACTCAACACAAAGAAAAAAGAAAAAAGAATCCAAAAATATGAAGATAGTGTAAGGAGCCTCTGGGACAACCTCAAGCGTACCAACATCCGAATTATGGGGGTGCCAGAAGAAGACAGAGAGCAAGATACTGAAAACCTATTTGAAGAAATAATGACTGAAAACTTCCCCCACCTGGTGAAAGAAGTAGACTTACAAGTCCAGGAAGCAAAGAGAGAACCCCAAACAAAAGGAATCTAAAAAGGACCACACCAAGACACATCATAATTAAAATGCCAAGAGCAAAAGACAAAGAGAGAATCTTAAAAGCAGCAAGAGAAAAACATTTAGTTACCTACAAGGGAGCACCCATACGATTGTCAGCTGATTTCTCAACAGAAACTATGCAGGCCAGACAGGAGTGGTGAGAAATATTCAAAGTGATGAACAGCAAGAACCTACAACCAAGATTACTCTACCCAGCAAAGCTATCATTCAGAATTGAAGGTCAGATAAAGAGCTTCACAGATAAGAAAAAGCTAAAGGAGTTCATCACCACCAAACCAGTATTATATGAAATGCTCAAAGGTATTCTTTAAGAAGAAGAAGAAGAAGAAAAAGGTAAAGGGAAAAATTATGAATAACAAATACATATCAATGAGTGAATCTAAAAATCAAGTGAATAAAAAATCTGATGAACAGAATAAACTGGTGAATATAATAGATTCAGGGGCATAGAAAGGGAGTGGACCGACAATTCTCAAGGGGGAAGGGGTGCGGGGGGTGCGGGAAGAGACTGGACCAAAGTCGTACACCTATGGATGAGGACAGTGTCGGGGGAGGTAAGGGCAGAGGGTGGGGTTGGAACTGGGTGGAGGGGAGCTATGGGGGAAAAAAGAGGAATAATTGTAATAATCTGAACAATAAAGATTTATTAAATTAAAAAAATAATAATGAAAAATTTAAAAGTTAAGCGGGCAGCTCAGTCTCATTGGGTACTCATACTTGTAGTGAAAAGTGCGTCCTTGCTATTTAAAACATGAGCAGTAGGTGCTGCAGTATGAATATAGCTGGTAAGTAGGAAACGCATTGCTCTTTCAATCAGCATTAACTCAACATGCCTTCAGCCAGTCAAGAATTGCATTGTGTGTGTTGTAACTGAATTCAATTTTATGAGATGGTTATTCTCTTATGAAACATGTGGGTTGTCTGACTTTTTTGGTGGAATCCTCAATGATGACAATTGTCAGTCTGATTATGTTCCTTTCTTTGTAAGAGGAAGGAGTAAGAATATCATCTTCCCAAATAGTAGCTATTAGAGTAGAAACCTATGTACCTATATTTGTTTCCAGTTGGAAGATCCTTGACATTTATGGATTTGACTTATATACATATGTATACACATGTGTGTGTACATACATTTATACATACATACGCATACCTAAGTTTTTACATCTGCATGTACACAGACAACTGCAAAGTCCAGGAGGAGAGTTTGGTGGTGGACTGGCTGAAGGAGCTGGGGTGTGATAAGAGATGGGTGGGAATAGCTGGGAAAAAAGATTAGAAAAAATAGCCCAGGAGGCGAGACATGATTTTAAACGTTTGCATCACTGGTATGCTTGGTCCCCATTTTCAGATGAGGAAACTCAAGAAATTTTATACTAGTCACTAGAGGCCTGGTGCACGAAATTCATGCACGAGTGGGGGAGGGATCCCTCAGCCCGACCTGCACCCTCTCGCATTCCGGGACCCCTTGGGGGATGTCCAACTGCCAGTTGTCAGACATCCCTCTCACAATCCGGGACTTCTGGCTCCTAACTGCTCACCTGCCTGCCTGATTGCCCCTAACCACTCTGCCTGCCTGCCTGATTCGCCCCTAACTACTCACCTGCCTGCCTGATCACCCCTAACCGCTTGCCTGCCTGCCTAATTGCCCCTAACTGCCTCTGCCTTGCCCCTGCCACGACTTCATCTGGAAGGACGTCCAGAATGACATCCAGAAGGTCGTTTGGCTGTCCAGTCTAATTAGCATATTATGCTTTTATTATTATAGATAGGCAGGATTTAGGGAAAAGTGAAGGTCTGCACCCATATCTCTGTACAAGGTTTGCTACTCAGTCTCACGTCCAGTTATGAGATACAGAATGGAACCTGTGGCAGGAAACTGACACCAAACAGGACAGCAGAAAGGGAGAGATTAATTTCTGTCTTAAACTCAAAAGTACATACATTTTTGAAAACTTAAGTACTGTGAGATCCTTGTTTCCTGATTCCCATGCAATCACAGCATCATGCTGAACAAATAACTCTTTGTCTTCAGTCTGCTTTCAGATAAGAAAAAACAAATTACATAGAGACTAGTAAAGCACTTGATGTTCAGGGGACATGTAACATTCTTTTGACCTAAATGATAATATTTGGCTGCTTTTGCCTCAACCACAAACTTAAGAATTGGGACATCTGCAGATGCAGGCTCCAGAGTTATATTCACTAAATTTATTTTTGGCAACAGAGAAGAAATTTTAGTTTTATTTTCCTTTTCCCTTACCTACTTGAAAAAGGGGCCCCTTATTTTTTTCTGATTTCCACAACTTGAGTGTAAATGGACTTGAAGCTCACAATCATAAGCTTAGTCTATATTCAGGGGACTTCCAAGAGCAATGAGGTAGTTTATAGGCAGAATGACCTAAGAGAAGAATAATTTATGGTCTTTGCTTTTGAGCAGATGTATTTTGAGTAGACTATCAGGAGGGAGACTAGGGCTGGTGTTGGATATACTGACGAGAAGGACAGATACCGGTGATGCTGAATTCTACCTGGCTGGGTGCTTGACAAGGAGCGAATAGGCTGGATCTCAATAAAAAAATTAAAGAAGGAATCAATACATGGACAAAGCATAAAAAGACTCCATATCCAAATTAAAGAAGTTCATTTGAAGTAGTTAAATTGAAGAAGCTGAGCACAATAGATTAGAACTAAGTATAAAATGCATATGATATCTGAAACACTTCCAAAGGCAATTTAGCCTTAGATGCATGAATGTAATGATAGGAAAAGAATAAAATTAATTATGATACTTAGACAGGGATGCGTTAGGTCGATGGCATAAAGAACAAGTCGTTCATGGTTTCTAAATGTGAGAGAAGGAAAAGACATAGCCACTTTATGTTTTTAGTGAGCATATTTTTTATTCACACTATCTTTTATAATACAATTTTAAATGCAGGGACTAATATAACAAAGACACACTCAGCTCTATCTTTTCCTGTTTTAAAGGACTAAAGTATTACCCAAACCAGTTGAAGCTTCCTGAATACCCCTTCTTGGTCTCCTCTATCTTCTAGAGGTAATCTCTATCCTGAATTTGAGGGTTATATTTCCTTTTTTATTTTTATGCTACATGTATCTATATGCGTATGTGCATATATGTGTGTGTGTGTATTCATGAGATATAGCATTGTTTTGCATATTACCAAACTTTACATAAGTACTTAGTCAATTTTTTAAATCAGTGATTTAGTGAAGACTGTTTGGCTTAAATGAAGTTCACAGTTGATCTGAGAATGAACAGTGAACAGGTTTGACTTAGCTCCAACCTCAGCAACTTTGCTTTGATGTCTGTTGCTTCTCAAACAGAGAAACACCTGAGCCTTCAGCAAATGAGGAAAACTGTTTGGAATCACAGAGTTAATTATTGATGGAGATAGAAATAGTTCAGGAAATGTTTACTTTGAGACTGAAATTCAAGTCTGTATATTCCGTGCATGGATGAGTAGCACGTTTTCCCCTAGATAGAGTATTTCATTGGAATCCTAATTTAATGGAAGTTTAAAGGCTATCCTGGGAATTTAGATTATAAGTCAGAGTTTCTTAAAGAATTTTTCATTTCTTATGCATGTTTTGTATAGAATAGTTGGTAAAATTATTTTATGTACTATTTTGCTTAAAATTAACTTAAAATTAAATAAATGAAGGGAGCACTCATACCTTTAGTAAAAATTCAGATGTCAATTTAGGATCTATGTCTCACACACACACACACAAAAAAAACCTGTTTGCAACCCAAGTCAGAGGTCTGTGCCTGTAATCAAAGATGAGATTTTTAAAATATGAGATAAAGAGGTAAGGAACACACCATCAGAGAATACCAATGATTTTCATGTGGCAACATTTAGACAAGGTGACTTCATGGAATAACTAGCATTTGACATAAATCCCGAGGGAGAAGTAGTGTTTTAGCAGGTACAGAGGATGAGTGGCTAAGACAGAGAAGGGCCCCTTGGGTAATTACTGTTGACTTTAGTTGACAAGCGCAATATGGTTTCAACTGCCCTGGTATTGAGAAAAAGAACCAGTGCAGTTCTTCCTATTTCCAGTTTTGCAAGCAGCCAGTTTCCATGCAACAGGAGAGAGACTCTTAGTAGGTAGTGCCCATGAATGTTTCCTTGATTAGAAACACCATTTTAGCTGACTGCATTGTCTTTAATTTCCAGGTGTATCAAATCAGGAAGAGGCAACATAGCCTCATGGTCAAGAGCCAGGATACTGGAACCAAACTGCCTAGTTTCCAGTCCTGACTCTTGCTCGCCCTTGCTACCTAGGTGACATTTATCAAATTGGTAAACTGCTTTGCATTTGTTTTCTCATCTGAACAACAACAACAAAAAGAGCGATAATGACAATGGTGCCAACCTTGTTGTGTGGAACAGTTGCACTAAATGATTTCCTATTTGTAGTGCTTAGAATAACACAGAAGACACTCCAGAAATGTCAGTAAAATGGCCCACGTGCTCGCCCTGCTCTCTCTAGAATGTTTTCTGAGTTGAGTTCAGGGGTCACTCTGGATGTTTTCCCCTTGCTGCCACTTTATTTAGAAATCGGGGGTCCCTTTACAATTTGGGTGACATCTAGCAGCAAGACATAAGACCTCAGCTCTCTGATTTCCTGCTTTTTTATGGCACATTTTATTGGTCTTGATTTAAACAAAGAGCTGTTTCAGCCTTGTTGTGTAAGGACAATAAACCAAATTATGTGGGTGGGAGTTTTTACTACCTTTCATTTAATTTCTCAGGTTGGATGGGTAGAAAAGGTTTCCATGTCCAAACAAATGCAGTGGAACCGCACTGGCTTCTCTAAGTCAAATAGTGCACTTTACTTCTGTGGAATCTGAGAGTAGGCATTAGATTCAGTGCTATGCTACGCTTGTGTCCTCGTTTTGCCACCTAGCAACAGTGTGGCCTTGGGTGAATTAATCCCTCGGCCTCTGTTTCCAATGGAGTGGCAATTTTCAACTGGTGTGCTGTAGGTCACATACTGTTGTGCCACAGGAATTTTTAAATCATATAGTACCTGACTGTTTAGTTAGGGGCACTGACCTTTTCCCTTAGATTGTCAAATTAAAAAATGACAACAGCCAACATAACAATAGTTGTGCAGTGTGAATGAATCAAAATTATACCTATTAGTCAGATTGGCAAGAAATACATTTTTGGGTGTGCCACAGACTTTTAGTGATTAGTTTATGTGTGCCGTGAGATGAAAAAGGTTGAAAATCACTGCAGTGGAGGTTCCTCCTTTGCAGAGTCCGTTCCTGGTCTAGACTAGAGTCTTTCTGGGATTGCATGGTGCTTTCTCACTCATGTGGGATCTAATGAACAAAATAAACCGATAAACCTGGTCCCGTCCCCCGCTGCCGGTTGCCCTCTGTGTGTGGGGTGACTGGCAGGGTGGGGGCCCTGACCTGGCGCTGCCCACCTCCACCGCCACCCACCCCCTGACTCCCCATTCCCCCTGAGGCGATTGGGACCTGCTTGCTGGGGACAGCTCCTGCGTTGAGCATCTGGCCCCTGGTGATCAGTGCTCCTCATAGTGACTGGTCGTTCTGCCATTCTGTTGATTTGCATATTACCCTTTTATTATATAGGATGCTTTCTTAACAAAATCCCTCTTCTGCCTGCTTAGTGCTACATTCATAGGGGCACAGAGGTAAATGCATGCATTCAATTTGCATCTTTAACCAGGAGTCATCTTTACATTTTTAAAGGAACATTCTTTTTTTTTTAAAGCTATATTGTTGAAAGTATTACATATGTTCCCCTTTTTACCCCTTTGACCTCTTCTAGCCTGCCCCTGCCCCCCAACCCCAGGCCTTCACCACCCTATGGTCTGTGATCACTTACCCTTTGAGACAGCATGAAGGGACCTGGAGAGTATTTTGCTAAGAGAAATAAGCTAGTCAGAGAAAGACAAGTGTCACATGATCTCACTCCTGTGTGGAATCTAATAAACTGATGAACAAAATAGATCCAGAGACATAGAAGCATGGAACAGACGGTTGAATCTGAGAGGGAAGGTGGGGGTGGGTGGGTGGAAAGAGATCAACTAAAGAATTTGTATGCATATATGCATAATCCATGGATAAAGGAACATTCTTTAACTATATTTTTTTGTTATCATAACAACTATGTCTTTCAAAATTTCCCTGTAAAATAATTAACTTAGTGGTTCCTTTCTCCATCCCCTGTTTTCATTAATATGTGAGGATTCATTTCTTCATTGTTGTTGTTACATATTTTATATTAAGTTATTCCTTAAGAACAATAGTATTTAATTTGACAATGAAATATAGGGCAATTATTTATGTTGCTAACCATAGTCCCTAGTCCTTTTATCTTAAAGTTATATTTTTGGAATTCTTAATTTTTATTTGTATCTTAGTGGCTTGGAATTGGCCTAAGTTTTTTAAGGAAAGGTTAATGAGTAATGAATTTTCAGAGCCTTTAAATATGGAAGACTATTTTTCATTTTCCTTTGCAAGTGAATGACAGTTTGGTTGACAATAGCTTTCTTTGAGTGAGTATTCTCTTTCTTCTATAATTTAGTAATACACAGGAGAAATTTAAGAGCAACTGGACATTTGTTCCATTCATGATGACTTATTTTCATTGATTTGTGTGTTGACTTGTTTTGTTTTCATGCCTGAATACTAAAGGACTTCTATTTAATTTTAATTATAGGACTCAAATTTTTATCAGAATGTGGCTTTGAATTGTATATTGTTTGGAATACCATTTAGTCTTTTTTTCAGGTTACCTTTTAAAAATTGTGTCGCTGATCATTACTTCTATTTCAGGTCTTCACTTGTGTTTTCTCAGAAAAAACTGTCATTAGACAGGTTTTTCTGATCCCTCATCTATTGGTGTTCTTTCAGCTATTGGTTCTTTTCTCTGGCCTTATGTGGGTGTTTATCTTTTACATCAATGATTTAATTTTACATAGTATGTATCTACTTCCCCCAACCCAAGTGGGTAAAAATTCTGTCTCTTCATTTTTAGTTTCTTTATTTCACCTGCAATCTCTTTTTACCTTACCTAATAGTCCGTATTGATTTATGGTTTTCCAATTTCATTTTTCAGGGACATATCTTTTTGTATCTTATTAACAATGACAAATACTTTTTAAAAATTTACTTCTGATTCGTCTAAGACTCTAAGAAGTCATTTTTAGGAGACAGTTCTTCCTTTGAATCTTTAGCATGCTATTTTCTTTCCATACTTACTTATGCAATACTTCTTAATAGACCTATGCTGATATTGATCTGTTATTTTCATTAGTCCTTCATTTGGAAATATCCACCTAGACCTGCTCACAGAAAGGGTTCCTGGGTTGCTCTTGGCCTCACTCTCTGCCCTCTATTCACCAGTAATAGTCCCTTTTTTAGATCTGTAGCAGGTTATAGACTCTGCTACATTCTTGATAAACTAGAAGAGTTTTATCTAAAGCAACTATCTCCAATGCCTTGTTCTCTGTTACCCTGTATATGGATTATATAAGACTCTAATACCCAGAATGCAATGCCACCATATCATCTTGTCCATAAATCTGTTTTTCTGCAGGATACTAAGTACTTCACTTTCTTCACACTCATTGTTTGAAAGTAGCAGTCACTACTTGATGGGATGGGGGGAAGTCTCCTGCTTCCTCACAAAGCATCATTCAAGACAGCTGACTAGGTTTCTGAATGGTACATATTTTTGTATTTCTGTATAAGATAGCAGAAAGTGGAGAAAGGAAGATTTTCCTTACCCTTCAAGATTCATAGCTTGTTTTTTGTTGCCTTTTATTAAAATCTAATTTATTCTTTTTTTCTGCTGTAAATTTTTTTCTCTGATTTTTGGAATAGGTCGAAGGTTATTCCCTCCTTTTTGTGGTTAGATACTTTTGTGGGAGGTTAGGAGAGGCTTTTGGGGGCTGGGTAGCTAGACACCATTTAAAACTTTAACTTGTATGAAACTACACAATTTTTAAAAAGTACTTTCTGCATATGGCAAAATGCTTGAAAAGTTTGCTTTCTGCAGACATTTGATGCAAATAAACTTTTCCTTGTAAATATTCATCACAAGTTGTTATTCAAATGATGAAGGCATCTGTGTTTCTGTAATAGAAACTATGTCTTATGAAAAATGGGTCATTTTTTGCGATGAAATAAAAATGTAGATGCATAAGTTATTGTAGGAATTCCAATGATTTCCATAAATTTTTAATTTTACGTAAAAACTGCCCTGTCACTGCCTATTAATAAGTCTTAGAGCTGAAACAGCTGTTATAAATTATTTTATCAAGGAGTTGCAAATTCATTTGCCTTCAGGGGCCAGAAAAGTGACCTACAAATTCATGAAATAGGTTGGATGAATATAAAAGGGATTGAGAGTGACTAGAGAGAAGTGGGGGATTACTTCTGCTATCAAATCCTTAGGCCACCAGTATAACATCAAAAGCAGTATAATATAAACCTACTCTCCCATTATAAAGATAGAACTGAAGTCAAGGGATATTAATAAATCTGTCCAAAGTTTGGAGATTCTATGTGTCTTAACCAGAACCAGCTACATAATTTGCAGGGCCCAAGGCAAACTAAAATGGGACCCCTTGTTCAACAGTGATTAAGAATTTCAAGCTAGTGACAACAAAGCATTAAACCAAGCATGGGACCCCATGTGATTTGTACAATTACATGCCCTTGAAGCCATCCCTGAAGTTCTAAGCTCTTCTCTAAGTGTAAGTTCTAACCTTACATTCAAAATGTTTGGACAGTCACTCAACCCAGGAACAAAACTCTGAGGGACACTTGTGTCTTCTGTTGGGTCTTACTGTCTGTTACTTTAAGGTAGCTGTCATTTCTTCCAGAATATTTTGTCTATACCTTGAATCACCTCCTAAAATAACCTTTTTCCTTTCACCTTATTTGAAATGTTTACACAGCTTGCAAACACAAAAAGCAATTTGCCTCCTGACAAATTGAAGTTGACTAGTAACTTTCTCCTTTGAGTTAATTTACAAGTTATAACTTGAAGTACCTTTAACACCATTAATAACATAACCTAAAGAATGCTATTTAATGAAATCTAGCCAGCTTTTAAGGATAAGCTATTCACACTCAGAAAACATACGAAATAAAATTGGGAATTGAGTACTAGCGTAAGAGTGTAGTCTCATCTGAGCTCCAGTTAAGGCAAGTTAATATCTGAATCAGAATTCAAAAATATCTTATGTAGCTTCATATTGTTGAAATATATCCCTTCATGGACGATTAACAAGAGGACATTCACATGGGGGAAAAAGACGATGAGCAAATGGGCAAATACATTAACTAAGTGAAAGGAAATTTAAGTTGTGAATATACTTACTAATATTTAAAACATTTGCAGTAAGCTATGCACATGAGTGTATGTGTTCAGCTAGCATTGAAATTGCTCATTAAGTTTAATCTCGGTTTGGGGCAGGGGCGGAGGTGGGGGGTAGCAAATTCAAAGGACTTTTTCACTCATGTATATCAGAATATGCTGTGAAATATAAAAACTGAATGTCATAGAATTTTTTTAACCTTCTACAGGTGGAGATTTTCATTTTACCTTTACGTATTTACCTATGGAGTCCGGTTCCTGAAAAAGGTACGATCTGCCAAGTTATTTACATAATTCTTATGTAACTGTAAGCCTAGATCTCGTGTTTTCTTTTCTGTATGACAGTTGTAATATTTTAAACAATCATAACAGGCTCCCTATGAATTGCTTGTACATTTTTCTTTGACTTACAAAAATATTTGCAGGTTATTCTTTATAGTAAGTAATTTTTAGGCAGATTCCTAACATACTTTTGTAAATAATTTGTTTTTCTGGTGAAAAGGTCTTGCTAAGTCCTCTAACCACTCTAGTTGGTTATTTTTTACTTGTGGGCTTAAGAACCTTATAAAAATCCATCTGAGGCTTGAAAGAAGTTAGTTTCCACATCACATATCACACAATTCGAAAAAAAAAAATCAGTTGTAATGTACATTATCATTATAGTCTTCACCAAAAGAAATTATATTTTAATGTCTTTATAGTTATTAACAGGGTAACATCGACTGCTGGTGGAAAATTCAGTTCCTTTCATAGATTGTGTTTCCCCTGCAGCTTTGCAATTCCTGCATCTTTGAAAGCAATTTCCTGAGGCTGCCATAGTCTTCTTGGTTATTTTGATGCTTAATGTCACCATGAACACTTAGGCTGCTTATTAAAATCAGGACTCGTGAAGACTCATCTTCTCATAGTCATGCACGTATAAACAATAGTGATTTTTTTTTTTTGCAGAAAATGGGGAATTATTTTTAAAATATTTTATATTATTAACCTTTATAGTTATATCAAAGTTATCTTTATTTAATTAAATTTTTTTTTCCAAAATAGGGCATTGTGCCAAGTGGTATGCCTTACTAGTAAATTTTCATGTAAATATTGATGTAGAAATTGCAAATACATTTTTATTTTAAATGTCTAAGTTATAAGATATTGTTTGTCTGTGGCAAATTCTATTCTAAAGAGTGGCTGTTTTTAATATCATGTTTTCCTAAAGGAAATAATATTCTTTTTACATGTTGTCTTTTCCTTTAGCAACTACAATTATTTTTCACTTAATAAGATCACATGCCCCAGAGGCCATTTGAATAGATTTAAAAGGATGAGCTTCATTCTGCAGGCTGTCTAAGCATGAAGAAATTCTCAACTTGGATAAATAAATATGGTGGAAACTGCTTATTTTGGAATCCTACTGTTCTGTTTTTCAAACGTACTTATTTAGTGAAAAAATGGAAAGAATGGCTGTAGAGGTTTTATGCTTACAAGTTTATTACCTTTGGAGAGGAAGTAGCTTTTCATGAAGTTTTAGCTGACATGGCAGAGCTAGGGCTTCATGGGAATGCCGCCTTGCTAGCTGGGGTCAAAGTTTGGAATTTATGTTGGGTTCTGTTGGTGAAGGGCTTTGATGGAGAGCAAGGGGAAATTCTGAGAGCCAAGAGCCCTTTTTCTGCCCTTTCCCCCTGATCTGCAGGACATGGTCTATTATAGCCCTCATACAGCCAGCCTACCATTTGTCATCAGAACAGGAAACACTTTGACACTTCACTCTGTTCCTAAACAAACTCAATGGGACAAGAAATCTTTTAATCGCCAAGTCCTCAGTGGCTCTGTTGAAGGCTGGAAGAGGGCCTGTCAATAGAACATTGTTTTGAAAATTGTTTTTCCTTAAACTGTACAGATTCCTTTCAAATGGTCTCTAAAATGCTTAAAAATGAGAAAAAGAACTAGATGTTGTTCTTCATGCAGAGTGACTTGTATTTTGGGTTTCTTCCTTTAATACTATTTAAGATGCAGTCAGTTGTGAATGAACTGTATTGTTTATTTTAGTCATAGAAAAGTGCACATAGAATCCACGTGACTGAACTAGTGGTGGAGGACTTCATAAGCCATCTTGTCCAACCCTCTTATTTCACAGCTGAGGAAGCAGAAGCCCTGAGAGATGGGTGGCCTCCCAAGGTCACACAGTTCATTCATTAAAATGAAACTGAAATGAAACACACTGCTCTCTCTTATTCCAGTATTTTCTTCCCCTTCACCAGTCTGCCCTAACCTCAGTGTGATTGAAAAATGATTTTCTTCTTTGGTTAAGTTAGCAAAATTGACCTAATGTAGCCTGTTGTTTCTATTATAGAACTTTAAATACTTTAATGGATATTGAAAATTTATTTCTATTCACTTTCTTGGAGTGGACAATATATTTGTCCATCTAACCTGAGGGGGAAAATTACCATGCAGGCAGCAGCAGAAAAAATCAAAAGAAGGTCATGAAAATTTTCACAATACCCTGAATGTTTAAAAAAAAAAATACCATGGTAGTGGACCAATATTAAGAGGTAAGAGACCACAGCTGCTTCTTACTTCTGGCACCAAAAATATGGATTATTACATGGGCTGTCAGAAACCTGACTGGCAGCTTGCACAGCCTTTAGGCAATTTTCTTCTGCCTTTAGGTCAAATGAGCCTGATACATACCATTTTCTAGGATGGATTAAATAACCTTAAGAACCCTTTTTATCCCGAAATTCTGTAATTCAGTTAAAAAGATATTTCTCAAATGCAAAGCACCATGATCCCACAGTAATGGACAGAGAAACCTAAAAAGTAAAAGCAAACAAATAAATTAATAAAAATTGGAAAACCATAGAACTGTAGATATAAAAGGTATACATATGATCTAAATACTTTATTTTATAGATGAGGCATGAGGTATCAATCTCTAGTGTAAGAATATCTTCGGTTTTCTCTTTCATGTTGAAATATATTCAGTATAAGTACTAAAGTTTTATCAAATGCTGTTAAATTTTCCAACTTGAATTGGCTTAATCCTATAGGAAGAATGCTAGTATACATATTTCTCTGGGTTTTTAGTAGCATTTCAGCATATAAATATAACTGACTTAAGTGCCCTTCATTTTAAAATATTTTTTTTTGTATTTAGGAATAAGGAAGTTAAGAATTTTTTTTAATTTAATAAATCTTTATTGTTCAGATTATTACAATTGCTCCTCTTTTTTCCCCCCATAGCTCCCCTCCACCCGGTACCCACCCCACCCTCTGCCCTTACCTCCCCACCACTGTCCTCATCCATAGGTGTACGATTTTTGTCCAGTCTCTTCCCGCATCCCCCACACCCCTTTCCCCCTGAGATTGTCAGTCCACTCCCTTTCTATGTCCCTGATTCTATTATATTCACGAGTTTATTCTGTTCATCAGATTTTTTATTCACTTGATTTTTAGATTCACTTGTTGATAGACATGTATTTGTTCATAATTTTTATCTTTACCTTTTTCTTCTTCTTCCTCTTCTTAAAGAATACCTTTCAGCATTTCATATAATACTGGTTTGGTGGTGATGAACTCCTTTAGCTTTTTCTTGTCTGTGAAGCTCTTTATCTGCCCTTCAATTCTGAATGATAGCTTTGCTGGGTAGAGTAATCTTGGTTGTAGGTTCTTGCTATTCATCACTTTGAATATTTCTTGCCACTCCTGTCTGGCCTGCATAGTTTCTATTGAGAAAATCAGCTGACAATCGTATGGGTACTCCCTTGTAGATAACTAACTGTTTTTCTCTTGCTGCTTTTAAGATTCTCTCTTTGTCTTTTGCTCTTGGCATTTTAATTATGATGTGTCTTGGTGTGATCCTCTTTGGATTCATTTTGTTTTGGGTTCTGTGTGCTTCCTGGACTTGTAAGTCTATTTCTTTCACCAGGTGGAGGAAGTTTTCAGTCATTATTTCTTCAAATAGGTTTTCAGCATCTTGTTCTCTCTCTTCTTCTGGCACCCCAATAATTCGGATGTTGGTACGCTTGAAGGTGTCCCAGAGGCTCCTTACACTATCTTCATATTTTTGGATTCTTTTTTCTTTGTGTTGAGTGTTTTTTGGTCCTTTGTATTTCAAATCTTTGACTTGATTCTTGCGGTCCTTTAGTCTGCTGTTAGGTCTCTGAATAATATTTTTTATTTCAGTCAGAGTATGTTTAATTTCTAGTTGGTCCTTTTTCATATCCTTGAGGGTCTTGTTAAATTTATCGGCCTTTTCTAGGAAATTCTTGAAAAACCTTATAACTGTGGTTTTGAATTCTATATCCAGTCGTTTGTTTTCCTCCATTTCTTTCATTTGTGATCTGTTTCTTTGTCTCCGCATTTTCGCTGCTTCCCTGAGTTGGAAGAGCAGCTTTGTGGGGTAGGTATTCTATAGGGTCCCATGGCTCAGCCTCCCCAGTTACCTGAGGTGGACACTCTTGGTGCACCCCTTTGTGGACTGTGTGCACAGCCTTGTTGTAGTTAAGTCTTGATTGTTTTTGGTATCACTGGGAGGAATTGACCTCCAGGCCAATTGGCTGTGAGGATCAGCTGTGGCTATGCTGGGAGAACTTCTGAGCTGGAGACACCCTTATGAGATACGACTTGCAAAATTTCAAAAGCCTCTGTGCTCAGCTTGGATGGGGCGGAGTTTCAGGCAGAACAGACAGCCTTGGATTCCCGTCAGCCCTGCCCTATGAGGCCCCTGTATCTCAGTGTCCCTTGGTAATCGCTGTAAGCACCTCTGAGAGAAAGCCACCCTCGAGTTTCACCCGCTGCCAGACAGTCCAGTTTCTCCCTGAATGAGTCTGGGTTCCCAAACACTCGCCCAGAACTGAAGTTCAGCACAGTTGGGAGCTTCCTTCTCCCTCCCGCTTTAGAAAGCCAGCAGTGCACTCAGCCACCTGTGCACTCACCAGTCAGTCCTCTCTGCACACGCCTGTCTCGGGACCTCTGCCTCCGCAGCTCCCCTGAGTCTCAGTGTGCTTTCTCTTTTCCTGACAGTCCAATTTCTCCCCGAATGAATCTGGGTTCCCAGAAACTCACCCAGAACTGGAGTTCAGTGCAGTCGGGAGCTTCCATCTCCCTCCCACTTTAGAAAGCCAGCCGTGCACACAGCTGCCTGTGCACTCAGCTGCCCTTTCTCTCTGCGTACTCGTGCATCTCTGTACCTCAGCCTTTTGCAGCTCCTCTGATTCTCAATGTGCTTTCCTCTTTCCTTCTAGTTGTAGAATTTCCACTCAGCCAGCTTTCCTGTGGTTCTGGATGATGTCCGTTTTGTCTTTTAGTTGTAGTTTTGATATTGTTGTGCGAGGCAGCAGTTTAGGTGTTTACCTATGCTGCCATCTTGGTTTCTCAAGAATTTTTTAATACATATAAAGTAGGGTTATGTAAGTAAACATTTGTACTGTCTTAGTCTTGGGCCTCTGAGAAGGAGTCATGAAGAAGAATTTAAATGTGTAAGAATTTGATTAGGGGGAATGTCGTGAGAGAAAATGTGGAGGGGGGAGGTTAATCAGAAGAGCTTTCCGACTACAATATGAGACTGACCCTGAGTGCAGAAGACAGGGAAAGAAGGGAAGAAAGTTGGGTGAAGCTCTAGGTCTGCTGCGCCTTTATGAGTAAGGCCATTGGGGATCCCTGGAGCCACAGTTGCCCATAAAAAGAGACCTGTGCTTTCCAGAAATGGGGTTGGCTTTAGTATTCCTGTCCAGCATGGTCTTCATGCAAATATAGCTGTGGGTTTTATAGCATAGCAGCTGGGCCCTGGGTTAATTATAATCCCAACTGTCCAAGATCCAAGAGCACATCCATGATTGCCATGTATGCTTTTAAAAAAAAAAAAAAAATTACAGCTATTCCGAGCAAAGCCAAAGGATATGTCATGAAATAAGACCCTGTATATTAGAAATTCTGTTTTCATATATAGGATGCCTAGAAGCATAGAGAACTATTCATCTATTGTACTTTTTTTGTTGCATTTGACTTATGGGTGGACTTAATCTTCATTATGTCATAGTTCTTCTAGTTGATGTGTAAATGTGTCTTTGGAGCAATACACAGGCTGACTTCCCACATGAGTTGGGTAACCATACAGGCTGTCTTAGGGTTAATTCCCCCACATTTTCAGATACCTTCTAGAGCAGTGGTTCTCAACCTTTCTAATGTTGCGACCCTTTAATACAGTTCATAACAGTAGCAAAATTACAGTTATGAAGTAGCAACGAAAATAATTTTATGGTACTTTTATAAAAGAAGACCCAGGATTACTTCAGGTGATCTGAAATCCTACCACACACTGTGTTCATACAAATTAACACATTTTTCTATATATATATTCTAAATATATATATATATATATATATATATATATATATATATATTCTTAAATATTGTGTCCCAGGAAGGCAATACAGATATATGTGCAACTGGGATTTAGGTAAGTATTTTTTATTTACAACTTTTTTGACTACATGGTGCATTTTATATCACAATCCATTTTGTACACATGCATGTATGTAATTAAAATATAGCATTTACTCACAATGTACCTAACCTCTGTATCAGTCAGTGTTCCATCAGGAGACAGAAACCACAGGAGTTCTTTTAGGAGTGACTATAATATGCAGAATCATTAACCATAGGGAAGCCACCATGACTGTGTCAGTCTAAGTAATTGATCTGCTGATGGTTCGCTAACAGCCTGTGATAAGGAGCTTGACCTGAATGTAAATCAGCTCAGTGCTTCTTTTTTTGAGAAAGTCTACCTATGAAGAAAAGTCAGCTGAACGACACAATGTGCTTAGTGGAGGTTAATTCACATTCTGGTGAAGCAGTAGCTAACATTTCAAGGACTAGCACTGTGTGTACGTGACACTTTGATTAGCACTGCACCGAAATATTACTGTAGTATGTAATGTCAGAAAGAAGCTCCCTCTCTGAGGACTGGGGCATGTAGGGAGCAGGTTAGGTTGTCAGAACCTAGAAGCTTGCAGGAGCCAGACAAGACATCTGAGGAGAGAACGCTGACCAGGTGGAGTCTGTGAGGGACCACAATGAGGCAGTGATGATGGTTCTGGAAATGAGGAAAACCACACACTGCAGTGGAATGAACTGCCACTGCGGGGATGAGGATGCATTGCTGGGGGAGGGGGAGTGAACAAGAACAGGGAGCAGGACAGAAAGGAGACATGGGTAGCCCTTAAGAAGGCCTCAGAAGACCAAGCTGTTAATCAGTTTTATGCCCGTAAGCAAGTCATTTAATCTCCAAAATCAGCAATGTGAACTAACATAACATTTTCTAAACTCATACTCTGTAATTCAGTGAAGAATAGCTAATCATTATGGTAAACTGATACAACCTATTTAGAAAACAACATGGTTTTTTAGAATAATAACCATAAGTATGTTCATATACTGTGACTCAGCAGTTCAACTCCTATGAATTTATTCTGAGAAAAGAATTGTACAGAACTGAAAAAAATACATTTGTAAAGTTATTTATTACAACTTAAATATATATACATATATCCTATATAATAAAGAGGTAATATGCAAATTAACCCTCCCACCCTCACAAGATGGCTGCCTACGACCAGGCAGGCAGGGGGGTTAGTGAGAGACGACCAAACAACTGAACAAGCAGGGTGTGTGGGGCGACCAGGCTGGCAGGGGGGTTAGTGAGGGACGACCAAACGGCTGAACAGCAGGCTGCGTGGGGTGATCAGGTTGGCAGGGGGGCTGTGAGGGGTTACCAGGCAGGCAAGAGGGGCAGTTGGGGGCTACCAGGCTGGCAGGGGGGTCAGTAAGGGGTGACAAGGCAGACAGGCAGGTGAACGATTAGGAGTCAGCAGTCCAGGATTGTGAGAGGGATCAGGCCTAAACTGGCAGTTGGACATCCCCCCTGGATTGGAGAGGGTGCAGGCTGGGCTGAGGGGGGACCCCCCCGCCCATGCATGAATTTTGTGCACTGGGCTTCTAGTATATATAAAAGCATAATATGCAAATCACCCGGACGGCGAAACAACCGGTTGCTATGACGCACACTGACTACCAGGGGGCAGATGCTCAACACAGGAGCTGCCTGGGTGCAGGTGGGCGGTAAGGAGCAAAGGGTCCCAGACTGCGAGAGGGATGTTCGCCGAGGGGTCCTGCACAGCGAGAGGACGCAGGCCAGGCTGAGGGGACCTCCCTCCCGGAGTGCACAGATTTAGTGTACTGGGCCTCTAGTATATATATGGGCATACACACACACACACACACACACACACACACACACACACAGATGCATATTATAACAAATCCAAAACAGAACTTAAAACACTTTTAATGTATAATATTGGTAGAATTATTTAAATTATTACTATCAAAATGACAAAATAGCATGCAACCATTTAAAATAATAACTATAAAGTAACTATATTATTTATAGTCTTTTTAAAATGTTTAGTATAACTTTACATGAAAATAAGCAACAAACTCTTATATATGTTGCTGCGATAATCAGTTATTTGGATAAATGGAAGGTAAAGGGTAAATATGAAAAGATTCCTTTTACAGACACAGAACTGTAGATAATTGTTTTCTCAAAATGTCTTTACTACTTTCTCTTCTATTAAGTAATTAACCCTAACATGTAGGAATTAGAACGGAAATAACTATGCATAAATTTAAGTATACTTGGGTTATGAAAGAGCTTCAGTTGCAACTTCTGAAAAGGAGAAAAAAAAATTTAAGTTAAATTCCATGTAAATGGCCCTAGCTGTTTTGACTCAGTGGATACAGTGTCATCCTGCAGACTGGAGGGTCCCAGGTTCAATTCCAGTCCATGGTACACACCAGGATTGTAGGCTCGACCCTCAGTAGGGGGCGTGCAAGAGGCAGCCAATCAATGATTCTCTCTTCATCATTGATGTTTCTATCTCTCCCTCTTCTTTCCTCTCTGAAATCAATAAAAATATATTTTTAAAAAATTCCATGTATATGGCTAAGAGATACAGAAGTTTTGTCAGATAAGTCCCACTGTTCATGTTTGTCTGGTTTTCACTGCTCTAATCTCAGAATTTCCTCTCAGGGGTTCCCTTTACTGATCGTAGTATTGCTCAGAATGCCCTTGAAAGCATATGCTTTCTAAGGAGCTTTTTTGAGTCTCTGTGGGGATTCTAGTAAGATTCAAGCTCTATTTCCATAGCAGGTTTACATGGCCTATGTTAGATAATAACTTGGAATTCTTTATTCCATATAGCATTTAAAAACTTTCTTCCAGTGAGTCCCACCTCTTTGGGATTGAGATAATGACTTGGAAACACAATTGGCTTAATGCATAGCTGGGATGAAATTTTGAAACACTGATGATTATAATGGTGATAGCTATCTGGTACTGAGCACTCACTATAGGCCAGGCATTGTGTTGATCACTTGGTATTCATTTCTCATGGGCTGCTTAATGTAACTCCTTATTAATGAAGAAACCAAGGTGAACAAAGGATCAATTTGCCCAAAGTCATAGAACTAATCAGTGGGATGCTGAGATTTAAATCTATATATTTTGAGCAAATGGCCTACTTGTATCGAGGCTTCATTACTGACTCAGTAGATCTACTGGACTGATCAGATCGACCAGGTAACAAGAAAAAAGCAAAGGCTCTGTCTTATAACTATATTTACTTTAAAACTACAGAGTTAAACGTAGTGATGATATTCAAAAGGCCTAAATTAAACACCCACCTTGCTTATTTATCTACTTTAAAATGAAGTCACATTGACCAAGCCAAGAATCTGTGGCGTGCTGCATTCGTAGTATTTTTGCATCTCATCAGAAACTATCTGCTAGTTTTTAGACTGGGTATAAATGTCCCTTTTTATGCAACCCAATGTAATGATGCAACACAATTTTCTTCTTCTTCTATATACATATTTACTTCCTACAGTGTGACTAGCAAACCATTAATATACTCTTCACAGTAAGAAGCTGATTTGGACACTTCAGTATTTTCTACATTTCAGGGAATGTGTTTTAGGTGAAATTATTCATTGTCTAGGATAAATGAAAACTTGGTCAGATGGTAAAACCTTCCATCTACTGAGGTTATACTTTATAGTGTTTCATTTAATGAAATGTAATAGTTTAATTTTGGTTGTGTAAAATGTTCTCTAAAAAGCACTGAGAAGCCTTTTACCCAGGTTGTCTTTGCTTTGTGTTCTGGCTTGAACAAATGACATTCACACCATTGGCTTTCTCCAGATGGTGAAGTAGAAGGATTTTAGGATTTACAGGAGTTCATGAAGCTGAAATGGACTTTTGTGGGAGGAAAGGTACTTGTGTCAACTTGCAAGTACTGGTGGTGACTGCTGCCTTACTGAGTGATACTTGCTCTATGTAATTATTTATACAAGGGTTTGTGGATTTGATGCTTGGTCAAACCATGAGTCTTATCTTTTCAGCTCACTTAATAAAATGACAACTATGTAGAAACTCTAGAAATAAAAAAAAAAAAAACACCACTATATGTCATAGGCCTCTAAAATAACACTGATTTAAATATGACATTCATTATTAGACAGCCCCCTAAAGGCATAAACTTACATGTCTCAAAAGTTTAGAGCTGAACTTGGCAATGAAAACATTGCTCCTCATTTATCTGCTGTAATAAAACTAGTGCTACAGGCTTCCTTTGGCTCAGGCCAGCACCTGAGAACTGAATTGCATTGGTATTCTTCTCCCATTTCCATGGGGAATAGAATCTAGTCACTCTCAGAAGAGTTCAGGTAATTTGACCTGAAATAATTGATCTATATATCAAAATCTGTACCTGCATTAGCTGAATCATCATCTGACACCTGAAGAAAATTCCTTTTCTGAATTCAACAAGGAAAGCACTATTCTCATTAAGTTTTGTTTTAATAAAGTCTGTGATTTAATGAATGATTTTCACAAACAGTGGTCATCATCATTAAATATTTTCCTTATCAACAATAATGAAACCAACCAGATGATCTTTGCTTAAAAACAACAGCTTTCTGGGGAAATTAGGGAGGTGTTCTACTTCTCTTTTTGAAATTGGTGTTCTGTCCCTTCAGGGAAGGTCCAGTCTTGTCTGTGTGTGTTTGGAGTGGGGCGGGAGGGCTTAAGACTTCTATTTGTTGTGGAGTGGAGCAGTGGGCATTCCCACCTGACCAGCTCATGCTCTGATTATGGCTCCACGTGTAGCTTCAAGAAACTAGTTCAGAGAGCTTTTGGATACTGGGTCAGCTAGATTCAGGTGGAAGGTGGGACAAATGGTTTTGTCTTTTTTGGTTTTGCCCCCTTCTCCTTTATTAATGCACACGAGAAGAGGCCTGCTGCTAGAGGCCATTGCTGTCATTGTTTAGGATTTTTGTGTGCAAAGCCTGGTAATACCAGTCACCTTGGAATGACTGTTCCAGTGCTGAGAGAAGATGGCTCTTTTGTTCCCAAGGAATTCAGGCTTCCATAAGATAGTGAACAACGAAAAGGATAAAATAATTTTTTCAGGCAAAATTAATTTATAGTGCTAGAGGTAGTTCTGTAAGGTGAGGGGGTAAGCAGGAGAAAGCCTACTAGAGTGCTGAAAATCTAGCTCTTGATCTGGATGCTAGTGACATAGTATATACATATGTAGATATGCAGTGTAGGTATATACATATGTAGACATGCATCATATTCCTGTGCACTTAGATTTGTGCACTTTATTATATGCAGATTGTATTTCAATTAAAAATAATAAAACCTGACAATGGTTTCTGATAATTCTGTAGCTGCCATATAAGCAGTCACTGCATGTTGTTGAGTGGAAATGTGGGCACAAGGCATTTGAGGAGCAAAACCTATTATTTAAAGGGTGTTCCATTCATACCTCTTCTAAGAGCTTCTGTCTGTTACTGATGGGGGATACAGAACTGTATTCATTCTTTCACTTGGTATCTGGAGCACCTACCCTATGACAGAGACCATGCTAAGTATCAGGGATGAAACTGTTAGCAAGTCAGTCTGAATCTCTGAGCCAACGCTGTTCTTCCCTTCCTTGGGAATCAGTAACATAGGAATTTAGTTAACATGTATTAAACAGATACTATGCCAAAACATAGTGGCAGAGAGGGAAGGCATGGTTCTGCATTTAAGGATCTTACCTAATAATAGACAAACATGTAAATTGACTGCACCTCTGCTATGCCCACCAGCCAATCAGGAGTGAGAATGCAAATTAACCTGCCAAAGATGGTGGGTTAATTTGTATACACAGGCACGAAGCAAAGACTGAAAACTGAAGGCTCCTCCCATGGCTGGAGCCAGGCCTGAAGGCTGCAGGCTTGGCTCTGCTTCGGCCCGGGTCCCGGGTGCCAGAGAAAACTGGTGCCAGCAGCCAGGGGAAGGAACGCCTATTGCATGAATGGGCCTCTAGTATTATAATATGGCTGAGGACTTAAAATTTCTCTATAAATACTTATGAGATGAGACTTTGTTATAAATGGTACAAGTACAAGGTTCTTGCCCAGCCAGCTTGGCTCAGTGGTTGAGCGTAGACCTATGACCAGGAAGTCATTGTTTGATTCCTGGTCAGAGCACATGCCTGGGTTGCCGGCTTGATCGATCCCCAGTGTGGAGCATGCAGGAGGCAGCCAATCAGTGACTCTCTCATCATTGATGTTTCTGTCTCTCTCTCCCTCTCCCTTCCTCTCTGAAATCAATGAAAGCAAAAAAAAAAAATTTTTTTTAAATTAATGAATGAATAGATAGTTTGAATTCTGGTTCAACTTAAGTGATTAGTACATTTTATGTGATTAGTACATATAATTGTATGATTAGTACATCCTCTTATATGATTAGTCTATCCAACCAGATCTACCCTTAGAATATTAGTTATGACTGGTTGATTGGGTGTTTCCAGTATTTTTTATCTTATGTTTAAAGGAGCATGTGTGTGTATGTGTGTTACCCATGCATGCAGCATGGTTAGTAAAGCTGTGGTGTCTGATACTCAGGGTCTCACTGCTAGGAGGTGACTGAAGGATGCTTCAGGATATGTAAGGGATTCCATTACTGCAGTGTAATCAGAGCATCAAACTGATTCTCAGGCCCCCAAATTGAAAGGTCAGGTATCCCCTCTTCTTTACAGTATAAGGTGTCCTCGTGGTATAATAAAAGTTGCAGAGTGGAGTATAACCAGTTTCCCTTCCTGTCCAGGATAGATTCAAGGCCCATTTGCTCAAGGCCATTCATTGGTAATATTCTGGGAATTGTCTCTAGTGATTTGGATACTAGGGGGCAGGAGTCACCACAGCATAAACAAACATAATCTGTTCTCCCAGGCAATAGTCCTGTTGTGAGCTGTCAGCCTCTCCTCTGTGGATGTGTTCCTCTTCATAGCAGATACTTCATTAGGGGTTTAAATATAAAAGATAAGATATAACACAGAGTTTCTTAATAGGAACATGGTGTTCATCACAAGTAGAAAAATTAGTTGGCTCCAGCTATTCAATACAAAGAGGTGGGTAATAACTAGACTGCAGTGCTCTGTGTGTGTGCATGCCCACACATGCACACGCATCATGGGTATATGAAGCATGAATCAAGAAATAGTTCTTTCACCTTGTTCCTAATCATGGCACCACTCACCCTCACCTCACTTGTTTTTCTTAAACTAGCAGTTGAAGCTGTAAAGAAAATAATAAAGTGGTACTTTGCCAATTATCTTGACTTCATATGAATTATGAAAAAAGAGCCATGTAAAAACAAAATTAGAATACTGTGGATACAATTTGATTTGGGTCTTCTTGATCTAATTTACAAGATCCTAGACAGGAAAATGATTTCCCACTTGACTTTTCTTGTTAACCAGGCCTTTAACCTCAGAGAATGGACTCCTCTAATTGACTTCTAGTAGTGCAAGAAGTGTTGATAAGCATGGAGTGTGGTCAACAAAGGCAGGCAAAATTCTGATGACCAAATAATTGATTACCACATAATAAAATTCTGATTACTATGAAGAAAAACACAGTCCTATGGATACTTAGGTAACTTATGTAGCCCTCTAGATGAGAGTATAGAAATTAAAAGTATAGTTTAGCTTTTGATACTGGTTGATTATTATGATAATTATGATAATCCCTTATCAAGATGTGACATTCATTCATTCAATAAATAGATGTTCATGCTATGAAAACTGGCTTTTTAAAAAATTAGGTATTGTATGGTAATATTATGTAAAAGTTGTACCTAATGGCCATTTTTAAGTATTGTGTTGGAAATGCTATTCTCTTATGTTTTTTTAAAAATTATTAATTGATTTTTAGAGAGAGAGGTAGGGAGAGGGAGAAGGAGAGAGGGAGGAAAGAAGGGAGGGAGGGGGAGGGAGGGAGAGAGAGAGAGAGAGAGAGAGAAAGAAACATTGATGTCAGAGCGAAACATTGGTCCACTGCCTTCTGCGTGGCCCCTACCAGGGATCAAGCCACAACTTGGGCATGTGCCCTGACTGGGAATCAAACCGGCAACTTTTTGGTGCATGGGATGATGCCCAACCAACTGAGCCATACTGGCCAGGGCTATTCTCTGCCTCTTATAAGTTCCCCCAGACATACATTTGAATTTTTTTATTGCAATTACTATAACATTGGAGTTTTTATCCTCATGTGCTCAATTTGGCAATTCTAGGCCAAGAAATTGATAGAAGTACAGAATGGACTCCCTCTGAATAATAGAGAAATTGGCATTGTCAGAAAAAGTACTAATTTATAGCTCCTATAACTTTAACTCTATTTTGCCTTCTATGAAAAGATATTTTATGTAGTAGTTAACGCCATTGAATGTGCTCGTACTTGACTGTTGCAGGCTCAAACCTTTAAGCATAGATAATGTAGATTTTCGATTGGTAATAGCTTCTGTTTTTGTTATTTTAAGACAAATTTTTTTTTGTGTGCTAGAGTATATTTGGAAAGTCCTTGCTGTTTTCCACATTTTTTTCCTCATAGCCTTTGTTTTAAAGAAGTGATATTCTATTAGAATATTTTATCCTTTTAAAATGCAGAAAATCCTATTGATTCCCAAGGTCTAAAAGAAAATGTTCCAGGAGCAGTTCTCAAACTTGAATGTGCCTGAGAATCCACTGGAGGGCTTGTTAAAGCAGAGATGGCTGGACTTTCTCCCAGAGCTGCTGATTCAGTAGGTCTGGATGAGGCCTTCGAATTTGCATTGCCAACAAGTACCAGGGTAGTGGTGATGGCAGTACTGATCCAGAGACCTCACTTTGAGAACCGCTGTGTTATAGTGTGGTGCCCAGAAATGCTAAATAATCACTTACCTGTGCATTAGTTTTCTGTGGCTTCTGTAACAAGTCACTACACACTTAGTGGCTTAAAACAACACACATTTATTCTCTTACAATTGTCAAGGTCAGAAGTCTCAAAGCAGTGTCACTGGGTTAAAGTCAAGGTACAGGTAGGGCTAGTTCCTTCAAGGGGCTCTAGGGCTTTTCAATTCCCAGGGGCTGCTTGTATTCCTTGGATTGTGACCCCTTCTTTCATCTTCAGAATTCATCTCTCTAATCTCTGTTTCTGTCATCAGAAGGCCTTCTTCTTTTCTGTAGTCAAGTCTCCCTCCCTATTCATCTTATAAGGACACCTGTGATTATAGCTAAGACCCATCTGGATAAAGCAGAATCATTTCCCCACCTCAATATCCTTATCTTAATCACATCTGCAAGTTGCTTTTGCCATATAAGGTAACATTCACAAATGTCAGGCATTAGGTCTTGAATATCTTCAGAGCTAATTATTTAGCCTACAATACTGTGAAAATCTTCTACTCATCTTTGCTGATCTCTCAGGAGGCATTCACTAGTATATCCGGAGAGAAGTGCCACTTAGCACATTTAAAGTTGAGTCATTTTGCATCACCTCTCATGAAGCTGGAGATGATTGGCAGGTGGTAACACATCTGCTTCTGCAGTAAATGTTCATGTTATTCTATTATCTTAAAAATCATGGGAAAATAATTTAATTAAATTCTATAACAACATTTTGATTTTAATTAAGAACTAGGATAGCATGAAATCTAGAGTTTTCTATGAAAGTACCACATATCCCTCATCCTTAAAGAGCTTACAGACTAAGAAAGTACCACATATCCCTCATCCTTAAAGAGCTTACAGACTAATGCAAGATACATCTTGCTCACAAGTACATATGACGTCAGGCAGCACATGGTAAAAGTCTTGTAATGGTGGTACACACAAACCTAAGGTTAGAGAAGGAGGAGGGAGAATTTTTGACAAGGTGCTCCGCAAAGACTGAACTAAGCATGTGGTATTGAGGTTGAAAGATGCAGGAAGAGGCTTCAACTGATGATAGTGACAAAGGAAGTAAAGGAAGAACATTGTCTGGAAAGAACAGACACAGTAGGTCAGAACTTGAGGGGAGCTGTGTGTTTAGGGATAGAAGAGGGGAGACAGCAAGTATGATGATAATGAGAGGCAATGGGGCAGATGGGCATGGGCATGATTGCCAGATCAAGAATTTAACTTCTAAACAGGAAACATAAAGAAGAGAGAATTAAGAGATGACAGGTGATTGAACTAGAGCTGGAGGAAGGCCAGCTGTTTCCAGTGTGAGGAATGAATTAGAAGAAGCCAAAACTGGAGGCAGGGAGACCTGTCTTGGCCACTGCAACAGTCACCATAGCCGTTGTGCCGGCATTGGCTCACTTACTGGTGAGCACTGGCTCTGGTGTGTCAGTGTGGACTTTTCTGTTGGGTACGCCCAAGAAAGGTGGCAGGAGGTCAGTTGCAGACAGATAAAAGCATTTCCTGCCTGTTATGAAAGCTTACCCAGTACCAAAGAGTTAGTGTTGAATTTTAAAAAAGAAAAGAGGAGGCAGGCAGAATGTTCTTAGTGTGTTTAAAAGTGACTTCTAAAAAGGGGGAAAAGAAAAAGTGAAACTTTAAAAAAGATATCTTCTGTTCCCTTTCCAGAAAAATGACTTCTTTTACCTGCCTGCCTACCGCAATGTGGCTCTTTCTGTTATGATCTTTTTCCACAGAGGTAGAAAGCACTTTTTAAAAAATGTATTTAGAGTCACTAACTTAGTAGAAGGGAGGAAAAAAAAGTCAAAAGATATCCATGCTTCAATGAAGATAGTGAATACTTTTTGGGGGGGAGACAAAACTGCTTTTAAAAAATGTTATGCTTAGTGCATAGTACAAATAATTTTAAAATATATCTTAGTTCTGTGATATTTAGAGACGAGGAGGCAGCTGACTTTTAGGGAATGAGAGAGAAGGGCATGCAGCCACAGCAGCTGCGTGCTTCCTCAGCCTCCTGCCCTCTCAGCCTCCTGCCCTGTGCTGCTCTGTGCATTATGGTATTTTATCGATCTTCTCCCTAGTCCTCTGAGGTCTGTGCAATTACCCTACTTAAGAGAAAGGAAACAGTCTCATAGAGGTTAAGGAACTCTAAATGGCAGGGCTGGCATTCAGCCCCAGGTTGTGTGATTCTGTGTCCACATTTGTCACTGTTAAAAGACCTCTCTTAGTAAAAATACTCCATCTCCATGATCGGTCAGATCCCAAAAAGCAAACCTATTTATTGATATGTCTTCATGTGGATCTATTATGGGAAGAAAGAATGGAAGAGAAGGGATAAAATGCAAGAATATTTTTAGTTATAAATTAGATAAGCATTGGTTTTTCAGAAATCCTATTTTTATATTTTTCAATGGAGGAAAGTTTTTAAACTTCCTGTGCTAAAAAGTAGAGCATTTCACTTTGTAATGGGAAAGATCTGCTTTCCTCCTCTGATGACAGCTCTGCCAGGGGTGCACATAAGTGACCTCACCCCTTCCTGACCTGGCTAACTCCTGCGGGCTGCCTAAGTCTTTGTTCCAGCTTCAACTCCCTTTCCGTTCCCTTCCTCTTCCCCTTCCTCTCCTCCCTCTAGGATGTCCATCCTAAGACTGCTTCTCCTGCGCCACAACACCCGTGGCCCCATATTGCTGTACTTACCCCAAGGTTACCCATGTGCTTCCCCATCCTTACTTTAAGCACCTCTAGATCAGTTCACGAAAATAAATCATAAAGAGTTGTAGAACCAGATCTGCTATTTGTCCACGATGTAGATGAGGTTACACTGATGGCTAAGCCATGTTTAATAAGGTGCAATGAAAAATGAGACTATTCAAGTTAGAGAAGGGGAAAAAGCAATAGGAAAGGAAACATTCTTTTTTTTTTTGGCTGGGTACAGTGAACTTTATTGATGGTGCACGACAAAGTAGGGCTCCCTACGGCCCTCCCCTTCTTCAGGGGGTCTGGGATGGAAACGGTGGCCAGGAGATTCTCAGTGTCGGGGGACTGATCTGGGGCAAGGACTCCCCAGCAGCGGAGGGCCTCTCTTCCTCTTGCTGGGGCTGGTGGTCCAGGGGGCTCTTACTCCTTGGAGGCCATGTGGACCATAAGGTCCACCACCCTGTTGCTGTAGCCAAATTCATTGTCATACCAGGAAACGAGCTTGACAAAGTGGTCATTGAGGGCAATGCCAGCCCCAGCATCAAAGGTGGAGGAGTGGGTATCACTGTTAGAGTCGCAGGAGACAACCTGGTCCTCAGTATAGCCAAGGATGCCCTTGAGGGGGCCCTCTGCCGCCTGCTTCACTACCTTCTTGATATCATCGTATTTGGCAGCTTTCTCCAGGCGGCAGGTCAGATCCACAACCGACACATTGGGGGTGGGGACACGGAAGGCCATGCCAGTGAGCTTCCCATTCAGCTCAGGGATGACCTTGCCCACAGCCTTGGCAGCGCCAGTAGAAGCAGGGATGATGTTCTGGGCAGCCCCTCGGCCATCACGCCACAGCTTCCCAGAGGGGCCATCCACGGTCTTCTGGGTGGCGGTGATGGCATGGACTGTGGTCATGAGCCCCTCCACGATGCCAAAGTTGTCATGGATGACCTTGGCCAGGGGGGCCAAGCAGTTGGTGGTGCAGGAGGCATTGCTGACAATCTTGAGGGAGTTGTCATACTTGTCATGGTTCACACCCATCACAAACATGGGGGCATCCGCAGAAGGGGCAGAGATGATGACCCTCTTGGCTCCGCCCTTCAAGTGAGCCCCAGCCTTCTCCATGGTAGTGAAGACACCAGTGGACTCCACAACATACTCAGCACCAGCATCACCCCATTTGATGTTGGCGAGATCTCGCTCCTGGAAGATGGAGATGGACTTCTCATTGATGACAAGCTTCCCGTTCTCAGTCTTGACTGTGCCTTTGAACTTGCCATGAGTAGAATCATACTGGAACATGTAGACCATGTAGTTGAAGTCAATGAAGGGGTCATTGATGGCGACAATATCCACTTTGCCAGAGTTAAAAGCAGCCCTGGTGACCAGGCGCCCAATGCGGCCAAATCCGTTCACTCCGACCTTCACCATCGTGTCTCAGGGTTGTGGCTGCTGGCACAGCGCAGGAGGAGAGGCTGTCTGAAGAACAGGAGGAGCAGAGAGTCAGGAAACATTCTTTAAATTTTTAAAAAGGGAGCTGCTGCCCCACATACTAATATTTTGTTTGTAGTTGCTTACTTGCTCCATGTGTAATTCTGATGTTAGGAAAATAGATGGTAAGAGCCAAAGAAACACTTGTCCACTTGGGTAGGGTAAGATGCATCCGAGTTCAATTTTCCATCCTGCAGACATTGGAGTTGGTGGAAGGGAGGCAACAGGGGTCCCAATGCCAAAAAGTGTCCAGCAGGCCCAGTAAAGAGCCAGAGGAAAAAGTGCCCTCTACTCTATTGTCATGTTCGTCTGTACTATCAAATCATTGACAGAGCAAGTTAGTTTATTCCTACAGCCTTCTCTTCTGCTCTGAACACTGAGAATGGCCCATCAGTTGTCAATGCCTTTGCATTTCTCTGGCCCTACCAACAAATATCAATGGCTCCTTCAATGAAATAGCCTGACTCTTGAAGCACTTAACTCACCACAGTTTAATTCTCAGAGAGATCTTGGGGCAATATAAAGTAAATTCTCCCCCATTGTGTATTTATTACATTTCAGTGGCAGGATCTGGTTGCTTTTATCTACTTCATCTGACTTCCAGTGATTTTTGTATGAGGGTTTGCCAGAATTCTACTTAGTAGGTCTGTGCTGATGGCAGCTACATGGTGCATTAGTGTGGCCCTTCAGTTATCATGAAAATCTCTTCCATAGGATTTCTTTTCAATTTGAATATGCATTTTTTGTTTATCCTGCTACCAAATAGTCATCTTTGTAAAAGCATCAACAATTACATATTGCCACATATCTCAAGTATCATTCTTCTTGAATAACATAGGGTAAAAATTTTCCTTCTGCTCTCGAGATTGTGGAAATACTATGGATTAGGTGGAGCGGCTGGGTGGGCAGACTGGAATGAGGAGTAAGTAGCATGAGGAGATTGGGTGGTAAGAGAAAGGGGAGTGGGGATACTGGGGAGAGAAAGTTTCCCTTTGTAACGGAATGAAGAAGTCTTCTTGGAAGGCAAGTGTTCAATCTGTGTTGTAATTTTTCTTAAATGATGAGAATTAGACTTGCTAGCTACCTTATATATAGCAATACTGAGATGACTAAAGAGGAGTTTGACTTGTGGTATTTTACAGCGATGCTGTTGTAGTGGTGCACTGTGGATAACAGTCTCGGCTCTATTTTTACCTGGGTTTTCAAGTCTTATGAAGATAGCACTTTCTCTTCCTCCTCTTAAGGACAATCTGTTAGGGCCAAACAATATGTGTCTCCTCCAGAGTCGTCATGCTACTCATGTTGGCTATCTCCTCCCTAGCCTTTGGAACAATAATAAATTAGTTCTGTAAA
Organism: Corynorhinus townsendii; assembly: GCA_026230045.1. Lineage (NCBI taxonomy): Eukaryota > Metazoa > Chordata > Mammalia > Chiroptera > Vespertilionidae > Corynorhinus > Corynorhinus townsendii. Next base: position 49,622,492 of record JAPDVU010000005.1, on the reverse strand, counting down.
TTAAAGGGAAGAAGAAAGAAGAAAATAATTTACTTAGTGTTTTTAAAGTGATGTTAATCTGATTCAGGCCTAACACATATAAGCCCTGGTTCTGTTTCCAAATATGTGTCTTTTTTTTATTGATTGAGTTTAAATTTTTTGGTTTATCTTTATTGTTAAAAGTATTACAGTTATTCTTTTTTTTTAGAGAGAGTGAGAAGAAGGGAGAGGAGAGAGAGAAAGAGAGAAAGAGAGAGAGAGAGAGAGAGAAAGAAAGAAATATCAACTTGTTGTTCCATTTATTTATGCATTCATTGGTTGATTCTTGTATGTCCCTGACCGAGGATCAAACCCACAACCTGGGCATATAGGGACGACACTCTAACCAACTGTGCTATCTGACCAGGGTCTATGTGTTTTGTTTGCCTATCTGTAAATGTTCTGGTCTATTTAAATTTGAAATATAACTAATATAAGAATGGTTAAAAAAATAACAATGAACAGTTTGTTATTTTTTTCCTTTTATTTTAATCACACCTGTTTATCAGGTATAAGGACTCAGGATTTAGAAACCATTAATGAATTATGCAGTTTACTAAATATGCTGGAGTTTCCTTTGAAAAATAAAGGCCCTGATCTCAGATAATGGCCACATGACCTAGTCTCTATGGTCAGGCAATAAATTAGTAAGTAAATTAACCTTCAGCTTTTGAAAATAAATTTATTAGGGTTATTCATAAACTTGCTCCTGTCATTAGCTAGTTTCGATTTTTAGAGGCAGTGTTTTGATCATCCACCTGAATGGAGGCAAAAATCCAGAGCTGAACTGGTATCAGAGACTAAAAATTTTCAGATTAATAAAGCTACAAAAACAAAGTAAGAGAAAACTAATATTTTTTTACATAAGCAACAACAAAAACATCCTGGGAAATTGACTCTTCCCTCATTCTCCCCAAGCTAAGCACCCAGGGAGCCTCTTGCATCTGTGTTACAGGAATCACGCTCTCCCTCCTGCTCTTTCTCACAAAAACACAGACACAAACTTTTCCACATTCATTCAGTTTTATTCCTTGTAAGAGTAAATGAAAAGTCATGTTGGAAAGATAACTAGTACACATGCTTTAATTCTGTGGCCAGGTGACAGTTGTCTTTTTCCAGTTGATAATAACAGTACCCATAGACATCTTTGTCCAACAACATGTGACCTTTTTATGTGTTGTACATTTGGATACATGGAGTGCATAATATGGACATGAAGTCTGTCTTCTCTGAAGGTAACTGGGCAATAGCATAATTAGGTTATTAGAAGTAAGGCAGCTGTGAAAAAATGTTCTTAACAATGTTGTCACTAGAATTAAAGAAAATCATTTAAAGGTTTGCAAGTCCCTTGGAAGCATAATGGAATATACTAAATGCTCTGTTTGTAAATGACTGCTTTTCCAATAAAACCCTGAAGGGAAGAGATTTGGACCACAGTGGGCTCACCACAGCTACTGCTTTCAGTTGTTGCTCCACTTCTGTTGATGGGATACACTTTTCTTCTGGATAAGTCCGACCCCAGTAATGGCCATCTTGATTGCACCATGCAACTGTTCATAAAACAAGCACACTCATGTGCAAGTGGATTTTTTCTTGTCATACAAAGAAGAATTATAGTTCTTCTTGGAAGGAGAATATTTTAAAACCTTGTCTGAAAAGTATGTGTCCTGAGGACCTTTTGTGGTATACTACACTTGTTTAATTACATTAGCTCATTATGAGTTATTGTTTTCAATGATTTCTTAAGTCCCTAGGTTTACCAAGTTCATGACTGTTTTTAAATCTTTATCACTGTTATTTTGGTTCCCCTCGTTTTTATCACTAATCTAGGACAACTCTTCTGTGGACTACTGCAGCAGAGACATGAAATCTGATGCCAGCAAAGCTAACCACAGTAAAATTCTGCCAAAAAACCAGTAAGCCAATTGCAACTTTCGAATCCCAATCTTAGCAATATGCCCTGGGACATGGAAACTAGCTCTCTTTAATAAATAGTTTAAAAATTGTCTGCTTGGAAATGGTTGTCAGATGGCCCCTTCTGCCATCATATTAATGATGGAAAGAAAAAATACTGGCATGAGATGATTCCCATTATCAGCCATTCTGTAATGGGCCTCTCTCAATAGATCTTTCTAATGAATTTTAAATTTGAAAACCTTTGGTTTTCAATTACTAAGCACTTAAACTCTAAACTCAGATTCTTCATGCATCTCAGGAACCAAAAGACATCAGAGCCTAAAGAAAGAAAATACAAGTTGATTTAGTAATCTCATATAAAGTATTATGTAAAATGATTTGATTAGATTTTGTTTGTAGTGGGCATAGGTGTTGCTAAAATCAAGGTTATAGGTGCCTGTTTGTCATGAACGTCTGTGAGCTGGCTATATGGTTTTTTAAATGTATGCAATAACTCAAAGGCAAGACATATAGAGAAGCATGTGGATGAATCATGGTGGCCACACCAATGAAAAACCAGCTCTAAGTAAGCACACTCTGGCCATCAGTGCTGGTATTTTATGTAAAAGTATATTTTATGTCAGGACATTTCAAGTCCTGTTGAAGATTAATGATGATCCCAATGCATAGCTCATGCTTTTATAAAACACATTTACTTCTACCAAGTACCAACAATACATTCCTACTGATAATCTCAAGAATTCTGTGGTAAATGAAAGATCTGAAGGCTAACGTGGTTGATGCTATCATGATCTCTTCTTCACACAGTCCGAGCACAACTAAGGTTTGAAGCTAAGCCTACTTATCCAAAGTTGGATGTAATATGCTGTAGACCGAAGCCATGCAAACACCCTTAATAATACAAACAGTGTGCATTTTGGCCTCCAAGGGGGAAGTACCATCTTTGCTTGTGGGCTTCTTATTGAGTTTTAATCTTCTCAAGGTTGATGGATCTTTCTTCACAAAGAGATCTCAGAAGGTTAGGAAGAGAGAGTATGCCTTTTTGGTGGCAGTCATTGATTCAAACATGGTGATAGCATGCATCCTGAATTGACTTGTGTGCAAAATGAGAAATATGTGCAAGTTTTAAAGTGATAAATGCACATTCAGGAGTTGCCAACATTCTCAGGTGTCTGGGTTTGGAATGGAGTTAGGATTCTGAATAGTATGTCCTACCTACATAGGTGGGTTTTTATAATACATCTTAATTCCTCTGGTGTTTGATTTCTCCTTCCTTTGCAGCAGGTGAAAAACCTGGACCTATGATTATGCATACATAAAAAAAAAATAAGATCCTGTCTCAATCTGGACAAAAAAATGTTTTCAAAATTAATTAAATGTAGAATCAGAAGAAAAATCAAAAGTGCGTAAAGTCAAAGTTCAGAAAGTAAGACTGAAGAGGCAAAATTCCAAGAGTTCCTTCTAGCTAGACGATGGCTATTTCGCCTGTCCCCATTTGCTGGACAGGTAACAGTACTTACTTGTAAATGCTTGTATGGCTTATCATAGTATTGTGAACTTCTAGAAAAAATCAGTGTACTCTTTTATATTTCATACATTAACATATTGAAGGAGAATTTGAAATTATCCTCATTATACCATTTTCACTACTTCCCAGTTTACACTTGGTCCTTTGTGGTAATTGAATGTACTTTCCAAATGGCAATGTCAGGACATTGGCAGAGGCATGGACAGGTTGCTAATTTCCCTAGAGAAGCTATTCTGAGCCTAGCCATGCTGGATAAGCTGTATCAGAAACTGGTGTTTATGCTTAGAGGAGAAGGAAATTTTGATAAGTAAATGCCTTCTCATTCCATCACTTCAGTAACTAATATTAAAGTTCCAAGAGGCTATGGTTTGTTTGATATGTTCAAAAAGAGCAAATTGGTAATTGTGATTCAAAAAGAGCAAATTGGTAGTTGTGAAATAGAGGACAAAGGGAAAAACAATTGGAGGAGAGGGGTATTGCCTTCTGAATATTTTCATGAATGGTTAGCAGGAGTGATGAGAGGAAAAGAAACAATTTGCTTTTACTAGTAGAGTCGTTTGAACTCCCTTATTTTCACCCTCATTTTTTCCCCTCATTGGTATTGACCTCATACCTAGCTTCCTGGGATCAGGAAAACATTTTTTATTTTCTAACCAAAATTAGGGACACATGAATTGACCAATTTTATGTTTCTTTTTTTAATCCTTACCCAATGATATGTTTTTATTAATTTTAAAGAGAGAAGAATGGGAGAGAGAAAGAGAAACATCGATTGGTTGCCACCCATATGTGTCCCAACCAGGGATCAAACCCGTAACCTAGGTATGTGCCCTGACCAGGAATTGAACCCGCAACCTTTTGGTGTATGGGATGACACTCCAACTAACTAACCTGGCCAGGGCAAAGAATTATGCTTTAAAAAAAGAAAAGAAAAGCAAAAGGCATTCTATTCTGGGAGGTATAATTTTGATATCAGTACGTTGGGATTTTGAAGACATTTTGATAGTTTACAAAATAGTAGGGCAGATTTTTTGATCACTTAAAATGTATTAAGAAAACCTTAGGTATGTAATATCTGCAACGAGGCACCTATTCTTCCCTAAATCATCTATTAAAAAAATTTTAAGGGCTTTGCTTTTGGCTGTATATAAGGAAGCCTGTGACTCCTATATGTTGGTGGCTGATAATAGTTTGTATTATTCTTCCTAGGATAATTGGCTTTTGTTTTCTCTCTTTTTTTTTTAAGTAAGTGGATGGTGTTATCCTTAAGGAATGTATCCTTCACAATGAGTGGGGTTTCCAACTTGGTCAGTAAGCATGTGGGAGATACCATGTATATTGTTGGCTACCATTCTTTCAAAAGTAGCTTTGTGAGGTCCTTCTCAGGCAGTGACTCATCAGTGGCTGATGTCTTTGGGAGGATCATCTGTCAGATGAGGTGTGCAAGTTTAGGGGGAAGAAATCCATGCTGCCATAGCTGGGAGTTTCTCATATGCTGTAAGAACCCATAACATAAATTATCACAGTTAAAAGCACTCTCCATTGGTTTTCCTCCTATCTTTTTTTTTTTTCAACCTCAGGGAGAATTTCAAAACAAATAGTAGTTATGTTGGAGAACCAACCAAATAATGTGTTGTGGAACTTGCCTTTGGTATAGATTATGTTTTAAAATAACAGTGCCTTTTTAATATTTAAAAATACTTTTGTAGCCAACTTCATCTTTGTTTAGGTAGTAAAAATCTTTCATTTTAAGTTAGAACGTAGGGAGTATGGGGGTGAGGCTATGATTTCCCCATCTACTCCTCAGTCCAGAGAAAAATCAGGGTACATGCAATCCATTCGGCATAATAAATAGCTATTGAAGACTTGCTCTATGCCAAACACTGCTGGTATTAGGTATATAGAGATAAAACACACACACACACACATATAATCTCTGCCCTCCCACCCCCGGGAATTTACTTCAAGTCTGATAGGGCAGATCAGCTCATCTGGCTTGTTATGTATTTGTAAGGTCATTGTAACTCATTGCTATTTCCTTCAAATTATAGATTTTTTTCCCTTTTCGCATATTGTATATTACATCCAAATGTTATAACATCTGCTTGCTTGGCAAATTACAAATGTGGCTTACTCAGACCAAGCTACACAAAGTGCCACTGACTTTGACACTGTGTTCCCAGACCCCTGTTAGGTTTTTAAATCCCTCTTGAAGAAATCCAGCAAGCACAGAGGCTGAGTATAGGGATCCGCTATGGACTGGGCTGCACTAACAGAACACAGACCATGTTGTGTGCTCTTACATAGACCTGCATAGCATGTCATAAGAGGCAGAGCTGGCAGACGTGCTCTCCTTTTAGAACAATTAGACATTTCTATGGGCCCTTTTCTGATGCCTCTGCATCTTAACATGATGTGATTAGTAACTGAATCTAAGCCCTCCCCTGACGCCCATCACTACCAGCCCTGCAACCCAAAGATATGGAACAAGCTTTCCTTTGCATGACATCAATGTTACTATTTAGAGCCTAAATCTTTCAAGAAAGTAAAGCTATTCTATAGTAAGCCTTTATCATTGTGGAGTGGCTGATTGGTAACTTTGAGCTGATGGGTGTAATACGGGGTATAAAACAATGCCGCAGTTAAGAGCCTGTCTCCCTGGGTTGGAGTTTTGGTTCTGTCATTTACTAGATGTGTGATATGTTACAAGTTACATAACTTCTCTGTGCCTCAGTTTCATTATCTGTGAAATTAGATGATAATTGGATCTACTTAAGAGTCTTATTATAAGAATTAAATAGCATAGGTTGATCCATAGTTTACTTTTAATATAAATACTTATATAAAACAAAATATAAATAGCTGTGCCACAAGTTATCTCTTTTAGGGTCCTAGAATGGATTTCAGGGAAGTAGATTTGAGCTGCTCCCTGTAGCAGAACTGAGGCCTCTATTATTACCTTCATCTTGGTGTGATGGAATATACTCATATTTTCTAAGAAACAACCTGGCATGGTTTCCGATTACTCCCTTTCGTCGGGTGGAAGATGATCCTCTGGCCCCTGCTCCATGCTAGGCTCCTCTTTCTTCAGATGGAACTCTTTGCTGGGGCATCGGAGTCTTGCACTACTGACAAGGACCGCAGTCTGCAGTTTGGCCATGCTCAGTGCTTGGTGAAAGCCTAGGTGAGAGGAAATGTAAAAATGAATGTGTAAATAGTTGCATGGATTGTGTGTTTGCCTTTTTGTCTGGCGCTGTGCTAAAATGTGTTCAGGTATTCACTTATTTCTCACAAATTCCTGTGGGGCAGGTAAGGAAACTGAGGCACAGAAAAGTCAAGTAATTTGACCAAGTTCTTACATTAACAACAGACTTTATAGTGGAGCCATGCTGTTAAGAAGGTAGGGAGTCCTGCACCTTTGGCGTGAACTGGCCCTCTTCAGAAATGCTTTTGTGTGTGACGTTTGGTGTGTTGCCCTCAGCTTCTGCTGGGAATCATTGTGAGAAGTAGTCACGTGAAGCCTGTCATTGTGCATGTTATGAGGATAATATGAGAGAATTCTGTGTGGCACGATGTCTTCTTTGTGAGGATTCCTAGGAGAAATTTCTCTCAGTTCTTCATAAAGAGAGTTGGTAAATTCCCTGAGCAAATTAGTCTGCTTTTATTTCCTGGATGCTGTCAACTTCCCCCTTTGAGCTCATCACTAGAACCCTAGCAATCAGATTTGTAGCCACCTTTGCTTTGTCATTATGGTTTTGTCAACCTGGTGCCAATTTGTCACTACCTTTGCTTTTCCTTTCATTTCATGTTGACAAAGTCATTTTTTTAAACCCATATTATACATGCACATGAAAAAAAAAAGTTCAAATGGTGTAGAAGACATAAAAATGAAAAATCTCCTTCCCTCTCCCTCACATCAACTCCCACCCTGGGTTTTAAATTGCTTCTTGAATATGTGGAAGATATTTATGCATAAACAGCATGTATCTGCATTATTTAAAATAATAAAATTGTGCTAGTATACCTTGTTCATCACATTTTTTTAACTTCAATTCTAACTAGAGAAATTTCTGTTCTAACTAGAGATGTGTAAACAAGAGAGGTTAATACTAACCCCTCACTCAACATTTCCCATCTCTCCAAGTATGCTATATTAACACTCCTCAAGGTCCCTTATCTTAATTGTAATACTATCTTACCATTTTATCTTTTTTTTTTTTTTTAATCACCTGAACTGTGAACTCTTTGCAAGCCTCGAGTGTGGCTTGGTGATTATACTAGTAATGACCTTGATGACTGGCACAATGAGCATTTCATATACAATTAAGGCAGTCACCCAAATGAGAGAGCATCTAGATGAAGAAGTGAATGCCATTCTCTTTGTATAGAACATTCTACAAAAGAGCCACAAAGGAACCTGAATATTACATTATGACACAAAGTCAAGAAAACAGGCTTTTTCCTATTTAATAGAGGAGAATATTAAGATGGAAAAGTGGTCTGCTTGGGGTAAGCATATACTTTCCATTACTAATAAAACAGCAAGGGCACAAGTCCTTACATGACTGTGAAATATAAATGAAAAATCTGCACATGTTTACATGGCTGGCTGGGAAATTCACTCAGCAAAACATTCCCCACATCCCCTGAGCAGCTCCATGTGCAGGTCACTGGTTTTGGTCTGAGGCCACTATAATCAAGTTATAGTTTCTGCTTTTATGGCATCTACAGAAAGAGAATCTAGAACTAGTTTAACCCTTCTCCTCGTTTCCCCCCAAATAAAGGAGATTTGAGAGAACCTTCTAACTTTATATTACCACACCATGCCTGGGCAGTTATCATCTCATAAGTGTTTTCTCCAACATTCTAAGAATTTTTTCTTTTTATAAGTTCCCTGGTAATGCTTTCTGCTATAACTACTAATGCCTTATCACATGAAGCTTGTTTTCCTGAGATGTGGGATTGAAACACAATCTAAAAACATTTGTATAAATGCTTTTAGACTGTGCTCCAACCTTGGTACGAAATATAAAACAGCCGTGACCCGTGGCTCAGTGGTTAGAGCATCAGCCGGTACACAGAAAGGTCACAGGTTTAATTCCTGGTCAAGAGCATGTACCTGGTTTGCAGGTTCAATTCCTGGTCTGGGTCAGGGTGAGTGTGGGAGACAACCAATTGATGTGACCCATTCACATCCATGTCTCTCTCTCCCTCTCTCACCCTCCCTCCCTCCCTTCCCCTCTCTCTAAAAATCAATGGAAAACATATCCATGGGTGAGGATTAACAAAAAAGAAAAGAAAAGAAAGAAATATAAAACAACATATGGTTAAAAAAAATTGTTCATAATATATTTTGACCACTATATTGTCTCTGACTTTTCAAATATGTCTGGGAATTGGATGTTTTTAAATAGCTATATCTTCTCGGTGAGAAAAAAACAATGGCAATACTGTCATTATCTTTTGGTATCCATTTTCTCCGAAGATTTCATCATCTGTCACTATCCAGTTGTCTTTTTCTATTATTTTCTTTCTGCTTTAGCTTGATTCTGAAACTTTTGAAAGAAAAATTTATCTCTTTCTCTTTTTAAAGTAGGTAAGTTTGTTGCATTATGGAATGAAAATATAGAGCAATTGCAAACTTGACCACCTCTCCTAGAGTATATGCTTTGGATCCCTTGAAATTTGGCATTTAAACTTAGAGGCATGGTCATTAGAAATGTCTCCTGATTTTCATGTAACAGAACAAAGAATGTTGCATTGTAAGTGCAGACAATAAACCTGTAAAGGTTCCAATCTGGAGTGGGAGTTGGGGGCTGAGGGTCATCTACAGTCAGGACTATCTGGGTTGCTTCTTAGCATCAGTAGTTCTTGGGTACCTGTGTCCTGGGAGGATGCAGGTGTGACTCAAGAAAAGAAGGGAAAAAGGAGAAACCAAATTAAATCCAATTATAGTTGTGTTATAACAATGAATACACTAGAAAAACGCTTATTTAGACTTGCTATCATTGATGTTCTTAATTATATATTTAAATGAAATGAGGATAAAGAAATCATTTCAATTAAACATGAACGATTACCTACTAGAGTATCATCTGGAGAATTATGATGTCAATTAATTACAAGTAATTGCCCAAGTACCAAATGTACCGTTTGTAGAGAGGCTGTAATTTACAAGTTACAGGCAATGAATGGGAAGGAGCACAGTGGTCCACATTTTTCATCTTGTACAAAGCCTTTTTCCTCATTGAAGGTTTGGGAAGGCACTTTACATTTCTTATCTCTTGCTTATATTTCCTCCTGTTATTCATTAGGAGTTCAGAGGGCTATTGTTTCCCTAGAGCAAATTTAATCCTGACATTTTCACTCCTCAGATTTAGAATTAGATTTTGTCTTTTTTGGTGTTTTCAGGGCCGGCAATGTAAAGTTATCAGGGTATATAGCTAAGAATCACCAGCACCTTTGAAAACCAGAATCCCTATGGAGAGCCAAGTACACCAAGTAACAAGATACAGAAGTATTAATGCTGCAGGCTTGCTTCCCACTGGGCCATACATTTGGGCTCCTTTTTTCTGACTATTTTTTTGTATTAGATTGCTAAGGATCAAAGGATAGTTCTTTAGACTACTTTTACCAGAAAAAATATGTAAATTGATTGGCTTTCAGATATAGCGTTATTTCTTTTAACCAAGACTACGCATTGTTTTATAATAACACATCTGGCAAAGCATCAGGACAGAATATTACAATAACTGAGTTCCAAGTAATAATTATTTTCAGCTGAGACCCTTGAGCCCTGGTGTACCATTCAATACTCTCTGTTTTTAAAAATTACTACACTCAATTTCTCATGTTCCTATAAACCTGGCTTTTGTTCTTATTTTTGCTAATTAGACTATTCTTTTTCTTAGCTTTAGAAAATCATTTTGGAGCCAGTACATTTCATATACTTTGTTACCTTTTATATTATATTAGATAATTGCTGCATTTCACACAATTATCTCTTATGGCTAGTACCGTTAAATAACAAATGAACCGGTGGAAGAGGAAGGGATGTGATGTAAGGAGGAACAGCACTGGTGAAAGGCTAGCGACAAGGCAGTGTCTGAAGGGAGCAGCCACACTAGCAGAAACTGTGGAAACAAGGCCAAACTCTGTGAGCTGGGGTCCTCCAGCCCAGGCTCCCACAGGGCAGGGAATATGTAGTAAAGTCTTTGGAGTCTCCTGCCAAATGTGTTGACACTATGGACCTTAAGCAGATAGACAGCCAGATATTTCTGCAGCAAAATGGGTTTATTTGGTAACAACAACAAATAATAATTCAGGCCTAGCTGGTTTGGTTCAATGGATAGAGCATTGGCTTGCAGACTAAAGGGTCTCGGGTTTGATTCCAGTCAAGGGCAGGTACCTCACTTGCAGGCTTGATCCCCATACTCAGTCCAGGTGCATGCAGGATCAACCAATCCATGTGTCACACTGATGTTTCTCTTTCTTTGTCTCTTCCTCTCCCTTCCACTCTCTCTAAAAATCAATGGAAAAATATCCTCAGGTGAGGATTAACAACAACAAAAAAGAAGAATTCAGGACATGCAGTCTAATGGTGAACTATGTGCAAGTCCCAAGAAAGAAAGGAGGGGAATGCTCTTTTATGGGCTTGCGAGGGGCTTTTGTAAAAGAAGAGCCATTGGAGGAAAGTTGGAAGTATAATGGCTTTTCATTGGCTGAGCTGTGGCAGTTTCCCATTGGCTGAGCTGTTACTGGAAGGTGAGGTGGTGGAGTATCACTTTCTGTTTGAAATGCAAGGTACATGTCCTCCTGTTGGGATCAGTAGTGTGCCTTGAGTGACACTTGTGTGAGAGCTCTTGTCTATTGTCTGACTCTGCATAGAAGACTATAAGCTCTGGGAGGCAGGTATCTTTGGTGTTCCCTGCTCTATGCTGTGTATCTATAACAGTGACCCTAACAATACAGTGGTTGCTCAGCAGATACGCACTAAGATGAAATAAGAGAGATTGTGTCACTTGTTATATTCTGAACTATGTGTTATGCTGTATTATTTTTCAAGCTGCTTATTTTTTCTGTTGACAAAGTGCTGTTCTGAATTAGTTATTAAATGACTTGAAGGTTTTAAGGTAATGTTCTCTTTTAAAAAATTAATAGACTTTTTTTTAGCACTGTTTTAGCTTTGGAGAAAATTGAACAGAAGGTACAGAGTTCCTTTATGTCCTCGTTTCTCCCCTTCCCTCAAACTCCCTTGTTCCTAACATTTTGCATTAGTGTGGTGCTTTTGTTGATCCATAGTTTACATTATCATTCATTCTTGGTATTGTACATTCCATGGGTTTGACAAATGTGTAGTGACATGGATCCATTATAATATTGTACAGATATTATTCTTACTACCCTAAAAGGCCTCTGTGATCTTCGTATTCATCCCTCGCTCCCTAACTCCTGGCAACTACTGATTTTTTATTGTCTCCATAGTTTTGTTTTTACCAGAATGTCATATAGTTGGAAACATACAGTATGTACCCTTCTCAAATTGGTTTCTTCCACTTACCAATATAAATTTAAGGTTCCTCCTATATCTTTTTGTGGCTTGATAGCTCACTTTAAAAAATCACTTTGCAGTATTCCCATTATATGGATGTACCACAGTTTATCCATTCACCTATTACAATCTTGGTTTCTTCCATATTTTGACAATTGTAAATAAAGCTGTTCTAGACATTTGTGTACTGGTTCTTGTGAGAACTTAAGTTTTTAATTTATTTGAGTAAATACCAAGGAGAGTGATTGCAGGGTCATATAATAGTCATTTTGTGTCTTTATAATGAGCTTGCCTTAGGAACCAACACTGAGAAGCAGTTTGAAGGAGGAATGAGTGATGCTGTACGTTTCCTCCTTCAGACTCTTCTCTTGAAAAGAGAAGATGCTATATATAAAAGATCTGAAACGCATACATAAAATATGAATAAATTATTCCACCAGGGCTCAACTCAGTTCTCATGTTGTTAGTACTTCATAATATTATCCCATATCACATTAATTAAAAGGCATCTTACACACACATTCCATTCTTTTTATTAACTTTCAGCAAAAATAAGAATATGTGTTATAGAAAGCTGGCAGAAATGTTCACATAGGACAGGGTGAGGCACCTCTGTTTTTTATGCCACGGCATGACATTTTCTTTTATTACAAATCGGAGAAGATGAGCAGTATATTTCTGGATTAGGATTTGCTGTGTTTAACAAACGGTATCGTCCAGGCTGTCCTTCAAGCAGGGAATCCCCAGACCTTATCTAACTGCACTTTGTTCAGGTCTGAGGCATAGCTGAGGGTGAACAAGTGATGCAGCACATCTCTGTTCTGCTGACGGGCTGTTTTGTGAGGTGGCCGCTGTGTTCAGTGGTTTGAAGATGATTCCTATTGTGCTCTGTTTTTATCTAGCCCAGCCCTGCCTCTTGAATATCCAAGGCTTTTCTCCTGCCTTCCTTTACCAAACATGAGCTATCGATTAAACATTCCTGATGTATTTTGCTGCATGAAATGAAAGCATCAGAGACTTGAAAGTGTATTTGTTACCTCTTTTCTTTGTCTAAAATTGCCCTACTTGTGCCAGCTATTTGGCAATTTTTTTCTATCCTTTTCTCATCCTGTTTCTGCAGATAAAAGTCACCATGCTATTATTCATCCAGCCCTGACAACTCCGAGTCATCATTGATTCCTCCCTGTGTTCCAGATAAGGAAAACAGAAGGAGCAAAAACACAGCGGCTTGGTGTGCGAGCCTCTGTTAATTACATAAGTATTGGAGGACTCATCTGCTTTGATGCTCTAGAGCCAAGATAAGAGATAGAGCCCTCAAATAGTTCTGTCTAGTGTAGGAAGCATTGTTATATTTGCAGTGGATACATGTTATGAAAGAAATATGCATGGGCTTCTATAAGCTTGTTTGGGGGAAACTGTAAACAGTTATGTGTGACTTGAGCATGAGGTTTATGTTTGTGTTGGTTGGGCCTTGTGGGCAAAAAGACAGAGATGTTAGAAGGCAGATCCAAAAAATTAGGTTGAAATCAGGTTTGAAAATTGCCTTGAAATCATAAGGAGCCCGGACTGTATTGAGTAATCATTGTGGAGTCATTGAATGTTTTGGTGTGTGTTTTTAACACAGAAGAACAAGTGAGTCTGGATTCCCAAACTATTTTCTAACTTTCTCCAGGACTTTGCATTTGTATCCTATAGGCATCTCAAAAGTTCTTCAAGGTTAAAGCCAAACTCAATATCTTCCCTCCCCCTCTACAAGTTCCCCCTTCTTATTGATGAACATCACCATCTACAGTAACTAACCAAGCCAGAGATCTTGGGGAGATCACTTCCTCTTTATCCCCCACCCCATGATCAACAAGACAGCATATGCCATTGATTCTTTCTATGACATGGTACTCTAGTTTATCTCCATTTTCAGTTCTAATATTTTATCAGAGTGAATGCCATTAAATTGCACTAATTACTTTTTACTTGAAGAGATAAGGCAAATTATTATGCGTTATTGCTTTAGCACATGAAGCTGAAACTATTAAATCATTGTAATAAGCTTGGAGTTGTGCAAATGCAACATGCTTTTTAAGGATATTGGTAACAAAATCAGTGTATTAGGAATTCATAAGATTGTTATTATATGCATTTTAAATCTCTCCTTGACTTCATATGTCCTTTGGCGTTCCTCTCTATTATATTAATTAGGACTAGGTTTGGAGCATATAGCAATAATAATAATAATAAATGGCTTATGTAAGAAAAAAAGTTTATTTCTCATGTAAAATAAGTCTGGAGGGAGGCAGTTGGAGTCTGATTTGATGGCTCCATTGTATCATTAAGGATACAGGGACATTCTATCTTTCATAGCTTCCATCACTATGCACAGCTTCCACCTTCAGGATTATTTGCTGGTACAAAATAGCTGCTGGAGCTCCAGCCATCACATCAATGAAACAATGCCCCAAATAAGGAATAGTGGACAGGTAGACAGTTGCTCAGCAGCTGAGTCATCTCTCATTACGTAGCCTTTATGGACACCCCACACCATTTTTACTTCTTAAGCCAGAAGTGAGACATGGAGCCCCACCTCACTGTAAGAAAGCTGGGCAATGTCTTCTCTGTCATTTCAGGAGACAGTGTACTCCACTTAAAGTTGGGGTTCTATCACTAAGGAAGAAAGGGGCAATGATGTTGGTATTGCCTGGGGGAGGAGGACAAGCAACTCTGTTCAGGATATATAAAGCTCTCTTCAGAGGGGGGCAGAAAAGCCTATTATTACTGCTACTATTGGTGTCTCTCTCAAGTCTCAGATACTGTTGCTATGTGGCTGGAAAGTATTTTTTATTAAAATACTTTCTGGAGAGTATTTTTTATCCTGGTCAAGCATATTGAAGAATTAAGTATTCATCATCTGGTTTCTTCATAGTAAAAACACAGCTTCAGAGTTCTGAGTATACTATGAGTATGATGTCTCCAATGAATTTATTTCTGTGTTGCTCATTTTGTTGCCTTGAAATCATAAGGAGCCCGGACTGTATTGAGTAATCATTGTGGAGTCATTGAATGTGACTATTACAATACTGGAGGCTTGGTGCACGAAATTTGTGTATGGGGTGGGGATCCCTCAGCTCGGCCTGCACCCTCTCACAGTCCGGGACCCCTCGGGGAATGTCCGCCTGCCAGCTTAGGCTCGGCTCTCCGCGGGGATCAGGCCAAGCTAGCAGTCAGACATCCCTCTCACAGCCTGGGACCTCTTTCTCTTTACCACCTGCCTGCTTGCTGCTCCTTACCACTCAGTTTGTTGCCCCTTAGAGCTGCCACAGAGATGGGAGAGGCTCCTGCCACCTCCACTGTGCTCACCAACTGTGAGCCCAGCTTCTGGCTGAGCAGCGCTCCCCTTGTGGGAGTGCACTGACCACCAGGGGGCAGCTCCTACATTAAGAATCTGCCCCCTGGTGGTCAGTGCACATCAGAGCGACCAGTCATTCTGGTTGTTCCACCATAACGGTCGCTTAAGCTTTTATTACATACACTAGAGGCCTGGTGCATGAAATTTGTGCACGAAGGGGGGGCCCCTCAGCCCAGCCTGCACCCTCTCAAATCTGGGGCCCCTCGGGGGGTGTCCAATGGCTGGTTTCCGGCCATCAGACATCCCTCTTACAGTCCTGGACTGCTGGCTCCTAATCGCTCACCTGACTGCCTGCCTGGTTGCCCCTAACTGCCCCCCCCACACTGGCCTGATTGCCCCTAACTGCCCCCCCCTCCCACCAGCCTGGTTGCCTCTTACTGCCCCCATGCCAGCCTGGTCGCCTCTAACTGCCCCCTCCTGCTGGCCTGGTTGCCCCCAACTGCCCTCTGTGCTGGCCTGGTTGCCCCTCATGCCCCCCACCTTCCCCTGCCAGCCTGGTCGCCCCACACAGCCTGCTGTTCAGTCATTTGGTCGTCCCTCACTAACCCCCCTGCCAGCCTGGTCATAGACAGCCATCGCGTGAGGGCGTGGCAGTCAATTTGCATATTACCTTTTTATTATATAGGATGTTGTGATTACGGTAATCTAGGGAATAAAATCAGTGACTTCCATTTCTATGATGTTTATACTTTTAAAATTCTTGCCTCTATTTAGCTTCAGTTTCATAAAACCTGATACAATGACCATCATGGCCGTTATATAGAGCAGAGAATTGAAACAGAAAGTCACACAATTTTTTTCACTTGACAGCATGTCAGTTTAAATGTGGAAACAGGTCCATGCATTAAAACCAGCAAATTTATCTACACTGGTTTTTCCCTTTTCATTCTCCACTTGCCAATTCTCCTCTCCTAGGTCTTATTACCCCTCATCTCAGTTCTCTATCCAGAAAAGTCTTAAGTGGAATTAGCATGGACCACACCTAAGGATGCAACTTATTACTCACAAATGATACATAAACTGGTGTATCATGCAAGTGTTCAAAACACTGGTGTTTCACCTCTTGAAAGGAGAGGTGAAGTTATTGCCAATTAAAATCACAATGTCTATCTCTTCTGCTCTTATTCCTATCTTCTCTTCTGTGTAGCTAACTTACATTATTTACATATAAATAAAGGTAGAAACTAATGTAGTCAAGACAGACAAGCAAAACTTCTAGTGACAGATGATTTCCTTCAGGTTTTTGCTCAAAAATCACCACTTGAGTGACATCTTCCATGGCAACCTTTATTAATGTCATCTCTCCATTACAACTTCTGACATTTCATATTTCTTTTCCTACTGCATTTTCTCTCCTTAGCCTTCATCCCATGTAACATACTGTTTATTTTTGCTTATTTTTCTTGTTTATTGGCAGTCTTCTCCACTAGAAAATAAGTCTGTGGGAGCGGTGATCTTCTGTTGTTTTGTTCACTCCTAAATCCCTAGAACATGGCTTGCCACACAGCAGGTGCTGGATAAATGAATTTTATTGCATGTTTCATAAGAAGAGTATATTAGCAATTTAATTGTTCCAGCATTCAGTTTATTTTTGTACCACTTGTTTAAGTGATATCATGTAAGTAAGTATAATTTTAAACTAAGGAAATCCTTGGTTCAGCTGACCTTCTAGTTCTGTCTTGTTACTATTGGAGCTTATTACAAATGCCAGTTTTCCCTACATTTTGACAGTTTTTAATTAGTTCCTGTTTGAACTAAATGCAAATTTTCTTCTCTTTGGATATCCTCTTAGTTTTCCCAGGGACATAATCACAGTCAGTCCCATTTTAAAATAGTTTGATATTACAAATTTAATCCTGGGTTAAATTTTGTTCAGTGGAACAGTAACTACATTATAATACAATTCTGTTACAATACCTTAGGTAAGAATGAATGTTATTTCTATTTAAAACTAATGGTATCTGAAAACGAGGCAATTCTTTCCAGATGTATGTTCTAGAATCAGAAGGTAAATTGATGGATTCTTACTTAGTTTATTTTGTAAAACATGTATTTATAGAATTGGTCACTGATAATATTGAAGCACTCCAAATTGAGCCATCCCTATAGAGTTGAAAATATATGTATAATAGCAAAGCCTCTTCAATTAGAGTATCTTAGACACTCGAATTGAAGAACAAAAATATGACTGTCATTTAGCTTACAGGATAATTACAACTTAGCTCCATGTGAATTTTCTAGATAATACTTCCCAATGATAACAGTATGTCTTCCCAGCTCAAATGCTAACATTGTTTGTACTGGAGCAAGTAAAATGTCATTTTCTGTGGCTCTTTTCATTTAAAGATTACCTTGTGCATATCTCCTGAGTAAACTGAAGTCATGAAGTCATTTGTACACCTTAGTCTGGAGACTGATGGCTTCATGTTGGTTCAATGTCATGGCCTTTTCAACACTGCCAATAAATACCCTTGTTTTTCACTTGTTTGCACAGCAAGTTCTGTAATTGATAGTGTATGTGCCTGAAAAGTTAGTTATTTGGCAAGTAATAAGTATAAGCCCATGAGAGCAAACTACAAGAGAGTAAACATTGATGGGTTAATATTGTGGACATCATTGAATTCAGACATTCATTAGGTGTAGAGATATACAAAGCAAAGAAGCATTTAAAAGATACAACAGGAGATAAAAAGGAACCTGGTTCTACTTGCATAGAAAGGTTGATTGTACTTGGCTGTCTTGTTTTTGCTTCCTGGTAAATAGTTAATTTTAGATTATGTTTTCAGTATCATGCCAATTTCATTAATTACCCCATCATTCTGTCTCGTTGATTTTAAGAGCTCTCTTCATGGAGAGGAAGGCTTTATCTTATAGTCAGCAAACTACTTCTGAATTGCTAGTGCAGCCCCTTGATGTAATTCAGTTGCGTTCATCTAACCTAATTACATCTTGTAGCCCCTCCCCCCCAAAATGAGTACACATTTTTGGAAGATCAGAAGCTGGGAAGGCATGAAGACAGGCTTCATTAAAATCAGACACTGCTGATCAAAACCTAACTGCATAAATATCAATTCCTTCTTTGTAATTACCTCAGCACCTCAAAGGATAATTTCTCTATCCTAATTAGAAGATAAACAATATATAAAGATGTACCCCTCACTTAAAGGGTACAGTTTGATCATTTGTGCTATTAGTATTGAGTAATGGTAAACTGAATTGTGAGTTCCCTTCTGAATTTTAATATATGAAAGTGGCGGTAATGGAATAGGGGTAATTATTTTCCTAAAGTAAAATATCATCAAATTTTCATCAGTGTTGAATTTAGGAAATTTTAATATTTAATACCAAGCACAATATAGAACTTCACAGATAGAAGACCCATTGGAAAGCAATTACTTACTTTATGACTTTTACTCAAACATCATAAAATTGGGCAAAATTAGCTTTTTATAATACTGATTACCGATAATGCTCTAATTGGATTGAATAAGAATGACTTAATTTTGTCAGTGATTCAGAAAATCTAAATTGCAGTGGATAACTAAAATCCTTTCAAAAAGAGGAAAAGGGGGGGTCTCCCTCTGCTGTTGGATTTCCATTTGTGGGGTGTAAGAGTCTGCAACATGATCAGAGCATGGGCAACTAGGATCTTGTCTTTTGGGAGAGAAAAGAAGGAGGCAAAGAGGTTGGTGAAATGAAGGACTTGAAGTGATCATAGGAATTATTCAGTCCAACTCCTAACTTCACACACGAGCAACCAGATGGATGAATTGACTTACCCACTGTCACCCCACTGGTTAGTGGCAGACTGGGGCCTGGCAGCAGGCTCTTGTGTCCGTTCTGATTCCTGCTTCTCTGTCTTGTGTTCTCTCAGTAATTGCAGGGATTGGGAGTTTATGGAACTTTGGTTTCTCTACTTCTAGATTCTCCTGCCTTTCATGAAAGTGGTGTTCTCTTTTTATATAATTGAACATTGCAGGTATTTGGCTGCTTTACAAGTCTCCGATTTCTGTATTTTCCTGCAACATTATCAAATAAAAATAGCACAATACAATTTTTTCTTCGAACATATTCACTCATAGAAATAATGCATCTTCCATGGCCATATATTGCCACATCTAGATAAAATATTTAGGAGTTTGGGAAACATACATAAAACTGTTCATTCATAATATATTTGGATTCATGATTCACATAATATTGTTGTAGGTTTTTGGATATAACACACAGATATGGTGGCAAGATAACATTAAAAAAGCAAGTCAAACTTCATACATATGAAAAATCAAACCTAAAGTTCCCAACATCTTTAAATGAGAGAGAGTGAGCTATGGCTTTTCACCATTTTCTTATGTAATTCTTTTAAATTGTTCTCAGAAAAATGATTTTTAAGTAGGTAGAACCTTGCTTGAGGTCTATTCATTTAAGGAAATGATGACTTATAAAAATCTTGAAGGTCTCTTAGGCTGTATGGTCTCGAAGGGCAACCCTTATTCTCTTCCCATCATTGGGGATGATTGATTGAACATTGGGTATCCCCACCTTGGCAAAGAGTCTTCCCACCTTCAACCTGATGCAATTCTATGGTTTTGGATTCTTGGGACTAATTTTGGTGTGTGTTAAAGTCTGGAAAAGGTAGAGGAGGGAATGCATCAAATTGAGTAGCAGATATAGTTGATGTGTCCTTGCACTTGCTGAATATTGTTTATTCAGTAAATAGATTTAAAGGAACTCATTTCCTGAGAACCAAGCCTCTTCCCATTGTGTCTATCTGTTGCCATATGAGCCTTGAATTGGTCAGGAAGATCACTAAACTGCAGTTATGTAGCAGAGACCCAGCACAGTGGCTTAAAGAACAAAGTTTATTTCTGCTTCATGGAACAGCCCAAATATGAGTAGCCTAGGTCAGTAGGGCACCTCTGCTCCACGTGATCTTTGGAGACTTGCTTCATTCCACTTTTTTGATTTGCTAGCCTCAGTAGAGTGCTTCTCAAACTTGTTGGTTTCAGGAACCCTTTACACTTGTAACAATTATACAGGATTTTAAAGACCTTTTGTTTTTATTAGTCATGTCTATCAGTATTGATTGTACTATAAATTAAAACTGAAAAATTTAAAAAACATCCATGTATTCACAAATAGCAAGAATAAATCATTACATAACATAAATAACATTTTAAGAAAAACATTTTATAAAACAAAAGTGAGAGATTTTTGCACTGCTTTTTTCTTTATTTTGCAATCCTTTCTAATATCTGGTTTTAGTGGAGGAGGGCTGGATTCTCATTCCTGCTTCTACATCCAATCTGTTGTGATGTGGGGTGTTTGAGTGGGGAAGGAGGTGTGGGGGTTGAAATATATGAAGAAAGTCACAAAGACATGGAGTTGGAAATGGCAAAAATATCCTAATAGTGTTTTTTAGAATCCTATAGATATTCTTCTTTAATACCACACCAAAACTTGACAAGAAGCAATTTCTTTAATGTCAGTGAACTTTTTGTACTTGGTTACATTCACATCTATTGATCTATCATTCCCCTTTGCCCGGGCTTTATTATTTAATGTCAGGAATTGGTCATTTGGGAATTATTTGTTCACTGAGTTACATAGGTCTTTCAAATGTTGACACATGTCATTATAAATATAAAAAACATATTTTTTAATGTTTTCACTGATATCCTCAGAACAGTTTTTAACTAATTTTAAGCATATATGTATTTTCTAGAATACTATTTGCTTGAAAGCTTGAATTGTATAATCAACAAATATTTTCATTTGATTTTCTTGCAGTGACAATCTCACTTGTTCATTTTTAAGAAAATGTCTACAAATACTCAATTCAGAATAACAAGCCTTTGTGATTAAAAAAAAAAAAAGCCAAGTGTTTACTCACATTTTATTCTAAGTTCCTTGTTTTGTTTTTTCACGTTTTCTCCCACGTTCATATCACTTCTTTCTGTCCTGAGTAAACGTTAAAGATAGGAATGAGAAGACCATCCTGTATGTGGCAATGACCCTTTTATTACCAGCCCTCCATTCCTGGTGGGGCTCGTGCCTTCTGGGAGGCTGTGTGGCGCCAGCAGCCCCATGCGTCCTTGTGAGGAACACAGAAAACTCTTCAGACAGACCTTTTGGGTTAGTTGCTCACTGAAGCAGCCTAGCTGTTTGGAGTAGCTCCTGTTTTCATAGGGTTAAAAGCGAAGACTCTGTGTATCCAGATGTGTAAGTTTGGGGATCTTATGATGGAATTCTCCCTTTCCTCTCTTTCATCTGGCTCCAGCCCCAGATTGGCTCTTTTTCTTTTTGCTTGACAAAACTGTATCCTGTTCATGAAAAGCAGCTATTTGATTTGAAAATATTGTGCAGGGATTAATGACTTACACAGCTAGTACATGGTTGAGAGAAGCTTGAATTCTCTGCCACCACAGTCTGTTCTCCTTATAGCATTTATGAAGTTTACAGTGAGCATGTCACACAGCAAAGCAAGAACTGACAAGTGACAAGAACTGACAAGAACTGTCTAGCATTATGCCTGACAGCAAGACGGAGCCCAATTACCACATGTTTACTTCTTCATCACTTGCCTTTTTATGCTGATCCATATTGCTGTTATTCGCAAGCCATATCCTGTATTCTACTGCTTTTTGTGTGCTTAGAACTCTCCTTAAACGTTGATAATTGGTTAAAATAATACCAAAAAATTAAAAACCACAATGACACATAATAGCCACTTTTTGAACATTGAGAACTAATTTATGGACTGCACCCTTTTCAAAGAAGCTGGAGTTCATTGGAGAGGAAGACCTACAAAAGACTGCATAAAACGGTTTCAGGAAGCAGGAGGCCTACAGACTAGTGCCTGGAAGATTGATCAGGAGGCATCGAGGCAGAGGGGTAGAGATGACAGGTGGCACGCAGACAAGGAGACCCAGGAGTTAAAGCACACGGATGGGAATCAGTGGACAGCAAGGCGCTTGGCCTGGATAGAGCAGGGGATGCTTACTGGGAAGAGTGGACTTAATCTTGCATGGTCACCAGAGACCAAGCAGTCCTTCAGGAGCATGGACAGCGAGGCAGAAGCATTTTACCTTCTCAGATGGGAAAGAGGAAGAGGCTCTTTTTTTTTTAATCCTCCAGAGAATAATGCAAGGAAATGATGATTAGGAAAAGTGATGTTGTTGGAAGTAAGACATGGCTTCTGAAAGATAGGGAAGCCCATGTTCTTTTATCTGGCAGTTCCTCCCCACCTTCTGCTTGGGTGTCCTTCTGACTTCAGCTACGATGACACCTCCTGGCAGAGCCTTCCCCTCCCACCTCACTCTCCACAACTGGGCTGGGTGTCTTTTTATGTACAACTTCTTTTCATCCTGTGGATACCTTGCTATATCATATAATTGTTTGGATTACCCAGGAGATGGCAAGTTCTCCAAAAATGGAGAACTTGTCTTATTGCATCTTCACGCTTAGCAGGATTCCTAATTCATGGTAGCCACTCAATCAATACTTGAAAGAGTAAGTGAGTGAGGAGCATCCTATCTAATAAAAGAGTAATATGCAAATTAACTGTCACTTTGCGATAAAGATGGCGGTGCCCACAGCCAATAAGGAGGGAATATGCAAGTTGATGCAATGAAGATGGCGGCGCCGGCCAGAGCCACGGAACCAGCCGGAGTGGGCAGGAGACGGGGGCTTGGCTTCCTTGGTCGCCCCAGCCAGCTCCGTGGCTGCTGCCCAGACAAAGCCATAGTGGGGCCAAGGCAGAGGTGATTAGAGGCAATCAGGCCAGGAGGGGAGGGCAGTTGGGGTGATCAGGCTGTCAGTGGGAGAAGTTGGGGGTGAGCAGGCCAGCAGGGGGGGCAGTTGGGGACAATCAGGCCAGTGGTGGGGGAAGTTGGGGGCGAGCAGGCTGGCAGAGGGGCAGTTGGGGGTGATCAGGCTGGTGGTGGGGGGCAGTTGGGGACAATCAGGCCAGCAAGGGGGGGGCAGTTGGGGGCAAGAAGTCTGGTGGGGGAGCAGTTTGGGGGCGAGCAGGCTGGCAGGCAGAGTGGTTAGGAGCCAGCGGTCCCAGCTTGTGAGAGGGATGTATGACTGCCAGTTTAGTCGAGCCTAATCCAGCAGTTGGATATCCCCCGAGGGGTTCCAGATTGGAGAGGTTGCAGGGACAACCCTCCGCCCCCATTCATGAATTTTGTGCACTGGGCCACTAGTACAATAATATTAGCACAAAGATATTAGGGCCTAGTTGATTTAAAAGTGGTAAGGAAGAGGAGACCTTCAAAATAAGAGTAAGTGGATGGGTGGCAAAATGATTGCTCACCCCATAATGAATGCAAGATTTATTCTAGATTATCTGCTCATCTTATTTCCTCATGCTACTTTCTCTTGAGAATTTAGAATTAAATTATTAATGATTTGTTTATACTTTAAAAGTCACTGTCAACATGTAAATACTCTGAAGGCAGCTATTTCATATACTAGCTTTTAGTTTAAAGTTAATTAGAATTCTTGAATAATTTGAGCGTAGCAATATATTATTAATGCTATTAGTCTTGTTTGTGAACAGAAAGTAAATGTGTGTATTTTTTAAATGAGATCTGTTAAAAGTACATTAACTTTGGCTTTTTATGATTTTAATAAGACCTATTCATTGCAGAAAAAATATAATTATAATTACTTGTGTAATCTAATAATGACATACAAACATTTAAGAAAAAAAAAAGTAAAAATCACCCGAGATAATCATTACTTATACATAATCGCTAAGTAACTTTTGGTAAATATTGCCAGGCATTATTCATGCACACACTTGGGGTGTGTGTGTGTCTAAATATATGCCCACTTTTAATAAGATACACTGTTTATTCTGCATGTAATCTAATTGTAACCTAAAATGTGAATATGCCTGTTGCATGTCTTTAGCCCATCTGATGTGGTAGATAGTCCATGCACCTCTGACAGTATCCCACCTCAGGGATAAGCTGTGCTATATCTCTGTTCCCGCTTTTCCCAAAGCCACAAGGTCACCTAAACACATGAAGGTACAACCTAGAAATATGGAGCCATTCATTAATACTGAATGAGCCTCAGTCAGTGGGATCTGGGGATTATAGGATAAATGCCCAGCCTCCCCGACCCACTTCCCAGTCCTGTGTTGGGAGAGTTATAAGTGGAACTGAGATGCCTGCAGCAGTAATCAGCGTGGTCCTAAAAACCATAATGGATTATCTCCCTCACCTGCCTTACTTTCTCCATTTCTCTGTTCTGTTTCCTGGGATCACCTTTCAAATAACAACCTGCATCCCATACCCTCGTCTCAGGATCTGCTCTCATAGAATCCCATGTAAGCACATGCTAACCTCCCATTATTGAAGTTAGATTTGTTTGAATTTGTGTTACTAGAAAAAGAATTATAGTGTAAGTCCATGCACAAATGCCTTTATATATAAGTCTAATTAGTTTTTTTTACAATCAGTGTTGGGTCAAAGGATATGCAGAATTTGAAGATCAAACTACTCCTTAGAAAGGTTATTAAATTTGTAGAGTAGTATTTAAATTTGTAGATTCTATACACTGCTGACTTCTGTGTACTAAATTCTTTAAATATTTTCTAGACATGAGTAAAAAATAATCTATGATATTTTTGCATGTTTTTGATCACACATATATTTTTGTCTATTGTGTTTCCTGTTTATTATTCTTCTCCCCATTTTTCTCATTGGGTGTTTTGATATTTTAATAAATTTTTCTGGGCTCTTTGCATATTAGAAATAGTAACTTTTGTAATATATTACAATTTCTTTTTTTTTTTTTTAATAAATCTTTATTGTTCAGATTATTACAGGTGTTCCTCTATTTTTTCCCCCATAGCTCCCCTCCACCTGATTCCCCACCCCACCCCATGCCCTTACCCCCCGCCACTGTCTTCATCCATAGGAGTAAGATTTTTGTCCAATCTCTTCCCGCACCCCTCACACCTGCTTCCCCTGAGAATCGTCAGTTCACTCCCTTTCTATGTCCCTGATTCTATTATATTCACCAGTCCATTCTGTTCTTCAGATTTTTTATTCACTTGATTTTTAGATTCACTTGTTGGTAGGTATGTATTTGATGTCATTTTGTTGTTCATAATTTTTATCTTTACCTTCTTCTTCTTCTTCCTCTCCTTAAAGAATACCCTTCAGCATTTCATGTAATCCTGGTTTGGTGGTGATGAACTCCTTTAGCTTTTTCTTGTCTGTGAAGCTCTTTATCTGACCTTCAACTCTGAATGATAGCTTTGCTGGGTAGAGTAATCTTGGCTGTAGGTTCTTGCTGTTCATCACTTTGAATATTTCTTGCCACTCCCTTCTGGCCTGCATAGTTTCTGTTGAGAAATCAGCTGACAGTCGTATGGGTACTCCCTTGTAGGTAATTAACTGTTTTTCTCTTGCTGCTTTTAATATTCTCTCTTTGTCTTTTGCCCTTGGCATTTTAATTATGATGTGTCTTGGTGTGGTCCTCTTTGGATTCCTCTTGTATGGGGTTCTGTGCGCTTCCTGGACTTGTACATCTATTTCTTTCACCAGGTAGGGAAAGTTTTCTGTCATTATTTCTTCTAATAGGTTTTCAATATTTTGCGCTCTCCCTTCTTCTGGCACACCAAAAATTCGGATGTTGGTTCGCTTAAAGTTGTCCCAGAGGCTCCTTACACTATCTTCATATTTTTGGATTCTTTTTTCTTTTTGTTTTTCTGGTTGGATGTTTTTTGTTTCCACATATTTCAGATCTTTGGTTTGATTCTTGGGGTACGTTGATCTACAGTTGAGTTTCTGTATATTCTTTATTTCAGACAGTGTATGCTTCATTTCTGACTGATCCTTTTCCATTTTTTTGGCATTCTCATTAAGCTCCTTGAAGGTCTCATCAAGTTTCTCAGCGGTTTTAAGAAGATTCTTGAGTAACCTTATAAATGTGGTTCTGAACTCTATGTCATCCAGTAGTTTGCTTTCCTCCGTTTCTTTCATTCGTGACATGTTTCTTTGTTTCTGCATTTTGGCTGCTTCCCTGTGTTGATGGAGTAGCTTTGTGTGGTAGGTGACCTGTAGGGGGCAGTAGCTCAGCCTCCCCAATCACCTGATGTGGACACTCTTGGTACACCCCTTTGTGGGCTGAGTGCAAAGACTTGGTGCAGTTAAAGCCTTAATTGCTGTTGGTATACTGGGAGGAATTGACCTCCAGGCCAATTAGCTGTGAGCACTCACTGTGTCTATAATGGGAGAACTGCTGTGCTGAAGACACACTTATGGGGCAGGACTTGTTTCAGTGGGGCTTTGGTGCTCACTGAGTCTGCCTTTGAATGTGTCACTTATGGATGTGAGGAGTTGAAATCTGGTGTCTCACTCTGACCACTAGGTACACTGGCTTCTGGATCTCCAATGGGGTGCAGGTCAGCTACTGTCTGAGGCCATCCAGCAGGAGCTACAGTGAGAGCTACAGCTTTCTCCTCTTTGCTTGGGGTTTGGAGGTTTTGGAGCTGTCTGACCCAGGCTGCAAGTTTGCTAGGTTAAGCTGCGATAGGGCGGGGCTTTCTTCTGCTAACGCTGCTGCTTGGAGCCTGGGTGGGTTTGTAGGTTGTGCAGGGCGGGGTCTCAGGGTTTCACTAGGCTAGGGCGTGGCAAACAGCAATGGCTGCTAGTTAGCCGGCTCTGTGTCCCCAAGGGCGTCCCGGAGTCCTGTGCCCCAGTGCCGTAAACAATTATTCCTGCGCGCAGCTCTGCAAGTAAGCCCCCCTCACTGGCAGACAGTCCAGCTTCTCCCCGTAGGAGTTTGGGTCCCCCACGTCTCCCCCGAAACTGGATTTCAGAGTAATCGGGGGCTTGTCTCCCTTCGGGTTGAAAAAAGCAACGCACCGAGTCGCCCGCCGCCAGCCCGGATCACGCGCCTCCGTACCTCAGCTTTTCAGTGCTCGTGCACGTCTCGATGCTCTTTTCTCTTTCCTTCTAGTTGTAGAACTTCCACTCAGCCAGCTTTCCCGTGGTTCTGGGTGATAGACGTTTTGTCTTTTAGTTGAATTTTTGAAATTGTTGCCCGAGGCAGCAGTTTAGGTGTTTACCTACGCCGCCATCTTGGATTCTCCATATATTACAATTTCTTTAATCTTTTGACTAATTTTGTGCTTCTTAAAAGCCGCTGTCATTGGCTTCATTCCCAAATTCTAATCCCTCTCTGTCTTTCTCCCTGTGTTGACATTCTCACCATTTCCCCCTCCTTCTAGGCCTTTCACCTCAATTTTTTTTCATCTCTTTCCTTCATCTGTTTCCTTTCTCCCTAATTTCTGTTCTAAACATGAAATTGATTGATCAGTCCATTCTGCTTTGCAGTGATTCTCCCTGGGTGTGGAGGAGAGTCCACATCTGAATCAGTGGGAGATTTGTTTTTTTAAGCTTCCCGTTACTCAGACTCTTGATAATCACAGACACAATTAGTTAGGGGGGGTATGTGCGTGTGCGTGTGTGTGTGCGTGCGCGTGTGTGTGTGTGTGTGTGTGTGTGTGTGTGTGTGTGTGTAATAGCTAAGCAGAGGCAGAAAAAATCGGGAATCACTGGCTGGCAGGTCTTAGAAGGCATGGAAATGCAACTCACATTTCTCTTCTCTTTGTTTCTATGATTAAACCCACAGAGACCCTGTGCCCTCAAGGCCCATCTCCAAGAAACTCTATTTATGTATGCTTGGCAGCTCAGCAAATTACTTTCTAAATTGATTGCTGAATATGCTGAAGGCATATGCTTGACCAGGTCTAGAGGACCAGCATCTTTTTAAAAGCCTGATCAATAGGAAAGGCTGCTATCTTTATATAATGCCTCAGGGTCAAGTCCAAATTATATTTGCACATCAGGGGAGCTTTCAAAGCTCAGGCAAATGCTAGGGGCCTCTAGGGAGGAGTCATCGGTCTGCATTGTAGATTTATAGTCAGATTTCTACTGACTCAGGAAAGGAGGAAAGGATACTCTTGCATCCTGGGAGCACTCTAGACAGCTCACCACTGACCAGCAGCATCTTCAGGCTTCGTTCTTTTCAATTTATTTATCAAATTTTAAACTCACAACGTATGAAATATTTCTTTGCATTCTGAGTTCTTTTACAGTGTGCATTAAATATTATTTTGAATGGATTTAATTTATATTAATTCATTTAAATCTACAGTTGAATGTTTCTGAAAGGAATTTGCAATGTTTATGTAATAACATTATTAATATAAATATTAACATAAAAGTTACACATAAAAGGAAAAATAAGCAAAGATGTTGAAAGACAATCCCAGTTGCTATGACTGGGCTATAGAATTAGATTTCAGCTTCCAAAATCAAGGTAGAAAGATAGTGGGGTAACATAATTCTCACTTGATAAGAGGAAGCATACTAAGTATTCACATAAGGGAAGTACTTTTTTCCTCTTGGACTACATTTAAAAGGAAAAATATCATATGGAACTTACCCATTTGACTTAAGGTAACTCAGTGCTAACCTTTCTAATTAAACCCATTGCAGACATGGAAGCATTTTTTATCATATTTATTTCTTACAATAAACCCTAGATGTAATCAATCCGAAGGAAAAAAGTTGATATACCTGCATTGATACATCATTATCACCCAAAGTTCATAGTTTATATTAGGGTTCACTCCTGGTGTCTCACATTCTATGCTTGGACAACACTACCTTGAATTTGGTGACAATCCATCATCATGATAGGTGGTATGGAAACTAAAAGGTAGATTTTTAAAACTGTTACTTTTCAGAAGTATGTCAAATGAAACTTTAAAAAAGCAAGCCTAAAATTACCTAATGCTTTATGGTAAAGTGAAATGTTCAGATCTGACCTATTTTTTATTCACTATGAAACCTCTACAGAACTGCTGATTAAAAGAAGAAACTAGGGAAAAAAAAAAAAGAAACTAGGTAAAAGAGCAGATTTACTCATACTTAAAAAAGCTTCTTTAGTTTTCTTCTTTAAAAAATCATGGAGTAAATAGCACTCAACTCTTATGCATAAAAATGCAAAGGAAGGTGGCAGGGTGACCACCAGCAGCGTGTCTGACCTCCATCCTGGTGCTGGGGTTGACTTTGCTCAGGGTGAGAAGAGTCCCAGAAGCCTTCCACGGGACACCATTATTGATCGATACGCTTGTTGCCAAGTTGTGTCTCGAGTGATGTGTCTGGGAGCAGATGTACATGAGATAATGAAAAATACCATTATACATTGTGGTTTCGGTGGAGAATGTTGGAAGTCATTTTGAATCTACTGTGTTATGGTCCTAGTCTTGCTCAGATGCTTTATAAGTCTTCTTAGATTGAAATTAGTTGATGTGTAGTTTAATAGCTATTAAGCACCATTTATTAAGCCTTGTCTCATGATGCTGTATGAGTTAGCTCAGAATGCCATAACAAAGTACCAGGACTGGGTGGCTGAAAGAACAGAAATTTACTTCTCATGGTTCTGGAAGTTAGAAATTCCAGATGGAGGTCCTGCAGAGTTTAGTTTCTGGTGGGACTTCTCCTCCTGACATGCCACGTTCTCACTGCAGCCCTCACATGGCCTTTCCTCTGAGCATGTGAGGAGAGGAAATCTGCATGATTGGATTACAGGAGAGTTAACAAGATTATGTGCTCTCTTGAGAGTGGTTACACCTCTGAAGGGTCTGGGAAAGAGGATTACTCTGGCATTTCAAAGGAGTGTTAACCTAGATGCCCAAGAACAATGGGTGGGGCTGCTTAAGGCAAAAGTAAACCTTTTATAGGTCTAGGGTGTGACAACCCATCTAGACCTCCCCAGTTGGGAATTTAGGATTAGATGACTTTGTGAGGTTAATTTCAGTCACTGAAATTGTCAGATTTATTAGCCCCTTTCTCATTCCCATCCTCATCCTCACTGGGACTGGGTGAAAGGATATGTGTTGCTTTCAGGGAGGCAGGTACATTATCACACTACAGAGGGCAGCAACCCTGATATTATAGGATCTAGGACGAAATAAGGAGGTTAGGTCAGTACAAATACATCTGACACTAAGCTTTCAGTGACATTTTGAGATGCATAAACACATATGGATTGGATTAGTGACTATGTTCCTTAATAATGGACAAATGTGTATATATGTATATCAAAATGTATATGGATGTGTACCACAAAGTGCTATAGCTGTAGATCAGCGATGCAAAAGAATTACAAACTTACTACAAAAATATGAGAAAGTTTGTGTTGGTATCATTGGATTATTCAGCAGTCTGTTTAAATCTTCACTAACTCCTCCCTGTTCATTACAAATGTGTTGAATCTGTGTGTATAATTAGATGTCCTATCTGATTATACAATGTTGTAAACCAAGCATGTAAAACTCAAAGGCTAACAGGTGCCAAATAAACAAGGTTTAAGTACATGTGGGCCACAAAAAAAACAAAAGCTTCAATTTTTATAGAAATGTAGCTTTATTTTGATTGAGACATGCTGAATACAAAGGGCTGAAATAAATGAGTAATCCTATCTAATAAAAGAGTAATATGCAAATTGACCATCACCCCAAGACACAAGATGGCCACCCCAATCAACTCTTATGCATATGGTCAAAATGCAAAGGAAGGTGGCAGGGTGACCACCAGCAGCGTGTCTGACCTCCATCCTGGTGCTGGGGTTGGCTTTGCTCAGGGTGAGAAGAGTCCCAGAAGCCTTCCACAGGACACCATTATTGATCGAAACGCTTGTTGCCACGTTGTGTCTCGAGTGATGTGTCTGGGAGCAGATGTACATGAGATAATGAAAAATACCATTATACATTGTGGTTTCGGTGGAGAATGTTGGAAGTCATTTTGAATCTACTGTGTTATGGTCCTAGTCTTGCTCAGATGCTTTATAAGTCTTCTTAGATTGAAATTAGTTGATGTGTAGTTTAATAGCTATTCAGCACCATTTATTAAGCCTTGTCTCATGATGCTGTGTGAGTTAGCTCAGAATGCCATAACAAAATACCAGGACTGGGTGGCTGAAAGAACAGAAATTTACTTGTCATGGTTGCCCCCATGTGGACATAAGATGGCCACCACAAGATGGCCTGCAAGGGAGGGCAGTTGTGGGCAGTTAGGGGTGACCAGGCTAGCAGAGGAGGACAGTTGGGGGTGACCAGGCCAGCAGATGAGGGCAGTTGGGGGAGACCAGGCCAGCAGATGAGGGCAGTTGCGGGGGACCAGGACTGCAGGGGAGGGCAGTTGTGGGTGATCAGGCCAGCAGGGAAGGCAGTTAGGGGTGACTGAGCTAGCAGAGGAGGGCAGTTGGAGGAGACCAGGCCAGCAGGAGAGGGCAGTTGGGGGGGACCAGGCCTGCAGGTGAAGATTGTTGGGAGGGGACCAGGACAGCAGGGGAGGGCAGTTGGGGGGGACCAGGCCTGCAGGGGCGGGGAGTTGGGGGGAAGACCAGTCCTTCAGGGGAGGGCAGTTGGGGGAGACCAGGCCAGCAGGGGAGGGCAGTTGGGGGGGACCAGGCCTGCAGGGGAGGGGAGTTGGGGGAGGTCAGGCCTGCAGGAGAGGGAGTTGGGGAGGACTAGGCCAGCAAGGGAGGGCAGTTAGGGGCAATCGGGCTGGCCAGGGAGCAGTTAGGCATCGATCAAGCTGGCAGGGGAGTGGTTAGGGGGTGATCAGGCTGGCAGGCAGAAGCAGTTAGGGGCAATCAGGCAGAGGCAGGCGAGCGGTTGGGAGCCAGCAGTCCTGGATTGTGAGAGGGATGTCCCAGATTGGAGAGGGTGCAGGCTGGGCTGAGGGACACCACCTCCCCCCCACCCCCATGCACCAATTTCGCTCTAGTCATTAACATAAAATAATAGAACATTTTAATAAAAATATTTTTTGAACATTAACTTACCAGACATTGAATAACTGCACAAATTAATAAGCGTAATGCAAATAAACCTATTTTTCTTGTTCTCTGAAAGTGAAGTATTTCCTGTTGCACATACGAAACAAGTCAGTCCAAGATTAATGACGTGGCAATTAGCTGCTAAAATTTCGCTGCCAGTATTAGTGGAGAGAAATGGTGCACCTGTGCATAAGGCGAGTAAGGGAAATGAATGTAACACGATTATAGTAGTCAGTCATTAGCAAACATTGTAGTTCATTTTTCATAATTATGTATAACAGGATATTGTAAAAATTAAGTTACAAAATTTTTATTAAAACGTTTCTTACATACTATTATATTGGGTAGGCCACAAATATATTTGTTGTGGGCTTCATGCCGCTGGGAGTTTGACATGCTTGCTGTAAACGAAGTAATTGCTGTGAAGTCAAGAATGATTGTTTTGTCTTTATGACTTTGACCATGAGTCAGGGAGTGGAGTGTGCCATAAGGGCTAATTCCCTTAGGCCTGGAATTAGTCTGGGGTGTCCTACCGAAACAAGTTCTCCTGCCTGTTACTGAACCTTGTTTAAGGCATGGAACAGTTGGTTAATGATGTTGTTTTGTAAACATTGGATTGGAGGAGATTTAGGGTACATTGTTCATTGATAACAATGAGGTTGATGATTTGCATCTGGTTTAGGTGAGACCTCTGAAGGGCCCTGCTGCTGAGGCTCATTACATAGCAGGAATGTCTCTCTGTGACCAGCAAAATATTAAGACACCAGCTATGACTCTATCCCAGAAGTAGCCTGAAATACTACCAGTTGAGTAGAGATTACCCAGAGAGAATATGTGATGGGATACTAATTGCTTTAATATCTTATTCTTAAGTCCTTCAGTTCTCACCGAGGTAGATTATTGAAATAACCAAATATTGCAGGTTGGTGGAAGAACCTGTCATAAATATCTCATCCTGCTTCTTTTCCAAAATATGTAAAAATATGTTTCTTTGTCATTTTTTAGACACCCTGGTTGTGGAATACAAGGCACTGCTGGTACAACTACCCCTATCAGGTAAGGAGCCATTGCTGTCTGGGTTTTTATACACATACAGTATCTTCCTTCGGTGAGTTTTCTGATTTAGGCAGGTCCATTAGGTTGGGCAGCCGCCTGGCTTTTTGGTCCCCTACCCCCACACCTGTGGCTTGATGCTACATGTAGCCTAGTGAGGGAAGTAGTTTGTGTTCTGAGTGAAGCTTAATTGCTTTAGCAGATGGAGTAAGTGTGGATAAGTGCATTTGCTGGAGAGCAAGATACAATCAGTTCAGCAGGTGGATGATTTCTCTTTCTAACAGTTGATCTGCTTTTAATTACTGAAGAAAGGCTGACAACAGGCCAGGCCTGTCTCAGTACCGAACAGTAAAAGCTTGTGTTGAGCTGTAGCAGGCCTGCTGACTCCAGTTCACGATGTGGCTTAGGCATAGCCTCTAAGTATGTGAATCAAGCACCATTTCCTTGAGTACAGAAAAATGGGCATGTACCATTACACGTAGACACACACACACACACACACACACACACACACACACACACGAAAGAAAAAAAGATAATTGAAAATGAGATGAGATTAGAATAGTAGTCCAGAAATGGAGTATTTCAGATTCCTGCCCACCGATGTACCTTTGCCTCTGTCCATGAATTCAGAAATATTAGCGTGTCTGCTAGTCCCTAGCTCAGTTACTATTTGAATATCAAAGTTGGGACTTTCCTAGAAATTTCTTGCTGAAAAGTTTCTAGGTCGATTGGGATATGAAACAAATGCAACTAGGTATTTTGGCGATGCAGTAAGGAGATATACATTATGAGAAGCAACTTGGATATTTGAGTTTGGAATTTGGTAGGGCTGTCTTTTTGGTGCACATAAGGTTAATGGGGAACAGGTGTGCCCTGTGTCTTCTCTTATCACCCATAGTGTCTAAAAGGGGTGGGAACTGGTGTTGGATACTCCTTGGGCAAATTCAAGGTTAGAAACATGTTGAAATGTATTTCTATCTCTTTCATGTAGTTTATTCAGATTAGAAAATAATGTAAATAAGCATAACATGGTTCGAAAGAGCTGAGTATTTCAGGGCCATTTCATAGAGACTAAAGTATTTCATTGAAACCCAGTCGCTGTTGAACACAATTATAATTCCCAGGCCCCACTGTTGTTTTACTATCTTAAAATACTTGGAATATTGTCATTTACAGCTCTCCTTGTGTCCTGTAATGGTACACTGAGTGGAAAAACCCCTATATATCTAGAATTCTATTTATAAAAACACATCAAAGCCTTCCAGGAACCTTAACTCGACTGCTGGCGTGGCAGCTGCTCTAATGCACTGCATTTATGAGGTAAATTCCGTCCCGTGAACGGCACTGAGACAAATGCCAGATGAAATGTAATACCCACTCTTCTTCATAACTGTAATGTGATCTGAGATAACTTTCACATTAATGGCGGGAGCTGAGCAATTGCTTATTTCTGAGAAAATGACTTGCTAGAGCAGTGGCTCAAAATGTAGCTGCAGACTGTTTCACAGATAGAACTATAGATTACACCTGATAATATGAGAGTCTGTCTGGTATATACAGTTATGTTTATATAAAATGAAAATCTTCTTTAGTATAGAAGGAAAGATACCATATGTGGTGATTCAGATTAAGATTGTCTTCTACTGATAAGACATCATTGTTTATCAATGAATAATTCGGCAATTAACTCCCAAAATCTAGACCAGTTCATGATCTCTCATGGAAAGAGTGGTCATTCTTTTAAAATATATATATGTTTATTGATTTCAGAAAGGAAGGGAGAAGGAAAGAGAAATAGAAACATCAATGATGAGAGAGAATCATTGATTGGCTGCCTCCTGCACACCCCCCACTGGGGATCGAGCCTACAACCCAGGCATGTGCCCTGGCTTGGAATCGAACCTGGGACCCTTTAGTCCACAGTCCAACACTCTATCCACTGAGCCAAACCAGCTAGGGCCAGTATTCATTCTTGATACTTTCTTTATAATAATAATAATAAAAAAAAATGAATAGCTTTCTTTTTATGTTTGTGGGAAAAAACATTAAACAGCATATAATTATTATGCATGTAATTAAAGTGCTTTGTAGATAAATATATTTACATAAATATATAGGTTATAGTTCAGAGGCAGTCTCATGCCTTAAGAGCACTTTTTTTAATGTATGTATTTTTATTGATTTCAGAGAGGAAGGAAGAGGGAGAGAGAGATAGAAACATCAATGATGAGAAGAATCATTGATCAGGTGCCTCCTGCACACCCCACACTGGGAATTGAACCCGAAACCTGGACATGTGCTCTGACCAGGAATCGAACCTTGACCTTCTGGTTCATAGATCAACGCTCAACCCCTGAGCCATGCTGGTCCCGCTTATGAGTACTTTTAAAAATGAGCCATACTTATGAAACAGATTTATTGTGTCTTTAGCACATATATTAAATAAATAATTGAACAGATTTTTAGGTGAGGAATGGTCTATTTCAATTTTATTAAGGATACACTGCTCCTTATGTATGAGTCTGTATATTATTTAGTACATACATAATGGTTTTTATATACATGTGTGTATTTTAAGTTTAAAATAATGCAAAGTTGCCCTCCATTGGCCCTTGTATAGCTTGTCATAAAGAGCACAAGTGGGGAATGGAAGCCCTAGTGGCGATCACAAGCCCTCCCTCACTGTGAGACCTGGGGTCAGCCTCCCTACCTGAATTAACTGGCAGCAATTTCCTGTAACTATACAATTTAGAAAATGATAGTATTAATTTCATAGGGCTTTTAAGAGTGTCAGGGATATTATCGCATGGGTAAGCTCTATCAACTGCAAAGGACTCCACAACTATAGTAGTTATTCTAATATGATGCTCTCTTATGAACTCTGCAATTTCTAGAGTGCTCTCACTTGTCCTTATAGCCCACTGGGGCATTTTCCCAGGTGGAGATGCAATAAGAAGGTGACTCTCATTAAAATTGACATTTATTCCTGGCTCCAAGTGTCCTAAAGCCAGCACTCTATTTTTTAGACTTTATTGCCATAAGTCTGACCTGAGTACCCATCTCTCATTGCGAATAACTTCAGTTTTTAAAATATATGTGTGCGTGTGTGTGTGTGTTTGTGTGTGTATTTAATTTCTGAGAGGAAGGGAGAGGGTGAGAGAGAGAAACATCAATGAAGAGAAGAATCATTGATGGGCTGCCTCCTGCACAACCCACACTGGGAATCGAGCCTGCAACCCAGACATGTGACCTGACCAGTAATCGAACCATGACCTCCTGATTCATGGGTCGATGCTCAACCACTGAGCCACACCGGCTGGGCATAAATACCTTCAGTTTTAAAAGGCCACTTCCAGGGTGGTGCTGAGCTTGATAAACACACTGATGCTCAGCGCTTAGGATTGCTGGTGGGGAGAGTATCCTGTCATCTCTGGTGCTCTGTTGCCAAAGGTCAGTGAGTGGGACAACTGTTTTCCTTGATGCCTATGCATAAAGTCAGTAGAGTTGGTGGTTGAGTGAGTATCAGCTTCTCGTAAAAATCATTTGTTTTGCTGCTGTTGGTTTACAGAGCATTTAAGTTTCCATTGTATTTACCATCTATACTATTACTGTGTGTGTAGATATGTTTGTGCAATGAGCTTCAAAAGTCTTTGATTCATTCCGGTAAAGTAAGACACTTCATTACAGCTCAATAAACAAAAACAACTTGTTGAAAATGGTTTTTTTTAAAAAAACACTTTTGTTTTGTTGTTATAGATTTATGTGCAGAATAAATATTCTCGCGTTTTGCTGCTTCTGATCTTCTCCCCCTTCCTGGACCTGTGAGGCAGATAGAACAGGTGCCACCTCCTTTAAAGTAAATTAAGTAAGGCCCAAGTTTTATACCTACGAAGCTGTGGAGGTGGGACTTGACCTCAGATTTTCTGGCTGGGTGCCTAGCCCAGTATCTCGTGGCAGCTTCCTTGTCCCTCTGATCTTTTAAGAAACGTTTTTGAATTGTCTTTCGATGACATTTGCAGGGTACTGAAAGAAAGAACTGATTAATGCAGAACTGGGAAGTAGGCCTCAGTGACATACGTTGTCCTCCAGTTTCTTACACCTCCCTCCCCTGTGCCTGTGCCATGGAATCTCACAGCAGTTAGCCAGGGGTATTCTTTTGTTGTGTGCATTGGAATATATATTTTAGGTTGCCTGAGGAATCTTGCAGATACTCATTCATGTCAAAGAGCCATACATGCTATTGTTAAAGTAAATAGTTAATCGGGTACCAAACGTTCATCCTGACAGACCCTTTTTTTGGTTGGAGATAAAACTAATGCCATCAGGCTGCAGACTAGAGGGATTAGAGGCATCCTTCAAAGCCCCCTTTATCCACAAAGAGAAGGGGGCTAGAATTTGTGGGGGCATAAGACCATGTCACTTTTCAGGACTGAGCTTGAGATGTTTGGGACACAAGTGGGGTTTCCTATTAACTATTAATCTTCCTTTTTTTTTTTTCTTTGATCCTCAGCCACTCACAACTGACCTTCACTACTATTATATCCTGGAGCTGTCGTTTTATTGGTCTTTAATGTTTTCCCAGTTCACTGATATCAAAAGAAAGGTAAGTGGGGTTATCTTGTAACATGCCTGCAGACAGGTGTCTTTAATGGGCTCTGGCGGGTGGGTGTAGAGCCGCGGACACTCCCTGCTGTTTTCTCAGCAGCGCTAGGTTAGTCCTGCTTTCCTGCTTGGATACATAAAGTTCTCTATTTTTGTTTGTGCTGTTTTGTATTTTGTTCCCCTTGTCTCTTAGCTCTTCCCTAGTGTTCTTTTCTCTATGAAAATATATAGCAATGAGCCCCGATAGCAGTAATTTCTCTCAGTCTGATTTACAAGTCCCTCTGTTCTCCAGATTAAATAAGGAAGAAAACTTTTATTTGTTGCTCCTGGGAGAGACCAACATCTCCATGTTCCAGCCCTACAGAATGAAATTTTCTTCAATTTAAGGGCTAACTGGCATGAAAAGATGTCATGAAAAGGCAACATTCCTAAATGAACTGTGATCTGGGTTTCACCCCTCCCTTCCGCCAGTGTCAGTGGAGGGCACTCTTGACCTCCTGAGTGTTAAACCCGCTCATTCTAGTTCTCATCGCACCAGCCTCTGGACACAGATGGCACTTTTGATTTTTCACTGCTTATTTTTCATGATGCCATGTTCTCCAGATTTTTATATTTGGATTGTCCTTCGAAGCTGTGTTTGCTGGCCTGCAACTCAGTGCCCATGCTCCACATACTTGTGTGCTCCAGAGCAGCAGTAGCCAACCTTTTGGACCTCACGGATCACCAATGGTCTGCAGACCACCGGTTGGCAACCACTGCTCCAGAGTATACTCCTTTCACTGGCCCGCAGCAGTAGTTTACTGCTGGCAAAAGGTGGTCTTTGTGTTTTGTGTGGCTGAGCAGCCTTAATGTGGCATGTGTCCTCTGATTCTCAGAAGTGGGTAGTCCCTGTAAGGGCTAAGGCTTAGGTATAGCGGGTAACTCATTGACACCATAACT
The DNA here is from genome assembly GCA_026230045.1 of Corynorhinus townsendii. Classification (NCBI taxonomy): domain Eukaryota; kingdom Metazoa; phylum Chordata; class Mammalia; order Chiroptera; family Vespertilionidae; genus Corynorhinus; species Corynorhinus townsendii. Next base: position 49,583,603 of record JAPDVU010000005.1, on the reverse strand, counting down.
TGTGGTTGCCTTACTCCTTGCACCAAACTTGCTGGGCCAGTTTCTGGGAATGTTTAAAGATCCCATAGGGACAGTATCCCGATTAGATATCCTCGTCTTACGTGAGGAGCTTCTTCATTCATGTAGTCAGAACTGGTAGTCTTATTAGCTCCTATGTGCCAGGCTCATTGTATATTTTACTTATTTAGTTTTTAAACCTTTAGTAAAAATACAAAATATAAAATTTATCATCTTAACCATTTTATGTGTACAGTTCAGTACCGTTACACACATTCACATTGTTGTGCAACCAGTTTCCAACATTCTTTTCAGCTTGCAAAACCAAAACTCTATATGCATTAAACAACAATTTCTCATTCTCCCCTCCCTGCTAGGCTCCTGGCAACCACCATTTTACTTTTTGTTGCTATGAATTTGACTGCTCTAGATACCTTATAAGAGGGGAATTCAACCATATTTGTCTTTTTGTGGTGGGCTTATTTCACTTAGCCTAATATCCTTAGGTTCATCCATATTGTAGCATGCATCAGAATTTCCTTCCTTTTTAAGACCAAATAATATGCATTTTCTTTTCTTTCCAGGGAGTCACACAAAACATGAGTATAATAAAGAAGGAGGTTTAAATATTCTTCCTATTTTGTAGTTAAGAAAATTTATGTACAGTAAGTTTATGTACATTTTTCAAAGTTGTGCAGTTTGGGAATGAATTACAGCCCAAGTTGACCAAGCAAAGTACTGTGATTTCCTCTTAGATTAGATGAGTACACAGTTTTTGCATTGTCTTGCCTTGCCATGCTCCTGACATCAAAGGTAGTAATTTGCAGCTCTTTGTCATTGTATTGGTTCCTCTTTTGCTCAGTGAGAATTAGGGGTACCTTCTAGAGTCAAAGAGATTGCAAGACTGACTGTCCTTGGCTCCCAGTCGCCTAGTCCTAGTGAGATATGTCTGCACCAAAAGTCACCAAGCCCCCTCCACTTGCTTGAGCTTTCTCATCACACATTTACCATGTCTTTTCAGTGAGCCAAGAGCTGGATAATTCTTATTTCATGTGCAAAATGGGAATACGGCCACTACCAGACTATTACTCAGCACAAGTTTTAATAAGGAAGGCTTTCTCTCTGTTGACGTCTCTCATTAGTGAGTTGTAGCCCTTGCTTTTTTCCTTTGCATCTTGCTGTCACTGCAGGTTCTTAGTGGTTCCCTCCTCATTACCTTATCCCTTGGAGGGTCTGCCATTCCAGGCAGCAGCAAGGCTTTATAGAATGTTCTGGCTGCGAAATATACTCCCCATCTTCCAGATTTTTAACTATTTACCAAACTCTAAAAAAGAGCCTGCTTCCTAATTAGGGAATAGAAATATCTGAAGGCACCCATTGACAACAGAGTATAGAAATCAACTTCTGAAGGCCATTTGTAGGGTTGTTAATAGAAAGGTTATGCACATGTTTACTTAGCTTCCCAATTAAATGACAATGAGCTTGAACAGCCATTTCTCAAATAGGGACCAAGGTTTATAAACACTGGATCCAAATGCATACCTCAAACTGTTAGAGTCAGTACCCTAAATGAGATTTAGAAATCATTTTTTGTGACTTAATGGGTTCATGAGTCTTTCTAAAATGGCTTTTATATTCACAAACTCTTCTCTTCTAGAAGTGTCCTAATATTGCTCTTTTTTATTTTTAAATTGCTCTGTTTCAAAGTAGAATCTGGACCTAAAAATGAGAGGAGAACCTTTTATCCCTTTGGTGACAGAGCCCATTGCCTCTCTCTTGATCATTTCTAGGATTGGTTCTTAATTGGTCAGTGGTAAGTTATTAATAAATCTTCCCAGAGGGAAGGGACTAGCCAAGATGTAGTCATTTGGACTAGTAATTCAACTGACTTAAAATTCTAATATTCTATTATAAGCTACCACGATATGTAAACCTTTTTGAGGATTTTTTCCTTCACTTTTTCTTCTTGCTTCCCTTCATTCCTTTCTCCTTCCCTCTTTCTCTCTTCTTCCTTTCTTCTTTTGTAAACAAAAATTGTTCCAGTATCTTGCATACTCTTGGTATTTAACACTGTTTGAAATATTTCTTATTTCTCAAGGCTTCATTTTTGTGAAAATTCTGTTTTAGCGTCTGTTCACAATGAGTATTTCTCCTTCACATCTAAATTTTATAAGGGACACTAATAAATACGACTGTGTTGGAGCTCAGAACAGCTTGCTTGTGTCTAAGCCCTATGTCCCTTTCAACTAAGTAGCTGTTGAACTCACAGGTCTGGGCCCTGCGCCAATGAGCCAGGCTCATGTTCGGAGTCCTTCTCAGGAAATCATCCATGGCCAAGTTCCAAAGCCCAGCTGGTAAAGTCAGCTGTTGCTCTTCTGGTCTTTAACCTAAGAGAAAAACTATGTTTTGTAAAAGGTTCCTGACAGAGATGTATGGTGATTACATTTAGCAAGAAGCTCATTGACAGACTTATATTTTCAGAGAATAACTGGCATCCATTTCTATGGGTGCTTTACTCACCTTTGGGGGCCTGTCACGCTCCAGATCTTTCCTGCTTCAATTGGATTCAGGGTAGAAGACAATGCATGCTTTAATCTTTTTATAAAGCAAGCTGTATAGCATAGAATTAAATGGCATAATGTCCATGAAACCATCTAGTACAGTGCTTGACAAATAGAGCTTAGAATAGTACCTCTGTTTGGCACATAACGACCAAAATTTGGTTGAATCAAAACAAAGTGCTAAAACCAAAAACAAAAACACCTCCAAAACATAGTGGTCACAAGTTTTTGTACTTTTGGTCCATTACAATTGACAAAACTAACTAGGAAGAGGAACTAACTTAATATAGCCGCCCTTTTTTCCTAATATTTCCTCTATTTAACCATGAATTCTTAAAGGAAAGGACATTTGAACATTTTCAAAGAGAGAGGACACCTTGTAATAAAGGACAATCCTCTATATTTATCATTATGGGAAAGTTCTTATTTTTCTCATTTTTTCTGGAGGGAAGGAATTATGGGCAATATGGCTTTGAGGTTAAAGGCATGGGCTCTGGAGTTCATCTACCTGCCCGGCACCACTCCTAACTTGGTGTGACCTTGAGCAAGTTACTTTACCTCCTTGTGCCTGATCCAAAGGCTTTCTGATCCAAAGAATGGAGTTCATATAAACCTACCTCAGTGGAGTGTTGTCAGCATAAAATATTACATGCTGTTAGAACAATGCCTGGCACATAATTGATGCTCAGCAAATGTTAGCTATTTCTGTGGTCTTTAATGTGGTTCATCAGATAGTGCCAGGTCTCTACCCTCAGGCACATGTAGGATTGTACTTCTCAGCCATGTCCTCTCTTGTGGTTGTGACTTGTAGGCTGGGAGCAGAAATGACTAGTCACTTTTATACCAGAGTATTTGATTGCTGGTATGAGACCTCTAAACTCTCTTTTCCCCTGTAGTACAGTGAGTGGTAACATTTGAGATGAAGACTGCTGCCTCAGTCTGGTCCCTGAGTGACTGTGGTGAACAGAGTGAACCTCCACCCTTAGCCTAATGGTAACATTGCAGTGGGTAAGAAATAAGCCTTTGTTTTAAACCACTGAGATTTCAAGGGCTTTATTCATGATTACAACATCATCTGGCTTATCCTGACCAGTGCAGTTATTATTAATAAAGTGACTAGTTTTTTTCCTAAAACAATATTTGAAATAATTTTTCTAAATCAGCAGTTCTCAAAGTGTGGTCGGCAGACACTTAGAGATCCCTAAGACTTTTCAAGGTCAAAACTGTCTTCAGAATGATACTAAGATGTCATTTGCCTTTCTCACTGCATTGAAATTTGCACAGATAATGCAAAAGTGACAGTGGGCAAAATTGCTGGTAATGGCACCAACCTGTATCAACAGTCATTCTTCACTGCCACATGCTTGCAGAACTGCTGCTGTGTAACAACGTATAACAGTGTCTCAAGAAAACCACATAGTTTGCACCTTGCGTTGTGAGCTGAACTCGCTGCTTTTTTCCCCATGGAATCTTGCTTTTACTTGAACAAATGACTGGCAAACTATGGTTAGGACCACTTGTGTTTTTGGTAGATATTTTCTTGAAAATGCAGAATGAGCCTGTCAAGTTATATCAAAAGAACAATTACCATCATTTGTTGTCAATAATAAAACCAAGCTTTCAAGCAAAACTTGATTTTCACAAAACTTGTGTTCACCAGCAGGAGCTTGATAGCATATCAATGCTTTAAAACTTTTCTCGTGAGTTTGGTAAGGACATTAATTCATGTGATTTGAAAAATACCAAATAACAAAATATTTCATTGGCTCAGTGAGCCAATACTTTCCAAGTGACTAATGCATGATGCTACAAAACCATGCATGAGTTTAAGATCAATTCAAAGGTCAAGACAGAGCAAAGGATTTTATGTAACAGAATATGAAAAGTTTATTGATCTGGTTTTAAATTCCACGTTGCAACTAACCTTGAAGAATATCCTGCTTCTCAAGTTTTGGTACAGAATCAAAGAAGAATATCCATAACTGTCTGAAAAGCCTAGCAAGATACTTCATTTTTGAACTGTATGGTACTGGATTTTCTTTATATACTTCAATCAAAGTGACATCAGTTATGAGAATCCAACTTTCTTGTCTTAAGCCAGACAGCAAAAAGAGTTGCAATCATGTAAACAGTGCACTCTTACCATTTATTTTTAAATTTTGGAAAAATGTAGTTATTTGGGGGAAAAACATTTATGTTAATTAACCAATAATGGACTTTAAAATAAGTGTGTTCTGACACCTTTTTAAAATTTCTCAGTTTTAATGTCTAATGTGTTAAATATTGATAGGTATCACCTACATAAACAAACTCTTTGGTGTCCTCAATAATTTTTAAGAGTATAAAAGAGTCCTGAGATGAAAACATTTGAGAACTGCTCATCTATCTTATTTTTAAATCTTTTCTTAAGAATATGATTCTGGGGAGTGAAGAAAGGGAATAAAGTCTTCTTAACTTGTGCATCACTGAAGACTGTTTTATAGAGTGTATTTAAAATGTCTCAGAAGTGATCTTTTTAGCATTAAAAGCTGTACAAATTAGTGTGGCTGGGCCAAGAGTAATTTAAACAGAGCCCTTTCTTTCCTTGAAGAGCTGAAATCCCACCAGGTGACACCTGATCATCCTGAGAGGGAGGGAGGAAGATGTGAATTCGCTCTGTGTAACCTCAGTGCTCCTACTTACAGACACAGGCAGGCCACTTAACCTCTCTTTCACGGAGGTGCAGAGCTGCTCCTCTGTGTGTCCGCTTGTGATTGGAGTGGTGATATTCTGCACACGAAGCTTAGCTTTCTCCCATGGCAGATATTCCTGCCTCAGGCCCCTGGGTGTGTGTGTGTGTGTGTGTGTGTGTGTGTGTGTGTGTGTGTGTGTGTGTGTGTGTGTTTTATACTACAGTGTCTTCAGAAGGGAAGAAGGGAAGAAGAGGCAGCTCATTTTAGTAAGTTACCACCTGTGAACAAAGCATTTCAAACCAGTGAGTGTGCAGGTGGGTAGGGCAATAGAACAGTATTGTCTAGAAAAGAAATAGGTTTTGTGGGGCAATTTTATGGGATTTTATTCAAAGGCTATCTTAACTTACTCTGGCAACCACACTCCCAGGTTCCTTGCCAGGAGAGAGGCTCATAAGCATCTTGAGAAACTACGTAGTGCTGTCCAAGGTGTGGGAGGGTGCCAGGCAGGGACCTCTTCTCCCAATGAGGTGTAATGACCCCAGGACCTCCACAGTGCTGCTGGTCTGGGCTCTGGGTCCTCAAGTCCAGACCTCAGGAGTCCCACCTCTCTCAGGAGCTACTGGTAGGTTCCATGTTCATTTGGGAGATTCAGTCATTCAGCCTCCTGTGGGAAGTTTCCCTCAAGTCATCCTAGGGGTCTTGGGAAAACACTCACTTTGGCTTATTATAGTGCTGTCTCCCTGACTCGGTGCATTCCCTCCATTTCTATCCCCATAAATACAAACAGGCCCATTGCATGTCCTCCCCTTTGGCTTCCAAACAAGAAGTGCCTTTCATACTCATGGCTAATCCTGCACCTTTGCCCTGGACCCCCCTTCTCTTCCTTTCTTCTAGAACTGGACCTTGTTCTCTTTGTTAGTCTCTCACTTACATGTGTTTTCAGAAGTGTCCTCTCTCTGTGGCCTCCTCCCTCCGTCTTTCCTCCTGTGTTTGCTTCTGAAAAGCAGCCTGCTGGGATAGGAGCCTGCACTCAGGGATCATTCAGATCTGGCTCTAGTCTGTATCCATTATATGACTTTGGAAAAATCACATAGCATCTCTGTGCCTCAGTTTCTGTATAAAATTGAGTTCTAGTAGTACTTGCTTTATGGGGCTGTTGTTCAGAATAAATCACAGTGTTCGACAGAACCTTGGGAGCTTGAGAATTAGCAGGCAAATCGGAGGGTAGATAGAAGTTTACCAGGTTGTCAAAGTGGAGAAAAGAAGAGGAAGCACAAGCCTTCCAGCCAGGAAAAACAAAAGAAACAAACAAAAATTAAAAAAGAAAACAGAAAAACAACAGAAAAACTGCATGGCTAGAGGCCTGCTTGGAGACAAGAAGTAACTTGAGGAGTGAATTCTATAGGTATGGTTTGTTTATGTTTGTAAAAGTAGGTGGAGAGCTCAGACAGCTGATGGAAAAGGAGTTAGAAGAGAAAAGATAAGGCTGATGATGATAATGAGTTTCTCTGGACCCCTCCTGACAACTTACAGGCATCATCCCAACCTGGATGACCAGAAGAAAAATTTTTCCAACTACAGTCTCAAACACAGAACTGAGTCCTTGATTGCCCATTGTCATTTTGCGCCTCATATTTAAAGTAAATATGAGAATTAATGGCTTTTGAGTTTTGGGGATATTTCTGATTTTAGTTGAGCACACTCTGCCCCCTACTGATCATTCTGGATGTTGTCAACCTGAATGAATTTACTTGACAGCAAGAGTTGCCTTTGTCCTCAGGGATATTGGAGGGAGGGAGAGGGTAGGGAGAAAGAGGGGGCAGAAGGAAGGGAATAAAGTCTTCTTAACTTGTGCATCACTGAAGACTTTTATTGAGTGTATTTAAAATGTCTCAGAAGTGATCCTTTTAGTAATAAAAGCTGTAGAAATTAGTGTGGCTGGGCCAAGAATAATTTAAACAGAGCCCATAAGTGTTTATAAAGACCTCCATCTTCTGCGCTTATAATGGGCAGGATTTGTAGTGATGGAGAACTTATGAAGATCCAAAGATCAATGAGAACAAAGACATGCATGTATAATTAAGAAAAATATCATTGAAAGCAGAGTGCATTTGGAAAGGGTGCTTTTGACAGGGAGAGGAAAGCATGAAGGAAGAAGGACTCCAGGGAGTCACAAATTACGTTCCGTGCTCTGGCCAGGCACACTGGAAGGGAATTGGTGGCACTATCATACTGTTTGCTGTTGTACAAATAAAATTTTATTGCATCCCCTGCCACAGTAATAAAATCAATTAAAGATTAATATTAACTAAATAATTCATAGTAGAAAAGAGATTATGAATTCTTGATTTTGAAATGGTACCATAAATGTTACACAGGAGAAAAATTGGGTAAACACTGCTTATATAGCAGTTCTTCACTCCATTTATCTAAGTTCCCAGAAGCTATAAAATAATGGCACATCTGGCAGCAGAGAAAGTGCTGTTGCATCCAGAAAGCTCTTGTTATAAAAGCTGGTCAGGATTTTCAAATTATCTTGAAGTTGTAGTTATAATTTATCATGAGGAGTGTGATGGAGATACCTGCCAAAACTCTTTTTTTAATAGTGTGTCTGAAATTGAGAGTCATATTTTATGCATTACTTCAGAATAACTGTGAAAATTAAATCTCTTACATATTATTTTTTAAAATATGTTTTTATTGATTTTAAAGAGGAGCATGGAGAGGGAGAGAGGGAAACACCTATGTAAAAGAGAAACATTGATTGGCTGCCTCCTGCACTTCCCCTACTAGGGATTGGGCCTGCAACCTGAGCATGTGCCCTGAGTGGGAATCCAACTGGTGACCTTGTTGGTGCATGGGATGATATTCAACTAACTGAGCCACACTGGCCAGGGCCTCTCTTACATATTCTTTATATGAAGAATATGTGATGAAGCTGGCCATGATACTACGCAGTTGGCACATCTCAGATAACATGACAGAGTTTCCCACAGTATGCACTTTAATGTGGCTGTAAGGTCAGAGTCATCAAACTTTTATAAGGGGCCATATAGTAACCATTTTAAACTTGTGGGCTATATAGTTGTTATTGAAACTACTCAACTCTGCCACTGTAGTAAGAATGCTGTCATGGGCAATAATTAAACAAATGGATGTGGCACTGTTTCAATAAATCTTTCTTGACAAAAACAAATGAAGGGCCAGATTTGGCCTCGGGGTCATAGTGCACCTTTTGATGCTCTAAAGTAGAGTAACCTGGATATGCATATTTGTTGAAGAGTGAGGATGTCAGATCTGAGAATGGCTAGTGGAGATATTTACATCATATCAGTACATATTCTTAGAAACATTTTGATAGCAACAATAGTAAATGTAAAGTCTTTCACCAAGTAATTTCTTGGCACTTACTGCTTTTAGAATGTTTGTATGTGACAGTTATCTCCCTTAAGGACCTAAGTCTCTATATATTTAGTCCAAAAGAGGAAAAATCTAGCCTATTAGGAAAACATGTGAAAATAAATTTGACTCTAGATTTAATGTGCATGAAGTTCTAAGCATGGACTGAATTTTAGAGAAGGGCCAATTGAATCATATCTGCCAGGGCTTCTCCACCTTATAGTTGTACAAATAAATCACACTTTTCATTCCTTTCCAATTTCCACATAAATATTTACCCTAGTACACATAGGCTGTGCATGCTAATAAAAGTGAATTTTAGTTACAGTTTTTGAGGAGCCTTGTTATTGGAAATAGCTTTCTTTAAATGGCACCTTTAGCCAATTCTCTCTTTATAGTGAGCCAAAATTCAAGGCCACTTAAAAATATAATAACTGAATAAATTGTGGGAGATTGCAGATACCTAAAGGTTTATATACATTTATATACCTTATGAGAACTTTTCACTTCAGGCATTGGTAAGAGAAAGGTGTAATTTCCTCAAATTGCTTAATATGGGACAAATCAGAATCAACTGATTTTTATAAATCACTCTGAGTGTACTTTCATATCTGTCATTGTCTCAAGACCAGATAGATTTTTAGTCTCTTGTTTCTTTTATTTTTAAGAGGCTATATATACATATGGATCTTTAGTTATCCATAGCCCAAAGTCAAGAATCTGTTGTACTTTCGTATTCCTTCAGTGGGAAAGTATTTAACTGTGATTATTCTTGGCATATGTAAGCTTCGTCTGAAATCCTTCCCATCTCCATCTCTGTATTTGTTCCGGATCCTGAGCAGCCACTCTCCCCAGCACAGTGCCAGGTTATCCTCCTGAAGTCCACTTCCTGCACAGCCACGCCGCTCCAAGAAGCTCTGGGAGTTTTACCCCAGTTGCACAATCCCAAGTGAAGAGAGAGGAATACTCTTTGTTACTCTGTTGAAAGTCATATACATTTCTATGTACCTTGAAGGCTTAAATAAGAAAACTATACTTGAAAAAATAGAAATGAGCAATTTCTGTTATTGCTCCAGTTTTCATAAAATGAAATCAGCTTTAAGTTATGCTGCCGAATTTCTATTTCCTAGAGAGTTTGAAAATATGCTCAATGAATAACCTGGTGCTAATGATCTGATCTCCGTTCACATGTTAGAGTTTAAGTTTATTAATTACATTTATTAATTTTGTTAAATTAAGTTCAGAAAAGCTAGTGCATATCATTTGTATCTGAGAGAAAAGAGTCTTCCCTTAGCCTTGCAGTTTAGAGGTATTTCATATTCTTTACCATCCATGCACATCTAAATCAGCCATTACTTCAAATCTTGATGTTCTTATTCCCTTGTTGAGAAGGTTCACCAATGATTTTCTTTGTTGCAAAGATTATTCCCAAAACAAACTATATAAAATTATTAGTACTTTATCAAGCAAATGAGAACTTAAAGAACAAGTTTCTTGTTTGTGATGTTATCTGTTTTGTTGAGAAATGAGTTCATTTGTGTTTATAAAAACATGTACATGAAGTTGAATTTCTGGTGCCTCCTGAAGACACAGTATTAATTCAGAGACTTTCTTGCAGCCTGATCATTGCAAAGGGGGCTTCATCACGTTGAACGTCATCATGTAGACACATTCTTCTAGATGAGCATGTCTTAATGAGAGGGTGATCCCTCTGACTAATATTTTATTGTGCATAACTGCCCCGCCCCCCTCCCCCCCTCCCACCCCAGGAGAACTGAGTTAAGGAATCTGACTTTCATTCTGATAGTTGAGAATAGAACCCAAATAGCTGGAATTTCACCTGCACCCAGGCATTTTTGAGGTGAAAGCTACACAGAACAGGATGAGAGACTCTGTCCTAGGTTTCCTAAATAGCATTAGGAAGTGTAGTAAGGGAAAAACACACACACTGTATGTATTATCTTACCAACTTCTGGTATTAATATGGATCGCTCTACCCTGAATTCTTTCATTTCAGATTTATTCTAATGGAGTTTGAGTCAAGACCACACCTAATTTTTTTATCTGTCTCTGATAATTAACATATAAAACACTGGAATGAGGGCTGAGATTGGAGTAAATATTAGGCGGGAAACAAAGAAGGTGCCCTTGATGATTGCTCTGCATCATCAAAAACAGTATGGCAGAACAGCAGGAGGTTGAGGAAGCCACAGAAGTAGGTCGCCAGGCCAGTCTGTTTTGAATAAAGGCTTTCGGAATCAGTTTTCAGTCTGAGGCCGACAAAAATTCACAATCTCTCTACTGAAAATGCAGTGAAACATTATCAACTTAAAATGCTAAGGTCCCTGCAGCCATATGTGTGTCTACATATACACCAGTCGTTTTTATCAGTAACAGACATGAGAATGGGAATTGCCCACCTTGCATCGATAAAGTCCAAATTGTGTTTAAAAACTGGTATGTGGACCAGACTATGTCTACGTAAAAAAATGTGTCAGGGTGAGATGTGTGAAAAACATAAAATAATGATTCCATATTCCAAGGCTTTTACTAAAGATATTTCATTGTGTGTAATGCTTTTTTGAAACAGAAATGCAAGACAAAATTCATTATTCATGCTTTATTCATATTCATACAGATATGACTGTATAATGAGAATTGGTCTTCTGCTAAGGGGTATAACTCTGAGTCTCTCAGTAATAAATGATTTTTGGAACCAGGGAAATTATATGCAGAAATCATCTTCACAAAACAAACTTTGAAAAGCAAGACTTGTTTTTGAGAGGGTCCTTGATATATTGCCAAGGGCTTTGTGTTGTTTATTGACATTTATATCAGATATAAATCAGGAAACTTAATTATAAAATGATCCTAATCATCCATAAGTGGATTGATTAAAATATAAATTTTAATCAACTTATATTTATTCATTTTAAAATTAAATAGAGAAGATTCGTTTTTCAGTGAGTCAAGAGCAGTCATTCAGGGCTGAACAATGGGAAATGTGGAAAGTATTATTCCGATTAGGCACCCAGCTGGTTAGACTTAAAATCTGTGTAATAAGCATGGGCAAATATAAACTCACTGGACTGTTGAATTAAGCTCTGTATGTTTTTATTTAATTATGCATAGTAAACAGTTTAAAATATCAGTTCATAGGGTAGCTCCACTTTAACTGATTCATTGTTTTGAAATAGCTATTGTCTGGTAGGTCATGGAACCTAATAAATTTTGGATAACAGCCTGGAGAGAACACATGTGGGAAACACTATCAGAGCAATTTTTATTGTGTGCCTAAGACATTTGGGTATTGTCCAACTTTAGTGATTTAGGAAAATCCTAGATACTACCAAAACAGAGAAAATCAGAAGTAGGTAGACTGGTAAATTGAGTTGACACATGATCACTCATTAAACTCAGAGCATGGTCATCATTTCTCTGTGCCAATGAGTTGGGAACTACATGTGAATGTGGTTCTGGTGGAAGGAGCATAGTGATAGGTCAATAGGTGGCAGAAGTTTGCAAGACTCAGTTCCGCAGTTCTATTGCAGGCAGATAAATTAACTGATGCAAGACAGATGATCCTTCCAACAGCGGTATTCACCGTCAGTGCAACATGGCTATGTTAGTTGAAAACATTTAAAATAGTTGAGCTTCATTTAAAAAATTATCTGACCTGATTTAGGAAAGTCTTCATATAACACCATTTTGTTCATTCATTTCATTATAACGGTAAGATACTGTTAGATATATCAATTAGCCTGTGGTAAAATTGGTTTTGTTATATGTTGTTTCACTTAAAATCACAGAACCTATGAATGTCCTTAAGTGAGGGCTTACTCTACCAGTAATAAATCAGAATGTATGGTTATCAATAAATGTTTGGCAGAAAAATAACCTCTGGACATGTTTACCAAAGTATATACAGAGCCATTTAAACATTGTGGGGTTTCTAAAACATACACATCTAATTTTATTTATCATTTTCACTTAAAGTTTGACATTATAAATATAAAGAAACATTTTAAGAGTTCTGTATCACAGGAATTTAAACATTAAAAATATCCATAGCTTTGTAGATTCACGATATTTAAATTAAAATCAAATAATTGGAAATGTTTTTGATGTGGGAACCATACAATGAAATAAATGGTTGAAGGACCTAGTAGGAGGGTTTTTTTATTTCTGTGGATTATCATTTTACTTTCAGGATTTAAACAAAGACTGTTGTTTGAATGTTTTAAAACCATTTAAAAATTGTAGAAGTTGGGCCTTTTGAAACTCCAAAGTGTATGACATCGACAGTTACTGAATAGAGGATGTTTCATAATATGCTTTCTGTTTTGGCTAATTTTTTATGTGTCTCTACATAAATAGTCTAGAGGGGAGTAATCCTCTTCCTCCAAGGTTTCAAGTAGATCACCATTGGAGCCAATCCTGGCACTTAAGTCCCTGAGAAGTTCAAGCTTACTGTGGGAGAAATATAGATTAAATAAGAATAAAAATACCAATAAAAAAGAGACTTTATTTTTTTAATTTTTATTGAATTTATGGGGGTGACATTGGTTAATAAAATTATATAGGTTTCAGGTGTACAATTATATAATACATCATCTGTATATTGTATTGTGTCCAGCCCAAGTTAAGTCTTCCATCACCATTTATTCCACCTTTATCTTCTTAGACTGTATTTCTAAGCAACAGAAATTTCCTATCACAAGAAATCATGTTCAGATGGTCAGGAAATATATCAGTATCTGAGAAAGATGATCTTTTCACATGAGCCAAGAAGTAGCTTCCTTGAAGTTTACCAAAATAAGGATAGCCAATATTACATTATTTTTGTTAAATTTTTAATAACTATAGACAGATACTGGTAAAAATTCAGAGTTTGTTTGTGCAGGATCCATCAGAGAAGCCAATATGTTACCATTCTCATTTTAATATCACACTGAGCATATCCCAGGAGAAGGATGCGGAAGTAGTCAGAGAAGTGGTCCATTTGGACCTGTACTGCTACCCAAAAGATTTTCCTAAAATCCTAACATGGCTGTGTTTTTCCTTCCCCAAGGACTTCGGCATTATGTTCCTGCATCACTTGGTATCTATTTTCTTGATTACCTTTTCATATGTCAACAACATGGCCCGAATAGGGACCCTGGTTCTCTGTCTTCATGATTCAGCAGATGCTCTTCTGGAGGTAAAAGTTTATTTCATCTTTGAGATTACAAAACCTAGAATTCAGGAAGTCCAAAAACTATCACTTCTATGTTGTGCTAGATGGTGCTGGGGACGAAAGTATATGACTGCATTGAAACTGTGGGGGTATTTCTTTGTAGGTAAAATTGTTAAAAACAGACTTTTAAATTAGATTATAAATTTTTGTATTAAAAATCTTTATCATATTGACACTCTTTATTAATGGAATAATGAACACCTTCACTATTCCACACTTAAGAAATGAATGTTTTACAGTAAGGAAATTATTTCTTGTGCCCTAGCTCAGTGGTCAGCCAACTGCAGCTCGCGAGCCACATGCGGCTCTTTGGCCCCTTGAGTGTGGCTCTTCCACAAAATACCACGGCCTGGGCGAGTCTATTTTGAAGAAGTGGGGTTAGAAGAAGTTTAAGTTTAAAAATTTTGGCTCTCAAAAGAAATTTCAATTGTTGTACTGTTGATATTTGGCTGAGTTTGCCGACCACTGCCCTAGCTGGTTTGACTTAATGGGGAGTGTCGGCCTGAGGACTGAAGGGGGTCCTAGGGTCAATTCTGCTTAAGGGCACATGCCTGGGTTGCGGGCCAGTCCCCAGTAGGGGGTGTGCAGGAGGCAGTCAATCAATGATTCTCTCTCATCATTGTTTCCATCTCTCTCTCCTTCTCCCTTCCTCTCTGAAATCAATAAAAAATATTTTTTTAAAGAAAATTATTACTAAATAGATTTTATTTCACATTGATTTATCCAAAAAGTGTATATAATTCAGTTTAGTTATTAATGAAAGTTGTTTTTTTACAGCAAAACGTGTGTACAAATTGCAAAGAATATGTAAAAATTGTTTCCTGTGCATGTAAGTGTAAAAAGTATCTGAGGATATGTTGGTTGCACTTTGGTTAACTTTCTAAGCCATTATCACTTAGAATTACTAAAGTAGCAAAAAAAGAAAAAAGAAAACAAAGTTTCTAGCATATGACAAAATATGAAATTTCCAGCAAAATGTTTATGTAGTATTTACTCTTAATTACGCACTCAGTAATGTTATATAATTAAATAAAAGTATTTTCTATACTAAGAAATTTATGTAACTGGTCAAAAATAAACCTACCAGAGTACAAATTCCATGTAGAAGTTGGTCTTAGAATCTGTATTCTGATTTTTTATTCCTCTTGGCCCAAAGTTCTCCTTTAGAGCATTTACTATCACTGTGAATGTAGAATAAAGGTGCCCTCAAATAATGATTTCTTATTGCAGTATAAGCAGAAATTTCTCACACCATAAAATTGAAATTTCTCACACCATAAAATTTATAAAGGCAGTTAATCAAGGTTTGAAGTATATATAGCATTTTATTAAAAACTTTGTCCCTATAAGTTTATGAAACAGAAAAATAGTCATAATGGGCTATGTCACAGGATAATTTGGCAGTAAGATCTTTAAGTGCTTCAAGCTGGGCTCTATTCCACATATTTCTTAAAGGAGAAATATCCTATATAATGAAGAGGTAATATGCAAATTGACCATCACTCCAACACAAAAGATGGCTGCCCCTATGTAGACACAAGATGACCACCACAAGATGGCCGGCAGGGGAGGGCAGTTGTGGGCAATTAGGCCTGCAGGGGAAGACAGTTGGGGGGAACCAGGCCTGAAGGGGAGGACAGTGGGGGGGGATCCAGGCCTGCAGGGGAGGGCAGTTGCAGGGGACCAGGTCTGCAGGGGAGGGCAGTTGGGGACCCAGGCCTGCAGATGAGGGCAGTTGCAGGGGACCAGGCATGCAGGGGAGGGCAGTTAGGGGCAACCAGACATGCAGGGGAGGGCAGTTGGGAGTGACCAGGCCTGCAGGGGAGGGCAGTTGGGGGTGACCAGGCCAGCAGGGGAGAACAGTTCGGGGTGACCAAGCTGGCAGGGGAGGGCAGTTAGGGGCAACCAGGCATGCAGGGGAGGGCAGTTGAGAGTGACCAGGCCTGCAGGGGAGGGCAGTTGGGGGTGACCAGGCCTGCAGGGGAAGGAAGTTAGGGGCAACCAGGTCAGCAGAAGAGGGCAGTTGGGGGCGACCAGGCCTGCAAGGGAGGGCAGTTGGGAGCGACCAGGCCTGCAGGGGAGGACAGTTGAGGGGGGACCAGGCCTGCAGAGGAGGGCAGTTGGGAGCAACCAGGCATGCCGGGGAAGGCAGTTGGGAGGAACCAGGCCTGCAGGGGAGGGCAGTTGAGGGGGGACCAGGCCTGCAGGGGAGGGCAGTTGGGGGTGGCCAGGCTGACAGGGGAGGGCAGTGGGGGTGACTAGGCCCATTGGGAGGGCAGTTGGGAGCAACCAGGCATTCCAGGGAAGGCAGCTGGGAATGACCAGGCCTGCAGGGGAGGGCAGTTAGGGGCGACCTGGTCGGCAGAAGAGGGCAGTTGGGGGCAACCAGGCCTGCAGGGGAGGGCAGTTGTGGGGGACCAGGCCTGCAGGGGAGGGCCATTGGGAGCGATCAGGCCAGCAGGGGAGGGCAATTAGGGGCAATTGGGCCGGCAGGGGAGTAGTTAGGCATTGATCAGGCTGGCAGGGGAGTGGTTAGGGGGTGATCAGGCTGGCAGGCAGAAGCGGATAGGTGCAATCAGGAAGGCAGGCCAGTGAGTGGTTGGGAGCCAGCAGTCCTAGATTGTGAGAAGGATGTCCCATATTGGAGAGCATGCAGGCTGGGCTGAGGGACACCCCCTTTGCCGTCTGCCCTCCCTCCCATCCCCCCCCCCCCCCCCGTGCATGAAATTCATGTACCAGGCCTCTAGTATTTAGTATAAAAGACAATACCCAGAAAATCAGTTACCATTTGGTTAAATCCTAAGTATGCTTGAAAGTAGGAATTTATGCAGCACTGCACAGTTTTGAAATCAATCCTGTACAGTCTGCCTACTTTAATCTCTGTGAAAATTCTGGCATGATACTTGGCAGAGCCCCAATTCAGAAAATGTTTGTTGAGTCATCTTGTACCACTTTAATCCAGAAAAGAAAAATAATCCAGAAATCCCAGCCATGTGGGTGAAAGCAATGGTCTTTATCACCTGGATCCTCTTTTATATTATAAAATATTGCTTGAGAATATTCAAATAATGAGATACGTTGACTGCCAACTCTTTGAAGTGGAACCTATGGCCCAAACTTGTGCAAAAACTTGATACTTAATGCTTTTTTATTGAATACTGGTAAATGAATATAAAAGAACAACTACATAGCTGCCTACCCAGAGGAGGTAGGAGATGCCTTTTCTCAGTATAATTTGTGGTCTCATACCCAAAGTATTCATGAAATTAAAAGCTTCCACTCAGTTAATTGGTATTTCCCTTTAGGAATATAGTTCTCTCATAGCTTTGTGTTTTATTTAAAGCTATTCAATTATAGCTTCTGTCAACAATCTTTTCAAGTTTGACTCAGCTAATTTCACTTTTCAAAAAATAGAAAATAATTCTGGAGACTTCAATTTATAACCCTGTAGGGGAACATGCTTATGAATTCTTGGTGAAAATGTAAAAAGAGGTGATCAAGCAAAATTATATTTTCAGTGTCATCTCTTTTTTACTTAGAATCATCCATAAACAGTAGATGGTAGAGAAAGGGATGTGATTTCTTCCCTAGTCTAATTTATAATATAAAGTCATCACTTAAATCACTACCATAAATATTAGAGTACTTCTTACAGACACTTGCAGCATTAGTGATTTCCATCCAGAAGATGACTCGTTAATGTAACATTGAAAATTATACATAAATGGATTCATTGAAAAAACATGATCTTGACACATTCTCCATTTCTAAATTTTTTTAGAATAAGCCAAGAAACTATCTCCCCAGAATACTCTTTATACCTGTTTAAAGAAAACCTATAATTCTAAGGAGAAAGGAGAAAATATACAGGAAGGCTTCATATATCCTATATAAATTTTTTCTCAGTGTTTGGGACTCATTGAAGGTTTAAAGAATTATATTACACTTTCTATTTTGACCTGTTATGCAAAATTCTTGTTCTGGTGTGTTTAGCTTGCTAATATCATCTATAATGCAAGAATTTTCTTATTTTCCTATTTTTCTGAAATCAACCATATAATTGAATTTCTCAGGTTGCTGAATATTTGATTAAATCTGTGACAGTCAGTAGTACTACTTAGAGCTAATGCTGCATCTCACTTGACTTATGGGTAATTTATAAATACTGATGCATGATGCATGACATTGCAAAGCAGCAGGCAGTTTCATGCATCTGATAAGTTATACCTTAAGGAGACTCATGCATATTGAAAGAAGCTTTTTATTTATCAATTTGACTAAATTAATATGTCATATTTCTTCTTTTCATAGGCTGCCAAAATGGCAAATTATGCCAAGTTTCAGAAAATGTGTGATCTCCTGTTTGTTATGTTCGCCATGGTTTTCATCACCACGCGACTGGGTATATTTCCTCTCTGGTGAGTGTGCCAATCTTCTTTCTAATAGAGCTACCATTCCAGATAGGCTTTATGAATCATTTTTCTTGGGAATTTACACCAAATACTCAGTAAGAAGTTTAAAGAAAGCGAGGGAGTAACATTGTAATAACTATGTATGGTGTCATCTGGGTATTAGACTTATTGGGAGGATCACTCCGTAAGTTACATAAATGTCTAATCACTGTGTTGTACATATGAAACTAATATAATGTTGTATGTCAACTATAATTAAAAATTTTAAATTAGAAGTACATAAATAATACTATTTGGGGGGAAAGTGAGAGGAATTCCAGAAACAGCTTGATTTCTTCTTCCCGAAGAGGGTTGCACTCTTTACTAACGTTTCCCACAGGATGGTGATTAAAGGATGTGGCTACATAGGTTCTGAAGCCACTGAAAGCTATCATTTTGGGGTCCAGTGTAGAATATGATTCACCCCCAGATTTTTTTGGGGGGTGAGCAGGCTGGCAGGGAGGGACAGTTGGGGGCAATCAGGACACAAGGGAGGGCAGTTGGGGGTGAGAAGGCCAATGGGGGGGGTGGGCAGTTGTGAGCAAGCAGGTAAGCAGGCAGAGTAGTTAGGAGCAATCAGGCAGGTAGGCAGGTGAGCAGTTAGGAGCTAGCAGTCCCAGCAGTCCCTTAAACATGAAAGTTGGACTTAATAAAGGGAATGTGGTGTTGCAACCAGCTATCCATCAGGCTTCTCCTATAGCAGGGGTTCACAAAGGGTGTCCCCGGACTGACAGCAACAGCATCACTGGGGAACTTGTTCGAATTGCAACTTATTGGGCTCCCATCTGCCACCGACTGAATCACAGACTCTTGGGGGTGGGGCTGGCAACCTGTGTCTTCACAAGCCTTCCTGCCGATTCTGCTCCACATTGAAGTTTGAGAACCACTGTCTATGTAATTCTCCTCATCAGCAGATGGAAGGAACAACCTCAAACGAATCCCTAAAACTCGCTATGGCTAGATGTGTTTTGTTTTGTTAAGAGCTAAGAAAACAATATGACAGATATTGATGGAATTTGACAATCTTTCCTACAGAAAATAGATCCACCGTCATTAAATCATTTTTTGGAAGGCTATTACTCAAACTAGAAAAACATTGAGACTTCCATATCACTTAAAGTCAACCATTGATGGCAGATTTTTTCCCCTCCATTTTTAGAAACGGATTTGAATGGAAAATTAAAGCAGTGGAAATGGGAAAAAGCTGAGAAATGAAGGCATGCAATGTACCTTGCTTTCCAGCCCCAGTAGAAAAATAAATGGGGCTTTTCAATGAGTAAATCTATCACTAGAGTTCCATTCACAAATTTATCACACACACACACACACACACACACACACACAGTTTCTTCTTGAGGCTGGTGGTTTTGGTCATGCTTGTTATGAAAATCATTTCCAAGCAGCAGTGTGTAGTCCAGTAGACATTTATAGTTTTGTATGGTTTTAAGAAGGAAACATTCAAGTAATTTTGAATATAATGTATCTGTAATTATTTCTGGATCAAGGATCTTTCAAGATTATTAACAGAACTAGTGGTAAGAGTTTTAGTAAAAGAAAATTCGAGCAAAATCCAGGAATTATTTCTAAAAGAATGTTAGGAAGCTTTTCCTACTTTGTATTTGTGAGAAATCTGAGTTTTTTTTAGAAATAAGCTTCACTCTCAAGTACTTCAATTTATTTATTTTCCTTTAAGGGTAGAATTAAAATTGCGATGTACCTCTTCTCTTTTCCAGGAGTTAATGTGTGAAAAAGCTCTTCAGGTTTAGACAGTAATGAGTTACCTAGAACATAGAACCCAGAATATAGAAATGATGTAATATATACGAATAAAAGGGTAATATGCTAATTAGACTGGGAGACCTTCTGGATGTCCTTCCGGACAAAGCCATGGTGGTGGGGCCAAGGCAGAGGCAGTTAGGGGCGATCAGGCCAGGAGGAGAGGGCAGTTGGGGGTGATCAGGCTGGTTGGGGGGACAGTTGGGGGTGAGCAGGCTGGCAGGGGAGGACCAGTTGGGGGCAAGCAGGCTGGCAGAGGGGGACAGTTGGGGGCAATCAGGACACAAGGGGGGCCAGTTGGGAGTGAGAAGGCCAATGGGGGGGGGAGCAGTTGGGAGCAAGCAGGTAAGCAGGCAGAATGGTTAGGGGCGATCAGGCAGGTAGGCAGGTGAGCAGTTAGGAGCCAGCAGTCCCAGATTGTGAGAGAGATCCCAGACTGGAGAGCATACAGGCCAGGCTGAGGGACACCCCCACCCCCACCCCATGCACATATTTTGTGCACCGGGTCACTAGTAGTTTTTATATGAAACAGAAACTTGGGTCCTTATAACTTCTAAGCTAGAGGTTCTTACTCTTGGTTAGAACCCCCTGAAATTATATGAAAAACATGTGTATGTGTGTGTGTAATTTTTTCCTGGGGGAGGGGTATGGCTTTATCAGATTCTCAGAGAGATTTGTGACTCCTGCCTTCCTTAAAAATGTGCCTTTTGGAAAACAGATTAAGTATACCCTACCACTTCTAGCTGGAAACTCCTAAGAATGTGAAGATTTCTAGTATGTCATCTGTAAGCTTTCTCTTCACTAGAAAGCATATTTAATTCCTTCTATTATCCCTGCTTGTCATTCTCTTTTGTTTGATTCTCAGAATTCCTTTTGTCATGATGTTCCAAATGTGAACTGGCTGCTACAAAATATAATAAACCAGACTTTGTTTATAACTGTGTTTCTTCCCGTGCAGCTTGCCATTGCATCAGATTTAATAAGTAGCTTTCACTGTGTACCAGCGATGACCTGATAAACATCGGAACTGCCTCATCCTAAATTTACTAGGTCTTCCTCATCCTAAATTTATTTCATTTTTATATATTTTTATTTCTAATTATGGTTTATTTGTATAATTAATTGTACAAACTAATTTATTCCTGTTAGATTTCATCCTGCTGTTTTCCAATACTCTATTCCTAGAACTCCTAATATGGGGGACTTCTGAACTATATCCAATGCTATCTTTATTCCTCCCACCTTTATGCTACTTGCATGTATGTCTTTCATGCTTCCCCCAACTCAATGAAGAAGAAAGTTGCCTCAGATGAACTGAAGGCTGGCCTCAATTTCTCAACCACCAGTCTTTTTTTATTATTTTTCTACTTATTAACATCTTAAAAGTGCTGTCGTCATGCCTGCTATTTCTCCACATTTCTAAGGTGTAATAAAAGACTTAAGGCCCTGGCCAGTATGGCTTAGTTGATTGGTCATCATCCTGTACACCAAAAACTTGCCAGCTAAGTCTCTGTAGGTGGCGTGCAGGAGGTAGCAGATCGATGTTATGCTCTCACATCAGTCTTTCTCTCTCTCTCACCCTTGCCCTTCCTCTCTATATATTTTATAAAAGATATAAGAAAGGTTCAAGGTCTTATAAGTTAAGATTTGCTCTGTGTTTAAGACATCCTCTGCACATGTAGAGGAAGGGTAAAAAAAGAATAGTGGGCCCATCTGGCATAACTTAATTTTAGGGGACCATTATTGGCTCCTGGCTCATTATTTTGAAACTAGAGGCCTGTTGCATGAAGATTTGTGCAATAGGCCTTCCTTCCCCTGGCTGCCAGCACTGGTTTTCCTCCAGCACACGGGACCCAGGCCTTGGCTCTGGCCACAGCAGAGAAGCCAAGCCTCGAGGCTTCTCCGCTCCAGCTGCAGCAGAGAAGCCAAGCCTCTTCAGTCTTCAGTCATCTTCAGTCTTCAGTCTTAGCTCTGTGACTGCATATGCAAATTAACCTTTCATCTTTGTTGTGTTAATTTGGATACTCACTCCTGATTGGCTAGTGGGTGTTGCGGAGGTGTGGTCAGTTTGCATATTTCTCTTTTATTAGTGTAGAGTAGAGGCCCGGTACATGGGTGGACTCCAGCTGGCCTGCTCCAATGGGGGCCAATTGAGGCCGGGCCAGCCTGGGGGAGGAGCCACAGGCAGTTGTCTGGTTGGCCCCACTCCCAATGGGAGGGGGGGGCTAATCAGGGGGCGGGGTCAGCCGGGCCAGTTGGCCAGCCTCAGTGGGCATCATAGCTACTGGTCATTCTGGCCATTCCAGTGTTCCAGTCGCTGGCTTTTTATATATATAGATACTCACCCTCATGTGTTTGATTATTCATCTGCAACACTGAGCTTGCCAGTCTGAAACTTCCAGTCTTTGCATTTTCCATGTTGTGTGGGTGTGGACTGTTAATCTTCCCATTTACTACCATTTTTAATGTACTTAGTGAATTTATTGGGCACTTATGGTGTAGCCAGTACTGGACTGGATGCTGAAAGTTCAATCAGACAATAGGGCTTCTCTTGGAGCACTTGGAGCTGAATTCCTCCAGGTCCCCTCAGTATTCTGGTTTATAATTTTAGGGACGTAGAGATTATTTATTTTTGTGGCCATTTACTGGAGATAAATGATATAAATGGATTGCAGTATTCATTAGTTTGGTTGAGGTGTACTAAGGAGTTCTGCCAGCTATTAAAGCATTATCGATAGAGTATTTGTATGTGAAATAGTCACTGGCTACTGGAGGGAAAGTGCTGGAGGTCGATTGGACTTACATTCTAATAAGCATTTCATAGACTTATTTCTCCTTCAGATATTTGTGCTTCCTTTTGGAAGAAGAAGCAAGATTATTCCCTGTGCTTCCTACTTCTTTCCATTTTCAGTCCATTCACTTTGGAATCACCAGCAAAACCTTCCATGTTCCTCCTGACTATATTTGTGTTCCCACGTGAGCCATCAGAATTTTTGTAATTCATGGGTTTAATGACACTTGTTTCTTTCTCTGTTGCATCTTTGGTTCATTTGTGTCATTGCCTCACAAAGACATACATGTGAGTGGCCTTTTCAGAACCATGCACTGCCCAGGCTCTCTTACAGTACACCCTTCTAGAATAGTACTGTCCAATAGGAATATAATTCAGATTTAATAATAATTTTAAATTTTCTAGTAGCCACATTAAAAAATAAAAATGTGACATCCATTTCAGTGTTTCATTTAACTCAGTATATCCAAAGTAATATCATTTTAGCATGTAATCCATATTAAAATGGAGATACTTGTATTCTTTTATTACATAATGAATCTTCAAAATCAGGTATGTGTTTCACTTACTGCATCTATTCAAAGGTATTTTAGCCTTTACATTGTAGTTGGACAGTCAGTGATTCAGTCCTTTTTGACAGTAAACTTATCCATCATTGTAAACTGTTACCATTTTCATTGATCCACATGTCTTTCATCAATTCCATCTGTGTGTAAGCCCTAAAGTTCCTAACAATTTTCCATATTTTATGAAGCTGTGGTTTCTATTGGCATAGAGTAGATAATACTCAATCTCATTATAGCATCTGTCACAATGCCTTGCTCACAATGGCCACTCAATAATACCTGTTGAGTGAATTAGGTACTTTTTATTCTAAATGGTCCCACATCTGTTTTCTTAGTTGAGCTCCTTAAATCATTGTGAAGTGAATAGGTGCAGTTTCTCCCTTATTAAACAGAGAAGACTGATTCATTTAGTCAATGATTTACCTAGTTTCTCTGGACTCTGGTCTCCTGCCATTGGTTCAATTCAGAAAGTACTTTCTAAGTTCCAGTTGTTCTTCCTACAATATAATATTATCTTCTTTAAGAGGTAGGCCACAGAAACACACACACACACACACACACACACACGAGGTAAGCCATAAAGTTACTTATGAAATATATTTTTTGCTAGTTGTTACATAAAGGGTTATTTTTAAATGATTGTCCTTATCATTCTGCCCCAGATGTAAGCATTGTCATCTCTTGGCCATACATTAGAATCTGGTAACAAAAAAGGCAAATCCACAAAAATCTTGAAAAGGAAGAAGCATTGTGTATTCAATAGAAAGACTGCTTGCTTTGAGTCATAGTTCTCCCTTCACTATGTGTCTAAAGACCAGGTATATAACTTCCCTGCATCTATGTCCTAATCAAAAAAATAATAATAGTAGCAAATGCTCCTCCTATCAACCAGGAAATGTTAAGAGTCAAATGAAATATTGTTTGTAACAATAATCTATACCTATAAAGTACTTTATAAATATTAAGCACTTAAAAATTGTTAAAGATGGAAATCCCCATTGTGGTCATATATTCAAAAATTTTTATTATATTTTATAACCTCCTATTACTCTAGATTAATGAACCATAACCATAGGTATTTTGAAATAAAATTATCTCTCCAATTAAGAGACTCAAAACAATTTTGTTTTAGTTACTTCAGTTCTTAGCACTCAGTGAGCATGCACAAGGCTGAATTATTCCCTCAATTCCTAAGTGACCATACCTATCCTTAGCCATGACAAATAACCAGTACTAGTCATAGACTCCCATAGAATTTTATAAAATGCAGGTAGGCTAGTTCTTTGCTGTAAGTCACAGACCCACAAGCCATTAGCCAGCCAACAGTGGGCATACTACAGTTGCCAGAACCTCTTCCCATGGCCCCATGATGACTTTCACATCCCACCAATGCCAGCCCCTGGTCTAGAGGAAAGTTAGTCAAATATGTACCTTTAATGGTCTGCAGCAATTCAGATAGAAGCATGAGACTTCTTAGAATGTTTCTGTTGATCTCTGTCCTGCAAAATAGGGGAATTATTTGCTAATTTGCAAGGTTTCTGCAATTAAAAAGAAAAAAATTATGGAGGGTTCTTGATCACTTTTTACCATTTTCCATAATAAGATTTGAAATTTATATAGATGCATATGGGAATATCATCTTTTTCTCTGATTATTTTTCAAAATATTTTTTGTTGCAGTAATGTGGCTATCATATGCTTTTCTGAATATCTGGTAAGATTAGCCTCAGAGTTCACAAATTTGGAGAAGCTGGGGTTTTTTCCCCTCTGGAATTCCTTGATAGATTTTTCTCTGAAAAAAAAATTTTTTATTGTTTGAAGTATTACAAATAGTAGTACATATGTCTTCTTTTTTTCCCCCCCATTGACCTACCCCCGGCCTTCCCTACCCACCAGTACATGCCTTCACCTGCCCACCCTTCCCCCCCCCCCCCAGTGTCTTATATCCATTGGTTGTGCTTATATGCATGCGTACAAGTCCTTTGGTTGATCTCTTACAGCCCCCCTCGCCCAACATCCCCTGCCTTCCCATCTCTGAAATTTTTGTTGGCGCTGGTTTGTGTTAAATATATATGAAAGAAATAATATGAAACATGAAATCGTTGGCTGTTGGGTATTTTGGTATGTTTTTAGTAATACATATATTAGTATCAGTAAATACCTTTTTTAAGATAGAGTTGAATTATATGAAAATAATGTCAATTGAGATGTATTATCTCTTCATGTGAACATAATAATTTTAATATAATTTCAAGATTAAAGGACTAGACCAAGAGTCAATAAACTGTGGCCTGTAGGACAAATCAGTCCATCACCTGTTTGTATACATAAAGTTTAACTGGAACACAGCCTTGCCCTTCTGTTATATAGCATCTTTGGCTGCTTTCTGCTGCAATGGTTTGAATAGTTGGGACAGAATATATGGTCCACTAATCCTAAACTGTTTACCAGCTGTCTTTTTTTTTTTAATGCTCACCTGAGGATATGCTTTCATTGATTTGAGAGAGAGAAAGATTGGTGTGAGAGAGAAACATCAATTGGTTGCCTCCCGTACATGCCCCAACCAGGGATAGAACCAAAACCTTTTGGTGTATGGGATGATGCTCCAATCAGCTGAGCCCCCCGTCCAGGGCACCAGCTGCGTTTTTATAGAAGTTTGTCAACTCCTGAGCTAGGCCATTAAAAATGAGTCTGATGAAATGCGGTACCATCTCACACCTGTCAGAATGGCTATCATCAACAAATCAACTAACAACAAGTGCTGGCCAGGATGTGAAGAAAAAGAAACCCTCGTGCACTGCTGGTGGGAATGCATACTGGTGCAGCCACTGTGGAGAACAGTATGGAGTTTCCTCAAAAAACTGAAAATGGAAATCCCATTTGACCCAGTAATCCCACTCCTAGGAATATATCCTAAGAAACTAGAAACACCAATCAGAAAGGATATATGCACCCCTATGTTCATAGCAGCACAATTTACAATAGCTAAGATTTGGAAACAGCCTAGGTGCCTGTCAGCGGATGACTGGATCAGAAAACTATGGTACATCTACACAGTGGAATACTATGCTGCCATAAAAAAG
Organism: Corynorhinus townsendii; assembly: GCA_026230045.1. NCBI lineage: Eukaryota > Metazoa > Chordata > Mammalia > Chiroptera > Vespertilionidae > Corynorhinus > Corynorhinus townsendii. The sequence goes on along the minus strand of JAPDVU010000005.1, from coordinate 49,557,072 downwards.
AAGGAATTCTTACCATTTGTAGCAACCTGGATGGAATTGGAGAACATTATGCTAAGTGAAATAAGCCAGTCAATGAAAGAAAAATACCATATGATCTCACTCACTTGTGGATAATAAAAAACACATTATAAACTGATGAACAAAAAGATAGATACAGAGGTAGTAAAGCATCAAACAGACTGTCAAATTACAGCAGGAAGGTTAAGGAGAGGTGGGGGAAATAAGAGATCAACTGAAGGACTTATATGCATGCATATAAGAATAACCAATGGATGCAAAACATTGGGGGGTGAGGGCATGTATGGGAGTGGGGTGGGGGGGCAATGGTAAGATATGTACACATATAATACTTTAATAAAAAAAAATGGGGGAAAATTTTTAAAATTAAAAATAAAAAAAATCAAGAATAAAAAAAAAACACAAAAATCAGAGCAAAATATAAAAATAAAAAAATAAATAAAAATGAGTCTGATGAGTCGTCAATGAAATGATGTTTTAATGAAGTCTAATGCCAGGGTCAGAGGTTTGAAAATTGTATATTTGATGAAGAGCCTCACTTATTTGAAAGTGATGCTTTATGGGAAATACTCTAACAGATGAAGAACCCATGTCAGCTCTCTTCCGTTTGCTTATGCTTTATAAAGCACAGTTGTATACCAGGCTAGTCCTCTCCTCCAGCAGTCATCCCCATCTCCCTGAGTGTGAACTTGCCTCTCTGTCCATACAAAGCCCCCTTTCAACAGTCCTGAGCTCAGCCTGGGCCCACCTTCTGCCTTCCCATTGTCTACTTCCCAGCCTGGACCAGTACCTGAGCCATCCCAGAAACCCTTCCTGCAGAACCCCAGTGTGCAGGGCTCTATCGCATTGTAGGTGGAGGCCACCCTGGCTGTGTCCTTTCATTCTCAGAACTTCCTCTGGGATGGCAGTATAGACAAGGAGATAGAACCTCAGCATCACCATCATCCGTGGGAGTCACCCTGTTCCTCATGGGGATATAGCTTATCAGGTATTATTATTTAACCTTTTATGTCTTTAGGACAAGGGAGAAAACAATTTGCAAATTACTCATAGGCATTTTTTTTTTGAGCCACTCATTCTTTATAGATCTCTTCAGTGCACTTCACTGTGAGCCTGCTATGTGTCGGGCACAGTGTGGATGTTAGGGACGTAGATATTGATTAGGTTATGAGCCCAGAAATATCCAGCACTTCATCAAAAAATATTCGTTACATGAATGAATGAAATTTTAGAATCTCCCATGCACTTTGGCACAGTCATGACTGAGATTGCAACCCATGTGTGCCCTTCCTTATGCCACAGAATAGGCCAGTCAAAGGTGACATGACTCAGGAGCTTTCAAAAGCAGGAGCATTCCAGCCACTGAATCATTTTGCTCAGATAGAATTTATAGAAACAAAATTATGCAGTTGTTTCATAAATACTGCCTGTGTCCTCAGATAACAACACAGAAATGCTTAATTTAAAATGCTAAATGTCAAAGATTTGGAAATACAGAAAGTAAATATATATATTTTAAAAATCCTAGAACAAGTGGATATGCTGAAAATGCAAATTGTGACTAGGAGTCTGGTCAAAGGAGTGATGCGTACATGTGGCAGGTGGCTCCTCGTTAGGGCGGCATACAGGGAGGAAATCGTCGAGAAGTTCCAGAACAGCGTAGGAAGGGAGCACCTGCCCAAGAGAAGAAGTAAAAAGAAAAGGAAATACAGAGCATCTTTCCTCCATCCATGGGATAACCCAAGAAAGTGAGCAAGAGAACCCCATCCCAACAGTAACGATGTCTGAGGGCCCTAGTTTATAGTTGTTCCTAACCACCATCGGGGCCTTCTCACCTGGCTTATTAATGGACAGCATATAAACCCATGCCAAATTTTCATAGACACTGTGTCTTACACTACTTTGTATTCCATAAAATCCCAAGTTGTGCTTTAAATAGGGCAGTCAGAAAATAAATATACAATTTGGTTTGTTGGTTGCTAATACATGCTGTTGTGATCTTTCAGTTATATATTTAGTGGTTATGAAGAAATGTAGTATGAAGCATTCATTGAAATATTTACAAAACTTATTTGAGCCTGACCAGCGTGGCTCAGTGATTGAGCATTGACCTATGAACCAGGTCACGGTTCGATTTCTGGTCAGGGCACATATCAGGGTCGCAGGCTCCATCCCCTTTGGGGAAAGTCCAGGAAGCAGCCAATCAATGATTCTTTCTCATCATTGAGGTTCCTAACTCTCTCTCCCTCTCCCTTCCTCTCTGAGATAAATAAAAATATATTTTTTATAAAAACTTGTTTGAAGAAAAGATTCTGAATACATTCCACTTTTTTAGTGGCATATAGAAATGGCCAGACTGAAACAATTCCAAATGTTTTTCAATTCTGAGAGGTAAAGAAGTACTATTTTAGATCCATAACAGTTTTAGATTGTCTTTTTAATTGACATGTAAATATAGTAGAATGTGTTTAGTGAAATGGAATAGTCTATTAACTACAATTGCATTGCCCAATGGGGTATGCTAGTCAGGTAAGGAAATATTTTGGATTATTTCCCAAAAGAGCCTCCAGGGAGTGCCTTGGGTTGCCTTTGTTCCAACCTAGGCTCCTGTTTTCTCACCTGCTTTGCTCTGCAATCACAGTTGGTGGGAAGGATGTTAACTTGAAACAGGACAAGATTATGAACCATCAAATAATAGTAGAATATTTTTCAGTAACTTCTAAAACCAGAGAGGGTCGGACCTGCATTGCCACCATGTGCCCACCATCCAGATATCATTGCTGACATGTACACATAAGGAACTGTTTGACATTGAAACAGGGACTCAGAACTGTTGGACATTGAAATTGGGACTCAAACATTTTTTGTTATTATATGTTTATTTCTAGTCTGCAGAGACAAGATTTTTTAAAGGAAAGAAATGGGGGGGGGGAATAGATACAGAGGGAAAGAAGCATTGAACAGACTGTCAAACTACATACAGCAAGAAGGCAGGGGAGGTTGCGGGGCGGGGTTACAAGAGACCAACCGAAGGACTTGTACGCATGCATATAAGCATAACCAATGGATACAAGACACCGGGGGGGGGGGGGCAGGTGAAGGCATGTACTGGGGGGTAGGGGAGGCCGGGGGGAGGTCAATGGGGGGAAAAAAGGAGACATATGTACTACTATTTGTAATACTTCAAACAATAAAAAAAAAATTATTGTCTAAAGTTTTACATATGTCTCCTTTTTCCCCATTGACCCCCCCCCCCAGTAACTTTTTATTATGCTTTTTTACTAATAATAAATGAACAAAACAAAATCAGGAAAATTTTCTAATTATCATTATGTTAACCAGGATACTTCCATTAATCAAGATTATAGCCCAACAGCTGTTTTTGTTCTTATCCCATGGACATATGTAAGAAAGTCTTCTCTTGTCTTCTACTGAAGAGCAAAGACCTTGATAAAGCAATGACTATTTTAAGTTGATTAATTAAAGCACCATGTGAACACATTCTGCTCGGTCAACTCAGGAGCTTATGTGAAACACTGAAGACATTTTTCTTTGTGTAGAAGTCTCTTAAATTACCTCCCTTTCCCAGAACACTACATTATGTTAGGAGCACAATTTGCAAAGTCAGCACTTTATTTAAAAGGGTCAAAACCCTCTCCTACACATTAAGGCTACAATATCTTCCAGAAATAAGTCAGGTGCTTCACAAAATAGGTTAAAGCTGCTGTGATGAAGTACTGAAGAGACAGCTTGATGCCTCTCTCAGTAGTGAATTATTCATGGTGCTTGGCCCCCTTTTCCTAGCCATATAATTGCATTTATTTCAAATTGTGGCCCCCTCATACCATTCAAAAATTTAATTAGATGTTTGAGTCCCCTACTCACAGTAGCAGTCACAGGGCATTTACCTGAAGCGCTGTTATTTGATAATTATTGGTGCTATTGTTTGATAATTATTCAGTTCCTATTCACCCTTCTCTACTCAGGAGTGAGTTGCTACAGGGCTGGGACCGTGTCTCCTTCTCCCTTTCAATTCTGATCCGGTGACTCGCTGTGAGTTTGCTGTTTTACCTTACAGATCTCTATGATTTATTGTAGGTCTTAACTCAGAATTCACTTTCTCCCCAGGCAGGTGGTTTGTTTACTTATTTCAATGAAACCGAATATCTTTTTCCTTTCTCCCTAAACCTGGGAGAAATATTCTGAATGCCAGAGTCATGCTTATTTAAATTTCCTCTTCTCTGAAGTCACATATTGTAACTAATTCCGCTACCATAACTTGCCCACCTCATACTATCCCTTAAAGCTGGTGTTTGGAACAAGCTTTCTTTCAGACTGAGTGCAGGGGTCTGGACGTTGGGTAGCCCACACCGGATATAATGACTTGTGACTATTCTTTTTTCTTTTTTTGAGCTTGATTTCTACCCATTCTTCAAAGGTATGAGGAAGGTGATGAAAGCTTGCCTTATTCTGAAAATACACAAACTAGGATCATTGCTTATTTTTATCTTGCAGCCTGTTTTTCTTAAAAGAGGTGAAATAAAGTGGTGTTTTATTGTATATATATGAGATAGCTAGATGATAGATGGATAGATATTTTATATGTATATTATATATATTTACCATATATAAACATATCTTATTGATCTATATTTAAATAACTATATATTTTTACATAAATATATATTATTTATCTACACTTTAAGTAAATATATATTACTAGAGGCCCAGCGCACTATTAAATCATGCACATGTAGGGTCCGCTAGGCCTAGCCTGCCATCAGGGCCATGTCCGCTGCAACGTGATGCCTCACACACTCTGTGAATGCTGCCAGCACCCCGCGACGCTCCCAGCTCGCGTCCTTCCCCTGCGCCCCACCTCCCCCTGCCGCTGGCCGTGTGCAACCCTGATCCTCCCCGCGCAGCGGCAGCGGGAGCACCTCCACTCACCACCTGGACCCATGCCATTCTCCCCACCCCTGCCCACCCGGCACCCATCCCCTGTGCCCTCTTCACTGCACGGCCCCCCAACCAACCCTGCGCAAGAGCCGCGAGTCCCGGCCCATGACAGGTGCTCCATGCATGTGATCATTAGATTGATTACAATATTGATTGAAGATTTTTATAGGATACTGGACATCTGTGCTTTTTCTAGAAACAGAGGAGGAAGAGTACTTGTAGGTTAGTGAATTAGAGAAGTGAGTCCTGCTTTTAAGAGACGTGAAGGAGAAAGACAAGTATCCAGTGTTGGTTCCAGTTAGATGACTTCTCAGGCACCCATTAATCCTTGGGTCTGTGTAAAGGAAGAGATTGATGATACTGGTGATGATAAAAATCAACAACAAAAAACAGGAAAAAACTGAGCAAGCAGGATCCCAGAGGATTAACAGCCAGGTGGAAGGACAGCCATCTGAAAGTAGGAAACGTATCCTTCTGAAGCATGAGGCAAGGAAAAAGTATGAAAGACTGGAATGGAAGGGGTATGCATGTGATAGAAAGTTAGATCTATCTGATAGTCTATCTCTTTCTTCACAACAAACCCACGGTCATACCTGACAAGATGTGGGAATTGCATTAGATTTGGGTGAGAACAGAGCTATGACAGGACCTCACTTTTTGAGCCAATGGTCATTGAACTGCAGTTACTTCCTATGGACCTTGACCATTTAGTAGCAGTGATTCAGTTTATGTATTGTGTTGTGACTTCCCAAATTGACATATCTGCTCTCTGAATGGGTAGTAGCAAAATTCTCCTGGTATCCTTGGGACCCCAAACCAATAACCATAACTATTGTATAAAACTTCAGAGAAAACGGAAACCCAGAAAAGTTAGGTGCCTGGCCGAGGGCCACAGTGAGTTTTCATTATGGTCAAGAATAGAAATATGTCTTCTATTTTCTTTACTAGTGTTCTCTGCTGTAATTCATTCTGTATAGGGACTTACTACAGCAGTCTAGTCCAAGGAATAAAGGAATGAACTAGGCTCACTGTGGTCTTACCCTTGGCTCTGCCACTGACTTTGGGATGGCTCAGTATCTCTAGGCTTCATTCCTTATTGGTAAAAATTTTCTAGTTTAATGTATTAGGTCTTAAAGAATGTATAGCAGCTTCAAGGACCAATTGAAGTTAAGTACCAACGGTTCTGGCTGCCTGGGATTTCATTAACTGGCTTCCCGCAATTAAGGGGTTATAGAAGGAAGAAAAGTTCATCATTCCAAGAAAGCACATGTTAATGAGTAAACCACTTAAAGATTAATACCCTCTCAAATATTCTTCTGAGGCCATTGGTGCCTTTCTCACCAGTCTAGTGAGATGAAAGAGGAATGTCAAAGCAACACAAGTCAGTTACAAAGTGAAATTGTACATGATGCGCGACATACAAGATTTTATGAGGTCGGTGAAAGTGATGCTGGAATTCTGCTTACAACATACCAAGGCCATTGCCAAAGGAGGAGTTGACAGATCACTTAACAACTGAGGAATGGGCAATCAGCAAGAACGGTGACATATCAGGACTTCAAAAAAGAAATCCATGAATTTCAAAGAATTGTGAGGGACCCTTGGGAAAATGTGGAAGCCCTCAAATATTCTTGCATCTTCTTCTTAAAAGCCATGTACTATACCACTCAATTTTGAGGGCGGTTATATGACACTCTCAATCAACACTTGATTCATTTAAGTTTGTTATAAGAATTAGAACGTAACTAGAATTATAACCTAAATTGGATTACATGGGAGGAGCCTGCAACCAAGGTATGTGCCTTTGACCAGAATCGAGCTCCGGGCCCTTCCGTCCACAGGCCGACACTCTGTCCATTGAGCCAAATCAGCGAGGGTAGGAATCCAGTATTTAGAAGTTTTGTGTTTTCTTCATGGTTTTTCTTTTTCTTTCTGAGTTTACCTTGTTTTTTCACGTTCTTTATCACAGAAGGAAACAAGGGTCCTTTCGTTCTCCTCCTACTGGAAGGGGTGTAATAGATTCTGTTCTTTCCTCAGCAGGCAGAGAATGCTTGGAGTGGGAAATACTTCTACCAGATGCAAAAGATGCAGGCTTTGCCTGTTCGGGGAGGCAGAACAGCTGAAAAATATAATTGGGAAATAACCAGTTGGTTTAAATTAGTGCGTTTCATTGATTCACTTTCATATTAGTGCTTTTCCTTTGATCAGCTTAATCCCAAAAATCTCATGGAGAAGTAGCAGTTAATATCTTTCAAGGAAGCCCATCCCGCTATTCAAGTGAACAGTTTTTTTTAACCAATTTCTACATTGCCTGACAGAGAATAAAACTTAATTCTCTTCTGAGATTCTCACTAGCTGTGTACTTTATTAACCACAAGGGTCCCAGGAGATGGTGATGGTTACCGGTTTGGGACCCAAAAGACACCAAGAGGATGTTGGTACTGCTCATTCTGAGAAGCTATACCAATTTGGACAATCATAACACAATATATGAACTGAGTTGTTAGTACTGATGGTCAGAGTTCCCAGGAAGTGTTTGCCGCTCACTGGCCATTGGCTCAAAGTGTAGCATAGAATATGTTGCTCTTCCCATTTTGGTAGCCACATCTAAATGCTGTGTACCACTCGGGTGCCCTGAGAAGCACATGCTGTTAGAGATGGAGTTAGGAGTGTCGGAGATTTATTGGGTGCTCTTGCTGTTCAAAGGGGAGGAGAAAGAAGCTGGAGTAGGGCAGGCGGAGCTTTGGACAGTGATATAGCTCCGACCAACTTGCCCAGCCTAACAGAGCACTCCAGAGCAATGATTGCTCTTTCGAGGAGGCCTGGGTTGGGCAGAAATAGGCAGCCCCTATTATTCTGGCGTGTTCAGTCATGGCTGAGCCTCATCTCAAACACTGTGGCAACATTCTGAAGGCACTGCCAAAAGCCTACCAGCTAACTGAACCCTCATCGCTGAACGGTGAGTTCTTTCTTGAAGGGAGTCCTGGGCAGCACACCACCTTGGTAAAACTCATGCCACTGTAAATAGGAAGTTAATACTGAACCACCCGAATGAACAAATTCTTCAGAAACAAAGACATATACTCTTCAAAATGGCAGCATTTGGCAGTCTATGAGTTACAAATTTCAGTAGCCAACAGGGTTCACAAGATTGTATTTTGGGAACATGCATTGCTTTGCTTTCAACTTAATTTTATTCTGAAGAATAGTGATGATAAAGAACTCATCCTGTATAAATAGTTTGCTTTTAAAAGTCTCTTAGCAGTGAGACAAAAACAAAAGAAAGAAGCAATTAGGTTTATATTTAGTGATGTATCTATATGCATCTGCAACACATTTCAGGAATAATTCAATAGGGCCAATCCATTTCATGCCTCCTGCTGCTAAATGAATGTGGGAGTCAAGCTGCTATTTTCATAGTGCAAGACATTTGTTGTTGATAAAAAAAAAATTCTCCCACTTATATATAATCAGTGTCCTGGCAAATGATGCTGGAGAATTCATCTCCTTAATCATAAAGTGGAACAGTCTTTAAAAAACTAAAAATTAGGCCTATGAGTTAAAAAATAAAAAATCAGTGAACCACAAATCAAAGCATATAAACACTTTCAACTGTGTTCAAAGCCACCAGTTCTCTACTGAGAATGTGTTCTTTAGGTAGAAAGAGTGAACTTAATGTCTCACCTCTCCTCAATTGGACAATACAGCACTTTATTTAGTCAATATAAGACTATTTAGCTCTGTGCCTGGCTCATTCACAGTTATCAGTGTTAATACAACTAAATGTCAGCTAATGCTTATAGCAAACTTCTCCCCTGTTCCCTCTCCACCACCTCTCCAAAATGTATATAAAGTCAATAACTAATTCAATTGAGGTTATGATAGATTTGGCCTATAAATTATTGTCCCCACAAGTCATTTCTGCTTCCTAATAGTTTCTACAAGAATGATTTGTCCTGAGTTGTATCAGGGATGGGGGTGACATCCCTAATCTGTTTCTTCTATTTAGTTGGACTGTGAAAACACTTTTAATCAGACTGCTTCATTCAGGCCTCTACTAGTGTGATCCTTGGACCAAAATGGTTTCTGAGTGCAGAATACAGAATGCTAGTGAGACCGGTAGCACTTAGAAATAAGTTTTAGGCTGACATAGCTCAGAAGGAAAGGAAGGGAGATATAGGAAGGTTAAATAAATTTATTTCCCACTGGATAGCCTACCACCCAGTATACCATAGAACACAGTAAGTGTGTTGACCCCTACAATATGCTCAACATGGTACCACGGGACTATTTGGAATACAGACCAGGGTCACAGACCTGTCTCCTACTAAAACCCACATAGGTGGCAACACAAGCGGTGATGGGAAAACATTCTTTGTAAGCATGGAGGTGTTTGTTATGAAAGAGAAGACACATGGAGCACTTTAGGAATTTTTTAAAACTGGAGAGGTGGTTATATGTTAAGATTCTATGAGGTCCTTCATTTTTTTCCTATTGCTTTCTGAAAATAAACCTGGATGTAGATATTAAAACCTTCATCAGAACCATTTTAAGACATTCATTTATGGGTGTTAGTTCAATCAGGGGTATTCGTGTTATTCATAAACATAACTCTGAAGTAGAGTTTTTACACTTTAGTACTATTAACATTCAGGCAGATAATTATTTGTGGTGGAACTGTACTGTTTATTATGGGATGTTTAGCAGCGTCCTTGGCCGCTATCCACTAGATGCCAGTAACGCATATACACACTAGTAATAAAAACCAAAAATGTCTCCAGATATTGCCAAATGAATCCTGAGGGTAAAATTGGCCCCAGTTGAGAACTATAGTTCTAAACAAGTGGTTCCCCAAGTTACTTAGGGAATGAAGATCTAGAAATTATTTTAGAATTTATGTGAAGGTTATTAGGTAGTGGTTGGCTGTACCCTCTCTTTCTACCCCTGTTTTTCTGTTCCCTGTGAAGAGCGATGCTTCCTGTGTCTTTGTACATTGACCTCTTCTTGACCTGAAAGCATGCCAGCCTCCTAAAAGGCAAGAGCAATTGTGACAGAGACCAGACTGAGTAATGGGATGCCAAGATCTTCCATTAGAGCTGTATTCACTATGAATGTGTCTGTAATCCATAAGAGAGTCAGAGGAAAAACACAATGAAAACCTTTCAAGACCGGTTCAATAAGAGGCTCCCAGGAGAGACTGAGTACCAACAATAGAAAATTCAATATTGGGTTAACAGAATGACACTTGATCTCATAAATGTCCTTTTTCTCTATTGTGTGAAGAAAAATATTCTGCAGTGACCTTTTGAAAAATATGGCATTTAGGTTTTTTTTTGTTTTTTTTTTAAGAAATGCCTCTTTAAGATTCTTTAAAGCCAATATTCATAGGAAATTTATTAGGGGGGATGTGAGATTATAAAATGAACTGTTGCAGTGTCTAAAACCAACTGTTCAGATATACAGTTGAGATTCAGCATGAAATTATTTGGGTTTTACCTTAGGCAAAGCTGAAAAAGAAGAATGGTTGCCAAGCTTGATATGATAGTGTGGATGCCAATAACTTTGTTCTTTACCTTATATGTGTGTAAAGAAATATCATATGCATCCCTGTTCCAAAAATTGAATTCAATATTAAGCAGCATTCAGAGAATAAGCTGTTTTTCTTTGTCCTAGAGGTAGCCTTGTAAAATTGACAGCCTGTGTACCATCTACAAAGGGCTTTTGATCTATTTACAGGGAAATATTCAATAAGATTCATTTCAGCAGCAGGATTAAAATGGGCTCAATGGGTATGATAATGGCATTGTGGTTGGGTTTTTTAAAAATACTTTGAAGTATTTATAGATTAAATAATATGGTCTCAGGGAACAGTTTCAAAATAATTCAAGGTAGGCAGAGTAGGGAAATATAGATGAAAATGCATTGACCATGAATTGATCACTGTTGAAGCTGCTGATGACTGTGTATTAAGGTGATGGGATCATTATACTATTTTCTTTCCCTTCATGTACATATCTAAATTCTTCAATAATAGAAGTCAAAAACCAAATTATGAAATTTAGCTATATTTTATATGTACAGAATGAGAGACTTATTACGAGTTGTTTGACTTAAGATAGGATTCTTTCTCTGACAAAGTTGTGTATGAAAGTAAAAACATTGCTTTCTGCTAACAGTTATTTGCACAGAGCTCAATATATCTCACCAAAAATTTTGCTCTGCTATGCAGTAGTGACAGATGGTATGAAAAATTTATATGACAGATGGTGGTGATTATTAAACAATAAACAGCGGCAGTTTATCAGGAACCAAACAGAAAATAGATACTTTTGTTGCTGGTGATGCATCTAAATTGTCCTTCTTTAAATAATTGAGATTTTAACATTGTGATAGGTGTGCTCTGCTAAGACTATGGAAGTTTAGAACTTCAAAACATTTTAAACTCTAGCTTAAGATTCACTATTGTTCCTTAGATAAGAACTTGAATATATTATGCGAATAATCAAGTGAGGGATAGATTTTGATGTAAGAATAGAACAATATTATAACTTAGTATTTGTATCACAGATGTTTTAATATGCTATGGATGAAAGAAAATTTCACGAGGTTCTGTTTTTAAACCAAGTATAAATTATCAAAAGCTTACTCAGGCTCAGGGCTGATCAGCAGGGATACAAAAATGCATATGATTCCTCTTCTCCAAGAAGCTTGCAATACACCTCTGACATTGGATTACTACTCTACCCACAGAGGGCAACCAGAAGTAGACAACAGAAGTACAGTTTTATAGTAGGGGTGCAGTAGAAGTTTTCATTGGTTATGATCAGGAACATAAAGATAGTTTCACTGAGGAAGTGATATTTGAGTTGGGCCTTGAAGAATTAATACATAATAAATAGGAGGAAGGGCAAGCCATGCCAAGGTAACACCATGAGCAAAAGCAAAGAGGAAAAAACACAATATGAAATGGAATAGAATTTACTCAAAAAATTGGTTGCAAGGTTGGATCTTATGTAAAAACTGAGTATATATATCCCTAAATTGACCATGTGCAATAAGATGGTCTCACTATGAAAGGCAAGTAAGGTAAAAGCTTAAGGTAAGAATATCCAAGGGTAGAAAAGATACATGTCTCCTAACTCAAGTGAGTTAAGAAAATGGCTGTTGGATTCTTCCACATTATTTATTTTTCTTTTCTTCTCATTATTTTGTGCTTTTTAATTTAATTTTTGCTAAGCACAAATAGTTGAATCCTCAGTTTTATACTATGTAATGCAACTGTTCTATTGTCTAGGAAGGTATGTAGAGGATGGGAAGGAGTGTAGGAGAGAAGATGAGTTTGAAAGAGCCAACATTTAGAGGGATATGCCTTAAACTCTCTGGGTCAAATTAGAATCTGAGCCCAGCTGGTGTGGCTCAGTTGGTTGAGCAAGCATTGTCCCATGTTCCAAGAGCTCATCTGTTAGCTTCCTGGTTAGGGCACATGCCTGAGTTGCAGGCTCAATCCCCAGTAAGTGGCGGGGGGGGGGGGGGAGGGCATGCAGGAGGCAGCCAATCAATGTTTCTCTGCCTCTCCCTTCTTCTCTCTTTAAAGTCAATAAAAACATGTTTCAAAAAATGGGGATCTGATTTTGAAAAGTCCAATATGGCAGAAAAGAGTGGGGGAAAGATCAGTGTTGTGTCCTTTTCCAGAATTTAAGCATATTTGGTGTCCGATGTAGGGAAAATCACATGGATTTTCAGTTACATACACATTGTTGTTTAAACAGCACTTCACACAAAGTTGATTCTCTACAGGTGAAAATAAATATGGATCAAGAACAGTTTGAAGAAAAAATTGAAAGGAATTTACTTTAACTTTTTCTACATAGTCTGAAATTTCTACATGATACATATTACTTTCAGAACCAGAAAATGTTAAAGCCATTGTAATTATGGAAAAATTCCATTTATCCTACAAGTAATTGAAACTTAAAATTTGCCAAACATTCTAGGAGGTAATGAGACCGTTAATGAAAAGGCAAACCATTTCAGTCCCTGCCCTTCCAATTAGAGAGGCAGACATCACTCGCCCAGTTACAATGGTATTATGAAGATGTATTGGCTGCTGTGAGAACCCAATCTATTCTGAGGGTCAGAGAATAATTCCCCGAGGAATGACTTGGGATCTGTCATCTTAAGGATGAGTTTGGGTTAGTGTGGCCACTGGGGCTCAAGGGTCTCCCCAGGACTTGAGAATGTGTTTTGAAATTGTTCACAGTGACAGTCCGATTTTTAAAAATATACATCTTGTGGACTATTTGGATGATCACTTCCTGACCAAATACTGCTACATGATTTCATTGTTCTCATGGTCTTTTTGTTTATGATACCTTGAAACAAGTTCTAACTAGGAGACTAATTAGAAACTTAATACAGTAACTGCGTAAGTACAGTTACAGTAGCCATGGTAGACAGACGTAAATGTATTCCAGAAGTATTTAGCAGATTGGTTAGAAAGGGGATGGGAAAAGTTGATGGAGGTATAAAGGTTGACACCACAATTTTAATTTAAGTAACTCATTGGGGGCTAAGGCTATTGACTGAGGAAGGAGATGGTAGTTAAGGGAATGGGTTCTGGATAACCTTGTATGTGTTCAAATCCTGGCTCTATCATTCTGTCTGTATGAATCTGGGTGAATTACCTGCTCACTCTAACCTCTTCTGCAAAATTTGGGGATGGAAACAATAGTACATGTATGCAGTTATAATACTTAATAATGGGAATGGCTGTAGTGGTGGTAGTGGTGTTATTTGCAATAAGAATAGGTTTGTGGGGAGGGGGGATGTGAATTTGGCTTTCGAGGTGCCAAGCAGGCAATTATAGATAGATAGATCTATAGCTATCTATATATATATATATATATATAATTATATATACATATATATACACATGTATGTATTATGTATGTATGTAGGAGTACTTAAAACAAAATAAGACGAACTTAGCTGGAAAACCAAATTGATGAAATAAGTTCACATAGAAATAAAGGAAATGGTTATTTCAGGACCACAGCCCTTAGCTCAGGTGGGCACACTTTAAAGGGGTGTGTCCTTACACACATTCTAAGTCAATGTGCCCGTGCTGCGTTCAGGAGTAGCAATAATAGTATTGTAAGCCTTCGCTCCTTGGTGCAGGGCAAGCCAATAACATAGAAGTCCCGGAGTTGTACAGTTGGCATATGAAAACACCAATTTCAGCATATACCTATTTCAAAGGATGAACGCATTCTCGGCAGCTCCACAGTGAACGAGGGCCCGACTTCAATCAGAGCTTTAGAGAGAAAAATCTGAGCTTTGACTTGACTGCCATTTGTCTTACTTTGCAGAGGAAAAACAACTCCTGGTGGATACTGATAAAAATGCATAGTGTTAGCATTTTGTTGGTATTGCAATTTACTTCAGTTCTGGAGTTCGCTTGAAACGGCTCCCAGAGTCACTTTGTGTTAGCCTCCATGTGAGGTTTCATCCCCTTTGTGCCTACCATGCTAATAACTTTATTTGCAGGGGCCTATGTTCTCATTCTTTTTTCTGTTGCGTGTCTAATGCTTTTGCTGAAGCTGAAGTCCTGGCAGTAAGCAGGCCAAAAGCAATTTTTGTGGCACAGTGCACTGACAAATTATGCCTATGAATATAAATAACTGCAAGGCGAGTGTGAGGAGCAGCCCTGTCTGTCTGTACTTGTAAATCAGTGTGTCCAGGAGGGATATTCTGGCTACTGAGGTGAGGGCCATGTCTACCATCAGTTTTCTTGGAGTGGGGATTGATCAGTAGCCCCTGTTATCTTATCAGCACCCCGTACACTAGTGCTGTAGAGTTCATAGTGCCTGTACAGATCCAAAGCAGGTCAAATGCACCCAGTCATTTACTCTCAGAGCTTATGCTTTACAGTGGGAGGCAATAAGATCTTGGAAAAGTATCTACAATGAAATAGACACACATTAAAGGACAAATCATAGGAAGAGGGCAGGCATAGGAAACTGCTAGTGCCGTCACCCTGAGGTGGGAACAGTGTTGGCCTATTCCTGGAAGAAAGAAGCTTGAGCCCAGCCATTGTGGCTCGGTGGTTGAGCATTCATCTATGAACCAGGAGGTCACAGTTTAATTCCTGGTCAAGAGCACATGTCCAGGTTGTGGGCTCGATTCCCAGTAGGGGGTGTGCATGAGGCAGGCAGTCAATGATTCTCTGTCATCACTGATGTTTCTATCTCTTTCTTCCTCTCCCTTCCTCTCTGAAATCAATTTTAAAAAAAGTTACCCAGAATTATCTGTAATTTTTTTAAAAATAAAGGAAGGAAATAGAGAACAAAAGAAGAAAATAAGCCTACAGAAGCAGTTCACAATCTTGTCTGCACGTTGAAATTGTCCAGGACCTTTTAAAGATTTCACCACCGAGGCTGTACCCCAGACTATTTAAATGATAGTCTCTGGAGGGAATTCCAATGAGCAGCCAGACTGGGAACTGTCCTACAGAACAGGCTCATTGAAGCACATGGCACAAGGTGGGAAGTGGAGAAATGAGGCCTCTGAATTCTACACAGTAAGGGGAATTCATTTTACAGTGAAAAACACCATTTCCATTAAAAGCTGATTTTTAATCATTTCAATGGACACACTATACTGTATATGATGTATACAAACTCCAAAAATCACATGCATGTTTATAAG
Source organism: Corynorhinus townsendii (assembly GCA_026230045.1). NCBI lineage: Eukaryota > Metazoa > Chordata > Mammalia > Chiroptera > Vespertilionidae > Corynorhinus > Corynorhinus townsendii. The sequence continues at coordinate 49,541,388 of JAPDVU010000005.1, read as the reverse complement.
TTAACCAAAAATATTTGCATACCACCCCCCCCCCGCCCCCCCCCACACACACACACAAAGGTGTTTGTGGAGCATCTGCTACTAGTATATGCTTCACCCCAGACTCTTCATCCTAACATTGGGAGCCCTGGGACCAGACCACAAACAGAGGCCCATCGCTACCATCATGGTCCACATGTGACCTCAGCCTAAGGATGATTTGGGCAGAATCATCTGAGATGCCCTTTTGGCCTCCTGAGTTTTTCCTCTCAGACCTGTTTATCTAATGCCATTCGAGTGCCACACTAAGGGTACTTGCACATAGGAATGCAAACCCTGAAACCAATAGCTGTGGTTCAGATCTGAGTTCTACTCCATGTGTCCACCACGGCATTCCTGACGGCGTTCAGCCCTGGCCTCGACCCTCAGCTTCACCTCTTCCCCCTAAAGGGGAACACAAACAGGTGTTTTGAACTAACTTGAAAGGGTAGTTCAAAAGTTTTGCTTGAAAGTTTTTCTTATATATTTTGTGTTTTTTCTAATTACAAGACTAGTGCACTTGGAAACTAGTACAGAAAATACTTTAAAAAAATATATCTTTCTTGTTGAAAGTATGTCTCACTTTTTTCCCCATTGATTCCTCTCCACCTCACTCCTGCCCCTCCCCAGGCTTTCACTGCACTACTGTCTGTACCCATGGGTTATGTATATATGCATATAAGTACTTTGATCTCTGGAATCAGGAATAACCAGTGTTAACATTGTGGAATATTTTATTTTTATTACATTTTATCTGTTGTGGATAAAAAGTTTGTACGTTTGAAAATTAGAGCTCATATTGTGTACAATTTTTAATCTGATTTTCTTCACTTTTTGTTAAATTGAGGATTTTCCCATGTCATTTACCTCTAAGACATGACTTTAATGTATGAACAGCATTCTACCATACAGACAGGCCTTTGAACCATTTGGAGGTATTTGCTGTTAAAAACAGTAGAGCATGAACATTCTTGAACTTAAATTTTTTTACAACTCATTTCTTTAAAGACAACTTCAAAAGTGAATTTATGAGGAATTAAGAATCACTTTTAAATATTCTTTACATGTTTGGCCAAATTTTCTATAAAGAACTCACCAATTTACACTCTGACCAGCCACATAGGAGTGTTTTTTCACTTTATTTTTTTTTTTATAAATGTGTTGTTATTGATTTTAGAGAGAGAGGAAAGAAGAGTGATAGATAGAAACATTGATGAGAGAGTAACATCAGTCGTCTGCCTCCTGCCTGCCCCCTACTGGGGATCGAGCCTGCAGCCCAGGCACGTGTCCTGACCAGGAGTCGATCCTGTGACCTCTTGGTTCATGGGTTGACACACAACTACTGACCCACACTGGCCTGGCTCACTCTGTCTTTAACAACAGCATTTTATCATCTTTTTAGTGTACAATTGATGATTTGATAGTTTAAATGTTCTCTTTTAATTTGTTCATTTGAACATGTTTCATAGAAAATTTGAAAAAATGCACTGAATACTCACAACCTCCTCTCCTGCATTCAGCAGTGGCCAGCACCTGCAATGTCCATTCCTACACAGATGTTTGCCAAGTCACTTCAAAGGAGGCTGCAGACGTCATGATACTTCAGGCCCAAAAACTTGAGCACACATGTCTCTTGTTTTAATTTTGTATTTAGTGGATTATAAGCACAGTGGGACATTTTATCCATGTTTTTATAAGCCATTTGTATTTCTTCTGGGAACTATCTATTCATATTTTTTATCCACTTTTCCCTTGAGGAAGTACTTTCCCCGGCATCTATGCTGTTTGAGTGACAGCTGCATCGATGCTCTCTGAACGCCACTTAAACCTTCTGATAAGACCCTAGACCCTGTACACTCAGGTCTCGAATGGTGTGTACGAAATTTCCTCTGTGATGTAAGGTATGGCCTTGACTATTGCTGTTTCTATCAGTGAGAGTAGAAGTCTTATATTCAGCTGGTTGACTGTAAACATCCTATTCATGGTCGGGGACTATTGGAGAGAAGTAATTGAGGTCAAAGGGATAAGCACAGTTGAACACACTACAACTAGTAGAAGCAGAGAGAACATCTTGTCTTGTTAGTTAAATTATTTTTTTTGCTTTTTATTTTTTTAAATATATTTTTATTGATTTCAGAGGAAGGGAGAAGGAGAGACAGAAATATCAATGATGAGAAAGAATCATTGACTAGCTGCCTCCTGCACACCCCCACTGGGAATGGAGCCCACAACCCAGGCATGTGCCCTGACTGGGAATCGAGCCATGACCTCCTGGTTCATTGGTCAACACTCAACCACTGAGCCATGCCAGCTGGACTTTTTTTGCTTTTTAGATAAAACCCCCAGGACACTCTGTAGACTGTCTTTGACTATTTGAAGATGAGCTTTGCCAAATAAAACTGCCATCCTTAGCGTGAGCCAGTACTTTGACGGGTTTGCAATGGGGATTTCTGCAAAAGAAACTCATTGTCCCCCAGCTCCTGAATCCACATGCCTTCCCCGAGCAGCCACATGACTGCCTGCCCTCTCTCACAGCAAGGTGTTCATGTGCCTTTCTGTGTCAGAGAATTGTTTGAATATGCACCTGCCCGGAGTCTGCCAGCAAATGGATCTCACCAGGCAGATTCCCAGCCTGGCAGCTAGAGCTGGAGAAAGCTTTCAAGGTTCAGGCCCTGATCTTGGCACAGGGGCTTCCCTCTCCTAAGTTCCTAGGCACAGCTATTTGTGTTGGGGCTTTTATTTTTTTAACATATTTTTATTGATTTCAGAGAAGTGAGAGGAAGATAGAAACATCAGTGATGAAAGAGAATCATTGATAGGCTGCCTCCTGCATGCCCCCACTGGGGATCCAAGCTGCAATCCGGGCATATGCCCTGACCAGGAACCGAACCGTGACCTCCTGGTTCATAGATCAATGCTCAACCACTGAGCCATACCAGCTGGGCTGTACATATTGTTTTATAGCTTTGCTTTTCTCATTTAACATTATACTGTAAGCATTTTCTCATTTTATTAAATAGTTATCTATAACATAATTATAGGGACTACAGCATTAACCATCTTATGAAAAAAGCTGTTTATTTATCAGTGCCCTATTTTTGGACATTATTTAGGATGTTTCCAATGATTTGCTATTATAAATAATATTCATATGAATATCCTTATGGCTAAATCTTTTTATAAGTTCCTTAGGACAAATGTTTGAAAAGCAAAGACCATTCAAAAGCTCTGAAGTAAAGAACATCCTAATTTGACGACAAAGCAAATTTTTCTTTTTAAGGGACCCTCCCTGGTATTACACAGTGCTCCTCAGAGTGACATCTGACCCTAACTCTTGACTCTCTTTGGATACTTGATGTGAATCACATTATTGCTATGGTTTTCATATAGATTATTCCAGATATACACAACCCAAAGCTCAGAGTGAGGTCTTGGTGGCGATAGAAGGGAGAAGGGGCACAGGCAAAGTTGGTGTTTGCTGTGGGCCGTGGTCTTATCATAAACATCCACTGAAAGTGAGACTGTTCATCTAACTTTACATAGTAAAGATAATAAGGTTGAACTTTGAGTGGACAGTCATGTTAAGGATGAAGAAATTAAGCACTGGTTGTAGCTTTCCGAATCAGATGCCGTTGAAGAGCTTTTGCACTGAGCTGTATGATAGTATGAGACTTCCTGAACCCTGAGGCTTAAGGGGAAAGCAGATGTCACATGGATGCTTAGAATGTGAATGAGTAAGGCCTTAAATATCATCTTAAAATGAGACTGTGGGGTTTTTTGCTTTAAAAAATATTGTCAACTTTTCTGCATGAATGTTTGCATTTCTCCCTCCCCCTGCCTTGTATAGCCTGTATAATTCTGTGATCATCAAATTTAAGAGGAAGCGTCCATAAAATGTAAGCATGAAAGAAAATAACTATAGGGCATAATCAGATTGAATTCTTATGATTCATTAAACATCCATTAAAATAACCCATCAAGGCTCAGCCCTTGGTAACCCCGGCATCTGCCGGTCACCAGTGAACTGCACGGAGCTCAGCTTTGCCCTGCAGGCATCCATTTCTTTCTAGAATCCTGCAGGAAGAAAGATGTGTGGACTAGAGCCTTTCATTCCATTGTTAGGATTCTTAGAAGGCAAGGTGTAACCTGAAGATCAAGTGATTTCCGTGCTGGGACCCACAGTGGCAGAAGGCAGAACAGACCTAGTGGAACACTCCTTGTACATGCGTGATGTGCCATCTAGTGGTTAAGTGAGCCCAGCATTCAGGAAAAGGAAAACGGTCCTTTCTGGTGTTTCTAGGTCTAAGGTCTCCACCACTTTATTTGAGCAGCTGTAGGAGGGTTGATGCTATAAGCTGACTATTATTTGGTGGGGTCTGTTTTCTTAGGAGCCATGTTGATCACAGAGTATTGGGGAAGGACACTGATAGAGTAATTATGCAAACCAGAAATTGCAAACTGGCAGTGTTTGGCCCACAGAGCACTTGTTTCCATTTTATTTTATTGAGGCTTAATTCACATATACAGTGTAGTGAACAAATCTTCAGTGTACAGCCTGATACATTTTACCTTTTTAAATGTTATATTTGTATACTCCATGTAATCACCACCCGGATCAAGCTCTAGGATATTTCCAGCATCCCATAGCCTCCCTCATGGCTCCTCCCCACAGTACCCCCTCAGAATAACCATTGTTCAGAACTCTGTTTTGCAATGGCATGATTAAAGTACATACCCCTAACCCTAACCTCTGAGAAAGGACAAAATTCTATAATCACCATTTTAATATTTTGCCAAAAAAAATACACCACAAAAAGGTACAGCTGTATCCATAATATTCTGTGGCTTTCAAAAAGACCCTTTTTCCTGGGTTCATTTCAGAGTCCACGTGACATAATGATCTCTCTTTCCAAGTCTCAATTCCTAATACATTGTTTTCCTCCCCAAGCTTCTCACTAAGAGATATATCCATCAGTGCACTGATTAAATTTTCCCAAGTGTCTCTGCAGGCAGCCAACTCTATTTTCAAAGAAATCCCATTACTTTTGAGCTGCATCTCAGAGGCACCACAGATTGTCATGGCAAAGCCCATGCATTCTGATGCAGCATTGCAGAAATTAATGTGGTGCCATGTCACTAGTGACTGCATGACACCCTATTCCAATTAAGTCAAGCAGATCATTATGGTGAGGAAGGTGCTCAAGCTATAATCCAGCAAAGGCTGATCCATAATGAATAGCATAACGCAGACATTGTTGCTATTTCAACAGGACCTCTTTCTGTTCAAATTAAACTAATTTCTCTCTGATGTCCAAATGAATAGTATGTCAAGAAGCAGAGGTAGTTCTGAAGTACAATTACTGTTATAATAAACAAGGCAAGAATATAGGCATTATCCTGACATTACCTTTTATAAATAACTTAACATTTTTTTCTAATTATTTGGCATGGACTTGGAAAATAGAAGAATGTAAAGAGGAAAATATACATAATCTCTAATTCATCAAAGAAAGTCTGTAATGGTTTTGATTAATTCCTTTCAGGGAAGTATTATTCCCTCTTTTTCGTGTATATGTGCATGTGTATTTCATAGAGTTGATGATATATATTAGTCTCTATGATTAGAAACTCTTAACATGATTTCATAATTTCTGTATTAAGAATGAAAACTAATTTTTTACCATTTCTGATACTGGAAATTTTGATTATTTGCTGTTTTTAAAATAGTTACAAAGATTTAACATCTACATATTTGAAATGAAGTCTTTGACTTTCTACCATACTCACTGGCCAGAACTTCCAGCATAATGTTAAATAATAATGGTGATGTTGGCTGTTTGTGGTTTGTTCCTGATTATAAAGGCAAAAAAAATTTGATGTTTCTTAAATATGATGAAAGCTGCTGATTTGAGTTGCTTAAAAGTCAAATAAGTCCTTTGAGTCCTAAGTTTTAAATATCAATAATGTAGAATTGAACATTAACATATTCTTTCACTGCTATTGAAATTATTAGGTCTCTACCAATTTGGTCTATGGGTATATGATGCATTATATTAGTAGATTTCCTAATGTTGGTCCCCCTCTACCAGAAGGAATACTACTATAGCATAGAGTAATAAACTTTCAATGAATTGTCAAAGTCATTTCCATACTGTTATTTTAGGATTTTAATATCTATGTTTATTGTTCTTGAGAGACAGCTGGTGTGGCAGGGTTATTTAGAGATACACTCTGTTCTTCTTATTCTGGCCTGTACAGGCAGGTTGCTGAAACTGGGGACAGGGAACCTATTTATGCCTATTATTCATTCTTATTTTTTCTTTACATCTTATCCCAACTGCAATAAGTGGGGGTTTTATTTTGTGGATTCATAAGAAATAAGTAAAAAAAAGTACTCATAAAGTACTTTTCTTAACCTCTCTTAAAGCACTCATTATACTCTTTATTTTATGAAAATTCTCTGTATATCTGCCTTCTGTTCTTGTATGAGTGGTTTGTGTCTTATATTCAAGAGTTTTTCAGTTCCTCCCCCTTAGGCGTGGTCCACCTAACCTCTCCTGTAAGGTCCCAGCAAAGCACTGCAATGGCAGGGAGGGAAATACACTTAGATGAGTAGTATCAACACTTTTATATTGCCAAACCAGCCCAGCAGTTAACGAAGGAGGAAAGCAAGGAAGTAAGAGGGATACCAAAATTCGGTGGTTATGTTCTTCTCTGAGTCTAGAAGGCAAGAGTCAACTTCCAAAGTCTTAGGAGCAGACACAAGCAGGGATGAGAGCTAAACCCTGAAACCAGCTCTCATGCACCTGCCCAGGTGCCTGCCCCATTTTGCCTACCTTGAATACATGCTTTTAAAACTAAGTACATTCGTTATATTCCAATAATCTTTAAAAATCCTTCCAATACTCATCTCAGGACATCACTTCAAAATGATATATTTCAATTGTAAATTCTTTCCCAGAGGAAAGCTTGCAAAATTAAGAACCCTCCAGGGGCTTCCCTACTAGACAATAAACCACTTGAGGACAGGATTTAGAGCTTAAGTATATTCTAGCTCCCACTGTACTATGCATGTGATTTAAACGTAACTAGTGTTTTTGGAATTAATTTACCCTTTTTTTATTGCAGTAATGTTATTGAGTAGTATATCCTCACTTGTTTGAAGACCAAAAGCAACTTCAAAAGCCTTTTAGCAAGCAAAGGTAGAATTACAACTAAAAACTTCATGGAAATTAATGGAAGAAATTATGACAAAAGTAAAAGGGGGAGCATAAGCACACCATTCATACTGGAATCAAAGTGAATGTTTGCCACCAGGGGAATAGTCCAGGTGATGACTCTTTGAAATACCTGGTCAGCTTTGCAGGCAGGGAGTGGTTAGTGGATATTGTTGACTTGCTGCTTCTGTGCAGGTATTAGAATTTCTTTGAAGGCAAAGTGAAAAGTTGTGTTCAATGATACCTTTCTCCTTTTCCTTAGGGTGTTAAATTCCACACTATTTGAAAGTTGGGAGATTGTTGGACCTTATCCTTCCTGGTGGGTTTTTAACCTACTGCTGTTGCTGATACAAGGCTTGAACTGCTTCTGGTCTTACTTGATTGTAAAAATAGCTTGCAAAGCTATTTCAAGAGGCAAGGTAAGTAAAATTCACCATTTCTAATATGTTCCAGATAATTACATTTCTTGGTTGCTCTGAATCAATGAAAACATCATTTATTATTTCAAATGTCCTCAAAACTGATTTTTTTTTTCAAAATTTAGCATAACTTCCTAGAAACACGAACTAAATTTTTATTTATTGTCTTCTGTTTAGTTCATTTTTTGAGTTGTAGCATTGCTGTACTGAAGATGATTCTCAGTGTTCTGCATTTATAATTTTAAATTTAATGATAATATTATTTGTTGTATTCTTTCTCTCCCGCTCTCTGTCTCCCTGGCCCTTTCCTTGTTGTACTTATACTGAACAGAAATTGAATAACTTCTTTACTTTTATGAGAAAGGTTGCTTGATGCAGTATGCCCATTTATGCCTTTTCCAATGAAACTTAGTTGAATCTCTTTGGTTAAAAAATGGACTCATGAGGCTGATTTGAATGAAGCTTCCTGAGCCTCAACCCCTCTATGTAGAGCAGTGACTTTTCTAGAATGTTCTCTATGACATTTTCTTATTTTCGTTGTTTGTTCTCTTCCTTCTGCCACCCTGGAAGGCTGGGAAGTGGAACCCTTTACATGTAAGTTTCTCACAAGTCCCTCTTTGTCCTTGTCCTGGGTGCCACATTAGCCTGCCTGTTGGAGGGGCACTCAGATGCTTCTGTTTCCATGCGTATTGTTCCATCTAATCTGTTGGCACTGGCTGGAGGCTCTAACTGAGTATGGCTCCCACCAGCTGCGAAGGGACACTGGGAACAGCTCAGTTAATGCCCTTGTGTATGAGCTTGCATTCTGCTAAACTTTGCATGATCCCACAGAGAAGGAAAAGAATTTTCTTCATAAGTGATTAACATGTTGGCTAAAAAGCAGAAGTAGACCAAAAGTGAAATAGGAGAAAGAGAACTACATTGGGGAGAGGAAACACGGTCCAGCATGGAGTACTGGGTATTAGCTCCTTTGCCTGCTCTGCCCTAGACCACAGAGCACTTAACTAACCATCTTGTTCTCAGTGAGGAAGACAGAGCTGACCCTTCCACAGAGGGGCTCAGGACACCTGGTCATGTGCTATGAAGGCAGGTCTCAGTGTCAGCTCTTATTATAGAAATCCAAAATATTTTTATCAATGCATTATTTAGAGGTGAAAGTGTTTTTTCCCCCCTGTGACCTCTTATTCTTTAAAGTAAGTATATATTTCTGTTTTTTAAAAATGCTCTGTTCTTATTTGGATACACATTAATTCCACACACACAATGCTGTCAGTAGGATAACATTAACTGAAGATATAAGGATGCTGTGGACTAGATCACTCATGTCCTCACTGCATTGCTATTTCCACCAGATATATTGCCTTCTCTCCAGCTTATTCCTCAACTTTATGAAGAGACAGTGATTAATTTTATTCCAGAGCTCAGGCTTCATAATATTTTAATTGCCATTACTGCTCACCTAGGACAGTATGATTCATGGCCATAGGTTATGGACTCATTTATTTGTGGTTTATTTTGAGACATTCTAAATTGTTCCTTTCTTTGATGGCAACATAACTATAGATTTTTCCCCCAAATGCAATTAAAAATAATCTTACTAATCATGCAAATGTAAATTAATCAGTCTCTGAAACTAGAGTTTTTCTTTCCTATTAGCAGCTTAATTTATGGCTAATGAATTTCTAAATGTAGTGGAGCCCTACTATAGTGCTGTCTTTGTGACCCGTGTTTCTTTAAGTTCAAGTATGCTTATAATCTAGTTGTTTTGATGTTTCAGTACCTTAATCTTCTTGGAGATGGTCCATGTGAGTTTAGCCTCATCTCAAGGGGTGTTGGAGTATGGTCCATTTTTACGCTATTTACTCAGTCATTTCTGATCCCCTCCCACTAACAGAGGTGATGTTCTCTCAGTACCAGTGGCTCTCCACTTGGAGGGGCACTCGTGGTCTAGTACATTCTCAAAATAGAAAGGTACCTTAAAGAGGCCACTGTGACACAGAAATCCATCTACATAACTTCATAACTCACTTTGTGACCCAACTGTATATCCAGGGTTTTCGAGTTGGGGAGTTATGGTGGTACAAAGGATGTGACGTGAAAAATGCCCCAGTTAATTCTGATATATTTCCCAGGAGACCTAGCAAACCTCCCCAATCCAGCTCCTAGAGAATCACAGGTGACTAGACTAGGGAAATTTCTATGAAGCCAGGCCACCAGGTCCCTATGTCCACCCCACTTAGAAAGTAAGTAAATGGTACTATTTATTACTCAAAGGTCTTAAGGCCTTTGGTGTAAAATGCTTACCATAATTTAGACTTACAGAGTAGGAGGTTTAAACTATTTTAATATTAAAAGAAGTAGAGTATTTCCTTAATTTCTCCCTAAATTAAGTCGTTGCTAGACAGTCTGATTTTTTTTTCATTCTTTACGGTAATGTATAGATTTATATCTGGTTTTTATATGACCATTCTCACTACCTAATGGAGGATTGAAAAGCCCTGGAATAATGGGAACCAGTTCATGCTGATTCACTCAATTTTCTTTGGGAACTATTTAAAACTAAACCTCACCCCCAGGTTCTCAAAATGCTTCCTACTGCCATTATGTATTATATAGTATATAAAACAAAATTTCTACTTAATTCTAGCAGACAGAAAAGAAATTAAATAATGAAACAATTCATTGCAAAGCCAAAGAAGAATGATGATTTGATTATCTGAATTAGCGAATATCTCCATTACTGTAGTTAATTGAGAGCTGACTTTAAATGATTCCCAAGGGTGATGGGATTCAACGTATAAATTGACTCATTTGTACTGTATTTCTGCACTGCCATTCCAGTAGTGCAGTAGGCCACTTTGCCGGTGAAAGTGGGACTTGTGATCTAGTACATTCTCAAAATAGAAAGGTACCTTAAAGAGCCCGCTGTGATAGGGAAATCCACCTACATTCCTTGATAACTGGCTTTGTCACTCAAATTGTGTATCTCCAGTAAAGGGGAGCTCGTTACTATGACAAAGTTTTTGTCCCCTTTGATTTTTTTACATTTGGATCTGTTTTCCTTCGCGTATAATGATTGCATGTGCTTCTGAGCATGCCATACTTTAATGATTCCTTAGGAGCTGGTTACACTCACCTTCTTGAATTCCACAGGTGTCCAAGGATGACCGAAGTGATATTGAATCTAGTTCAGATGAGGAGGACTCGGAAGAAGCTCCAAGGAAGAAACCCCACACTGCAACCACCACCAATGGGACCAGCGGTACCAACGGCTATCTCCTGACCGGCCCTTGCTCTGTGGATGATTAATTACTCAAAACTACAAGTCCAGAACAAAGTGAACTATTTGTTCCTGGAAGTATTTAATAAGTTGCAAATGCAGTTCCTTTCATAATATCTCAGCACCAGAAACAAAAATTAGGATTATCCAAGCATTTTGACTAGTGCACTGCCATCTGTCCTGTCTGTGAATGAAGAAGAATTATCATTCTCTATATGTAGGCATGCTGTATTTGTAATTGACACAAGGGAACAGTATTTGCATTTGTATTGTGTTAGAATATTATTTATTTTTTGTATTTGTTTATATATCTGTGGACAAAAGGCGGTTTCCTCTTTCCTTTTACTCCCTGAGCTCATGACAGTGAGGAAGATGTTCCATCTGCTTCGACTCCTGTCTACTGCTGCAGCCCCATTTGCTAGGAGCACCCACTTAACTTGTCTTAGGGCAAGCAAAACCCAGTGCAAGATTCCCCTACCTCTCCACATAGGTTTGCCTTCTTTGTGTCAATGCCCGGTCTCAGTGACCATTCCCCCAGCATATAGTGTACACAGGACAGGGTTTTTGTTGTCACTCTTCCTGGTCATTTAGCCGTTTAAATGAAAGGGCATCGTCATTGGAGGGCTTTTTAAAAATTGTTTTGTATTAGATGGCTTTGGAATAGACTTCATCTCTTGTGTGCACAGCAAGGATTTTTTCAGTGATTGTGGTAGCTAGTTGGGGATTCACCTTGTAAGTTACAGAGATCTTTTTATTCTGTATGAGGTCAGAGCCCTGGCTCTGGAGGAAGACATTGCTGAAGGTCTCAGTCACAGAGAAACCACTCTCACTCTCTGGAATTAGTCTCATGATCTGAGAAGAGCATAGAGAGAGCAGCTGATCACAACCAGATTCTACCATTGCCCCTGTGTCATGTCACGAAAAAGAGAAATCGAGTATATTTTGGAGCAGAAAAAAGAGTTTCAAGAGTTGGCAAAGGTCACCTCTGGTGCAAAGCACTTTATTGCATCTGCTTTCAAAGAAAGTGCCATATCTAGTATTTGAATTTGAAGTTTTATTTTTCTGAGCAAAATAAAGCCAATGGGAGAAAGACTCTTTCACCCTTTGTCTTTTCTCCCTAACATAATTCAGAAAGACTTGCCTGTTACTCGAGGAGCATTGCACTTTCATTTGCTTCTTTGGAGATTTGTTCACTTTACAGGCATTTTTTACTCATATGAAACTATTGCCAGAAAAACAAAATTCGACTGGAGAATGACGATATTGGCATTGAGAAAGACTACTGAAAAATAAGTTTCCACAGTCTCCTTCATGGCAGTGTTATTTATGTATAGATAAGAAAACCATACACACAAACCAAAGATTTTATCTCCTTCCTTCCAACTTTTAGTAAGGGAATAAAAAGGTATCATAAATACCTGCTTTATAAATCAAAGACCATCATGTAAAATGAGAGTTGAAAAGCACAGTGCAGTAACATAAGTGTATGAATCAGGCATAGTACAGACAACAGCAAAATACTAGCGAGTGCATGCACTGCTCAGAGCCATTCACATTCAGTTCCATTTTTTGAAAAAATAAATAAATAAAGCTTTGTGCTCACAATTTACGATCTATAGTTAAAAGAATGCTCACAATAACCTCACACTGTAATATTAAATATTTTCCCACCTTGTTACAAACTAGTATGTTTCTTGTTTGGTCCATAGTAATAACTGCAGAGGCTTGGAAATATGTCTGCCTGTTTGAAACACCATGAAACTGATTCTTCATGTAAAACCTTATTGTTAACAAAACAAGGATATGCTTAGGAGTGTAATTTGGGGATGGTTTGATTTTATAAGGCCAATATAAAATGTCAAAAGTACTTCTGAACCTCTAAGATGCAAATAAATAAAAAGTAACAGCAAGCATGTTAGGGCTGAAAATTTTTGAGAAGGTGAAAATTTATGTTCTTAAAAACTAAAATATGGCAGAGAAAAGTGGATGGTAGATTGCTTTAGTGTGCAGATCAAGTCCTCTCCATGGGTGAAATAAACCAGAGAACCACAGTGTGTTCACATTGGGGTTATCTGACACTCTTTAGCACAAAAGAACAATTTCAAAAGATCAGCTTATACATTATTAAGGAAGAGTTGCATACACAAGTAAATTGAGTCTATCCTTAGCAAAGACAAACCTAAACAATCTTTTGTTTTCCCCGAAAGTCATTTAGAAAGAGGACTGGGAATACTTAGAGCCTCTCTGAATGATGGCATCAGTTTAACCAAGTCCTTAATAGATCTACAGATTTTCATTTCATTTTACATTTTAGGGCAAAGAGTTCTTTTTGACTAATCAGAATGGTGTTTGTAGGCCTCTTGAGGTGAAGAATAATAAATCTCTGTCTACTGCTCTCCCATGGTGGCCTGTTAAGACTGAGAGAGAAAAATATCCTCTACCTGTGCCAGGCCGTAGTTCTGGAAGTGTATTTTGTAAACTCAACTGTAGGTTAGTGGAGTGTTGTTTCCATTAATTAACTTAGCCAATGTTGATATCTCCTTCCTCCTGGTCACATTCAAACTTTCCCAGGGTACTAAGTGTATGTAGGAAGGACTCTAGAAAAGATATACTTTATTCTCTAATGTTATATAGCTCTTCTAGATCTCTTAGTGGGGGAAAAAGTAGAAAATTGAGTAGAATTTTGGCCTTGGGTCAATAAATGGTATCAATGTGTGATCTATGTATGTATATGTATGTTTTAAAAAATGTGATAAAACCAAAATATCACTAATTCATCCTTATCCATATTCTTTTCATGAAAAGCATTCACTATGTACAATTGAAACTTTCTGCCTCTCAACTTCCTGTTCATGCTACACACACAGCTGAGAGTCGTCGAATCTCTTCAGTCTCTCAGCCTCAGAGCTAGATATTGCAGAATCTAGATGATAGAGAGCCTACAATCAGCAGACATGCCAAATACAGTTCTCATTCCTAAATTGAGTCCTATGAGTGTTGAGAATAAGGGAATAACTATCAGTATTTTGGGTTATTAAACTATGTTAGAAAAAACTGCATATGATTGCTGCTTCACCCCAAGATTTTATTACAGTGAAATCTAACTCCTGCTAGGCTGCTAGGTAATGGTGTTCTGAGGTACCAAGAGATAATGAAACACACCTGACAAAGGTAAACTGGGAAGAAAGGTTGGTTCTCTAAAGAAAGCAAGCAGTTCGGTGAGAGAAATTACTCTAGTGAAGTAAGATTAGATCACCTTTAGCCAAATGGTGATTGAACCTCAAAATGTCCAGTTCTATTGCCACACTTTCCATATATTAGAGCTTGGATTTGACCAAATTGAATACTTTCACCTTAGATAGAAGTAAAAAATGAGATTTTATTTCAACATACTTGAGTCTTTGCAAGAGCTCTTCATAAAAGAACATTATGGCCACCTGTGATTGTTCCCAATCTACTCGTGATTTTTTATTGATAGTTATTTTTATTCCTCTCTTGGAAATGTTAATACCAAAGTTGCCTGAATATTTGCGTATTTTTCTTAATTTGAAGTATAAAAAGTATATAGAATAAATCGAAAGGTGTTACAAGGTTCTGTTTATCAGTATGTGTGATGATGTCATTATGTCCAGAGAGGTTCAAGAAATCTGTTAGGGAACAAAAAGTTATATGTTTACATTTTATGTGCTATTTGGTTCTTAAGATTCCAATTAGCTTACTGTTTTTTCTTTGTCTCTGGTTGGTTCCTGCTTTGTTGATAAATAATAATAGCCCTGAAATGTTTCTAACATTCAAATAAGAAAAAATCAGGTCAAAGTCAGGCTCATGATAAAGTGATGACACGCACTTTCAGTCTCTATGTAACTTGTATGGAAAGAAAATGCAGTTAGCTCTAGTTATTGCATTTGCTGTCCAGCATTCTATCCAGGGAAGAATACTGTCAATATTCATAAAGAGTTCTTAAAGTCATGCAAAATGCAGCAGGATATGTTTTTAATGAAGATATTGTTGTCCCCAGAGTCAATTTAAGTTTCTCTTGGTAAAATGAAATTATGCCATTCTCTAATTACCTAATAGTAATTAGCACTGGTTCACACACTGTGGCCACATTTTAGTTCTTCAGTCATAATCCAGAAGAGAGTCCTCTGGTTTGCCGCTGTGTGCAGGGTCCCCTACTCTCCCCTAGGGGGCGCCCAGTAAATGCTGAGGAGACCTGTCCTCTTGCCCACTCCAAGCCTCTGAAACTCTTCTAATATATACTCAGAGGGAGCATACCTGGTGCTGGCTTTCATGGAGAAAATTATCTTAAAGAATATAAAACATCATAAGTATCTGTTGATAAGATCTGAAGACACCCAAAAGAGAACCATAGTATTTCCAGGTATTTCGAACTTGAGTTCAACCTGAAGCCTTTGAAAAGAACACGTTATTAAATGACCACAAGCTAAGACCTCATCAGATCAAAGAAATAAAAAGATCTCTAGCCAGGTCGCATATTGTATTGTGTCTCCAAAAAAACCGGCATTCTCAAGATTGTGCAGGAAATGATGGGAGGTACCTGTTAGCCTAAAATCTGTGTTGTTTATCTCATTCACTCACATTCCTTTCAGCCTCCTGGGACTCCTGATAAAAGGATGCCAAAATAGTGTCACTTTTCTGCCGTCAATTTCCCATAGCCTTTGGATCAGTTGTACCCCACTTCCTTTTCTGCCTGATGCCATTTTTCTTAAAAAGTGTCGTGTCCACATAAGCCCATTTCCCTGAACACAGGTCCATGAAAGGTTGGCTTCCTATGTTGGTGTATTCTGCATGGCCTGGATACCAGGAACAACAGCTGTTGGTATGATTTCTATGTTAAGTGGGAGGAAAAAGAAATTTTATAGAGATAATTTTGGGGAGTCTACAGTAATGTTTTAAATTGTCATTGTAAAACTGCCCTTTAAAAAGGAGGGCTTTTTCAAGATTAGTTGCCAAAGAGAAATTAGCTCTGTAATAGGAACAGTAATGTGATGATTCTAGAACTTCAACTTAGAGCTTCATTAATTTAAACATGGAACAGACCGTCCAAGTTTGATTCCCAAAAGTTTTATAATGCTGCTAGCTCATGACTCCCATCAGCTCTTCATTTTGCCCACATTATCAGTGACCTCAATAGCCATTTGTTGTCATGCAAGGGGGAGGTGGTTAGTTTTTGGATTTTATTTTTTTTTCAACTTGCAGTGAGAAATAGGGTAGGTGACAAAACCTTACTTTTTTTGTAAGACAATTCAGTGCTTGGGCATCTGTCAGAAGTGGAATGGTATACTGTTAGACAATTAGAATTATTTTATGTACTGTTGTGCTGATTTTTATATGAAAATATAATTATTCATTGTTGTTCTCTGGACACAATTGTTATTATGAGGATCATTTTACTTTGGAAACACTTTCATAATAAAGATAAGCATTAAGAGTGCAGTGTAAGTGCCCTTTTCTATACGCACCACCAGCTTGAGTTGGTGACATGCCACGGCTTCCTGGGCAAGAATTATTTCAGGGCTTACATCACCCTACTGGTTTCTTGCAGGCTCCTCAAATTCTAATACTCACTATGATGACTAAGTGAGAGTGTTATATGTTACATACATGTTATGTTGTCGAGAATTTAGCTGAGTTACTCCCCAGTATGGTTACCTTGGCATCTATTTTGTTTGGCCAACTGGCCTGCAGGGACCTGAAATTGACACCCTCGTGCCCATGCATGTCCTGGATAGCAGCCCATAGGATTAACAAGCAAATGTAAGTTCCTGATTGACCTCCCCAACAGCCCTTGGTGATCAACCGTCTCCCCTACCTCCCAGCACCTGTATGCCTACGCACCCTAGATGAGACCCCTGTGGGGCTTACCAAAACCCTGCTCTCTGGTTTGAATTGACTAATCTGGCCTCAGCCCAAGAACCCCAAAGCACTCCACTCACGGACCCTAATAAAGGTATGTGACCCCCGGTCCTGTCTCACTCTGCACCCTGCCTTTACCTCCCCATGTGACCTCTTGAGGCATGCCATGTATTTCCCCCAGGACCAGCGAATAATAAACTTGTGTATTGCAATTTCTTTTGTGATCTGTTGTTGAACCTCAGTTCACCCTGTGCTCCACTTAACAAATGTTCATTTAACAAAATCATGACATTTACATATCATATATATAACATATATGTTGTATCTCTTTGAAAATTAAACTATAAGAACTCAATATTAAATATTATGTAGTACTTCATTCTGGAAAATATATGATATTTAGAGATATCCGTTCGTATGTATCAGACTCTACAGATTTTCCAAACTATAAAAGAGGCACTTAGGACTAACAACTCAAAGGATAACACACACAACTGCCCCTCTCAGTATATGTCCAGCACACACCATACAAGCTTGGCTGACATGTCTTCTCTGGGCCCCGGCCCCACTTCGTTAGGCCTTTTCTCCCTCCTCATCTTTCCTCTGTCACTTTGTCTTCCCCAGCTGCCTCCTTCTTCTCCAGCTTATGTCATCTAGTATCTCAAAAGCCATTAAAATAGCACTGACATTCCACCAGACACACCACCACCACCACCAGAGTTATGAAAAATAAAGCAGACTCGCCATGGAAAATTTTATAAATATTTAACCACCCCAACAACAATCTGATTCCAAGCATGAATTGTTCTAATAAACTGCCAAAATTTCTCTGAGGCACAAAAAGATAGACACTAAGCAAATGCACCACTCCAGGAAGCCAGAGACTCTTCTGCTTCTGTAAGCACAGACTAACTCCACAAGCATCTTCCCACATAGCCACAGTGCAGCTCCGCTTCTCTCCAGGCCCCCTTCCTTGCTGCTGGGACACGTTCAATCTGCCACCTCCAACGTAGGCCCATGTTATTTCTGCCCTAATTCTGCTCCCACCAACACTGCACTTGCTTCACCAGGAGCAGTGGCAACAGTGCAACAACAGTGAGAGCTTGCAGAACAACCACGCCGGGTAGAGGGAGGGGACCAGATCTGATGGGCTGCAGGTGGTCCCTCAAAACAACCACGGTGACTGGGGCCTGAGCACCACCCCCTTGATTATCCCCAAAGCTGCTGTAGCACGAGGACACAAAAGTACCATTCCTAAACATTGAAGTAAAAAAATTATATAAAACCTCCATCCGTCAGAGTCCGGGCAGGAAACAGAAATCACTGTCAGATGGTTGAGTTGAAAAACTTCAATAAGCCCTAACCGGTTTGGCTCAGTGGATAGAGCATCGGCCTGCAGACTGAAGGGTCCCGGGTTCGATTCTGGTCAAGGGCATGTACCTTGGTTGCGGGCACATCCCCAGTCAGGGGTGTGCAGGAGGCAGCTGATCCATGTTTCTCTCTCATTGATGTTTCTCACTCTCTATCCCTCTCCTTTCCTCTCTGTAAAAAATTAATAAAATACATTTTTTAAAAAAACTTCAATAAAAGGACTACTTCCTGAGGCCTGGGTAGGATTATAAGGTCAAACACAGGAAAGTAAGGCACCCAGAGTCCAGCAAACGTGGGAAGCCGTTGCCACCCGTGGCTCTAACCAGAAGCCCGGAGAGCAGGCAGCACGGAAGGGAGGACACCCTGTGGGCATTGTAAACCTGGGTGGGGGGAATACCCTGGCATCTCTCTCTTCCTGCTTTTTCATGCCTCCTATTGGCTGAACTCAGAAAGCTGCCAGTGGGAGTGCAGGTGGCAGGGGTCAGGCCCACGTGCAGAGCAGAGAGAGCAGCCTGGAGCAAATGGAGTAAGCAGCAGAAGACGGATGGTATTCCAGGAGCTTCAGCAGAGCGTCACAATAAATGTTAGTTGCTGGTAGGATGTGTTTTTAGCCATTAGTGTTCCTTTGGCTAAGAAGCAAGATAGCATGAGGATGCACTTCATCTCTAACTCTGTGAGCTCAGCATGTCCCTGTCGTGGGTGCCAGTTTCTCTCATGGGTGCTGAGGGGTGTCGTGGCAGGCTCAATAAGGCATACCACCTATCCTACTAGCTTCCCAGACCTGGGCATGAAGGGCATCAGGGGAGGAAGATGAAGGACTGGGGCTAGAGAAGTGTCTACAAATAAACAGAGGAACTGAGAGGAGAAGGCTTGATGATCTGGAGACTTAATGAACAGAATTGTAAAAAGTGGGGCAAGAAGGTCTAAGCTCCAGCACTTGTGACTAAGTTTTGAAGCAGTTTCTTAGGCAAGAAGTTTGTTTCTTTTCCAACTTAATGAACAATGAAAATATTTATATAGTCAAAGATAACTTAAGCAACAAAGGCCCAGGTCCCTGGCTATACCATTCAATCAGTTAAAGCTATAACGAGCCTACTAGGTGCTGAGGATTGTTCTAGGCACTGAGGATAGAAGGAAGAATAAGACATATGGTTCTTGCTTTCCTGGAACTTACACTCTAGTGAAGGAAAAAAACAGACAAAGAAACAAAGAGGACTAGTTTGCTAGGGCCACCATAACAGCATACCGCATGCAGACTGGGTGACTTAAACAACAGAAATGTATTTACTCCAGGTCTAGAGACCACAAGTCCGAGATTAAGGCGGTCAGCAGGTTGGTTTCTTAAGTCCTGTCTCCTTGACTTGCCTTCTCAAATGTCTTCACATGATCTTTTCTCTACGTATCTGTCTGTGTCCTAATCTCTTTTGTTAGCAGTCTTATTGGACTAGGGCCCACCCTCAGGGCCTCATTTTACCTTAATTATGTCTTTTTATTCTTAAACACTGATAAAATTTTTATTACATTAATGTTTCCCAAAAAGGGACAAGACCAAGTTTCAAGGGTATCATAATTTGGCAAAAAGCAAAAATTCTCCATTTTCTGCAATAAACACTGATTCATATGTTCAATTTTATTTCTGGGGATTTTAGGGATATGCACAGAGAATTCATAAATGGGAAGGTACCTTAATCACCTGTTTTAAAATTGTTTTATTTATTGAGATGACATTGGTTAGTAAAATTATATAGGTTTCAAGTATACATTTCTATGATACATCATCTGTATATTGCATTGCTAATTCACCATCCAAAGTTGCATCTCATTCTGTTACCATATACTAGTATTTGGCCCCTAAAATGCTTTACCACCTCCCCATTATTCATCTGTTTAAGAGCCTCATCTTCAAATAACAGTAACCTCCTGGGGAGTGAGAGGTTAGGACTTCAACATGAATTTGGGGGATACAATTCAGCCCACAATTCAAGGAAATTTCACATGGTGACAAAAGATTAAAGTAATGAAGAAACAAGGGGGTTGCAAGGAACTGCTAGGACTCTTCAGATTGGACAGTCATAGACACTTCCCAGACAGATAAATGATTTGAACTAAGAACTGACAAGAGCAGCTTGGGGAGGATCTTGGGTGGTTGCAGGTCCCTGGGAACCTGAAACACTAAGGCTCCATGCTTGTAAGTTCAAGAAGAAGCCAGAGGCCAATATGGGTGAAGGAAAGTAAACAATGGAGAATGCAGGTAGTGACATTTGAAAGATAGGAAGGGACAGATCATAGAGGGCCTGTATCCCACCGGTGAGTTTTAGGGCATGAGTAACAGGAAACTGTCAGGGATTTAAGCAAGGGATAGCATCATTTGATTGGTTGTCCTCTTTAGTAAGAAGATTAAGAACATGGGCTAACTTATGTCCATCCTAACCATGACTGAAAAAAAACAACCAACTTGGAGTGGCTCATTGGTGACCGCAGGGGTGGTGGGCATCACATGACAAGGCAGGATGATGGGTACATGTGTATTGAAAGAAATAAAGGACTAAGTGTTACTGAGGATTCAACCCACAGACCACAATGTAAGTCAGGATGGAGAATGAGAAGTAACAGGTTTTGCTGTGATGATGCTGAGACCTGGGACAGGAAGAGCCTCTAAGTTCCTTCAAGGAAAGTAACTTGAAAAAATATGACAAATTAGCAATAATCAGCCAGAGGAGAACCTGAGTGAGAAGGCAAACTTCCTGGCTGAATATAGTTCTTTTTGTTGTTACTGTTAGCACCTCTTTCTGTGTAGTTCAAAGGCATCTATCTCAAGGACTGTGAATTGATGGATGATTGCAATTTCCAAAGCACCTCTCTGGAGGAAGCGAGCATCCAACAATAATGCTTGCTTCGTAGGTTGCATAACTCCAGGTTGCACCTGAGTGAGCCTGCCTGATTTAGCATAGCACTACCCAGCACAGGGAAAGTAAAATGAAAAGGAGAAGAAACCTTAGGGCTTTCCTACTAGATACGAGTCACTGTGCTAAGTGCAGAATTGTCTCAATTGAGCCATCCCTAAAAGGGTGATAAAACTGAACTCTTTCTTCACAGCAGTGATGTTCTGTAAAGTTACCATGAGCCATGGCTCCAAGAAAAAATACAGGGTTAGGTTCCTGTGAGCCTTCGGACACTTTTTCATCTACTAATCAATACATAACCTTGTTTATATATACTTTTGTTTAAAGACACTTTATTTAACATATATTGTAAATGCATTAACATTGAACTCACAGACAACAGCACTAGAACACATGCCTGAACAAAGCTTGATTGAGCTAATTCTTAAATTTCCTGAAATTTTGCAAGATGTTATTAAACCACCATTATTAAACACGAGAGGCCTGGTGCACGAAATTTGTGCACTGGTGGGGGGGCGCATTCCTCAGCCTGGCCTGTACCCTCTCACAGTCCAGGACCCCTTGGGGGATGTCTGCCTGCCGGCTTAGGCCTGCTTCCCCAGAGATTGGGTCTAAGTCGGCAGTCGGACATCCCTTTCACAGTCGGGGACTCCTTGCTCCTTATCGCTGGGCTTGCTGCTCCTTAATGCTGCCACAGAGGCGGGAGAGGCTCCCCGCACCGCCACTGCACTTGCCAGCCATGAGCCTGGCTTCTGGCTGAGTGGTGCTCCCATTGTGGGAGTGCACTGACCACCAGGGGGCAGCTCCTGCATTGAGTGTCTGCCCCTGGTGGTCAGTGGCAATCACCAGTCTTTCTGGTCGTTCTGCAGTAAAGGTCACTTAGGCTTTTATTATATATATTATATACCTACGATTTAAAATTATATTTAAAAATGTAATACTCAAAAACATCTCTTCCTAATTATTTTCCCACATTTTACTATCTGGACTTTTGAGGTATTCATACAATATAATGAAAATACTATGTAATGGTGACTACTGTGCATTTCTTCCCAACTCTGTTCAGTGACATTACACTGGTAGCTTGAAATCTGACATGGTGGGAGTATTTACTTCATGGATATTGACAGAAGCTGCAAATCAAGGTTTTGTTTGTTGAAAGAGCCAGTTGTTAAACATGTAACAGAACACCACAGTCACTCATAACCTATTGATACAGAAACTATAGCTCATAACCTATAGATACAGAAACTATGGCTCAGAGAAGTAATTTACCCAGTCAGCAAGCAGTAGAGTTGAGATTTGACCCTAGACCAGAGTGATTTCAAAACTTATACGTATCTTCCTGGTATGTTCTGCTTCTTCCAATGTTTGCACTTATTTCTGAAGACTTGGTCTACCCAGATTTCTACTGCATTTGAATTCTCCAATGGTTTTCTTTCCTTTTCTACCTTCTTTAATTTTTCCTTCAGATCTTATATTTTTTACTCCTTTAGTTTTTATCCTATTTTTCCTCTTTTCAACATCACATTGCTTAGTGCTATAAGCCATATCAGTTGCCCTTCTTAGGGAAGACCCTCAATAAATCTAATACATTAATGATTGATTCTGTTTTCCAAGTTCACTACATCATTCCCCACTTAACCCACTGGGAGCTTGCAAGGACACAGGTTTAAAAGGAATCAACTCAAGCAATTCAATAATTAAATACACTGCAGACTAGAACAATGGAAGATATATGGGTAGTGGAACTAGTAATTGAAAGGTTTGGGTTTTAAGAATAGGCTGAAAATCTCAGAGGAAAATTCTCTTTTGGGTGGGTAAGGGATGGTATGCTACAGAGTGAGGAAGTTATAGGAAAGGAAATGGCAATTACCAGCCCTAGTTTTTTGAGTCACAGCAATTAATTACCTTCACCAGGATTAAGCTCTTTGCTCCTGTTACTGTCCCAGGAAACTAGTAACGATTCTTTAGTAAACTAGTAAGCAAGTAATGTGTAGGATGCCAGGCCATTTGGAGCCCTCTCACCAAAAATTAGTTCAAAAGGATCTTTAGAGTTTTTAAGAGTAATTAGTGTCTGGTTTTTTGGGTGTTTTTTTTTTTTTTTTCTTAGTTGAGGGTACTAAATGGTTCATAGAAAAGAGCCCATACTATACTTACAGTTATATAATTTCATTTCTTAGTTATATCACTTACAAGTCATTTCTAAGAATGTATAAAACAGTTGATACTATGCTAGCTAAAAACAGAATCACAATGATAATTAATTCAATAAAATGTACATCAAAATTAAGTCAAGACACGTATTGAGCACCAATTCTCTGAGCCATTACGTTAGGCACTGTAAGAGATAGAAATAAGTGAAAGGCAAAGCTGCTGAATTGAATGGGTTTTCAGTCTAGTTAGAGAGGCCGGGCACAGTGGCGGTTATTTTAATGGGTCAAGGTAGCTCTAAAAGAAATTATGATTGTTCTGTTATGCAAATCAAACTTAGTGATAAAGGTAAAAGGTTTCTGAAAACAGTAATTACTCCACAAATATAAGACACTAGAGGCCCAATGCATGAAATTCATGCAAGGGACTCAGTAGTTCCGGTTGCTCGGCCCTCGCAGCCCTGGTTTCATCTGGAAGGTCGTTCTGCTGTTCAGCCTAATTAGCATGTTAGCTCTTTATTATATAGGATTATTATTATCATCATATATATTGTTAAGATAGTAATTGCTAGAAAGGTTCAGAAAAGAGAGATTACTTGAGGATCAGATGAGAAAAGATTTCAAGGAGAAAGTCAAGAAGAATAGGTAGGATTTGGACAAGTCCAGTGGGAAGAGAAAGGGCATAGTGTGAATCAGTGAGTAAGCCACTTAGCAGCCCCCCTGGCTGTTGGTGGCCTGACCCCTATCACCTCCCACTCCATGCTCCTCTCTCTCCATGGCCTCTCTCAATCCCACTCTCAAGTCTACAGTCTCAGAATGGATCAAGCCATAATATGATATGTCTCTGGTGCATATCCATGCTGCTCACTCTGCCTCCAAGGCCTTTTCCCTCTTCTCCATCTAGCTAATTCTTCTTTGACCTTCAAGACTAACGTAAGAATCACTTCCTCCTAGAAAGCTTCAGTCTCTTGGAATGTAGTGCTCTTCTTGGAGAAAAAAAGGTATAATCATTTCACTCCATCAGAGTACTTATCACATTCCTCCTCCACTTGATTGTAACCATCTTGAGGACAAAGACCTTGCCTTTTTATAACTGGACTAGAGGCCCAGTGTACCACATTTGTGCATGGGCTGTGGGGTCCCTCAGCCCAGCCTGTGCCCTCCCACAATCTGGGACCACTCGGGGGATGTTCACTTGCCGGCTTAGATAGACATCCCTCTAGCAGTCCGGGGCTCTTGCAGTCCAGGACCCCTCGCTCCTTACTGCCCGCCTGCAGCAGAGGAGAAAGAGGCTCCTGCCATCGCCGCTGTGCTCGCCAGCCATGTGCCCAGCTTCTGGCTGAGTGGCGCTCCCAGTGTGGGAGCACACTGACCACCAGGGGGCAACTCCTGCATTGAGCATCTGCCCCCTGGTGGTCAGTGTGCATCATAGTATTCAGTCAATTTGCATGTTAGGGTTTTATTTTATAGGAGGAAGATTGTTAGCTACCACATTGACTGCATAGTAGGCACTCAATAAATGCTTACAGAATGAATGTATTTATTTACAGAAATAGGAGCTTCAAGAAGATGAATAAGTTTTGGAAGAGGAAAATTAGCTGATTTTTACATTTTGAAACTGAGCTAATGAGAGTTCATTCATGTAGAAATGTCTACCAAAAATTATAAAGATGGGACTGAAACTAGGTACCATTATCATTTCTTCCTTTCTTTTTCAGATAAGGAGACAGGTGCACAAAGAGAATAAGAACCTTGCTATGGTCTCAGAGCCAGAAAGCAGTTACGCAGTTGACTTAATCTGAGCTTTGAGTCATTTCTCTGTTTCCTACTAAAGCAAATCTTGGGAAATTCCCACATTAGAGGGATACAAGGATGAAGATATGCCAGCAAAGAATACACTGATAAAGATAGGAAGAAATACAATGATAATGATAATGATGACCTTCCCTTCTGCCTCTTTCTCTCTTCCTTTCCTTCTTTTCTCTTGCTGAACTCTTCAGCCCCAAAACCTGTGATGGGACAGAGCGGGGCAGATGTCAGTGTCAGGTGAGGGAGTCCTGGTTGCCCAAAGTGGGGTAACAGAGGCCAAATGGGATTGGGGAGGCATCTGCAGAAGACAACACAGCATGGAGAATCAGAATGGGGTGATAAGCATGTCCACACCAGGGGGCCAGCATGAGGTATGGAGCCTGAGCTGGGTGATGAGGGCATCTCTGCAGACGAGCAGCCTGGCTAGGGAGACTGGAGCATGGAAAATCAGAGTGGCAGCAGGGGAAACTGGTTACATGTAGGGGGATGGATTAAATATGTAAATTTGAAAGCCAGTTTCTCACTATTAGAAAAGGGAGTTACAAATATGGAGGAAGAGAAAACTGAATGAATTTAGAAGTATTTAATTAAACTTATAGGTATCCATGTAAACTATGATTTTCAATATCTAGAGAGCTATCAAAATATAGATGTGAGTGTCTATCTGTGCATATGTAAATGTTTTTATACACCTCAGGGCCTAAAACCAGTGACTCCCTAATGAGAACATCTAGTACCCCAGATCCTGGTTTCTAAATCCATTTTCCACTAAAATGACCCAGGGCTCTTTGAGAAAGTGGCTGATTCAGGGCTGAGGCAGGAAAGCACAGGCTAGGATGGAACATCTTGTTGGACCAGCAAGCAAGAAAGAGCTCAAACTTGATGGGAAAATGGTGTAAGGATACAGAACAAAGTTGAAGGGACTCTCTCAGGTCAAATGTAAGATATTTTGTGCACCAAAATTACATTATGTAACAAATTATAAAGCCCTGAATAAAATGGGAAAACAGTGAGTTCATACATATTAATAAATGAATAAACTGAAAGTTTGATGAGGAACAAGGTGCTAGCGTAGCTTCAAGATAATAAAACATTTATTAACCACAAAGGCAAAAGTAGTAATTTTACAACAAAGAAGCCTGACAGACACCGTCTTAATCAAGAAAACACCATCAGTCATGGGACAAATGAAATCATGAGTCACTTGATTGGATGCAAAAAGAAAGTAGCATCACTTCTATGACATTCTTGCCAGAGATGCATAACCTGAATCTATTCATGAGCAAATACCAGATAAATGCAATTGAAGGGCAATCTACAAAATGATTAACTGGTGATCTCCAAATATGTTAACAGCGTGAAAGTCAAGGAAAGACAAAAGAACTGTTCCAGAGAGGAGGACACTAAAGAGATATGACAACTGAATGCAAGGCATGATGCTGAAAGGGACCCTGTTGCTGTGGAGAACATAATTAGGACAATTGGTGGGACTGAGGAGTGAATGGTAGTAATGAATCAGTGTTAAATTTCTGCTTTTGGTGGTTATATGGTAGTTTTGTTGGAGAAATTCCTTGTTTATAGGAAATATACACTAAAATATTAAGATGTGAGAAGAAAATTTGTGCATTGGACTTGCAGTTTGTAATTTTGAGATAATTTTTAAATCAATATATATTTGTTTTCAAAACCCTAAAAATGTCTCAAATGAAATTTTCAAATGTTTAGATGCATAAGGTCTATTTTGTAAATGAGAATGCCATCTTTGAGTTCTAAGAGCCATAAAGTAATACAAAACACCTCAGTCTATTAAAGGGAAATTTAGTGAAAGGAGAAAATGCATTAGCTGAAACTTGAGAATTCTAAATTGTTTGATGAGTAGAATAGTTATAGTAGTTTTTATAAGTTTTTGGACTACAGTAGTTGTATTTTTTAGTATTTTATATGTATAATTATCTTTAATAGTGCCTTAATTTATTATGCAAAAAATAATTTAAATGATAATGATAACAGTAATAATAGCAGCTAGTTTTTACTGAATATTTACTATATATGGTCTGTTATGAGGTACTTGTTGTTATTTCTTTCATTTGACGTTAGGAAACTGAACCTTAAAGGAATTAAGAAATTTCCCCCCAAATTGGTACACTAATGTATAATGTAGCCAATTTTTGAATGCACATTTTATACACTCTGAAGCCTAGGCTATTAATTCTTGCCCTGTAGTGCCACCCATGGAAGCCACAGAGAAGGGAACCACAAGTAGATACCAGAAACCTGGGCTTCATTCTAGATCCTCCTACTTCCTTCATTGTTTACTCCCAATCCAATCCATCACCAAATCCTATTGGTTCCATCTTAAAACTCTACCCCTCCCACTTCAAGTTAAGACCTCACCATTTGTCTCCCAGTTCCTAGCAACAGGCTCCCACCTTCCTGATTCTTATCTCATCCCTCTCTAGAGCCTTCATACCACTCTTCGTGATCAGTCTGAAAGACACATCTAAATATTGCAAATGTGTTCAAAATCCTACCTGAAAATAGACCCCTATGTGGCTCCAATTACATTTGGGTAAAAGTAAAAACATGGCACCCAAGGCTTCTTGTGTCTGGCCTCTGTCTGTCTCTCTAGCCTCATTAACTATAAGGTCCCAAACAAACTTTATGCTCAAGGCACTCTTGAGGGATTTATAATCCTCTGAATATACCAACACACACTCTCTTATGCCAGACAATTAATAGATGCCCTTCAAGCCTCAGCAAGTGTGACCATCTCTTGCCAAGGTTTTCTGGCATTCTCCCCTTCCCCAAGCAGGCTGAGATGAGTGCCTCTTTGGAACTCCCCTCACATTCTGTAAAGGCCTCTGTTATATAACCTATCACAGTGTAATGTAACCTCCTTCATCACATTGAGCTCTTTGAAAGAAGGGATCTGCTTCCTCTCTGTATCCCTCATAATGCCTTGATCAAAGATGATGGCCTCTGTGACCTCACTGAATAGTGAGAGAATGAATGCATAGAAGTCAATGAATTATCAATTGTGCAAAATGTTACAGAAAGGCACAAACAAAATAAAAGTGATTTTTCCAGAAAACCTGTACAAAGAATTGTGGGGAAAGCTGACTAAGAGGTTAAAATTTGAGCAAACAGACATGGGGGGAAGATTTTTAATAAGTACACAGAGGGCTGGTTGACTAAACTAAGTTCCTAGTAAATAGTCTTTATATATTGTGTGTCTTCAGCCCCAGGGGTGTGCAGTGGCTTTAAAAAATACATTAGTTTATACTTTTGAACAAGTGATACATGCATATTATATAAAATTGCAAAAATGCTATAGGAAATAGAGTGAAGAGAAAGCTGCCTCTCCTCCCCATGCCATCCGCCAGGCCCTCAGCTCCTGCCACAGAAGGAACTAGGATAAATAACCACTTGGAGTGCTTTTGTTTTCTCTCTAAGATCCCATCTCCATAGTCTGGCAGTGATTTATAGTAAATAACTATAAACCGATGATTTATAACATAGATGTATAACCAAGATGGAAAAGGCAAATAAATCCTGTGGTGGCCCTTTATTTACATATGCAAAAATGCCTGGTGACTAAAGTGATTCTATACTACACATCCCAGTGTGCATTTTAATTAAAATCCCTAAAAGTTGTCCTAGTGAGCTTAGAAACTGTTAAGTAATGGCACATGAATATTAACATAGGTGAGCAAATGAAGATATAATGTAATTTAGACGAATCTGTATTTGTAAAATATCCTTGTTCTTATGCTTTTCTTGGAAGGTAAAGCCATAGATCACCGTTGTAGGATGACTTGATTGTTAATTAGTTGTCCATTTGTCTTCATTTCCTAGGGCTTATTAGGGAAAAGTCAATTTATGCTAATTTGTTTTATGCAAATTAGTCTATTTGATTTCATTTTTATTCTCCATTAACACCTGGAGATTTTATATTAATGTATATGAAACTTGAACATGCACAATGAAAATCCAACCCTAATCCACTGAATACAGGGCTGGTTTGTATATATAAAGTAAGCTTATTATGGCCATTTGGACTTTGATTTAAAAATCAGGTAATTTTTATGCAGCAGAAAGTGGTAAAAAGCTCATTTTGTGCAATTTAAAAAACTACAATGAAATTCGTGAAATGAGCATAAAAGTTACTTTAGATGCTGCAAATTAGGCTGGCTGTTAAGAATAACAATATCTGTGTGTGTGCCCACTGCTCCTACTACACTTTAAAACACCCATTAGTGGTTCTAAATTAGATATATATATATATTTTTTCCTGTCCTGAGGCTTTGGACAAAGGTACATTTTAAAATGTATATATGCTTTAAGGGAAAGTTTTAAAAATGTATCTTCCAGCTTTGAAGAGAGATGGAAATGAAGGAAATTAATTACTGTAGCAACCAGAGACTAAAAATAAAAAGTGATTTGGCTAGAGTGAGATTGCTTCTACATTTCCCCTGCGGGTGATTGGTGGGGGTGATGTCATGTCTTGTACATACTCTCTGAAGCTCTCACATGCTTGAAATGGCAGCAGAGACCAGACTGGTCTTCTGACAGATCAAACAGGACAAGGACTAGATTTCGTCCAGTTCTCAGAAGTGGGATGACCTTGGGAAGATATGAAAGATGTGTCCTCCACATTAAAGTTTGTCCTGGAAAAAGAGTGCTTGGAAGGTGTGGTACACTGGCCCCCAGCTGCTTTGCCTGACCTTCTAACCCCTGGAACCCAGCAGCCTGGCAAAGCCACCTGGCTCACCCTGTCCTCTGAGCACTGGCCAGCTGCCCCAGGCCCAGGTGCTGTCCCTTTACATTCCTTGTGCTTTGGATATAGTGAAAATTCTCTTAGATGCCTTCGGTAAACTTTGCAGAACCTGGCTCATTTTAGACTCTGCCTTTCCTAAATTTATTCTTAGCACTAGGTCACTCTCTGATTTTATCCTTGGTCCCAAGACTCTTTTTGCCTCCTCTGTCTATATCTTTTTAACCAACAAATCTCCCAGAAAGTTCTCTAAGTGGTCTCATGGGATTCTTGTGATTCCTTCTCAGTTTCCTGCTTGTCAAGGCCATTTTTAATCAGAGTCAGAGACTGCCAAGTGCATTTGAGCCATTTCCCATTTTAGAGT
The DNA here is from genome assembly GCA_026230045.1 of Corynorhinus townsendii. NCBI lineage: Eukaryota > Metazoa > Chordata > Mammalia > Chiroptera > Vespertilionidae > Corynorhinus > Corynorhinus townsendii. Next base: position 49,511,203 of record JAPDVU010000005.1, on the reverse strand, counting down.
TCCTGTCCGGTAGGTCACACTTATCTTCCCTCTCAGTGTTTTGAACTCTGCTTCCTGAGAACGGAAGCTATAGGCCTACCCACAAACAACGTTCCCAGTCGTGTCAATGGAGAACTAGCTAATGGGATCATTTTCTCATTAGTATTGAATTCAATCTAATGAAAACAATTATTTATTAAACATTTACTGTGTTCCAGGTACTTTGTGAGTAGAGTGGAGGCACACCATTAAATAAGTAATTTCAACATAATGGGATAAATAAATCAAAAGAGGGGTGCATAATAGATAGCAGGACAAAGGCAAGAGTATGCTTACTGTGTCTATGGAAAATGACAAAAGCTGGACATTAGAGATTTTTAAAAATTTAGCTAAGCTAACATAAAGGCATAAGGACTTCCAGGTAAGAGGCACAGCATTATACAAAGGCCCAGAGATACGAATAAGGCCTGCTGTCAGCATTTTACATATCAGTTCTCCATTTTTAAAAATAAAAGTTAGCATAACTGTTATTCTTTTTAAAATGTTTGTCTTATTTGCTTTCTAAATCAATAATTTTTTTTTCAAATATTAAAATTACACAGAAATGTGAGGGACCTAGAAACTGAGTCCTCTATACTCCCAACCTTCAGAGATAAGCTATTGTCTGTCTAGTTTATGTGCATCTAGATTTGTTTTTCTTATACATGAACCCAACTGGAATCAGATTCTTTTGCAACTTATTTTTAATTCAGTACATATAGCTAAATGTTTTATATTCTGTCCTCATTTCTTGGGTGTTTTGTGCCCCATTGTTTGGGTTGGTTGGCTGTGCAGCATCGTAATTAAACATGGAAGCACTGGAGTCAGATGAATCCCAGCCATGCCAATACCAACCATGTGACTTTGGTTAAGTCACTTGATATCCCATGCTTCAGTTTCCCTATGTGTATTATAAGGATCAAAATAATATATATCTACCTCAAATGATTGCTGTTATGATTAAATAAGTTAATATTTGTAAAGAACTTAGAATAACATCCAGCAGATGGAAATCCTCTATAGGTGAGCCTGTATTATCATAAGGTATTTATTTAACCAGATTCCTATTTAATATATAGCTGTTTAATAAATAGCCTTAATTTAATGCATGTGCTGTTTCCAATTCTTTGCATTCTTTGGCTACTAAAGAAATTTCCAAGCCAAGTTTTGAATTGCTCTTAGCCTCTATTACATTTGGGCTCCTGTTTCTTACTAACATACCGATACTCAACACTCCCTTATAAGCACTTAACAGATGTGTACTTGTGTTGTTGACTCCCTTGGAGGCTGCCCAAAATAGGATGGGTGGGGTGCAGTGGAGTGGCTTCCAGGCCAGACCCCACCGAGTCCATTGCAGGTTTTCTTTCTGCAGAGAGACCATGCCAGGAAGGCCAGTGCTGAGCATAACTGGGAAAGGAAGCAGGAAGATTGGGATCTGAGAGGTCAAACAGTAACTCAAGCTGGAGGCCTGGACTGGAAAAAAGCCAGAGAATGAGTGCAGGCCAGAAACATATGTCCAGAAAAAAAACAACTGAGGACAGAGACTCAAAGGGATGCCTTGGGCACCAAATTTTTTAGAAAACAGGTCTAGTACACCTTCTTGGAGACACTTCCCTAGATATCGTTCTCATCCACCTCTAGATACAAATAAGGTGATGTTAATATTAAGTCCAAAGCCACAAGGTTTTTCTCCCCCTTGCTCAGATAGGGACTTGGCTTCCTTCTCCCAGGCTCCCTGGACCCTTTCTGGGAGTCGGGCGGGGGGGGTGGGAGGGGTGTTCAGAGCGTTCTCACATGGACAAGGCCAAATTTACTTAGGTTGGCCTGCTCTAGACTCCTTGCCAAGATGCCCTTGCCAACCACAGCCTCGGTGCTGGAGACACCGTGGGGAACCTGCTCTGCTGCTTCCACCTCCCTTGGCCTCCACCACTGGGGAGGGGTGCTTCGCTGTGTTCTTTGGCAGAGCACATGTAGGATGGGATGTGGGGTCAGAGGGTAGAATGACCCTGTCTCCAAATCTCCACATCTACATCTAGACTCTCTGTAAGTTTAATTCCTCTTATTTTTCTCCCTAACCTCAATCTTGATGGAGTTCCAAGTATGTCCCCTGAGGCTGAGCTGGGGAGAGGGAGAGGATGACAGGTATCAGCCGCCCCCTCCAGTATCCTTTCTCCCATATCTCTGTAGTCACTCAAGAACAAGTATTGACTGACCATTGTAATAGACTGGATGTAAAACTACTTCCAGTTCTCTGCCCTTTTCTTTGCCCTTTGTAATGAGACATTCAGCTCCTCCCATTAAGGAGTGGAATTTCCCCACCCCAGTGATTCTGGGCAGGCCTGTGACTTGACTGGCTTTGGTCTGGCTGAAGTGAGAGTATGTCTGTTCCTAGTCTGAGTTCCACTCATTCTTTTGGCTCCTCCTCTGCCATGCCCCGAAAACAGCCTGGGTTAGACTGCTGGTTGATGAAAAAAAAAAAAAAATGCTTCAGCCCATAACCAGCCCAGAAGAGCTGCCCTCCCTGCCAAACTCAGCCCAAATCAGCAGAGCTGTATAGATGACCTGCTTTTTCACAGGAGTGAGGTAGAGAAGACCAGAAGAACCAGGGGGGTAAACCAGAATTGTGAATTAAATCAAGCCAATGTCATTGGGTTTTCTGTTTAATATATAGACTTATTGTGACAAGAAATAAATGGTACAACCCCCAAAATGAAAAAATTTTTCACATTCAAACATGATTCTAAGAAACTCAACAAATAGCCAAACTTTATTATTATTTTTAAATTTATCTTTATTGTTGAGACTATTATAGATGTTCCCTTTTCCCCCCCATTGATCCTCTCCAGCCAGCTCCCACCCTCCATCCCCCGGGCATTCAGCATACTATTGTCTGTGTCCATGGATTACGTATATATGCATGTAACTTCTTTAGTTAATCTCCACACCCCATCCCCACTTCCCTCTGAGATTTGTCAGTCTGTTTCATGCTTCTATGTCTCTGGATCTATTTTGTTCATCGGTTTATTTTGTTCATTAGATTCCACATATGAGTAAGATTATGTGATACTTGCCTTTCTCTGACTGGCTTATTTTTTAAAATATATTTTTATTGATTTCAGAGAGGAAGGGAGAGGGAAAGATAGAAACATCAATGATGAGAGAAACTCAATTGATCAGCTGCCTCCTGCACGCCCCCTACTGGGGACCGAGCCTGAAACCCAGGTATGTGCCCTTGCCAGAATTGAACCCCGGACCCTTCAGTCCCCAGGCAGATGCTCTATCCACTGAGCCAAACCTGCTAAGGCCTGACTGGCTTATTTTGCTTAGCATAATACTCTCCAGGTCCCTCTATGTTGTCTCAAAGGGTAAGAGATCCTTCTTTTTTACTGCTGCATGGCATTTCATGGTGTAAATGTACCACATCTTTTTTATCCACTTGTCTACTAATAAATAGCCAAACTTTAATTCTCAGTCTAGATTGAGCCAGGACAGCTCAGCCCTTTCAACAGTCTGGGAGATATTTCCATGGGGCAGATGGCCATGAGGCCTGTGGGAAAGCTCGTCAGCCTGCTGGGAGGGACAGCTAAAGAGTAAGTGTGCTACCAATCTGCATGAGGGCCATAGACACCACAGTAGGTGTGTGGTATTGAAACGGGGAAATTAAATTGAAATGCGTGATTTTCCTCTGAGTAGGATGCAAAGGTGACTTCCTTCCTGGGTCCTTGTCCAGGTGGATTCGAAGAATGAAGCTACGGATCAAAAGGTGGTATAGGAAAAGGTGGAAATCTATTGGGAAACAAGCACAGACTCCCACGTGGGGAGGGGGAGAGACCCACTAACTCCCTCTTTCCTAAAACTAATAAAGGTTGCGGTTCTTTGTGCCCTGATATTGGCCCTGATTGGTCACTATAGCAGCTTCAGAGCTCAAACCCCGTGTGGGGTTCCTCTCTATTTCTCCCCCTCCTGTGGTAGAATTCTTTATTCTCTGTGAAAATCTTTTTCTCTTTCTCCCTTTTGTTTTCTACTCCCTGTGGCTTTCCCCTTATCTTCTAGTATCTTCCTCTCCCTTTAGGCTGTGGCGCCTTTAGTTCTTTGTGAAAGTATGCCTTTTGGCAGTTCCTAGCCCTCCAGCTTTGCAGCCCTCCCCCATAAGCACCCTAATTCCTAAAACTCCCTAAACTTGCCTATTTTACCCCTAAAAACTCCTTTCAGAATGATGACATTTCTTGTGGAAATTGGCAAGGGAGGCCAATGTCTCCATTTTGAACTGAGACCAAATGCAGCAACAATCAGGGGGAAAACACTGAGATGGCCCAGGCCACAGAACCAAGGCTCCAGCCGTTTTTATCTACCAACTCTGAGGGCAGGGGAATCTGAGTGACATGTTCTTAACCTCAGTTTATAATGTCTCCACACATCTTTCAGTATTCCTGGTAGTCTTCTCCAATTCTAGCCCTTTGATAGCTGCTACTTAGTATTGTCACTTCTAGTGATAAATTTCCTTCGGGAAAGCTAAGGGGAGAACATCATTAAGTGTGTGCATGGTGGTCCCTAATTAAGGGTGCTTCCTCTCTGTAGTAGGCAGTTAAACAGGCATGGTATGAGCACAGCAAGGACAGTGGGCCAGGTACAAAGGTCACCAGGGCAAGGCACAATTGACCTCACCCCCAGGGCAACCTTTTCTCCCCCAGCATATTGCTGGCCATGCATTTTGGACCCCCTGACCTTTCATATCACTAGTCATGTGATTCAGACTCTCCACTGACCTTTCCTCCCCTAGCATGTCACTAGTCATGTGGTAGACCCCTTAGAGGAGGAACAAGTCTTGGCTCTGAATTCTGTCTTAGCTAGAACTCAAGTACCAAGGTTGCTGTACGGAGGTCCATTGCTGGTGATATTCTGGTGCTGTACAGCCACTAACATTTCCACTCTGGTTGCAGGGACTTAAAATGGAGCTGCACACCGAAGGCAGATGAATGGAGTGTGTCCACCTGGACAGCTCTGAAGTGCTCCACTGGGCTCTGCTGATTGTGCTTCTTTTGGATGGGGGATCCCCCAATTACAGCAAAGCTGCCCATACCCAGCAAATGATTATCACAAGACAACAGGCCATTAGATGGAAATCTAAGGATCCATAACGGGGACCACAAGTGCAGAGAAAGCAATAAAAATATAAGTTGCTGATGGCGGATTTCTAGTTCTGTTTATCCTTTTGAATGATTGAAAAAACGTGAGGGTAAGCATAAACATTTTTTCTTAATTTGATAGTTTAGTCAGCCTCTTGGCCCTGTTGGGCTAGGAGTGAGAGCTGGGTTGAGTTAAACCCTCAGGGGTGGTTAATATATGTCCTGCTCCCTGATAGCCTTTTCTAGACATTTCCCACTAGTCACAGTGACATAGGTCTGGTCCTAATTGTTTGGTACCCTGAGCTGGGGTAATTAGAGCAAGGGATATATTAACTTGGTTTGTGAGCTTTAGATAAGGAAGGGAGGAAGAGGGTCTGGATTGGTTGCTTTGCGTATCAAAGATGTGCTCAAGGGCAAGTTGCTTCCTCTTTCTAGGTATTAGCTGACCCAAGGAGGAGCAGGCTCTCCCAGGTTCAAAAGGCCTTAACATGTTCAAGCATCAGACAACACAGAAAATAAAAAATGATTAATATAGCAAGCTGTCTAACACGCATCAGCCCAGGGAGCGGCCAAATTATGGGGACACTTTATAGCTTCTGGGCTTTCTCTCAAGGACTCAGTATTCTGCTCTCCAAGTATTTACAGAAGTGTTTCCCACTATCTCACGCCAGCTCTCTTGACCCTGAGCAGTTCTTTGCTATTTCAGTAAATAAATGGAGGAAAGTCCAGGGTGGGACTTCCTCCTCAGGGCATTTGACAGGACTCTGGGCCCTTTGAATGCAGGAAGTCTAGGACACACCCAACCTTCAGAGGGCAGTGTGTCCTGAGTGCCCAAAGCTGAACGCTGGAGCATAGTTTAAAAGGACAGAAGCCAAACACATTTCAGCATGAGGGACCCACTCACAAACTGTTCGGTGAGTAGCTTGGTGTTAGTTCATGTCTTTGTGTGTAAGAAGGCGGCTGAGGGGTGGATTTATATATGAATGTATTTTAACTTTTAAAAGTTTGAGATGCTCAGGAACTAAACATGTTTGGATACTGGCTGTGAGTCAAAAATCTGTGGTTTTTCTTTGGTTCAATTTAATTGCCCTTTCTAGCAAATGGGCAAGTCATTGTCATTTTCTATTCTCATATTCTTAGGAAAACTTTGAGGGGGTATAGCATCATATTTGCATGCAGATGGTGGCTGTGTAGAAAACATTCTTAAGACATACACAAATGCCTACATTGTGTGTTGAGTGGATACACAAACACGCAGAATGTCTGCAGCCAATTTTGGCTTCTGTGAAGGAATTTAGAGTGGAAGGTTTTTGTGTATTTTCCCATATCATTGAGATAGTCAGGAACTGCCAAGTCCCACGGGAGGAAAGACAGACTCCCCATTTTGTCCAGCCTGTGGTGGTACTCAGACAGGTTTATCAATATGTTTCTTTCAGTCTTGGGAGGGCTACCAAAAATAGAAGATGGGTCAAAAGTCCAAATACTTATGAGGGCGTTCGAAGCAACAGCAGAGATGTAATTTAGTAAACGAGGAGCAGCTAAAGAGGAGGAGGATATATTTACTTTGGAAATAAAGTAATCAAAGAATGTCAGGGTGTTTCCCAATAAATGGTGCCAAGAAGCAAAATTGGTAACAACAGAAACAAGGGATCTTTCAAGTATTTTATCTAAAAAAAAAAGAAAGACTTGTGGAAAAGCAGAAATGGAGACTGCAATAGAGCCATAGAAAGAGTCCAGCGGATGCGGAAAGCACAGGCTTAGAGCAGATAGGCCTGTAACTGCTACTCCACAGAGTGAGCTCATGAATCAGGTGAGCTAAATGAGGTGAAGTCATAAATGCCAGTAGTATTAATAATGGCAATGTAGCCGCAGCCTCTGTCTGCTTTTACTTTTTAAATACAAAATTAAAAAAAAAATTCCAGCAATACAGCTGTATATAAATTTGAAGGAAGGAAATTTCCCCCTTTAATCTTCTCCAATCTTTTGCACAGGTAACTTTTTAAAAGTCTTTTATGGTTTATTTATTTGCTGTTTGTTTATTTTCTGTTCCATGCATTTGCTCCCTTCTAAAATGCTAACTCCTTTCCCACCATTGACACTTGGATCATGTTTTTGCAAATGGGTGGTTGAGTGGGGCAGCAGCTGTATAAGTCAAGGCAAAACCTGGCAACAACAGTCACCGAAGACGAAGTCAAGACCTAGGGAAGAGTGAGATAGAGGGAAACTTAGGCCTGACTGAGTTTTAAAAAGAATGGAGAGCCTGACATCCTTTTCTAAGGTTGCCTTTAGCTCAGGAACTGGGAGGAATATTTTCTTTTGAGCAGCCCCAAGACAACCCGTCACCACATCTGTGTGTCAGTTTAATGTTTCCTCCCTGACATGCTGAAGAGTTCTTCCCCTTATGCTGAACCTTGTCCACAGCCTTGAAGATTATCTCTATGGGCCCAGTGCCACCAAAAGTAACCTGGGAATCAGAGGAAGCGGATAATCCATCAGCCAGGTTTCTAAATCCTCTTAGATCATGGAATCTTTATTTATTTGATTCATCTTCATCAAGTGTTCAACTTGATTTCCTGGTGCAGTCCTAGCTTGTGCTTGGGGAACGATACTGTGTCAAGATGAGGCTGCAGTTTGGGAACAAAATGAAACATGGAAATGGGTTTTATCAATGTTAATGTGTTTTGTTAAACAAAGTAAACGAATCCTTTATGAAACACTTGGGTAGTTTTTATAAAAGAACCCAAAGGTTTACGAGTAACTACCTGCAAAATGTCCCATTCCATGAGTGCCTAGGGTTGCCCAGAACACAATTCATTCATAAAGCCTTAGCTTAGCTACAGTTCTTAACCCTGTCTACCCCAGTGGATCCATGTATGGAAACATGTGGGCTGTATGAGCTTCAATAAGAAAAACATGATCTTTTTATTTGCACTAGTTTATAACTGAAATTAAGAATTTCCTTTAATTTTTAATATAAGCAATAACCCAGTACTACTGAAGTGTCTGTGACTTTATAACCAAGAAAAATCACATGTATTTTATATAATATTAAAGTTCTTAGCAGATATCTGGAAATATTGGTCACACTCAATGTGATTTAGAAGTTTGGTTAATTCTTAATTATAAAACACATGTAATATAATTTAAAAAAATATATATGTGTATATATATATATATATATATATATATATATATATATACAATTTTCTTTGTAATCCTATTATTTTATTTTATACATTTGAAAATATTATTCAGAGTAAAATGGGCTTTACCAGAATGCCAAAGGGGCTCATGATACAAAAAAAATTGTTTTAATCTCTTATTTTAGGTCATGCCCAAATGAGCCGGTAGATGAGAGTGGGGTGCGAAAAGAGGTGAGGTAGGAGAGGGAGAACTAGAGGCAAGTTCAAGGGATTTTCCTCCATTTTCTGATCACACACACACACACACACACACACACACACACACACACTGGGCAAGATGGTCTCTGGGTTCTGTTTTTCACAGCTTTTGTCTTCAACTCTGAGTAGATGGTTGCTTGTAAATAAGGGGTTATGCTAAAATAATGGACATATTTTTTACCAACTCCTTTATTTATTGATGCCACCTTTATCAGGGTTTATCGGGGAGTGTCCAGTACAGATTCTCTCTCCATTGCTACTACAAGCAGAACATTCTGCTCTTATTTATTCACTAAATTAATAATGTGACCTATTGAAGAGCTTCCAGACTTGTGTATGCCTGGGAACACTGAGATTGGGAAATGGGTTACAGGTGTATCAGCCCTTGAATTGGCAGGGTGTGGCTGGGTTTGGGGGCTTAGGGGATGGAGGCAGAGCTCATGGACCAGTTGTCTCTACCTGGAATAACTTTGTCCCTTTAGTACACTGTCTGGTACAAATACCATTTTCGGTGTGCCATGATGTGAAAAATTTAGTAAGTATTAGTTTATCAAATAACAGGAAATCATCTTTCAAAATCTAAAACTAGCAGCTTCAGAGTAGATTGAAGCCATATGATGCACTTTTATTTGAGCAGCCTTTGCCTTTAAAAAGTTGAGTTTGAGTATCTTTGGGAAAGACAGAAATCTCCTCTTTGCTACAGGCTGCCCCTTTCCTCCAAAGGCCATGGAGTGTTAAATCATTGGTTTATAAACTTTGAGGATTGTCTGGCCTCCTAGAACTAGGCATGTGGAGATGGTATTTTACAAATGTGTCTTGGAGAGTTTTGATGGCTTGATACATTTGGGATATGCAGCAGCCCCTGCAGCCCAGCGCATAGAAATATTCTCAACTGGTCTGTTCACAACTTTGGTTAGGAGTCAGAAGACGCTGGGCTTTCTATATGAGCCGAGTCACAGCACAACACTCTATCTACACAAAATTTGCCTACTCTTGTGTGAAATCTCATTTTGAAAAATGCAATTCACTAAAAATGCATCTCCCAGATGGAAACTGTGAGAGTGTTTGTTTGAAAACTGTTCCATTCCTAATTCACCTACTCTGTATGAGGAAAGTGGCTGAATCAGCTAACATTTACCCTCTCCATTTGGGCACTTAAAATCTATTGTCATCAAGGTCAACCTTTACAAATACAATTTTCAGAATGACATTGTGGAGTTCTAAACCAAATGATAAAAACTTTCAATTAGAATTCTCGAGTCTGAAGGCTAAATTCAGATACAAATAAATGTATAAAGGTTTGGTTCAATCGAAATGTTCAACTCATTATTATAACACAGTTGAATGAGATGTAGAGGGGATTAGGACACATTTTTATTAACAAGTTATTCATTTACATTTTTATATCTCATCCAAGAAACACTCACTTTCATGGCTCAGGGTTTGTCAGAAGATATAGAAATATTACTTTGGAATTTGTGAGACACAAAATAATTAACTACTCAATATGTTTCAGAATGTACCTTTAACCTTCCTGGGAACAGTAGGGCAACGGGAAGCTGGACTCCAAGGGCACCCCATTGCCGGAACTGTGTGCCTTTGGTCTAGGGGAGTAGCAGATAGACAAGTTTTATTTTTTGAGAAGTTCTCCAGTATCTTTCATATCCAGGCAGAAGAGACTTAGTCTTTATTTTAAGAACTCACCCAAAAGGTGTGCACCCCACAGCTGCACGGTCACCTTCAATGACAGTTGTCATCTCAGCAGCACTCAGAGTTTAAAGGAGTTCTGTTTTTGGAACTGTCCATAACCTTTCTGTGCATCTTTTCTTTTTCAGTATAATCAAGTGTACAAGAGCCTCAAGGAGTTTTCTCAAAATGGAGAGAATTTCTGCAAGCAGGTCACATCCATTCTTCAGCAAAGGTACGAAATGTGCGTTTGCAATAAGCAGCTCTTCCTCCTTAGTGGCTGCAAGTGATGGAACTGGAGGAGTGATTATAAGCTGTCCCACTTCCCGGAACACAGTGTTATATTTTGGTACTTGAGAGACTGGCTTCAAGAGTGATTCTTCTCTATTGCACATTTATCACTTGGGTACCATAAAAAAAAAAAAATATCAGGAAACAGCAGGAGGTCCTTCTGCTTGGAAAGATCCAGTCAAGTCTCTTCTGATGCCTAAGACTGAGTTTATCACCACCTGCTGGGGCCCACCATTTTTCCTGATGTATACACCATTGTTGTTTTCACACTAGTGGCAATTATTAATTGACATATGTCTCCCCTATGAGGAGGTTGAGGGAGGGGGCCTAAGTCCTACTCACCTTTGTATGCCGAGCTCTTACAGCCTGGCCTTTTGACTTCTTCAGTAAATGTCTGATGAATGGTTAGAAAAGTCATTCTAATCATCCATCCAAATGGATGAAAGAAGTCACCATTTTAAGTCTCATCTTTTTGTTGTTGTTGTTTTGTTAATCCTCACCTGAGGATATTTTTTCCATTGATTTTTAGAGAGAGTGAAAGGGAGGGAGAGAGAGAGAAACATCAATGTGAGAGAAACACATTGATTGGTTGCCTCCTGTATACACCCTGACTGGGGCTGGGGATCAAACCTGCAACCCAAGTACTACAAGTACTTGTAGTGCCCTTGACCAGGAATTGAACCTGAGACACTTCAGTGCTTGGGCCAATGCTCTCCCACTGAGCCACACTGGCCAGGGAAGTATCATCTTTTAATACTAGATGTGATCATATATAAAGCTGTTCACTGTGCTGAAATAATCACCCTTAACTCAGTCAAGAAGTTACAAACATTTATACTTAAAATTAGAGATCCTAAGGACTGAATTGGGCCATAAAGATATAGACCATTTTCCTACCTCTAGACAGCTCTGTAATAAACAACTCTAAAGAGACCTTCAGGCTAGATTGTTTATTCTTTATAAGGTAACCCATTTCAGATTTAAATGATTGCATGTGTGCCATGAGATCAAAGACACATGGTCCCAACTGCATCCTGCTCTGGTAGGTCAAGAGCAAAGGAGAACATTAGCCTTATTGGGTCCAAGGGAAGATACTGGAGAGATCCAAAAGGCTATTATAAAGATAATAACCAGGTTTATCAAACAAAGTTGAAAAGCAAAAATCTATAATAATAAAACCATAATATGCTAATTAGACTAGACAGCCAAACGTCCTTCTGGATGTCCTTCTGAATGAAGCCACAGGGGCAGAAGCAGAGGTGGTTAGGGATGATCAGGCAGGCAGGTGAGCAGTTGGGACAATCAGGTAGGCAGGCAGAGTGGATAGGGCAATAAGGCAGGCAGGCGAGTGGTAAGCAGCAATCAGGCAGGCAGAGGGGTTGGGGTGATGAGGCAGGCAGAGTGGTTAGGGGTGATGAGGCAGGCAGGCAAGTGGTTAAGGGCGATGAGGCAGGCAGGCAGAGTGGTTAGGGGTGGTCAGGCAGGCAGTCAGGAGAATGGTTAGGAGTCAGTGGTCCCAGATTGTGAGAGGGATGTCCAACTGCTGGACATCCCCCATGGGGTCCTGGATTGCAAAAGGGTTCAGGCCGGGCTAAAGGACCACCCTGGCTCCCCCCCCCCCCCCCGAATCTGGGAGATAATTTCTTCTATAAAAAAGTATTGTTATCAGTCTCAGAGGAAATTATTTAAAATAAGACCAGTTAACTACTATACAAATTCAACCCCTTGCCTGGGTTAGAAAGCATCTCCCTCTGCAGATCAGGAAAAATCTGTACATATTATTAGCCATGCACATGATCTGGGTTGCAGTCATCTGAACCTTGATTAGTTGGTGTCCCCATCTTCAAAATTAGTGTCTGGAAGAGAGCTATGAAGACAGAAGTCAGGTGATAAATTATGCCTGGCAAACAGACTCCAATAAATTGAATAAATTTGGGGAATCACTGATCCAAAACTGCCTTGTCCAGGTTTATCTGCATCTCTCCTGCTACAGATATATCTGCTGTACGTGGAGTCAGAATGCTCTTTCTTACCTGTGTCTCTATTGAAATTGTTGAGGGTTATGACATAGAAAATCATAAAGGCAAATCTAGCTGCCAGCTGAATTAAGGGTACCTGCTACATGAAATACATTCAATAAATATTTGTAGCTTCAATGACTAAATAAATTAAAGATGGTTACGGGTTTATTTATTATATTACAACCACATTATTAGGACAAGGTCTTTACTGTCCTTGGAATGTGTCCCTGTGGAGCAGCTTTGTATGGGCCAGGGGCTACAAGAGTCAGCAGCATAATCAAGCTGCGAGTTCAGAGACTGTTTCATTTCCAAGCTCAGCTGCCTTCTTGCATTAGTTCTAATTGGTGTTGATAGAAAAGTGCAGTTGTTATTGAAACACCATTTTTCCTGGAAATTCTGCAATTCATGGTCATGCTTAGCTTCTTTTATCCAATTAGTTGCTTCAGTTTCCTTTTTTATAGTAGCAACTCAGACTTATCCAGACACACAGCGGCTCCTAAGATGCCTCACACCAAAGTCATTAGGTTTCACTTTAATACAATCACAGATCAGATTTTAAAAGACAAAGACACATTCCCAGAAACTATTTATGAGAATTTGGTTCCCTGCACCTCCATAGCTGATGTTCATACAGGTTTTGATGGGAAAATCAATTGTTCTTCTGCAAGCAAGCTTAAGATCAGGTTTTCAAATGGCAAGTAACACTGCTCGGGACATTAAAAAAAACAACAAAAAAAAACTCCTAACTGGTTTGGCTCAGTGGATAGAGCGTCTGGCCTGATGTACCTTGGTTGCGGGCACATCCACAATAGGAGGTGTGCAGGAGGCAGCTGATCGATGTTTCTCTCTCTTTGATGTTTCTAACTCTCTATCCCTCTCCCTTCCTCTTTGTAAAAAAATCAATTATATATATATACACACACACACACACACACATATACATATATATAAAAGAACAAAGAAGAAAGTGTAGTTGGCCATTGTTTCATCCATGATTCATTGCAGATGTTGTCAACAAAGGAATAAACGATTAAAATAAAGTCTTTGGTAAATCTTCCCTTATTCTACTCTACTCATAGCCTGGGTGATCTTAGCTCCCACACCTTCAGCTCCTTTTCACAAATTGATGACTCTCATGTATATTACTAGACAGTTTGTCTTATCTGTACTTCAAATCATATATCCAACAGTCTATTGGACATTTCCATATGGGTGTCCCATGGAGCCACAAAGTAAGCCTATCCAAAACAGTCTATTAGCTTTTCCCCAAAGCTGGTACTCCTCGATTTTTTTTTACCATGGTGACCACGCCCACCCAATCAAGCCCAATACCTTGGAGTCACCCATGATCCCTTCTTCTATCTCAGCTTATGACTGAGTCATCATATTGCTCTCTAGTACCTTATAGCTTTCTTTTCATGTCATTGCCTCTGCCATTGTTCTGGCAAAAATCTCAACCTGTTCTTCTGTCTAGGGGCACTGCCTTGCAGCTGTGCAGTTTGTACACTCCACAAAGGCACCTGGCTGAGGGGCCGAGCGAAGGCAGGAATTAAAATCACTCTCAACCCTTGAGTCTTGTACCCTGGCTCAGAGCTGTGTCCCTTCACAGGATCTTCTTTTTCTAATCCTCAACTAGGGAGCTTACTAGAGCCTATCTCTGTCTCTAATTTATTTTCCACTCTGTGGTCATGACCCATTTAAGACCCTGCAAAGTCTCCCATCACCTTCAGTATAATATTCAGCACTCATAGTATTTTATAAAAGAGACCTGAGTCTTTCCTTCATATCAAGCTTGTCTCTCTTCATCTCCCCATGATCCATGCTCCTCTCCATCTTACTGAACCACTTGCATCATCCATGATGGGTCCCTGTCATCCCTCTCACCTACTCCTAACCCTCCTCATGGGTCCCTGCACTTGTGCAGGCTTTATCATCTGCTTGTAGACACTTCTTCACTTTCAGGGCCGGGCTCCTAAGATTCAGTCATTCCCCTCTAGTGGGCCTACCTTCTCGACTCCAGTCCCCAGTCTCAAAAAAAGTGCTCCTCAGAGATGTGTAGAGCTGGTGCTTGCCTCTGATAGAGCTCTTACTGCCCTACACTGTTATTGTCTGTCTGGCACAGAGCAGACAGGCGTGCAACAGCGATGTTCACTGAGTGAAGAAAGGGATTAACATATGAGTGACTTGGGACCTTCAGGAACTCATAACTTTTAAGATGTCCAACTTAGGTTATTTCTGAAAAGCAATAAATGAGTGTGTCAAAGAAATTTACTTACATGGTATATAAACTATTATTTGAACATTAGCTGGAAAGGAATAATAAAATCACAAAAGAGAACATTTATCCAGCACAATCTGTAGATCAGCCACTGTGTTCTGTGTAAAGTAAAATAAAAAAAAAAAAGTCATTTTTACTTTCTCACAACCACCCAGTGCAATACATACGTACTCTCATTCATTCCTACTTTACAGATGGGGATATGGCTGAGATGATACATTTGATTTCTACCCAGCCCAGCCCAGGGTCCTTGTAAGGGCATCTTCCAAGTGGACAGGCAGTGTGGAGCACTGCTGTGGGAGCCCCAACATTCTCAGGGGGTCCTTTTAACATCCCCTGTGGGTAGGGACATCAGCAGTCATCAAGCCCAATGGCTTTCAAACTTGGTAGCACAGGGGTCTGTGGGGAGCCTTCAGGGGGCACTTCAGGGGGTGAGATAGTTAAATGGGCAGGGCTCAGCTCCTTCCTCCTGCTCCCACTTATACAATATGGTGGTTTCTGTATGAGATTTTGTTTTTTAGCTAAAAAGCTTTGCAAACTACCCGTTTTGTCCATTTTGCCTGACTTTCCCAAGACACTACTACCTCCAACCCCTTTTATAAACTCACTCAGTTCAGGAATTAGCAGACAAGGAGGATCTGAAGATCTAGAGCTGCCACAGCTGCCCCTTCCTTGGGTTGCAAGTGAGCAGGGACTCAGTGGGACTTTCAGACTGAACCCTCCAGAAGGGTGTCCTCTTGGTCCCACTCGCCTTTTTTTATACTGTCCTCAGGAACCAGAATTGAGGCAATCAGTAATGATGAAGTGGGTGTGTGGGCTAGCCAGAAAACCCTGCTGCCCAAATAACGGAGCTTCCATGTAAGAATGTCTTTCAAATTGCTAATAACTAGCTTTTAAATATTGCCTGTTTGTAAGATGAGCTTGTGATTGTCTTTCAAAAGACAAACTGATAAAGCTTGGGTGGAAAATGTCAGCATACCAGGCCCCCAATCAGAAGCTGCTGCTAGTAGAAATTAGGAGGCCAGAGATGGGAATGACATTTCAAACAAAGATTTTCAGATTACTAAAATTCCTTCTTAATTCATAATGAAGGGAGGGCTCTGTCACCTGCTATTTTCAAGTTTAAGAGAGCCTTAGTTCTATTTTATTTATTTATTTAAAAAAATTTTTTTTCAATTACAATTGACATTCAATATCATTTTTACCTTAGGTTTAGGTGAAAAGCATAGTGGTTCATATACCTTTCAAAGTGATTCCCCCCCTAAATTTCAAGTACCTACCTGGCACTGTACATAGTTATTATTGACTATATTCCCAATGCTGTACTTTATATCACATGACTATTTTGTAACTACCAATCTGTAGTTTTTAATCCCTTCACCTTTTCCACCCAGCCCCCAACCTCCTCCCCTCTGACAACCATCAGTTTGTTTTCTGTATGTATGAACCTGTTTCTGTTTGTTTATTTTGTTCTTTAGATTCCACATATAAGTGAAATGATACAATATTTGTCTTTCTCTGTCTGACTTATTTCACTTAGCATAATACCTTCTAGGTCCATTCATGCTTTAACAAATGGTAAGATTTTATTCTTTACTAGTGGCCCAGTGCACGAAATTCATGCACATTAACAGGGGATTAATTAGAGGAAATAATTTAATATTGCTATTTGCCCTTTCTCTATAATAGAAGTGTCAGAGATGAAAGAAAATTAATAAAATGTATATGAAAACCTTCCTCCTGTCAGAGTCAGGGGCACACCAGGGGACACAGAGTTAAGTCCCTGCCCACCCATGTGTGCCTCAAAATCGTGTGAGACCCAGACCCAGCTGGCCCCCACCCCCACTGAGCTAGATCCAGACCTGGCCAGTTCCACCCTTGTCAAGCCCCACCAGGCAGGACAAGTAGCCTCAGGTCCCCTGGCCCAGTGCCAGGATGAGTAGCGTGGCTTGAGGTCCCCCATCAAGCCTCGCCAGGTGAAGGACATGGCCTGAGGTCCCCTGTCAAGCCCCGCCAGGTGCAGGGTGGGGGGGTGCAGCCTCAGGTCCCCTGGCTCAGCATTGGGAGGGGGCACAGCCTGAGGTCCCCCATTAAGCCCCACTGGCAGGGGCCTTCAGCCTCAGGTCCCCCATCAAGCCCCACTGGGCAGGAGGCATGGCCTGAGTTCCCCCAACCCAGCACTGGGGGTGCACCTTGAGGTCCCCTGTCAAGTCCCACTGGGTGGGGAGCATGGCCTCAGGTCTCCTGGCCCAGTGCTGGGGCAGAGGGTGCAGCCTGAGGTCCCCTGTCAAGCCCTATGGGGGCAGGGGAGGGTGTAGCCTCAAGTCCCTGCTGATTGCTCGTTAAGGCTCCTTATGGGAACTTGGCTTCAGCTGTGGGTGCAGCCATCTTTGTGACGGAGTGATAGTCAATTAGCATATTCCCTCTTTATTAGATAGGAGATTATGGCCAAGTAATATTCCACTGTATATATGTCCCACATTCCACAGCATTTTACCCACTCACCTATTGATGGGCACTTGGGTTGCTTCCATATCCTGGCTATTGTAAATAATGCTGCAATGAACATAGTGGTATATGTCTTTTTTAATTAATTTCTTTTAAACACAGGGACCAGCTACAGTTTGTGATTTTTTTTTTTTACCATTTTTAAAAATCTTAATTTTATTAGATCAGGACACTCTAAAATTGATTACATGGTCACTTATACTCATACAGTTTAATTTGTGCTCTACCTAAAATATTGAATCTGATACCCTGTATTTTTCATCTCTCATTTCTTTCAAAAGAATAATTTATTTTAAATTCTAAGACAAATGTTGGTCTTTGACTTATTGGTTGGTCTTTATTATTACTAATGAGAATTTATTAACCTGCCTCCACATGCTGAGAGGAAATCAGAACATAGATGGATTAAAAGCCAGTGCATGCCATTTCTCTGGTCCAGGATCTTTAAAATTCACTGGAATATTTTGCAATTGAGTTGTCCATCAAAAGACATATACATCATCAATTTCACATGCACCAAGACAACTGCTTGGAGTAGGACTCTCAACTCCTATTAGGTAGCTTTAGGGCTAGGACAGTAAGCACAAAGTTCTTACAAGCATGTTTCTGATTATTTTAATGAGGGAATGAAAATTCTAGGTCTCAGTCTGAGATTAGCTGTCTCTCTTGACTCCCTTTGCATGTGGTGACTTTTAGGACTGAGCAGTTGTGAGTGTGTGTGATGGAGGTCCATGGAGAGGGCTGGGCAGTGCCACCTCTGCCTTGAGAAAACAGTTCACTTCCGTTCAGCAATAACTCTGAAAGGACATAAAGACATACTGTTTTATTAGGCCATGAGCACAGACGAGCCATATGGCAGTGTTTGTTCAATTTACAAACATTCTGACATAAATATGACAGCTTTTTCGATGCTTGCCATTGGAACATAACTTCTTAGAACCATTTTCTTCAGGGAGAAATTTAGCCGTTAGCCTCTGTTAAGATAAAGACCACTCAGGGCCAGAGGCCTGGGAACCTTTCATCTGTAGGCAAACTCGCCAGAAAGGGAGCCCAGTCACAGCGTTCCACGCCCCATGCACCCGCACCCATCATCCAGGCCCTGGTTCATTTCATTTCCTTCTGACTGGCGGAGTAATCTGCTGACGATTGTGTGATGGTTTAAAATGCAAGAGGAGATTATTACAGCTTGCTTTGCTTGGTTGATTTGAATGCTAATTCTAAAACCTTTTACTATATCCAAGGTGGGCAAAGGATACAAATAGCGATGTTCAGAGAAGCGGTGCCCAACTCAGTCCCGCCACAGAGGGCAATGCTGGTGACAGTTGATAGCACAGATCCCTCCCTTTCCATTTTCCAGACCCTTAACACCCCCTCCTCCCCATTTGGGAGCGCACCTCACATCGGCACCAATGCTGTTGGAGGAAGCCAGGGAAAGTCATTATGTCTGCACGGAGGCTGCGAAGCCACCGGGAGCTATGGTGATTCAGAAACACTGCAATTCAAGGCCAAGTGAGAGGCGGCATCAATCTTTAAAAGTCCTTACCTTCGACTCCATCTCCAGCCCCTTCCCCACAGTCTCAGAGGGCACTGGAGTATCTAAGTAGGCAGGTTCTGGAGCCAGATTGCCCGGGTTTGAATGCCAGCTCTGTCCCTTCTTCATGGCTGACCAAGATAGTGACTAAACTGCCTGTGTCTTGCTATTCCTCTCCATGCAATGGGTAGAGTAAGAGTGCCTACCCGATGGAAGTTATCACGGATTAAATGAGGAAATACATCTGAAACACTTGCGATGCTGCCTGGCATGTTGTAAGTGCCCAATACATGTTGGATGTCACTACTGTGTGTATAGGCAGAACACAGGCAACACACTTGTCAGGAGAGCACTGTTTGGAATTTTTAAGCTATATACCAACCTGTATAAAACATATACGAACATGCCCTGACGCAGACCACACTTGTATATAAAGAGAAACCCAAAGCAAGCAGTGCTGAGTGGTAGTTGAATCTCTTCATGCTGGTGTCCTACCAGGCTCAAGTGAAAGCCAGCAGAAATGCTGGAGCTCCGGCGAGATGGTCAGGCTCAAAACAGAAGAGCAGCAGCTTCAGGGTGAGCAGGGCCCTCTTCCTTTCTTGTCACCCAAGTCCAGCATTTTCTCCCAGGAGGATCTGATTAAGTTAGTGATTTAGGGAAAGCAGCACTTCCTTCTGGGCATTGTTCTTTCTATTTCTGCGTAGCTTCTAGGACACGTTGTACAGCCTGTAAGAACATTCCAAAAGTGAAACCGAATTCATAAGAAGAGGCTGTGCCTGACAGCAGTAGCCTTTCCTGTTAGAAGGCATTTTGAATTGTTCTGGAGCTGATGGATGGGCAAACTGTGGGTTATGTCTCCCACACCTCCTCCTCTGTGTATCTGGGCTGTTCTAAAAGTCTAGAGATCCTTTAGGGTACATAATAATAATATTAGAAAAATTAATATTTATTAAGCACTTGCTTAGTGCCCAGCTGTGAGATGAGCACTGTGAAGGCTTCATCATATTTAATAGTTTATGTGCTGCTTCCAAGAAAGAAAGCTGGGAAGGAACATTCTAAAAGCCCTCTCATTAGTGCTGGGTGAGGAAAGGGTCAGTGTGTCTAGCTATTTCAAGTGCTAGAAAGCTGTGTGCTCTGATATCAGGGCTGAGCACAGCTCAGGCTTGTAGGAATTGATCTAAATAGTTGCACAATTTTGTTTTCATAAATGGTGAAATGAGACAGACTTGCAGCAGAAACCAGTTAACAATTCTAATAAGACCTGATGGAACCCTGGCCAGTGTGGTTCAGTTGGTTGAGTGTTATCCCATGCACTGAAGGGTCACCAGCTCGATTCCTAGTTAGGACACATACCTGAGTTGTGGGTTGATTGCCGGTCAGGGCAATTAGAATTAAAAAAAAGAAAAAAAAAGACCTGATGGAAAGTCCATTCATTAATTCATTTACACACATACCAAACACCTATATGTGCCAAGCATTGTTCTAGGCCTATATATCATTGCTATATATCAATGCACAAAACAAATCTAGACCCTCATGAAGCTTAATTCTAGGGGTGTTCATAGAAGTACACTGAGAAAAAATGTTGTGCCTTATGGTTGTGATACATTCTAAGACATGAATAAAGCTGTAAGGGGACAGTAACAAGGATGCTCTTTCAGATAGGGTAGCCTCTGCAGTGGTGAGGTTTGAACAAGTGCTGCTGGTGTTGACATGAAGGAAAATGCCATAAGGATTTTGTAACAGAAGGAATACCCAGCACAGACTACAGCAAGTGCAAAGGCCTCCGTGCAGGGTAGCATTTGGTCACCAGCAGAGGCCAGTAAAAAAGGGGAAACCTTGTAGGAGAGGAAATCAAAGAGGGAACCAGCAGTCAGATCATGCAAGTCCATAGTAACTGTTCCAGTCTTTGAGTCCCGTCTAAGCTTGGATCATTAGCATATTTTAATTATCATAAAACCTCTGATGTAGGACTAATTACTCCCCTTTATGTTGCCTAAAGCCACTCCACTGAATGGTAGAAGTCTCCTGGGATTAAAGATCATCCAAGTTCATCAAATGAGATGGTCTGTATTCTTACGTGGAGCACAGCTATACTAACAGGGGAAAATAAATAAAAATTTAGCAATAGATCAATAGCCTATGATATCTGCATTTCATTTTATGAAAGAGAGCTGTCTTTCCCTGTTAAGTTTATCACACTGAGTCTAATTTGTGTGCGTCTGTGGGGTGGGGGTGGGAATTCAGGTATGAAGTTAGTTACTAGAGAGTTCTGGGATTGTATCACACATGAAATGAAGCCATAAATAATTCTAATGACTTTTATCTTATGATAAAAGTGTAAGTAAAAAAACCTGAAAAACATGCCACAAAAACCTCTTTGGTCCATATTAAGAAGGAAAACAATATAAATTGAATTTAATTTTCTACACTTTTATTATCTTCAGTGAAAAGTGAGATGAATAAGAATATGTCTTCATTTTGTCTGTAGATGGACCTACAGGTAAAAACAGTAAAATCAGTTCAAGATGAGAGTGATTCAATCTATCCAAAAGAACTAAGGGGTTGTCTTGTAAAGGGCATGCCCAGATTCCCCACTGAGTTTTGTCCTGCATAGAAAGTAATGGAAATTCGTTTTCTAAATGTGGTGTCAGCTACCTTAGCACCTTCCCATTTAGAAAGCTACTGTGTGAAGTCCATCATAATTTATCATTTTATTGCCAGCTCATTATAATCTAGAACTAATCTAATAGTACTTATGTCCCAGGATAAGTAGGGAAGTCTTCTGTTCTCTACTACTTGTAGTAGCTTGCTAGTACTGCTATTAAAAGGTACCACAGACTGGGTAGCTTAAACAACAGAAATTCTGAAGTCTGAGGTCATGATGTTATCCAGGTTGATTCCATCTGAGGTCTGTCAGAGAATCTATTCAGTGCCTCTCTCCTGTCTTCTGGCGGTTTACTGACAATCTTCAGCATTCCTTGGCTTGTGGATACATCACCCTTCATTTTTTCACATGGTGTTTTCCCTGGGTGTGTGTTTCTGTCTCCATACCCCCTTTCTCTAAGGATACAGTCATATTTGGCTTGAAACCACCCGGATGACCTCGACTTAAGTTGATGGTCTGCAAAGACCCTATTTCCAAATAAGGCCACATTCTTGGGCTCTAGGGTTTAGGATTTCAACATCTTCGAGGGTTGGGGAGAGATACAATTCAATCCATAACACTAGTGTACAAGAAGGTCAAATAAATAAACTCTCTTCCTTTGTAGGATCTTCTTGGATAGCCTTAAGGATTACGTCTAAGGATAAGAGGAACTTTATAGTAAACAAATCACCTCTTCTTTATGTAGGCATTGTATTGTCAGTCTGAGCACTCTCCTTTCTTTGTGTGGAGGGAAAAGGGGTGGAGGCAGGGGGTGCTTGATTTTTGGCACATTCTGTTCCTTTGCTAACAGGGCAAACTTGGAGTTTAACTATGCCAAAGGACTTCAGAAACAGGCAATTAAGCTGAACAAAGCATTACAGAACACAAAGAAAAAGTAAGTATATGAAAGAGGTAATGTAAAATAATTCTTTAAAATAATAAACAGTTCAGTTCCAGTTTTCTGTTATAAATGTGGCAGGTACCTAATGTCACGCATGCCTTCCAGTTCTTGAACACTTACTGTGTACTATACAGTGTGTTAAATGAGTTTATAGATACTCTCACTTAATCTTCAAAACCCTTGAGAAGTCTTATTATTGTCCCTACTACAAACTAAGCCTTGAGTCTTGAAGAGTTTAAGACACTTTCCCCAGACGCACAGATAAGGAGTTCCAGAGCTGGATTCATCCCATGTTTTTATGAGTCTTAAGCCCACATGTGTAAAAGGTCTCACTGATGATGGTTAACTTACAAAACAGTGTTGTTAACTTGGAATGTTTTTGAGTCAAAAAGTATGAATCCTGCTTTATTTCAACTCTCTGACCTTCAACAAATAACCTGGTTTCTCTGTGCCTCAATTTCCTCCACTGTTAGAGGAAGTAATGATATATTCTCCATTGTGTGTATGTATGTGTGTATATGGGAGGGTGTGCATAATAAATGAGAAAATGTATCATTAGAACATTGGATGCTGAAAAAAATGTTGTTGGTTCACATCTTCCTCAATACATTTCAGAATGAAATCGATTCCTTTTTTTGGGGGAAAGAGAAATATATTTGTATTCTAAAAATGATCATTAGTGATAATTTGCTACAAAGATTCTTGACTAATGCTTGCAAATGTCAGCCTAAACTGGCAATGCCATTGCAAAAGCATCTTTTGATGGTGAATTAGAGGAAAAGAAAAAAAGGAAAGAGTTAGGAGCTTATATCCTTATTCTTCCTTAGGCATCATCTGTAACAGCAAATATTGACTTTAAAATTGCTCTGACTTCTAGCTTGATTTTTAGGATAGTATTTTAGTAGCTTTACCAAGGAGTCAGTATAGCACAGTGTTTGAGTAGAGATAGACTTTATTTAGACTGCCTGGGTTTAAATTCTAACTCTACCACTTACCAGATAGGTGAATTAGGAAAATTTATCTTACCTCTCAGTGTCTATTCAAAGTGGAAATAAAACCTACCTCACATAATTGCTGTGAGGATTAAATGAGATAATAAAAGAAGTATGCTTACTACCTGAGACAGAGCCAAAGTTCCAGAAGTATTCATTATGATGCTGATTGTAATTACTTCCTAAAATATGAGAAGTGTAGGGGGATAGTGGGTGTGTCTTAATGTGTTGCAGCCCTAGCATCCAGCTTGGTACTCCCAGAGAACTGCCATGTCCAGAAGGTTTGGCTAATCAGGATTAGCACAATAATATTTAATAATAAACTTTAATTAAGCTTTATCTATACCCAAATCTATTAGGTACTTGTATAAATGACCCAACTTATTCATATTTTAAAAGTCCAATTAAGTGAGTGTCAGAGAAAACAAGTAAGTTATCCATCCCTCCAAGTTCCCACTGAAAACAAAAGGGATTGTGTGAATTCAGACATAGACTCCACTGAGGTCAGTGCCCTCAGCTTCCTGCTCTGATGCCCAGCTCCTCTGAGGAGCAAATGTCAGGATCTCTTCCCCAAAGTGTGCTTTGGTTCCTTTCTTTTTTTTAATCTTCACCCAAGGATATGTTTTGTTTGTTTGTTTGTTTTTTACAATATATTTTTATTGATTTCAGAGAGGGAGAGAGGTAGAAACATTAATGGTGAGAATTACTGAATGGCTGTCTCCTGCATGCCCCCTACTGGGGAATGAGCCCACAACCTGGACATGTGCCCTGACCGGGAATCAAACAGTGACCTCCTGGTTCATAGGTTGACATTCAACCACTGAGCCACGCCGGCCAAGCCAAGGATATTTTTTTTATTGATTAGAGAGACAGAGAGGGAGGTGGAGACAGAGGGAAAGAAAGGAACATTGATATGAGAGAGAAACATGGATCTGTTGCCTCCCATATGCAACCTAGGTATGTGCCCTGACCAGGAATTGAACCCTTAACCTTTTGGTGTATAGGACAATGTTCCAACCTACTAAGCTACCTGACCTGAGCTGGCTTCCTTTTTTTAAACTTAACTGAGGTTTAATTTACCTGCAATAATAAGCACCTATTTTAAGCAGATGCTTTGATAGATTTTGATGGATGTATACACTGTGCAGCTACTACCAAAATCAACATGGAGACATTTCATCACACAAAAGATCCCTCATGCCTGTGTGCAGTCCTCCCCGACCCAGTCCCAAACAACCACTGACACTAATCTGTTTCCTGTATATACTCATTTTGTCTTTTCTGGAATTTTCTCTAATCGGAAGCATACAGTAAGTCCTTTGTTGTGCCTGGCTTGGATATGCAGAAAATCTGGCATCCTTTGACCTAGTTCTCCCTTTAAATAACTATAGGGTACAACCTAAGTCATTTGAGGCAAAACCTCTGCACCATCACGATTTCAGTAAGGGCATCCATCTGTCCCTCCCCCTCCATCAAAGTCCACACAGGCCTCTGTACCTGAGGTTACTGATGCAATTGTGCTTATTACCCTGACTTTTTGAAGTCTGCTGTGAGCTAGGGCGCCAGTGGTCGGTAAACTCATTAGTCAACAGAGCCAAATATCAACAGTACAACGATTGAAATTTCTTTTGAGAGCCAAGTTTTTTAAACTTAAACTTCTTCTAACGCCACTTCTTCAAAATAGACTCGCCCAGGCCGTGGTATTTTGTGGAAGAGCCACACTCAAGGGGCCAAAGAGCCGCATGTGGCTCGTGAGCCACAGTTTGCCGACCATGAAGCTAGACCTCTTCTGTAGGAGAAAATAGTATCACACTTCCTAATCCTCCTCTGTGCTGTTAAGTACAGGGCAGTGCCGTCCTTTTGTTAAATTGAGATACTGCTCACAAGACCATAAAATATCTGAGTAGTTGTCCTAACAGGATATAAACCCTGATGGCAAGAGCAGCACATAGGATGTGATCAGGGCTCTCAAGTCCTCTGTCACTTGATTTCTCTGAGCCTCAGTTTATTATCAGTGAAATGAGGAGCCTGAGAAGATTGTAAGAGCCTTCTGCCCCTAGCATGCTGTCCCCTTCCTGCTCTAAGTGCCTACTCAGCCTTGGCTACTTTATTTCCCCAATTTTCTACAGATATGAAATAGAAAATGAAAGTCATGATGACAAATGCCTGAAAAATACCAGTTTCTGAAATGAGTCCAGTGCAAATAAACTTGTTGGCAGCATTTAACCCCATGGAGAAATTGAGATAAGATTAGGGATATGAATGCAATGAATCGGACTTTCTGGGAAAATGATGCCCCCTTGTCTTTGCCTCCAGCTGTGTCGCCAGTGCCTGGGCCTGGGTCTCGGAGGGCATGAAGTCTGCGGCAGACCTGCATCAGTGAGTGCTCCCACCCCAGCCTTGCTCCTACCCCAAAGGGAGTCGTAAATATTTAATGTCGGTGTGCTACTATACTCCACTTCAATCTGGCCATAACACACCATTTTATTCCCCCAGAAAATAATTTGGAAAGTAGATATAAATCCTAATATTATACTTGTGTCTCTCATGTTCCATTTCCAGAAAACTTGGCAAAGCAATTGAATTGGAAGCAGTAAAACCAGCTCATCAAGTCCTGAGTGTACATGAGAAGAAGAGAAAATCAGTGAGTCAAAACCTTTCTCCCCTGTTTAAGCAAGATTTCTGTCTTTGGCTCAAGAAATGAAAGGTGATCTAAAAATGATACTAGATTTCAGAAATTTGACATAAAAATAAAAGGAACCCAAAAAGTTATGTACAAGGATGTTTGTTAAAACACTTTTGTGATGGTGAAAACTGGAAACTTCTTCATCCAAAAATAAATTATGATAAATTCAAGCAATGGAATACTATGTAACCATTAAAGATGTTATTATAGAAGAATTTAATGACTTAGGGATTTTTATTTTTTACTACACAGTATAAAATTAAAAAGCAGGATTAAAAAATATGTCAAAATTACCTCAATTTTGTAAAATATGTATATATATATATAAATAAAAATACCTGGAAGAATCCTCCCCCCTCACCCCAGACTGTTAATATAAATGATCTCTAAACAGTAGAATTAGAGGTTATTCTTATTTCATTTTTTTGGTACTTTTTTGTATTTCTGCTGTTTTTCAATGAATAGATAATCATTTTCTAAATAAAAAAATTATAAGCACATTTTAAACAAAGAAATGCTGTTCACTGCTTATCAGCTTGGAATTAGGTAAAGGCAATAATAGGTATAAATCCTCAAACAGCCTGCAATTGAAGAAAAATAACTAAGCAATTCTTTCAGAAGCATAGCGTATTCTCTAGACTATTTGTGTAGCTTTCCTGTTACAGTTTCATTTGTGCTCATTTTTCTTTTTACTCATGTGTCATGCAGTTGTTAAACACTTTCAAGTATATTTTCAGGCAACATAGGGGTGTTCCATAAAAGTTGCTTAGCTCTGATAGGGGTGGGTCATGGACACTATTTCAAGATCAGGTACAGGCCAGTTCTGAAGCAACGACAGGTGATCCTTGTGAAAGGAAGTAGGTCAGTAGGATGAGAGGACTTGTAAAAGCCTTGATGGCAGAAAAATGATTTTAAAAAATTTATTCAAACTCATTAAACTCAGTCAGGAAATGGAGTTGATGTTTGTGTGGCCATACATGTGTTTTTACCAGAATGGATGTTCTACTGAGGGCTAGGGTGATGGGGGACATTTGCAGTAATTACTAGAAAGCAATATAATCATCTACCTTTGCAAACCAACTTAATAAAATCCAAACACAAATCTATATTTCATTAATCGACAAATATTTAACACCATATTATAGTATGATCATTACTAGCATTTCCTTAGTACTTACCACAAATTAGTCACAATGCTATGATCATTATCATAGGACCTTAGATAATTAATGTCATGATCCTTCAAGTTGCTGTTTTAGTTTGAAATCTTTTCAGCTTTGCCCCTCCCTGCTGCACCCCCACCACCCCTCCCACTCTCACACAAAAGATAAAAGATTAAAATTTTTTTAAAAAGTGAACTCATCCCACACTTCAACCATATACATAAAGCATAAAGTTATTTTCATTGTATTTGTTACAGTAATGCATATATCCCAAATTTAATCAACTGGAAAAAACCAAAGTGCAGTATTGCTGGATCTCCAACTGGTTGAATAATGTCTAATCTGTGGGTCTGGGAAAAGGTTAGTGGTCCAGGAACCAAGGTTCTGCCCTAACTAAAGTTCCACCTCCAGGCGGGTTGCCTAGACCCAGTTTCATCATTACTATTACTGTCTGATTGGCTGTTTAAAGTGGGGGGAAAGTTAATTATGATTAAGAACTCAATCTCTTTGAAATTAAAACAATATTCACTTCAGAGGAAATGAGACACTTAGTAAAATTAGCACTGTTAGGACTGATGCCAATTCTCACGGTGTTAAAGGTTGAGCCACTTGGAATGATGCTGAAGAGGAAATGGTGGGATTGGCTGTGACACCAAACTATGCAAGATCCTCCTCCACACAGACTGTGCACATTTATGTTGTTTTCATGTGCTTATGTGTTAGAAATAATTATTTTACCAAGTGCATTCAGGCTCAATTCTGTTGAGAGCTTCTTGATAGGGGAAAAGATAGTTTGGCTACTTTTTTCAGGAAATATGTCCACTGTAGGATTTCTATGAATTGTGATAGTGATTGCACGACAACTAATAAGCCAGCACCATGACTCAACAAGAAGACAGCAAAACCATTTCCCTTTTTTCTCTCCCAGCTTGATAATGAAGTTGAAAAGACAGCAAATCTTTTTATTAGCAACTGGAATCAACAAATCAAGGCAAGTAACACAAATATCTTCTGTGTGAACTCAGTTTTTAGGGTTGGAGTTTTTTTGCTTTTGTACACATGTGATAATGTGTTCAGTGTTAGTATTTCTAAGCACTAATTGAAGAGAAAAATGCTTCCTCGCCTGAGTTATTGTGTATCTTTCAACTCAACCAATGGAAGAGCAGGGCTCTAAATATGGTAATTTATAGTCAACACTTACATGGCATTTATTGTGTGCCAAGAGCTATATACGGTACTATATATTTTAATTATCACAGCAACCCGTTGTGGTATGTGACCTTGCATTGTCCCATTTTAAAGATGGGCGAGGAAACTGAGATACAGAGAGCGAAATAATTTGCCCAAGGTTACAGGGCTGGTTAATGCTTGAGCCAACAAGTGTTACAAGTTGTTGGGCTCCAGGGTCACTATTCTTAATCACTCACTATACTGACTGCCTCTCTGTATAATTAGCAACTTAGGGCAAGTGGCAAATATTATCTGAGTTTTGGTTTTATCTTGTAGGGCGTTTATCTCACTAGTGAGACTGTCAAGGGCTGGGTAGTGATACATAAAGGGAAATGCATATAAGTATTGATTCCTCAAATCTTTGGTCCACTTCTTGTGCACCACACTGCACTAAGATGTGGTTCTTGCCTCCAAGCAATTTTAAAATTCATTGATAGGCAACATGTGCAGGAAATAGTGAGTGAATTCTAAGGAAAGGAATTATGCTCTGGTGTGAGAATGTAGAACACATCATTATAGGTTCTTAAGCAGAGATAGTAACAGATGGAACCCATATATATGTGCAGAAGATTATTCTGGAACAATCTAGTTGAAGAAGAATTCATTTTGAGTAGAAAGGACTAGAGAGGGAATCTGTCAAGAAAACCCAAGGACACTCTTTGAAAGGACTTGTGCTCCAAAAGTTGAAATTCTCCTTTTTTATTTCCAAAGTGTCAGATCTCAAAGAGATCAGTCCCAGGTACACAGTCACCCATGCATGTAAATAACCAGAGACACCCTCAGAAACAGGCAGCCCATGTCAGCCCTCAGTGTTGCCCCTGAAGCTTCTGCTGAAATCAAAGGCTCCATGAGATCAAAGACATACCTAATAATTGTTTGAGATAAATGAGTTTCTATACCCACAATAGAAGTGCTGCTAAAAGTAGGCTCATGAGAATCACATTTAGAATGCATATTTCGCAGCCTCATAAACAGCATCCAGTCATTTGTTTTTAGTTTTGCTCTTGATTTTATAAGCTTTCTTAAACAGAATTTGTTTTTTAAAAATCCATTTTCTAACTATTCAGCTTTCGTGGGAAATTCAATATAATGGACCAGAAGGGAGAAACCATGCTCCACAGTTGCAATTGCTTTCAAGAACAAAAAGTGTCTTTTGTTATTTCCAAGTTTTCACCAACTAATTTTTCCAAATAAGAATAGATTTTATTTTTTATGAAGAGTGACAGAGAAATTAGAGAACATTAAAATTCTTGAGCTGGAGTAATTTTCTCCCCAGTTACAATTCAAAGGATTCAGCATGTCAGTAATGAAGTGCAGTCTGTCCTGGGGACACAGATGTTAAGTCTTAAAGACCAAAGCTCTTGCCTCACACTCCCATTTATTTGTGGACATGTGGTCGACTAAAGGCAGAGGAAGAAGGTCTAGGAGTGTCTTGCTCCTTGAATTGCCTTTTGTAGAGACTTCATATATGTTGAGACTTTCAGAAGCCTTTGCCTCTGATTCCTAAGGAAGGAGAGACCTGAGCCTTTCCCTTCATTATCTGGTTTTACGGTTCTTGCAATCTTGGGGTGGAAAAACTACACAGTCTTTCAGTCAACCCCATTTCTGAAACAGGCTGAATCCAATTCAAACTGAATTTAGTTTATTTTATCTCTGGAGCATCACCTCCTGCCAAATTGGAACTGTTGGGATAGAAAATGATCGCCTGAATCATGACCCACTCTGAGGTTGAGGCATCAACAGAAGAGGGGGACTTTGAATGTTTCTTTCTTCCCAACTCTCCCTACCCCCACTCTCTTCCCACAAATGCAGGTCATGTCACAAGATGCCAGGCAAATGCCCAGCTCTCAAGCCTGGTCATCAGGTGGCACAATTCCTCCTTTGCTTTAAGTTTTAAGAAAGCATCTTAAAGCTATCTCAATTGTGGCCCAGGGTGATTTAAAAGAATGACACAGGCATTCTTCCATGTTTGTTGTGTTATCCTTTCTTTGTGATAGAGCCCTTTCCTTCCTTCATGTTAGCTAGAATAACATTTTGGAGGCTTGCAGGCCTTTGGTGATCTAGCAAAATGTATAACCCTTATGAGTATACCCACTGTAATGAAAAAATATACAGTGGTTCTCAGTGCAAAACATTAGACATTGCAATATTTTAAGCAGATTTTGAGGTGAGGGCAGAAATAAAGAACTAAAATATATACAATCATTCAAGCTAGCACATAAACATTATCTTGTTCCAGAACAGAATATTTTTTTCTCTTGATATCCATTTTCTCCTTTTTTTCCTACTTTTCTGTATGTTTTTTTTTTTTTTTTGAGTCTAGGCCAAAAAGAAATTAATGGAGAGTACCAAGAAGCATGAAGCACTTTTCCATCTTATAGAGAGCTCCAAGCAAACCATGACTGACAGGGAGAAGCAGAAGGTAACATGTTGTGGCCAGCTGGATGCATGAGGTTTGGTGACGGATGGGCTCCTGGCCCTTGGCTATGAATACAAGAGCACAGGCTAATTCCCCCTCTGTGTGGGGTCTCTGCAGAGCTTGGTGTGGCAGAGTATCAGAAGAGATCCTAAATCATTCCTGGTCCACATATATTTGTAAAAGGTATTATTGACAGATGGCAAATTAGACCAGTGGTATCCACATTTTTCAACAGGGAACCCTATTGTTAAATATCTCTCGGCTCATACCCCAAATAAGTAAAAAAAATATATACATATTCATATTTATTGTATAGTGTACTTTACCTATGTCATATGTAATAATAGTACTTTATAAATTATACCAATATGTTATGAACATTATAAAAAACAAAAAAGTAGAAATGTTTGAAGGATGAGGTAAAGATGAAATAATATTTTAAATGATTAGCTAATCCTATATTTACATAATCTTTAAGTGAAAGCTCTGGCATAAATTACACACTTGGGGAAAGGTTCATATTTAACCTAGGTAAATATAAATTCATCTTTCTGATAGTTCTCTTGATAATTTTAAATGTTTTGGCCACCTTCTTGTCAGATCTCAGTAGCCATCCCAGTTTTCGCCTTTTCATGCGGGTAAGGACGCGCTCATTACCAGGAGCAGGAGAGAGCATCGGCTCCTGTGGCTTCATTATGCTGATATTGTTCATGTTAGCACCAAACTGCAGCTTCTTGGCAGAAATCTTTTTAAGAGATTTGTGCGTTTTGTGTGTATTACCCTAATTAAAGCTAGATAGTAAGTCTATAAATCCACATGACACAGAAACCTGTCAGTGGCTACATGTCCCAGGATGTTGACACCTTTTCATGTTATAAAATTCCCCCTCAGCCTCCAGGACACTTCAGAATCCACAGCTGTTCATGTGTTGGCATCAATGTCAATTTGTAAATTAAATAAGAGTAAGCGTTAGGCAAAAATGAACACAACCCCAAAACAGATTATCTTGCACAGTTCTGTGATATGTGCTGAGATTGGAAAGCTTTGAAATCATCAGTATCTTCTCCAAAAGATGGAGTCCCCCTAAGTCAATACAGGCAGCACCACTACAACCCAAAACATCCTAAAAAGAAAATGGTCATTGCAAGTTTTGGTATTATTTCATCTGAAGAAACTATTAGTTGAATAACTTAAATTCATTATAAGCAGGATTTTACAGGGTTATTTCTTCACACATCAATCTTCACAGTTTGAAATAATCATAAGTATTGAATAATGAGACAGCTTCCAAGGAGGGGAAATCACAGTATGTTTAAATGCTAAGTGCCAGGATCTGTGGGCATTTGAAGCCTACAATAGAAGCTCTTCTTCTTTTTTCTTTTTTTTTTCTTTTTAATACATTTGTATTGATTTCAGAGAGGTAGGGAGAGGGCAAGAGAGATAGAAACATCAATACGGAGATAGAATCATTGATTGCCTGCCTCCTGCATGCTACCCACTGGGGAATCAAGCCTGCAACCTGGGCATGTGCCCTAACGGGGACTCGAACCATGACTCACTGGTTCATAGGTCAATGTTCAATCACTAAGC
This sequence comes from Corynorhinus townsendii, assembly GCA_026230045.1. Taxonomy (NCBI): domain Eukaryota; kingdom Metazoa; phylum Chordata; class Mammalia; order Chiroptera; family Vespertilionidae; genus Corynorhinus; species Corynorhinus townsendii. The sequence continues at coordinate 49,478,715 of JAPDVU010000005.1, read as the reverse complement.
CACTGTAGCCAGGCTAGAAGCTGTTCTTTATTGATGTCAAGCAATCTATAATAATAAAAGTATAATATGCTAATTAGACCAGACGTCCTTCCTTCAGGACAAAGCCACAGTGGGAGGGGGCAGAGGCAGAGGTGGCAGAGGCCCTTGGTAGTGAGTAGGTGCCAGGGTCAAGGCCTTTGCATGAATTTCGTACATTGGGCCTCTAGTCCTATATAATAAAAAACTAATATGCTAAGTGTCCGGTTGTTCGGTCATCTGTTCAACCAATCAAAGCATAATATGCTAATGATATGCTCAACTGTTCGCTGTGACTGACCACCATGGAGCAGACAGTCGACTGGTCAACCAGTCACTGTGATATGCACTGACCACCAGGGGGCAGATGCTCTGACTGGTTGTTTAGCTTGCTGCTGGGGTATGGCCAATCGGGACTAAGCAAGATGGGCCGGACACACCCTGGAGCCCTCTGTGGTCCCTCCCTGGCTGGCCAGCCTCCTTCATCCCTCCCCGGCCCTGCTCGTGCACTGGTGGTGTCCCTCGGCCTGGCCTGCTCCCTCTTGGAATCTGGGATCCCTCAGGGGTTGGCAGAGAGCCAGTTTCAGCCTGATCCCACAGGCCAGGCCGAAGGACCCCACTGGTGCATGAATTTGTGCACCGGGCCTCTAGTAAAACAATAAAAAGCATGGGCAGCTAAGTGCTGAATTTCCTCTTCCTTCTCTCATTAGAAGCTTCCCTGGGAGACTGAAAAGTACAGTCCTCTCTTTCCCTCCTTCAGCTGGTCCTGTGACCCTAAACCTTGACTGTCATTACCTCACAGACCCCCACCATTTTCATCGCTTTATCTGTTAGCTCCTTTTTTTTTTTAGAACTGAAGCTAAACAGCTAAAGCAGCAGTCATTTTCTCATCTCACGCAGAAGTGCCTGTGATCGCCAGCCTCAGCTGAGCTGCTTCCATGCCGCACAGCAGTTCTTCCTGTTTCCCTGCTCAGCAGTCCTTGTTCTCACCAGAAGCTGATCTAAATCTCCATTCTCCTTGCACCTCCTTCCTCACCACCCACTCTCAGCAGACTATCTTGCCTCCTACCTCATGGAGTAAATAGAAATCAGCACAGCCACCTGCCTGCTGAAGTCATGTGTGCAATGAGATAGGCCAATTCTCCATATGCTCCATTCCCCATCCCATCCCCTCTCTCAGAGACACGTCTCTTGATTAGTCCCTTCTCCCCTTTATCTTGAACATGCCCCTCTCCAACAATTCCTTCCCAACAGCCTTCTCAACTCCCCCCATCTCGGGAGAGTCAGGAGAGTCAGGGAGACACCTTTCCATGACCCTATTCCTGTTCCTCTCCAGATATTAGTATCTCTCCTTCTTCTTACAGTAGGATTTACAGAAAGAGTGTCTGTACTGTGCCTTCACTTCCTTATCTCCTATTCATTCCTCAAACCATCCCAGTCAGCTTTCCTCACCATTCTACTGCAAGTGCTTTTGCCGAAAACAATGTCATCCTTGTTGCTAAAGCCAATGGGTATTCCCAGTTCTTACCTTATCTGACTTGGAAGCATTAAGCATTGATGGTGACTTCCCCAATCCAGAAACAGTATCTTCTTTTAACTTCAGCAACCTCTCACTCTTTTGGTTTTTGTATCTGGCAATGTTTTCTTAACCTTCTTTACTGACTTCCCTTCTTCTGCCTGGCTTTTATGTACTGCTGCTTTTCATGGTTTCTCTCCGGGGCTTCATTCTGTCTTATTCAGGTATCTCTGGTGTCTAACCCAGTATTCTCAATATTAGGTACTCAAGAAGTAACTGGTGGCTTAAACTAGAATATCTATGCTGACAATACCCACACTTATATCTTCAGCCCAAACCAGTCTCTAAACTATATTCTGGTATGTCAAATCCAACATCCAAAATTGGAACCATCACTTCCCTCTGACAAAAATATTATTTATTCTTGTGTTTTCTATAACTTTGAATATCATCATTCTCCATATCCTCCCAACTCTAACTCCTAAACCAAATACTTTTTAAATTTATCTATTTGTGTGTGTCCCCACTGCCACTACTCTCTCCCAGGCTGTCAGGATCATTTCTTAGATTACTGTAACTGACAAGTTGGTCTATTGACTTTCTGTGTTGCCTCTTTCTATCTATTTCCCATATACAAGTCAAGCTGACTTTTCTGAAACTCAAATATGAGCATATTATTCTCCTTTTAAAAGCCTTCAAAGTCTTTCCAGTGATCAGAATAAAGTACAAACTCCTTTATGTGGTCCTTAAGAGCTTCCCTGACCTTTGCCTGGTTTTCAGCACCATCTTTTGTTATTCTCCCTCTCAAACTGAGTGCTTTAACCTCACACACACACAAGAAAAATATTTTTGGTATCATGTCATGCTCACCAATTCCTACTTTATTTTAGATTTACTCACGCAAGGATTATTTCTGTGAGTACCCACTATGTGCCACGTCTCAGCTTATGTGTCATTGTAATTCCAAGGCTAGTTTAGGTGTCTCTCTTATATACCTAAATACTTATGTCATCCTGGGCTCTATCCCATGGGGTAGTAATGTGGGTCCTCGCTAAAGAAGGAGCCTGTCTAGTTCCATTTTCTACTTCCAGAGCCTAGTACCTGACACACTGTGGCACCCAGTAAATGTTTGATGAGTGCATGAAATATTTGTTCCAGGAGAAAGAAAAGAAGAAAGAAAAAAAGTATGCAATCTTTGACAAATTTTAGTAAATTTTTCTGAAAAGTTCTTTAAATAAAAATATTTTTTAAAAGTTCCTGAAATAAGAATGTAAGAGTTGACATTCTTCTTTTATATTGATTTGGGGTTATTTGCTATAAATTTGATGAGCAGAAACTTCTAGTTGATAGCTATATAGTGTAGGCTGATGAATGTGAGGGGTCATCTCAAAAGTAACTTTGTTCTCATTGCTGGAGATCTGAGTATTCTCGGTAAGAATCTAAGGACATAATTTAGCAAAGTATAGCTAAGACGCACTTTCGGCCCTTTCACTAAATTGTTATCAGATTAAAATTCAGAAGCTCATGCTTCTATAGATAAATGAGATCCATTACACTTGATATACAAAACCCAGTGTGTCCTGTGTAAGTCATACATCAGAGCCCAGGGACAGTTGAATGGCTAGTATATCAATTAGAATAATAAAGTGAGTGGTGTTAATATTCAGAATTTTGGATGAATGTTCTTTATTACTGAAATGTTATTCAAAATGCCCTTAAATATAAAGAGGGTCATTCTTAAAAGCCTTTGTCTCTGTCCTTGAAACTCCTGTGTAAGTCAAATGGATCCTGAGTGCTCCTTAAACCCTGGTTTAAGGACCATTTGCATCAAAATTAACTGAGGAGGTAGTGAAAATTCAGATTTCCTGATCCCACTACAGAGCTATTGAGTCAGTATGACTACTGTGGGGCCTGGAAATCTGCAGTTTTACATGCACCTTAGATCATTCCTGGGCATCTTAAAGTTTGAGAATCATTCATGTAGTACAACTTTTTCCTTTCTCAGAGACTTTAAATTACTTGTCTGAGCACTTTGAGAATCGATTTAAGCTACTCTGGTCCAGAGAGTTTTGTATTAGTTTGATTTTCCAGAAGATTTCACAACGAGAATGGTCAATTTCGGTGACTGGCAAGAGGGGGCTCTTTGGGAAGTAGCAGATCACTGGGGAGTAAGGTGCAAGGAAGGCATCTGTCAAGCTGTCCATAACTTGCTGTGAACATTGACATGTGTCTCACTCAGACTCTTCACTAGTAATAGTAATACTCACTATGAGTGCTAACCCAGGTCTCAGACAGTGCACCATCTGACTTACCGACTTCACCTGCTTGAATCTTCAAAGCAGCCCAGTGAAACAGGAGTATCACTATCCCCATCACATAGATAAGGAAACTGGCTCATGAAGGTTAAGTAATTCACCTGCAGGACTCTAATCCTAAAATTTGATTTTGAAGTTATACTGCAGAGTTTATAGAGTGAAAGTAAAGTAAGGTTATTGGACCTTACTGGATGCTAGCCAGGCCTCATCCTAGTTCTAAGAGTTATATGACCGCACATTTCTCTACCTGTCCTGGTAAAAAATGCCGGGGTTGAAAGGATTTACCAAATAAGACCACAGAAATTGTTAGTAGATTACAGTCTTGAGTTGGAGGTTCCTGATCTATACTTGCTTCTCCTCATCTGTCATGTGGCCTCCTCCTTGATTTGATGAACGTGGGCACATCACATCATATCTAAGCACCTCGATTCCCTCATATGAAAAATTGAAAGAACTGCACTGAAAGGTCTTTTGGTTTCCTTTCAGCTCTGACATCTATTTTTTTTTCTGAAAGATCTTTGATTTTGTTGTCTATAGCTACTCTTTATGAATTTAGCTGGGAGATGAGAAACATATCATTGGGATGAATGACATTATATGGAATTACAATGGGCTTTCCTAAATGTGTTCATGAATACGTGACTCTGATGTTTTACTTTAGCTCCTCAATAAATTGAAAAAATCGACTGAGAAATTGACAAAAGAAGATGAAAATTATTACCAAAAAAACATGGCCGGCTGTTCTACCAGACTGAAATGGGAAAACACACTAGAAAACTGCTACCAAGTAAGTTATGCATTCACTCTTTTTCTTCTCCCATGAAGCTTTGTGTGGCCTTGAAAATGGACATCAAATCTATATAGTACATGACCTGATGATCTCTGCCCTTAGCTGTGGCCCTCACTCCTGTTGTGACCTTACACAAATGATGTTACCTCTCATTGTTGTAATTCCTCCATGGATAAAATAACCAGTGAATATTTATTGAGTATCATTGGCCAGGATTCCTGTCCTACGTTCTCAATGGACACAATAATGCTCAGCCGATTTCGAGAAGTGCTGCCAAAGGAAAGTGTAAATGCAGGCTTAATGATTAGGTATTCAGATATGAGTTTTAGGCCTGGAAGCTGATTCATACAGTATACACTTAGAGAATTTCTTTGTATGTCAGACATTGTGTTGGACACTCGATATCTATAGCAATGAATAAAGTACCATCTCGATACTTTATGGGGATGTGTGCAATTTAGCAGCAAAGAAGACATACAAAGAAATAATTCAGTCATACAATAAAATTCAAAAGGTATGAATATGCAAATCATAGAAGGGAAAATCAAATTACTAGTTAACATGTGAAATGATGCTTACCCATTTGGCAAAAATTTTATTTATTTTATTATTTTTTTCTTTTTTAAAAATTTATTTTCAGTTACAGTACATTTAGTAAAAAATTTAAAGTTATGATATGATCATTTTGAACTATATATCTAGGGTGCTTGTTATGATTCAGACTCCTGAGCACCCCCCCAGACAAGGTGGATCACAGAAGTTCTGAGTGACTTTAGGACAGGGTCTAGGTGATTGCTAGGCATACTAAAGTTTGAGAGTTCGTGCTCTATACAGAGCATATTTCTTTCATCAGTTTGATGAATGCAAGTTCCTCAGGTAATGTAAACTACAAGGCCAGTACAGCAGTAGGAACTGAAAAGAATGAATAAAGAGTGTGAATTAGCCTGGCCACTGTGGCTGGGTTGGTTGAGTGTCAACCCATGCACCAAGAGGTCACCTGTTCAGTTCCCTGTCAGGGCACATGTCTTGCTTTTGGGCTCAATCCCCAGTAAGGGGTGAGCAGGAGGCAGCCAATGGATGTTTCTATCTTTCCCTCCCCCACCCCTCTAAGTTCAATAAGAACATATTTTTTAAAAAACAGTGTTGCATTATCATGATGTCTTGGCCTCAGACAGGTTCTAAATCTGCTCTTTCTTGGTAACTCTGACAACACTTTCTTCGTATGTGATACATTGCACTAGAGGATAGTTTTAGGTCCTTCTCGAGTGCCTTGCTTTTCTACTGCCTATTTTATTGAAACACACACACACACACACACACACACACACACACACACACACACTATAATGGAAAGCAATAATTCATTATGTGAGATATGGACTTTCCTTTTGCACAGTGGAATTAATCTCAGCTTCTTTTCATGAGTGAACATAGATCATTTTAATGATTTCCCTGAGATACAATTAAAATCTGTTAAACATTACCATCTCCATCAAAAGACACTGGTTATTCTAGTCTCAAACTGATGCTAGTGGTTCAGCACTTGCCAAAGTAAAGAAACAGCTGTCCACTAGTGATGCAATGTGTTCCTAATCCTGGCTTTTCTTTTCTTTCCTGTCCTTTGCTCATCATGGCGCTAAACTAGAACAGCTGCTTTCTATGGCCTTTTCTGTCCTGGAAAGTCTCTTGCTTTTTGAAGTTGTCCCACTTGAGCTCCAAACCACTGAGCAGACTTTGTGTTATGTATTTGTTAGGAGGCATATGGTTTCTGCCCTTTGAAGAAACTATATGTTCGATAGGCTGCTCTTCAGTGTCTTTAATCCTGTAGCTGGGAGACCAAGAGCACCTGGCCACATTCAAATGGCTGGTGCCTGCAATCCTGGAGAAAGACTCAGGGGACCAACACCAGAAACAAAGACAAATATTTGGTGCTCATTGACTTACAAAAGTTGTGCAGGTTCTAACGCCACAAAGAAGGTAGGTGGCCACAGGGAGCAGAGCTCCAGACTTTCTGATTCAAATGTCAGGACACGTGGCACAGGATAAAAATTTGCAAGTGATTGACAAAGATGTTCATAGTTATTGCCTGAGCCTATATATTGATAAACAAAATGTGGTATACACGTGCAAAGGAATATTATTCAGCCTTTAGAAGGAAGGAAATTCTGACATATACTGCAGGATAAGACTTTTTGCTAAATGAAATAAGCCAGACACAAAGGGACAAATACTGTATAATTCCTATTATATGAGCTAACTAGAGCAGTGGTCGGCAAACTCATTAGTCAACAGAACGGCAAATCGCAGCTCGCAAGCTGCAGTTTGCCGACCACTGAACTAGAGTAGTCAAATTCATAGAAGACAGAAACTAGAATGGGGGTTGCCAGAGGGGCTGAGGATGGGAGAATCAGGAGTTATGGCTTAATGAATATACAGTTTCCGTGATGCAAGATGAAAAATGTTTGGAGATAGATGAGGGTGATTGTTGCCCAACATTGTGAATGTAGTTAATGACACTGCACTACACATTTAAAAACGGTTACAATGGTACATTTTATGTCATGTGAATTTTCCATAATTAGAAAACAAGTAAATTTAAATTTTTTTTAAATGACTGTGTACTATAGATGAAATAACAACAGAATGCGAATGCAGTCTGCTCAGGAATATAAAGCAACAGCATACTGGATCAGGCCAGTAGGCCCTGCAGGTGTGCCACAGAGTCAGGATGGGAGAAGCCAATAAGCTTTATGATTTCCTCACCCCCACCCTATCAGAGGCCTTGAGATGTAGTCCATCCTTCTTGCTTCCTATGGTAATGTTACCCACCAATTTGCCCAAAACCTTCTTTATAGAAGACTATTGCTGGTGGCAGTTACAGGAGAAACCAATCCTCTGGATGAAGGAGGAATCCCCAGGTCTTGTCCTTACAAAAACAGGATGAGGAGCATGTTGGCTTGGACACCGGCCACCTCCGTCAAAGCCGAAGTCCTCTGGGTACATACCAAGATGCCCGCACAACCCGGGGAATCCCCTGCATACTCCACCTGACCCAGATTTCTCCCACAATGCCTAGCTGCTGAACTTCTTTGAACTCCCTCAAAACAATCAGTCAGCAACTCACCAGCAGTGAGTGGCAAGAATCTAATAGTTAACTTTTCTAAAATGTTAAGGGCTAACAAGGTAATGTGACCTCCCTCACTTCCTTATTTACCCTTCCTGCTAAAAGGTATGAAACTCCCAGAGTGGAATTCTTGTCATTCCACTCAAAATGGGGAGGGTATGTTTCCATCTTCAAGCAGTGGTCTCTGACCCCCAGGCTTAATTTAGGCCAGAATTATGAATTGATCAGACTTTGGGGTTCTGCTCATCAGTTTCCTAAAACAGGGAATTTGTGCCTCACCTTTGCCCCTGCAAAGACTAGCAGAATGCCTTCTAAGACTGTAAACCTAGAAATATCTAGTTTCTGACTACATTTTGGAGATATAGACATGGGTTTTACTGGGCTTCACTCTCTTTCTCTGGGACTCACAAATGCTTTTCAAATGATTCTTTTCTACCCTTTCTTTGTGAATGTCAGATAAACCACGGCATCCACCTCCATGCCTTTGGGTTAAAAAACCCTGGGGAAAGCATGCGATTTAAATCAATTCTAATGGAAGATAAATAGGAGAGACACCAAATCACATTCCTGTCCTGAGAATCTCCCCACCACAGTCTGGATTTGACATAATCAAGAGGCACAAATAGGACAATTTGCTCAGATGGGTGACTTCAGTTTTTCATAACAACTTACCTCATTTTCATTCTTTTCAGAACATCCTGGAGCTGGAGAAGGAGAGAATTAAACTTTTATGTAATAACTTGAATCAGTACACCCAACATATTTCTGTTTTTGGCCAAACCCTGACCACAGTGAGTAGTAAAGATTTCGCCATTTCTGGGATGCATGGTAAGAACTGGCAGGGAACAGTCTTCAGCAACCTTCTTCTGCTTCCCTTGGCTTTGCAGTGCCACACGCACATTCATGGGGCCATCAGCGAGATCGATGTTGAAAAGGATATTCAGGCTCTCATGGAAGAAACTGCTCTTTCATCTACAGAAAATAAATCTGAGTTCTTATTAACAGATTACTTTGTAAGTATGGATGGAAGGAAGTTCTATTAATGGGGAACCTTAGTTAGGTACTGAAGGATTCCTTAAAAAAAATTTTGAGAACTATTGTAAAGGAAACATCTTGCGTTCTTTTTTAATAGAAAATATTCATTTTTTTCCCATGGTTCAGATAAATTAAAAACAGTGTGGTTTACAAATAGGCAAAGGAAACATGTCTGGAAGGGAAGAAAGTCAAACAAGGGTTTTCGACTGAATCTTCATACTTGGTCTTCTATGAGAATAATGCCAGGCACACATGTTTCATGACCTGTAAACAATCACTGTTTCATCTTGGTTGTTATTGCTGTATAACAAATCATCCCCAATCTCAATGGCTTAAAGCAAGCATTTATTATCTCACAGTTTCTGTGGGTTAGGAATCCAGGCGAGGCTTAGCTGGGTGCCTTTGAGTCCCTCAGAAGGCTGCAATCAAGGTGTCAGCCAGGACTGCAGGCATCTCAAAGCTCTACTGGGAAATGAGCCACTTCCCAGGCCTTGGGTCCTGGTTGACTGCTTGCTGGAGATAATATTTTCTTGCCAGGTGGTTCTCTCCTTAGGGCAGCACACATGTCAGCCTACTTCCCCCATAATTTCGATCCAAGAAAGCCAGAGCCAGAATGCCCAAGATAGAAGCATAGTCTTTTATTAGCTAATCTCAGAAGTGATATCTGGTCATATTTTATCTGTTAGAAGCAAGCCAGTAAGTGTAGCCCACACTCAAGCTGCAGGGTTTACACAAAGGCATGAATACTAGGAGGTAGGAAACACCAACATTCTTCACAGTCCTTTTCTTTGAAAAGCTTCGACCAAATCACAGAGGCTAATTTTGAGGGGATTTGGATGACTCTACTATGTCATCTTTGCTAAAAACAGATCAGTGTGCCTGGTCAGAACCCAACCATCTTGTTTCTTAGCTATCTTGGAGTAAGTTCTTTGTCTTCTGAATTCCTGACAACTCTTCCCTGGGCCCTCTGCTAGATTTCATTCAGACTTCAAGGGCCATATTGGGAGGCTTATCTTTCTCTGTATAGAACCAACCCACTGGCTATGTCCTACTATAGGATTAAATGAGTAGCCAAAGTCAATATCCCAGGATCCACACTCAGGGAACAAGAGATGAGGGAAGAGAGAAAGGCAATTAGATCTGGGCACAGCAGTGAGCCCAGTAGCTGGGAAGGCGACCAACTTTTCCTTTCCCTACCTTCCAAATAGCAGCATGTGACCGGCTATTTCTAAATTGAATTCTTTTTTTTTTCCTACCTTGGCAAAGGCAAAGCAAATTAACAATAGCAATGTCTTTTCAAAACAGAAGTAGAGGTAGAGATGGGAGCAGAAAGGGAGATTGGATTATAATAGGAAAGCCTGTTCTTTTTTTTCTCTTCTTCCAAATAGTGTAGGTGATCCCAGGGATGAGAAAATATGCAATAGAGTATATATATTACTTTATTAAAGGGCTAATAAAAATGTCCCTGTAGACTAACCCAGTGGTTGGCAAACTCATTAGTCAACAGAGCAGCAAATTGTGGCTCACGAGCTGTGGTTTGCCAACCACTGGGATAACCTATCAATAAAATAAGGGTCATTCTCCTTGAAAGTTTGACTAGGCTCCTATCTATATATATAAAAGGCTAATATGCAAAGTGTTCAGGAGTTTGACTGGGAGACCAGGAGTTTGATCGCTCACTATGATGTGCGCTAACCACCTGGAGGTGGCGCGGAATGAAGGAAGGCCCCAGCCAGCAGCCAGGGAAGGACGGCCCTGGCTGGCAGCTGGAAGGCCCTGATAGCTGGCCAGGGCTAGGGACCCTACCCATGCATGAATTTTGTGTACCAGGCCTCTAGTTGAAATATAAGGAGGCAGCCGTGATGGATTATCTTTAATTGATGTGCTCATGGAATGTTTGGTTTCTCTGAAACTTCAGTGCACCAGAACTAAAGACTACATGTCTGTTATTTAAGAGAATGGACTGTATCTTCAAATGGAAAAATAAGATTTTTTTAATAGCCTAAGGCAAAGTGCCTCCGAAGTCTGACTTTATAGTCATGGCAGTAAGTGTAGAGGGACTTTTACGTAGTGCTATGAAATTTATATGGGCAAGAGATAAGACAGGAGAACAATCCAAGTACAAATATTGGAGGGCTGATGACCAGTGTGAAAATATTTATAAGGTCACTGTAAAGGCCATGTTCAAAGATGGTATCTATAGTTTCATATGCCTCCTCCAATATTAATCTTCTTTCTAACAAATATTTGGAAGAGAGGAAGAATTTAAGAAAGCTAAAGGATAATAGTAAACTTCATCCTCAAGTTGAGCCAGTAGTGATCTATCCTTAGAGATACATTTTTGAGCAATAGGTGTCCCCAAGCAGACCAAGTGAAGTCTTGGACTGGTCTGAAAGCCAGATTATAATGTGTGTTCCTCCAGCAAGGAAGGACAGGGTTGGAGTTAGGCCTCCTTGGGGTTTAGTCAGAGCTCACCTGGGGGTATGACATCACCTTGGGCTATAAAGAAACTTTTTATAATTATGTAATACACAATATGTAAATAAAATATTTTTACCTGTACATTACATTTTATAAAGGCTATTCATGTTGCTCTAAGTCCTCAGCTCCTCTTTCTTCATGACTATCTAGAGCTAACTTCTACCAACATTTGGGATCCTAGTCTGTCTCTTTCCCTATCAGATAAGTCCTGACTCCCTGACTCCTTCACTTCCATCTTTAGTCATTAGTTTCCTCTCTCTCTCCACAGGTTTCTCTCCCTCTACTATGTGTACAGCCACCTTTCCATCTGACCCTAACATCCCCCATTTTTATTCAACCCTTGAAATATGTATGTGAAAGTTCAAATTTTATTAATGGTTCTCCTAGCCTATGTGATAAAACTCCTACTTCTTTCTGCCCCCAAAACTGGCCTAACCTACCCAGACAACTTTTTCTTCCACTGTGTTTGCTTAAGCAACTGGTCTATTTACTGTTCCTGATACAGTTCCCACAGTCCTCCCTCTGTCCTTTGCTTGAGCCAATTCTTCTTCCTGGGGCACCCTTTGTCCTCCTTCCCCTTGACTGAAAATCCTGGTTTGGTCTTATAGCCTCCTCAAAGCTTTTGTGCCCGGGCCCTGCCCTTGGTGGGCCACATTCCTGTCTGCTCCACTCATGAATGAACGTGACCCTGAACTGCTAGGTCTCTTATGTTATGCTTCAAGGCCTACCTAAATTATAAACGCACTCTGGGAAGAGCATTTGTGTTTTTTGTTCAGGCATCCCCAGCAGCCAGCAACACAGAACACAAACATTTGCTCAGCTGGTTGAGCAATCCTAGCTTGAGGCATATATGTGATGCTACATGGGGACCATTAAAGGACTCTAACTTGAAAAAAGATAGAGAACAATGAGTATACAACAAGTATATTTACTTAAGAAACTATGAAATAGCTACAGTAAGGCTCATCCTCCAAGAATAATTTGTTCTGAAGAAAGTGCTCAGCTAGGTACTTACAAGTTGTGAACAAGGAGATATTTTCTTATTGAGCATGTCTGTTATTGGCTTTTTTTTTTTTTACTTCCAGTTAAAATTAGTCAGTGAAAGTCTCAGTGCAACTTGGAGAGAAAACTCTTTTTCTTTTTCCCTATTAAGTTGTTAAATATCCTTTTTCTTCCCCTAAAGGAAGAAGATCCTAACAATGCAATGAATAAAGAGAGACAAAAGTCTTCAATAAAATCAAAACTGTTGAGACTGCAAAGAGATATTGAAAAAGCCTCGAGCGACCGGGAAGGTGTGTAATATCTCTGTGAAAGGCCTGATAAGGAAAGTATTTTCGTTGAGAGTTGGGTGATCCTGCTTTTGCTGATTGACACAGGCATTATCTCCTTTAAAGAATCACGTGTCAAACATAATTTGTATTTATAAAGAATTTTTTTAAAAAAGAAAGGAGAGAATAAAAAATCAAAAATGACACTTTGGTCTATCTGTGAGAGCTATATAAGTTCTAAACCATCTTTTCCAGAAATGCAGCATTTAAAAAAAAATATTTTTGTTGATTTCAGAGAGGAAGGGAGAGGGAGAGAATCTTCAATTGGTTGCCTCCTGCACACCCCACATTGGAGATCAAACCCACAGCCCAGGTTTGTGCCCTGACCGGGAATTGCACTATTAGCCCCTGGTTCATAGGTCAATAGTCGACCACTGAGCCATGCCAGCCGGGCAGAAATGTAGCATTTTACCATGTTTCTGGCATTGCTGGAATGAGGGACAATTCGTTTGGTTTAAAACATAGTAAACTGTGCACAGGGCTTTAGGTTTTCTTCTCTGTTTCCTTTTAAACTAACTCTCTAAACGGTGTACAGATCATTCAGATTAAGTCCTGTACTTAGAAGGGAGGACTGTTAGAATGTGAAACCTCTCTAAAGGGATGCAGATAATAAAAACGACTCCCCACTTGTGATCGTGACGTGTACAGCTTATTGTATGTGAACCAGAACAACCTATTGCAATGGAGTACTTGGCAGGAAATCCAAGAGAGCAAAAATGTTTCCACATGTAAATATCACAGCAAGGGAAAGGCTAACCCTGTGGTACATGTCAGGAATCCACCAGGAATGGGTCAACAAGGAGGATTCATGAACTCATCTAGGAAAAATATCAGTCAAGACTCTTTAAGCATCAACCAGCATTCCTCACATTTCATTAAGTGAAGGTAAAGGTCCCCCAATCCAGTAACAACTACCTACAGAAACAGCTCCAGCCATTTCAGAAACCCTTCTGGGCTTGCTGTGTCCCCCGGGACAGAAGGATTGGTGACTGAAAACATGATTTCATTTTCAGGACTCCGGCGAATGCTGAAAGCTTACTCCAGCAGCTCCTTTTCAGACCCAGAGAGCCAGAAAAGCACAGCAGCCTTAATGGAGGAGGTAAATATTGGCAGAGCACAGTTTCCTAGATTTAATGATGAAAGAGTTATTTTTAGAACGCTCGTTTTCCAGCCCATTTGGCCGCTGTTTGCCTTTCCTTTCTCATGACAGAACAATCTAGTCTGAGGCGTGTAGAGTCAGGTCCTTGGCAAGGAGTTTGAGGGATCTGGAAAAATCCAATTACTTAGAAACATTTGCTTTAGATTCTTCCTAAGGGGGGCGGTGGGCGGGGAGGGGGGGGGGAGGAGTGCCTAGAATACAGTTCTCTAAAATAGAATGATTCCTTCAGGGTCTGGAAACCATGGGTACTTGTAACCCAGTTAAGAAACTTGACCAAAAACACAGGTTCTGCTTTCAGAAAGGCGTGTATTTGCATCTATCTAGCTCTGCTGTTTACAGGGACCTGGGATAACTTTAGTTTTTGCATCTGTAAAATGGGGATATTGGTACCTACCTCAAAGGGTTTTTGTGAGGATTAAATGTTATTTAGAAAATGCTAGTACAGTGTGCAGAGGCAAGCTGAAAAATTATTAATTAAAATGCTGTTTTTCATTCATTCCTCAAGTAACATCAGGGTCTTCTGAGAATAACAGGAGGAAAGAAATATGTAGGGATTGATGGACAAGGTGGCAACTTCAGAGGAATCCACATTAAAAAGGCAATTAGCAAAGATCCATGAATTTAATACAGGAATAAAAACAAACAGATGCTGGTACCCATGTGTGCAAGATATGGGTTTTCTGCTGTGATTAAAGTGAGAGGATGGTGATGGGTTATCTTTTCTGAGAAAAATTCAGGAAGAGATAAAAATCTGTTGAAATGTTTGGAAGGATACAGGAAACTGGACATGCTTCTCTTACCTCAAATATAGCCTAATTCTCTTATGAGTAGGTACCTAAAAATTCTGTCCAAACAGGCAATTTCAGTAGTTCTTTGGTGAAAATAGATGCATACAGGCACAATTTATCTGTTTGTTAGCACAGGCTTCCTTCAGCTGGTTGCTGTTGTAGAAACAAACCTAACACTCTTGTGAAGAGAAAAGCCTAAATTCTATTCATTTGCAAACAGAGGTCTAACATATTTGCAATGACACATGGCCACAATTTTTATGAAATTATAAAAGACTGGGACATTTTCTGTGATAACACAAAATATTTAGTTAAGTAATTCAATGCAAATAACTTTTACCAAAATAAAGTCAAGTGAGAGCACTTTATGATGGCGTTAATTATAAGTTTATTTGTTTGGTTGTTCCTGCACAGAATTTTGTCATTCTTGTTACCAGCATAGAACATGTATTAGGATCAGTTGGGAACACAATTGGACTGATTCACACAGTGGAGGATGCAAGGAGGGAGGGAATCTGACCGCTAAATTCACAGTGTTTGTGATCTAGTGAAGGAACAAATGCAAGCCTTCGAATAGTGGGTGCCAAATACCCATGTTATTTCATTACATGCCTCTGCATCTGTTGGAGGGAAACTCGTGATATTGATAGATTTTGCATTACCTAGGGAAGTTTTTTTGCACTAGGACACTCTGTTTCATTTAAATTCTTCCTAATTCACTGTTTTTTGGTCCTTGAAGTGCCATATTTGAAGCAAAAAATGTTGGTAAGGCATGTTCTCTGAAAAAATTGTAGGTATTGACTTTGGATATGGGAAGGAGACTTGCTCTGTGATGCACTCAGATGCACAGTAGGTCTAATGGTAGAAGGTATGGAGGATAACTTTAGTTTTTGCATCTGTAAAGTGGGGATATTGGTACCTACCTCAAAGGGTTTTCAATGCAGTGGATTATTCTAAGAATTAGAGACCTTTATCATCAATTGGAGGTGTCTGGCAGGGATCCTAGGGTTAGGAATCCCCATGCTGGATGTATGGGAAAGGGAGAGGTGATGGTGAGGAGAAGATTGGATAAGGAGGCCCCTTCTAATACTTGGATTCTGGTTTTTTATTTACCCTGATTGGACACAGCCTGACAAAGAAGTCATTTTAAAGTTTATAGTTTAAAGTCAAGTAGAGAACAGGAAGAGCCTGAGAGTGTATCTTCAATCCTTAATTTTATAATTAAAATATTTCTTCTAGTTTTGAGAAGTGTTACTGTGAACTTTCTGTGTAATACAAGGCCTCACCTCTTCAAGAAAAACAATGAACCTCAACCAAAATAATAAATAAATAAGCCCTGTCTCCCATCGTTTTAGTTTGATTCTACTGATAGGAGTTCAATCCTATTCAGTGTTGAGCAACGATGACTCAATTGCCTTTCCTCAAGGCCTCCCAAAGGCCTACCTTCTCAGTCAACACTTATTATTCCCTCTCTCATTCCTCAGCAGAAAATTGGGTAAAGCCTATTCATTGCTATAAAATACTGAGTAATAATCTACCAAGGTTTCTGGTTTACTCTGTTCACATGAGTCCAGAATAAGACACACTCAACAACTAAGGCTTTCCTCTAGGAAAAGGGTCCATTGTTTCACTCAGCATTTTCTGTGTATATCTGCATATGAGTTGAAAGTGTAATTTTTTAGATCTCTTTGTCATTTTGGAAGTTATCCTGATATCCTTTTACCCATGCAGTTGTGCCTCATTTTCTAGAAATTTACTCACAAGGCCAAATGATGTATCCACAGACCATTTTGAAACTAGACCTAATGCAAGCAAATGCCTATAAACTGTCATCAGTGTTAGCAGAACTTGAACAAAGACCTCAACCCAGCCATCCTTGTAGTAACTCCATCTTCAAGAGGAAAGAAAAGGTAAAAATTTAAGAGATTGGTTATAATTTCTTGACTACGCTTCCTGGGTGAAGTGGCTTAAAGTAGCATCAGAGCAAAAATGCTGTAATGAATTATGTATGCCACATGTCCCAAATCCCAACTGCAGAATTTTAAAATAAATTTAGTTTAATTCCTTTGAGAGGAGTAACAAGAGCTAAACACAACTGAATACATTCTTTGTATGCTAAACACGGGGAGTTAAAAACCCTTTGGATTCTTTCTCCTTCCTACTCATACCTTAACTTTATCCTTTGTGCTTTTATAGTAAACTTTTTATTAAATTGAAATTTTATATTCATACAGACCTGAATCATAAGGTTTATAATATGCATTAGTCTCATCCTTTTATCATACCACACAACGTAGAAAATGCATAAGCATAATTTTTAAAAATCACATACATGTATTTTTCAGTGTTACCCTCTTTAGGAATTGGTGGTGAACAGTGAATCTGCATGGATTAACTACTGCTTGTAGCTGTTTTCCATTGCATATCAGAAGGGGGTGCTATAACCATTTTGTTATAAAGGGACAATTTTCTTTCTAAGAGACTCAAAGCTGGAAAATGGTCTCAATCAAAAAAGAAAAAGAAAGGGAAGAAGGGAGGGAGGGAGGGAGGGAGGGAGGGAGGGAGGGAGGGAGGGAGGGAGGGAGGGAGGGAGGGAGGAGGGAAGGAAGAAAATGGTTTCAATCATTTAGACAAAGCCATATAATTAACTTGCATTAAAGCCAATTAAAGTTGAATTTGTAGGAGTAATGCTGTAAATATTATCATTTTGCCTATGTACAGGTCAGAATTGTAAACACAGGCTATAAAATATGCTAATTCTCTAATTCTGAAAATATTAAGGCTTCAGATACAAGAAAGTTCTATATAAGAGTTTAGGAATGTAGTTAATGCTTTATTTATGCACTCTTCCAAAAAAAATTACAAAACAAATTCATAAGGAAAACAGCTACAGAAGAATTATATTTCATGAATTCTTGTGTTGTTAAAAATGACTATTTTCAAAAATATTTGTTTGAACAGCAGCAGACCCATAGTTATGTAAGAATATCTCGGCCTTTTCTGATGAAGAGATCAGAGACTATTGTAAGAAAGGCATCTTCTGGTGGGCAGAGCAATCCAAGTTCTTCATGTGCAGGTAATCCCATGCTCAGAATAATTTTGGGCTAAGTCCTATCATTAAAGCACATTGCTATATTTACCTTTTTTTTTAAAGAGCCACATTGATATATATCAGCTCAATGAAATCTAAATTAAGACTGATTAATTTGTTAGACTGTGTAGCTTTCTGTGCAAATTTAATCCAAAAAGTGTGAAGAAGCCAAGAAGGGGGGGGGGGGGGGGGAGAATTTTATGAGGTGACTGGTTCCAGTTATTCAGATAGCCTGCACATAATCACCCCTAAGCCATTGGGAGGAACTCTGAGATCTGTCTCCAGAGCCTCCTCCAAACCTCCATGTGAGAAATATGCTGGTCCCAGGCCTAGTTATACCTCATTTATTCAGCTACCTGACTTTTGTCATTTGTCCATCCACACCCTACTACCTTTTGGTGTTTACCTTTCAACACATACACACACGTACGTGCACATTATTGTCCCTCATAGTTCAACTATACTTACCATAACCTTGACTCTCTAGTTTCTTGATTAGAAATTGGTCAAAAGAAAAAGGAAGAGTTCCAATAAAACCTAGGACATTATGGTCCAAATGTATATTAGAGACTCACTGTGGCATTGATGATAAGAAGTACCTGGTCAAAGTGTCCCCTATCTATACCTGAATGACAAAACTTATGTGTATCTTCCAATACAAGCATACAGCAAGCATGCATACCACACATATCAGCCAGCTGATGTTAAGTTCATGTGGAAAGCAAATAATTTTAAATTATCATCTTTATGATTATTATTAAAATAATTTTTTTCTCCAGACTTATTTTCTATATTATGATATAATTATTGATTATATAACATATACAGCCCATGTACCTCAAGCATGTCAAACTCAAAGGCTAACATGGGCCAAATAAACAAGGTTTAAGTTCATGTGGGCCGCAAAAAAACAAAAGCTTCAATTTTCATAGAAACGCAGGTTTATTTCAATAGAGACATGCTGAATACAAAGGGCTGAAATAAATGAGTCATCGTTAACATAAAATAACAGAACATTTTAATAAAAACTAGTATTTTTTCTTGAACATTAACTTACCAGACACTGAAAAACTGCACAAATTGATAATAAGCGTAACGCAAATAAACCTATTTTTCTTGTTCTTTGAAAACAAAATATTTCCTGTTGCGCACACCAAACAAGTCAGTTCAAGACTAATGACATGGCAATCGCCTGCTAAAATATTCGCTGCCAGTATTAGTGGAGAGAAATGGTGCGTCTGCACATAAGGCACATAAGGGAAATGAATGCAACACGATTATAGTAATCAGTCACTAGCGAACGTTGTAGTTTGTTATTAATAATTATGTATAACAGGATGTTGTAAAAATTAAGTTACAAAATTTTAATTAAAATGTTTCTTACATACTGTTGTATTGGCTGGGACGCAAAAATATTCATTGTGAGCCTCATGCGGCCTACAGCCCGCAAGTTTGACATGCTTGATGTACATAGTAGGTATATAATAAATGGTTACTGAATCAAGGATAAATAGTTTGTAAAATTATAAATGTTTCTCTTGAGAAGACTTCGATCCATTTAAGCGCTGCACACACTGCTAAAGAACCAGAGCTCCCTATCTTCTGCCTCTTGCTTACTGACACAGCATTGGTAATTATAACTTGATGCAACTTTCAGCCTCCGGTGTGGCCCAGCATGGCAACGTTCTTTGCAAAGCCTTATATTCTTTTCAAGCCAGGCAAGATGATGAATTGAATTTGGAAGTAGGTAAGAATCACTCTCAAATGTTTAATTGCCTTCCCCTGCTGACATCCTTAATTTGAATAAAACTTCTGTCTTAGTCCAGTAGCCATAAAGGTTACCACAATGTCAACTCAGTTCAGGTTTATAATCACATTTCTTAGAAGATAGAGATAAAACACATAAAAGAAATAGCTAACATCTGTTCAGTATTTACTGTGTGCCAGACATTATTGCAAGCACACTGTCCAATTTAATATTCATAAAACCCTTTGAAGTGGGTATTGTTATTTATTCCCATTTTATTACTGAAGAGAAGGAGACATAGAAAGGGTAAGTACTTGCCTAACGTCACAGCAGTGGTGGTGCAGGATTTGAATGCAGAGATTCAGTCATGCTTACTCACAGTGCCACATGGGGTAGAATGGCAGTAATGAAAAGTCTTTAGAGAGGTGGTCCCACCTTTTCAAAAAACTAACCATGAAGGAATGAGAAGTGACTTCCTCTCATGGCGTAGTGTCAGAGCAAGTTCTAGAACCCAGGGCAAAGGACTCCCAGCTTCATATTTCTCTCACGTATCTCTCAGGAAAGTGTTTTATGACCAGTCTCAGGAAGCAGAGCCTCTTCTTTGTGTCACAGATTTTTGTTTCACATGGAAAGGTATTACATAATGGCTTATATCGACCTCAACATTATTAAGGAAGACAACGTCGCCAGCCTCAGTTTTCTTGGCATGTCCAGTTAGCAACCACATTTGGATGTGAAAGCTAAAGCAGGGGCTGGAAAAGAAATGGTTGGTGAGGAAAAGGTTTGTGTGTTGTAGGAAAAAGCTTTTATCCATGAGCAGGACGTGGCACCCAGGGCCAAGGGAAATCAAGATGGATTGTTGCAGCCAAACAACAAGGACACCACATATTTGCTATTAATTAGTGGGAGCTTCCTTTTCATTTTGCCAATCAGATTTTTCCAGGCAATTCCTCTTCCTTCTACCATAGAAATAAGTAGAGAAATGAAACAAAACAAAACAAAAGGATATAGAAAGTAGACCTTCTCTTCCATTCTTCTTAAGTCAATGTTGCCTTTATTTGGAAGTTTTAAGTGTTATAGAAATCACTTCATTATTCACCATGTCATCCTGAGGGTACCTATGGCAGTAAGTATGTAAATAAAATGCTCTATTCCCGCTTTCCATATACATAAAAAAAACATTTTCCAGATGCCGTCTGGAACCCAGGGTACTGAGTTTGAGTTACATAGTTACACAATAAATGGATGATCTTGTTTGTCTTTAGCTCTTCTTTGGTTGCAAAGCCTACTTACATGTCAGATCCTAAGTGGGATCTATAAATGGAATGAGGGGCTCAGGGAAAGTGGCAGTAAGATTTTAAGTTATCCCTTTAAATTTCTGTTAATAGATTTTTTTTCAATCTGCTGACCTGAGAACGTAGGCTGAAAATGATTTTCTATAAGAATGAATAGTGATTTATGACTGAGGAGAGACAGAAGAGGGGTAACCAGTCTCCTTTGTTTTAAGAAGAAAATGACTGGGGAACAGTATGAAAGAAAGAAAGACTAAACATATGACCTTAGAATGATGCTCATGCTAAAGTAGCGTTGGGATCCTGAAGGAAGTGGGTGTTTCCACTTTGCTGTGCAGGAGGAAGCCGTATAGAAGGGATTCTCTCAAAAGGCAAGAATAGCCAGGGGATTTGGGCCTCAGGTTAAACTTTAGGGTTACTAATATCAGAATAGCATTTTTTAAAACAGGGAATTCGAGAAGAACCATGTGTTTCTTAGGAGTTCTATTTACTTGAATATCGCTTTAAAAAAGTATTGTCTTCAAATTGATATTTTATTAAAGCTATCTAAATTTGGAATGAGGAGTTATATTTCTGTGCAAAGCTATTAAGTGAAACTTTGGACTGTGAAGCTGTCACATATAACGGAGAGAGGCTGCCTTAATCTAGATCAGTGATTCTCAACCTTCCTAATGCCGCGACCCTTTAATACAGTTCCTCATGTTGTGGTGACCCCCAGCCATAAAATTATTTTCGTTGCTACTTCATAACTGTAATTTTGCTACTGTTATGAATCGTAATGTAAATATCTGTGTTTTCCGATGGTCTTAGGCAACCCTGCTAGTGGTTCTCAACCTGTGGGTCATGACAGGTTAAAATTACAGTTATGAAGTAGCAACGAAAAAAATTTTATAGTTGGGGGTCACCACAACATGAGGAACTGTATTAAAGGGTCGTGGCATTAGAAAGGTTGAGAATCACTGATCTAAAGAAAAGTCTGATAGCAAAGACATAGTAGTCAACATACCAAACTATTGCAGACACCAATGTGAGAAACCCTTAAAGCACAGACATCAAGAAAGGGTTTGGTGACCATGTTCCAACATGATTCTGTAAAAAAAAATAATAATAATAAAATAAAATAAAAATAAAAAAAAATACACACACACACACACACACACACACACACACACACACATATATATATATATATATATATATATATATATATATATATATATAATTGATTTCAGAGAGGAAGAGAGAGGTACAGGTAGGTAGAACATCAATGATGAGAGAGAATCTGATTGGTTGCCTTCTGCACGCCCCCTACTGGGGATCAAGCCCACAACCCAGGCATGTGTCCTTGACCGGAATGGAACCTGGGACCCTTCAGTCCACAGGCCAATGCTCTATCCACTGATCCAAACTGGCTAGGGCATGATTCTGTTTTTTTTTGTTTGTTTTTTTAATTTCCTTAGTTTTTTTTTTAATTGTTTTAAGTATTACAAATAGTAGTACATATGTCTCCTTCCCCCACCCCCACATTGACCTGCCCCCGACCTCCCCTATCCCCCAGTACATGCCTTCACCTGCCCGCCCTCTCCCCCGCCCAGTGTCTTGTATCCATTGGTTGTGCTTATATGCATGCGTACAAGTCCTTCGGTTGGTCTCTTACAGCCCCCCTCGCCTAACCTCCCCTGTATTCTCAATGTAGTTTGACAGTCTGTTCAATGCTTCTTTGCCTCTGTATCTTTTCCCCACCATTTCTTTCCTTTAAAAAGTTTTGCCTTTGCAGACTAGAAATAAACATATAATAACAAAACAAAAAAATGTTTGAGTCCCAATTTCAATGTCCAACAGTTCTGAGTCCCCGTTTCAATGTCTAACAGTTCCTTATGTGTACATGTCAGCAATGATATCTGGATGGTGGGCACATGGTGGCAATACAGGTCCAACCCTCTTTGGTTTGGTCCTAGGTAACCTGCAGTGGTGTACAGCTGCTGACTGTTAGCGTGGCAAGGCGTTGTCAGCGTCTTCCATCTCTGGATTGTTTCTCTTCTTGTCTTCGTGGTTGGAGCAGACCTGTCAATTCCTCTCTGTTGCAGGAATCCACATGGTCTTAGAGTTGTTTTCTGAAAATATACAAACATATTCTCGACCACAAGTTAATAAAGGAATCTTTTCTATATAATTGATTTGGGATCCTTTTTATTTTTGCCCAAATGATTTTCCTTTGTCTTATTTAGACACTATGCGTGTTTTTCATGGGTGTCTTGCTGTTAGCATTACAAATTAAAATTAATTTTGTAAAGTAAAAATTTTCTAGATGTAATTTACTTATAGGATATTTTTCCTTACATGATATTACCCTACTATCCCCCCCCCCTTGTTTTTTTATTAATGGAAGTTTTTGTAAATTTTATAATGCAGGGTTGATAACTTTAAATTTAAATTTTTTTTTTTTGCCCAAAATTATGACTGCTTTAGGTTCATTGCATATTCAGGAATTTTACCATGAGATGAACTACCAATAGAAATTTTAGTTATTACTTTAAGAACAGCTTTTTGTCCAGTACAATTAAATTTACTTGCATATTCACTTATTTCAATTAGCCTATTTAAATTAATCTGAAAACTTGATTACTATTTTACTGTCAAATTTAATACTCTACCAACAATCTTAGTTTACCCTGTAAATATTAGTGGGAAGGATTATTTGCATTCTTGAGTGGGCCCTGAGCATTCATGATGCTAGGCTGAATTTAGATATAGGGCAGCTGCTGTCGACCAAGTCTCTTGTCTGTTACCTGGGTCCCGATCTGAGCTGGGCCAAGTCTCTGTCTGTCACCTGTATCTCGATGTGAGCTGGGCCGAGTCTCTTTCTATTGCCTGGGTCCTGAACTGAGCTGGTTGTGGGAAGTGCGAAGCAGCCATGGGGGGCAGGAGACCTCCTTCAGAAGGGGCAAGGGTTCAAGCCCCTGCAATGTTGGGGGAGTGAGGGTCTGCGCCCCACTTCTGTTGCCCCCCCCAAGTTCTCCCCTGATGGCCCCTCTGCAACTGTGCCTGTCTTAGGTTGTTCCTTCCTTGAGGAATCTTACCCATCTCTGGCTAACCAGCCATCCTCCGGGGCCAAGCAGGGTGGTGTGAGGTTCAGTTCTGACTCCTTGGTAGCCTATACCCCCGTGGCCTCCACACTCAGCACCTGCTTTGGGGACCCCTGGCCTGCTGGCGGGGTCCCGGTGCTGATGACATATCTCAGGGAACTCGGGTTTCTTCTCCAGCGAGGGCCCAGCTCACACAATTGGGTGTGAGACTGATCCATGGTACCAGCCCCCACGAGGCTTCAAGCTCAGCATGAATAGAAACTCAGGCAACAGCTGAGGGCAATTGGATTGTGAGAAGGGGGTCCCTCTTGCCACAAAAGGCAAGAGGGGCCAATATAGGATGCTCAAGTGTCTTCCCAGTGCCTTAATTCCTTCTGAAAGGGATTAAATCCTTTCATGTCCTTTTTTTTTTTTTAATTGCTGCCAACCATTCAAAGAATTAGTTTGTAAGTTTGTTTGGGATAATTGTAAAATATGATGTTGTAAAATATCTAAAATTATAATGACATTGTAGAATAATATCATGTAAGGATATTCTTTGCCCTAGGCCCTGGCAATTCCATTTCAAACTGGCTGTCAATTTCTTTTTGTAGCTTTATATAAACTTTGGGAGGCAAAAACACAAATTACTTACTTTAGTTCAAGAGGCCAAATATATTGACTTTCAATTACAATCCTTATGACTTTTGAAGGAAACTTCTCTTTGTTTCCTTCCCAAATAATTTTCAGGCTACAGAGAGTTTCATTTAAAAATTTTTGTCACATGAAACAATTTCTCTTAAGGTTATGGTGACCACTAGTATTGATTAGATTTAGTGTTTTATTTTTATTTTATAGTTTTTTAATTAAATTTTTATTTTTTACATATGTGTCCTTATTTCCCCATAACCCCCCACTCCCCACTTATGCCCCGCCCCCTTGTTGTCTGTGTCCATTGATTAGGTTCATATGCATGCATACAAGTCCCTTGGTTGATCTCTCCACCTTACCCCCACCCTCCCCTACCATGATTCTGTTTTTAATCAAAATATATTTTGCTATAACTTAGCTGTCCATTATCTTAATCTTTTTAATATGCTCTGCATTATGCCTGCTTCATAGAGAGTTGTTCAATAAAGTTTGCTTCATCTGAATTACCTGCAGAAAACAATGCTATCAGGTATCTCCTTGAAAGCAGACTCTCCTGAAAACTGTCTCACCATTTGGGCTCAGGTTATGTGCTCAAATTGCAAAAACCCATTTGTCTAACTAAATGTGCATTTTCACAGGTGACATTGTGACTATTCACAGCAAAGAAGAAGGATGGTGGTTTGGATCTTTAAATGGAAAAAAAGGCCACTTTCCCGCTGCTTACGTGCAGGAGCTCCCTTCAAATGCTGGGTACACAGGCATGAAACAAGATTCTCAGCACACTGCCTTACACACACTGTAAACTATACAATGTAATGCAAATAAAGAGAAATGCTGTGATCTTCCCAAGTTTATCATTCTAAATGGGTGATGAAGTCCTACCTGCAGGTCACAGTGCTTTGCACTCTTGGTTATTTTTTGAAACAAAGTCAAAAAGTGGGAGGATGAAGGGAGGCAGGGAAGAGACCCATGGCTCCTAGATTTTTCGAATTCTTAGGAGACCCTGGAGATGACCCAATGCAACCCCCGCTGTCACAGAGAGATAAACTCCAAGGTGGGTTTAGCCGCTTGCATGAAGTCACATCGTTTTCTGGGAGCATAACAGATTCTAGGACTCAGGTGTCCGTTTCCTCTGGACATCCACAGTAGGCCTACAAGGAGTCAAACGGCCTGGGAAATGAAGAAAAACACAGAATAAGATCAAGAAGAAGAAATCAGCAAAAGACGGACAGATAAGACACAAAAGAAATAGACCCAAGTTAGGAGACTGTAGAATAAAGGGTCAAAAACTGAGGTCAAGAGTCTGAGTGATCACAAGTGGGGGTGGTAGACAAGAGGTCTTCATACTAGGTGGAGTTCCATCCTGAGCCAATGACGTTCTGAGGCAGTAGCTTCTTATATACCTTCTTCCCACACCAGAACTGCTCTTAGAGCAGTGGTTCTCAACCTTCCTAATGCCGCGACCCTTTAATACAGTTCCTCATGTTGCGGTGACCCCCAGCCATAAAATTATTTTCGTTGCTACTTCATAACTGTAATTTTGCTACTGTTATGAATCGTAATGTAAATATCTGTGTTTTCCGATGGTCTTAGGCTCTACAGCAGCGGCTCTCAACCTGTGGGTCACATCCATTTAATACATGAGGAACTGTATTAAAGGGTCGCGGCATTAGGAAGGTTGAGAACCACTGTCTTAGAGTGAGATCAAGTGTGAGCCAGAGTTGGATGGGGATCTGAGAGCAAGAGCAAGGCAGATGGGAAAGGGTTAGAAAGGAGAATGCCTGATATCTTGTGGCTCCTTGTCTGTTTGGAAACTTCATATACCAATTTAGAAAGCAGGAATTCTATACTTCCCAGTGGGGTCACAAAAGGAATACCCAATGCAACTTCCTAATGAAAGGTACTTTAAATGCTGAGTCTCCAGTTTGGATGGAAAGTTTTAGAAATCAACATTCACTAACAAATGGAATATTTGGAGAAAAGAAGATTTATGCTGTTTCTCAAATGCCATATAAAGAGAAAAGGTTGGGAACGAGAGAGGTAGACCCCAACTGTTCCCGAGGATAAAAATTTAGAATGGAGAGAAGTGATACAGCAGCATCTTTCAGAAAATGGCCTAAGTCAGCCTGGAGATCATACACTCCATTCAATGGAAAGTCATAGTGTTAATAGAAACATCTGGGTATGTCTCCATTTGTGCAAAATACAAAGTCTGACATTGAAGGAGTAAGTAAAATCCATTCCATTTCTCTCCTGCCCCCTACCTTTTCTTTCTTTTTTTAATTCATCAGACTTTATACTTCCAAGAAGGAATTTTTTAAAGCAAGGTACATATATTTTTATACTGTGCATATTATACTCCTATAGGATATAACTAATACATAGAGATATTTATAGATACAAATAGCAGACCTGAAGGAGCTCAAGTAAAATTTATTATGTGAAGCATAACTTAAAGCCTAGAAGAACAGATCAGAAGTTTTAATGTCATCCTTAATGGTGTATTAATGATAGCTTTCTGCATGTAGAAAGTGGGCTGAAGAATAGGCCATTAGACCATGAACAGAGATTTTTAACATACATTTCCTTTCCATCTTACTTCTTTCCATTAGCCTTGATGGATAAAAAATTATGTAGTAATTCACTGCAGCCTACACTGAATCGTTTGTATAGAGAAAGTGATGATAATGGTGGTTGGACCCTGAAACTCTTTGAAAGTATTTTTCAAAGAAAGAAGATTCCTCTTCATAAATCAGTTTTACTTTATAAAAACATAAATGGTTTTCCTATTTTGAAATGTTACTACATATTCTTTTTGCAGCTGTGATATGAAGTTATTAAACTTCAAAGAAATGCTATAGTCTTAAACTAGATGAAATACAAATATAGTTGGGCATAACAATTTTTATCTTTAAGATCTTCTTAGTAAGGCAAGAATTTTCTGATTGCACAGATGGGGATGGTAGCCTTACATTTTGGTAAAAATTAAGTATATATTGTGAAGATTAATTATGTGTCCAAGGTTTCTATATAGAATAAGAGAATTTTAATATTTTTAAACTCTTAATTAGGCTTTCATAATTATACTCCACTAAGCAGTTTCATATGTCAGGAAGTTTTTAGTGACATTGACAACCGGAAATATAGGGAGCAGAGAGGTCTGAGCCAGATTTTCACTGAAAGCATTACTCTAATTTATCTCCTTCCTAGTAAAGGCTAATATATCCATCACACAATCAACCAGAAGATTATTAATTTCACTTTTTTCATTTTCAATTACCCATACTAATACTTATAAGGAATATTATGATCCATTCTAATTCATCAGAAAGTAATATAATATGCAATTTGGAATAAAGTAAATTTTATTGTATTATAAGGCTATAACTGATAATTATTTGAGCATAGTCTAGCTTTCTTCCCCCCTCCAAGAGAAAAGTCCACTTTTCCCAAAATGGCTTTGTGGGGTAAATCAGCCTGATTTGGAGCAAGAGAAGCACATTAGAATCAAAATAATATGCTGTATTGTCATTTGCTATGTTATATAGGAAGAACAGAATGTATAATCTTGGGAAGGTGACCTGGGGGTGTAGGGCATGAGATTGAACCAAGGTGTGGGGTCAAGCAGAGAAGAGCAGGAATCTTTTGTGGAGAATGCAGCTACAGCGTAGAACTACTTGGATAGTGTCAGAGTTTCCTGTTTGTTGTGATCCTGTAAGGGGTTGGGGGGACAAGGTCTGGGTGAGCAGCAACCAGGAACAGGAGAGAGAAATCAGCAAGCTAGAGAATCCAGGTCATGCTTATGCAGGTGGGAGCTCAGCTCAGGGAAACTAAGTGCTGTTGGTGCCTGCAGCCAGGGAAATCTGCCAAAGGATAAGAGCCCTATCTGGCCTCTGAAGGTATTGTGGTTGCTTTCCCTCCTTTAAAGATTAGACTCGGGGAGTATTGGTTGTGTTACTGGTAAGTCAGAAATGGAGAACACAGTTTAAATTCTAGGTAAACACAGAGGCTTTCTTCTTCCTTTCTCCTAAATTGCAGATAGTATGTTTCTTCACCTAACCAGCTGGGAAGCTGGATCAGAGGTGGAAGACCCAGAGGTTGAATGTCACAGTTTAAGAAAAGTGGTGGGGATGGGTTGAACTGGAGAAAATATACTCCACCTTAACATATTAAAAAAGCATGTAATATTCTGTTTTAGGCAAATTTTATTACACAGTGTAAGTCCTGAAATATTGTGCCCTAAAGTTGTAGACAAAATGTTACAATCTCCATTCTGTTATACATAAAGTAGTATTCCTTCACCTCTATAATTCTTGATGGTGTTCCAATATACTTAACAGAATATCTGATTAGTCAGAACATTTTTAACCATACTAGATATGCTGAATTTGCTGAAATAAATCATAGGATTGTATTGAGGTTCATAACTGAATTTTATTCCATCATGAAAAATGCTTTGGAATTTAATTTTACTCCTACTTTTTTCTAAGGTCATACTAAATTTTTCTTTTAAGCCAATTAATGAATAGCCCAGCATATAAAGGTTAGACTCCTAGACTCACAGAGACAGAAAGCAATTTCAGAGATCATATAGCCTAACTCATCTATTCACTCACTTGTTTATGCAGTTAGTTACTGAACATTTTAGTGTGGAGCTATGTGCCAGAGAATGGGTTAATGATAAAGATTTAAAAAATAACTTGATCAATCTTCAAAGAGTTCATTCACAATCTAGTAGAAAAGACCAAAATAAATAAATAAATAAAATGGAAACACAAGATTATAATACAATACAAAATAGTTCACATGTACAAAGTCATGGTTGAATTGGATTATTTTACATTTATTAAAAGCTTTATTGAGCTATAATTTAGATACAATAAAATTACCCTTTTAAACACAGCTTACTGAGTTTAATAAATGTATAATCTGGCTATGTCTCTACTACAATCATGTGTTAAAACACTTTCAGCACCCTCAAAACTTTCCTTTTTGCCATCAATCCCTGCCCCCAACCCTAACCCCAGGCAACCACTGAGCTGCATTCTGAAATGTACTTTGTCTTTTCTACCTTGTTTTGTTTTGCTATTTTCTCCTCCCCTTCCTACCCCCTTAATCTGACCAATAAAAATAAAATTGCAAGTTTGGGAAACTACACAAAGTTCAATGTGGCTATATGAGAAAAAAATTGGTGCTCAAAAGGTTAAATGACTTGCCCAGTATCACGTATCGATTTTAACAGAGCAGACTGGAGCAAATACTAATTCTCAAATTTTCCACAATACTGTATACATGCTGGAAGACAATTTTTCACAAACCAAGTTGGAGTATTTAAGATTTACCATTCTACATATATTTCTTTGAATCTCAAATATTGCCTCTTTCCAAATTCTTATAAAAACCTATTCAATCGAGTAAACGAACTTCTCCCTTATAGTTTTCCATTTGTTACAGCTTATCTTCAGCTGCTGCTTTCAGTGTGCCTAGTTGCTAAGGGAAGGCGAGGACCTGTGTCTAAACTCCAGACATTCTTCATATCAATCTACACCACATATTGTTCATATGCCACAGCACAGTATATTTAACAAGACCAAGAAAGAAGCTGATTTTAAATAGATTATATAACCTCTAGGTTACTTACTTAACTGGTAGACTCTTTTTCTACCTAGATAAAACCCTCATCTTTATTCAGAAAGAATCTTGTCTATTAACTCATCATTAAGTCAAGAATTATTTTTAAGACTATCTTTATCTTCTATAAATTACTGAACATCTCAGCAACATGCCTGCAGGTATTAATTATTGAGTAAGTCAGCTCATTTATCAAGGTATAATATTTTATTTTCTATTAAGTAATTTTCTATTGAGTCTACATTACTTGTTCAACATTAACAAATATTTATCAAGCTCCTACTATGTGCCAGGCACTATGCTAAGTGATCGCCAAACAGGCAATTTGCTGTCATGGTACACAAATTAAAACATAACTGTCTCTGTACAGGAATTTTCTGAATTGGAAGAGAAGCCACACTTTCTAATCCTCATTAGCCTGGAAATTAAAACTTCAAATCTATTAGAACACTTGAGCAGATTTTGTACTGATTAGTTTTTTGTAACTTAAACTATTAGATTGACTTTAATTTTAGAGATCTCACTGTTCTATTACAAAATGTGGCTTAGAGTAGTCGACCCCATTTGAATTACATTTCAGAGTTTTACTACATGAGCACATTTTTTTCCTATTTAAGAAAATCTCATATCTTTGTATCCTATACCTTATTTCCATATCAGGAAGATTTTAAATGCTTGAGATTGTTATGTCATTTTTATAACTTATCATCCTAAATAAAAATGTATAAAGAGAGCAAGTTTAATAGGATAGCTTGGTTTGCCTTTCATGTGTATTTGTAATCAGTCAAAGTAAAATTTTCATAATGTACTGTCAATGTAAGAAATATCCAAACCTGTAGAGAATTTTTATGAGTTTGAGCCAAGCTGACAACACGTGCTGGGTAGCAAGATCACAAATGCTCCACAAAATCAATTTTGTAGCTTCTTTCGTGCATTTGAAATTAAGAAGGGTATTTAAGGAAGATTACCTGGAGATTGGAGAAGCAGAAATTGGATTACAGGCTAGTTAACAAGATTACATATTCTCTTGAGACTGGTTTCAGTTTATTTCAAAGGTGTGTTATCCTAGATGCACAGAAAAAAAGGGCAGGGCTTGCTTAAGGCAAAGATAAACCTTTTACTAGAAAGTTACATGCCTGGGAGTGACCATCCACCATGACCTGTCCAGTCAAAAATTTATGATCAGAACACCTGTGAGGTTACTTTCCATAGAACCTTTTCTGTCCACAGTATCAATTTTAAAATTTAAGCTAATGTATTAATAATATTAGCTCCAAAATCTTCTAGGTTGACACATAGTAAACCTCAAAAATTAAGGCCTTAAAATTGATTAAATAGATAGACTTATGTATAACTCAAAAGCCGTCTATTCAGCATTTCCATAAATACCTCATCTAATGAGGCCAACATGCCTGGAAACTTCTCAGTCACTCACATGGGGCCTACAGACAGGCACTCTGCTGTTTTCCTGAGGCTGTCTTGTCATCTTAGTGAAGCTATTTCTAAGGACCCAGGCAAAGCCTATTTCCCTGCTTTCCAGACAGTTTACCTTTTTCCTCCTTAATCATTAGACTTCTATAGAAACACAAAGCCGCCGAAACCGGTTTGGCTCAGTGGATAGAGCGTCGGCCCGGGGACTGAAGGGTCCCGGGTTCAATTCCAGTCAAGGGCATGTACCTGGGTTGCGGGCACATCCCCAGAAGGGGGCGTGCAGGAGGCAGCTGATGGATGTTTCTAACTATCCCTCTTCCTTCCTCTCTGTAAAAAAATCAATAAAATATATTTAAAATGGTGCCTAAAAGTTGGTCTGCACTCTGGGGAGTGTCAGTGAACTTCCCCAATCCATAGCATTCTTCTTAATTTGAGCTGTCTGAGCAGAGCCCTGAGCCAAGTCCTAGGCCTGAGAGAGTGCTTCTGAAACTCTTCCTACTCTAACTAGACAAGCAGCCTGAAATTTTCCCCAGATGTCAAGAAGCAGGTGAGAAACCAAAGGCATGGAAGCCATTGTTCCATGACTTTTTAGGTGTGTCCAAGATATCTTGAAGCATATCATGTGGCCTCCATTATAGCCAGTGTACCTAAATACAATCACACAAGAAAAGGACAGAACTATATCCTACAGGGGTCCTCAAACTTTTTAAACAGGGGGCCAAGTTCACTGTCCCTCAGACTGTTGGAGGGCCGGACTATAGGTTAAAAAAACAACTATGAACAAATTCCTATGAGCACTGCGGGCCCGGGACGGGTCGGCTGCTAAGCAGGACAGGCAGCGGCACCGGGCGGGCCGGAGAAACGTTCTCGGCGGGCCGCATGTGGTCCGCGGCTGTAGTTTGAGGACCCCTGTTAGAACATGTTGGCACTTCCGCTCCCAAGATGGAATACTTATATCCAGAACACAATAAAACAGTATAATATAACAAAAAGGAAATTGGTTATAAATGTCCTATATTTAGATTTTCAAAAATATAACCTTTCTTGAATATCTTGGTAGAATACTGCCAACATTCTTGATATGAAGGTTAGTCCTTTAACTGTAGACCCCTCTTGGTGTGAGATAAAAATATTCTTTCTTTTATGACAGTGGTCGGCAAACTCATTAGTCAACAGAGCCAAATATCAACAGTACAACGATTGAAATTTCTTTTGAGAGCCAATTTTTTAAACTTAAACTTCTTCTAACACCACTTCTTCAAAATACTCTCCCAGGCCGTGGTATTTTGTGGAAGAGCCACACTCAAGGGCCAAAGAGCCGCACGTGGCTCGAGAGCCACAGTTTGCCGACCACGGCTTTATGACATTAGGATGATAATAGATAGTACCATTTAGTAGTGTTCATTTTACCAGGTACATTTCAAAATTTGCCAACCTTAGATTGGGCCCACCCTCCTTTTTTTTTTTTTTTCATTCCTCCTAAGTTTCTAATATTACTGGTCCATGCTTGGAAACCAGAGGCACAGTGTAGGCTGTATAAATTCCCCTTCATAGGCAAGCCATACATTATCCCTGCCTGCCATAAAAAAAAAAAAAAATATATATATATATATATATATATATATACACACACACACACACAATACATATTTTAATAATATGTAAAATATAACATACGTATTACATGTGTATTATATATAATATATATTAATAAAACTTTATCTAAAAATACGTATGTGTATATATTATTGATCCTTGAACAACTGCAGTGGTTAAGGGCTCTGATTCCCGTACAATTGAAAATCCATGGATAATTTAAGTCAGCCTTCTATATTTGCAGATTCCTAACTACAGATTGAAAATATCATTTTTTAGCCATGCTTGGTTGAATCTGCAGATGTGAAACCCAGGAACCCAGGGATATGGATGGATGACTATATATTTATTGGAAAAAAAAAAATCCACATATAAGTTGACCTGAGCAATTCAAACCCATGTTGTTCAAGAGTCAACTATATATGTATATATTCTTTCATTTTAAAAAGAACACATTTGACTTTATAAATTTTATTTCCTAAGACTTTAATTAAATACTTTAAAGAAACACAGCATACAGAAATGTTAAAAAAAAATCCAAAAGGATTACAGGCAAGCTATAGATGATGAGAATTCTTTTTAAGAGATACAAAATAGGGGAGAAAAATAAACAGTTTTTATTTTATGTACTATTTATACATTAACTATAAACCATAGTACTAAAAGCTTTTCGAACATTGGCAAGAAAGGCTGAAAAATTTTTGGTCTTCCTTAGATTCTCTTGAAATTCTGCTAGGCATTCAAGATGAGGAGCACTATCTGACACTAGAAGAAAAAAAAAAAAGACAATTTGAATGAGATTTTTTATGGAAGAGAAGTTTCCCAATTTAGATGCTTTCATCTGACTCAAATAATTTTAATCCCATTTTGTTGAGTTGATTTGAGCATAGGATGATAGATACACCTGATTTTCATATCTTTTGAACCTTTCCTCTGCTTAATCACTAAATATTCAAATCTCTACTACAATCTTGCTTTAAATATAAACAGATGGTAGGCAAGGGATTGAAGAGCTTAAGTGATGAAGAACAGAATGCCATTTCCCATCATCTTTCCTGTATATTTTAATTAAACTATTTTTAACAGGTTTGTGTGTGTGTGTGTATGTGTGTATTCTGTAGTCAGTTTTCTCTACAGAACTTTGGTCTGACTTCTAGTATCTTACCACTGAATCAAAAAAATTCCAACCCTTAATAACTTAAAATTATAGGGAGTAGGGGTCTGAAGTCTCACAAATGAGAGGGAGGTCATTAGAAAATGTGGTTGCTATTCCAAAAGTGGCATTTACAGGACTTACTAAACAAATGATACTCAGTTCGGATCTCATATGCAGTTGAACCAGATGGTACCTATGGGAGCAAGCAAGTCTCCAGAGATGTGGGTCAAAGGAAAGGGATGATCCAGCATTCTCTATCATCAACCTTGTCCTTTGTTCAAGGGGAAGAAATTCGACCACATCAGATCCTGCTCTTTGGTAGAAATTGTTTAGGAAACAAGGCCCATGACCAAAGCAGAGAAAAATAGAAAAAAACGAGTTGGTTCCAAAATTAAACTGTAGATTCTATTTTAATATACTATCAAATACTATAACACTATAAAGCAATAGAGGAATCCAATTTGGAGAAAATTTAAAAGCTAGGTAAGAGGTTTTCTGGGATTGCTTCTTAAAATTCAGCACTCATTAGATTAGGAGATATTTACCTAGAGAGAAAAAGGCCAAATATTTGTGCATGAATTCGAGTCCTAAAATATAAATTTCATTAGAGTAGGAACTGGGTCATCATGGCACATTGGAGAGCCAACTAAAACAATTCACCTGAGTGTGTCTCCTATAAATGCTTTAATGAGAACACAGGCACCAAAAGCTGAGAACCATTTTCTGAGTTCCAATAAATTAATCACTTTCAAAGGGAATTAGAAGAATAAAAAAGAATTAAATATATTTCCATTCTCTTGTTGTTCACACTATCACCAATCATATATATTCCCCATAAATCAAAAACCATCTGGCCTGCTAGAGAATCAGTAACTCAGCTAAATTATCAATGTGTAGAATTTTTCAGGATGGAATAATTTTGTAAAATTGATTTTTGGGGGGGACAAAGATTACCAGATTCTAATGATTTTACATTTGGTTTTAAAATCACCTACTTGGATAAATTATAATAGTATCACATTTAGGTAGTCATATCCTTTATAACTTTGCTTTGAGTTCTCTAAAAAGATAACTCGTATTTCGTAATATAGTGATCTTTTATCTTTTAGACTTTTCTGCCACTGTGGCACTGTACCATCAAAAGTCTATTATAGTCACAGCCTTTATAAGACAATATCCTAAAAAGCAAGACTGAAAAAGAAAACAATAGCTGTGGGAATATTATTTCATCCTATTACTTTATATTCTGATTCAAGTAACATTTTGGGGTGGCAAACTTAAATACCCGTTATAGAGAAGAGGGCATACCTTCATAGTCCCTTGCTTCATTTAGGTGCAGGCAAAACATATATGGGCTATCAGGATGCTTAGGGTCAATATTAGTGAATATAAACTGCAATTTATCACCTGAAAAAAGAGATTAAATTATTTAATGTGAGAACATTTTAGTGCCAAATTTTTTTGATGGAAATGTGCTTTCTTATCTCTGTCTCTGATCAATCATTAAACACTAATTATATACAGGATGAGGCAAAAATAGGTTTGTAGTTGTGAGTATACAAAATAGTTTATTCTTATATTATTATGTATTAATTATTGTATTATCTTCCAAAAGCTACTTTTCCCCCACCCTTTATATTCACTTAACCAATATCTCCAAATGTATGCTGCAAATTAGTTTTTAGAAGTATTGTAGTTTACATTTGACACCAAAATCACAAATAACAAAAGAAAAAAAGACATTGTACTTCATCAAAATTATGACTATATGCCGAGTCCAGTAAATCTTTCTGGCAAATCACCAAACATGATGGTAATCTTGAGGACTCCCAACACAGTAAGTAGTGCTGTAAATTGGTATATATACATGTAAAGGCCATTGGAATATTTATATGCTTTAACCAGTAATTCCTCTCTGGGAATTCCACAGAAATTATACAAAAGAAATGGAGTAGTCTACATTCACTGTAGTACTTCTAAAACTAAGAAACAGGCAGAATCCAAACTTAGAGGCAATACATGTGCTAATGATATGTTAATGAATTAATTATTATACCATTTTAAAATTTACCATTATAACAGTTACTGGAGAAATGCTAATCATACAATACCAGTATGAGCAAAGAACAAAAATTATTTGCATGATTGTCAAACCATGCCCAAAATACATTTATTAAAATATTGGATAATAAATAACCAAGGCATTAGTACAGTGGCTCGCAAGCCGCAGTTTGCTGCTCTGTTGACTAATGAGTTTGCCGACCACTGGATAGGGGCTTAATCACAAGGAATAACAACAGCCTGTAATTATTGGAATTTAGAGTCTAGGTCAGTGGTCGGCAAACTCATTAGTCAACAGAGCGGCAATGGCTGGCGAGCTGCAGTTTGTCGACCACTGCATTAGTACTTAGGTTATGGTGATAAAAATTTTGTAGTTTTTCCCTACTTTCTAAAAAGTTAATAATGTAGTCATTATTTTACTTGAAAACTTGAAATATTTTTACTTTTAAAAAATGTTTTTAATTCTCCTCTACTTAAAAAATGACACACCTAATTACCTGTTTTATTGACATTAATATACTTACCATAAATTTTTCGAATTTCTAGTCCAAGTCGATCTTTAAATATGTCTACAGACTTCTGTAACCTTTGCAACCTCTCTTCACTCGTTTTTTTAGCAGTGGAAATAGCTGATTAAGAAAACAGACACACTATCAAATATTTTAAATAATACTCAGTGCTCATTTAAGAACCTTGAAAACAACTATAAAAATGATACCAAATGAATCTGTTAATTTATATTCAGTTTCTATTTCTACCAATTAGCAAAAGGGGCTTCTGTTCATTTAAGATGAAAGGCAAAATTGTGTGAGAAAATATACAAGAAGTGAGAGGAATGTTTTATTCTACTTTATCACTTAATAGCATGAATAAATAAGCCAAGATTTGCATGGCTGGCAGAGAAACAGACTTCCTTTATACTATTTTGTTTTTTGTGGTTAGCCAAGAAATTGCTTCATTGGAAAAATATTCTATTTTTTTAAACATAACTATTTCTCACAAGAAGTCAGCTTTATTTCATGCTAGTTTAGAATTATTCTTAAAGTTAGCACATTATGTCCTAAGTAATACATAGCATGTAAGAAAAATAATATAGGCATAAAAATTCTGTAAGAAAGAGCATTAACAAAACAAACTGCTATTTTCAAGAAATTTGATTACTTTGTGGGCAAACAAGACTTCTTTCTAAAGGAAATACTCATTTGAGTATAAAAGTTTTTTAAACAAAGAAATTTTCCAGCATAAAGAGGTTGCTTAATAGTTTCTGTCAAAGAATGCGTGATCCAGAAATTTGTTACCTTAACTATACTATGGCTTTTCTCAAGCAAATCTTGTTTCGTGAAACTGTTTCCTATTAACTTAATTAAACTCACTGTTTAACTTCATTATTACTCTGGTTATATAAGAAATCCTAAAGACCTTTAAGTAAAACAGAA
This sequence comes from Corynorhinus townsendii, assembly GCA_026230045.1. Taxonomy (NCBI): domain Eukaryota; kingdom Metazoa; phylum Chordata; class Mammalia; order Chiroptera; family Vespertilionidae; genus Corynorhinus; species Corynorhinus townsendii. The sequence continues at coordinate 49,441,007 of JAPDVU010000005.1, read as the reverse complement.
AATAAAACCCACTCAGCTACTTGCATAGACCCCTTACAGAGATGAGTCCTGGCTATGCCCCTAAGGCATAATATCTATTTTGGGCAATACACTGCAGAGAAGGCAAAAAAGAGTTGTGAACCTTCACATCTTTGAAATTTAAACTGATGTTTAAACATGTGTACAACTGAAAACTTACTTTCCTTCTTCCTAGAATATTCTTCCTTAAGATCCTGGATATTTGTAGTTAGTACTTCCAAATCCTGCTTTTTGCCATTTACTTCACCAATCAACTTTGACAAGTTATCTTTTTTTTCTTGAATAAGCTTATTCTGCCTGCAGATCTCTGTGAAAAGCACAAAGCATTAGCTGGAACATAAATTCTTTGTTTTCCAATATGTACCTAAGATAGACCTAAGTATTGACTTTCATAAGGTTAATACAGCATGTTTTAATTAACATTTCCTAATGATAAAAAATCTTTAAAAAAACAAAAAGAATCCTAATCTATTCTTTCCTATGTCTTTGAAAATAGAAATAAAAAGATAAAAATGCTTAAAAAAATAAAATAAAAACAAGAATTTAAAAATCAGATGATCGATAAAAAAATCAGATGATCATGACCCTTGCAGCTCTCCCCCTTCAAATAAATCCTATAAAGAGGTAATGTGCAAATGGACCGGATCAGCAGGAGGGCAGGGCAGCAAACTAGAGGGGGGGGGTGTGTTGGGGAGGGGACCTAGCGGAGGGCAGGGCAGCGAGCTATGTGCAGCGGTGGGCTGAACGGCCAGCTGAGGCAAGTGGCAGCGAGCTACTAGAGCATGGATTCATGCACAGGGAAGGCCACCAGTACAGAAATAAAACTCACCACCAAAGACTCTCAAAAAAAGGGGACAAAATAATACTTTTTATAGAACATTCAAAACCACAACACTAAACGAAATATTGATAGGTTAATTCCGGAAGATGGGAAAAGAGGAAGTTATAACATGGGATGTTCTATTTATTAAATGGGATATGAATACAAATGTTTATTATTTTCATATTCATATACATACACACATTCAAACAGCATACATTGTTTTACTTGTATCATGGATTTCATAAAGATGTTTAATATTAAAAAACTCTGGGATCTACAGATTGTCACATACGATTTTGATATTCTAGATACATCTGAACCATTCGCTCTTCTTCCTTCAATTTCACAGACAGCTTTTCTGAAAGAGAAATTGGAATTGATGTTTCAATTCAGCTGAACTAACACTAAAAAGCAAAGAACAACATAGTGTTACAAACTAACGTTAGGTACCTGTAAATGCTTTATTGATGTCCTTGTAGGTATCTCTTAGTCCCAACATCTGACAGGAGGTCTCGTTGACATTGCTTTTGAATTTATTCCAAAATTCATTTATGTTTTTATCCAACAGTGCCAGCTCATCCTCTACCATTTTGTAAGACAATGCTACAAAACAAGTAGAACACGCACTGTATTTCTTAAGTTGCTTGAATCACATCAGGCACATATTCTGATCAACTATATTTTGGCCGTTTGACCTTTGCTAGAAAAGGTTAGCAACTTATTTTTACTCTAAATATTCCAGAGCAGCTCAGTCACCGGGACTTAACTAGGGTTAAAGTGCAGCAAGATCCAGGGCACCTTTATCTCCTAGAAATTCGTTAGTATGTAGCTAGCTGCACAGGGCACTCACACGCTCTATGCCCCTGGGAAAATGACGCCGACTACATTTTCTCACAAGTAAAATTGGTGACATTTAAGGAACCTCCCAACTCTGACACTTTTAATTCCAGCCTGAATCGCCAAGTCCCAGGCGCTGGCCCCTCCTGTAGGTTAAGACCCACGCCCCTACTCCGCCGCTTCCGCCCACCCCAGGTCAGGTAAGGCAGCAGTAAAGGAAGACTGGAGTGGGGGTTCAGTGGGTGTAGTCCAGGCCCTGAACAAGTCACTTACACTCTCCGGCCTCGGCGTCCTCCACTGTGAAAGTTTGTCCTGCAAGACTCAGGTGCCACCAGTTCTCTGGAACGCTAAAACCTTCCCAAAGACCTAAAATGTCCCCGGGGACCCACAGACATCTCGCTCAGCTTGCCGCTGCCCACCCGCGAGGCCCAGATTCACAAACAACAGGACGTGCGTTCAGACACACCCCTCCCCCAACCCACCCCACAACCGCCCCCAAATCCGCTTTCCTCTATCGCGACGGCGGGTCGGAGCCCAGCTAGCTCCCACCTCTCTCACCTTCTCCGGGAGGCCTGGGCCCCGCCGCCCTCCCCACACAAGACGTGAACCGACCCCGGCTAACCGCCAGGCTGCAGACCCATCTCCCTCTGCCGCGCAAATTCCCTATTTCAAACCTACCGCGCCTTCAGCCTCCCCACTTCCAGCGCCTGCTCGCCTTCTGATTGGCTGGCAGCATAGGTTTTTCAATGAAGGGATTGGTTGATGTAGCCACTCCCCCCTCCGATTCTCGCGGAAAAGATGGGGGAAAGGGCATTCTGGGAGTTGTAGTTCTTTTTTTTTTTGAGCGCTAGCCTCATTCTCAGCTTGGCTTAGGAAAGTATTAATAGTTCCTGGAAGACTTTCCCTAGGACGGGCCATTCATCAATTTCAAATGAAGGTTTCTGCAACAAATATAAATATAGGACTTTAATTGTATTCTGTTACCAAGTATATACCCTCTTCTTTGGCACTACCCATAGCTTAAATAAAGCTAACTAAAAATAATAAAATGAATAAAAATACTATTTCAATTGGTCTCATCTTTAAATAACTCTTCAGTGGGAAGTGGCTGGAATATTAGTGTTAATTGGCTTCTAATATTAACACTTCCAGAATCTTCTTATTCTCCGTATTTGACTATGTGAATGAAATCTGAAACTTTAAAAGGCAGTACCTAGTACAGGTAGTTTCTGCCACAGTAGACAATGACACACACCTTTTTCTTGGTACCCACTCTCTATTAGTGCACCCTCTATTATTTCCTAATCTGTAAAGTGAAGGTAGTAACAATAACAACAATAATAATAATATCTTCTGCACATACCCAATATGAAACTAAAAGAGATAATAAATGCAAATGCCTTAGAATAGGACCCTATAACATAAGTACTCAAAATGGTTTCTTGTTTCTATGATTTATCCCCTATCTACTTCCTGTGCAATGGGTTGTCATATTAAAACATATATAAATAAGACTTTAAATAGAACAAAGTCTAAGTTAGCAAAGAAATAGGAAAATTGTTGCAATTGAACACTAACTTTAGCTAAAGCAATGCAAATAGATCTCATTACAAGGCAATCACACAACTTGTGGAATCCTAATTTTAAGGAAATATGCACTGTGTCATGACTAAATAAGCAGAGAATACAGGCAGACCTTGGAGATATTGCAGGTTCAGTTCCAGATCACCACAGTAAAGTGCATATCACGGTAAAGCAAGTCTCAAATTTTTTGGTTTCCCAGTGCATATAAAAGTTATGTTTATATTATCCTGTATTACATTGAATTTGCAATAGCCTAATGTCTAAAAAACAATGTCCATACCTTAATTAAAAATACTTTATTGCACCCTAGCCAGTTTTGCTCAATGGTTGGAGCATTGGCCTGCAGACTAAAGTGTCTCAAGTTCGATTCCCAGCAAGGGCAAGTACCTAGGTTGCAGGCTCCATCCAGGGTTCCAGTTGGGGCGTGTGAGGGAGACAACCAATCGATGTGTCTCTCTCACATAGATGTTTCTCTCTGTGTGTCTCTCCCCCTCCTTTCCATTCTCTCTCTCTCTCTCAAAATAATAATAATAATAATAATAATATCAATGGGAGAAAAAATCCTCAGATAAGGATTAACAAAAAACAACCAAAAATTACTTTATTGCTAAATGAGCCTTCCACAAGTTGCAATCTTTTTGCTGGTGGAGGGTCTCACCTTTAATTTATTAAAAAACAAACAAACAAACAAAAATAATATCTATAAAGTACAATAAAGTGAAGCCCAATAAAACAATGTATGCCTATATATCCTTTCCACCCCAATCCAAGTTGAATTAATTAATCAGTTAGGTGTAGTTATTCAGCATTATCCACTTAATGGTATGTCAATGTCTCACAAATATAACAACTTCAGTTTCAGCGTAATGGATACTAAAATTTTAACAATAGTCAGAAAACAGTTTCAGTAATTTCTTTAGGCCTAATTCAAGATCATAAATTATTTCCTCAGCTTGGAATAATGCTTGGACTATCTCTCTAATGCATTCCTGAAGGAAGCTGGCAGAGTATGACTGATCCAGGAGCAAAATGGGAAAAAGAGTTCATTAGTAAGGCTCTGAGATATTCCTAACTGACACAAAGCTGCAACTACGTCTCTTAGTCTTAGGTGAACATCTTGTAGCTGGCTCATTTTCTGCTCTCTTTAGTGGACTATTTTGGTTACGTTGACTCCAATTATGAGTAGGCAGGAATAGCTAGGTGATCCTTATGTGAGTAAATTCCTTTTAATAAATATATATTCTAATGGTTCTGTTTCTCTGGAGTATCCTAACTAATACATGCATATACCACATTTTGTTTATCTATTTATCCATTGATGGACATTTAGGTTACTTTCACCTTTTGGTTATTGTGAATAATGCTGCTATGAATGTGGGTGTACAAAGAATATTATTTTTAATTTATCATAATTAAATTGTGGTCTAATTATTGTGGGCATAATAGCTAATACCTCTGAGCCAGGAATTTTCAAACTTTTTCATCTCATGGCACACATAAATTAATTACTAAAATTCTGCAGCACACCAAAAAAATATACTTTTTTGCTGATTTGAAAAAAAGGTATTATTTTGATTGATCTACATTAATAATAATAATAATGGTGATTACTCCTTTTTGCTCCAAAGTGACTTTTTAAATTTAAATTCTTTATTGTTTAAAGTATTACATAAGTCTCCCTTTCCCCCCATTGACCACTCTCAGGCCGCCCCCCGCCCAGCACATGCCCTCACTGCACCCCCTCTCCCCTGCCGTCTGTGTCCATTGGTTTTGCTCATATGCATGCATACAAGTCCTTTGGTTGATCTCTTACTCCCTCACCCCACGCCTTCCCTCATAGGTTTGTTTGATGCTTCTATGACTCTGGTTCTATTTTTGTTCATCAGTTTATGTTGTTCATTATATTCCACAAATGATCAGGTGCCTACATTGTATATAAGGATTTCTGATACCTAGAATTAACTAATCAGATGTAACCTTATTTTGCAATGTGACCAGTAAGATGCAACTCTGTTATATGACCTATATATTTATGGTTCAAGACAGGGCACTCACACTGGATAGTTATTATTGTGTTGGCTGTTATTATTTTTTAATTTGACAATCTAAGGAAAAGAGGTCAGTGCCTCTGACTAAATAGTTAGGTATTGCATGTTTTAAAATTTCTTGCAGCACACTGGTTGAAAATCACCATACTAAACTAAAGTAATTACATGAAAGTGAAATCTTATGCCTCTACCTTTCTACTAGTCCTTCTCTCCTTGCTCTTCTCTTTCTAAATCCCTAAGTTTGGTAGCTTCCCAAAGTTCTGAGTCTCTTTTCCCATTAACTTATTTTTCAGGGCAATCTCATCCCATCTCGCATAGATGTCTTTCAGATTCAGTCCTGTTTTGCCTGGTTTTCTGTATTCCAATCACATATTTCCAGCTATCTGCTGTTCATATCACATGGATTCCCCACTAGCAATATTTCAAAACAAATTTTTTCATTTTCTTGTTAAATATTTCTTCTTTTGATGGCACTGGTGTTCTCTCGGTCTTCAAGTTTAGAATCTTGAAATCTTCCACGACTCTTTCATAGTTTACCAGTTGCCAATACCAACAGATTCATCAGTATGCACCCCTACCCCAGCCTTCCCTTTTTTTTTTTTTTATCCTCTAGATCTCTATTCACATTTTTACCAACTGGTTCTTACCTCCAAACTCTTGCTCTCCTAATCTGTTTTGGCACAATAATATTTTCAAAGTGCATTTTTGTCATGTTAGTTCCCTGTTTGAAATACTTTCAGCATTCCTCCATTGTCTTAAAAACATAGCCAATCCCAGTTGGTGTGGCTCAGTGGATTGAGCACCATACCATGGACCAAGAGGTTCTCTGTTTGATTCTTTGTCAGGGCACATGCCTAGGTTTTGTGCTCGATCCCCAGTAGGGGCTGTGCAGGAGGCAGCCAATCAATGTTCCTCTCTCATCGATGCTTCTCCCTCTCCCTTCCTCTCTCATAAAGGGAGAAGCATCGATGAGAGAGAAACATTGGTTGGCTGCCTCCTGCACAGCCCCTACAAAAGATATATATATATATATATATATATATATATATATATATATATATATATATATATATATACACACACACACACACATACACACACACACACACACACACACACACACACACACACACACACACACAGCCCTACTGGGGATCTGATCTTTAGAAAGATCTGACTTGAATGCCACTAAGGAACAAGATATATATATATCTTTTGTTCCTTAGTGGCATTCAAGTCAGATCTTTGAATGTCTCCATTTACTATTTTACCCTTATTATTCTATCATTTACTCTACACTGTTTATATTCTAACAGAAATAAACTATCAGCCTGCTCTACTTTAGTTCTTCTATTTTGTTCATACAGTTTCTTTAGAAAATGTGCTTCAAAGAATTTCTAACATACACAAAAGTAAATAGAATAGCATAATGAACTTGTCATGAATTGGTCACCAGGTACCAGCTATTATCAACCACTGGCTAATCTGCTCTATCCACATCCATCCAGTTTCCCAGACAACATGTCATTTCACCCACATATATCTCAGTATACCTTTCTAAAAGATAAAGACTCATTTTAACATAACCATAATATCATTATTATGCTAAAAATATTAACATTAATTAACATATTACATTTAAAAACTTGTTTAAAACACAATTTTTGACATTTATGAGACAATTACAAATTTCAATAATTAAAAATGTTTCAATTGTCTCATTAATGTCAACAATTGAGTTTTTTTTACAGTTTTTAAATGCAATATATTTCAATGGGGTGTTGTTCTGCGCTATCCTGTAGCTTTGGATTTCTAGATTCTACCCACCTATAAGGCCAAGTTACTTGCCACCTCTTCCACAAAGGCTTCCCAATCTTGTAAAGTGAAAGTTGTATCTGCCTTTTCCTCTTGTCCATTTACTCTGTCCAACAGCCCCTAAGGGTACAGAGCTTTGCTATTTACATAAATATCTTTTTTTAAAATACATTTGTATTGATTTCAGAGAGGAAGGAGGAGGGAGAGAGAGAGACAGAAACATCCATGATGAGAGAGAATCATCAATTGGCTGCCTCCTGCAAGTCCCCCACTGAGAATCGAGACCACAACCTGGGCATGTGCCCCTAACCAGAATCAAACCCGGAACCCCTCGGTTGGCAGGCCGACGCTCTATCCACTGAGCCAAACCGGCCAGGATTATATAAATATCTTATCCTCCCTATAAGACTGCCAACTCCTTGAGGTCTGAGTTATCCCTGTCCTGCCCACTGTGAGAATCAATGCCTTACACTAGTGCTTCTCAAAAGTGAGGTTTCCCACCCAAGAGTATCACCTTCATCTAGGAACTTGTTAGAAGTGCAAATTCTCACACAGCTCTCTATTCCTTTTGAATTAAAAATTCTGGAGTTGAGTCCCAGTCATCAGTGTTTTAACAAGCTCTCCAGGTGATTCTTATGCATGTTCAAGTTTAAGAAACACTGCCTCACACCTGCCTCACTCTTTAAGCCATCTATAAAATCTCTTAATTCTGCTGTGAAGAAAATTAATGGTACTGATCAATGAGCAACTCTGTCCTTTGGTTATCAAAAAAAAGTTATGACATTTCCAGAGAAAAATACATTATGAGGCTAATGAAAGGGGTACCTGGGACAGCTATAGCTGGGTCACTTATAATAGTGTCATTATGGAATGCCAATTCCTGGGATGCTAGCCAGAATGTAGGTAACTATTCTCTAAAGTCCCTAGAGTCTAAACTTGGTCTGAAATAAATCCACTTTACATTGCAAGGTGACACTGGAGAGATCTCAAATACAATTAATTGTAGACAAGGCAGATAAGCATGGGGTAAAAGGATGACCATGAACAGAGACATTAAAGGTCAACCCTTCCAAATATTTTTGTTTGCTGCCACTAGCAACAAGCTAAAGCCAAAAATCTCTGAATGATGTTGAATTGCAGTGGGCATTATAACTCAGAAATGAATGGTTCCTCTTATGATAAGAATATATTTTATGGTTATGTAATATTTAGTGTGACAAAACATATTGAAGAAGTTCTAGCCTCTGTCTTACAGGTTACAATTTAAGTAAAACAGGCAAAATTTACTACAAATTAAAAACTCAGGAAAATCTAAATGAATTAAAATAAGAAATCTCTGCAAAAAACTGGAATTATTCAACTATTGGAATTAACTAAAAACAAAGCAACCATATAGAGTTTGGGGACTGGCTATAGCAGGGATTGGCAAACTGCGGCTCGCGAGCCGCAGTTGCCTCTCTGTTGACTAATGAGTTTGCCGACCACTGGGCTGTAGTATTAAAATATTTTTTAAAAAGTCATTAAAAAGAAGGAAGTCATTGCCCAGCCGGGGTGGCTCAATGGTTGAGTATTGACCTATGAATCAGGAAGTCGAAGTTCGATTCCCAGTCAAGGCACCTGCCTGGCTTGTGAGCTAGATCCCTAGTATGGGGGGTGCAGGAGGCAGCCAATCAATGACCTCTCTCATCTTTGATGTTTCTATCTCTCCTTCCTTCTCCCTTCCTCTCTGAAATTATATATATATATATAATTCTATATATAGAATATAATTCTATATATAGAATTTTATATATATATATATATAAAATTCTAAAGAAACTGAGGAAATGAAGGGATCTTGAATGTAGGAACAGTGGATGCCTTATGCTATACTTAACTTGTTCAGATCAGAATTTCTCTGGGAACCTTTTAAAAGCTCTGGCTTTCTTCCAAGAAATCTGCACATGTACTAATATTCTGTATATGGAAATTAGGAAGTTCAATGACTTCTAAATTAGTCAGATTCAGGCTATGGACTCCTGGACTAATGATTGATGAGATTTGGCTAATATGAGACCCAAAAGCACATACTTTTAAAGATTTTTACTTAAAAGTGCTTTTACTGACACAGCAAAGCTCTAGTCATTGAACAGAACATGAAGGAATCAAATACAGACTTCTGTGACAGCAGGAAGAAAAGGTATTGACCCTGAAGGAAATGGTGGCTGGCCGTGCAATTTTCTGAAGACTCTCATTATGTGGAGGATATCTGGCTCAATTCTGAGATGCAACAGTGAACAATTCAGGTAGGCTCTGCTCTCTTGGAGTTGTCTTTGCTCTCAGGCTATATGAGAAGGTTAAAGTTTTTGACCAATTCAAATAGTTAGATTAAGTATTTTGTGTGAGAAACAGGAAGGCTAGGTGGAGAGAAGGAGCTGGGAGAGAGAGAAAGAGGAAGAAGAAGAGAGAAGAGGGAGAGTGGGAGGAAGAGACAGAGATGTCAGAGAGTAAAGGAGAAGCAACAGAATGGTGTATGAGACTGAAATTTTATCACCTTGCCCTACTATCTCACCATTGAAGATCAATTCCACTTTTACAAGCTATTTGGCAAAATAAGAATAACTGATGTTAATTATAGATAATATTTTTGTGTTTACAATAGATCTTAGATTAAAAAAGAGAATGGAAAGGATATTCTAAAAGAGGGAATACAAGAACATACCAAGCACCCAAGGGAAAGAGTGGATAGTACAGAGCCCAAATAAAGTAACTGATGAAAAAAATGCCTTACGGTAGAAAGTGATAAAGTAGTATAAGAAAGGGTCAACAGGGTGCATGGAGTATGACACCTTGTATCAAGGGAGAGATGAATTAAGATGGAGCTTTTAAAATTTGATATGCATGAGAACCACGTAGGAAGCTTACTAAAATACACATTGCTGGACCATTTTCCCAAAGACTCAGACTCTGTGACCTGGGGTGGACCTGGGATTCTGCGTGTTGGTGGTCCATAGACCACACATTGAGAAAGACAACCTCAAAGGGGGATAGAGGTAGATCTATCCATATTTGAATCTTAACCTTTGTAGCTTAGACATACCATCATTTGGTGAACTTATTTGGGAGAGACTTTGAACTCTTAACAACCTTGACTTTGGAATGATCCAGCTTATTAGACAGATTCTGTTATTAGAAGAAAAAACTCTACTCAAAGATTATGTTAGTAGCAAAAGGAACCAACCTCCTGCATCTCCCTTCTGCCATGATCTTCATAGGATAAGTATCTCCACTGCATGCAACTCTGGTGACAGACTGCAAACTCAGGAGCACTAAGGAAATACTTAGAAAGAGATTTCCCACAGGAACAAAATCGTAAAACACATATAAGTGCTGAAAAGCTGGAAATGAATAGTTCACAAGTATGGTGTGTCAAGTAAGCATTATTTTTAGTTTTATCATTTGTCTCACTTTTTAAATTTTACAAAAATTGATTTTTAAATTTAATACGTAATCTAGTAAAATATTTACATGATTTCAAAGTCACAAGAAAATAAGTATATTTAAAGAAGCCTAGTTTTCCCCATCCCTTCTACTCTATTCCCTTCTTTCCTTTATAAGTAACCTTAAAACATTAGTTTATGTTTATTCTCCTATTCTCTTTAAACATAAGCATATATATTAGAGGCCCGGTGCACAAAAATTCGTGCACTCAGGAGTGGTGGGTGGGGAGTCCCTCAGCCCGGCCTGCGCTCTCTCACAGTCTGGGACCCTTCAGGGGATGTCTGACTGCCAGTTTAGGCCCACTCCCTGGGGGATCGGGCCTAAGCGGGAAGTCAGACATCCCTCTGGTAGCCTGGGAGCCCTCAGGGAGTGTCCAACTAATGGCTTAGGCCCATGGGCAGTGGGCCTAACCTGTTAGTTGAACATCCTTAGTGCTGCCACAAAGGCAGGAGAGGCTCCTGCCACCGCTGCTGTGCTGGCCAGTCATGAGCTGGCTTCTGGCTGAGCGCAGTTCCCCCTGTGGAAATGCGCTGACCACCAGGGGGCAGCTCCTGCATTGAGCGTCTGCCCGCTGGTGGTCAGTGCACATCATAGTGACCAGTCATTCTGCCATTAGGGTCAATTTGCATATTACCCTTTTATTATATAGTGTATATATGTGATAAAGTAGTATAAAATGTATATATATACATTTCTTATATAAACATTGTATATAATTTTCTTCACCTTAAAGAATCTTTTTTCTCTATTTTGCTTGCCATTTTAATTATGATAGAGCACAGGCAGATAGCTCTGGGGGGTGAAGGGATTGAGAAAAAAAAACAAAAAAGAGAAAGAACTCGTGGTCACGAACAACAGTGTGGTGATTGCAGTGGGGGAAGGGGTAGGTGGAAGTGAAAGAGGGTATTGGGGGAATAAGTAGTGATGGGAAAAATAAATAAAGAAAATAAAGAAAAAATGATTAAGTTGGGAAATTTAAAAAAACAAAAAGAATCTTTTTGACCACTTTGTAACATTATCTCTGTGGGAAAACACATCTGAGTTTAGATTAAATTAATTAAATATCAAGCATGTTTTTTAAAACACAGACTCTTTATAACACAGCACTCATATCAAGTTTTGATCACTAGTTCATTTATTGAATACCTACGCGGGCCCAGGAGAAGTTCCAGGTTTTATGGAATCTAAAGCTCCTTTATTGTTAGGGCCTCTCTTTACTAAAAGGAATATCAAATTATTAATGTGCTCTACAACTCCCAGCAGATCCCAGCAATAGCTTGCCATGCCAGGGGCTCGTTCAAATTTCACTAGCTTCATAGGAAACCAGTTCCTGTGTGGGCCTGTGCCAAGGACTGTGCTAGAGCTGTACCCAAAGCAATCATCATTCCTAATTTTATGGAGCTTGTACTATGGTGCAGGAAAGAGAAATTAAACACATGAACTACAAAGAAAAAGTACAATTACAAATTATAATTAAATTCCTGTTATGAGTTGAATTTCATCCTCAAAATTCACATCTTGAAGTCCTAATCCTCAGTATCTCAGAATATGACTGGAGATAGGGCCTTTAAAGAGGTACCTAAGTTACAGTGAAGTCATCAGGGTGGACCTTAACCTAATAAGACTGGTGTCATTACTAAGAGACTAGGACACATCCATACAAAAGGAGGACCACGTGAGGACACAGGGAAAAGATGGTCATTTATGAGCCAAGCAGAGAGGTGTCAGAAGAAACCAACTCAGCTGACACCTTGCCCTGGGACATGTAGCCTCCAGAATTGTGGGAAAATATATTACTATTTTTTAAACCACCCAGTAAGTTACTTTGTATGTTACCCTAGCAAACTAACACAATCCCCTAAAATAAGAGTGTTTCAGAGAAAACACTGTTAAAGGAATGGTGAGGATGCTGATCAGAGAAGGCATCTCTGAGGAAGTGCACATAAGCTAAGAAATGAAAAGACTAAAAGTGATGAACTATGGGGAATAAATAGATAGCAGATCCTGTTAAAAGGCAAAAGAAATCAAGGTGCTTTTTCTTTGGTCAATTATATTTAGCCTACAGAACCTAATAGTCCTTGGGAGACAATCTTTCTAAATTAACTGTCTAAGATGAAAAACTCATGTGCAGCCAACTTCATCACAGTCCACAGACTCTGAAGTATTTTATGAACATGAAGTTGAATTTTTAATTGTAAGACAAAATTTGATATCCTTCACACCCTGAGGTGAGGACAAGACATTTCTGAAGAAAATGAATTTTATGAAATATGTAGCTCAAATACTTCATAGAAAAAGAATAAATGAAAGTAATGTCCTTTCTTATGGCTCATCAAAGAGATTATGGAAATTATAGAACCTGAATATGCAAATCAAAAGGCAGTAGTATAGGTTCTGATTAGTCAAGGTTAAAACCTCAGATAGAGTCGTGATATGCCTGAATAAATTGATTCTTCTTTGGTAAGCAACTATATGCCCTAATTTTAACTCAGTGGATAATAAGGATTATAGAATCATGGGATAGACAAGGGATCCCCTTACTTCTTGGTGGGATGTTACACAAACTACTTCTGATATATGGTTACTCAATTTGTTTTGTGAGAGATTGAATATACAAATGGACAAGTCAGACCAAGTATGACACTAGAACTCTGATCCACAACCTCTGAAGCAGTCTATCCAGAATGGTCAAGACTTGGTCAAGACTACCAGTTTCACTATATTTTGTCCCTGCTTCCAACTAAGGACCAACCAGAGAGAGCCAAATATGCATCCTAGTCAATCACATAAGATGCTCTGTTTCTAATTAATCAGCTCCTGCTTGCCCGTGCCCATAACCTATAACCAAAGCAGACCTGAGGCCTTCCTTGTGTTTACTATAGAGCTTTCTTATTCCTCTGCCTGCTTCTGAGTCTGTCAAATGCAAATGACAGTGGCCAAATCTTACTAAAGCAAGCTCAAAATAAATAGCCTGTTTGTTCTCATTTGGAGGGCCTTCACTTATTTCCATAGTTGACTTTCCAGAGAAGAAAATGTCTGCTAGGTCCCAGGGTCAACAGGAGAAGATGGGAATTAGAGTCACCCTCAAGATTCGAGGTGCCCAGCTTAGTGCCACTTGATATTTCCCCCAGGGAAGATGTCAGAGACTGGGAAGGTAACAGTAACCACTGAACTCCCATTACAATTGTATCCCTGCTGTCCAACGATGGGATAAGCCATCCAACAGAAGTTCAAAGTGGTGATTATATCTCAAAGTTCTAATTATCTGGTAGCTTGCCAGATGTGCCCATGTATTATCTAATTCACAAGACCACACAGAAAAGCCTTATAGTTGAAATGATACAGTTGAATTGGAGGTCTAGATAGTTGAAAAGCATTTGAAACAAGCTGGTTATAGCATCAACTATTATTCATTTTGCAGCTGGTTTACATCTCACCAATGTTGGCCTTAGGTAACCTGGATACAGCCGAGACTAGGAAGAAGCATTGCTCTGGAAATAAAATTTAGTCTCCAAATAGGGTCGCTGCACTAAAGAAATGACCTGGGAAAGGTTATGTGTCTATTTCCTTATCACTAAAAGGAAGATTATTAAACCACTATGGAGTTAAAATAAAATAATATGATAGAATATTTTGAAAGGATATTACGGTAGAGTACTTTAAATAATTGGAAAAGCATTAATGCAAGACATTCTAATGCACAACTAAGTTTTCAGCACAATGAATTTTACCCCTACACATACGTCATTCAAATCAGATTAGCACACTAGTGGGAGAACCAAGAGTGGGTGTAATTCATGGGCTGCCTGGGGAGGAGCAAAATGTGGGGAAGGCCAGTGCTGTCTGACTACTTCCTGGTTATCCTCCTGCTGAAATTATAAGAATGATAAAGGAGACTGGTGAGGCTCTCATCATGGATGGAGATTCATCTTCATTTCCTACCAGCCATATAAAGTCACTTTCTGAAAAATGACATGGTGCTGTTTGCAACCTCACTTTGTGACTGTCAAACCAGACTTTTCATCCACAGAAACCAGGCTGTATCTTAAGCTCCTTCCAGGTCAGCATTGCAGAAAACTCAGAGGATAAGGTGGCCATCATGCTGTGTTTTGAGAGGAGTACATTCCAATGGTCACCACTGCTTCTCCTCTTCCGGCCCCACATTACCGAATTTGTATACAAACTATCACCAGCTGTATAATTTCTCATTAGATTTAGGTTCTTCTTTTATTCTAGAGGTACATTCTCTGACAAGATAAATCAGTTAATGCAAAAATCAAATTTAATAGGAAGATCCAGTTATAACCAATAATTTACATACTAAATGTCATGGAAGCTTCTTTCAGGTTGACCTTTGGCAGAGGGAAGGGCTTAAGCTGAAAGGAAAACAGGTAGAGTATGAATTTCTTCATCATGTTGATTCTTTTTTTTCTTAATTTCTTTATTGATTAAGGTGTTACATATGTGTCCTTCTTCCCCCATTACCCCCCCATCCCCCCCACTCATGCCCTCACCCCCCTGTTGTCTGTGTCCATTGGTTAGGCCCATATGCATGCATACAAGTCCTTTGGTTGATCTTTCCCCCTTACCCCCACCCTCTCCTACCTTCCCTCCGAGGTTTGATGGTCTGATCGATGTTTCTCTGTCTCTGGAACTGCTTTTGTTCATCAGTTTATGTTGTTCATTATATTCCATAAATGAGTGAGATCATGTGATACTTATCTTTCTCTGACTGGCTTATTTCACTTAGCATAACGCTCTCCAGTTCCATCCATGTTGTTGCAAATGGTAGGAATTCCTTCTTTTTTAGCACAGCATAGTATTCCATTGTGTAGATGTACCACAGTTTTTTAATCCACTCATCTGCTGATGGGCATTAGGCTGTTTCCAAATCTTAGCTATGGTAAATTATGCTGCTATGAACATAGGGGTGAATATATCCTTTCTGATTGATGTTTCTAGCTTCTTGGGATATATTCCTAGAAGTGGGATTACTGGGTCAAATGGGAGTTCCATTTTTAGTTTTTTTGAGGAGACTCCATACTGTTCTCCACAGTGGCTGCACCAGTCTGCATTCCCACCAGTGGTGCATCAGGGTTCCTTTTTCTCCGCATCATGTTGATTCTTAACCCTGACTGCACATTGGAATCACTTGGAATGTATTTTTAAAATACCAGTGACTGAGTCCCATCATTAGAAATGTAGTTTGTCTTGGGTAAGACAAAGGTATGGCATTTTTAAAAAATCACTCTGAAGAGTTTAATGGTAGGATCTCACTCATATGTGGAATCCAATGAGCAAAATAAAATAACGAACAAAATAGATCCAGAGACACAGAAGTATGGAACAGACTGATGAATCTCAGAGGGAAGGAGAGTGGGTGGGTGGGTGAGGAGAGATTTACCAAATAACCTATATGCATATATGCATAACCCGTGGACACAGACAACAGTGTGGTGAAGGCCAGTGGCAGAGGACAGCTGAAGGGTAGAGGGGGTCAATGGGGAATAAGAGGGAACATCTGTAGTACTTTTAGCCATAAAGATAAACTTGCAAAAAGGAGTTTAATGGTAGTCAAAGCATTTCTTCTGGGAGAGTCAACAGAGCCTGGGAAGGTACTGTTAGACACTGGATCCCTTCTAACAATGGTGCTGTAAAATGATGGAGGAGGGCTCCAAGAGAAGTCCAAAGTGATATTTATAGCACGGGAAGAGTTCCGAGTGAAAGAGGCTGTGATTAGCAAAGACAACAATCTGAATGGTAAGTAGGTTACTGCCTCCCCCCTCTGCCACCTGGTGGGGCTTTCACAGGCCCCTTCACAGATGTATTTAGCTTTCTACATCCACCATCTCATTTCTGACTGGAATCCATAGTTCTCTTTGAGCTGTCCTTCTGTTTATTCCCAATCTACATGTTTGTTTTGGTGTGTCCCCTGTAATTGTACGGAACATTTTGCTTTCAACAAATCATTTTCCTGATTGGTCCAAAGCCTTTTGAGTCTATTTCTGTCTTTCTCTCACATGAGCACTCCCCAATGTTCTTAATTGTACTCTCTAGTCAATAATGACTCAACGTTAACACAGTTCTTTTAGCAAAGTGACCTCCATCTCTGCTTTCTTGCCTCGTAACACATTTCCTTCTAGATTTCATACATTCCATGTATTTCCTTCGCTGTTGCATATATATCATAGCATTCTCTTTGCTAATAAAGAAAAATTAAAAAAAATTTATTTAAGTCTGCAATAAGAAAATAATCTGTCATATCACATAAATGTTTCATGCCCAGATATTTACTCATTTGTTTTCCTCTAAGACCCAATAAAATAGTCAAAGAGCCACATTCTATTTTAAATTAAAATGCATGGCTTTAAGGGCTATTTGACATGCAGTAACTATCTGCATAGTCTTCTAGCCAAGCATGGAAATTGCTAATGTCTCTGCCCTTGAAGGAAATGAACTGTGCAAAAAATTTCAAGCAAACACAATCCAACTGTTCACACAAAAGGGAGGTTGCATAAGAAATTCATTGTATCTCTACCCAAATTTCCCCTTGACTTGTCACAGATCACCATGTACATCACCTCTTTGGCTCCAATTAAACTTATAAACAGATGAGCTTTTCAGCAGACAAGGGCCGACATGCCCTTTCCACACAGATGGTCAGTCACGTGTTGCAGTAATGGCTGGACACGCCACAAGGGTACTGTATAAAAATGATGGGACTCAGAGCTCTGCAGCTCCAATTGCTCTGTTTAGATTTGCCTCTCTTTCAAGATGGATTTCCTTCATAGGAATGGAGTACTCATTATTCAGCATTTGCAGAAGGACTACCGAGCTTACTACAATTTTCTAAATTTTATGTCCAATGTTGGAGATCCCCGGAATATCTTTTCTATTTATTTTCCACTTTGGTTTCAACTTAATCAGACAGTTGGAACTAAGATGATATGGGTAGCAGTCATTGGGGATTGGTTCAATCTTATTTTTAAATGGTAAGTCTTCTGTTTTGTTTCATTTTTCCTAAAGTGTACTCTTAAATTTGTAGCTTTGGCTTAATGGTCACATTTTAGATGTGTGTAGTTTTATTTGGAAAACTTTCAAGCATACCACAGATTCATAAATAGAACTTACAAAAGCCATAGAAATGTATACTTACATACAAATGTACATTTATATGCTAATGTAAACTGATTTATAAGTAAATTCCAAAGCCCCGTAACACATATTCTCTGATTATCTAAGAAGTTAGTTAAATGAGCAGCACCCATCCAGAACAGACTGGTGATTCCAGGGACCACTTTGATATTCCCAATCTAAGTACCCAAAGCACCTGTAGGACTTCCCCTGAAAGGAAAAAAATGTCTCTGTTTACATTGAAATGACTGTGTCAACCTCTATAATGGGAGATAAACCAGAATCCAAGTTCTTTCAAAGATTCTTAATCATGAGCTTTCCTCATCAACCCTCTGATTGAATCATTTTTGTAGGAGAAAATAGGACGTTTCCAATTAAATACTTGTTGTGTATTTAAATATATTCATATCTATATTTCTTCAAATACAGGATATTATTTGGTCATCGGCCTTACTGGTGGATCCAAGAAACTCAGATTTACCTAAATCGCTCAGGCCCATGCCTTGAACAGTTTCCCACTACATGTGAAACAGGTCCAGGTAAGCAATTACAGCAACCTCAATACTAAAGCTACTCCAACAGAGTCATTATGTATGATGATCATCTAATAGGTGCATGATATCATATAGGAAATTAAAGAAAAGTCGTAAGGGAGGATGCTAAAAGTTCACAAGCATAAAAATTGCTAATGAGAAAGGAAGGAAGTTTTATGAATTTCATTGTATTATTTGTAAAAGGGTAAGTTTGGAGAAGTCTCCTTAAATAATTTTATATTTGGAATTTGTTTTTTGGAAGAATGGAATAATACGAAAACAAAAAAACTAGAATGAATTACCAAAGAACTATATTAAAATTCTAGAAATATTGCTGAGTAATTTTAAAAGTTACTATAAATATTCCGAAAATCTCATGAATGAGGAAAGAACAGACAAGTTTTCTGTAAGAAAGGTAAGGACTTCCCGGTATTACTATTGCCAGTTAAGATATCTCTGATCTTAGAATGATTTCTTTAAAATTTTTTTTCTGGTATATATAGTATGTAAATAGACTTTCTGGGCCACTTCTTTTTTTATTATAAGTAAGACTCTGTATGCGTGTAAAATCTTTACCAGAGAAGTTGAGTTTAGGACTATAAAAAGGCTTTTGAAATATATAAAAGGAAATTACATGTTACTGGTTTAACTTATAAGACTGTGTTATATTATACTTCACTATAGTTTGGCATATATCAGAAAATTAATATTGACATCCATTGAAACCAACCCTGAATATAGTGAATGTGTAAGTTCTGTTATATTACTGTAATTAATTCTTTATATATCTGGCTCCCTCAATAGACTGTGTTCAATCATGATGGGGATGGTGTGTATTTATCTTTGTGAAATCAGTGTGGGATGGATGGATGGATGGATGGATGGGTGGATGGATGGATGGATGGATAACCTTTGAGACAATTGAAATGCTACTTTGTTTTATCCCAGCACTTCCCAGCATGTGGGATATTTTCTGGGGTGAGGTGATGGGAAGGAGAAAGAAAGATATATTGCATTCTATGTTCACTCCTTAGAGAGCCACAACTCTAAGAATATAAAGGCTCTGAAAATTCCTGCATAAGAAACAGATTTGCAATAAATAGATCTACAAGAAATAGATTGGTCTTTAATTCATTGTTTTTTGAAAAAGAGACTGGGGTTAAACCCGAATGAATCTCCACTTGGTTAAGACTCAGGGGGAATATCAAAGTAAATTGATTTTTCAAAAATATCAAGATTGATGGGAAAGACATTCTAGGAGTAGAAAGTCTTCATGCTTCTTCTGCCAATACTGATGCTCCCTTTACAGCATCTTTTCCTTTTCATAACAGAGACTTCCATGGAGCTGCTGGCCACAGGATAGACATAGAGGTAGAGGTAGCTGCTAGTACACAGCAGTCAATTGCTAAATCAGACATAGCAATGATATCCTTTAGATGTTTGACTTTCCAACCCAAGGAACATAAACTGATTTAAGATCCAATACAAGTACTTCATTTTTATCATCAATTAAAAACAATTAGATATGAACAATGAGTAGAGATATGGCAGATTTCGGTGCAACACCCTGAGTTTTTAATTAGCCTTGAACATTTTAATTTCTGGAATTTGATGAACTTGAAAAATCTGGAATAAAATGTTTGAAGTAGTGTTTTGAGGCTCAATTTGGCTCAACTTTATTTCTACCTATATTTAGATATTACATAGAGTCTGGGCCCTGTGGATTCTTTCTGAGTTATTTGTAATTTTCATGGCTAATATGCTATTCTACCATCCATTTCTGATACCGATACTCTGTTAACTCCCTTTCAAATGGACCAACAACTTTGCTTTTGCAGGAAGTCCATCTGGTCATGCCATGGGCTCATCGTGTGTCTGGTACGTCATGGTAACAGCTGCACTGAGCCACACTGTCAGTCGGATGGATGAGTCATCTACTACTCTGCACAGGTCAGCTTTGCTCCATTTTCTGTAGCATGGGAATGTAACAGTTTTGAATATGGAATGTCTTCTTAAAAGTTCATTTTAATATACTTTTAGTGGTTGAAATGTGCTTATTCTATTCTATCATAACCAAAATAACAAATGAATAGAAAATTAATATTGTGCTTTAAGATAATGTCCTAATTAGTTCACAGCTTTGCCATATTATAGGGTTGGAAATATTTAATTGATTAATGATTTGCTCAATATGCTTTGGGTTTCTCTAATATAATAATCACTCTGGTAGCTCATAAGTAAGTCATCTAAAATTATGTAAGAAATAATTTTGCATGTACATTCTCTTGCTTTAAGATTAACTAGAAAGTTTGAAAATCATCATTCCCCTTGAATGCATCAGTTAATTTAGTATAATTATATTTCTTTCTTTGACAAGCCAATGTTTTTTGACATCAATAACAAACTCTAGCTTAAAGGCTTTGCAACCTTTGTGATTAAAAACATCCTAGAGGCAAATTTAAATTTGAATGTTAGTAGATTTCATGTTAGTAGATTTGTAATGTTAAAAAGGCCTAGAACTTTATTTTTTATTTTTTATGTATTTTATTGATTTTTTTACAGAGAGGAAGGGAGAGAGCTAGAGAGTTAGAAACATCGATGAGAAACATCGATCAGCTGCCTCCTGCATGCCCCTACTGGGGATGTGCCCGCAACCCAGGTACATGCCCTTGACCAGAATCGAACCTGGGACCCTTCAGTCTGCAGGCTGACGCTCTATCCACTGAGCCAAACTGGTTTCGGCAAGGCCTAGAACTTTAATGTAAGATTACTCAAAATTTTTGTAGGAATTAAGCTGTTTTCTTCTTTTCTTTTTTGAAATAATTTATCATTAAGACAATTTTGAGCACCACTTTAATCATAAATTATTAGGCTATCAGAGATAAAATTTGTCTGTTAATTGGTTTTTAAAATATGATAACATATACCATTATATAAAAGTTCTTTTAAAATAAAAAATTTCCAAGAGCCATCCACTTTTTAGAGTAGTATTGGAAATATAAGAAAGAAATAGCTAAAGTAATTTGAGCATATTTAAAGTTTATTCTAATGAGACTGTGACCTGCATGCCTTAATGTATCCATTAGCCAAAACAACAGTAGATAGTTGTTTAATTTAAAGAAATTAGCATTTCCTAACCATGGACTATTTCTCAAAGTAGGAATCTAATAAAGGCTTACCTTATAGCTTATTTCTTCCTCCAATTTCCAAACCGGGAAAATATTTGCTTGTTTTTTTTTAACTCCCATAACTCTTTTTCAATTTTTATAACTGCAACACTCCTTCATCCATCAAAATTTATTTAGTGACTATTCCTTACCTTAATATTACCAAATCTTTATTTATTATTCTTTCATATTGATAACCCCTGCTTACTTCCTCTTTGGAAGTCTCATTTCTCTCTATTCCTAGTCTTTCAATAACCAAAATTTGTTCTGATTATCAGTAACAAATCATTGAGAATCCCCAAAAATCTTAGAATTCAATATTTCTAATTCTTTTTTATTAAAATAATGAACATTGCTTGGATTTTAACATTTTTATAAGTTTTTGTACCTTGTTTCTTTTTTATTTATACTTATTGATTTTTTAGAGAGAGGAGAGAGAGAGAGGAACATCAGTTTGTTGTTTCAGTTATTTATGCATTCATTGGTTGATTCTTGTATGTGCCCTGACTAGGGATTGAACTGCAACCTTGGAGTATTGGGATGACACTAACCAACTGAACTACCCATCCAGGGCCTACCTTGTTGTTTCTAAAACAAAGTATTTAGCCTATAGGTCAATTCCATTATTTCTTATTTCCTGTATCTCAAAAACCAAGGAATCAGGAGTTCTTTGAGAGTCTGACATTAAACCCAATGAAAACTTGCCCTTGATAAAATGTTGATGTGTTTTTCATCAGAGTGGCAGCTGTCTCTCCAGTGAGTTTTCTTCAAGCAAAGAAAGGTTGAGAGAGAATAAAGAGGAAGCACATATGATTAGGAGTAAACATATATGTAATTCATATAATAATTCTGATATTAGCAATTCTCCAAAATTGAATTATCCCACTCTATTAAAATAATTATTAGGATGTCAATTTGGCTGCCTTTAATAACATTTATTAAAATCTCAGGATATCGCACTTATAAATGCATTGATAAATGCAAAAACCTCTGTTAAAGCATTTCAAATCCTATGAAACACATGGAAACAACATTTTGGGAAAAACAAGACTCTAGAATCATGATGTATGTCAGATGATTCTTCTGAGAAAGGTCATCTGGTGTCACAGAGCCCCTAATTTTATGAGCGATCAAATTTCTTTGCTTCTTACACTTGTATCTATTCTTCCATCATAGACTGACCTGGTCATTTCTTTGGAGTCTTTTTTGGTTGATTCAAATCAGTGTCTGCATCTCCAGAGTATTCATAGCAACGCATTTTCCTCATCAAGTTATTCTCGGAGTAATTGGTGGTAAATATGATCCCTTACTTCTGGTTGTATCATTTGAAAGCTTTAGTATCATTTGTTTTATGTTCTTAGATTCTTCCAGGCGATCAGTTCCCCATTCTAGGTAATTCTGTCAAGCAGCTGATGCTTAATGCTACCCTGGGAGCTTAAATGATTCAACACACCTCTCAAATCCTCCTTGTGCACAATGGCAGTCTCACTTAACCGTATAAACGCTAATCTCTTAGTGAGATGGGCTTCTCTGATGTGACTGGAGTTAAGTCCAACTTCCAGACCACCACCTCAGACAGCCTGCTTGTGTCTTGGTTTGGGGACTTATAATGGCCTTCCAACCTGCACACCATGCCACTCTCTCTGAAACACCTGAAATGATGATTATATAACTATGAACTTCATTTAGCAGCTGCTTTGTATTCTTGAAGCGGCATTCACTATGACTGAGTTTCTGCCATTTAGCTCCCCATGCTTTCCAAAGGCTAAGTTAATTGGCTATGGCAATAGAAATATTAATTGCAAGCACCTAAATCAGTGTTCTGTCTATAAAGTGGGTTGTCACTCAGTGCCATGGATTCCTGAGAGATCCCTCTGTCCTAGTATGGATAGCGAAAAGACCGTGGGGCAAGTGTGTGTTACTTTAAGAAAGGCTTTGGAAAATGGATAGAACCTAGTGTCTAAAGTCCTTTACATTGAAAACTACAGCTAAATTCTTTTTTTGTTAATATATATTTATTGATTTCAGAGAGGAAGGGAGAGGGAGTGAGAGATAGAAACATCAATAAGGAGAGGGAATCATTGATCAGCTACCTCCTGCATGCCCCACACCAGGGATGGAGCCTGCAACCTGGGCATGTGCCCTGACCAAACTGTGACCTCCTGGTTCATAGGTTGATGCTCAACCACTGAGCAACACCAGCTGGGCAGCAGCTAAATTCTTCAATGCAGGGAGAAATGATTCCCCAGGAGCTCAAGGGCACATAGTCGCCTTCAGTGTCTCTTTCTAATCCCCAGGCATGCTTGTGGCAGAGGCCTTTGAACACACTCCAGCCATCCAAACGGCGAGCCTGAGCACATACCTGAAGACCAACCTTTTCCTCTTCTTGTTTGCACTTGGCTTTTACCTGCTTCTCAGACTGCTTGACATTGACCTGCTGTGGTCTGTGCCCATAGCCAAGAAGTGGTGTGCCAACCCTGACTGGATCCACATTGACACTACACCTTTTGCTGGACTCGTGAGAAACCTTGGGGTCTTCTTTGGCTTGGGCTTTGCAATCAACTCAGAGATGTTCCTCAGGAGCTGCCGAGGGGAAAATGGCTACAAGCTGAGCTTCCGGCTGCTCTGTGTCGTGGCCTCATTGACCACACTACAGCTCTACCATTTTATCAAGATCCCCACTCACACAGAGCATTTATTTTATGTGCTGTCTTTCTGTAAAAGTGCGTCCATCCCACTGACTGTGGTGGCTCTGATTCCCTACTGTATTCATGTGCTAATGAAACCAAGTGAAAAGAAGATTGACTAGAGTTGTGCAGAGTTAGTGCTCTTTGGTCCCAGGAGGCAGGCACTATTCATTTATCACATCCCAACAGGAGCCCCAGTATCAGATAGCTTTATCATCTTCAGATGCTTCTGGCTCTTGTAGGCATTTTAGTGGCAGTCAACTCTAACCCCTCAGTTTTCAGATAAGGTATTGAAGGCTCATTTAGATAAAATAACTCACTGTTGTCACACCGCTGTAAGAACAGGAATTAGAACCCAAGTCTTCGGGCATATATTTCCATTACACTATGTTTTGTTTGTTTGTTTTCAAGAGATAATAATTTGTAAGATTCCATGTCGATTCTATTATAATTACTATGTAAAGCAGCTATTAAAAAAAACATTAAAATGCCACATCTAGTTTGACTTAAACCATGCATGCAGGGTCTTCAGGGGTCAGTGATGGTTCTAGATATGGATACGTATGTAGGTGAAAGGAAATGGGCCAGGTTACTGTGGACTTGAACTGCTGTACAACTCCTGGTCTGTTTTACAGAAGTGATTTCTAATATGTCAATAAATGCTATTGAAGATTCTCTGCTTAGAACATTATTTACCCCTAAAAGGTTTATCTCTTTACTATGACATCCTTATACTTTTTCTTTAAGGGTCAGTTTTTCAAAACTAGGGAAATCAAGTGCCTTCCTCAAGGTCATGCTTCAACCAGGAAAACTATTAAATGCTTATAGTATCTATTAGCTGTGTTAACCTCTATATATACTGAACTATGATTAAAATCTACAGGTTTAGTTTATAAAATATTATTGATGGAATATTATGTTATACTAAGAATTTCTCAGTAAGGTTTTATCTTATTAGATCTAGTAATTCCGGACTTTAAGTTGATACCTCTGTTATTTCAATCAAGTACATTTTGAGTCAGATTTTGCTGCATATCTTAGTGATCTGTGATCTACCATAGTGTTTCATCTAACTCTTTTCAAGGATATCAATACATGATTTATTTTAGATGATGACATATTAAGTAACCGATAAATGTTTATGAAAACGTGACAGTCAAATCAGTACTATTTGACAAGATATTACTTGAGGATAACAAAACCTCTACAACTCAAAGTAATTATTGGTCCATTTCTAGGTGTATTTATAGAGTATATATTGTTGCTTTTACAAAACACACTTAATAGCTTTCTTTTAAAAGGGTA
Organism: Corynorhinus townsendii; assembly: GCA_026230045.1. Taxonomy (NCBI): domain Eukaryota; kingdom Metazoa; phylum Chordata; class Mammalia; order Chiroptera; family Vespertilionidae; genus Corynorhinus; species Corynorhinus townsendii. The sequence goes on along the minus strand of JAPDVU010000005.1, from coordinate 49,415,576 downwards.
ACTGAACTTGATTTCAGTAATTGGATGATTTCTAAGCAAAAAGCTGAGATATAATCAAATATTTTTAATTTAGTTTTTATTTTGTCAATTATAGTTTACAGTCAATATTATTTTGTACTAGAGGCCTGGTACATGAAATTCGTGCACGGGGTGGGGGGAGGATCCCTTTAGCCTGGCCTGCACCCTCTCGCAATCCAGGACTGCTGGCTCCTAACTGCTCACCTGCCTGCCTTCCTGGTTGCCCCTAACTGCTCGCCTGCCTGCCTGATCACACCTAACTGCTTGCTGGGAGGCAGGGCCAGCCCTGTGAGCTGCCGTCCGCCTACCTGATCACCCCTAATCACTGGCCTGCCTACCTGATTGCCCCTAACCACTTGCCTGCCTACCTGATAACCCCTAACCACTGGTTTGCCTGCCTGACCACCCCTAACCACTCTGCCTGCCTGCCTGATCACCCCTAACCTCTTGCTTGGGGGCGGGGCCAGACTAGCGAGGGGCCATGGTGGTTCTGTTCTCTGGTCATTCCAGTCATTACGCTATGGTGGCTGGCCTTTTATTATATAGGATTATTAGTTTTGGGTGTACAGCATAGTGGTCAGACTTTACAAAGTATTCACCCAATATTTCCAGTACCCACCTGCATCATACATAGTTATTGCAATATTATTAACTATATTTTCTATGATGTACTGAAGAAACATTATCTTAAGAATGAAATTTTTCTCATGTTGAGAAGACATTTGGGGTAAAAGAGGGAAGAATGATTCTTAATGTGTGAGCTTTATTCATTGGTTCACACCTCCCAGTTGGAGTGACCATACAAAGTCACTTCAATCCTTTCACACTTTATGATGCATTTGCCTCCTCACATTCTTCTGCATTTGTCAGAGATCTCATTCCTGGGTAAGAGCTTTATCTGACAGTTTCCATTGAGATTAGTAATGTTAATATTGAAGAATCTTCCAACCCAATATGGCCTGCTCTTACCAAGGCATGAGGAAGCTAGGCATGAATAGTCAAAGGATTCTGCTACAATATGTGACTCCATTATAAATCCCTTCTCAGTTGTCTTCAGCCACCCACAGTGAGCACTGTGGGCTTGATGACTTATGATCCTCAGAAGGGGAATATGCCAAGGTTTTGGCTCATTTTCTAGAATTAATCCCCAACTACTATACCGTATTTGCCATAAAGCTCTGGCGTCCTCATGTGGTGAGGTTTCCCTCTTTACTCTAGTTGACATCTCCTGGAGGGATCCATATGGTGACTAATGGCTTTTGCAGTTGAAACTACATAGGCAGGAAGAGGAATAGCTTTTCACAGCGTTGGAGAAAATATCTGCTTTTAATAGGAATGGAAAAGGCTCTTCTGCTTCCAATTTATTTGCCAAAAGTAAGTGGAGTTGGGTTCATTTGACTTGCTGTTACTATATCCATGTATTCAAAATGTCTGCACACCTACATATTCAGGAGAAAAATGAGCTTTCAGGATAGAAAAAAATCTAGACAAGTGACTTGAGAAACTGTCCAATCAAACATGTATTTGAAAAGAAATGCAAAGAAGTTTATTATTACTGAAACTAGCTATCAAGAAGAGTGTTGGGTCCCTTTCCTTTGACAACATAGGGATAGGACATCTGTCTCAGAAGGTTAAATTGGTACCTTCTTTGGAACTATTTCAATATAACAGAAGGGTAATTAAAAATTTATTATAAGATGCCCTTGAAACTCAAAGTTACATCTCTAAATGCTTTTATTTATTCAAAATCTGTAAATAAATCTAAGATCAAATTAATACATATGAAATATATAAAAACCTTGATTTAAGAGAAATTTTAAAAACCTTGGTTTTATTTTTTTAATTTATCTTTATTGTTGAAAGTATTACAGATGTCCCCCATTTTCCTCTCATTGACCCCCTCCACCCCATTCCTGCCTTACATGTGATTGATTCCTTGAGTATATTAAAACTGTATATTCCAGCACTTTTAAAAAATTTAATAAATCTTTATTGTTCAGATTATTACAATTGTTCCTCTTTTTCCCCCCCATAGCTCTCCTCCATCCGGTTACCACCCCACCCTCTGCCCTTACCTCCGCCCCACTGTCCTCTTCCATAGGTGTACGATTTTTGTCCAGTCTATTCCCGCACTCCCCCACATCCCTTTCCCCCCGAGAATTGTCAGTCCACTTCCTTTCTATGCCCCTGATTCTATTATATTCACCAGTTTATTCTGTTCATCAGATTTTTTATTCACTTGATTTTTAGATTCACTTGTTGATAGATATGTATTTGTTGTTCATAATTTTTATCTTTACCTTTTTCTTCTTCTTCCTCTTCTTAAAGAATACCTTTCAGCATTTCTTATAATACTGATTTGGTGGTGATGAACTCCTTTAGCTTTTTCTTATCTGTGAAGCTCTTTATCTGACCTTCAATTCTGAATGATAGCTTTGCTGGGTAGAGTAATCTTGGTTGTAGGTTCTTGCTATTCATCACTTTGAATATTTCTTGCCACTCCCGTCTAGCCTGCATGGTTTCTGTTGAGAAATCAGCTGACAATCGTATAGGTGCTCCTTTGTAGGTAACTAACTGTTTTTCTCTTGCTGCTTTTAATATTCTATCTTTGTCTTTTGCTCTTGGAATTTTAATTATGATGTGTCTTGGTGTGGTCCTCTTTGGGTTCCTTTTGTTTGGGGTTCTGTGCGCTTCCTGGACTTGTAAGTCTATTTCTTTCAGCAGGTAGGGGAAGTTTTTGGTCATTATTTCTTCAAATAGGTTTTAAGTATCTTGCTCTTTCTCTTCTTCTGGTACCCCCATAATTCTGATGTTGGTATGCTTGAAGTTGTCTCAGAGGCTCCTTACACTATCTTCAAATTTTTGGATTCTTTTTTCTTTTTTCTTTTCCGGTTGAGTGTTTTTTGCTTCTTTGTATTTCACATCTTTGCGATCCTCTAGTCTGCTGTTAGATTTCTGTATAATATTTTTTATTTCAGTTAGTGTAATGTCTCCGCATTTTGGCTGCTTCCCTGAGTTGATAGAATGGCTTTGTGTGCTAGGTGTCCTATAGGGCCTAGTGGCTCAGCCTGCCCAGTTACCTGAGGTGGACACTCTTGGTGTACCCCTTTGTGGACTGTGTGCACAGCCTTGTTGTAGTTAAGTCTTGATTGTTGTTGGTATCACTGGGAGGAATTGACCTCCAGGCCAATTGGCTGTGAGGATCAGCTGTGTCTACACTGGGAGAACTTCTGTGCTGGAGATACCCTTATGAGACAAGACTTGCAAAATTGCAAAAGCCTCTGTGCTCAGATGGGGCGGAGTCTCAGGGTGGAGCAGACCACCTTGGCTTCCCGTCAGCCCTGTCCTATGAGGCCCCTGGGTCTCAGTGTCCCTTGGCAATTGCTGCAAGCACCTCTGAGAGAAAGCCACCCTCGAGTTTTGCCCGCTCCCAGACAGTCCAGTTTCTCCCCGAATGAGTCTGGGTTCCCAGAGTCTCGCCTGGAACTGGAGTTCAGCACAGTCTGGAACTTCCATCTCCCTCCCACTTGAGAAAGCCAGCCACACACTCTGGACCTCTGCCTTCCACAGCTCCCCTGAGTCTCAGTGTGCTTTTCTCTTTTCCTGACAGACCAGATTTTCCCCAAATGAGTCTGGGTTCCCAGAGTCTCGCCTGGAACTGGAGTTCAGAGCAGTCAGGAGCTTGTGTCTCCCTCCCGCTTGAGAAAACCAGCTGCGCACTCAGAAGTCAGTCCTCTCTGCGCGCTTGCGCCTCCAGACCTCTGCCTCCTGCAGCTCCTCTGAGTCTCAGTGTGCTTTTCTCTTTCCTTCTATTTGTAGAATTTCCACTCAGCCAGCTTTCCTGTGATTCTGGATGGTGTTCGTTTTGTCTTTTAGTTGTAGTTTTGAAATTGTGCAAGGCAGCAGTTTAGGTGTTTACCTATGCCGCCATCTTGGTTTCTCTCTCTGTTCCAGCACTTTTTAAATGGACTTTTATATTGATGGAAGTATTCTGTGTTGTCCAAATTGGTAGTCTATAACTACATGTAGCTATTGAGCTCTTGAAATGCAGCAAATACAATTGAGGAAATACGTTTTAAAATTTTACTTACATTAACTTTAAACTTAAATTTAAATAGTCATGTGTGTTTGGCTATTAAAATGGGTCGCACAAATCAAGTCCCACACTGCTTTTCCCTGAGAAAAAGTAAGTCTTTTAAAAAATATTGTCACCTATACCACATTCCTGTGAGACAACATGAATCAGTATTAACTCCTTTATTTTACATGAAAAATTGATTTGTTGGCAGAACATGGACAACGGATGCTTACCCCAGCCCAGGAATCTCTTAATTAGTCCACAGATGCTATTTTCCAGTTGAAAATATAATAGTGGTGATTGGTAAATCCCATTGTGATCTTTACACATTCATAGGAAACATTTAAGTTGTGGGGTAACCGACACTAAACAGATTTAGTTAAACTAAATCCTTCTGGGGCTGGAAGGATTACAGTGACTACATAAAGTTAACAGTAGGCTCTGCTGTGTTTTTATGGAGGCCCTCTACAGATCTGGGGTTCTCTCTCTGTGCAGTTCCCTTCTCTCTTTCTCTGTCCTGTGAGCTCTAGCCGCCTAGGTCTCCCGGGACTCTTAGCTCTGTTGCCTCAAAGCAGGGAGTCTGGCTACCCTTCTCTGTTCCATGTCCTGGAGACCCTCACACAGCCACAGAACTGGGTGAAGTTTTACCAACATCTATGACCATATTCTGGGTGGCTGGATGACTCTCTGCCAAGTTATCCTGTCTGGGTCTACCAGACCTGCATGCCGGACACCAGAACTTCTGTGGCTATTCAGAAACTGTTTGTAAAAAAGAATTACCAGTGCCCATTTGCACCTGAGGATTTTACCCTCATTGATTGACTGTCCCAGTCACTCTGGAAATTGCAAACAGCTTTCTGGATGAATACTGGGACCTGAGTATTGCCAAGAAACTAAGGTGGTGTTCCTAATCTTTTCCCTGTCCCTTGACCTTTAATGCTTTCCAATCGTTATTTCACACTAAAGGTAATTTGATATGACTTGCTCATTTTTAAAAAAGACTTTATTTTGTTTTTCTTTAAAAATAAAATGTTAACAGCAAGAAAGGTCTATAAGAATCAACAGTTCCAAAAACTTCTTCCAAAAGATGGCAACTTGTGGGAGAATTCTAAGAATTAGAAGTGCTTCATTTCAGCTCTGCAAAGGACAAATGTACTTTTTGTCCAATTTGGGGTGGTTTGATGTGGAGTACTAATACTAATTACTGTCTTTGCTGCTCTTTGATGGAGATCACAGTAATGACTTAGAAGAAATTACATCTCATTTCCTTTGGCAGCACAGAAGTGATTGTTCTCAAGGAGGGAGAAGATTCAAAGATTGAGGTTAGAAAGGTTAGCGTCAAGCTGATTAATTCTTTTCTGTTTTGAATTTTAAAATTTCTTAGAATCTTTTTTCTTTTAACATTTGCCATGTGGTTTCTGAACAGAATCTGCTTCAGTGAAAAAAGAAATTGTGACAGTTCCTCAAAGAGCACTATGTTCTGAAGGAGCTGCCAGGGCAGGGGCAGGGGCAGGTAATGAGGGAAGGGCAGCCGCTGTGGTCCTGGTGAGTGGGCTTGTGGCTTAGGTCAGGCACTGCCAAGAGGAGCATTTGCTCTGGCAACACCTTGCGCACTTCCAGTGCTGGCACAAGCAAAGGCAGAAACCACTTCCCTGGGAGGACCTGCTCGTGCCCTGCAGGAGGAGCAGGCCATATGCGTGCCTGGAAAAGAAACCCAGAACTAATTAAGAGCTTCTTTCCTCCTCTAGCTCTCACCTACCCTTGCACATCAATTGGGCCAGTCACACTCTAATTTCTGTTCAGAGAATTGACTTTTTCCTGGACGCAGCCTGTCATCCTTGTTCACACATTCTGCCATTAATGGAAGGAGTTTTCTAAAGCTGGACATTGCATGTGCTCATCACTGCCTTTCATAGACAACACCCTTGCCCTCAAGCTTCAGAATTGTTCATGCAAAGCATCTGACCATTGAGGTCTCTTTTTCTGCAGAATCATTCCAAACTTTGTCTTTTAACAATTTTTTGAATGAAAGAAATGGCAGAGGCCCTGCTATCTTTCTATATAAAATTGCATTTGGCTTAACAAAGGGAAAGTAAATGCCTCTGTCTGAGTTTGTGAGATTTTATTGTGCTTCTTATCCTTTAGTATTGGAATGTTGATGGTGGTGCCAGGTCTCTATGTGGATCCCAAAGGGTGTCATAATACAAGAGGGCAGGTGCTAGCAAGTTCAAGGACAAATAGATGTACAAAAGACTGTGGATTTTGGCAGCAAGCATTATGGACTGGAGTCATCAGACCTAGGTTTCAGTCTGTCTCTGGATCTAACTACTGTGATGCTGGGAGGCCATTTAACATTGGTGGGTTTAGTTGACTAATTTCTCAAATCAGGACCTTCAAGTGGACTTGGAATGGCAGATTCATTCCAGCTCTGATATTCTGCAGCTCTAAAGATCTTCTTTAATGAAATTGGAAGAAGAGCCAGAGCAGCCCTAGCCAGCATGGCTCAGTGGATAGAGCATCAGCCTGTGGATTCTGGTCAAAGGCATGTACCTTGGTTGCAGGTTCCTCCCCAGCCTGGGCCCTGGTTGGGGAGTGTGCAGGAGGCAACCAATCGATGTGTTTCTCTCACATCGATATTTCTCTCTGTCTTTCCCTCTCTCTTCCACTCTCTCTAAAAATCAATGGAAAAATACCCTCGGGTGAGGATTAAAAAAAAAAAAAAGAAGAAGAGCCAGAGAATATTAAATTTTACTTACATGCAATGAATAAGGCTGTACATTCTAAACAGTACTTCATTTTATAATTTGCTTTTTAATAAACAATTTTAGACTTATGTAATACCTCTCAGTCTTTAAAACATTCTATTCCGATTAGAATCTGAATTTTATAGCTATGTAAAGAGATGCATGGAGACATGAAATAATGTGGCTGATGTTATAGGGCAAGATTATTAACATGAGAATATTCATAGATTTTCTGCTCACCTATTTTACAAAAGAGATCCCATAATGAAATTACTGGCTCCGTTTCCCCTTCCTTAACAACTTATAAAGGAAGATGTTCTTGCTGGAAGAGCTACTAAGGGGTTATTTGTAACAGGCTGAGTGAGAAGAAGTTTGCTCGGTGGGAGGGGAGTTGGAGGTGCTTAACTAAACTGCACTGTATGAGGGAACTGACTAGAAATTTGAAATATCCAGTTAGTTAGTTTATTGTGGACTAATTACAGATCTTTCAAACACATAAAGATAAGTTTTAGTTTTTAAATTTCATGGTTGCTGTTATGTTTTTCTTGAATGCACCACAAGTCTAACATCAAATTATATGATGGCAAGATTTTTGAGGATGATCACACTAAATGACAAGTAGAGATCCAGTTCCAAGTAGCTTCTAAGATCTTTTCAGGCTCAAACAGGACCCCTTCTGTCCATGCTTTTCTTTTCTCTCTAACCCCCCTACCACCCACTGTCAAACACTTATTAAAATCATTTAGGTGTTAGATATGCAAAGGGTGACTTTGACATAGGCCTTTCCCTCGATGAGACCCCCAGGGGTTCCAGGCTTACCTGCTGCAACTGTGGGCAGACACTAGGGCTATCTCTGGCCTGTGGGCTTGGAAGAACAGAATTGAGACCATACCCAGCTACAAGTTAGCTGGTAACATTATCCCCCATCTCTTCTAACCCACCCTATTTCAGATTCATTCTTTTTTAAAATTTATTTTTTATTGATTGATTTCAGAAAGGAAGAGAGAGGGAGAGAGAGAGACAGAAACATCAATGAGAGAGAATCATCGATCAGCTGCCTCCTGCGTGCTTTACACTGGGGACCAAGCCCCCACTGGGGATTGAGCCCACAACCCAGGTATATGCCCTGACCAGAAATTGAACCGTGACCTCCTGGTTCACAGGTTGACTCTCAACCACCGAGCCACGCTTAAATCACTTTCTTTTCAACTCTGGCTATACCCTGCCAATGGAGTTTGGATCATTCCTAGACTAACACCAATTTTATCATATGAGAGGATGAGAAAGCATAATCACAAGACACCAAGTCCCTAAGTAAAAACCTCTTCACTTAAAGCAAAATAAAGGAAGGTACATGAAATGTTCTTGGAAAATCACTAGAATGAGCTGTGAGGACTTCCATCCAGTTACATCTCTTTTCACAGCAATGACGTTTGAAAAGAAAGACTATGATTAATTCCTTCTTTCAATCAATATTTTTGGAAAACCTCTAGATGTAAAGGTCATATTTTAAGGTCATTTAAACACAAATCAATATTTCAATGCTGCATTCTTTTCTTTATATTTATGTTTCAGTATTTTTATTAATAAAAATCTAACTATATCTATTAATTATGTTAATTCCAAATTAACAACAACAACTACAAAAAAAAATGACTTCAGGGCTTAAGCAGGTGAGAGGTGTCCTTTTCTTGTGTAATAGGATGGCTGGAGTTAGGCAGCCCAGTCTGGAGCAACTTCTCAAGGATGTCCAGGAATCAGACTCAAGTTGTCTACCTGCTCTGCCATTTGTAGTCATGTCCAAATGACCACAGCATGGCTGCTGTGCATTCAGGAAAGAAGAATAATTGGCTTTTGTTTTAGACCCAGGCTTTATTCCAAAAGGGACAGCCTCCATAGAGACTTGTATCTATATTTCATTGACTGAAACAGTATCACATGGCCTCCCCTGCAAGGGAGTCTGGGAAGGTGACTACTTTACTTTCCAGTCTCTGTAATAGAGGCAAGCAAAGGAAATGGAGTAAGAAGGGTGTCAAGTGAACTAACCTATGATGCCTGACATAGTGATTTCTCAGACATGTAACAATGAATACAACTTACAGTTACATTCCTTCCCTGTAGTCTACTAGATGGTTTCACAATAACATACAAAGATTATATAGGAAAAATGCTTTCTAAATTATAAAATGCTTTGTGTATGTTATCTCTGAGGTATATTTAAATTATTAATTGGATTCTCAATTTCCAGAGAATTGGCTTTGATTCCAAACTTGGCATACAGAAATATATATTCTCAACCAATATGATAGCATTATTTTCTCTCTTTTCAGTAATCATCTATAATAATAAAAGCATAATATGCTAATTAGATCAGACAGCCGAATGACCTTCCTGATGTCCTTCTGGACAAAGCTGCAGTGGCGGGGGCTGAAGCAGAGGCAGTTAGGGGCGATCAGGCAGGCAGGCAGGTGAGTGGTTAGGGGCGATCAGGCAGGCAGGCAAGTGGTTAGGAACCAGCAGTCCTGGATTGCGAGAGGGATGTCCGACTACCAGCACTCAGACATCCCCCGAGGAGTCCCGGATTACAAGAGGGTGCAGGCCGAGCTGAGGGACACCCCTTTCCCCATGGACAAACTTCATGCACTGGGCCTCTAGTTGTTAATAATATTAGACATTTTTCAGGGTCACCTTCGGTAAAAATTTCCCTTTTTATCTCCAGCCATTCTGTTGTCCTCACGTTTATCTCTTTGTATCTGAGAGTAGAAGCTGTACCTGAATTACAAACAGTAGGGAATTGCCAATTCACCATCTGGCTATGTATTCTTCTTCCTTAATCTACTGCACATTTTGTCCAAGTGCTGATTTATTGCATTGAGTAATTGCATCCAGACAGCTATATGCCAATCATGTGTATCTTGATTACTCATTATGAGCCTTAGGATACCATACAACTCACTAATGAGCACATTATAATGCTGGCCAGCGCCAATTAGATGATAATCATGTGCACTGCTTTATTTACAGTCCATCCATTTAAATTAATTGGGCATTTAATTGAACACAGTGTGAAAGAAATTGGAATTGCATTTCTCAGTTTAACTTACTTTCATCCATCATCTCTTACATAGCAGGTGAGATTATTCACTTGATCTGGAAATTTAAAGCAAATACAAATGGACATAATGCTTATTTTATAATGGCACACATAAGTAAATTTATCTCAAAATGTGTTAGAAAACAGCAATAAAATTTGCAAATTTTTAATCTCCACTAACAGCCGTAAGTGACCTGATTACAGAGAGAATCTACATGTATAAGAGAATCCAGCTCTCAGCTGGAAATATGAAGTGGAATCTTAAACCAAACTTATGATAATGTCCTGATATTTTCTTAGGATAGGAAATTTACATTTAATTCATGAATAAATATGTGGCAAACCATATTTAATTATGATCCTATGTATTTTTCTCTTTCAGGACATAGTATCAAAACATTTCAGGATCTACATTTTTCAGTGAGTGTTTAATTTCCAAACATTGCATGCATGCATGTATCACTAAATCCAAAGTGTCTATTCATTGAAATAATTTCCTAAAAGCACATGTAGAATAGACATAGAGTAACTACATGAAAAATAGTTTCTAGACAAAAAAATCTAGAGGCCAATTCTTCTACTTTTTTTTCATAGTCACATTTCTGGTTTATGGATATCTGCCTCCATATAGTTTCAGAAGCATTAAATGACTGAGGGTCTCTTCCCAAAATAAGTAGGAAGATGTGCTGCTCCAACTATTCAAAAGAATTCTTCATAGGAAAAAAATCATAAACAATTTTAATAAGCTAATTGGAACTAAACATATTTTGGAAAGAAGACCTTGGTGGAATTAATAATATGCCAATTTTCAAAGTTATATTGTGTTAGACTAAGTAACCTTAGTTCTTTCCCTTTTTGCAAATCATTTCAAACAGGTGATGCAAATAAAATGATGTAAAAATTTTTTAAATATATTTTTCATTTTTTTTAATATTTTTTTATTGATTTCAAAGAGGAAGAGAGAGGGAAAGAAAGATAGAAACATCAATGAGAGAGAATCATTGATTGGCTGCCTCTTGCACGTCCCCAAATGGGGATGGAGCCTGCAACCCGGACACGTACCCTTGACCAGAATGCAACTCGGGACCCTTCAATCCACAGGCCAACTCTGTATCACTGAGCCAAACCAGCTAGGGCTGGGCTCATGTTTTTATAGGACTTGAAAGAAATAACTGAGGCTCAGACCAGGAAATACATGAACCTGGATTCTCTAACCCTGTCTGTCTGATAGAGTAGTCTCTAGTCACATGTTGCTACTGGGAATTTGACATGTGGCTAGCCAGTGGTTGGCAAACCGGCTCGTGAGCTACATGCGGCTCTTGAGCCGCGGTGTGCCGCTCTGTTGACTAATGAGTTTGCCGACCACTGGACTACATTAAATGTTACCGTGTAGTTGGAAGTTGTGAGGATTAGGCAATTGTGGCATATTGTGTGCAAAGAGGTAAAGGGTAGTATATGACAGTGGTCAGCAAACTCAGTCAACAGAGCGGCAAACCATGGCTCGCAAGCCGCATGTGGCTCGCGAGTTGTGGTTTGCCGACCACTGGGCTAGTCTAAACTGAAATATGCAGTAACTGTAAATACACATCAGTGTTTGGAAATTTAATATGATAAAATAACAAAATATTAATAATTTTTATATTTATTACATGTTGTGATAACATATTGGATATATCAGCTTAAATAAAATACATTATTAACATTAATTTTACCTATTTGTTTTCCTTTCTTTAATGTAACTAGAAAATTTTAAATTACATATGTGGCTTGCATTATATTTCCATTGAAAGACACTGTTCTATCTTAATGGGAAGAATGGACATTTCCCACTTTTATTGTCTTGGGGCTAACACATTATGGGCTCAAAATAAAAAAAAATAAAAACACATACCAAAAAAACCCTCTTCTGCCCTTGAGGAATTCAAAGTCTCATTTACTCCAAGACTTCTCATTGCTTCCCATGGAGCAAGGAGGACTGGCTCCTGCATGGAGTAAGCACTGGGTGATGCCTGAAAAGCTGCTAGACATTGGCTTTTCACTCACATTGGACCCACCTGATTTCATTTTTCTATATATAGGCATTTAAAACTAAATTATTATCAAAGGTCATTAGAAGTTAGCTTGGATCCCAAGGTATGACAATGTGTGTGAAAGTAAAATAATCATCATCTTCTTAAAGAAAAAAAATAACCCATGGCACTTCTGTAATTGGTGCATCAACTGTGCATGAAATTCTAGAGTCAGGTCAACTGATAGGGGCTCCTGTAGTGACTAGTTTGTAGTAGGCTCCTTTCTGGGCCATCAGTTCTTTATGGGTCCCCTTCTCAATCACTGTCCCCTGTGACATGACCGCAATGATATTCGAGTTCTGGATGGTGGACAAACGGTGGGCAATGACAATGCAGGTCCGACCTTCTCTGGCTTTGTCCAGGGCAATCTGTACCGTCTGCAAAGAAAAGGTGGAAAGATGATGCAAAGATACATGGCCGCCACTGCAAGAGTTCTGACTGATTCCACCTGAGTAACATTGCTCTAGGCAGGGGTTCAACCCAAAGGCTTGACATAAAAGACATAAATATTTGCTGAATATAATGCACCAATGGTTTGAATTGCAGTCCATAGGCTGAGAAATGTCAGTGAAGCTAGAGTGAACCAAACTATGAGGTCATTATGTAATTTCAAAATACCTGATAGTCTAGTTTGTTAAAATGAAACCAAGGAAGCAAGGTAAGGTAGAAGTCATTGATCATTCCTGATTTTGTTCTTCATCGAGGATATTTTAGCTGCCTCCAAAATGGAATCCTGGTTTTTAAGGAGTTAATAAATAGTAAATTTCATAATTGTGTTTTGCTCAATTGCATCTCCTTTCATTCAAACTGCACAACAGATACTGCCTCTTACTGTGTGTTGTATGCTGCCTACCTGCTCTGCACAGAACTTTAGAACTATAAAAATGGCAATGCCCAACAAATGACCTAGATTAATTTACTTTACTTAATAAAACTAATTATTGGCCTTTGGGAAAAAAAAAAGTCACCAAACTTAGAGAATCCCAAAAACAATTTTTATTTTCAAGTTAAAATATTTTTCTAATTTGAAGCAACCCTATTTTAAATTACTCTAGTTCAGCGATTTTCAACCATTGAGCTGCATGAATTTTTTAAACATGCAATACCTGACTATGTAATCAGGGGCACTGACCTCTTTTCCCTTAGATTGTAAAATTAAAAAATTATAACAGCCAACACAACAATAGCCATCCAGTGTGAATGAATCAAAATTACATCTATTTTTCATTAGATCGACAAATATATATATTTTGGTGTGCCACAGAATTTTAGTAGTTAATGTGTGCCATGAGATGAAAAAAGATGAAAATAACTGCTCTAGATTATTGTCCTTGGCTCCACAGAGTGCTGGCAATTTCTACTGTAAATGAATCAGAAAATTAAAAATAGTGCTATTTTAGAAGGACAAATATTGTAGGAAAAGACTCATTTATAATAATCTAAGACTTCAGGAAATCGACACATACCTTTTCACTTTCTGTGTCTAAGGCAGAAGTAGCTTCATCTAGTAGCAAGATTTTAGGATCTCTCACAATGGCCCGAGCAATAGCAATGCGTTGTTTCTCTCCCCGAGAGAGTTGAGAACCCTGGGACCCAACATTAGTTTCATATTTCTGGAAAAAGTATGATAAGTTTGAAAACCAGTAGCAGCCATTGCTCCTATGCTGTATGGAGCCCCCATCAATGATCCCTCTGGGAAATGAAAGAATTTGTTGTTTTTTGAAATTGGAAATAGTGAATGGGTCCTTCTACATTGGATGTCAAATCCATTTAGAAATCTGTGACAAACATGGAGTTTGTGATCTTTTCCGCTGGGAAACAAGGGACCCTTTTACACCCTTCTCTGCATTTCCTTTAGTTTTGTATTTGGATCTCTTTCTCCGTGAGTGAGATTCCTCACTGCTTCAAGATTCCCTGATTTCCAAACTCCTCTGTGGAAGATCTAAGACAGAATAATCCTAGGAAAAGAGGGCCTTGTGAGAGATCTCCAGTCAAGTCCCCTGTGGAGGAGGCATCATTCTAGAACACAAGCCTAGAAGTGAATCTCCATTTTGCTGCTACAAGCTCTGTGATCACGAGAACATTATTTAAATTTCTTTGAGGAACAAACCAGTCTGAAAGATGCAGATGTTAATAACTAGTTCACATATTTGTTGTGAGTTTTAGATGAAATTATGAAGGAAAATTCTTAGCTAGATTCCTGGCATGATACATAAAAATAGTTAACTGGTGGACTATTTACTAGGCAATTGGTATTGTGCCAAATAACTATTCTAGCTAGATTATCATTTAATAATAAAAAAAATCATTTTCTCTCTATTTTACAGATTACAACACTTAGGCATACACAGCTAAGAAAATTGTGTAAAAATAGACAAATAAATAGCACTGACAGTGGATTCTAAATCCAGGTGTGTCTGGCTTCTGAACTTTTGCCTTTGACCATTACTCTGCCTGCCTTCCACAATAGGTCTGCCTCTGCCTCCCTTGCCTCCTGACAAACGCTCAACCAAGCCAAGTGAGACTCATAATAACCTACTTTGTCCTACTTTCATCACTGAGAAAAAGTGCTCAGTGAAAGATATTATAGGCAAGTCTATCTGAGAAAGAGGAAATAAATTAACTCTAAGTCACAAAATGAGTAGGTGCTCAACAAATATTTGTGGAATAAATGACTCTTTCAATGGACACAAGTTTTGCCTTTAAGTCATGTTACAGCAAATAGTCATTTCCACATTAGGCTACAAGACAGAATGAGGTCAGAGCCCAAGGCTTAGAAGCCTTTGTGAAAAAAGAAAGAAAAAAGCCCACCACAAAATTTATAAATGTAATCACTTACAAAAGAAAAGCAATTTCCAAGTGGTATTTAAAAGAAAGAAGTGAAAAAAATTAAATGTAATATTTGGCTCCTAAAATCTAGTTTCCACGTCTTAATTTTCTTTGTAATCAATCACCAAGAGAGACTTGGTAGATGAAAAACTTCAGAGTCAATATTGTGCGAAGTTCACACTTGGGTCCGGAAGAGTGTGATACTCTAAGGCAGATGCATCTTACCTTACCAGCTGCACTGGTTCCTGGGAAACCATTCCAGCTGCAGTCTATGCTGCCAAGTAATGAAATTAGGAAGACAATAATAACAGCAGCAGCTTTCTTTGTGTGGCTATTATATATATTCTTTTATTTTTATGTTATTTTTTACACTTTGCAGATGACTGAGTCTCAGACAAGATAAGTAATTGTCCCAAAGTTACACAGCTAGTAAGTGACAGAGCTTGGATTCAAACCGGTCTGCTTTAAATCTCAGGACTTTTTTCACTCTGCTAGGCTGATGTTCAATGTGCTACCGCTTTATGTACTATAGCATCCTTTGTAGCTGATAATATAATATTTTCCAAAAGTAAAAAGTAGTTGATGGACATTTATTTTGTTTAAAAGACTGAAGTGAACCCCAGGCACTGAGAAATAAATGGTGTTGCCTTTTACTTTCTCCTTGAGCCCAAATCATAACACTCTGGTTATTCTCTCTCTCCTCATCATTATCTCCCCTAGGGAATCACTCTGACGCAGTACTCACCTCTGGGAGTGACATGACGAAGTCATGCAGCTGAGCCTGCTTTGAAGCTTCTATGACTTTTTCCATGGGAATGTCTTTGGTGTTGTCTCCATACTTGATATTGTCTGTTATGCTACAGGCAAACAATACCGGTTCTTGGGAGACAATTCCAATGTTGGAACGGAGAAACTGGACATTTACCTTTTTGCTGTCATGCCCATCTATCATCTGCCAACAGAGGTAACAACCAGGGCATTAAGTTTTAGAATTCCAGCAGCAAAAAAAGTTTATATTGTAGAATTAATATTATGTAGGACATTTGCTTTGCTTAAGAGACAATCACCCCAGGACTCTTAGAAATAAAATATGTTGCCTTTGACCCTTGAAGGTGGTGTCTATCAGAATGGTGTCAAAGTTATAATCAGACTATGGTTTTGTTTGTTTGCTTCCCAAACTTTAGCTCTACAGGTGGTACAAATGAGAAAGTACTCCAGACAGTATTTAGTTGTTGTTTTTTTTTATGTTCTTATTGATTTTTAGAGAGATAGGAAGGGACAGGGATAGAGAGATAGAAACATTAATAAGAGAGAAACATCATAGATTGGCTGCCTCCTGCACACCTCCTACTGGGATGGAGCCCACAACCCAGACATATGCCCTGACCAGGAATTGAACCAGTGATCTCTTAGTTCATGGGTTGATGCTCAACCACTGAGTAACACAGGCTAGTTTATTTTTTTTAAATAAATCTTTATTGTTCAGATTATTACAGTTGTTCCTCTTTTTTCCCCCTTTTTTCCTCCACCTGGTTCCCACCCCACCCTCTGTCCTTACCTCCCTACCCCCACTGTCCTCATTCATATGTGTATGATTTTTGTCCAGTCTCTTGCCACTCCCGTCTGGCCTGCATGGTTTCTGTTGAGAAATCAGCTGACAATCGTATGGATACTCCCTTGTAGTTATCTACAAGGGAGTATCCATACGATTGTTGTTTTTAATATTCTCTCTTTGTCTTTTGCTCTTGGCATTTTAATTATGATGTATCTTGGTGTGGTCCTCTTTGGATTCCTTTTGTTTGGGGTTCTGGACTTGTAAGTTTGTTTCTTTCACCAGGTGGGGGAAGTTTTTGGTCATTATTTCTTCAAATAGGTTTTCAGTATCTTGCTCTCTCTCTTCTTCTGGCACCCCCCATAATTCGGATGTTGGTATGCTTGAAGTTGTCTCAGAGACTCCTTACACTATCTTCAGATTTTTGGATTCTTTTTTCTTTTTGCTTTTCTGGTTGTGTGTTTTTTGCTTCTTCATATTTCAAATCTTTGACTTGATTCTTGCGATCCTCTAGTCTGCTGTTGGATCTCTGTATATTATTCTTTATCTCAGTCAGTATATGCTTAATTTCTAATTGGTCCTTTTTCATATCCTCAAGGGTCTCACTAAATTTATTGGCCTTTTCTAGTAAATTCTTGAAAAACTTTATAACTGTGGTTTTGAACTCTATATCCAGTAGTTTGCTTTCCTCCATTTCTTTCATTTGTGACCTGTTTCTTTGTCTCCACATTTTGGCTGCTTCCCTGTGTTGATAGAGTGGTTTTGTGTGCTAGGTGTCCTATAGGGCCCAGTAGCTCAGCCTCCCCAGTTACCTAAGGTGGACACTCTTGGTGCACCCCTTTGTGGGCTGTGTGCACAGTCTTGTTGTAGTTAAAGCCTTGATTGTTGTTGGTATCACTGGGAGGAATTGGCCTCCAGGCCAATTGGCTGTGAGGATCAGCTGTGTCTACAATGGGAGAACTTCTGTGCTGGAGACACCCTTATGGGGCAAGACTTGCTTCAGTGGGGCTTTGGTGCTCACTGAGTCTGCCCCCTGAGTGTATCCTGTATGGATCTGAGGAATTGTAATCTGGATGGTCCCACTCTGACCACTGGATACACTGGCTGTTGACTCTCCAAGGAGGTGCTAATTTAGCCTCTGCCTGAGGCCACCCAGCAGGAGCTATGGAGAGATCTGCAGATTCCTCTTCTTTCTTTGGGTTTTGGAAGTACCCAGATGTGGCCAAGTTGTGAAGCAATGCAAGCTGTTGTGGGCCTTGACCCTTCTTTTGGATGTTCTGTGTCTCTCTGACCCAACTGCAGTTTGTTAGGTAATTTTAGATTGCAAAGGGCCAGGCCATTCATATGCAAAAGCCTCTGAGCACAGCTTGGGTAGGGCGGGGTCTCAGGGAATTAACAGGGTGGAGCAAACAGCTATGGCTGATCCTCAGCCCTGCCCTAAGAGGACCCGGGGTCTCAGTGTCCCTCAGTAATTGCTGCAAGCACCTCTGAGAGAAAGCCGCCCTCATGTTCCGGCCCAATGCCAGACAGGCCAGTTTCCCCCATATGAGTCTGGGTCCCCAGAGTCTCACCTGGAATTGGAGTTCAGAGCATTCAGGAGCTTGTGTCTCCCTTCCGATTAAAAAAGATTAAACCGTGTCCTCAGTTGCCAGCCCTTTCTGCGCGTGCCTCCATACCTCTGCACTTTACTTCCATACGTCCTCTGAGTCTCAGTGTGCTTTTCTCTTTCCTTCTAGTTGTAGAATTTCCACTCAGCCAGCCTTCCTGTGGTTCTGGATGATGTCCATTTTGTCTTTTAGTTGTGGTTTTGAAGTGGTTGTGTGAGGCAGCAATTTCAGGTGTTTACCTATGCCACCATCTTGGTTTCCTGTTGTTTTTTTAAGGTCCCTTTATACTTTGGTGCAGGGCATCCTCCACAGGTTTAGCAGAACTGCTCAAATTTGAGACCCCATGGGTTATAAAATTGGACCACATAAGAATCAAACCTGTTTTCATGATCTTACTTATGCAGAGACATCAGCCTCTGCATAACTGAGATAATAGACCCAAGTAAGAAAGGAATACATGTATTCACTTAGTCAACAAATATATATTGAATTCCCTACCACAGAGGCACTATGCTAAGCAGTCTTTTGCCTGCTATAGAAAGAAAATATAATCTTTTTTTAAGGAACTCACCCTTTAGTTAGGCAGTTAAGTATAGAAACTCAAATATCTACCATTTGAGCTGGTTCACTTAAAAGCACTAACATACTACCGTAAAGTATTTGGCCCTTTGATTTCAGAAAAAGACTATGGTAAATGGTGTGAGCATATTATATTGTAGATAATATCTCAGCAATTAGAAAAGCAAACACTGTTAGAAAGAACATAAGGCATTCCTGAACAATTAGCCCTTTCTTATTTTCCTCTACTAATTTTCCATAGTTTGTATAGTCTGCAAAGCACAATTAATACTTAATTAAATACTGGAGCTGTTTGCTAATTGTTGCACATGTGCTCGTATTGTAAGTTCCTAGAAGACAGAGACATGCTTCATGGTCCTTAATGTCTCCCACAGGGCCCAGTGCAATCCTGCACACCATAGGTATCCAATTAAATGTTGAAAAGGTTGAATGCTTGCATTCAGTAGCTTCCTTAAGAGCAAAGAGGATTTTCAAAATTGCATAAAAGGTGGTATTTTTTTCTACTTAAAATGTTTATGGAAATGTTTTATAATGATAACAAAATATATTGAGTCCACGAAATGCAAGGAATCATTTTGATTTCCTCATGGACATTGCTCTCTACCTGGGACCAAAACATTCACTGAGCACATTCAGAGAAATACACATAATATGTGTGTTTTTCTCAGCATTTCTCTTCATAAAATTATCTATGTTCATTGAAATGAAGATTAAACTATTCAGGGAAATAAAAAATGTCTTTTTCAAAATATTAAGATAAGACAGTCAATCAAGTGTGGAGGAGAATAAAGCATTTTCAGACCCACGCCTCTGCCTCAAATCTTAGAAAACAACTGTGGATATATTCCAATAAGATAAGATTGAAAAGCAAGAAAGAGGATGATATAAGGACTAGGAAATGATAGATCTAATCTAAGAAAATATTGCAGGAAACTCAAGGTGAAAATTATTCAGCAGGTACAGGTTGTAATTAGCCAATGCAGTGGCAGAAATGAGGGAAAGAAGCAGATCCCTCAGAATAGGTAGCAGGATAGAAACTCTGGAAGAACATAAGACTTATAAAGGCAGAGAATACCAGAAAAAGAAAGTCTTTCAGAAAAACCAGAAAGAAAATGTAATGCTAATAGACCTCACTACTTGACTAAAGGATAAACACTATTTATTTATATAATCAGAATAAAGGTTGTTCATTGATTTTCAACTTTAAGAATCAGCCTAGAATGAAAGCATGAAAGATAAAAAATGTTATAAACAGAATGTGAGCATTTTGTATTCTTGATCCTATAAAAGTATAGTTAATAGGACTTGGTAGGTTAAAGGAGAAAGAGGTAAAAATAAAGGTAGAATTGCTAATATTCTCATCTTAGAAAGGGAGAATTCCAGAGATGTTATCTATATGTGGTAAAAAAGAAACAGAAGTATATTAATTAAATTTACAAATAGAGGAACTTTTATATATCTATATTGTGAGGAGGTGGATAAAAGGAGAAAGAGTGGTGAGGGCCAGCTAAATTTTCATCTCTTCAACAGAATCTAAATTTGTTAAATCACAAAACAGCAGCATAAGCATATTATTTAGAGGCATTGAGGTAATCATTGGAGATCTGAGAACATCAGTGGTCAAAATAGTTGCCTTTGAGCAGAGAAATGGGGGAGTGGTAGAAATGGTAGAATAAAAACTTGTTTTTCATTACAAATCTTTCTTATTTCATTTTGTACTCCTCTGCATATATTCTTTGGAAAGAAAGAAAGTAAAATAAATGGATAGAAAAGAGAAAGAAATACTGTGGAAAATAAACAACAAAGCAAATCTGCCAATTTTTCAAATATTCTCATCAAAGCTTTATGGTGCATGACTACCATTTGAGTTCCTTATACTATTTAGACTTAAGCTTCTTAAACCAAGATTGTCTCAGATTTCTTCAAATCCCCGTTCTTGCTCATCTATCACCATGTGCCTTATCACCCCCACTTTTTTCTGTTCCCACTCATTAGTCTCCTGATTAGTCTGCACTTTCTGCTCCATTTGCAGGTAAGTGAATGCTTCTGTTAAATATATTCATCTCCAGCTTTGCAGTGTGCCCGGTTTTCCTTGCCTAACTGGTCAACAGGCCATCTGGAACTGGAAAGAATCTGATGTTAGAAATTGTGAGGTAGAATCAGGTCAACCAGCAAATGACTGGTACTGGAAACTATCCACACGGGGGGAAGGCCAAGGCTAGTGCCTTAGAGTGAGTCTGGCAAGGCACAATCTTGAAGACCACTTTCAGGGGTGAGAGATGTTCTGCAGAAAGCAAAATCCCCTAAAGCATTTGCATTGCTTACCACCTTCCCTTGATCAGGGTCATAGAAACGCTCCAACAGCTGGACACTGGTGCTTTTGCCACATCCACTGCTTCCAACAAATGCCAGTGTTTGCCCTGGACTAACCGATATTGAGAGCCCATTCAGAACTTGTACATCAGGTCGAGAGGGATATGTAAATTTACAGTCAACAAAGTCAATCTGCCCCTGGAAGTTGTCCTGTGGATGCGAAGATTGGGATTATAAATATATCTACTAGAATCTAGAATATGGAAAATGCACCTAAATCTGAGTTTTAAATCACCGCTTAAGATACCTTCAGCACCATGCTGCCAAAGTGCAAAGCACAAAGACAGCTATTTAATGAATTCCCTATTGCAGCAGGTGCAGAATAAAGGGAGGCTTGAGCCATGAAGTTAAAGATATTTGAGCTCTTATTCCCATTCTAACCTAAGGGATTTCCTTGTCATCCATTACTTGACAGTCTGGAAGAATGTCAAATGGAAAAGAATAGCTAGAATATATGATTACATCATAGAAGCCAGGAACTGTCTAAACCCTCTAGCTCTGTTCCCCCAAATAATAGCATTACACTTGAAATGACTTCAGAAGTGACCTAAGCCCTGTACTGCAAACGTGAATACCTTCAGTTGCACTATCTGAATTATGAATTCTAGAAATGGATAGATATGTAATAGATCACACAGAGACTTCACTTTTATTGGACTAAAAGAGAAACAGGTTATTTGATCGATTTAAAGAGATTTCTGAATTTAGTTTAGCTTTATTAGAGTTTAGATTTGTTTTGCTCTCCTGAACATATTAGGATATTTAAAAATAAACAGAAAAGATTAAAAGCTACCTATGGAGACTATACATTAGAAGATATATTTTGTTAAGATCAAATTAATTTTCTAGCCACCCATACAATAAGCTAAAACTTGAACACAGATAAACATGAATTACATCAATATCACTAGATGGGAAAAACTGGGTTTTCTACATTCCATACCAGAATATCAGCAGAAAACATGGTGTTTGGGTAGCTTCATTATTCTGGAATTAAGTGTGTTTTATAGTACACAGAATCTAGCATTCACTGGATCTTGTTGTCTTCTTCAAATGTTTGCTTTATAAATGATTTTTAATGCTAATTTACTTCATTTCTTTACATTTATTAGTCTGTCTGTTCATTCTGAGTGCATATGAATGAACCCATGTACTGCAGGAATTTAGAAGTTATGTGTAAGATCAGCACCAATAGCTGTTCTTCACATACACATAAGCACAACCCTCCTTTACTACCCTCATATTCCCATCTCAGTACTTACCCATTTTACACCGGCACCACTATATACATTGATTGGGGGTCGTCGGTCCAGCAGTTGAAAAAAGCGTGCAGCTGATATCTTTGCTTTGGCATAACTTGGGGTGTAAGAGTAGGCTTTTCCAAGAGCTGTCCCACTCAGTACAACTGAAGAGATCACCCTGCAATTGGACAGAAACCCATGTAGAGAGGACTGTGGTATGTTTGGTGTGATGGCCTGAAAGGCAGGACTTTGGGGGTCTAGTCCTGGTTCTGTTAGCAAAGAACTGAGCAACCTTGGACAGTTCATTTTAGACTTGTCTGGAGAGTTGGGTTGGAGAGATTAGCAGTGTTCAAATTGTGTACTATGAAAAAAGGGTAAGAGGAGGATTAAACAAGAGAAGCTCAGACATCCAAACCCTGCTTCAATTACAATAGCTTCTTTTTTTAAAATGTGTTTGAGAAAAGAATTCTTAAAAAATAAAAATAAAGAGAGCATAAAAATCACCAGATTTGTTTGATTTTTTTTTTCACAATGCTAACATCTTTTGAACCTATCATAAGTGCATAAAAGAATGGTGATAAATGCATCAATCTGTACCAAGCATGCATATAATTCATGCTTCAGACAGTAAGAAAGATATAATTGCCTGTATCCTTTTATTTGGCCCAGCCTCTAACTATATTCAACATGTGTATAATTAATGAACAAATGAGTGAATGAGTGGATGAATAAATGGAAGATGAACATGGTAAGGGATAGCTCTGTTGCTATATACACTATGATATGATGGGCACCCTTAAAAGTTGTCCCAAGCACAGAGGACCTGACTCAATAGTGGTGGGGGGCAGTGTCTTTATGTGTTTTATGGCTCATTTCATAAGCAGGAACTGTCTTAGACCAGACTTGCAAACCCAAACATCTCCAGGAGCCCAGTCCAAAGCTTAAAGCAATGAAAAGCAACTGGAATGAAATTGGAAGTGGTGGAAGGTAATCTAAAGAGAAGCCAGAAATTAGGAGCTTTCTACAGTCTCTGAGTTTTTATGTGTTGGCTAATAAATAACTCTTCAAAAATCTTATGTAAGTCAACAGCTTATGATTCAGGATTTAAGTTAGCAAATGAGCAAAATTTAGAAAAGAGACTTTCCTGGTTAGGGTCAGTATAACAGGGCAAGAGGGAAAAAAAATTCTTCAATATTGAATATCAAAAGCAAGAAGACAGAATGCATGACTTGGGAATGAACCCAAAAGAACATTTCTATTAGGACCACTTTCCTTAATGCTCTCCATGCCTTTCTCAGGCCATTTCCCCCTGTCCCACTTATGCCCTCCCACCCACCACACCACACCCATATACATATCCCTTGGTGCCCTGACTCCCTTAGGCTCTCTCCTCTGGAAATGTGAGAAACTGGACTCAAAGTGAATCTGATAGCAGAGCAGGGTCCAGCCTTAAGAAAGGAACATGATTTCCCTGAACTGCCTTTTTCCATCTTCATCTAGAAAGAGTCAGCTGGAAACATGACCTTTTGGTAAGAAGTAGAGATTAAATAAGGTAGTTCTCTGAACCATCCTATTCAAGGCCTCTAGGTTTTCTCAGCATTAGCCAGACTCGTAGATTATGAAAACAGTTCATTCATTCTATCTCTATGTATGCACCCCTTCGCAATATGACTTTCACTCCTCTATGACATTGTGATTTATAATGAGAAACATTTCACTTTACCCAGTTCCTGACACAGAGCGCCTAAGCCCTTGAAATTTCCCACATATAAAGAGCAATCATGTTAGTGAAATAACTTATGGAAAGGGGTGTAACTTTCAGTCTCTTCCACCACATTTCACCTCCAGGGAAGGATACAGGGTCGGAGGATTCGGAGGGTGGTAAGGTGGGTGGCCTTGTAGGACCATGTCCTTCACGTGTGGGCTCTGCTGCTATCTCCAGGCACACGGTGCCAGAATAAAGTTGAGCTGTGGGACTCTGGTTTCAGAAGTATTGTGTGATAGTAGTATGAGAATAAAGGAGAAACATATCAGATACTTTCATCAAAAGGTAGACTACAGTTCTCTAGTCTTTAAATATGGGCTTGGTTGTGTGACTTTCTTTGGCCAAAGAGATATCCTATGTTATAAAAGCCCAGCAACCAAACAGCAGAACGACCAGAATGACCAGTCAACCAGTCGCTATGACACACACTGACCACCAGGGGGCAGACGCTCAATGCAGGAGCTTCCCTCAGGTGGTCAGTGCGTTCCACAGTGGAAGCCCTGCTCGGCTGACTGGGATGAGCGGCGCTCCCACAGTTGGCCGATCTCCGCAGGACATGCCCCCCACCAGTGCACAAATCCCGTGCACGGGGCCTCTAGTTAGAAAATAAGATGCATTCAGACTTGAAAAGTGCTTGCACATTGGGACTTGCTCTCTTTGGTGCACTTGGAACTCTGAGACCATAATGTGAAGAAAATAAGCTCACCTACTAGAGTGTCCCTGTAGAGACAGAAGCCCACTCAGAAGCTTGACTGAGTTGACCCAGTCCAGAAGAACCACCCCAAAAATCTACAGAATCTTGAGAAATAATAAACCCCAGTTGTTTAAGACATCAAGTTTGGGATGGTTTTTAAGCAGCAAAAAGCTAACTTAGAGAACCAGGCTATTCTTCCCAGAATATTGATCTTTTATGACCTTGGCCTATAGTCCTCACCTGAACACATAGCTGAAATGGAGCCCCTCGTTGTAAATTAAGTAACCTCCATATCTGTAGGAAGCAGAATTAGCAACAAACACAATGCATTGGGAAAAACCAAAGCAGAATCCATAAACATTTGCTTTTCGAATGGCTGTCTTGAATGGCTTCACCAGTTCTCTCTCAAATGCTTCAATAAACTGCCTCTCCTTTCCAATTCCAGCAATAGTGCGTATATTACTCAGAGCTTCACTTGTAATCTGAAGAATGAAAAAGAGTCTTAGGAATAAAAGAGCAGAAATTACTTTCGTGACATTTCAGCTGCTACATGAGTTAGATATAGTGCAAATGGCAGAATCTGGTACAAATCGCAGACACAGGCATCATCGGGGAACTCAGCGAAGTTGTTGGAGATCAACTCAACAGGACTGCAAGACATTCTGCCAGCTGAACTCAAGTTCTACTTCATACTAACATAGCTGTGTGCTTCCACTTGTGGAAGAGAGGAGATGGGAGATACACATGATAATCTTTGTAAGCTTTTTATCTTCATCGTTAATTCATTTAATGGCCTGGCAGGTGTGGCTCAATGGTTGAGTGTCGACCTGTGAACCAAGAGGTCATGGTTCGATTCCCGGTCAGAACATAAGTCTGGGTTACAGGCTCGATCCCCAGTGGGGGGCATGCAGGAGGCAGCCGATCAATGATTCTCTCTCATCATTGATGCTTCTATCTCTCTCTCTCCCCCTCCCTTCCTCTCTGAAATCAATAAACATATATATGGTAAAAAAAAAAAAAAAAGTCTACAATGGTATCTTTAGTTCTTCTGAGACAAAAGGTTATTTAATAATATAAATTTAACATAGCTTTTATTTCTTTAAAAATTAATCTGACCAAATATTATTTAAGATAAATTAAGTGTAAAGTTTATCTTTTAGTTTATACTTTGACTTTGTTTCAATCCATACTCAGGGTAAATAATCAGTTTCTGAATTAGGGTCCTGTCCTTAAAAAGACACAACCATTGGCATATGAAATCTTTTTGGCTTCTGCCTGCTCAGGCAGTGTTCACATTCTCTCTTTTAAAAGAGGCAAAACCTATATTATAGTAAATTTGTTTAAAGAGTAAGGGTGTGTATATGCATGATTTCTTATACTTAATAAATGTCCATGCTGCCATTCCCTCATTTGCCCCCTGATAACTAGATATTAATTAGAACATACTTTAAAAAGTGCATAACTAAGCTTGGCCAGTGTTGCTCAGTGGTTGAGCATCCATCCAGGAACCAGGAGGTCATAGTTGATTTCTGTTCAGGGCAAATGCCCAGGTTGCAGGCTCACTCTCTAGTGGGGGGAGGGGGGGCATGCAGGAGGCAGTCAATCAATGATGTTTCTCTCTCATTGATGTTTCTATCTCTATCCCTCTCCCTTCCTTTCTCTTTAAAAATCAATAAAAACATATATATTTTTTAAAGTGCATAAAAAAAAACTTAATTGTATTTGAAATCTAAGTTGTACCTCATGGTTCTGTTTAGGAAAGACATTTGCCACAAGTCTAACAAACTTTTAATGTGAAAATTAAAAGTGTGTGCCATTTAAAAGATAACTCTTCTCCAAGTGGGCTGCATGACCTGGGGAAATCATTAAAATGAAAAAAACTGAACAGACAGAAAGCTGAACTATCTGGTCTTGCAAATGAGAATACACCAGATTGGGATGTGGAAAAATAACTATATTGAGAAGAAATTGAATATGTAACCAAATTGAACATGCCCCACTATCTGTCCACACCTACTCAAACCCTGTGTCAGAACTTGATTGTCACAGCCCCTGAGTTGAGACATGTATGAAAAGGGCTAGTGGGAGGTTGCTAACCATGAAAGCTGTAGGTGAAGAGCTTCCTAAGTCTCCTTGTACTACACACTCATTCTTTGTACTACATACTCATTCTTATAACAGTGACAGCCGTTCAGCCATAGTCAGTCTAAAAACCGGGTCCGCAAAGTTACCTGTCCCGCCGTCTCCAGAGCCTGCTTGTCTTGAGAGGCAAATCCTGTCAACATTTTGGTCTGTACGGCTCCCGATAAAGCCAGGAAAGGGAGGAAACACACTATGACCAAGCTTAACTTCCAGCTACAGAAGAAGGCAACGATCATGGCCACAATGATGTTAGTGAGGGAATTGACCATCATCCCAATTTGAGAACCAGCAGCCTGCAAACCAAAAGGAATCAAGCAAGCTCAGACGTGCAGTCTCTTTTACCAAATGCCATCATGTGATGAGGCTGTTTTATTCCAAAAAGATCATTTTAAAAAAATTATTATGATAAAAGTATATAGCATCTTGTTTATTATTTTACCCATTCATAAGTGTACAATTCAATGGCATTAAATATATTCACATTGTTGTGTAACCATCACCATCATCTATACCCAAAAGCTTTCATCATCCCCAACAAAAATTCTGTGCCCATTAAATAATAACCCCCATTCCTGCCTCTCCCAAACTCCTGATAACCTCTATTTTCTGTCTTTATGAATTTGCCTTTTCTAGGTACCACATATAAGTGAAATTATACAGTATCTTTCTGTGTCTACCTTATTTGACTAGGCATAATGCTTTTAAGGTCTGTTTGTGTTGTAGCATGTATCAGAATTTTATTTCTGTTCTTAAAGCAAAGTATAGTTAACATACAATATTATATTAGTTTTTACAACATAGGGATTTAACATTTAAATATCTTAAAAAGAATCACCATGATAAGTCTAGCAAGCATCTGTTTATCATCATACAAAGTTATTATATTCCCTATGTTGCACATTACATCCCTATGACTTATTTTATAACTGAAAGTTTTACCTCTTAATTCCCTTCACCTATTTCACCCATTCCCCCACCTCCTTCTCCTCTGGCAACCATCAGTTTGTTTTTTATATCTGTGAGTCTGTTCATGTTTTGTTTCGTTTATGCATTGGTTTTGTCTTTTAGATCCCACATATAAGTGAAATTATATGGTATTTTTCTTTGTCTGACTTATTTCACTTAGCACGATACTTTCTAGGTCCATCAATGTTGCTGCAAATGGCAGTGTTTCATTCTTTTATTTTTATGGCTGAGTAGTATTTCATTATATATTATATCTTCTTTATTCATCTGTTGATGGACATTTAGGTTGTTTTCATATCTTGGTTATTTTAAATAATGCTGCAATTAAGGGGTACATATATCTTTTCAAATTAGTGTGTTCATTTTCTTTGGATAAATACCCAGAAGTGGAATTGCTGGGTCATTTCTTTTAAAGCTGTATAATATTCCATTGTATGTATAGACCACACTTCACTTATCCATTCATCTGTTGATAAAACACTTGGCTGTTTTTACCTTTTGGACATAACAATTAATCCTGCTATGAATACTGGTGGACAAATATTTGTTTGTGTCCCTGCTTTCAATTCTTTTGGATATATATCTAGGAATGAAATTACTGGGTCATACAGTAATTCTATGTTTAAAAAGGTAGGTTCTTTTAAATAATGGGCTTCCCAAATGCACTTGAAGGCTGAATTAATAAAAAGTTATTTTATTCACAGCTTCTTGGGATCTGTTGCCTGATCTCATTTCTCGGGTGTCAGAGCTAGAGTAGGCAGTGTGAGATTAATTCAGTCCTAAGCATGGGCAGCATGTCTGTCAGGTATTTATGCATTTGGCTTCCTTGAAAATACTCATGCATTGGGCTTGTGATAATACTACTTATTATTCAGTGAAGGTTGATGCTTGCTCTATAATTACCATTTTGAAATTCATACAAGACTATGATGATACACCACTTTGATGCTCATTGGTACCAAGTTACATGCTGACTTAATACACAGATGTTTAGCCAACACAGAGAGATTCGGTCTCAATATAGATAGAGATTGGAGCACTGTGGTGATTATTTATATTAATCAAAAGTATTCAATAGTTCCAAATCTTCATTTCACTTGCAGCTATGCAAATATGACCAAAGTTTGGTGCCTTCTGTTTAGAAAACACGTGGGTGGGTACAAGTATAGGACTGCTTATCGAAATTGAAGAGACTTTGGCATTATTTAAGACAACCAAAGGTAAGCTATTAGGCAACCATAAGTGCTAAGGCAGTGCTATTAAAAAATAATCTGCATCTTCATACTGTATTCAAGACCCAAACAGAATATGAACACTGTGGTCAAAAAATTTCCATGTGTTGGTACTAACTGCCTTAAAGATAGGAATAAAACCTAAATTAAGAATTTCTTATTTGTATACCTATGTTCATAGCATCATTGTCCACAATAGCCAACATGCCTATCTATGGAGGAACAGACAAAAAGTTGGCCTACACATGCAATGGTATATTATTCACCTTTAAAAAAGAAATGAAAGTATGACACATTCTATGATATGGAACCCTGAAGACATTAAGTAAAAGAGGCCAGTCACAAATAGACAAATTTTGTATGATTCCACTTGTATGAGGCTTCCAGAGTTTATAGAGACAGAGAAGAATGTGGTTATCAGGGGGTGGGGAGAACATTGGGAAGTTATTATTTAATGGGTCCAGAGTTTCTATTGAGCAGATTAAAAAGTTCTGGATATGAATAGTAGGGATAGTTGCATAACAATGTGAATGTGCTTACTACCACAAAATTGTATGCTTAGAAATGACTAACATGGTAAATTTCATGTTATGTGTATTTTACCACAATTGTTTAAACAAGAATTTCTGGTTGGAAACAACTATTTGAAAACCAGCTGTGCAATTTTTCTTTGGGATATTATTTTGCTTCCTTTTATCTTTTATTCAATTAAAGAAGTTAAGATGATTTGAAAGTTCATTTAGAATAATCAATGTCCAGAAAAAGATAGAGAGAACATTTTGAAGAACATCATTGTGCAGAGATCTGCCTTACCAGATAATAAAAACTTATAATAAAGTTATAATCATTAAAACAGTAAGGTTCAGGCACAGAATAAATAAAATTGGCCAATGAAATAGAACAGAGAATCCCCATATAGTTCTAATTGTACATGGGAAGTTGATATTCACAATGGGCAGGAGGATTTCAAATCAATGGAAAATAGAATTTTTATTAAATATTTTAAAAATATCTCTATCCATCTTGAAGGAAAAACAAACAAACTTCTACCTTACACCAATATTAAAGAAAATTTGACCTGGATTAGTAATCTCATTTTTAAAAAATATTAGAAAAACTCTTAGAAACCTTTTATTTAAAGGATAAATAACATTTTTGTGAAATGATTAGATACTACTCTCTGAATTCTAGTCAGAGTGAATAACCTTTAAGAGCCCCTTGCAGATTGAAGGACACAAAAATGGAAAATATTATGTTTATTTACATAACCCAAGTTCAAGAGTAAGGTGAATGAGACACTAGAATACTCAGATGATGAGAGTGAAATTGATACAGACTTTCGCTAAGCAGTAAGGCAATGCTTATTAAACCTTTCAAAATGTGTATACTTTCAGAATAAGCCAATGATTACACTTTGAGAACAAATAACAATGAAGGATGTGCTAAACTACTTAAAGAGGCTTCTTCCCACACTCTTTGCCTCCACACTGAGAGGAAATCCAAAACCTGGTATATTTTGACTCATGCCATAACATTAGTTCTGGGCACTGCCTGTTTCTCAGCATTGGAAATGGATCTCCCAATCCTGCAAGATCCTATTTCATAGGAAATGCATAGGTGATTGTCTGAAGGCTCAAAAGAAAGAAAATGTACTCCAGTTACACCAGCCCTAGCACATATCCTCTACACCCCCACCCCGTCCATAGCCTACCCCTTGAACTTGGGAAGCATCTGTAGCAAGCCTTGTTGTCAGTGCTCCAGGGCTATTTCGAAGGTCATCAAACCAGCCAATGTCTTGCCCCAATATTGCTCTGAAACCAAATTTACGTAGCCTTTTTGTGAGGAGTTCTCCAGATTTAGCAAAAGCGTATCCCTAAAACATAAAAGAGTTTTCAGTGATATGTTAACAGGGAAAAGAGGGAAATAGCTAAATCACTTATTTAAAAATGAAATTTCTTACCTGCAGAAATTGAGTGCAAAGGGATACACAACCCATTGCTACAAAAAGGAGGCATACACCATTGATCTGTGACCTTTGTTCTTCTTTATCAGGAAGTGAAAAAGTCTTTACAAGATAGTAAGCAAGAAAGTAACTTTATTATTACCAAAAAATCAAATTTCTTTTAGAAATTTTTCTTAAGCATTGAGTTAAAAACTATTTCACTTTAAACATTAAAGTGATTAATGTTTACTAGTAATTAAACCAAAGTTAACTTTGATTGAGTGTGTGTACTTTAATTCCCAGTGGGAAAGGAATGAAAAACCAATAGTTATGATTTACAGAATTTTTGTCTTGTTTCTTTATCTGATGTAGCAATTGTGTTGGCTTTCCTTTGATATAGATGAAAAATGTGATGAAGTGCCTCAAATCCTTTATGTAATTAGGTAAAGAAAATAAAGGAAGGAAGGAAGGAAGGAAGGAAGGAAGGAAGGAAGGAAGGAAGGAAGGAAGGAAAGAAGGAAGGGAGGAGGAGGAAGGGAGGTTACTTGAGAATCTGAGAATGTTATCTGGGACAAAACTCAAATTACTATGACCTCTGTCTTTTTTCAATAATAGATACAATAAAGATGATGTCCCACTCAGGTACATTGCCTATTATTAGTTTTTTAGAATATATATATATATGAACACACACACACACACACAAATAATGGCATAATTAAAAAAGCAGCTAGCTATCAAGGCATTGACTGGAATTGGCTTAGGAGAGAAAAAAGTTTCCATCCATCTGAGGTTGAGGTTGTTGCCTCTAAATCACCAGACACTGAAAACATTTTCAAAAAACTATGAAAATTGTGAGTGAGTTTTCTTAGCCTATGTTGAGTAGTAAACTATACTCACAAGCACCTATATTCTGCACTTACAGCTCAAGTAATGGCTTGAGGACTAAGCTGTTGCAATATGGAAATGAAGAGAACAGCCCCATATTCTAATGACATTGCCTTACAATGAAAGGGGTTTCAGGTACAACAAAACCTTCCTAATTCAAGCCATTACTTGAGGGGACTGGGAGAGTTCAGAAAAAAAAAAAAGCAAACATTATAGAGCTATAAAATAAATCCTTATTTATTGCTCAAAGGCAACCAGTTATTCAGTAAGTATTTATTGAGTACCTGCTATGTGACAAATAAATATTCTGAAAACAATGTATACTACTCTATTAACAGATCCTTTTTTATAAAGCCACCATATATGTTTTAAAAATATATATTTTCTTGATTTCAGAGAGGAAGGGAGAGGGAAAGAGAGATAGAAACATCAACAATGAGAGAGAATCACTGATTGGCTGCCTCCTGCATGGATCAAACCTGACCAGGAATCAAACCGTGACCTCCTGGTTCACAGGTCGACACTCAACCACTGAGCTATGCCGGCCAGGCCAAAGTAACTAGTTCTATCACAAAGTCCAAAGTGGGAAAAGGGTTCCAGAGGAATGCGATTTACTACTTCTAGGACAGAAAGTTTCTAGAGCCTTCATGGTTCTTTATACAAGTAAAAGTGGGTTCAGGAGTCACCACAGTCATTCTTCCCAGCATAGAATAGCTCACATTTTTACTTTATAAAGTTTAAAAATTCAGGACTTTAAAGATATATTTCAGTTTGCTTTTTTAAAGCACTATACAAATCCCCTGCAAACCCAAACTTTGATGACACAGTGTCCATTCCTCCCTAAGGTCACCTATTATAATCACAGACTACAGTATAGAGCTGTAGATTAGCCAGTTTAACTCTTATTTTCCAGATGGAAAACTAAAGCCAAAACATCAAGTCTTTTTTGCAAGTTCATGTAGCTAGTGGTTATTATTGCATAAAGAAATGCCTATATTTCAGATTCCAGTGCAATGGCTTTCTTCTGAGCATACTCTTTGGCTGTTGGTATTACCCATCTTCTCAGTTTTAAAACAAACAATATTTGGTTAATGTAAAATCCACATAACTGTCCAGAGCAAAAATGGTCATCTATCGATCCATAATTTTTTTAAATAATATTCTGCCCCATAAGTTCTTTGTACTTTCTTTGTTCTTGCAACCCAAACAGCTATCCATCAATAGGTTCTTCTGTTCTTAGACTAGTAGTTTGCTCATAGGTCAGTGCCACTCTTGTAATGGAAATCCGTTTAAGGTGAAAACAAACATTCACTACACTCTTGCTATTTACCAGATGCCAAATGTGTTGCTTAACCTAATTTAAGTTGTAAGCACTTCCTTAAATTAAGATTCTTAAAACAACTCAGTGAGGTAGATTTTCTTGCCCCATATAACAGAGGAGGAAACTAAGGCTCATTAGGGAGAAGCCCCTTGCTCAAATGCACAGAGTTCAGAGCAAAGACCTACTAAAATCCAGGGCTAGCTAACGCCACAGTTCATGCTCTCCCCATCCAAATTGCTGTACTTGGAACAATTGGCACATTTTCCAAGTCAAAAAGACGCAGGGAATGTAAGTCAGATAAATTATGCCTTATATGTACATTGAGTCTTCACTAGATTAGCAATCAGGCTCCAAATAATGCCCAATAATTTGCTGAGTCCATGTGCCAAACTGTTGTCTCAATACACTAAATGTGAACATTGTGCCCTTTACATATGTTAGAATGAAAATAGCGCAATTAAAAGCAGACTATTATCTGACTCATGATTATAAAAATATCATGAATCTACAGATGAATGTGTTATAATTATGCTAAGAGACAAACAGAACAATCTTCTTTACCAGAGAGGAAAAGTAGTAGTTTGTTTAGCATCATTCTCTTAGCAAATATAACTGTGAGGATATTAACCATGAGTAGACTTTGGATTTCACCAACTAGACCAAGACCCTGCTACTCTGATCCTGCAGCCCTTAAGTGAAAAGCTCAATTGCTCGGGCTAAGTTTTTCCTAAGATGTCTGGTTGTGACCAGAAGAATCACAGAGAATATTCTCAGCACCAATAAATAGTGGGTGCTCTAGGAGGGCAGGGGTTATAGATGAATAATCCAGTTTTTTCTGTCTTGGTCATTTTATAGACCACTAGAGCTGGAAGGTGTCTTAGAAATTATCTTTGTCAGTCCTTCATGTTAAAGTTCAGGAAACAACCAGGAATGCTCAGGGCCTACTCAAGAAGGCAAATAATCCTTTACACTAATATTTACAGGGTAAAATAAGATTGCTGTTAGAATATTAAATTTGACAGTAAAATAGTAGTTAAGTTCTCAGACTAATTTAAATTGGCTAAGTGAAATAAGCAAATATTCTAGAAAAATTAATGGTACTGGACAAAAAGGTGTTCCTAAAGTGTTAACTAAAATTTTTATTGGTAGTTCATCTCATGGTAAAATTGCATAACATGTAATGAACCTAAAGTAGTCATATTTTAGTGTAAAAATTAAAATTTAAAAGCTATCAAGACTATATTATAAAATTTCCAAAAGCCTCCCAATATTTAAATCAAAAAAGAGGGGATAGTAGAAGAATATCATGTAAGGAAAAATATCCTATAAGTAAATTACATCTAGAAAATTTTTACTTTAGAAAATTAACTTTCATTTGAAATGCTAACAGCAAGACACCCATGAAAAACATACATGGTGTCAAAACAAGCCAAAGGAAAATCGTTTGGGCAAAAAATGAAAAAGGATCCCAAGTCAAATTTATAGAAAGGATTCCTTTATTAACTTTTGGTTGAGAATATGTTTGTATATTTTCAGAAAACAACTCTAAGACCATGTGGATTCCTGCAACAGAGAGGAATTGACAGGACTGCTCCACCCATGACGACAGAAGAGAAACAGTCCAGAGATGGAAGACGCTGATGACGCCTTGCCATACTAGCAGTCAGCAACTGTGCGTCGCTGCAAGTTGCCCAGGACCAAACCAGAAAAGGTCGGACCTGCATTACCACCATTTGTCCACCATCCAGAACTGAAATATCATTGCTGACATGTACACATAAGGAACTGTTTGTCATTGAAATTGGGACTCAAAAGAACTGTTGGCCCAGAAAGAAACTCACTACAGACTGATTCATTTGCCTCTCAGCATAACCATTATTGCTTGTCTCATTTTTGGTTCTTATAAGTGTATTTCTAGTATCACATGATCTCATTCATCTAGGGGAAATAATGAACAACATAAACTGATGAACAAAAACAGACCCAGAGACAGGGAAGCATAGATCAGACTGTCAAACCTCAGGGAAGGTAGGGGAGGGTGGGGGGAAGGGGGCAGAGATCAACCAAAGGACTTGTGTGCATGCATATAAGCCTAACCAGTGGTCACGGACAACAGGGGGGTGGGGGCATGCGTGGGGAGGGATTTGGGATGGGAATGGGGGGATAAGGACAAATATGTGATACCTTAATCAATAAAGAAATTTTTAAAAAATAATAATAAAGTTCAGGAAACAGAGGCCTAGAGAAGTGGTATGATGGGATCCCAAAGTATACGACTTGTGAAGCTCCTCTCGCTCCACACCCCCCTCCCACTCCCTCTCCCCACTCTACCCCTACCCCTAATTATGGCAGTGAAGGGCTCTGGCTAGGTTTTGATGGAAATTGCTGAATTCTACACCAAAAGCAAATAATAATAATAATAATAATAATAATAATAATAATAATAAAATAAATATAGTATTTGGTAAGTAACTAACAGAGACAGTTTCAGAAGTAAAGTCTCCTGACAGGAAAACCAGGATTCTTTCCACAGCAGCTCATATATAGGGTGAAGTTGGGTGAGTATATTCCTTATTTTACTTTTATAAAACAGGAGGAAATGATCAGCAAAGATGCTGACCTCCTGGATTTATTTTAAAAACAAACATCTAGGGTGTAGACTTGGGTCTTTATAGACTCAACTCCAACCCCTCCACCTTCTACAGCTACATCACTGCTAAGTACAATGCATTTCCAGAGCTTCTCGCTACTAGAATATCAGCTTTATGAGAGCAGGAAAGGGCTTTGATTTTCTTGTTCACCACTCTATTCCCAAGACCAGCAACAGTGTCTGGTAAACAATAAGTGATCAATAAATATTTGTTGAATAATGAGATGATGAGTGGATTTTTTTGTTTAATATCTGTCTTCCTCATAGACTTAAAACTCCATAAAGAAGACACCATGGCTGATAACTGCATTTCCAAGTTCTTAGCACTGTGTCTAGGGCAGATGACAAATATCTGCTGAGTGAACACACATTTCTATTATTTTAGGACATTGCACTTAATAGACATTAAGGTATATAAATTAATTATTTAAAAGATTTTCAGTGTAAAGGTTTTACATAACCAGAAATTCAATTTATCAGAGTTGAAGGTGCCGGTTGAAGGTGCCTGTTTCCAATTACCTCTCCCTGAAGTGAACATGATTTCCTCACTTACCACAAGGGGGCAGTGTGAAAATTGAAGCCCAGGCTGGGGCCCTCCCTACACAATTGACTTGATTTTGTCTGTGGACTATCCAGGTCTTTCTGTACACTCATGCATGTGGGGACATTTTTTTCTGGTCAGGAGCTCTGCTAGAGAGACAAGGAGAGAGAGAGAGAGAAAGAGAGAGACAAAGACAGAGAGAGACAGAGACAGAGTGAGACAGAGGACAGACACAGAGACAGAATACCTAAAACTTAGGACTCCTACTAAGCTCTGACAATGTGGTGTGCTGGCAGATCCTTTAGACTAGGCTTCCGAAAGGCTGGGTTCTAGTCCTGGCCCCATAATTTAATGCCTGTGTTACCTTGAACAAGTTAATAAAGTTCTCTAGATTCTAGGTTTGCCTTCCTGGTGACCTCACAAGATAGTGTGTGTGTGTGTAAATTTCAAGAAAACTTGATAGTATTTTGATAAATAATTTTGCAATGATAACGTTTTATTAGAACCCAACTCTATAATCATACTGCTTGGATTTGAATCTTAGATTCACTACTTGCTATCCTTAGTTCTCTATGCCTTGGTTTGCTCCTTTGTAAAATGGGAACAATAAGAATACCTACTGTAGGTGGTTATTAGGAGAGGTTAATGTACTATTATATGAAAGTGGCTAGCTAGTGTCTAATTACTGTTCGTAGTTATTTTTTATTATAGCAATGAAGTCAGATGGAGAATATTCAAAAGATCTAGGAAGTGAAAAACTGTCATAAATTTAATCTTTTCCCATTCCTATTTTACTTCACTCTCCTTTTCCCATTTTCTCTCTAATCAGCAGGAAAGCAGCAAATTACACAATGTACTCTAATACTTGCTATTGTAAGTAAAACTTTGTACCTCAGCTGTTCAGCAAGATTAAAATAGCCCTAAAACTCTTCTGTATTATTCAACAAACCTGTTTGCATCCTGATTTGGTTTGCATGTAGGTAACTTGCCCTCTTCTAACATTAAATTTGAAGCCTTAGTGCAGTTTTTACAGACTTGACGACGATGAGTGTCCTGTCAGCCCAAATGATAGTGCTTAGCTTCACCTTCTTACCTTCTACGTGATGCGATACTTGAGGCATTTTAATTCTTTAGAGATGAGAAAAAAACTAAACACATTAATTAAAGAGCCAATCTATCAAAAATGACAATATCCACTGATAGAAACACCAAAGGTAAGGAGAATAAAGATAGTCCAGCCGTTTGCTTACCCCAAGAATCTGGCTGAATAAAAAGGCATACAGGGGTGTGACTGCCCCATTGACAGCTGCACCCACAGACCCCACCACCATGTAGGGCCATTCTGGAGCATTGAGTTTCAGAATCCTTCGAACAGGAGCAGGTTCAATTTCTTCTTCCACAGGAACATTCTTGTCCTTGAGGGGAGAGAGGGTTAGATTAATCATTCAAATGTACACACAGACACCTTTTTACATACTAGTTTTTTTAAATAAAATAGCATTCACAGGTGGAAGAGTCATGTTTTGACTAGTTATGAGGGACCTCAAAGATCTATAAGGAGTGGTGATTTGTTATTTTGTGAGGACTGGTTTTCAATTTCTGGAGACCCAGCTATCACTGGAAGGAGGGAGCCTAGAGGGGCTACTCGTCTGAAAATGAGTCTATAGTTCTCATTTCACAATTGCATATGCATTGACTCTTGGGGAGTAATAAATAGGTTGTATCTTTGAGAAAAATAAACTCCTCATTTAAAAAATATATTTGTGTTATAGTAGTATTTACATATTTGAGGACTTGTGAAATTTTCAAAGTCCCCAAGGCAAGACAGTGTATCTAAAACAGAGGCAAAATAACTTGAAATTTGTGAAGTTGTGCCAACAATTCTCATTTACATGTTTTCTGTAAGGTTTACCTTAATTAGTATCCAATATTAAACTGTAATCTATTTGGATTTCTAAATTTCACATTTTCTTCACAGGGAGTGAAGATTATTTTAATATTTCCCTATTCTGATCTTTTTATTTGCCATTAAAGTGTCAGAGCTAGCAAATCTTTATCTTCTTGAAGGCAAATATTATATTCAGAACCTCATTTTTACTATCATTTTTCCTTAGCTATAGATATTACTCAGTGCTTTGTCTTAGGCCCATGTATTCAATAATTTTTTAATTTAT
Organism: Corynorhinus townsendii; assembly: GCA_026230045.1. Taxonomy (NCBI): domain Eukaryota; kingdom Metazoa; phylum Chordata; class Mammalia; order Chiroptera; family Vespertilionidae; genus Corynorhinus; species Corynorhinus townsendii. The sequence goes on along the minus strand of JAPDVU010000005.1, from coordinate 49,377,077 downwards.
TACCCACTTGATTTGAGAAAGGATTTTAGGTGGCTTATATAGATCTATAATAATTTTTTATTTTCTTCTATTAAAATACACTATATATATAGTTTTTGCATGTACCTGTCCAATTTTCCCAACACCATTTATTGAAGAGACTATTTTTACTCCATTGTATGCTCTTGCCTCCTTTGTCAAATATTAATTGAGTACAATGGCTTGGATTGATTTCCACGTTCTCTGTTCTGTTTCATTGATCTATATGCCTATTCTGTACCAGGCTGTTTTGAGTACAGTGCTTTGTAGTCTAACTTGATATCTGGTATTGTGATTCCTCCAACTTTGTTCTTCTTTCTCAAGATTGCCATGGCTATTTGGGGTCTTTTTTGGTTCCATATAAATTTTTTGAGTATTTGTTCGAGATCTGTGAAATATGCTGTCGGTATCTTAATAGGGATTGCATTGAACCCATAGAATGCTTTGGGTAGTATGTGCATTTTAATGATGTTGATTCTACCAATCCATGAACACAGGATATTCTGTCACTTGTTTATATTTTCCTCTATCTCTTTTTTCAACATTCTATAGTTTTCTGATTACAGGTCTTTTAACTCCTTGGTTAAGTTTATCCCTAATATCTTAATTTTTCTGTTGCAATGGTAAATAGGATTTTTTTAGTTTTCCTGTCTGAGAGTTGCATAAAAATGCTGTTGATTTCTGGGTGTTAATTTTGTATCCTGCTGCATTGCTAAATTCATTTATGAAATCTAGTAGTTTTTTGGTGTAGCCTTTAAGGTTTTCTATGTACAATATCATGTTATCTGCGAATCATTTACACCATGGAATCCTATGGAGCTGTAAAGAAGGAGGATCTCTTACCATTTGAGACAGCATGGAGAGGCCTGGAAAGTATGCTAAGTGAAATAAACTAGTCAAAGAAAGATAAGTATCACATGACCTCACTCATATGTGGAATCTAATGAACAAAATAAATTGCTGAACAATATAGCTCCAGAGATATAGAAGCATGGAACAGACTGATGAATCTCAGATGGAAGGTAGAGATTGAGGGGTGGGTCGGGAGATAGTAACCGAGGAACTTAAATGCACATATGCATAGTCCATTGACACAGACAATAGTGTGGTGAAGGCCTGGGAGGGGCAGGCGTTGGGTGGAAAGGACCACTGGGAAAAAAAGAAAAGGACATCTATAATACTTTCAACAATAAAGATAAATTTTTAAAAAATAAAGGGAGAAATATATATAACACACATAGTAATGTACCCTTTTCATAGCTGAACATAATGAACATACAACAGCAAGGAATTTCAAATGCTTTCTTTTTGCTTATAAAATAGAAGACCATATTACCAATTCAATTTAAATAAAAGCTTGTATCATGTCTATGTAGTTATAGTTGCAAGCCAGATAGGATGGAGGAAGGCAGCTTAGCTGGAGATGGGTGTGTTACTGCCTTCATTTCAAGTTCTCTCTTGGCCTGCCTTCAACATTTGCACTTGTCATTCCTATTCACTCATGCAGCAAATCCTTCTGTTCAATGGTTTTGTTTCTGACAGCTTACTAATTCTAGGAATCAATGCCAGAGAGGAAAGTTGAGTGGAATAGGCATAAAAAGAATGGGATTCTTGGACAAGCCATACACAGCCAACAATGAGATATATCACTGAACACTTTAGTTTTTTGAGTCTCAGTTACCTGATCCTCAAAATGAGAGAGTTGGACTAAGTTATTTTGAGGAGACAGTTTTCCAAAACATGGCTCTCATGTTGCTGCACATCTTGTGAACAGAAGCACTGCCTCCCTTTGTTCAGACTCTTTTTTCAAGGAAGTTTGTATAGCAAATAGCACTGGAGGACACAGATGGTGTCTCCATCCCAAGAAAAGGGTAGCTGTGTTTACTGCCCATTATAAGAGTCAGGCTCCTTAAGCCTGAGATTCCTCGCCCTTCATTGATGGGTATCATCTGGCCCTCTATGCATCACAGACCAGGATTCCCCAGGTCAGGAGCTGAGACTTCCCTTGCTTTCCTGATGTCCCCTGGAAGAGGCCATTTTCCAAAGGGATGCAATCTTTTTGTTGTTGTGAATCCTCCCCCAAGGATATTATTTCCAATGATTTTTAAAGAGTGGATGGGAGGAAGGGAGGGGGAGAGAGAGAGAAACACCCATGTTAGGCACATGGATCCTGACTGGGGCTGGGGATGGGACCTGCAACCCAGGTACATATGCTCTTGTCAGGGAATTGAAGCCGTGACCCTTCAGTGTGCGGCTAAAGCTCTAACCCAGTGGTTGGCAAACCGCGGCTCGCGAGCTGCAGTTTGCCGCTCTGTTGACTAATGAGTTTGCTGACCACTGTTCTAACCATTTAGCACCACTGGCCAGGGCAAAGTGATGCAATCTTCAATGCCATTGGAGCTCGACATAATTCAATTTAGGGAAAGTGGGGGCTAGGGAATCAGTGAGGTAAATGCTGTATCTGGCTACTGCTGTTGCTCTAACAAAACCTCTTGTCTCTGACTCAGGTCTGTTGTGTATTCTGCCACACCCATGAAATTGTGTCAGGCTATCTTGATAACTTGTAATAGAGCAAAATATCAGGCTCCTTACAGTTCTCAACAGTGGTTGGTGTCCAGATTTGGACACATACTAGACTCATGTGGATCTATGATTAAATACATAGATTCCTGGGTCCCATCACCAGCTATTCTAATTTAGTCAGCCTAAATATGAGTGTGTCTTTTTAAAAAAAATACTCCTTAGTTCATTCTGGTGACAAAGCCCATTTTGTGAGATCCTCAGCAGTACTGTTTATGACCTCTAAGACCCCTTCCAGCACTAAATGTCTGTTATTCCATGACTATACATTTTGTCAGTCTCAGCTAGAACATTAAACTCTAACATTTCCTAGACCACCTCCCCACAGAATGGTCCACACATAGCCTTACATGACAGAAATTTCTCTGCCCTTCTGATACCTGAAGGTTTCCCCAACCCTAAACAACAACATCTAAGACATTTAAAGGCAATATGAAATAACTCTGCGTAGTAGCTCTCATTCCAAGATAAACTAACAAAACCAAAACTTAATTAATTTGAATAATTTTTTGTCCACTTTTACTAAAAGTTGGACTTTAAAGGAAACTGTCTTCTTGCCCCAAAAAAGAGTGGCTATCAAGATTGAATGATGCAAAAACTAAGAAATCTGTCCCTGAGTAATTTACTTTTGATTGACTTTCATTTGGTGTAGCTAAAAGCATAGTAAAAGAATAAAACAAAATGTAATTATGTACGGAATGTTTTTCTCTCTGATTTTGTAAATCTAACGATAAATTTACTCATCCAAAAAAAGCTAAAGATGAATTAAAATGTTTAAAGGAAAGTTGAATAAATTCATGGCAAACCAATAACTCAAGGAGAGAGATAAAATTATAAAAACGCATGTGTTTCCTCACTGCAGAGTTCCTGCCTCTATGGTAGCAACGCCAAGTTGCACTATGCTCATTTGTTTATTATATGTAAAGAAGTATCCTGCTGGCAACTCCAGTGCGTGGAGAAGGGCAGTGGCCCTCACTCATCCTTGCATCCCTAACACAATACCTCACACATAATAGATGTGCAATACACGTTTAATGGATGAAACCTACTATGTCGATGGTTAGACACTGGGCTTTTCTCAGTTTCCTTCCTTCTATCTCCTTGTATAGGTAGGTGAAAATATAAGTTCCTATTTGAATGTTATGCCCTTCTATCTACATTTTGTTATGCTGGTTTCTGCATGCCAATTCATGGGAACTTCTGCCTCAATATTGACTTTCAGCAACGGTAACTATGACAAGAAGTAGAGGTTCTTCAAATGAATAAATACTGATAGTCACTTTTATAGGTCCTGTCTCTGTCATACCTTTTAAACAAATGCCTAAGCCCTATTCTATACGTTAGCTATGATGCAGTGATGGGTTTCTAGTAATTGACACTTTAGGGGAACAGGATTTCACACCCCCCAAATATGTCTTTTTGGTATGAGGATTTTTGGAGGCTATTTTTAAGAAACAAAAGTCTCAGGAACAGATTTCTACCTCCCCCTTAACTGCCTAAAAGAATTTAGATAGAGGCCTATTCCAGGAATGGAGCTATATAAGCAGATATCTACAAAGAATATGAGCTAGGTGTGACAGAGGGGAATTTAGCAAGGCCTGCTTAGTCAAAATTCTCCCTGTGTCCCTTTGTCTTTGCACAGCTCGGCAAACATTTGCTTTTCCTGTCTTCCTGTGAAATTTTTCCTGTCCTTTGAAGTCCCAGACCCCTAATGCCTTCCCTTCAGCTCTGGATGATATATAAGGCTCAATTGCCTGCCTGTCTTTGAACCTCATATTATCATGAAGCCCCCATATGTCCCCAATTTAATCCTTAGACAAAGCCTAAAGAACCAGGAGGGGTAGAAAGACATTTATCCTCCCCAACAAGTTTAATTGATTTCATATACACAGGCATGAGCAAAAGTAGATTCACAGTTGTGAGGATACAAAACATAGAGTTTATCCTTATAGTATTGCTATTTATTAGTGTATTATTTATTATTATTAACCTACTTTTGCCTACCCCTGTATTCTTTTTTAAAAAATATGTTTTTATTGATATTAGAGAGAGAGAAAGGGAGAGGGAGAGAGATAGAAACATCGATGAGAGAGAAACATTGATGGCCTGCTTCTGACATGGCCCCTAATGGGGATCGAGCCCACAACCCAGGCATGTGCTCTGACCAGGAATTGAACCAGCAGCCTCTTATTGCATGGGATGACACTCAATCCACTGAGCCACACTGGCAAGGCCCTACCCCTATATTCTACCTTGCCTTTTCTAGTTTTCCTGAGAGAGATGCCTAGATATCAGAGATCAAAACCTCTAGCCTTCACGTTTCCCCTAATTCTATGCTGAATTTTATCAGCATTACCATTAAAATCAGACCCCATTTCTGGGAATCAAAAGTGCAGCTTGGAGAGTGAGGAGAAATGGGCTGTGGTCTCAGCTCTGACCCAGCTAACTATGAGACCTTTAGTCAGACCCACCACTTAGAGTTTGGAAACAGACTTATGAGACTTTCTCTTCTAAGTTTTCAGAGTCAAAACTCTAAGAAACCACAAGGTGGAGATAACTACTTTATGTAATTAAACCTTTTGCAACAAAAGATATAACATTTCCCAACTTTACAGAAGATAAGGTTATAGCTTCTACAACAAAAATGAGAAAAAGGAGGAATTTCACCAGTGCTTGGGCCAGAATTTAGTTAATTATAAAAATACTTTAAAATTTACTTGGGATTATAACAACCCAAATATTTAAAATACTTTAAAATTTACCAGGCTTAGAAATTCCATGAGTTAAAATTTACTAACTCGTAGTCTACTGTTTTCTTCTTTAAAATGTTTAATGTTTTAAATCTAAAAGGCTCTGTTATAATTATCATACAAGCAAGCAGTATTAATAGAAGCATAAGATCTTTTCCTTTTGGAATTTTAACAAAACCACATTGGCTTCCCTGTCATTTTCTTTCTCTTTCTTCTTTTGTCTCCCTTAACTAGAGAGAGAATATAAAGTGGCACTTTTTAAAATTATACTGGTTAACATTTAATTGAGTTTAATTGTTCCATTCTAATTTACAATTCTAATGAGTACACTATTACATAGAGCATTGTTATATCTCTAAAACTAATCTCTGTATTTGATTTGTTTCCCTTTATTTAAATGGCTCCCTTTGGAGTTTTCCTTGCAGTAAAAGCACTCCATGGGAATGTGACTCCAGGGAATCTAATTGTTCTCTGCAACTATGCTGGGCCATCTACCAGTTTCAACAATAACAATAGCAAAATCCCATTTCCTTTTTCTTCTTCCTAACTCTTGCTTTTATTGTCAAACTAGAGGCACAGTGCATGACATTTGTGCACTCAGCAGGTTGGAGGGGTGTCCCTCAGCCCAGCCTGCACCTTCTCACAGTCTGGGAGCCCTGCAATTGATCGCCCAGCACAGAGAGGCCCTGGCCACCCGGTCAGGGCTCTGCGATGGATTGCCCCTGTAGAGAGAGGCCCCGCCCAACCACCACAGCACCCCCCCCCACCCCACCCCCGCCGTAGCCCACTGGTAGGGGGCCTGGGCCTCCCTCTTTGGTGCGATCATGGGGTGACGGCAGGGCCCCCGACCAATCGCATCACACCCACCTTGGCTGGCCTGGTGCCAGTGGGTATCATAGTGTGGTCATCTGGATGGACATTCAGCTGTTTGGCCATTTGGTCAATTTGCATATTATGTTTTTATTATTATAGATATTTAGACATTCTTAACATTATTTCAGTTTGCTTTTGAACTTTATGTAATCAAAATTGCACTGTATGTACCCTTTTACCCTGCTTGTTTTCACTAAACAGTATAGTATGTGTGATTATCATATAGTTTATTCATTTTGCTACTATATAATGAGGCATTATATTAATACTAAAGGCCTGGTGCATGAAAATCATGCATGGGTAGGGTACCTAGGCCTGGCTGGTGATCAGCCCGATCTGTGGGGTGACCAACGGGACAGCTGAGGTATTCCCACTGGCACCCGCCTTGGCTGGCCTGGGGCCTGTGTTGAGAATCTGCCCTCTGGTGGTCAGTGCGCATCATAGCAACTGGTCGTTCCACCATTCAGCCGATTTGCATATTAGGCTTTTATTATATAGGATGTTTAACCAGAAACTAGGGGAAAAAACATAAAAATGTAAAAATTGACTATGATTGGCCCTGCTGTGTTTGAAATTTCAATGTACTATTAGGATCTTTCTCCCTGGAAGCTCTAGTAAACTCCCTACATCATGTTTCTTGTAATTATTGGTGACAGCACCTGAACGTAAATAAAATACCTATTTCTAGAACCAGAAGGGGGCTTGAGCCCTTACCAGCAAAATGCAGTAAGCACTCGAGCTTGCTAACTGTTTTCTCTCACTGTGATTCATCCTGCTGCTCACCTATGAAATATGCTTACAACAACTCTCTTAGGTAGTGGAATCTCTACTTATTCATGATTACTACACTGAAACCAAAAGAACCTTAAGGGTCCTTCTTAGTCATAAGGTCATAAATAGTACTTTTCTTCCAATTCTGTCACTGTGAGCCAATGCTTACAATTACTTACAAAATGAATTTTTAAAGATAATTTGTAATTGCATCATGCATAATAAATGTGCTTGTAATTAAAATATTCTCTGACTTACTTGCTTTGATAAATAGTGGTTTAGGCTTTATTTTATTATAGTAATTCCATTTTTTATACTAGTTTTACATTTTTCTGATGTCCTACTAGATGCAGGCACTGAGCAAGGTGCCCAAGTTGATACAAATACAAATAATATATAGTCACTAACTTTAAGAAGCTTATAGTTTAGCAAGGGGATACGACAACATGACCTTAAATACTAGGAAAGTTCAACAAGAAGAGTTCCATAAAAAGAGCCATGTGAAGAGTAATGGGGGACCAAAAGTGAGAGTGTCAGGGCTGAAGAATGAAGTGCAATGATTAAAGTGCAATGATTTCAGGAGAAGGATGGTCACTTTATGTGAAAGTTAGTGCCCACAACAGCTCTGGATACATGCATCCCAATGAAGAAAGTTTTATATTGCTACTGGAGGCTTGGTGCACGAAATTCATGCACAGGTATAGTCCCTAGGCCTGGCCAGAGATCAGGACTGATCAGGTTTCCCACCTCCCGGCCTCTTCGCCTCCTCCTTCCCTCACTGCCACACTGGTCACCCGCCAAGTTCTGCACCTCCCCCTGGTGGTCAGTACACATCATAGCGAGTGATGGAACTCCCAGTCTCCCAGTCGAATTCCCAAAGGGACAATTTGTATATTAGCCTTTTATTATATAGGATATGGGTTGAGTCCTCTCCTATTTCTTTCATTTTTGTGTTATTTTGAATTGTGTTAAAATTAATAGTATTGATTAGTTACCACAGATGGTAACTAGACTTATTGTGGGGGTCATTTTGTAAGGTATATTGTATGTCAATTAAAAAATTTTGTGATAACTTGTATAAGGTTAGCCTTACCAAATACCTTTGTTGATCAAACACTTTTGCCAAGGTTATTACAATTTAAGAATGAGACTTAAAATTTTGGGGGGGGGGAAGTTTTCAGATATTCTTGAAAAATTTTAAAGGATGCCTACATAATGAAGTAATCTGCTAAGTACATATAATTTGCCTGCATTTACTAAGATGGTACACTTAAGAACTATTAACCATTAATAGTCCAGTTTTAGTTACCACGCATTCTTGAAAGTAATTAATATATCTTTCTTTAAAAACATTGTGTGAAATTTAGAGTTTCCATCAGATCTTAATGTGTTTTCCCCTTTAGCCCAACATTGAAATATTACTAAATATAGTCCTTGAAAGCTCATATTCTAGGCTTAAAGTGCAAACAATAGACCCTAGGAGAGGCTTCTTCTATTCCCCCATGAGTGATTGGTGCCTGACCTTTCTGTCTTCTTCATAAGTAGATTTATGATCTACACCAGTTAATGAAGGTTCATGTACCAGGTAAGAAAGCTGAGTCTTGGAGCGTTGCCGGATGGAAGCTCTGTAAATAAAAAGATTAAACAGTCTGTAGATTGTGGGCAGGTTGGAACAGAAGTCACCTGGTATCCAAGTTTACAAGACATATGTCAAATAAACAGAAATGTTTTCCAGGTCACCTGGTAACCAGATAAGGGGTTTTTCTGGTTAGATTAGACAGAGCTATTCTTAGGGCAGAATTAATCAGTGGGGTTGCTCTGGGCCCTAAGCTAGACCTTGACCCAGAAGGGAGAAAAAGAAGGAGGGCAAAGTTGTCCTACTAGTTTAGGAGAAAAAGGTGTAAGACTCAAATCCATTCTGAACCCACATGGCTCTGCCAATTGCTATAATAGCAATAGGCCATTGCCTTTACTTCCCTTCTCACTGTATTTTTATCTACCTGTCTCCCCCTCCTCCAACAATCACCTTATGTTTTGTTTACTTCAAAGTTTTGCCACCTCTACACAAATGAGCTAGTCTGAGAGGAAATAGAACCCCTAGTGAGATTTTCTCCAGGTTATATATCACCCCTAGTGATGCATTTAATCAACAAATACCTTATTGAAATATAATTTAACTTGATGTGTTCATTCATTCATTCATTCATTCAACAGAGGTTTATTGGGCACCTACAACATGCAATATTCCAGATGCTGTGGGGGATACAAAGACTGATTAATGACAGACTTTCTCCCTCAAGGAGTTTAAATCATATAGAGGAGCAACACATGTACACCCAATCCTGATGTAAGGAAGAATGTGCTAAGTGCTGGAAGGCAGGTTTGAATAAAGAGTATGAAAATTTAAAGGAAAAAGAAATGTATGGCAGGTGTTACCATAAAAGGCTTCAAGGAAGAAGTGACTAAGGTAGGGTTTGGGTTTTTGTAGACTAGAAGGAAAAGCATTTCTGATTGAGAGAACAGTGTAAACGGAAGCATGAAGAGAGAATAGGAACACTCATTAGATATACCTAGTCCAGGACAGATATAGGAAGTGATTGGTTCAGGTTGTTTTATTTCATTTTCCTGTGATTTCTGGGAAAGAGATTCTACTCTCCTCTAGATTAAGCTTGAGAATATGTAGCATTGGGAGCTGATGGCAATTATGTTGAAACTCTTAAGGAAAGAAGCTTCCCCTAAAATAAAGCCAGTAGTGAAAAAAAAGTAGAGCTAAAGAGAGACTTGGACAAATCACTGACACCCCAGCCTCGCCTGAAGCCAAAGCATCCTCCTGGGACTATTTAGTTATGTCAACTGCTTCTCTCCCTTTAAAGGTTAAACCAGGTCCAGTTAGGTTTTCATTCATTTGAAAATAGTGTCTCCAGTGATAAAGGCAATGCTGAAGACTTGGAAGGAGGGAAGTTTCCTTATTGAAGCACCTAATTGGAAGTCATATGATGTAAGAGAGCAATGTAAGAGATGAAGAGACCTCTATCAACTACTTAGTGCAATCCAGATGGAACCATTCACAAGCCTCTATCATTTGTATCCAGGTGAAATTGGACTAACACTATTATCTGGGTGGAGCCTGCCTATTACACATGCTCATTTAGCCTTCCTGAGAAGGCAGTAACACATTGACTTAATTAATCTAATTTGTTACCACGTTCTGTTAATGGCACTGCCATCCTCTTAGTCACCCAGTTTCAACAAGGTGCATTTATCTCAATTCCTCCCTGTTCCTTGCTCTTACATATTCAAACTCTTGCCAAACCTCATTATGAACAGGCATGAAGCCACTCCTTACTCCTACTGCCTGCTACCAAACTGGCTTCTTCTGGGGCACCCCTTTTCCCTCCCAATCTGACCTGAAGCTCTACAGCAACAGAGTCATTTCTTTGGTTTTGGTAACTAAGGTGGAATTGTCTTCTGCAGATGGTGTAAGGAATAGGCATGTGTCACTTGGACAGAGCAGAGTGCATGATAGGGCTTAAGTTTATTTTAGACCCATAAACTTAAGTTTATGGGTCTAAAATAAAACTCAGAGCATTAGAAGCGATAGTAGGAATATATGAAGAGAAGGCATCAAAATACACTTGACTACCTCCCAGTCTGAGCATGGGAAGACCTATATCCTTGTCCCCTCAGATTTCTACCACTTTAATCTTAAATTTCGTAAGTCTCTCTCTCTCTCTCTCTCTCTCTCTCTCTCTCTCTCTCTCTCTCTCTCTCTCTCTCTCTCTCTCTCTCTCTCTCTCTCTCCCCACTATCCCCCACACCATTCCACTTGTATAGCATAGGCTGTCCCAGGGAGCATAGGCACCCTACCTGCCAGGCAGTTCCCCCTCTGATCTATCATAAACACCAGAGTTATAATTCTACCTCAGCCCTTCCAGACACCTACAACATCTGCCACTCCCTTTCTCAGAAGCTGAGTACTTCTCAATGCAAACAAAAGCAGTAAATTGGGAAATAAATTAGCTGAATAAATAATACTTGCTTTCAACATATTTATTTAGAAAACTAATTTCTTCATCCATTAAATTATTCTTGAACCTAAAATCTATGACTAAAGAGAGACTTAGCCTTCAGAAAGACCTTAGGCAAGGAAATAAGATACAACTTAACATTCCACTTAGTCATCTTTTAGCAAAAAAATAAAAAATCTGTCAGCTACACAATGAGATATTTTTAACCATCTTCTCATTTAACTTATAAACTTTCTCTGCAGGAAGTTAATAGCTTCTTTCTGTGTATAGGTTGTATTTATGGATTTCTCATCCTAGTCACCAAAATCTAGACTTTGTGAGAACAAATGGTCAAATAGAAAATGTTTGTATTAAAATGGTTATCTGGTCCTAATAATAGGTTGTAAGTAGACTACTTAGAACAGGTGGAATTTGGTTCATCAGCCTATTAATTTATTCTTTTCTAAATTCAATAAATTCAATAAAACTAGCATTTCATGAAATTTTTCTGAATAATCTGTTCTCCAAAGGAAAAATAAAAAACTCTAAGCATAAACTTAGTGAACTACCCTTTGAATATTAAAAATAAATAAATTTATGTTTGTACTACTTGAAGTTGTTACCTGAATGTTTTGTTTTAAGCTCTTTAGCCATTTTTCAATAAATGATTAGCTAGTTATCTTGAATGAGCAAGTCCTGAATTAAATGATCTAGAAATGTAAGAAAATGTTAGAGAAATATGGTGTCAGTTCATTGCCTACTGTAGTATCCTAACTTTAGAAAAAGAATTTTTAATAACATTTTCATTAATATGGACAAAGTTCCTGAGCAGAATTCTTCTTAATTCACAGTCTTTTAATATTAAAGGAATTATTTTATTAAAACTCTTAAACCAGAATGAAAGCCTAAATTTACAGTCTTGCTAATAGCATACAACAAAAATATATTTTGAGAGTGAATAACCACATATTTATCCATAGAAAAATAAATACCTAAAATAAAAATTAAATAAATACATAGCTGATTTTTGGGGAAATTATCTTTAAACATTAGAAAACTAGTGACGCAGTGCATGAAATTCATGCACATTAAAAGAGAATTAATTAGAGGAAATATTTTAATATTGCTATTTTCCCTTTCTCCATAATAGAAGTATCAGAGATGAAAGAAAATTAGTAAAATGTATATGAAAATAATATATAAATTTATTAATAAATAAACAATCACAACATGATATAACAACAAAGACATGATGTAAAAACAACAAAAACATGATGTAAAAACAACACTGATGCAAACAATCATTTGTGAAAAAGCCAGGAGGTTACCAATCATTTGTGAAAAGCCAGGAGGCTCCCTCCTCCCTCCTGTCAGGGTCCAGGGTGCAGAGGAATGGAATTCCTGGCTGGCAGGCTGCTGACAGCAAGCTGTCCAATGGCTAATTCTGCGAAGAATGGGGCTCCTTCCTGTCAGGGTCCAGTTTAAAGGCTGGCCACGCCCCTGATCACACGAGACCCAGAATTCAGCCCTGCCCCAGCCGGAGCTCAGAGCTCCCTCCTGCTGCTGCCGCACCCCAGCCGTGGCTGGGAGGGAGCTCCCTCCTGCTGGCAGCCTGCTGTTCGGTCATTCATCCAGTCATTTAGGCTGTGATGGCCCCTGGCTTTTTATATATTAGGACTAGAGGCCTGGTGCATGAAATTAGTGCGCAGAGGGTGTGTCCCTCAGCTCAGCCTGCACCGTCTCCAATCTGGGACCCCTCAAGGGATGTCCAACTGCCCATTGTGAGAGAGACAGTCAGATATTCCTCTCACAATCCAGGACTGCTGGCTCCCAACTGCTTGCCTGCCAGCCTGCCTGATTGCCCCTAACCACTCCCCTGCCAGCCTGATCGATGCCTAACTGCTGCCCTGCTAGCCCAATTGCCCCTAACTGCCCTCCCCTGCTGGCCCGGTCACCCCTAACTGCCCTCCCTTGCCAGCTTGGCTGACCCTAACTGCCCTCCCCTTCAGACCTGGTTGCCCCCAAATGCCCTCCCCTGCTGGCCTGGTCACCCCTAACTTCCCTCCTTGCCAGCCTGGTCGTTCCCAACTGCCCTCCCCTGCAGGCCTAGTCCCCCTCAACTGCCCTCCCCTGTAGGCCTGGTCCCCCTCAACTGCCCTCCCCTGCAGGTCTAGATTCCCCCAATTGTCCTCCCCTTCAGGCCTGGTTGCCCCCAACTGCCCTCCTCTGCTGGCCCAGTCACTCATAACTGCCCTCCCTTGCAGACCTGGTCCCTCCCAACTGCCCTCCCCTGCTGGCCATCTTGTGGTGGCCATTTTGTGCCCATATGAGGGTGGCCATCTTGTGTGTTGGAGTGATGGTCAATTTGCATATTACCTCTTTATTATATAGGATGCATTTCTTATTTCATCTAATTAAAGCATGTTTGACTTCAGAGGGTTACTCTGGAAGAAATATGTGAATTCAATTGCAACTCAGAAGAGCTAAAGAAATGAATCTGATCTCCATGTAAGATGGTAATTCATACCACAGTTAGCTTTGGTGTGAAAGACTCAATACAGATATTTTCTAAAACAACCACGTTTCTAAGTTCAATAAACAACATTTTAACTATAGAGCATCTCTATCATGACCCTAACCTTAATAAGATGAGAAGCTAAAGTTAAACAAAAACTCCCCATTAATTAGAAACAGGACTGTCAATATAGCAATCAAGAATTTATTTGCAAGAATGATAAGACTTGGGCCTACGCTTAGGGCTCTCCTGGTAGTAACCAAAATGTTGCCTAAGGGTCATAGCTGAAGAAGCCTCCTAAGAATATTTGAAAACCTTAAAATCTGCCCCATGGCTCAAACTTACCTTAAACTAGCCCGGTAGCTCCCTCTGCTAAAGGTCTGTTTGCTCTCAAGTAAAGCACCTTCAGTGTCATCTTTTCCTATTTCAACACAGCATGAGGGATTCCTTAGTGTATGCAATAAACAGAACCATATCAAAATAAAATTACTTACTATGCTTGCCTAGCACATAAATACCGTGTCTGATGCTAAAACAGACATTAACTATTAACTTTATTGCAATAAGTAAAATAGCCCTTGTCCAGCACATTCTAAGAAAAAATTTCAAAATACTTAACAAGATTAAATATTTCAAACTGCATATGTATAATAACCTATGTGTTATCACCATAGAAACAGATATGTTATTGCATAAATCATAAAAATCTTAAGGGAAGCCCACTAGAAGTAGGGAAAAATGATAGACTCACCAAATTTTTAAAAATCACTTCAGAATAAATCATACATGTATATATGTATATAGTTATATTATTATATACAGTTACAGACTATACAATTATACCCAGTGGAGTTCAAAAATTGATATCTGAAATGGTAGAGAAAGTGTGGAGTGGTTGATTAATGTAGGTTGAGATAAACCACCAAAACTGAAAATTCAGATTGAAAAAGAGAAGGTATGCTAGGGCCTGAAGTATCTATTTACACTAGTGAAAATAAGCACAAAACATTTTAGTCATTGATTCATTCACTTAACCAACAAGAATAGAGCTCCTACTGTGTGCAGGACACTCTAGAGGGAGTCCTGCACACAGTAGGAGCTCTATTCTTGTGTGTGTGTGGCGGGGGGGTGAGAAGGGGAGTGAAGTAAGAGGGAGGGATGAAGTTGAATGTTCTTCAACAGAACACCTGGGCTCTGTGACTTGATCAAATAACTGAACCTCCTGAGTGCCTGTCCTTTCCTTTATCATTTACATAATGCATTCAAGGGCTTTTGGGAGAACAAATAAGACAGTGTACATTAAAATGCGTAGAAAAACATAAAGCATTAATACATTAACTATTTAATACAACATATAAGCATAATGAAAAAGGCACTTACCCTTTATGCCCTCCTCATTAAGGGCTTGATCTCCTTGACTTTGCAAAGTCACTAGAGTGAAGTAAACTCCTTTTCTTTCTAACAATTCTTCATGTGTGCCTCTTTCCACTGCTGCACCATGTTCAAAACCAATGATGACATCTGCAGCTCTAACCGTGGATAGGCGATGAGCAACTGAAATGATGGTATGCCCATGCTGAATCTGTAACAATGCATAGTGCACCATTAAATGAGACTGTAAGGCAGAGCTGGCATCGACCTTTGGTTCATCTCAGAAGCCACAAGTAAGTCAGAACCTCATTCCCTGGGAGAATCCTTAAATAGGCTGTGCAGACATTAGAAATAGCCAGCATACTTTCTCACATTGTTGGTCCAGTTGTTGCTATTACTCAACAGCTAAAAACAAAAAAGGAAAATTTAAAACTCACAGATTTACCCTAATCAGTTTGGCTCAGTGGATAGAGTGCCGGCCTGCAGACCGAAGGTTCCCGGGGTCGATTCTGGTCAAGGGCACATACCTTGGTTGCAGGATTCTCCCTGTTTCTCTCACATTGATATTTCTCTCTGTCTTTCCCTCTCTCTTCCACTCTCTTTAAGAAATCAATGGCAGTTCCACAGTATGGCTGGCGACATTAGCTAGCGCTCGCTCAGCTCGCTCTCTAACGGGGAAACAGCGGACTACAGGAGACTGAACTGTATCTGCCTCTATTTCCAACAGACTCACGTTCACGCTCACACACATACAAAAAAGCCGGGAAAATTTTATTAATTCTTTTTTTAAAAAAAGTTAATATAAAATTGTAGCAAAAAAAAAAAAAAAAAAAAGGAAGCTGGAACAATCCGCAGCAGCGGCGGGAGAAGAGATTTAATTTAGTTGGTTTTCTGTGGTTGTTGGTTGTTCGCTAGTCTCACGGTGATGGAAGCTGCACATTTTTTCGAAGGGACCGAGAAGCTACTGGAGGTTTGGTTCTCCAAGCAGCAACCCGACGCAAGTCAAGGATCTGGGGATCTTCGCACCATCCCAGGATCCGAGTGGGACATACTTTTGAAGGATGTGCAATGTTCAATCATAAGTGTGACAAAAAGTGACAAGCAGGAAGCTTATGTACTCAGTGAGAGTAGCATGTTTGTCTCCAAGAGACGTTTCATTTTGAAGACATGTGGTACCACCCTCTTGCTGAAAGCACTGGTTCCCCTGTTGAAACTTGCTAGGGATT
Source organism: Corynorhinus townsendii (assembly GCA_026230045.1). Taxonomy (NCBI): domain Eukaryota; kingdom Metazoa; phylum Chordata; class Mammalia; order Chiroptera; family Vespertilionidae; genus Corynorhinus; species Corynorhinus townsendii. The sequence goes on along the minus strand of JAPDVU010000005.1, from coordinate 49,360,966 downwards.
ACAGAGGGTTTGACTCAATACAAAGCTTCTTTTATTCTCGTAAGAATTTCATGAAGCCTTCTCACCAAGGGTACCCACACCGAAATTTCCAGGAAGAAATAGAGTTTCTTAATGCAATTTTCCCAAATGGAGCAGCATATTGTATGGGACGTATGAATTCTGACTGTTGGTACTTGCATACTTTGGATTTCCCAGAGAGTAGGGTAATCAGTCAGCCAGATCAAACCCTGGAAATTCTGATGAGTGAGCTTGACCCAGCAGTTATGGACCAGTTCTACATGAAAGATGGTGGTACTGCAAAGGATGTCACTCGTGAGAGTGGAATTCGTGACCTGATACCAGGTTCTGTCATTGATGCCACAATGTTCAATCCTTGTGGGTATTCGATGAATGGCATGAAATCGGATGGAACTTACTGGACTATTCACATCACTCCAGAACCAGAATTTTCTTATGTTAGCTTTGAAACAAACTTAAGTCAGACCTCCTATGATGACCTGATCAGGAAAGTTGTGGAAGTCTTCAGGCCAGGAAAATTGTAACCACCTTGTTTGTAAACCAGAGTTCTAAATGTCGCACAGTGCTTTCTTCGCCCCAGAAGATTGAAGGTTTTAAACGTCTTGATTGCCAGAGTGCTATGTTCAATGATTACAACTTTGTTTTTACCAGTTTTGCTAAGAAGCAGCAACAGCAACAGAGTTGATTAACAAAAATGAAGAAAAAACGCAAAAAGGAAACACTCGTAAAAGAAGGTGGTGGCTGCTTTTTAGATGTTGATACCGGGGGCCATGCTTTCCATAACCACCACCTTGTAGTTGCAGAAAGCCCTAGATGTAATGATAGTGTAATCATTTTGAATTGTATGCATTATTATATCAAGGAGTTAGATATCTTGCATGAATGCTCTCTTCTGTGTTTAGGCATCCTATGCCACTCTTGCTGTGAAATTGAAATGCATGTAGAAAAAAACTTTTACTATATGAAACTTTACAACACTTATGACAATTCAATTTGGTTTATGCACAGTGTAATATTTCTCCAGGTATTCTCCAAAATTCCCCACAGACAAGGCTTTCGTCCTCATTAGGTGTTGGCCTCAGCCTAACCATCCAGGACTGTTCTATTAAATTGCTGCCAGGATGTTACATCCAGTTACCTCCAATTTCTAGAACATATTCTCTACTAATGTTATTGAAAACAATTTCTACTTCATTCAGATGTTTTTTGCAATGGCAATTAAAGTTTTTCTTCCACGAGTGGAGTCCTCTTAAGAAAGTGATTGCAGTTAACCATTTTGTGTACTACTGTTTTAACATTATTGCTTCCTGAGTTTGTATTCCTTTTATTGATTTTGTTCCTCACCATGGTGTCTCCCCCCGCAACCCCACCCCAATAAAGCAATACACTGTTACAAAGAAAAAAAATCAATGGCAGAATATCCTCAGGTGAGGATTAAAAAAGAAATAAAATAAAACTCACTACAGACTGATTCATTTGCCTCTCAGCATAACCATTATTGCTTGTCTCATTTTCGGTTCTTATAAGTGTATTTCTAGTATCAATACCCAAATCTCAGTGTCTCAGATGACAAATGATCTCACTCATCTAGGGGAAATAATGAACAACATAAACTGATGAACAAAAACAGACACAGAGACAGGGAAGCATCGATCAGACTGTCAAACCTCAGAGGGAAGGTAGGGGAGGGTGGGGGTAAGGGAGAAATCAACCAAAGGACTTGTATGCATACATATAAGCCTAACCAGTGGTCACGGACAGCAGGAGGGTGGGGGCATGCATGGGGAGGGGTTTTGGATGGGAATGGGGGGATGAGGACAAATATGTGATACCTTAATCAATAAAGAAATTAATAATAATAATAAAAACTCACAGATCTTAAGTTAGACCTAACAAGATTTTAACTTTTACATGTGCAACTTCTGGAAGCAAATCTTAACTGTCTTCTGTTCAATTGTGAGCAACATTGGAGTCAGCCAATATTTTCTAAACAGACTGGATACACCGACCCATGTAGCACTTCTCACCTCTCTCCCCTCCTCCCCCCCAATAAGCAGCCTTTCCTACAACAGCACAAACATTTCCACATGTAAAATGAACTCAGACTTTCAACAAACCTTACTCAATGCCTCTTGCACCATGGCTTCGCTCTCATTGTCCAGTGCCGAGGTGGCCATGTCCAAAAGCAGGATTTTGGGATTTCGAACCAGGGCTCTAGCTATGGCTACTCTTTGTTTCTGGCCGCCACTCATCTGGCCTCCTCCTTCTCCAACAAGAGTGTCAAATTGCTAGGAAGAAAGTGATCCCAGTAACGAATAGGAAGAATTTGAAGACTCCTGACTAATCCATCATGTGGTCCTTTCTAGCTTCCTCCTCAAGCATGAATTTTCATAGGTCTAACTTTTACTGAAATACCCTTTCCTGAAAAGGGTCTCATCAATATTTGTGTTTAAGATAAAGAAATTGATTTAATCTCTTATTCCCAGGTTTACTGGCTGTATAAATGTTTCTGTTTAGCTCGACTTCAAATAAAATGTTTCCACCAAACTAAAAGTTGATTGAGATCCTGAAAATCCATTTTAGTGGATTAGAGCACTTATCAGATCTCACCTCTTTTCTCTAGCTAGACAACACAGAAAAACACAATGCTAACGCTGTCTTTATATTGTGAAATACCAAACCACCTTTATAATCATCACCATCGACAGCAAACAGTTGCCAAGTATCTTGCATGTCTAGCATTATGTTGGAACCTCACAACAGGTCAGACTCTTATCTTGCATATTATTAACCAATGTGAGTTGAGCATCCACCATGTATAAAGAAAGCACAGAGCTGAGCTTTACACATGTCATCTCATTTAGTCCTCACAGATGTCCCATGAGGTAGGTACTACTATTCCCCTCAATTGATAGATAAGGAAATGCTGAGGTGCAAGGGAGTAAGGTAACTTCTCCAAGTTTATAAAGCTGGCCAGTGGAGAGAAGCTGGGGCCTGTATGGAGGAAGTCTGATGCCCGAGTTTTATGCTCTTTAATCACTAGACTATACTACTAGTAAGTATACTCATGGCTGTAATCCTATTCATACAGGAAATTTAGAAGGTGGGCTAGAAATTGTTCTAGAGTGCAGACTCTGGAGCCAGACCACCTGAGTGTGAACCTGTTTCTCCTGCCTTGAGCAAGTTATTTGACCTCTCAGAGGGCTAAATGAATTAATAACGTGCTTAGAAGAATGCCTGGTTTGCAGTAAGCACTATACCAGTATATGTTTTAACGAATAACAATGCTTCTTTGACTTAGCTAACCATTAGCAGCAAGCAAAATTCATATAATAATATGGAATTGGTTTTGTTGTCATTGTTGCTGAAAATGAAGAAAAAGGAGGAATTTTGGAATGTGTTAGATACCGTGCTGAGGACACATATTAGCCACCTAAGTTCAAGAAAATTAAACAACAATGGGAGAATCAAAAGAGCATTGTGCAAGTTATTGCCACATAACAAATTTATCATCTGCTTTGACAAATGCTTAATAGATAGAATAAGGAAATTGTATCTATGTCAAAGGGAGCTTTTAAAAGAACATTCCCCAGCTTGGTAGACTGTTAGTAGATTAACAACATGGTTTCAAACAAAGGGGAAAACTCATGGTACTTTTCCAGCCTGACACAAAAAACATGACATTAAGAATTTAATGATTTAGGATTCAAATGAAAAGAAATACTTCTCCTAGGACTTTTTTCCCTTCTACCATTCATCCAGAGTTTCCCTCTGGAATGAGAGGCTAGGGGTACCTGTGGCAGCTCCATGATGAAGTTATAGGCATTGGCTTCCTTGGCAGCTCGGACTATATCTTCCATCGTCGCCCCCTCTCTGCCATAGCGAATATTCTCTGCAATGGTGGTGGAGAACAGAACAGGCTCTTGCTCCACAATTCCAATCTGAGCTCTAAGCCACTGAATGTTAAGAGAGCGAATGTCATGGCCATCCAAAGTCACCTAGAGAACATAAGCACAACATCACATCTCTCAGAATCCTTCAGGGTCTGGGTCGTAATACTATGTTGTACTTAACCCATGGGGAGAAAAAGTAGAGACCAACAAGATGGTAACGGAAACAATTCCTCTTATAACATGGTTGCTTATATAAGAATGACACTATGCTAGTATAATTGAAATCAAACATAGCTATAGGACAATTCATTGTAGAAACATAAATGATGTAAAGGTCACTTAATTTAACGTGATTGGCAAAGGGTTTTACTTCCTCAATAAAGAGTATAGTCACATGTGTGTGTCTCTCTCTCCCTTCCACTATCTCTAAAAAAAAAAAAAAAAAAAAAAAAAAATCAATGGAAAAATATCCTCAGGTGAGGATTAACAACAACAAAAAGAGTACAGTCAGTTATTCACCATACTTAGAATATTTTTACTATGTTTTTTTTTAAATATATTTTTTATTGATTTCTGAGAGGAAGGGAGAGGGAGAGAGAGATAGAAACATCAATGATGAGAGAATAATTGGTCAGCTAACTCCTGCACGCCCCCCTCTGGGGACCAAGCCCCTAACCTCAGCACGTGCCCTACTGGGACTTGAACTGTGACCTCCTGGTTCATAGGTCAATGGTCAACCACTGAGCCACTGTGGCCAGGAACTATGTTTTGACTTGTGACCTAAAATGGACTTCAAAAGATACAATGAAAATAAGCAATGATTCCTATCTTGTATGTATGTTTTATAGTAAAGCTTACTTTCTGGCTAGATTCACCAAAATAGTGCTTTGCTATTCAACAGCAATTGAAACTGTGAGTAGGATGAGAAAATTAAAATTACTATTAGCAAAAATATTAAAATGTTACATCAAGAAACCATGATTTTAATATATTTAGAGTATAGTTATGCTGGTATGAGGCCAAGAATATCCAATCAGAGAATGACATGTCTGTGACATAGGAAAATTCTGGTTTGCCATGTTAGTGTAATAGTACATGCACTATAGAGAATTCATTGCATTCAAGTATTTAATATTTACTCAAACGATTCTATCTTGATAAGAATGATTTAGAGAGTGAAAAGCCCTTGGCACTTAACAGACCTGGGTTCAAATTGGGGGCAACTCTCAATATCTCTGACTCTTCTTCCTCATTTGTAAAATATTTACCTTTGATAATCATTGTGAAAATAAGTAATCATTTTTATAAAGTATTTTCATTATAATATGTGATAAATAAATGGAAATTATTATATTTATTTTCTTACTTTCAGTTTATGTTTATAATCAAATAAACACAAGGAAAAAAGACTAAGCAGTTTGTGAATTTATATAATTTTTTTAAAACCTAACTTCTCAAAGCTGTAATAAATAACTGTTCTCTGTTAATTCTGGCCATGGAAGCTTTCCTATGCTTAGCATTTGAAGAGCTTCAGGAGAACTATAATAATGTTGTTATTATACAAAGAAATAAATGAAAACTTCAGTTCACTGAGGAGGCAGCCACTTGGAATGTACCCATCAGAGAATGGACTGGTCGTTCAGTGAACATGTCATGCAGGGAATTAGTGCCACCACGGCAGTCAAAATCATTAAGTCAACCCCGCATGTGTCAGGATGGCTTCAGTGTGTGCTAAGCCTTTGGGCTTGATTAAGTTATCACCATTTGCACTTTCCCATCCCCTGTAGTGAGAAGTTTCTGGAAGACACACACCATGCCTTTACTGGGGTCGTAGAATCGCTGGATGAGCTGCAGGGCTGTGCTCTTCCCAGCTCCGCTGGATCCTACCACAGCCGTCATTTCCCCTGGTTTGATGACCATGCTGAGGTTATTTAAAATCTGCAGAGAAAAGAAAAGAACAATGTTAGCAGCTAGGCTGCAAGTTAGGATGCTTTGTGAGGATATTGTGTTTGTTTAATTATACCCTGCATCCATGAGTAAGCAGCAAATTAGTAAACAGTGCCTAGGATGAAGTTTTAGCATTTAGCACATTACTTATTATTTAGCTGAAAGCTGTGGCCAACAAATAAAATGATGTGTGGTAACACTTGAAATTAAAGTAAATCAACCACGTCCACTTTTAAATGTTCCGGAATCTCATTTAAAACATCCTGACATACTAGGATCCTCAAGAAGACAGTCCCAATTAATTAAGGGAAGAAAGCCATTAAGTTAGAAAAATAATACAAATTTACTAATCACATGTTAATAAGCCAGCTTTCAAAGTTTAAGCTGTCATACACTTGTATTGTGTGTGAGCATATTATTTGAATGAATAACTGTATCTAACAGATGTTTGTGGTATATTTGCTAGATGCAAAACTCTGTTCAAAGTAGAGACTGAATGCTGGTAAGCCTAGAAAGGGAAGAAAAAAAAGCTAAGTCATAACCATGTGTTGGATATTTTCACTAATTCAGTGATGATTTTTGTACTTGTTATGTAGAGAGGTGGTTTTGGTTCCTCTATGTGTCAAAATCTGTGTGTCTTTCATTCCACACTATAGGGTCAGGCTTACAAATTTTTACTTACTGGACTGTAATCTTCCCCTAGGGCAGGCAGGCATTGAGTATGCTCCTTTTTTTTTTTTTTTTTAATATTACTATAGTCTCAGTACATCATGGCATCCAGCAAGGCTAAATACACCCTTGTGATATGAATGAAGAATATTTACAGGTCTAAGTAAGAATATTTTATTAAAACAAACTCCTGGTATTGGATATAGCAGATAAAACAAATGAAATAACTGTGTTTCAATTCAACTGGTATTTGTTGAACAGCTATTATGAGCTGGTTCTGAACAAATATTAAAAAGGAAGTATTGAGCCATCCCTTCAAAGATCATTATTGAATGAACACCACCTTGTGGTTTATATTTCCCAAGTACTTTTATATTTGTTATGACAGTTAATGTTTACATATATATTAATATGTAACATTAATAAAAAATTTACTTCATAAACATAATCATAATAGATGTACTTATACTTTATATATACATTCTAGAGGCCTGGTGCATGAAATTCATGCACTTGTGGGGGGGGGTGTCCCTCAGCCCAGCCTGCACCCTCTCCAATCTGGGACTCCTCGGTGGATGTCCAACTGCCAGTTTAGGCCCGGTCCTCAGGAGCGGGCCTAAACCAGCTGTCGGACATCCCTCTCACAATCCAGGACTGCTGGTTCCTAACCACTCACCTGCTTGCCTTATTGCCCCTAACTGCTTCTGCCTGCCAGCCTAATCGTCCCCTAACTGCTCCCCTGCTGGCCTGATTGTCCCCAACTTCCCTCCCCTGCTGGCCACCTTGTAACAATGTGAGGCAGCCATCTTGTGATGATGTGGGGGTGGCCATCTTGTGATGACATGGGAGTGGTCATCTTGTGGTGATGGGGGCAGCCATCTTGTGATGACGTCAAGTGGCCATCTTGTGCCATGAGGGTGTAAGGGTTAATTTGCATATTACCTCTTTATCATATAGGATAATGAAAGTGTATATGCATATGTGTGTGTGTTTATCTGTATTATAGATATGCATTATCAAAATTAATTTCATGAGATTTAGTACTATGGAGATAACAGAAATATTAAGAAAGAGTGGCTAGAGGTACTCTGTTAAAATTAGGAATAAGTCTCATTTCAAATTCAGGGGGAGTAGATCCTAATTTTCCTGTAGAGTAAATTGCCTTAAAGATACTTGTTCAGTAGGTACAGGAAAACCAAATTTTCTTCACCATGGGTGACTATGAGCATATCACAAGATTACCTTTGCACCAAGGACTGATATATTGGCCCTGATGAAATTACAGAGAGGAAGTAAAAACTGCAAAGACAGCAGCTTTCCTTTGCCACTTCATATCCTACCCCCTCTGAGTGTTCTACCTTCTGCACTCTCTAAGGAGGTGGTTTGACATAGTTGTACTTCTTAATTGTTCTGATTGCCTTGCATTTTATTGAACTCATGGTTACAATGACAGGGCCTGACACACTCATTTCAACAGAGAGTCATAAAGGTGACTTAACCAGAAAGTGCTGCCAGACTGTGTTCTTACCAAAGGGGTTTGCACAGTATTGTCATCATGAGGGAATGTGGTTTGGTGCCTGAGAAATAATACAGCACCCAAGGACACTTCCAGAGAAGCATGCTTCTGTTCCATGTTCCTGGAAACAGAATCATGCTTCAGAAAAACAAGCAATTTGTGGCTCTGGAAATGAATCATCAGGAATAAAATGCTGTTGTTCCTGGAGGAAAGATTGGCACTTACCTTCACCTCTGGTCTGGAAGGATAGTGGAAGGTCACATTGTGGAATTGAATTTCACCTTTAATTCGATCCAACTTGTAACCATCTTCTGACATGCAGTCAATAACAGGTTTCTGGAAGAGAATGTAAAAGGGATATAGCAAAAACATGTATTAGATGCATTTACTGTCCATCTCAGTTTGAATCTACTCATAAAAGAGAATAACAACGAGGTAAGACATTGCAGAGATATGCTAAAGATAAGTTTCTTCCACATTAAATAATTAATAAAAATAATTAGCATTTATGGAGATATTATATTATGATATATTAATGGTATTATTCTATGTTACTATATAATATATTAGTATATAATATGTTATATGTATTATGTTATATATTAATATACATATACATTTTATCTGTATTATATATGTTAACATCCTATCTAATAAAAGAGAAACATGCAAATTGACCATACCTCCGCTACACCCACCAGCCATGCCCACCAGCCAATCAGGAGCGAGTATGCAAATTAACCCAACCAAGCTGGAGGCAGCCACAGAGCTGGAGTGAGCAGGAGGCTTGGGTTGCCCCGGGCGACGGAGGAAGCCAAGCTTCCTGCCCACCCTGGCCGGCTCTGGCCTCTGCTCAAGGCTACAAAGTTTCAATTATGGAAGATAAATAAATCCCAGATACCTGCTTCCAGCTGGCCCTGGCCTCCACTCAAGGAGGTGCTGAAAAAATAAAAAAGCAAAAAAGGAGGGGCTGGGAGCTTGGGTCTCCAGGGGCTGTGGTCAGCCTGCAAACAGCCATCAGCCCCTCACCCAGGCTGGTCAGGCACCCCAGCAGGGACCCCCATCCTGAAGGGGGTGTGGCAAGCCTGAAAATGGCCCTTATCCCCTCACCCAAGCTGGCCAGGCACCCCAGCGGGGACCCCTACCCCGAAGGGGCTGTGGCCAGCCTGAAAACAGCCATCAGCCCCTCACGCAGGATGGCCAGGCACCCCAGCAGGGACTCCCACCCTGAAGGGGTATGGCCAGCCTGAAAATGGCCCTCAGCCCCTCACCCAGGCTGGCCAGTTACCCCAGCGGGACACCCACCCTGATCCAGGACACCCTTCAGGGCAAACCAGGCAGCCCCCACTCATGCACCAGGCCTCTATCTATACTAATAAAAGGGTAATATGCTAATTAGACTGTGAGACTTTCCAGGAGACCTTCCGGACGTTCTTCTGGACAAAGCCATGGTGGCGGGGCTGAGGTAGAGGTGGTTAGAGGCCAAGAGGGGAGGGCAGTTTTGGGTGATCAGGCTGGTGGGGGGCAGGGCCGTTGGAGGTAAGCAGACTAGAAGGGGGGCCAGTTGGGAGCAAGCAGGCCATCAGTGGGGGTCAGTTGGAGGTGATCAGGACAGTGGGGGGGGGGGCAGTTTGGAGTGAGCAGGCCAGCAGGGGGATAGTTGGGGGTGAGTAGGCCAGCAGGGGAGGCAGTTGGGGGCAAGCACACTGGTACAGGGGGCAGTTGGGGGTGATCAGGCTGGCAGGGGGGCATTTGGGGGCAAGCAGACTGGCAGGCAGAGTGGTTAGGGGCAATCAGGTAGGCAGGCAGGCAGGTGAGCAGTTAGGAGCCAGCAGTCCCAGATTGCAAGAGGGATGTCTGACTGCCAGTTTAGGCCCAATCCCTATAAACTGGCAATAGGACATCCTTCGAGGGTCCCAGATTGGAGAGGGTGCAGGCTGGGCTGAGGAACACTGCCCCCCCCCCGCCCCCCGTGCATGAATTTCATGCACCAGGCCACTAGAATAATATAATAATATATAATATAAATAACTAATATGTACTTAATTTTAATTTATATAAAATATTATGCCAATTAATAAAAATTATATATCACATTAGTTAATTTAATTATTATTTATTGACATGTTACTATGACATTATTATTTAACAACATACTAATATAATATATAGTATAGCACTGATCTATATATTAAGATTATTATGTATAATTATATTATTAAGCTACCATGGAAGACAATACACTAGGTGTTTTAGTGTGCTTTTTTTCATTTATGTAATTGTCACTGTAACCTAACAAGACATTTTTTCACTTGAGGAAGTTGAGAAATCTCAGAGGTTAAGTATCTTGCCTAAGGCCACACAACTAGTCAACCACTCTGGGGTCTAAGATTTGAGTAACTGAATGTCCTCAGGGGGTGTCTTCAAACACTATCAACTTTCAGTTGATTTGCTGAATTTCACCTCTGCCGTTGTTAGTAGTGAGCCTAATCTAGAACTTAACCATTCCAGTTCATCAGACAAGGGTCCTCTCCTGCTACCAGGACATGCCCAGGTCAGCTTCTTACTCTTCCACACAGTGAGAGAAATTCATTACCATATCTCTATTTGGGGCTATAGTGTAACTTTCTTATTGGGTCTCCAATAAAGATAATAAAATAATTTCTAAATGTCTTAATTTTTGACACATTTTAAGGGACTTTTTAGACTCATCATCTCATTCTTGAACAACCCAAGAATGAGAATTTGGATCATTCAACAGGCCTATGTGGTTTTCAATAATCTCTTTATACCCCAACACATAAAACCCCAAAGTATAAAACAGATGAAATGATGAGAAATTTTCTCAGAAAGGTTATATGCCTCATTAGTAGCTATGATTTAGGGAACCCACGAAGCACCTCCTAGCTATGATTTAGGGAACCCACGAAGCACCTCCTAGCTATGATTTAGGGAACCCACGAAGCACCTCCTAGCTATGATTTAGGGAACCCACGAAGCACCTCCTAGCTATGATTTAGGGAACCCACGAAGCACCTCCTAGCTATGATTTAGGGAACCCACGAAGCACCTCCTAGCTATGATTTAGGGAACCCACGAAGCACCTCCTAGCTATGATTTAGGGAACCCACGAAGCATTCTTGGACTTACTGGGCTTCTGACTCTTAGCCCAGGGCATTTTTTCACAGGGAAAGAACATGTTGCCATTTTCCCCTTCTGTTCTTGGATTTTGACTTTCTACCTTGACCTCCAATGATTTAATAGATTAACCAGAAAAATTCTAGCCACACTATTATTGTCCTTTTCAAGCTGGAACAGACTTTCCGTCACATTTACAAAATAATCCAATCGTGTGAACTTGGCTTTAAAGTTCTGCATGATCTGGACCCTTCCCACCCCTCTAGCCTCTGGCCCCTGCTCACTCAGTTTCATCACACTGGCCTTGTTTTAGCTTCTTGCATTCACCAAGCTATTTTCCAAACTGAAGACCTTTCTTCTATGAATACCCTCCCTGCTCTTACCTCCCATTCACCAACCCCAGTCTCCCTTTGCAGGGCCAACTCTCTTTCCTTTGGTTCTCAGCTCATATACTACCTCCTCAGAGATAATGCCATCATCATCACTTAATTTAAATACTCCTTCCCACCCCCAATTGCTATCACATTGACCTATTTAAATTCCTTCAATGTACTATTTAATATTATCTTCTCTTTAAATGTGCTTATTTTTAAAGTATATATATTTTTATTTATTTCAGAGAGGAAGGGAGATGTAGAAAGATAAGAACATCAATTATGAGAGAGAATCATTGATCAGCTGCCTCCTGCACACCCTACACTGGGGATCAAGCCTGCAATCCAGGAATGTGCCCTGACTGGGAATTAAACAGTGTTCTCCTGGTTCATAGGTCAATGCTCAACCACCTGAGCTATGCCAGCCCGATAAATGCGCTTACTTTTTTATTGCCTGTTTCCCAGTTATGATATGAAAGCAGGTGCCTTATTGGTTCTGTTTCACTCTTGCACTCCCAATTCAGAACAGGGTCAGGCTCATGACAGCACTTATTGAATATTGCTGAATTAAGGGCATTCTGATAGTTCCTGATAGTTTTTAACACTGAGGGTAAATTCCTTAGGAGTTCATTCGTCTTCCCACCCCCAACCTATGAATAGCCTTTACCTTTGGCCTTTACATACCTGGTCTATTGTCTCAAAAATGCTGGTGGCTGCTGCACGTCCAGTTGCAAAGGCTTCCAAACAAGAAGATGCATTGCCAAGATTTAAAGCTCCCACTATAACACTGAGGAAAATCTGAAGTGAGAAGAGATAAACATGGTGTTCATGTGTTTTGGGGCTATCCATGTGAATTCAGAGATTTCAATCAACACGAAGTGGGTTAGAATAGTGATATGATAATTTGATTCATTATATAAATAGCCTTATTAAGGTTTTCCTGGTTAAAGTGTCCCTGAAATAATAAAGACAATATGATTAGCATGATTATCCTAGAACTTGGTACACACAATATAGATCTGCTACTACTATTACTGCTCTATTACTCCTACTAGTATACTAGCTATTAGAATAACTACTACTACTACTACTGGTACTATACTACTACTAGCAATAATAGTAGTAGTAGTAGTAGTAGTAGTAGTAGTAGTAGTAGTAGTAATGTTATGTTTCTATGTGCTTTATCCTGTATTACTTCATTTAATCCTTAACAGAGGTGTGTGGAAGTTAACTAACTTCACATATGTCACAATATATATTAAGTGGTAGAGCAGTATCTAACCCCATTCATGACTGACATTCTATCTACCTCCCAGGTTCATCTGCTGCACGTGGAGTGGCCAGGTTCTTGTGCAGAGCTGGGGAAGCTGTCATTGATTCACCAACTCAACCATCTCATTAGGTTAGGTCCGTGGTTGGCAAACTGCGGCTCACGAGCCACATGCGATTCTTTGGCCCCTTGAGTGTGGCTCTTCCACAAAATACCACGGCCTGTGTGAGTCTATTTTGAAGAAGTGGCGTTAAAAGAAGTTTAAGTTTAAAAAATTTGGCTCTCAAAAGAAATTTCAATCGTACTGTTGATATTTGGCTCTGTTGACTAATGAGTTTGCCGACCACTGAGTTAGGTAAAGGCGACCTGATCACGAACCAATAGCACTCTGTTTTTATCAATTTATAAAGGAAGAGAAAATTCCTCACACTGGAGGAGCACAAGACTCCTTCTCTCCACACTTCCAACCAAAGATTGATTGCCCATCACTTAACTCAAATGGAGGATATCTCAATGGTCGCCATCTATAAGGGGCTACAGTTATTTGTTGAGCTAAATATTGACTTTTGCGTGAATGTAGTCTTTTTCAGGTAATCATTTTCAGATGATCCTGGCCTGCGGTGATTTCCATGAGCTGGATTCTGCCCAGAGTCCCTTTCTACTCTCTTCCTTATGGCTGGACCACGGGGCTTCTCAAAGGCTCCCAGCCATCTCCCTCCCTCTTCAGTCACTTCTCCATTCCACACATCAGGATTATGTGGGCCAGCCCCCTCTTGACTTCTCCCTGAATTCCTCACTCTATGCAAACATAATCTCTTCATCAGTCCTTCTTGTTCCTTTTCCTTAATTATGACAGGTAAGTCCTCCCAGATTACTTAATCTTTCAAGCCTCAATTATTTTTTATCTATAGCACAGAGATAATGAGAGTATGTACCTCATGCAATTGTTATGAGCATTAAATTAGATAATGCACGTAAAGGTGATTAATCCAGTTCAGCCATATAAATAATAGTAATGATGATGAAGAAAGAAGCATGATTTCACAGTTAGGAAGTGATAAGATGGACAAACAGAACAGTAATTGTGGTATAGTTTGGGTTAAGACCACCGTATTCCAAAGTCTTCCTATCTGAGCAAAGGAACCCATCCATGTGCATTAGCTCAGGAGTCAATAAACATTGTCTCGAAACAGCCAGATGGTAATAGTTTAGGCATTTCAGGCCACATGGGTTCAGCAATTACTCAACTCTGCTATCTAGTACAAAAACAGCCATAGACAATATTAAGCAAATGGCTGTGGCTGTGTTCCAATAGAACTTCATTTACAAAAACAGGCAGCAGGCTGGCCTTAGCTTGCAGGCCATAGTTTGCTAACCCCTGGTCTAGATTCTAGACTGACTCACTAGGGTACTAAACTGAGGTTTGTGCTTAAATCCTCACTCAGCTAGGCTTTGCAAGCATTACCTCAAATAAAGGTTTCTCTCAGGGTTCTTAGGAGAGCAGTGAGTGAGATAGGACCTGGACATGCAACTAATACCTCACAAAGCTGGCACACATCCCAATAGACCCTCATTGCTCACTCCAAATATTACTCTTTAGCCCTATGGACTAGTGTGGGGAGAGGGAGGGCTGGAAGGACCACTGGGAAACAATCTACCTGTGGGTGTGCTGTGCTGGAGAAAAGGGGATCTGTGACTACTTGGAAGACAGATCCAGAGTCAGGAACACAGTGGTTAACGGGTCAGGCCCCCAACACCTGAGTTCAAATCCGACTTTATACCACTGGGCACATATTTCTCAACCCCGTGGCTCTATTTCATTTTTAAGTGGTAGTATAATAACATCAATTACAGAATAAAATTATATTACCTATGATAATTTTATTAAATACCTCACTAAGTCCTTCACACCATGTATATAATTAATAATGGTATTTTCTATTACTGCCATTATTTTTTATTGTTGAATCCTGAAACTTAAGAGGTGCATGAAAGAGCAGCCTTCTTCACCATTCAGTTCCCTTACATTTTTTTCCCTCATAGATCACAGAGTATGATTTTTGTCTGAGTACAAGTGATACTAATTACAATCATTTATGTGAACTCCTTATCATTTATGCCCAATTACTATGGAGCCAATAATGATTTTGTGCATCACAAAATGCATTAGATTAACCTAATTGTTAATTAGTTTAGTGGATTAAAAAACTCAACTCATGCATACTCAGTCTTCATAGTTTGCTGCTTAAGCATGAGTGAAAGAGAAGAGGGGGTGGAGAGAGAAGAGGCATGGGAGAAGAAAGAGAGAGAGAAAAAACAATCAATGCTTATTCTGTTAAAGGATGTCTCCCTCCTTGCCAAATAAAAATTTCTTAAGGTGTAAGAGGAGGCTTGCAGGAAGAGGTTAGAAGTAAAAGGCAGATTTATAATTGATGACTAATATAGGGAATATAGCCAATAATATTTTCATGAATATATATGGTACCAGGTGGGCAATGGAAATATCGGGGGAGCACTTTGTAAAGTTAGTGACTGTCTGATCATTATGCTGTACACTTGAAACTAATACAAAATAATAATGAATGTATATTATAATTTAAAAATAAAATTGTTTAAAAACTTTACAAAATAAAAAAAGTATTGATGACTAAAATGTTAGAGAGATGTAGTATGCATGTCTGCATATAGTAGGTATTCAAGAAATATTAATTGGGAGAATGAATTATCTACAGAAGGTAAGAGTAGTCCACAAACTGGAAACTCAAAGGTGAGAACTGTTAAATTAATTAAATAAGGAGGTCGTTAGACTGAAGTGGTTTTATGTCTTAGTAGCTTACATAAGCAAACCAAAACCTAAGCCTGAAATTGCCTCAAGGTTAAGAAATCAAAATCTATGAGCAACCAATCACAAAGAGCCAATTAAATTTTTTCAAATAAGACAACTGCTTAAGCTATAACCAATCAAATAATGTCTTCGCGTTACTTCCACCTCTTCTCTATAAAAGCCTGTTCCCTTGCTTCTATCAGTGAAGCCCTTCTAACAACTTCTATTTTGGCACCACTTAATTAGTATTATTTTTGCTCAAATAAACTTCTAAAAGTTTTAATATGCCTCAGTTTTTCTTTTAACAGAACCATAAAATTGGATTCTTGTAAAGAGAGCTCCAAGGGTTTTTTTAAACTCACTCTTTCCAATTGGAATCATATATTATTTAATTTTCAATTTACCAATTTATTTTTTCTGTCCTCTCCTTGCAGGCATAGAATGAAAGGAAAGATGTCTTTTCTCAATGCTTGTACTTCTGCAGGATGAGCAGATAATAAGCAGGTGACCAATAAAATACATTTGCATTACCTGTTCAGCTGAAGATTTTACTGGCTTGGCATTTTAGTAACTCATTATGTTTTCACAAATATGTTCATTAGCACATATATTGTGCTACTATTAAGCTCAGTTATATGAGCTGTTAATTTTTAACTGAGAAATCACTGACATTCAAGTTTCATGCCATATTATCTTTTGGACTCAGTCAGGAAAATGGTTGTTTTGCAGCTATAAAATCTTTATTTAATTGAAAATCATTAAATTGGTGGTCTCATCAATTCAAATACTCAGCATCCCTTTACTATAAAATACATTCGTGTTGCTCGTTTCTGCAGATGGACTCCACCAAATCATTGACACTGTCCTCCCTCAGACAGTAAAGGAATAAATGAAATGCCTTAACTGTGGGCTTTTCTGAGATGCCAACAGGAAATGTTACACGTGGGTCATCAAGAACCAAGTACCTGGACAAGGGCTCCTGCTGTATATTCTCCATCATCCAGGACGAGTTTGGAGCCGTACCAGAAGGCCAGTGCATAACACAGGAAGATGAGACACCACATGAATCCAGTAAAAAATCCCATCACTATCCCTTTTCTAATCCCCCAACGCTGGGCAAACACAAGGTTTTTCTCATACCTGTGAAGAGAAAACATTTGGGTCTATTTCATCAGCAGCAGTAGCAGCTCAAGTTGGAATATTTAATTGAGGAAAGCCAATGATGTAAAGGCATCTAAACACAGAACAGCTTTAGGGAAAGAAAACAATAACTTCTGTGTAGTTATTTAATGTTTGTCTCAACCTGGCAATGAAATGAGTTGAAAGGATGATGACTAACAAAATCTCATAGTTGATTACTTCAGGGATGAGTACAGTGGGGTAAGCTTTGCGCCCAAGAGAAAATAATTGTTCAGCACACATGTCTAAACATGATGGATCCAGTACTGTTTGTGCTTATATTGCTTCATTAAGTCATGTGACATGCTTTCTATCAGTTTTCTTCCAGGTTTGAAAATAGTGTTCGCACCAAACTCATCTGCATGTGTTATCTGCCCTGTGACCAAGAATGCTATGTTGTAACATGATGGGTCAGATTCACAGCCATGGTACATGGATAACTATGTGGAAATTCAGTCCAAACATTAAGCTTCAGTATTTCTATCATTTAGCCATTAATAATGGGCATTGTCTTAAAGCATAGTCATTCTGCCTTCCTACATCTCAAAAAGTAAATTTGTGGAGAATTTTAACATTTCATAGGACAAAACTGAAGGTCTAGCCTATGTTTGTTAATTTTTAAAACATTCACACTGCTTGTTTTATTAACAATAGAAGAAGATATCTTTCATAGTGGAGGAAATATGCTACTGACATTTTTTAATGAGAAATAAGAAAACTTCACTCCACAAACCAAAAGAAGCAAATGAAAAATAAAAGAGGAAAAGAGATAATTAGAGACTATAAATCCTATTCTCTTTTTTATTTGGTGAATTTGCTAGCAATTGAGAATGTATAGTTGAGTAGCTAAATAAAACACATTGAATAAAAAAGTGTTCAATAAAAATGTGTGAAATTGCACTTTAGATCATGTAGGCCTTTCCTTGATGGCATAAACGGTTACAGCTGGGTATGCAGTATAGTATGTGTGCATACACCCCACCAGAGTTAGAAATAAATATCTAACCCAAGATGGCTTTTTAAAAATTACCAACTCTAACATCTTCCAAAACACATAGCTAAGGGTTTGGGAGTCCTTGTAGTGCTCTGATCACTCTCATTACTCTGCCAAGCTACCTCTGAACAAAAGCTCCTTCTGGGTACCATAGACCAAGGTGAATATGCCGCTTTACACAAAAAAAATGGGGAAGCTTCAGGGTAGTATACGGATCAAGGAAATTCAGGAAAGTGGCAGACATTTCAATTAACCAACCTTTCAACCTCTTTTTTCTCACCACCAAAAGCAGCCACTGTTCGAATGGATGAAATGACTTCATCAGCCACTGACCCTGCTTTCGCATAGGCCTTCAATTCACGGTCAGTAAACGTGGACACACTCTAAAATCCAAAAGAAGAAAATAATATCTGAAGACCAGGTAATTAAGTAAGTCAGTTTGTCACTCAGTGATTCATTTAGTTGAGTAAACAGGTGTCATGGTTTAACACAAGACCACATTCTCGCCAAGGAAGGATTTGGTCTAAATTTGATGCATGCTAAGCCTCGTGCACCAGTGTTTGGTTGTTGACATATCAAAATGACTGCATTAAAAGTCAGCCTTGAAACCATCAACAAAACAATAAGAAAGCCCACCTCATGGGAGAGTATATTTGTCAATGCTATTTCAGATAAGGGTTTAATCTCCAAAATTTACAGAGAACTCATACAACTTAACAAAAGGAAGATAAACAATCCAATCAAAAAATGGTCAAAGGACCCAAATAAAAACTTTTCAAAAGAGGACATACAGAAGGCTAAGAAACATATGAAAACATGCTCAAAGTCACTAATCATCGGAGAGATGCAAATCAAAACGACAATGAGGTACCATCTCACACCTGTCAGTATGGCTATCATCAACAAACAACAAACAACAAGTGTTGGCGAGGATGCGGAGAAAAAAGGAACCCTCGTGCACTGCTGGTGGGAATGCAGACTGGTGCAGCCACTGTGGAGAACAGTATGAATTTTCCTCAAAAAGTTAAAAATGGAACTCCCATTTGACCCAGTAATACCACTTCTAGGACTATATCCCAAAAAACCAGAAACACCAGTCAGAAAGGATATATGCACCCCTATGTTCATAGCAGCACAATTTACAATAGCTAAGATTTGGGAACAACCTAAGTGCCCATCAGCAGATGAATGGATAAAAAAATTATGGTACATCTACACAATGGAATACTACATTGCTATAAAAAAGAAGGAAATTTTACCATTTGCAACAGCATGGATGGAACTGGAGAGCATTATTCTAAGCGAAATAAGCCAGTCAGAGAAAGATAAATATCACATGATTTCACTCATATGTGGGATATAATGATCAACATAAACTGATGAACAAAGAGACAAGAGGCAGGGGAGGGGGCGTTAGAGATCAACCAAAGGACTTGTATGAATGCATATTAGCATAACCAATGGACACAGACACTGAGGCAGTGAGGGCTTGCGAGTGTCTGGTGGGGGGAGGTCAATCGGGGGAAAAAGAGACATATGTAATACTTTAAACGATAAAAAATAATAAATAAATAAATAAACAATACTGCTTAAACTAAAAAAGTCAGCCTCAAAACCCCTCTCACAGAGTAAGTCCCAAATAGGGCATTCTGTGAGACCACAGTGTTTCATCATTCCAGTAAAGAAGTTTTCAAGTCAAAACACAGCGGGGGTGGATGGGTAGGCGGTTGTGCTGGTGGATGGGTGGGTGGGAAGATACCAACCAAAGAACTTGCATGCACATATGCATAACCCATGCATACAGATGATAGGGTGTTGAAGGGGTGGGGGTGGGCTAGAAGTGGTCAATGGGGAGAAAAGAGGAACATATGTAATAATTTCAACAATAAAGTTTTAAAAAATAAAATACAGCCATTATTAATTATTTTTAAAAAGTCACATTTCATTGTTACTGGCCAAAGACCATTGCACAATTCACAGACAAACATCAGAGGCAAAGGCCAGAGGTCAGTGCAGGCATCATGTTGTTAAAATATAGAATGACAGAGAGGCACTGAACCTGCAAAGGCATAATGAGGCAGAGGTAATTCCACAGGAGAAAGCTTCAGATAAATACTACACTATTTATCTACCAACTACCTTTGCTTTTCACAAAAAGAAATAAAAAGACATTGTACTTAATATTAAACAAGTTACTTTTTCTAAAATTGGACTTAGATCGAATCCTAGTTAGAATTAACTACCAACAAAATTCCTGGCACAGATGAAGAAACAAGGAGGGGGAAAAGCAAATATTGTGGAAAATTATCTCATTCAGCAAACCTAAAAAACATATAGCACCCACACTAAGGATTTCTCTTCCAAGTTTTTCTAAACTTTTAGCAGCTAAACTCTTATCAAACAAACTCGTAAGCACAATTCTCAGATATAAAATAAGTAAAAGTAGTATTTTATTGCAATATATTTACCTCACAAGTCCACATTTTATAAAACTTTTGTGAATTGAAAAGGCAACAATAAGAAAAACGGATTTTACCACAATCCGTTTCTAATTTATTTCACAAATATGTACTAGCAGCGTGGTAATAAGATAATTAAGTAGTTACAAATGTTATCAATTTTTGTTGTAATGACACATTAATAATCTCACTGAAACTGATATGGGAGCTTTAAAAAATGTAGATTGGGGAATATCTAACAATTGCTCATGTTTCTCATCATAAGTATAAAAGTCAAAGGCAAACAAAACCCATAATATCTTCCACCATGTCATATATTGCCCCTCCACCTTTTCTTGCCTTGTTTTAAATTGAGCCCAGGGAAGATGCCTGTATCATTTTCCACAAACAGGCACAGACTTGAAATCAAGAAGAAACCAGCGCAGAGCCATCACGTTGCAAATCACTTGAAGTTGAAATGTGGGCACTGAGACAAGGGAAGCAGTGCTCTCAGCCTGTGTAAAGCCAAGGAAGCCAGGCCACGTTGTTGGTCTCTTAAAATGTGTCATGTGATCTGATAGAGTGATTACATGTATTTGGCAGGAAAAAATTTTAATCAAATGTTTGCAGAATCCCCACAGACCCTCCACAGAAACTGAGGCACCTTAGGAGTGCAGCTGGAGAGCATTTGGTAGAAAAGACTTACACAAAGCTTGCATGATATGGTGGATTGGGCACAAATAAAAGCTAATATCTATTTAGTAATTAATTCTGTGTCAGGTGCTATGCTAAGTGCATAACATGGATTATGTCTTGAGTCATCATGATGACTTTGGGAGGTATTATCCTTGTTTTTAAGATGAGAAGACTAAAGTTTTGATGAGTTAAACATAACTTTGCTAAGCCAGGTTGGGACCTAGTTAAGTGCAGCGAGCTCTTTGCTGTTGTCCCTCTGTATTACCTGGCTTTATTGAATAATAGAGCAAATGGACTGTAGAGAATATTTTTCTAAAAAATATCATCTGGAGATTGGTACATGTTGCTCAATAATGTCAACTTTTCACTTGAATTCTACTCTCATTTACAGCAAATTATTAGTGTTGCCTGGTCCCAGGACCTGTTATCTAATGTGGTTGCTCTAATAGTAAGCTATAATAATTTCTCAATCCTTGGGAGTGTGTTTTAACTGGGATGACCCAAAATTTCTACTCCTACACTTTTACTTGGCCTATGCACCTGGGCAATGGAGACTGCTCTTGGGAAACTGTTTGGAATGGACCAAGTAATCTCTCTGAAACTGATCAGATGGAATGGAGAGAGAACACAATTGTGATTGCAGAAATTTCTTTTAGGTGTTTGTTACTAATATGGGTATATTTGTTGGGCCTTTTTGAGGGAGCATCTGAGGTTTGGAGAGCAGGGAAGCAATAGGCATTAGAGAGTGTGTGGAACTTTAGAGTTTGAATTCTATCCTATCACTCACTATCTGTGTAGTCCCTTTACCCCTCTGAGTCTCCATTTCTTACATGTAAAATGGCATCAATACTTCATAAGATTGTCATAAAGGTTAGAGATCATGCATATAAAGTTCCTCATAGTGCCTAGCACAATAGTAACTGCTCAATAAGTATAGTTGTTATTGTTATTAATACAGTAATATTCATGTTATTAAAATATCATTAATCCCTAATCTATGGAATGTTATTTGATACTGAGGAATAACCAGTCAAAATAGTGATAAAGATGTTGACTAGCCATACTCAGGAGAAGGAACTCGAACTTATATTTTCAGCTGTTCCTCAGAGCCAATATCTCTCCATGGAAAGCAATGAGAAGACACCCTTACCAGACCAATGACAGCTGCTCCCATTCCAATAAGAGGGCTGACGGAAATGATGACCAAGGTCAGTTTCCAACCCTGGTAAAATCCCAACAGGAACCCACAGATGCTCGTGGTCATGCGCTGAATGAAAATGGCCATTTGGTCAGCAATGGCATCATTGATTTTATTAATATCACTAGAAATAAGAGAGGCTTTGATCACTATAATGGAATTGGTCAACCGAAATGTCTTACTGAGAGATCTCAGTCTTTCCCTTCTAAACACTCCTATCTCTGTACCCCATCGCCCTTGTGAAACATAACTCTCATATCTGGAAAACTTGCTGTAGCTTGGGAGGTCACCAAGCTCTACTCTCACAGCCAAGAAAGTTTGTCCTTAATGCAGTGTTCCCAACTGGTGTCCATTAAACATTGGCAAAGGCTTTTGGAAACCATCTTGTTTTTCTCTTTTTTATAATTAATACTAGAGGCCCAGTTCACGAAATTCATGCACGAGTGTGTGTGTGTGGGGGGGGGGCGGGGGGTCCCCTCAGCCCAACCTGCACCCTCTCACAATCCGGGATCCCTCGGGGGATATCCTACTGCCAGTTTAGGCCTGCAGGATCGGGCCTAAACTGGCAGTCAGACATCCCTCTCACAACCCGGGACCACTGGCTCCTAACCACTCGCCTGCCTGCCTGCCTGCCTGATGGCCCTTAACTGCTTGCCTGCCTGCCTCATTGCCCCTAACTGCCTCTGCTTTGGCCCCTGCCACCACAGCTTCATCCGGAAAACGTCTGGAATCATGTCCGGAAGGTTGTTCGGCTGTCTGATCTAATTAGCATATTACACTTTTATTATTATAGATATCCTTGATCTGTCCTGAAGAGCCATTCTTCCCTTCTTTAAGTCCTTTTAGGTTCTGCTCACATACCAACTAATTCATAAAAAGTTATGCAATTCCCCAGGAAGAAGTAATATTTTCTTCCCTATATTTCCTTAGCAATGTAACTAATCTGTATATATGTATGTGTGTGTGTATGTAATTATTGCATTCTGCTTATAGGCAGTATAGAATCGTGGTTAAGAGGTCAGACTCTAGAGCCAGACCCTGAATTTAGACACAAGCTGTTCTTGAGCAAGTTACTTAACCTTTCTGTGCCTCAGTTTCCTCATCTGTAAAATGGAGGGAATGACAGATCCTACCTCAAAGGGTAGTAATGAGGATTAGCTAATATATGTAAAGCATGTAAAACAGTACCTAGGATATAGTAAGCAGTCAATATGTGTATGTTCTGATTATTTATGTGCTTGTACCTTTTATCATCCTACTAGGCTGCAAGTTCCTTGAGATGAGGAGGTCTGTGGTTTATCTTTACACTTTGCATAGAGTAAATGTTCCAGAATATTGGTTGAATATAGTTACATTAAACTAACATTCCCCTAATCTTTTGTCCAGATGGAGCAAATAAGCGTTTAGGACTTGATAGCAAAAAATGACCTGAGACATTATGCAGAGATCGGACAATTGTATTCTAACAAGGCTATGTATCTGTCCAAGGTCTCAGTAAGAGGCAGAATGAGTGCTGGAATCTAAGCGTCCCAATATTCAGTCTACTTTATTTTCACTACACTGCACACTATCTTTAATGGGACTTCAAAGTTTCATTCCACTGAACTGGTTCTAATTCCTCAGGGTTCAATTGGTTCTAATTCCTCAGGGCTCATTCAGAATCACTGAGAGGGCTATTAATGACCCAAACTAGTATTCAGGTGTAAACTGGATCTACAGACAGTTTTTTAACTTGACTCTTTCTCAAACTATTATGGATTTTTAATTTTTGTTTTTATGTGCATAAAAATTACATCAACAGTCAAAGCAAGGTAATTTGTTCTTAGTTATATTGTTAGATATCTTATAGATACCTAGATTGTGACATCCCTCAATTTCTCCTTTTGAGGCCAAATAACCTACTTCTTCTAACTCTCTTCTGTAATGTCATTTCTAGTAGTTTAATCAAAGGCCTACAAACCAAATTATAGTATCCTGGCTTTCAATTTATAATGACCATATTTGATAAAACATTACCCATGAAAAAGCCATACCGATAAAAGCCCAACTTAAGAGATAAAACATATAAAAAATAACTGAGAATGATAAAATAAACTAACAAAGTGGAGACAGACTCACAGATACCGAGAACAGACTGACAGCTGTCAGGGGTGGGGACTGGGTAAGATGGGGGAAAGGATTAAGCAAAGGAAAAAAAAAAGATTCTTGGACACAGACAACAGTATAGCGATTGCCAGAGGAAGGAGGGTGCTGGGGGGAGGTAGAAAAGGGTAAAGCGGGGATAAATGGTAATGGAAGGATACTCATCTTGGGTGGTAAACACACAATACAATATACAGATGATATATTGTAGAATTGTATACCTGAAACCTATATAATTTTATTATCCAATGCCACCCCAATTAAAAAATAACTGAGAATGTTTCCAATTGTTATTTAATTTAGAAATAAGAGTTCATTATAAAAAAAATCATACATACATACATACATAAAATGTCCTACCAGCCACTTACTCAGAAAATCTTGTATTCAGCTCTCCCACTGAATTGCAGTCGAACCATCCTATTTCCATTCTCATTATTTTTCTAAAGTAAAGTTTTCTCATTTTCTGTATTTGACGAGCTGAGGCAATTACCCAAGAGCATATCTGGAAATGGAGCAAGGCATGTTTAACATTGCAATTAACATTATTAATTCCTCCTCTTTTCAGAAGAAAATACTTCCAATGTAACAATTGAGAAAAGGAGGGAAGTAATTCACAAAATGCCTCTTTTGGGGATCTCAGGTGTAAGTGCTGGCATCTGCTCCTGTTACAGGGAAGCCAGAAGTCCTGAGTTGGAATCCAGCTTTGCCACTTTCAGACTTAACTTTACTGAGCTTCACTTTCCTCGTGTGTAACATAAGGCTCAAAGCACCAAAAATAATTATTGCTTTTAACTCACTCGTCTTGCACGCCACTTCTGAGTGAATTTTTCCCCTGAGAGGCCTGCCAACAAGCATTTATGCATAGTTTTCCAGCTTTTAAACAACAATTTTCAGAGAAAGCAAGACAACAATTATGACATAAGCTAATTGTTTCCCCCAACCAAGCGAAGTAAGCCTATTATTAAAACTCCCAGTGCCAAATAGGAAAAACTGATGCATTTCTCTCTTCAACTAGCATCCTAGAATTATTGATTGAATGGGGGGGAGGGGGGTTATTATTTTTTTCTACAGGAGGTGGCAAAAGATGAAATACTTTTTTCCTTAATAAGGGTTAAGGGACTCTAGGTCTTTCCATAGCTTAAATCTAGAATGTGCTCTACATTTAGTTTATAGAATTTGGGTTGAAATGCAGTTGGGTGAGACTTTAGCATGAAAGAGAAACAGAGAGTGAAGTTTGCTTTCCTCCAACTCCCCATGTCTGGCTTTCTCCAGACCACTCACTCGCCCTCTACAAACTCACCTGCAGTGTCTATTTCTGAGTTTAGAAGAGAGTGTGAAGTAGGGAGGGGAGGGAAGGACAGGACATTGAAATTAAAGGTCTATCTCTGTCTCTCTAGTCAACTGCTTGTATCCTCTCCAACTGAGAGGAAGAAACTGTCTCATTCTCTCATGGCTCCTCTCGCCCCAGAAAGACAAACACACCGCTGTAGTCCTTAGGGTTTCTGAGTAACTTAAAAGTTAAAGAGTACACTTTGCATTTCACTGTAATGCCTTTGAACCCAGATGCTGATCAAGAAGTAAAATGGCTAAAGTGGCTCAGTGGTTGAGCATTGACCCAGGAACCAAAGGCCACTGGTTTGATTCCCCCATCAGGGCGCATGCCTGGGTTGTGGACGCCCCAGTGGGAAGCGTGCAGGAGGTAATTGATCAATATTTCTTTCTCTCTCCCTCTCCTTTCCTCTGTCTCTAAAAAATAACTGAAAACATCGTTTTAAATGAGAAAAAGCCCATGATGGTTAAAAAAGAAGTAAAATACAGGCACTACTAACTTGAATATATCCTGTGATAAGAACTGCGACAGCGGTTCCAGCATAGTAACTGGCAAATTTGACCATTTCACTTTCAATGTCCATCAACCTTCAAAAGAGAGAGAAAATGTTAAGACTCTCAAGGAGGATCAAGCTACCAAAGATTACATTTGTGGGTACAGAGAAATTTAAAATACATTTATGATACGTTTCTATTAAATATGGATAAGGCTTTTTATCTATATAGAATTAGGAACAATTCACAAAAAATCCCTAAATAGATCTCAAGGTACCAATCACAGCCGAGATGCCTACCCCCTTCATTTTTGGAGGCCGCGATGCTAGGGTTGTTGGAAGCCCGGGGGCCCTCGATGGCAGCCCAGTGCTCTGTCCACTGAGGCTCCATCACTCAGGCTCTATGTGCAGTGACAGAGCAGTCACAGCTACAGGGAGATGTGTGCTGTAAATCAGGAGGCTTACTATTCCTCCTTCAGGAATGCAAGCCGCTTTGCAAGTCTTCCATCTCAGAGTGACACTGTGAGGAATGTCATCTTCCCACAGAGGCAGAAAAACGCAGTATTAGCAGAGCCTTTCTGCTGATACAGCCCAGGAAGCTTCACTCTCCAGGGCGCTTTCTAAGGTTGAAGCTAAAGAATTTATGGGGAACAGCAAGAAAGTGCCACAGCATTTCCCAGCACAGCTATCATGCTGTGGCATAGGGCTTGGGATTGGCAGGGGCAGGGAGGGAAGGAAATCACTTTTAGGAAATAAGGAACTTTATAATTAGAAAATTAACATGTTGGTTGATGACTGTCCTGATCCCCAGGGACAAGTTAAATGATATGGAGTCCATTTCTTTAGAAAATCAGAAAACAGCGTCTTCGGCATAGATGCTCTTACCCCACAAGCTTCCTGCTTTCTATCAGGACTTCCTTTTGTGACCAGGCTGGAAGTGTTCTCTCCTCTACTGACCTCAAAGCAGGTATCAAAGTACAATTCATGTAATTAAGAACAGACTGTTATCTGTGACAGATTTTATTCCCACCTTGCACTATTATTCAATACTTTTATTGAATACATTTACAACAAATACACACACACACACACACACACACTGAGTGGCCAGATTATTATAATCTCTGAATGCATAATAATCTGGCCACTCAGTGTATATTCTATATAATTAAAGGCTAATATGCAAATTGTCCCCTCGACCAGGAGTCAGACCAGCAGGCAGGCCAGCCAACCGCCCATGTCCCCTCCCCCTGGCCAGGCTGGCCGGACCCCCACCCATGCACAAATTCATGCACACACACACACACACTGAGTGGCCAGATTATTATGTATTCAGAGATCATAATAATCTGGCCACTCAGTATATATATTCGATGTAAATACACATATATTTGTTTTCCATGCTAGTACATTGCAAGCTACTTGAGGCCAAGGACTGGGTTTAAGCTGCTTGCTCACACTGCCTGAAGCCTGGTACAATATATTCCACATAGTAGGAAGTTAATAAATGTTTCAGGATTTTGCTTTGACTTTGAAAATACTAGTGAAAGGGAAATAACTGCCTTGGTCAACCCCTCTGACAATCTCTAAACCAGCTAATAAGTCTGTGTTCACCCCATTCCAAGGTTTTCATAATGATTTAAGGGAACCCTGAGAATAAACAAGACCTAGAATATCATAAATATATATATAAGGATCCACAGTCAGAGGCTTTTACAAATGCTAATGATAGAGTGTATAATGAGTAAAGCCTTCTAAAGTATAAATGAGTCCATGCTCTGAGTTCTCTTTTTGTGAAATGAAATTTGGGTGTCCAAAACCAGAAACCTATGAGCATTTGTAAGAAAGTTTTACTTAGTCTTCTTGTGGTACATTCATTCTATGGACACTCTAAGCAGAAGTGATTTAGTGCCTGTCATGAAAAATGCAGCTGCCAGTTATAAACAAACATACAGGGATTTAGAGAACTGAGCACCCAGCCAGCCCTGGGATTTACTGGAGCAGAAGGTCAGGAGAATTATGTCATCACTGAGTTACGTGGATAAGGGCATGTGCAGTTTATGATTCTTTTCACTCCCGTTGCACCTCAGAGATAGATGATTAACTTGTTTCTATTTTATTCTTAGGAAGAAAAAGTTATCAGTTTTAGAGACTACTTGAGAATATTTCCGGAACAACAAGAAAAACCTCTTGGGAAAACTGACAGGAAGGAAAAAAGAGGCTGGCTTAGCTCCTTTGACTGCACATCAAACGCTTCATCATGTGCCTGGTGGAAAGCTCTTTTGATTATAAAATCCTGGAAAGGATTCTATAAATTGTGCAGATGATTCTGACCCCAGAATGGCACCTTTTTAAAAAAAAAAAAAAAAGCAAAGTTAACTTCCATCTACTTAAATAAATTAAATTTCCCCTGACTCGTTCATTGAAGAGAGGAGAGGGGAGTGAGGACAATTAGAGGGAAAGGGAAGAGATATTTTACTAATTATTAATATATGAGGATTCTTACCTTGCTTTTTATAAAAAATAAATGCATCAGAAGACTGAATCACTCAATTTACACCTCACAGTTTCATATTTACTAGAGTCATAGGTTTTTCACTTAAAATACCTAGGAGGTCATTATGACAAGGTGCATTGCTTAGCGAGGAATTTTTTTTTCAATGGTTCTCATGCCCTGTAGACATAGGTGCACTGGCACAGTAGAGTGAACATCCATGTCAGCCCTAAACTGAGCATCACGATCCGGCAGAAATGTGTTCATGTCCTAGCTTCACAGTGTTGAGGCTCTTAACACAAGGGATATGTTGCTAGAATGCCCATACAGGAGGGTAGCATACTGCCAAAAAGCTAGGTCTTACTTCCAGAGAACCCACAACCATTTTTTTTTCACCCAGGAATCTACCTTTTGTTTATTTTTAATCAAACTTTTTTATTTTGAGGTAAGTATAGATTAGGATGCAATTGTGAGAAATATTACAGAGAGATTATGCATGCCCTTTTCCCAGTTTTCCCCCAGTGGCACATCTTGGGAAGCTATAGCATAGTATCACAATCAGGATGTTGAAATTGAGTAATTAAGATCAGGGCAGTCTCATTGCCACAAGGATTTATCATGCTGCCCTTTTATATGCACCCATGCTTTTATGTGGCCACTCGTCCCTTAACCACTGGCTACCACTAATCTGTTCTCTGTTGTTATAGTTTCATCATTTGAAGAATGTTCAGTGGAATTACACAGAATGTAACCCTTTAGGAATGGGTTTTATTTCAATCAGCATAATTCTTTCAAGTTTCATAAACAGCCCATTCCTTTTTATTGTTAAGCAGTATTCCACAGTATAGATGAATCACAGTTAACCGCTCACCTATTGAAGGATGTCTGGGTTGTTTCCACTTTTTGTCTATTACAAGTAATGCTCTGTTTCTTACATTTAAGTTCATTTCTCTGGGACAAATCCCCAAGAGTAGAATTGCTGGGTCATATAATAGTTGCATACCTAGCTTTTTAAAAATTGCCAAACTGTTTTCTAGAGTGGCTGCCCCATTTTACATTCCCACCAAGGTATAAGTGATCCATTTCCTCCACATCCTCACCAGCCATTGGTGTTATCACTATTTTTTTTATTTTAGTCATTCTGATAGATAAATACTGATCTCATTTTGATTTTAATTTGCATTCCCTAACCACTAATGTGAGCATCTTTTCATGGGCTCATTTGCCATCTTTATACCCTTAATGAAATGTCTGTTCATGTCTTTCCCCATTTTCTGAATTTTTTCTAACTATTGAGTTTTGAAAGTTGTTTAGTTATTTTAGATCCTAGTCTTTTGTTAGATATATGATTTGCAAATATCTCTCCTGGTCTGTAGTTTGTCTTTTCATCCTCTTAACAAGGTCTTTGTAAAAATTTTTATTTATTAATTTTGAGAGAGACAGAGAAGCATCCATTTGTTGTTCTACCTATTTTTACACTCATTGGTTGATTTTCATATGTGGCCTGACCAGGGATTGAACCCAGAGCCTTGTCATACTGAACAGTGCTCTAACCAACTAAGCTACCTAGCCAGGGCAGTTAACATGGTCTTTTGCAGAGCAAAGTTTTTAATTTTGATGAAGTCCAATTTATCAAATTTTCTCGTTATGGATTATTTTTGGTGTCAAGCCTAAGCACTCTTTCTCTAGCCATAGAAAATGGTCCCCTATATAGTTTTCTAAAAATATACAGTTTATTTTTTACATTTAAGGTCATAATCCATTTTGAGCTAATTTCTGAATATGTTTGGGATGTCCCATTACTTCCCCACCATTTAATAAAAACTTTATTTTTCCTTCATTGAACTGATTTTCCACCTTTGTCAACAAACAGTTGGCCATATTTGTGTGGGTCTGCATCCTCTATCCTGTTCCTCTGTCAATATCATACTGCCCTGATTGCTATGGCTATATGATATGAGTTAAAATTGGGTATATTGTTTCCTCACACTTCATTCTTCTTTTTGAAAATTGTTTTAGATCTTCTAGTTCTTTTGCCTTTTCATGTACATTTTAGAGTGATCTTGTTTATATCTACAAAAAATCTTGCTGAGATTTTGATAGAAATTGTATTACACATGTACATCAATTTGGGAGAACTGACATTGTTACTGTACTGAATCTTCCAATTGATCAACATAGTATGTGTCTCCATTTATTTTGGTCTTCTTTGAATTCTTTTATCAGCATTTTGCAGTTCTCAGCATAGAAATCCTGTACATGTTTTGCTAGGTTTGCAAGTAAGTAAAAGTTTTTAAGTAGTTGTAAGTATTATATTTTGAATTTTGGTACCCACATTTTAGTTGCTAATATATAGAAATACTTTTGAATTTTGTATTTTAACTCGTATTCTAAGACCTTGTTGAACTCATTTATTGGTTCTAGATTTTTGTAGGTTCTTTGGGTTTTCTGTGTTGAAATCATGTCATCTGCTAATAAAGATATCTGTAATTTCTTCCTTTATATCTTCAAATATTTAATTGTAGTAAAAAAACATAAAATTTTCTACCTTAACCATTGTTGAATGTACAATAATTATTATATCAATATTTTTTTACCTCTTTCCTTCCTTATTGCACAAGCTAGAACTATGTTAAATAATAGAAGTGAGAGCATATATTCTTACCTTATTTCCAGTCTTAGGGGAAGGTACACAATCTTTCAATAATAAGTATAATGTTAACTGTTGGATTTTTTGTAGATGCTATTTTTTAAAGGGAGGGTTTACTTTTTGTTCTTTTCATCATGAATAGATGTTGAAATTTTCAAATGCTTTTTCTCATCTATGGAGATGATCATGTGGTTATATTTATTGGCCTGTTAACATGGTAGATAACATTGATTGTTTTTTCAAATATTGAACCAGCTTTGTATCTCTAGAATATAACCCACTTGCTTATGGTGTATAATTCTTTTTGTATATTGCCGAATTCTATCTGCTAATATTTTGTTAAGATTTGGCATCTATATTCATGAGAATATAGTAATATATAGTTGGGTTTTTTTGTAATATGTTTGCCTGGTTTAGGTATCAGGATGTATATATATCCTATATAATAAAAGGCTAATATGCAAATAGACCGAATGGCAGAATAACTGGAACAACCGAAAAACCGAATAACCGGTCGCTATTATGTGTGCTGACCACCAGGGGACGTGTGCGGAACATGGCGTGTGTCAGCTGCGGCAGCATGGTAGAGCAGGTGTGAGGGGCCACCAGACCAAGGCAGGGTGCTTGTCACTGTCATCAGGGCAAGCCTCTGGTGGTTACTAAAAATTCTTTGCTCCTGCGTGCGCTGCGGTTCTGCCAGCACCAGCCCTGCTTGCACCTACTGCTGGTGCTGGAGCCACTGCTAACACCCACTGCTGGCACCTGGCACTGGCCCCAATCACTCAGCACTATCAGTGGGCACAAGCAGCAGCTGCCGGCCCTGATCGCCCCTCAGGGCTTCTCCACTTCCCCCTGCTCCTGAGGGGAGATAGGGGCCAGCAGCCACCTCTCTCACCTGCTGCCGGCGACAGCCCTGCTCGCACCCATAGCCGGTAATGGAGCCATCACTCGCACCTGCTGCTGGTGCCCAGCGCTGGTCCCAATTGCTCCGTACCATCAGCAGGTGTGAGCAGCGGCTGCTGGCCCTGATCACCCTGAGGGCTTCTCTACCTCCCCCTGCTCCTGAGGGGTGATCGGGGCAGCAGCCGCCACTCGTGCCTGCTGACTTGTGCCGGCCCCACTCACACCCACTGCTGGCACTGGCCCCAATCACTCCATGCCTTCATCGGGTGCCAATGGAGCCAGTGCCATCAGTATGGCGGCGGGAACAAAGCTGCCAGCAGACAGGGGACCGGGGGCCATGGCGGGAGGGGCCAGGCAGGGGCACGGAGGATGGGCCAAGACCCACCCCTGTGCCTACTACAGCCTCCCGGCCCACAGTTCCTTTCAAAGTGCACGAATTTGTGCACTGGGCCCCTAGTTAGCTTCATAAAATGAATTGGGATGTGTTCCTTCCTTTTATCTGGAAAATAATGTATAAAACTGTGTTGTTATTATTTAAACATAGATAAAATTTTACAGTAAAAACATATTGACCTGGAGGATTCTTTTATGGAGTTTTTAAATTATAAATTTAATTTCCTTAATAGTTAAGACTATTCAAATTATTTATACCATATTGGATGAACTGTGGTAATTTGTATTTTCAATCACTGGGTCCATTTCTCCAAGTTGTCAAATTTAAGTGTGCAGATTTGTTTATAGTAGTCCCTTATTATTCTTTAGAAGATCTTTACACGATCTGTAGCGATCTCATCTTTTATTCTTAATATTGGTAACCGTGTCTACTCTCCCTGCTTTTTTATTTTTGTCAGCTGTTCCTTTGTTCAAAGGAACAGCTCTTTGTTTTATTGATTTCCTGTATTCTTTTTCTGTTTTTTATCTTTATTATATTATCTCATCTGCTGGCTGTTTATCTTCACAAAGATAAACAAAATTAATAAACATTCAGCTAGACTGACCAAGAAAAAAAATAGAGAAGATTCAAATAGTGAAAGAAATGAAAGAGGGACATTACTACTGGTCTTCCAGCAATAGAAAGAATTATTAGCAAATACTTTGAACAACTGTATGCCAACAAGTTATATAATTTAGATGAAAGGCAAAAAATTCTTAGAAAGCACTAATTTGTACATGTTAAATGGGTTAATTACATGGTGTCTGCATTGTATCTCAATAAAGCTGTTTTTAAGTGTGTGGTCTTAAAGTGTCTAAATTCAAAAGAGTGCTTAGACACAGAGACAGTAAAGCACCGAACAGACTGTCAAATTACAGCAGGAAGGCTGGGGAGTGTCGGGGAGGGGAGGGGAAGAGATCAACCAAAGGACTTGTATGCATGCATATAAGTACAACCAATGGACACAAGACACTGGGGGGTGGGGGGGGTGGGATGAGGGCATGTGACAGGGGGTAGGGGAGGCTGGGGGGAGTTCTATGGGGGGAAGAAAGGAGATATATGTACTACTACATGTAATACTTTAAACAATAAAAAAAATAAAAAACAAACAAAAAGAGTGCTTGAATGCATAAGCTATATGTACATTGCTAAGAAAATAGATCGAAAGCCAAGAGAAAATAGAGACTCAGATTTCTATATTAATGTATCCATATGTGGGGCAATTGAGGACAGTAACTTCCCAATGGCTTTGGCCGTCAGCCTGCAATAAGCCCCTAATGATTCTTGTCTTCTCATTTTCACACTGTTTTGTGGTGCCCTCTCAAATTGTATCAGGGTTGGTCTGTGTGAACAACAGAATATGGCAGAAATGACAGTGTGTCACTTGCAATATTTCATTAGCTTTTCAGAATTTATTCGCTCAGAATAATCAAATAGTAAGGTAAAAGATTGAAAGAAGATAAAAGAAGTCCAAATATCAAAATGCAGTTTACTTCTATCCAATTAAAGTGTAAAAACCGGTAAGTTAATCAGGAGGCCTAATGTTCTGTAATCTTTTTCAGCATTTTTCACTAAGAGCCATTTGAAAGGCTTTAGCCTATAAATTCCATCCAATAGATTACAATTGATATGTGGAAACCAATATAATAAAAGAGAAAAACTAGCTCCTACTATTGAACATGCATGCTTATGTTGATAAAATCATTGAGTCGCCTTGTATAGTCCAAGACTGATAGACCTATTATGATAGGTGGAGAAATTGGACTTTTAATGATATACTTTTTCAAGAAAGCAAGTTGCAAGGAGTTGGGTAATTTGGGAGGCATATTAACTACTTAGAGGAAAGAAAATGTCCTCTCCCTTTTCCTCTGTCCCACCCAGCTCCGTTTTCTCAGTGATCTTACTACATGAAAGCTCAACAAACATTGTAATTAAGAGGTGTAACAGTATTAATGTCAGGGACCATAATAATTCACAATTAAAGTATTTAACTCATCAAAGGAGTTCCTAGTAAAGAAATGGTCCAAGAAAGGTGTGGTCTGCACAATCTGAGTTATCATATGAATTTTTTTACATGTTTGGTATCATGTGGACTCATCTAAAGCCAGTGAACTTCTGAAAACCACTATTTGCTTTACACTATTTGCTCACCTTGAAGTACATGACCCAGTAACTGTGAATAAAGCCTGAGTAATGGATATTCCACAGTGAATTCCTTTCTAATGGACGTTGGTGATGCAGAATAAAGGTAGATTCATTCTTTAATTCATCTAATAAATATTTATGAGCACTTGGTCAAGGATATATCTCTAATTTTTATTTATTTATTTATTTCTAAATCCTCACCCAAGGATATTTTTCCATTGATTTTTAGAGTGAGTAGAAGGGGGAGAGACACAGAAAGAAACATCAATGTGAGAGAGACACATCGATTGGTTGCCTCTCGTACCACCCCCGACAGGGCTCAGGGATCAAGGCTGCAACCAAGGTATATTCCCCTGACTGGAATTGAACCAGGGACCCTTCAGTTCAAGGTCCAACACTATGCACTGAGCAAAATCAGCCAGGGCAATTTTGGCCCTTCTAATAGTTATTTCTAAATTTTAAAACATAATAAGATATACTTTTAGAAATTTTCCCTTGAAAAATTTTATCTTCATGATTGTTATTAAGGACTTGGGTCTATTTACATTATAAAGGAGTCTGAATGCACTTTTTTTCAAAAGGGGGAGTGATTAACTTTACATTTTGTAGTCATTTCATTCTGTAAAAAGCAGTTCATCTCTGTCCTCCAACATAAATGAAAGACTTAAAAGGTAGTCACTGGAGATAGTCACTCTTTCATACTCTTCTAAATTTAGAAAAGAAACATATGTATATATTCAAAATATGTTCAAAAATTTTTGGTTAAGTGGGTGAATGAATAAAATGCTGTTAAGAGTAGATAATGTTATGGACAGAATGATTTAGAAGGGTTTTTCATAATCTGGAATCAAGCCTGTTAAAAACTTTTTAAATGAAGGTGAAAAATATAAATTCACTTAGGAAAGCCATTCCAAGTGTCTTTCTAGCCAGGATGTGCCCTGCCCTTGGTTCTTAAACCTGAGCATGTGGGTTCATATGTGCAAATGACCTTGTTCTGTCCCTGAGGTATTGTGAGGCAGGCTGCAAAGTCCAAAACAGTGAGCCAACCTGTGTACTCTAACTCCACTGATTACCAGGCAGCTATTGGGATTATCACAAAGAAAACAGTAGTAGCACAGCCAACTCTGGCTAATCCTGCATGGTTTCCTTCTGTTCATGACACCATACCACTCTTCCATAGAAATTCAACTACTAACTGAGACCAGTGGCCCCTACTCCAAGGCCTCTGGCATACTAATAAAATTCCCATTATACAGAAAAGGCTGGGGATCATTAGTCATGACCACAGAAGCTAAGGAATGGATGAGAGCTAGGAAAAAAGGAAAGGAAGTCTGTATATAAGACATGACATAGGACTCAAGTAAAATCCATGGGTCATCTTCTTTTGGCATTAAGTATTGGTAGCCCCATTCTCAAACCTATACACTACAAAGTGGTTAAATTTGGATGTTGCATTTAATGGGCAATTTCCAAATATGTTTTTTGTTAGGATTTTAAAACCTGGTAAGATAGGAGAACCTCACGGCAGAGTAATTTGTAAAAATGTGGGTAAATTTATGTTTCTGTGTACTCTATATTAGATACCATTCCAGTTCAGTCAATATGTTCCCTCTACACATTTTTAATTACAATTTAAGATGTGAACAAAAAAGTAAAAAATAGCTGCCTACCCACACGGCATTCCATTTGTCCCGTTCTGGTTGAGGGAGCTGTTGGTCCACACGATGGTGTTATTTACACATTCTTTTCCAGGGATCTGGAGTTCTTGTAATTCAGTTTCGTACTCAATAAAAACATCTGTCATGGTGCCAAAAATGAGTAGCACGCCTGGATGGGCTAGTCCGTGGAGAAATGCACATAAACCTCCCACAAACATCAGCCAAATGTCAGTCGTTGAAGAAAATCGAAACTTGAAAAACAAAGGATTCAGAGATCATCTATGGGTGAAAAGCAGGAGAGGTAGGAGGACTATTTAATTTTAGTTACTAGATTCTGATAAACAGTATTCAACACCAAATTTTGTGGGATCATCATACTGAATAACAGAGATCTCACTAATTATATCAAAATGAATGGTATAGCAGTTATCTAAAACATTAGACTCTTACATTGTCAGTCCATGTTATTTCTTTCCTGATCTCTGAATTCACTTTCTTTATCTCAAGAGCTGACTTTATTAGTCTTATTACCAATTGAAAGAAGCCAACTTAGCTATTTGTCCACAACTTATGAGGGAAACAATCACTGGCACTGATACCATTGCCATGTATTCTACGTAGGACGTTCAGCAATAACATACATTGACTCCTAGAAATGATAATGGCAATGAAGAGTGCCTATTTGTGCCTAGAAATGCCTTCATCATGAACAATTTGGAGAAAATACTTATACTGTACTATTTCTAAAGTCTTGTCATAAGAATAAATATGCACAATATGATTACTGTGATGATTTTCCTTACTAAAATGTTAATTATAAACATAGTGATTATTTTCCAGGACACTTTTCTGATCTACTGAGTAAGATTTGTGTGTTTAATCAGCAATCCATTTCTAATTGCTAGTCAGCATGTTATCATATAGACAAAGTTTATGACTGAAAAGGGAATCACTGTAGTTAAAAAATCTGCCAATATGACTAAAGATTTAACACTTCCTCCACAATCTGAACAATTGCAAAGCCTATGTCATAAGTCAGCATAGTCTTATTACCAATTGAAAGAAGCCAACTGGACTGCTGTCACCTTTCTTCTCATTTTGTAACCTGCAGAGAGAAAATGGGGATTTACAGACCATCCTTCCCAAACAGTGAGAAATTCTCCCTAGGTGGTGAGTCAATGAGTCCTTTTTTAGCAAGAAAAAAAGCTCCCTCTGGTTGAGAAATTCTTGCCAAACCTGGTATCTTAAAAATAAGCTTTTATTCTTCAGATTTACCTCTTATAGAGATATAGAGTATAGCTATATTTCATGTTCAGGAGAGATTTGTTGATGTTTTTCTGAAGGCACTGAGAGAAAATAAGAAGTACTCCATACTCTCAGTTATACAAATAAATAACTATTAGAGTTCAGCCTTAACTCTTAATCTATTTCTTTTTAAAAACATTTATTTATTTATTTATTTATATTGTTGACAGTATTACAGATGTTCCCCATTCCCCTCCCTCCTTTTTGCCCCACTCCATGCAAGCCCCATCCCACCCCAGGCCTTCCCCACACTATTGTCTGTGTCCATGGGTTATGCATATATGAATATATTTCTTAGATTAATTTTTTCCCATCCCCTCCAACCCTCTCCCCACTGAGATCTGTTATTCTGTTCCACTGGACCTATTTTGTTTGTCAGTTTATTTTGTTCATTAGATTCCACATATAAGTGAGATAATGTGATATTGACCTATTTCCTTGTGGTTGGATTACCCGATTTAAAACTTCCTTCTAGCACTTAAAACATTTTACAACTACATTAAATAGTGTTGATGTGATGAAAAGTTTCCCTTAAACTCCCATACTTCCCATTAAATTATATTTCCTTAGTATTTCTTATTCATTTTGTTTCTCAGAAAGTTATACTTAACCCATCTTTGACCTTCTCAACTCCAAGAATCTCTACTTCAGCTGAGTCATTCGTTCATGGATACACCCTGGACCTTGCCTTCACCAGGAACTACTCTACTCCATCACATACTGAGACAGCCCAGGCATCTTGTTTCCTCACTTCCTTCTCCCTTCCACCACTATTTGTCATCTCACATGAGACATGCAGTCCCTTAAGCCCTCTATTTACTTATAATTGCTAAAACTCATAAAGATTTGCTTCCTTCCCCATGCATTCCCAGATCCCACTGCCTGCCAATTGAACCACTCTCTCAACATCATCCTCAATCATTTCCCCCAAAACCTTCCTTGGAAAGTTCATCTCTGCATCCATCCTGCATGTTTGCCATCTTCTCCTGAAGCCAGGCTGCTGGGCTAGCTGGAGACAAGATCTCCACCATGAGAACTGATGCCAAC
Source organism: Corynorhinus townsendii (assembly GCA_026230045.1). NCBI lineage: Eukaryota > Metazoa > Chordata > Mammalia > Chiroptera > Vespertilionidae > Corynorhinus > Corynorhinus townsendii. The sequence continues at coordinate 49,322,209 of JAPDVU010000005.1, read as the reverse complement.
ATTTCATGCTATGCCTAGCATTTGGTTACCCTGAGTTTCCCTTCCAGCTCAGAGTAGAATCCCAAGTCCTTGGTGAAGTATTCAAGGCCCTCCATGGTCTGGCCAACTGGCTCTCTAACCTTATCTCCTCTTACTGCATGCCAATTCTTGCCACCTGAGCCATATGGCCTCTTTACTGACCTTTGTCCATGCCAAATTTGTTTCCTCCTCTGGGCATTTACACTTGCAATTTTCTCCCACCAGAATGCTGTTTTATCTACTTGGTCAATTCTCTCTCCTTCTTCAGACCTTCCTTCATAAGTCACCTTCTCAATGGGGCCTTTTCTGGCCAAAGTTGGTAAAATTTCAACTTTCCCCCACATCATTTCATAACTCCATTACATGTTTACTTTTTCCTTTGTGGAAAGAAACTGATAGATTATCACTAGCTACCATGCTATATATTTTATTTACTTATGGTGTGTATGATGTGTCCCTCACTAAGATGTAAGCTGTAAGCTCCTCAAGGACAGAATTTTTTGCCTAACGTGTTCTTTTCTGTACCTCAGCACTAATTTTAATGCCTGACATCTAGTAGGCACTCAATTAATATTTGTGAAATGAATGAATGAGAATGGTCTCCAGCCTTACTTAGCTCATGTACTTTATCCCTCTAGAGATTATTCCTGTTCCCCCCAGCAGCTTTCTCAAACTTTCACTCTTATATTTTCATTCTACATTATTATATCTCCTCTAAAAACCAAAGAAGAAAAAAGGAAAGAAAGAGAGAAAAACTAATAGACACAGACAATAGAGTGGTGATTGCCAGAGGGATGAAGGGAGGAGAAGGAGGGCATAGGGGGGGCATAAATGGTGATGGATGAAACTTTACTTGGGGTGGTGAACACATAGTATGGTATATACTAGTAGATGTGTTATGGAATTGTGCACCTGAAACCTGTATAATTTTGTTAACCAGGTCACCCCAATAAATTCAGTTTTAAAAAGAGTAAACTAAAGAAATGTATAAATAAAAATAGAAAACAAAGAATTCATTCAAACTTCCTGGTCATTCTCTCATTGCTTTTCAGCTACATTCACACCCATTTTTATCTCTTTCCCACCCAGTGTGATTCTTCTAGGCCCAGGCTAATCCTTCCACTTCTAGTCCAAATAATGTTACCACACCCAACACCTCCCTCTGCCATGAATTACTTACTTAAATTTTCTTAAATACCTTCAACCTCTCCCTTTCTACCACCTTTATTTCAGAAACTTGCCTGGCACCTCCCAAATGTCTTCTAAATTAGACTCCATCTAATTTTACCATCATGCCAATGTATGATTAACTAAAACTTATTTTATACAAGAATTTAAACTCTTGAACTAAAGAGGAAAATGTAATAATTAAGTTTTAGGTATCTGCTATTTGCTTATGGAACAATTTGGGCTTGGGAACCTCCCCTGTACTCACAAAATCATACTTGTACACCTTCCCTAGTGTTTAAGTTGGAAATTCTGTGCTTTTCCTGGATACACAGGGGAGATTTAGACCTAGTCTAGAACGGATATTCCAAAAGGTTTTTGAAATCAAATTATAATAATGTTTTAAAAAGAAAAATAATAGATTATTTATACCATTTTATAGGAAGTGCAATGTACATAAAAATATTTCCTCTGCTTCGTGCCTATCATAGGAATATTGTGAAGTTATTCTAGAAAAAAATGCATTGTTGAAATAGTCACTTACCGTGAATTCTTCTCATTGTTATCTGTCAGAATAAAAACAATGCACAAGGCAGTTAATAAGGACTAAATGCAACATAATCATTTACAATTTTGCTCTAGAAAAACACCATTCCTATAAATTATTTTTTATTGATGTAACATAGCCAAATGATTATTTGCTTTTTCTCCTTTTTTATTCTCTTTCTTTCTGTACATATACATGTATATATAACAAAGATGTTATTTCAGGGTTAGGGCTGTAGGCTTGATTACATCTCTGCATGACTTTTCTTCAGAATATGAAATATTTGTATCTTCTGAATATCAACTAGAGACCAACATTTCTAAACTAAATGAAGAAAATATGATTTTTTTGAACTACCAAGTAAAATAAATATTTCTTTATTATTTGGTTCTTTAGAAACATCAGAATTTACCCACTTAGAACTTAGACCACAAATTAACCAGACTGTATAATGCTTGTTGCCACTTGCATGCCAGTAGAAGCTGTGGGATTGAGCTGCATATTACTTTCCCAGTGTAGGTCAGAGCAGATGGAGGGTAGGAAGCAAAAGGGTCTGAGTGGGAAAACCATAGGGAAAGGAACCCAAGGTGCTAATGTCAGCCATTACCATGGAGCAGCCCATCCCGATCCCCCTGGCATGTTAATTTAATTTAATTAAGAGTTAAGTGGCATTATAGTACAGATAGAGATTAATATCTTGGGTTTGGGAATTAAACAGAACTGGGTTAGGATTATGGCTCCATTATGAGTCATGTAATCTTTGCCAAGTTTTAAAAAGTGTATTCAAGTCTTAGTTTCTTCTCCTGTAAAATTATAAGATTTGTTTAAAACAATAAGACTTGCCCGACCAGTGTGGTTCAGTGGTTGAGCATGTACCTATAAACCAGGAGGTCACGGTTCGATCTCTGGTCAGGGCATATGCCCAAGTTGTGGGCTCCATCCCCAGTAAGGCACATGCAGGAGGCAGCTGATCAATGATTCTCGTCATTGATGTTTCTGTCTCTCTCCCTCTCCCTTCTCTCTCTGAAATCAATAAAAACATATTTTTAAAAAATGATAAAACAGTAAAACCTGCTTAGAATCATCTGTGTTCACTACATGCTAGGTACTAGCCCCTTTCCATTCTGCCAGCACAGTCTTGGTACAGTTCCTCTTGGGAAGCAGTGCTCATAGAATAATTACTGCTATAATTAATTATTACAATATATGAATAAAGTTAATAATCATAGCCAATGCTGGAACAACCCTACTCTCTCTAGGAAACATATATTAATAGATACTTCCCTCACCCATACTTTATGCATCTTTACCTTAACACTTTCAGACATTCCATTACATGGATTCTAGGGAGAACCACCCATTCATGTGTGAGAAACATGTTCGGTGATAGTTCTAAATATTGTTGATTTGTCTCTGCCCCTTGAAACCTCATTAGTTTGTTCCACTTTTGTTCTAAACTGTCATGTGCAATAGGCAGTGAGAGAAAAGGGCCACTTACATGATCCATCTGACTCAAAACCATGATTCTCCTCTCCAAATTTCTTCACACTGCGAAGAATTACTGAGTCAGACATAGCAATTGCAATCTGCAGCCAGTAACCCTATAAAATAAAATAAAAGAGTGATTACAATGATCTCTTTTTTAACCAAAGTAGCCAAATGAAAGAATAACTTGGTTCAAGAACTAACCTTCTTAACAATCTCATGAAAAGCAGATTTAAAAATATATAGCATCAATGATGAAAGAGAATCATTGATAGGCTGCATCCTGTTTTTCCCACACTGGGGATGGAGCCTGCAACCTAGGCATGTGCCCTGAATGGGAATCAAACTGTGACCTCCTGGTGGTTCATAGGTCCATGCTCAACCACTGAGCCACACCGGCCAGGCAAAAGCAGGTTTTTTATGTGATTAATAACTCCATGAAAGAGTCTAATTATTAGGAAAGATAAACCCAAATAATTGATTATGGATTTCTCAGGCTGATGAATGGATAGCTGTTTTTTATTTATCTTTACTGTCAGCTTATCTATTCACCCTTCCTTCTTTCCTTTCCTTTTTTCTTTCTTACTGGTAAACATAAAAACTACTAGAAGGGCAAAACCAACTGGCAACATTCATGAGTCAGTGTGTCTAACCAACAACACGCAATACTGGTGGGGAGCCCTCAGTGCTCCTTTGTAAATACAGCAAGTCAGTGTGAACCAGAAGAGCCACTATCCAGCTCATTTTATAAAACAAGTATAACCTTGACATCAAAACAAACAAGGATGACATAAAAAATTATAATTACTTTTCAAAATAGATTTAAAATCACTAAATAAGATATGTTAATTATAATTCAGCAGTTTATGAAAACGTAATAAGCAATGTTAATTCCTATGCACTGAAAAATTATTGATCATTTTGATATATACAGAAAAAATATTCAATAATAGCAATATCCATTCCTGACTTAAAATCCTATAAAATTAGAAAAATCATTATTTTGCAACCCAATAAATAAATATAGGAAAATGACCAGCAATGAGTACTAAAACCACTAATTGAAATACTGGCGAAGAGTAATTATCCAATAGTGCAAAGTATTGTGAGGAGGTAAAAGAAAGACATTAGACTAAGTCATCATAGTTCCTTAAGCTCCTTTTGGCTGTGACAGTCTCTCATACTTTTCTTGTTTTGATGACCTTGACAGTTTTGAGGAGTATTGAGCAGTTGTTTTGTGGAATGTCCCTTAAAATGATATTAAGTGATATTTTCTCAGATTGGACAAATGTGTATTTTGAGAAGGAAGACCACAGAGTGAAGTACTCTTCTCATTACATCATATCAAAGCTACTATCAACATGATATAATTAAGTAGTTTATGAGGTCAGTACAACTAAAAAAACTAAATGAACCAGATTCAAAATTATTTTACTCATCAACAAAATTTTAATATAGAAATATTACATTCAGAGAATGAAAATTTTACTGGTTCTATCGATTCTGAAATTTTAACCAAAAAAAATTTTTTCATAAAGCAAAGAAAGAAACTCTTTGATAATGAGAAAATAATAAAACAACTTTAACAATAGTTATAATAGTGCATCTCTTAATTTTAAAATAAGACAATGTTTTTTAAATTCGGCCTCCAATGATAGCTTTCTTGGCTGAACTTTCATTTAAAAGCTTTCTTTTCTGGTGTGTAAACATTTGGCAGTATTTAGAGGCCATTGGTGTAGTGTCTTGCCCATGACTCTGGAGTCTCACGGATCCTGGAACTGCCCATGGCTTCACTCTGTTATTGGATATGTTTTTTAACTTCTCTCTAGGCCCAGATTTCCTCATATTTCAAGTCAGGGTGTGGTAGTGATGTTAAAATCTGCCTTGCAGGACTAGTGTGAAATGAAATGAATCTGTGTCTGTACTTCAGGGCACAAATGGAGAAGGTAGCTAAAGTTCCCTTTGCCCTTCAAGCTTAGTGACTGAGTCCCTCCCCCGCCCCCCAACACACACACACACACACACTTCCTGCCCCTCCCTTCTGAGGTCATTTGTAGTAAGTCAGGCTCTGTTAAGGAAGAGAATGCTGACCAACCAACCTACTCTCTTTGCTTCCCCTCTACAGAGAGGAATTCTGTACATTAGGTTTCACATTAGGTTTGCTTACATTTTCCTTCTTTCTGAATGCAATGATTTTTGTGATCTCTATTTTACTATTAAAAAAGTAATATTCTCAGACAAAAATGTATGCACAGCATGGATTTCTATCCCTATAGCATACCCATGTCCTTCAGCCAAAAACCACCAGGACACCTGTAGTTGAAGAATCTGGATTTATTACTTGTTGTAGTGAAGAGAACAGATTGTGGGGGACCGTGGGTATCTCAGTAAGAGGGTTGTTAGGAATAACCAATTATAGGGCGTGAGCTTTAGTTAGATGATTTGGGAGAGAGTCCAATGAAGTAGGGGTTTGCTCCAGATTGGAAGTTGTCAGAAAGCCAGAGTAATTTTATGGTTGGTTAAAGAAATAGCAGTCATTCATTTAGCAAGAGAGAGGGATGTTTGGTATTTCGTGGGTTTCACAGTGATCTTATTTTGTCCTGTGCTTGGACAAAATTATGAAACGGGCTTGCTTTTTCTCATTTTATCTTCAGACAAAAGACCTTGCCTGATGTTGATGGGATGGTTAATTTTATGTGTCAATTTAAGTGGGCTAAATGATACCTAGATAGCTGATAAAACATTATTTCTGGGTGTGTCTGTGAGGGTGTTTCCAGAAGAGATTATCATTTGAATCAGTAGGAAATCTCCCTCACCAATGTATTTGGGCATCATGCATTCAATCCTTTGAGGGCTTGAACAGAACAAAAAGGAAGAGAAATGAGGGTGTAGAAACTGAATAGGCATTTTTCCAAACCTCCTTTTGCCTATAATATAACCTAGAGACGCTGGTGCATGGATTCATGCACCGGTGGGGTCCCTCAGCCTAGCCTGTGGGAATTGGGCTGGAACTGGCTCTCTGACATCCCCCAAGGGGTCCCAGATTGCAAGAGGGTGATGCACCCCGGAATCAGGCTCCCTCCTCTCTGGTTCCAGGTGCATCACCTGAAAACCATTGCTGCCAAGTGACCAGAGCTCAGCAGCTTGTGCGTTGAGCATCTGCCCCCTGGTGGCCAGTGTGCATCATAGCTACTGGCCAGTTGGCTGGTTGCTTAGGCATATATATATATATATATATATATATAATATATATATATATATATTATATATATATATATATATATATATATATTCACACACACACGGAATACTATTCAGTCATGAAAAAAAGAAAATGCTACCATTTGTGATAGTATAGATGAATGTTGAAGACATTATGCTTAGTTAGAGAAGCCACACAATAAAAGACAAATATTGTATAATATCACTTATGGGTGGAATCTAAAAAAAGGTGAACTCATAGAAACAACAACAAAAATTAGTTTTTTTTAAGTTGCAGAAGGCTGTGTTTGCTCTTTTGCTTTAGCTGGGACATCCATCTTTTCCTGTGCTCAGTCATCAGAGCTTCTGATTCTTAGGCCTCCAGACTCAGATTGGAACTTACACCACTGCCTCCCCTGCTTCCCAGACCTTTTGTTCACCAGCTTCCTTGGGTCTCCAGCTTGCAGATCATGGGACTTGTCAGCCTTCATAATCATGTGGATAAATCCCTCTTATTAAATCTTTTTCTTTTTATCTTACTGATTTAGTTTCTCTGAAGATCCCTGAATAATACAGATTGTATTCTGTGAGATTGTTTATTTCTAAAAAGAGCATAACACGGCTTAGGTGTGAATGCCAGGCCAGCTACGAAATATCTGGGGCTATTCTTTTTTTTGCTTGTTTTCTTTTTCATCATTCAGTGCCTCAATCTGAACTCTGAAAGTCCACTGTTCCCTTTTGATACACCAAGGAGCCATCCTTCGAAAGATGTACACTCTCCATTGCTACAGGGCATGCATTACATAACATTTGACTGTTGCTCAATAGAAATGGGGGCTAGATGCCTTATCTCTGGCCAGTTTAGAAATGGCAATGATGACTTTTGAAAGCCATTGTGCTGAAAATGTTAATTGCTTGCGTGCACCCACAAAGACAATGGAAATTTTTGTGACACTAAGTTTGGGAAGATGCAATTAGATAACAAAATTACTGGAAAGAATAAACAAGGCCTTGCTTGTGATATTTTCCAGAAAAGGCAATGTTTCCAGAATTAGATGTTACATACATTGATTCATCTATATATATAAAAAGCCAGCAACCCGAATACCATAATGACCAGAACGACTGGTTGCTATGAAGCCCACTGCAGCCAGCAAACTGGCCCGATTGGGGGGTGGGGCTGGCCAGCCAACCTCCTGTGGCCTCACCCCCTCAGCTGGCCCCACCCCTGATCGGCCTCTCCCACCCCAATAGGGGGCAGGGTGAGCCGGCCAACCTCCTTCAGCCCCTCCCTACAGTGGGCCCCACCCCCATGGGCCCCCACCACCCTGATCAGCCCAAGGCTACTTCCCCCAGCCAGCTCCACCTCTGATTGGCCCCCCTCACATCAATCGGGGGTGGGGCTGGCCAGCCAACCTCCCATGGCCCCTCCCCTGGCTGCTGACTCCCCGATCAGCACCCCTACCCCATGTGGGGGCAGGGCCAGCCAGCCCACTGCCCACAGCCCCTCCTCACAGCCAGTCCCACCCCGAATAAGCCCCCCCGCCACCCAAATTGGGGGTGGGGCCAGCCAGCCAACCTCCAGCTATCTCCTACTCCTAACAGGCCCAGCCCCAATCTGCCCCAATTGGGGCCGGGCCAGCCAGACCCCACCTATGCACAAATTCATGCACTGGGCCTCCAGTATTATTTTAAGTGTAGAATGAAACTTTGATATATCATTAGACCGTGTTTCCTCCCACTAGTTAATTCCCTTTTGCTAAGACAAGATCCTGAGAACATCATATAGCAGATGCTGGAGAATATCTCTGCTAATCTCTGAAACTCTGGGAGTCTGGTTTATAGGGATAAACAGATTTGTTTTACAGGGTTATAAAAGTGTCTCCTCCTTGCTTGGTATACTCTATGATTTAAGAGTGCTGTCTTTAGTCACATTATTTTTACCCATCAATACAAGCAGATACAAAGTCATCTAATTCTACTTTCTCAGCACCTAAGCTAACAATTTGTTCTTGAGCTCCCTGAAGCATGTAAAATGTACTTGGGTATCGGACCTTGCAGGAAGTTTTAATTAGGGTTTCTTAACAGTCCTATATAATAAAAGCCTAATGTGCAAATTGTTCAACCTCTCGTTATGACATGTGCTGACCACCAGGGGGCAGCATGGAACATTGTGGGTGGTGGCGACACAGCTCTGGCAGCAGGCAGCAGTGGAGGCACTGCTGGCCCCGATGAGCCCTGACAAGAGCGGGTCCACAGCAGGATGGTGGAGCAGGTGAGTGGGTGGCTCCAGGCCAAGGTGGGTGCAAGCAGGGGCCCAATTGCCCCAACAATCGCCCCACAGATGGCGGCCAGCAGTAGCAGATGGAGGGTGGGGCCGCTGCCCAGCTCCCAGGCACCTAGAGGAGATGGAGGGTGGAGCTGGGGGGGGGGGTATGGCAGCCCCAACTGATCATCCCACAGATGGCAACCAGCAGCCAGCAGGCCCTGATTGCCCAGTCGGGGCTCAGCCCCAGACTAGGACAGGGAACACAGAAGGCAACCAGCCTCCCATGGCACCCAGGCAGGGGGCTTTGACTTCTCACCGGCTATTTGGGGGAGAGGGGTGATGGGGATGGAAGTGCGGTGAGAATGCAGGGTGTCCGACAAGCTCGTTCTCACTCCCCCTACTACCCTCCCCTGGAATGCCAGGGCTTGCACGCCAGGGAAGCCCCCACGCTCAGGTGCCAGGTGCCTGTGAGAAGTCCATCCCGCACCCCCATGGCATCTTCCAGGTAAGCCGGGCCACAGCCACTGGGACTGCAGGGGCCAGTCAGGGTCCACATGGGTTCACACAGGAGCTGGTCTACAAGGCTGGCTGTGAGAGAGTGTGCTGCCTGCCCAGTTTCCATGCAGCGCCACTGGGTGGCCCAGAGGCCCATGCTGCACCCGGTCTCTGATGCTCAGCCGTGCTCATCGCATCTCTGCATGGAGACTTGAGCACTGAGTCTCAGGCAGAGCAAGGCATATGGGGGCCCAGGGGCCCAGAGCCCAGAGGTCAGCTGGGTCCTACTCTTTCACACCAGATGCTCACGCTTCGATCGCCGGCCAGGCCTAGGGACAGCACCTGTGCACAATTTCGTGCACCGGGCTTCTAGTTTATAATAACAAAATATTACTTTAACCAACACAAAAGAACTCAGTGTTAAAAAATAAGATACTATGCTCTTTCCTTTTTACTCTGAATTTTTATGAAGTTTCCTAAAACCTCTGGGAACAAATTTCAGGGTCTTTCGGAAAAATATATTTTTCAATAAATTTGAGAATATAGAAGTTTAAAGTAGGAAATCAAGATTTCTAAGCACTGATTGGCAGACTTTAGCTACCTAATCATGCAATCCCCCAAGAACTCTTAATTGTTCATGCCAACACCAGTGTTTCTCTTTGCTAAATGGCATGTATACTATAACCTGTGTTCTACATGTGCTTCTGTTTAACTATCTAGGCTTGAAGGTTTTAATTTCTTTGATAAAATGTGTAATCCTATCCACACAGAAACCCACACTGAAGAACAGTCTTCTGACCTTTGCTGATAGACATAGCAAAGAGTTTTCTACCTTAGGACTTTAGCAAGGCAAGTGGATGGGGTAACCTCAGAGGATGTGCCTGGTTGATTCCTTGGGACCTGGTAATCCTTAACATTAAGGACCTGGGATCTTGTCCCAAGGACAATGGTAACCAATAAAGGCTTTCAGGCAAGAGAAGGGTTTGATCACATTTATATATATTTTTTAAAAATTCAAAACTCTGATAAGGCTTGAGATTTGGGAATCCACACCTAGAGAGAGATACAAGGGAATCATGTTGGGAAGGTCAGAAATCCCTCCAGATCAAGCAGCGGCTCCACTCCTTTACTAAGGCCCAGAGTGTATTACAGTTCAAATCACTCCCCGGCCAATGTGCCTGAGGTCACCAAAGGAAACAGGCTGTGTGATATGACACAGCCAAGCCAAGGGTACCCAGGTTCTTGTCACTTTAGGAGATGGTTTCTTGACTGTCAGTGTTCAAGATTTTGAAAAAAAAAATTTTTTTGGGGGGGCGGGGGTGGCAGGCAGGGAGATTTGTTCTGCTTCCCATTCCATTTTCTCTCAAATACTATCTTTAAAACATGTTGGTCTTGCCTAGACTGAATTCAGGAGGAAGAGGCTGAGGATTTTCCACATCCAGAACAACGTGGTAAGGAGGAACCCTGACAACCACTGAGGAGCTGAGGGCCAGTGAGGGGAGAGGGCCAGCTCAGGAGTGGAGTGCATATTCTCCTGACTCTTATGAAGGTATTCCCTCTGTCCCTGAGCTCCACAAACTCCCGTTCCCTGAGCTGCTCAGAGAGAAAAGCAGAACTGCTCCAGCTCCTCTTGAATTTAGAAGTCACTTTCCAAGCCACAAATTTCGATTTTTCTAAAAATCCCTTGCCATAGCAGGTTTGGCTCAGTGGATAGAGCGTCGGCCCAGGGACTGAAAGGCCACGGGTTCAATTCCAGTCAAGGTCATGTACCTCAGTTCCAGGCTCGATCCCCAGACCCAGTCAGGCTTGTGCAGGAGGCAACTAATTGAAGTGTTTCTCTCACATCGATGTTTCTCTGTCTCTTCCACTCTAAAAATCAATAGAAAAATATCCTCTGGTGAGAATTAACCAAATAAATAAATAAATAGCCTTTAAAACATCTTTCACTGCTGCCATTGAGGAATGTAGGTAGGACTCCTGTGTTATCATCAAACCTAACAAATGATTTATTTTTCCCAAGGGTCATTAAAGAAGAGAAGAAGTGTTAACTTATACTAAGAAGCAAGAAAAATGTTATCTTGTAGGTTGTAGGATGATGGTGTGTGTCAAAAAATGTGGGAGACACTGTCCAGGGATGGAATGAAAATGGGGCCTTTATAGCCCAGAGCGGACAGGAATACACAGGGTTCTCAAGGGACACACAAACATCCTTTCTTCCCAGAGTCACAGCTGAGATGGAGGACTAAGGAATAGCTCTTCAAGAAAGTGGAATTTAACAGTGCAGTTACTCCCAGCTCTCCTTGGTCTCTCCATGCACAGCCCTTTCATCTTCACAAAGCAACATAGCATTCTAATACTTATTCCTACAGTGGAACTCAGGCATTCATTTTTTAGCCATTTCAGTGTCTTTTAAAACCAGAGTGGGCAATGTTTTTTCCTAAATTACTTCCTAATTCACTCCCAGTATTCATCAGCAAATATTTGTCACCGCTACTCTTAGTGGTAGGACTCAAATTATTCAAGGGGCTTACAATCAAATGGGGGAGGGGTGTGTAAACAGTTACTCCTCAGCAGGGAAATGGAGGCTTCAGAGATCATCACAGACTTACAGAGCGAGCCCAGGAGTAACTAAGACTGGAGCTGTTACTGGGGGTAGGTTGGCGGGTACCTGCACATAGAAAGAACCTCTATTAAACAAGAGCCTATACATAAGTCAATACTTTAAAAGTTTAATAACAATCACTATTAGATCCCAATATTAAGAATCTAAGGTACAATCATTTTAATGTGTCTCTAAAATGTCTAGAAAGCTATTCCTCCCTCAGAACATTTAGAAAAAGCACACTTAATTCCCAGTCTTAAATGTGTATGATATTTGATCTATGCATTCAAATCATCAGCAACATGTAATTTCTACTAGCTAGGGACACATAAAAACTAAAATTAGATTCTAGAAACCAACTTTTCCCCCTTTAGCCAGGTATCCAGAGCTCATATTTTTCAGTATCTAAATTATTAAAAACCAGGAGAATGAGGAAATGAGCATGGTGTTGGAGAAAGAAAGGTAAGTTGGTATAGTTCTTTATTAAACCAGCACCAGCTTTCTGGGATAGAATTTGTGGTTATCAGTGCAAACAGAATTATGTTTTCATAAAACCAAGTTAAAAAACTTCACTGGCATTTTTCATTTTTGGTAGATTATTCAATCTATTCACTCATTTGTACAACACATCTCCACACACCACAGATTCTCAAGAGAACTGATTCATAAAATAGCATTGCTACAAATTAGGAGTCATCTGTATTGTATATAATATTATGATACCATTCGTTATTCTGCAAGTCATATTATTTATCGCATGACAAGAGGCCACCCTTTAGTAAATAAAAAACACAATGCCCCACACAGTGAACTTTAGAGGAAATGAACTTGCAGAAAACAGAGGCCTCAAATGCTGTAGAAATTATAAGTCGCTTACCTGTGAAAGTGAACTTGAGGAAGCCAGAAGAAACAATGAACTCCACTGTGGAGAGTCAAAGGGTTTCTCCAACTTCGGTGTTCATTATAAAGCATTCAACAGAATTCAGACTTTTTCAGGAACATTATCTATTTGCTTAAGGGTCAATGCCCTGAAGGCCAGCCTAAGCACAGTTCAGTGACACCTGAGAAAAGGTTGAACATGCTCAAAGTAATAACCCCAAACACAGAGTGTGCTGGGGAAATGCTCTGAGGGGTCAACGGCTATGGAAAGTGTTGATTTGCCTGGGAAAGAAAGGCGAGTTGCAGGCAAGGGAGTCTCAGAGGAGAGTACTGTGATTCTGGCTATATCTAACTCTTCTTTTCATAGATCCTTATTTTTGAAAAGTTATATAAAAAAGGTAATAAGGCAAAACAAAACAACAACAAAATCTTTAAACTTCCCCCTCAGTTTAAAAAGATTATTCTTGGAAAATCCTTAGGTTGCAGGCCCCCAGGTTTTCTAGGAGACAGATAACCTAAAATAACACTGAAACAGCTTTTGCTCCAATGACCCTTGCACCTGGCCTGAATAGTCAATAACCTCAAGCCCTACTTCAGCTACAGATGCAGTCCTGTGTGAGTAGTTAATGATTTTTCAAAAGGTTCAAATTAACAGAAATGTCAGTCAAATAAACACATATAACTTATCCAATGGTCTATCTGTTCCTCTTCTTTTTTTGTTAATCCCTACATTTTCTCAAAATGCTCTTATTTTTTAATCTCTCTCTCTGCCTGAGTTAACCCTTGCCTAAGTGTGTCTTATTATGGCCTTCTGCGATGAAACAGCCATCAGTGGTCAAGCCCATGCTGGGTGCCTGGCTCAGTTGAAGTTTTATTTGTTCTACCTTATTTAGGCTTCTCAATAACCCTACAAGTTAGATGCTATTATTGAGGAAACTGAAGCACAGAGCAGTTAAACAATCCACCCAAGGGCATCTAACTAATAGGTCCAGAGCCTATGCTCCTGACCACCCTATGCTAACATTCATCCACTTGTGCTCTGAAATGCAGTCAGTAGGCCAGTGCTTCTCAGTTTGCAGAAAATCAGGTCAATTTAAACAGTAAATATACATTTTCTCAATTTAAAAGTTTTATTTAAAATTTAGCATCCAGACCAGCCGGTGTGGCTCAGTGGTTGAGCGTCAACCTATGAACCAGAAGGTCATGGTTTGATTCCCTGTCAGGGCACATGCCCAGGTTCTGGGCTTGATCCCCAGTGAGAGGTGTGGTGGGAGGCAGTTGACCAATGATTCTCTCTCATTGATATTTCTATTTTTCTCTCCCCTTCCCTTCCCCTCTGGAAAAAAAAAAGAAAAAAGAAAATTTAGCATCCCACCACTGTTTGTCTCTACTGGAATGTAGATATATGATAGTTTATTATTTAGCCCCAAATTCTTTATATTTATATTTTAAAAGCTCAAGATATCAAGGTCAGCAAAGCAAAGAAATATTTCTTTATGTTCCCTATCTGACCTAGTTTGAGCAGTCCTGGAATGGAATGACTTGTGAGGTGACATAAATGTAATAATATCCTATTTGACACCAATTAAGACCCAGAAAAAAAGAACTTTGCTTTATAAAACCAAAAAGGAAGCACAGCTGCAGGATTGTAAATTTGATTGGGAGAAAATTCTCAATAGAATTTTGCTATCTTTGTTATGGCAGTCATTGACAACTGTTAAAAGGTGAAAATGCTAAGGAGAAAACTGTCACTTCAGAACCAGAGTGGAGCATCTTGCTGGTCCTAGCACCCTAAGACTTCCTTTGTGTGGCATGTAGTCCTAGGGGACGATGAAGCATAGAGTTTTAGAGCTGGAAACATTGCAGATACAGTAAGTCCTCACTTAACATCGTCAATAGGTTCTTGAAAACTGTGACTTTAAGTGAACCAATGTATAATGAAACCAATTTTACCATAGACTAATTGATACAAACAAGAGTGAAGTTCCTAGGGTATATTTCTGGTCATAAAAACATCACCTAAACATTGAAATAAATGTGAGCTTCACATACATTTAAGAAAGATGAATAAAAACATTATTTTCCAACCCACTTATCCCCAGTTCAGTGTCAGGGTGGCCAGAGCCTCTCTCAGCAGCCCAGGCCGTCAGGAAGGAGCCCCCTTGAACAGGACCACACACACACACTCACACCCCTCACACACACATACACTCAGTCTGGGACAATGGAGACACACCCATTCACCTCACCTACTCATCTTTGAGGTGTGGGAAGCAACCAGAGTCCCCAGAGAAAATGCAGACATGGGAGAACGCGCAAATTCCACACAGACAGAGGCCCTGTCTGGGAATCAATTTTTTCCTCCTCATCAACTTTGTAATGAAATGACATTGGGTGAAATGATGTTATCCAAGGACATGTTTTTTTTCTTCTCCGACCACCTCATCTTGTACATGAGAAAAGTAAGGACAAAGCAGCAACCTATCCTGAGCCCTTTGGAGGGTTAATGGTGTCTTCCTTTTCTCCTTCAGTCTGGCCCCTGACAGGCCTTGGGGAAGAGGATATCGAGTTAATCACTCCTAATTTGTTTCAGCAGTAGGCAAGTTTTCTTTACGATTTATGGTCTGAAAATGGATAAGGTTACATTTCCTGCTGTCCTCCTATTGAAACAACTACTTTTTGAGTGCTTACTATGTGCCAAAACTGTTCTAACCTCTGGGATGCAGGAAAGATCAAAACAGATGAGAATCCCTGCCCTCTGTAATTTACATGCTAGTGGGGCAAGTAGTACGCAATAAACAAATAAGTAAAACATAAGTGAAGACAGACAAAGGAGGGTTTTCAACGCTAGTAGAATGAGTCCCAGTCAGTCTATGACTGGAACTCCAGTTCAGGGGAAGTCTTGCACATGCACACCAATGACAGACTCTTTAGCTTGATCATCACCACCGTGAAAAATCAATATAAGTTGTAAAAAGCCAGATTGACATAATATAATTGGCTGTTTTGCGGCCGAAAAAGACGTCTAAATTAAAGCTTCCTTGGGTAGTTTTGTGTTTTTAAAGCAAAATGTGTAGAAGGATACAATTTCTGTAGTTTAGCTCAATTCAGAGGGAGGTGGAATGGAGCAGTGAAAAGAGCACCAGATCCGCTTTGCTCAGTGCACAATCTGTCCCCACCCTATGTCATGGCTTGGCTCCTGGAACTCCTCCAAGCACCACCTGTTGGGCTATTTAGAGTAAAACATTTGACACATACAAAATTTTATCATGATCTTCAAAGCATGGTTTCTTCAAGATGATCATAGGGACAAAAGTTGAAAGTAGTGAGTTGAGTAACTTCAATATATATTTCAGATGTTTCTGTTCCCTCTATAGAAATAAGACCATTTAATCACACTCTTAACAAGTTGTAATTTACAATTATCTAAATGATATGTATACATTGATCTTACTTATCTACTTCGGCACTCAACACGTGGTCAGCATTTCTGTTTTTGTTTACCTGTCTAATGAAGAAAACTGGCACAGACTAGACTTCACTCATAAGCAAATATTTTCTCACATTTTTAGTGTAGTTCTTATCTATTCCTAAAGGCTCATCATTGCACACATTATAAGGGACTATCAGTAATTGGAGAAGGGAGAGGAATAGGTGAACTAAATAAAAAAGAAGAACAACAGAATAAAATTTATTAATAAGTGGTTGTGCCTATAGTGTTGAGTAGACATCTGAACTGTCAAATGAACTCATTTCTCACTGGAAAGTGGCAAGCCTGCCTGAACCTTTGGGTCGATTGAGCTTTCATGCCTCAGCTTCTTAAGGTGATACATCTGTCTTGGAAACCATTCCTTTTTTGGGATATTAATAGTCAAGCCTAGGTGATGGTGATCAATGCTAAGTAGTTATATTTTTAAGGTGTGAGTGGTATCTATTACTCCCTAGCCTAAAGCAAGGCAATTCATTCCTCATACAACCTACCTTTGCAACAGTAAATCAGTTTCACCAAATTAGTCAATCATGTCTTTGGACAACAATCCCAAAGCCCCATAAATCCAAAATCCAGTTATCTATATAAGCTTTTCAATCCAGATGGATGTCGGTAAACTAAAATTTTTAACTTTGAGGGGAAAAGATGAAGGGAGCCATATTACTTTTACTGCTATGTTGCAACTGGCTGTTCTGAACTCCCCACTTCCACTCTTGCTAACTCTGGGTGACTCCTTAATACATCAGGACACATAACTAGTGAAACTCTGCTCTAAAGTAGTCAGCTATCTAGACCTGATTCACTAATTCATTGCTTCTCACTTGGGAATGTCACAATTTTAAATAATAATAATTAAGAGTGATTAACTAGGGGATCCTGGTCATGAGCATCAAACCTCAAACTTAGGTAGGATAAAATGAATAAATAAACAAACAAACAAACAAACTGAGGTTGGCAGCCTGGTCTAATAAAGATGTGAGCTGCCATTACACTGAGGACTCTTTCCCAGTTCAGCCCAAGAGTTTCACCAGACCTCCTGTGGGAGCCCACACTTATCTCTGCCAGGATGCAATTACTCATCCTTATCTTTAGACCACAGCCCATCCAACCTTGGCTGATTTCCCACATCCTTATCTCCTTATTGGGTATGGAAGTGTGGTTGCCTGCATTCTCAGGAATTCATTTCAGACGTTCACGTTATTATGGGCATATCAACTAATGATAGTTCTGGTGTTTATTTTCTTCTGGGCTATTATATATACCTTTATTTTATTTTTTTAATCCTCACCTGAGGATATGGAGAGAGAGAGAAACATCAATTGGTTGCCTCCCATATGTGCCTGGACTGGGATCAAACCCACAACCTTTTTGGTATACTGAGCCATCCAGCCAGGGCTATGTCTTTATTTTTAGTACTAACGAATGTGGTGTGTGTGTGTGTGTGTGTGTGTGTGTGTGTGTGTGTGTGTGTGTGAAGCAAAAGCAAACACATCATGTATCATATTCTAAGTTATAGTATTTGCCTCCAAGTCAGGGTGGAGAGGTGGAAAGAGCCTTAGCTTTGATGATATGACTGAGCGACTGAACCGACCTTGAAACGAAATGCTTCCAGATTTCATATAATGTGAAATAATTGCTTTTATTACTTAAGGCATCTTTACTAGGATATTCTTTCCTGTGCAACTAGATATATGCTATCTGATATCCTTATCATTCCTAGATAGCTCCAGAAACTAAATTGCATCATTACTTTTTGAGGGGGTATAGGAAAACACATATCGAAAGACACACACATACACACACAATTTTAGATATTCTGAAGATATGATCATAAGGAATTCAGAAAATAACACAAGAAAGTAAGAAAAAAAAGAGGAAGAAACAGTCTAAATGACTCTTCAATGATTCATCTCAAATCTTGATTACAATGACTTCTCGTGGCTTCTCTGAGTGATTCCCCCACCTATGTGATTACTGACTTCCTTCCCTCACCTTGACTCCCGGTGTGTCACTGCCAATTCAAATCTATTAAAACAGGAAACCTTTTCCCCCTCCACTTTCCTACTTGTTGGCCCTCTTTCTTATAAAATATCTATAGTTAATTCAGTCAGATAAGGATGTGGGAAATCAGCCAAGACAAACTTTCCATCACGGAACCATGGTTAACCGCTAAGAAGGCTCTGGTGTGAGACATGTTGCTGTGACTTACAGCCTGGATTAGCCACATTTTGCATGACCTTAAGGTTGAGCTGGTTTCTCTAACCACTGCTGAGATTCTTACAGCTAATTAGGGCTAAATTTCCTATGCCATTTAAGAAAATACCAAACTAGCTGACTACTAAGCAAAAGAAAGAGAGATTGTAGGGATCAACCAAAAATTACATTCTTCACTAAAATAGCTTAGAAAAGTCATTCAACAACCAACCACAACCCACAGCAAAAAAGAAAAAAAAATCACACAAGAGATTCTAGAAAGAGGAAAACCTGATTTTCAGTTTTCAATGGAGAAAAACTATGGTCTTTTCAGTGAAGGATGCTTGAACAATTGGATATCCACCTACTTTTGCTTAAACTTCTACTTAATTTTCAGAGCTTCTATTATGTCCACTGTTTCTTAAAAATAACCAGGCTACAATAATCCTATGCCTAAGAGACATATTTTTGGTGGCAAATGCTGCTCCCCTACACTCATGTTGGGTGGTTTGGTGCTGGCAAATGGCTGTGCCACACGACTCCAGCAAACTAGCCCAGACTTCCTATGGTGGCAGCATTACAAAAGGCTGTTTTTCTTAGCCTGTCCTTGCATCACTTCTGCCAATGCCCCATTTTCTGAAATAAGCCATGTGGCCAAACCCAGATTCAATATGGGAAGGGACTACACACAAGGGAATGGTTAGGGAAGGGGCTTGTGCATTACTGAAACAATCTACTACAAACTTCAACCATATAAAGATGCTTAAATAGTATAAACTTTAGGAATGTATTCAAAGTAAACAATCAGAGGTATGCAAAGACGTTCATTTAAACATGTTCTTCAAAGTATTTTTCATGATAAAGAAAAATTAGAAGCACTCTAAATGCTCAATTATAAGCGGTTAGACAAGCAAACCCATATGGTGGAATATAATAAAGCTTTTTAAAAATCACTTAACAAAAGAATATTTATTAATATCAGAAAATGTTTGCAATAACATTCAGAAAGCTGCCAGCTCCTGGTACATAGTAAATATAAGGCGCAACGTTCATAGGGGACATTTACTTAACAAATGTTTGGCACTGCACTGGAGGGCCACTGACAGCTGGGAAGTTAGCCTGCATTAGGACAGATCTACTTCACTGTGAGCCGTTATGTGTGCTCCAGCCGACCAACTTCAGCAGGGTATTATAACAACACCCCTTTTATTTTCGGTAAGTTTCGTTAACAACATGGCAATTTCTAGAATGTGATGTTTGGCACTCAGCTTAGTGTACAGGCAGTTTGCTTTCAAACAAATAATACCGATCTTACATATAAATAACAATGTGTAGTTATATCATGTTTTAAACTTTTTATAATAGAATATTTCAAACATACATAAAAGTAGATTAGAATTCTGATCTCCTGTGTACCCTTCACCAATCCCACCATACATCCATGGCTAATCCTGGCTCAGCCACACCTGCATCCTCTCCTGCCACACCTGTAGATTTCAAAACAATTTCCCAGCCATCATATTATTTCATCCATTAATCTTTCAGTAATTAACCTAAACAATAAAGGCTCTTTTTTTTTTTTTAAGCCTCACCTGAGGATTTTTTTTTAATTGATTTTTAAAGAGAGAGAAAGGGAGAGAGAGAGAAAAAAACAAAACATCAATGTGAGAGAGAAACATCAATCAGTTGCCTCCATACATGTCCCACAGGGATCAAACCCACAACCTAGGTACGTACCCTTATGGTAGGAAGTTAGACAGGCATGAGCAGACAAGGACAATGGGCCAGGTACAGAGGTCACCAGGTGGAAAGTCCTGGGTGCTTAACAAAGAACAATTGTAAGGTGCGACCTCATACCCCTGGTGACCTTTTCTCCCCTAGCATATCCTTGGTAATTCAGTTTGGACCTCCCTGACCCTTCCTCCCTAGAGATAAAACATCTAGGCCTCAGCTCCAGGCTCAGAAGAGCAGCAAAACCAGACCAATGACACCGAGGCTGACCTCAGAAGCAGCTGCATTCGATAATAACAAGCTGCCCTAGCACCAACCAATCAGTAGAGCCCTAGAGCCTGAAAGGACACACCTGGAATGCTACTGAATATTCCATTAAGATCTTCCTGGGGGACCTCCCCTAAAATCTCTACAACGAAATCCCTTAAAACCCAGGACCCAGGGCGCTCTCCCTCCCAGGAGCATGCCCCAGCCTTTCTCTTGCCTTTACCAGACACCTCCCATTACTTTCCTCACTCCCCAGCTCCAAGGGCCCTTCCTTTACCTCTAAACCTTGTTTCCTAAGCCCATTTCTTTTACAAATTACTTCTTCTACCTCAGTGATTTTACAAATAAATGTTATCCTATAGTTTCCATCTTGGCTCTGAATTCTTTCCTAGCCAGAACTCCAGCACTGAGGTTGCTGAACCCAGTTCTGGTCCAACCCCACCAATCTAACACCGGGGGCCGTTCCACTGGCCACAACACTTCCAGTGACCACAGCTCTGTTCCCAGTTCTTGTTGGCACATCCAGTTCATAGATACAGATGTATTGGCTTTTGTTCTAATAGGTTGGCTTTCCAGGAGTGGGATTGCTGGATACAAAAGTAATATATTATTTTTTTAATAGACGTTCCCAGATAGCTTTCAAAAAAAGGCTGTGGAGATTCACAGATAAAGATGAGATCACCCTTCCCCACATAATCTAACCCAGTCTCAAGGGGCAGAAAAATAGTCACAATGAGAGTCAGAAGTTGGGAGACAGCAAGAAGTGGGAGTCATTCAAGGAGAGAGAAAAGCTCCATGAGGTTCCTTAACAAGTGATTTCTCAATAGAAAAGTCCCTATTTATTCATCTTTGTATCTCATGAGCCTAACACAGACCTGGCACAGAATAAACAGTTCAAAATACCCACCAACATGGTCTGAAGACAGTTATCTCAGACTGCTGAGTTATCTCTAATGCTCTCCATCTTATAGATCCAGTGTGTTCTTTCCTACAGGATAGTACTTGCACATTACACAATCGGATGTAGCATCTGCTCTTAGTTTCATTAGATTCTTTATTATCTAAGCTAGAATTCTAGGAAAAAGATGTTTTGTATTAGAAGAAAACAGGAAATTTAGCAAGAAAATCATTCTTAGGCCAGAGAACTTTTTTTTTAATTTCTGATTTTTATTTTATTATTGTTGTTTTTAAAAATCCTCACTTGAGGATATTTTTCCATTTATTTTATTTATTTATTTTTTTTAGAGAGAGAGTGGAAGAGAGAGGGAAAGAGAGAAACATCAATGTGAGAGAAACACATTGAGTGGTTGCGCTCCAACCAGGGCCTGAGCCAGTGATGAGCCTGCAACCCAGGTGCGTGCCTTGACTAGAATCCAACCCCGGACCCTTTGGTCAGCATCTGATGCCTTATCCACTGAGCCAAACCGGTAGGGCAACTTTTTTTTTTTTTTTTTTTTTTTTTTTAATGCTGTACATGCGATGGTCAAGTTACCATCGTTAGCTAGTGATTAAAAGGAAGCGAACAAGTGAAGCCATAGATTGTTGAGCATGGTCAGCTGGGGACACTGAGCCTGTTTGCTTCACCAGGAAGTTACAGCTTCACACGCTCTCCAGGGAATCAGAGCATTGCTCACCAAGGATTAACACCCCTCCCCTCCTTTCCCAGGGAGATAAGCACATGCACAGTAAAGTCAAAATTGTACTTAAACATAGAGGACTGTCAGTCAAACCTGGGAAATAGATCATTGGTTAAGGGGTGGACCCCAATGCAAGCCTGTGAAAGTTTGGGAATTTGATTGGCTATTTTGAAAAAGCTCCTGGTTATAATCCCAGGAGACAAAGAGCTCTCCCTCTCCCCCCTCCTCCTCTCCTCCACTCTTCCTCTCCTCCTCTCCCTCTCCCTCTCCCTCATCCTCTCCCTTTCCCACTCCCTCTCCCTTTCCCTCTCCCTCTATTTCTCCTTCTCTTTCTCTCTCACTCAATGACCTGTACTGGCCCTTTTGATCATGCACACTCTCTTACCCCCAGAGCACAGGACCATGCCAGTCTAGTGGTCACCTGGAATCCACAGAAGACTGACTGGGCTCCAAAGGAATATGAAGCAGAAACTCTGGGCACTGGCCTTTGTCTTGGCCTTGCTAAAGATGAGATTAGACTTTTTCCATGGTGGGATGGAGACAAATAGAACATTGGAAGTTCAGGGGCAGACATTCTAAATAAATCTTTCCATGAGACTACAATCTCCTATGCATGGATCCTTGAAAAGCTTTTCTTCAGATCCTGTGGAAGATCCTGTTTTCCACCCACAACAGACACCAAAAGGAGCATCCACCTCCCCCCTGATCAAATAGGTCTGATCAAATGATTGAATCGATACCCCTTCCCCTGGGAACTGACCTTTAGACCACTTCACAACCGACATTCCCTTTCGCTTAGACCACATTCCACTTGCTAAGACCATTATCCTTCCCCTGGGGACCCACCCAGAGAGTTGCCCACTGAAAAAGCCCGTCTAGAGTCCTTTAACACCTCTGACTCCCTATCCCTGGGTGCTGGTGCCATTTGGGGACTCAGCCCATCTGGTCTCCAGATGACCTAATAAATTTATGATTTTTTACCCCTTTGGGCCTCTTGTGTTCCTTCTTCAGGGATCCTAACACTCTCCTCTGTGAGAGTCACATTTTTCTTATTAAGTCTCCCAACTTATTTCTTGCAAGTCTCCCTGTTTCCAGGCATCCCTAGTGTTTCTGGTCCTTTATCTTCCTTCTCACCCATCTCTCTGGCTCCTTTTCAGGACAATGCTCTCCAATATAATACTCCTCACCCTACCTTTTAAACTAAGATCTCTTGTTTGAGTAAGCTAAAAGGTTGTGTGTTCTGCAAATAAGAAAAATCTTTCTTCAAAGAATCTACCGAATGTTCCCATGACTCAGTCACTAATAGTATTTCCAATGATCTTACAGTGTAGAGGAACAAAAGATTAGCTTCATTTACAGTTGGGAGAGTCAGGAGTAACAAATGAGTAACAAATGCCAAATGAGTAACAAAGCTCATAGTTTTGACCAAGCCTAGCTATGCATTCATGGGCATCATTTGAAATTCACCTGCCCTGCTCCAATGTCAAAGGTATTGTTGGTGTAGCAAGGGAGACCTCTATAGTGGAAATAAAAGAGCTGTTCTGTTGATAAAGGGACGAGATAGAAATTACAAAACGCACTTTTAAAAATACAAAGTCAAATACCACATGATTTCGCTTATAGGTGGAATCTAAAGAACAGTATAAACAAACAAACAAAACAGAAACAGACTCAGATACAGAGAACAGAGTGATGATTGCCAAGGGGAGAGGGTTTGAGGAACCAGATGAAAAAGGTGAAGGGATTGAGAAGTACATATTGGAAGTTACAAAATAGTCATGAGGATATAAAGTACAGCATGCGGAATATAGTCATTAATATTGTAATAACTATGTGTGGTGCCTCTTGGGTATTGAAAATATTTGTAAAGTATATGAGTGGCTAACCATTATGCGGTACAACTGAAACTAATACAAAATAATATTGAATGTAAATGGTAATTTAAACATTTTAAAAATACAACAAAAAAATTTAATAAAAATATATAGTCCTAGTACCAATTCATAGTTATTCAGAGAAATGCACTCCACTGAGGGTGACCTTGGAGAGAGGATTATATTATTATGCCAGGAAGGGGGAGGTCAACATGCACACTTCATAACAGCCTTGGCTCCCCACCACCCTTACAAGAGTAACACCAGCCACACTCCTGCTGGAAGTGCTTTTCTCCATTCGACTCCCATTTCAGAATTATCTGTGGCCTGCCCATGTTCAGCCCTATGCAGTTACCAAATGTATGTCATCTGAGAGGCCTAATGCCTATCATCTGAGACAGCCATGAATCTGGATATTCTCTTTGTATTGTGGTGTCTGAAAAGGGTGGAGAAGGCACCTTTGGAAGGAAATATGGGGACCTATGAATTTAGAAGGAAAAGGAGAGTCATGTGTTTAGTGTTTTGCAGTATCTAGCCTAACCCCTCTATAGTTAACCATCCAATTGTCAACATTTACATTTACATTTAAATGAAGTCCATTGTGCAATCTTCTGTTTTAGAAAGGAATTAGGAAAAAAATAGTATGGCAATTCAGTTCTGGATTTTTTTACATCACCTTGGATGACCAGAAGTCTAATGTAGGGTGAGTTCTGACAAAATAGCACTTTCATAGGTTGCCTTATTACAGAATGGAATGAAAGAAAATTAGCACTTAAGAGGTGAATTTGAAGGCAGATATAGTTACAGTCTGGATAAAGTGCTGCTGGCAAATGATTCCATTAACTGAACACCTAAATGAGATCATTTAACAAGGGCAGCAAATGTTCCAGCCCTGGTGCCAGGGCTACTGAAACTGAACTCTTAAAAACCTGGGTCCACTGGAATTGAGGGATCCAGACATAGGAAGAATTCTAGTTCTCAATATACAAATTAGTCAAAACATCTTTTTTTTTTTTTTAAGTCTATTTGGTATTGATTGATGTAAGAAACTTCTAAACCTATACAGAATTTTTATGAGTGTTTTTGAGCCAAACTGACAACAAATGCCAGGAGGCAAAATCTCAACAGATTAAGAGAATGGCATTTTCGCAGCTTATTTTATGTTAGAATCAAAGGAGGAGAGGTAAGAAGGGTTGCATGAAAGCCATTGGTGGTAGATTAAGGGGGCAGGAGACCAAATCGGGGGATATCTCTGGGATTGGATAAAAAATAAGATGGAGAGACATACTGTTCTTGTTTGTTGTTGTTAATCCTTACCCGAGTTTCTTTTTCCATTGATTTTTTAGAGAGAGTGAAAGGGAGGGGTAGACAGAGAGAGAAACATTGACATGAGAAAGACACATCCATTGGTTGCCTCCTGCACCCACCTGACTAAAGCAGGGATTGAACCTGCAACTGAGGTACATGCCCTTGCCCAGAATCGAACCCGAAACCCTTCAGTCTAAGGTGGGGGGAGGGGACACTCTATCCACTAAGCCAAACCAGTTGGCTAGCGTGACACAGGTTTCTTTTACCTTGGTGGTTACAGGGTAGTATTAATAATTAGCATTTACAGCATATACTAGTAGAGTTGTTATTCTGGGAATAAGACAACAATGAGGATTCCTGGGGTCTGGTGCTAGGGTAGGGAGGTTGTGCCCTGAGGGGTCTAGAAAAGGAGATTACTCTGATATTTCAAAGGTATGTTATCTTAGATCAGGGGTGGGGGACCTTTTTTCTGCCAAGGACCATTTGGATATTTATGACATCATTTGAAGGCCATACAAAATTTTTAAAAATTAGCCTGCTGTATTTGGTCCAACATTTAATTAACTCACCCCTAATACCTTGGCAGGGCCAGACATTAATGATTTCTCGGGCCTTATAGGGCCAGGCCGGAAGTTCCCCACCCCTATCTTAGATGCAAAAGGACAATAGACAGGCTCACTCAAGATAAAGATTGACCTTTGTTAAGGAAGCAACATGCCTATGACGTGACTACATACCATGACCTGCTTTTGGTTAGGAATTGTTATGTTCAGACCATCCTATGTGGTTACTTCAGTCTCTGAGTTTGTAAGGCTCACCATCCTCCTCTCTCCTGAGTTTATCAGGTTTAGCATGTGGCCCCTTTTTCGTTCATATTGGGATGTTTTGAAAACAGACCTACACTAGACTAGAGTATTGAATCAGCAAAACTTATATAGACTTTTCTTTATCCTTTGTCCTTCTCTACTTCATGGCCACCCAGGTGCCTGCAACTCTCTCCACCTCTCAGTGACAATAACTTGCTCACAAGAAGGGTCCAATATTAATCATTTATACCTTTCCTCATATGAATTTAAGTCAATGTATTATTTCTCTAAAAGGTTTTCTCTTTAAGTCTTACTTTGACTTATGGGATGTTAAAGGAGAAAAGTATATTTGGCACATTTTTGGTACCCTAATCTTTACCTGAGGAAGTGAAATTTCAGTCCTGTTTTGTTCTTGTGGAGAAAAAAAAAAAAGATCCCCCACTTAATTTATAGGACTTAACCTAGACAGAAATGTTTATTCATCCACTCACCCCAACTAAATCTTAATAAATTGCATTTTTAAAAGAAGGAACACAGAAGAAGCCTGGGGGGTGTGAGATGTATAACCATAAACTAGTATATTAGGAAACTGAAACTAAGCAGTTTCAATGCAGTTTATACCCATCCATCAGCCTGCGTGCCTAAGGGGAGGTGCAAGGCTGGAGGGGTGGCGCATATTAACAGCATGTCTTCCCCCTCATCACCTGTAGCCTCAATACTTTTCAGGATATGCCTGGTCAATTATAAAGCACTCTGAAACAGATCAGCTCTGGGGAGAGAGGGGGCATCCTTTCCTATTCTCAGTGATCTCAGTTCCCGTGACCACTTCAGTAAGATCTTCCTGTCACACTTTAAAACACTCATAAAGTAAGACTCAAAATAAATGCAAAGCCTCGTTTCCTTAAATTGTTTTGGTCTCCTTGCTCACCAACAGTTTTAATGAAAGTGGTAAAAAAAATAATAATAATTAGAGACTCATTTCCCCTATCAACTCTCCTAGGACCGAAAGAATACTAAATCAGTAAAGGCACAGTAACAGAAAGAAAGAAAGACAAACAACAAACAACCTAGAGATCATGAACAAGAATCCCAATCCAAGCCTGGTGCCAGGCAGTTTACAAAATGCTTCAATGATATAGTATTTCAGCTGCTAAATTTGGCCAAGTAATTGTCCTCACAGTTAAAGGAATGTTATTGGTCATTTTTCAGTCCCTTCTGAAAGTTGCTGAAGTTAATTTGCTAAAGATACTGTCTTTTGGAAACACTTGACCCACAGCTTCTTGGCTTACTTCGTCGACAGAAGAAAGACTTAGTCACCATCAAGTGTCACAACGAGGGTGACTCACAGAGTGAGGAGGGAGCCTGACACTTCCTTACACATGTAGGTACTCAGAGCACCTCCACTTCCAGAGGATCAGCCCAGCGTGCAGAGTGACACAACTCTTCCTTCGCCAGCACAGACAACAGATCGCAATCAGCCCAGCAAGCCCACAGCTGCTTCCACTCCCAGGTCATCTTTAAAAAGGTAACACCTGGCTCAGCCCTGTTATTTATTCCTTCATTGCTCGTGTCAACCTTCAGACTGTCTTTGGTTACAGAATTAATCAAGTTGTCTTTCACATTGTGGTTAACTGTGGCCATAAAAAGAAAAAAATTAACGTGTTGGGAGGCAGTACTGGGTCCATCTCACAACAGATGTGATCTCAGTGTCACCTGGACCTAGCCTTGAGCTCCGCAGTTTCTCCTTGAATATTCTTTAGCTCCCTAGAGTTACAATTAAATATATGTCTAGTTATTTTCTCAGGGACTGTTCAGTACCATCTGTGAAACTGCAATGAGGAGGGGCTCCAAAAAAATAGGAATCTTAGTTGAGTTTCTTACTGGAACAACACATTTGCTTCCAGCGGCAGGGCTGATGTGTATCTGTCTGCTTCACCAATGTTATCAGATGTCCATACACGAATGTGCACACACACACTAAACTGGTGCGAATGCCTGCTGGGTCAGCAGGACTCCCAGTGCACATTGGACTCCTGGATCTCGGGCTGACAGCAATAAACCTGCTTCAGATTTTTCTCTTCATTTTTGTAGGATGCTGTGGTTGATGTTTTCACTGGGACTTCTTTTAAAGGAGCAAGTTGGGTTAGTGGTTTTGTTGCTATTTAATCCTGGCAGCCCTTGTTTAAGGCTTTCTGATTCAAACGGTGCTGTGATGCTTTCTCTCCATGGGCTGATTTTAGCAGTTGGGGAAAGAGTTTAAATAAAACACATTGAAATTAAGAATCATTTTGGGGTTGTACAAATGCTCTGAAATGTCCTGCTATACTATTTGCTCAAGGATAAGGGCTATGTTTATCTTAATATCCTTTGGCATATATAAGTGCTCTAAAAATATCCTTGGCTAATTGCTGCATAAAATGAAATTGAAATGTTATATCATCTTTGCATTGTATTTTTGAGATTTGAAAACTGTGCCCAATTTTTAGAACAAACCTCAATGTTCAAATGTAAGAAAAAATTATTATTACATACATTTCAAATGGGGAAAACGGAAATTGGTCTTAAAACTCTTACAACAAATTCCACTTTCCTAAGATATCATCTTTAAAAACTCAGATCTTTTCTTCTGCTTGAAGATAACAATGATTGAAAGAAATGATTGAATATTTGAACACACTTTTTGCATCTATCTATAGCATTCTCTCTATATTCTAAGCTTCCTTTGAATATAGAAATTATACTTGGTAACTATCAAGTGTAATATTTACAATATATAATCTCTTCCAGTTAACAATTTTTATTTAGTGACCATAAGTAAAGGAAACATGGCTTTGACAATAATTCTTAACCTGCCGGTACTGTCAGGAGGCATACTGACAAAGTAATAAGCCTAGGAGGGACTGGGAATAATTAATTAGTAATTATGGGTGTGATGGTGAATGTAAGTTAAGAGTTTTGAGAGGAGGCAAAAGAAAATCAGAGGTACTTTTATCCTTAGAACTAGAAATGCCAAGCATAAATCCAGCAGGTCTTCTACACTGAGAGCGGCTGGCACACCTCTGCGTGGAGACTGAATGAGTCTGCAGAGGAAGAACTACCTCTCCAGGCCTCGCTGTCCCCCCACCTCCCACCCCTACACAAAGGGCATTCAGGGTACCGCGAGCCCCTTTCTCCTGCAGGAAGCAGGATGCAAGGGAAATGTACTGGGCGAAGGAGCTTCTTCATCCCATTGAGTGAGAGATCAACACCATCATAAGTAGCATCATAATCATTATTACTGTTATTTTAATAGATCCTCAAAGGAGCATTTGTTGCTTAATGTAAGCATATTCCATGTAGAACCCCTTGGCTCCATCTTAAATTTTTATTTAGATTTCTGGTGTCTAACTTAAACATTTTTTCCCCACAGAAACATAATCCATTAGTCATTTAGTTTGTGTCATTTGGCCCAAGTGTGTGTGTGTGTGTGTGTGTGTGTGTGTGTGTGTGTGTGTGTTTAATTATTAAATAAAAATACATCAGAAATCTGTGAAAGGGTACTTGGATTTTAAAAAATAGAATTTCTTACTTCAATGAAAAGGTCAATCCAAAAATGAATTCCAGTGTAAATTAACCCAGGTTTACAATATTTAAATGTTCAAGAGACTGACATGTCTAGACTGCTGTCAGTATTAAGAAAGCCTGTGCAAGAAAACCTCAAAAAGAGAGTGTTTTAGAAAGCTATTGCTAAATGCTCCCTATTGAATGTAGATAAATAACTTAATTGTTGATTCAAGTTAGGCCACGAATACAATAAATTAAAGGTAAATAAAAATGCTATAAATTCCTATCAGTGTTGACAGTTTTAGTACTGCTTTCTAAAACAAAGTCCGTTGTGGAGCTATGTGGAAATAAAATCAAGTGGTGTAGAAAGAATTCAATGTTTCGTATAAAAAGTATACTTCATAATGCCATTGAGACATTATTTTCCATTCTTGTGTGTGTCATTTATTTTTAAAGGGCAGAGGAAGATGAATAAAGGAAGTGATATCAAAGGATCTTATTTTAGATGTTCTGCTAGGAAAAGAAAGCCAGAAAGAGAAAGTTAGAAGAAGCAGAAGTGAGCACAGACAGCAATCAAATTGCAATATTTTCCGATAGCTGCCATCAGGTGGTTACTCTTAAGCACTTTGCATGGCAAATGAAAGAGAAAATTACTTCTCCTTTCTCTGTTCCTTTTACATCTTTGTGGCATGGTAGAGAATTTTGATAAAGTATTTTCATTCTTCCTGTTGACTAATAATGTGTCCATCTCTTTGTAGTTCTTCCTTCTCATTTTATAGTTTAGTTCAGAGATGGAAGCTTTAGTTCTAGCCATTCTCTGGCAAATAACCTTACCTATGATACCTACCCTACTTGGTTCACAGAGCTAGTTTGACAATTAAATGACATAAATATTACTTGAACACTTTTCAAAAATTTTTGAAGTATCTAATTGGAAGTGTGAATATTATTATTATTATTATTAATTATTCCCTGATCATTGGGAGGGCTCAAAGATTAATCCAATTATCACTAATTCTGGGGTGAGAGTGGAATCTTCTTTCTTTCCTTCCTCTCTTTCCTTTCACAGCATGTATTTAGTTAATGCCAAGTATCACAAAAGGCACTGGCCTTGTAGAAGAGTATACACACTGCCAGACTTCCAGAGTTGGTAATCCAGGGGGCAGCGGAGCAGAGGATGAAAGCGTGATGGTGGAGTAGAATGGCCTAGAGATCAGTTCCAGAAACAGCACTACAACTGTATCTTAAGGCAATTAACCTGCATTTCTGAATTTGTTTCCTCATCTGTAAAACAGAGATAATTTTATTATAAGGTTTAAACAAGATCAATATTTATAGATCTTAGCAGAGGGCCTAGAACATGGTAAGCTTTCTAAAAATTATAGCCATTTCTATCATTCCTATCTGAAGTGGTCACCTGTAAAGCCCAAGGACCATGGGTTGTCTAGGAGCATATTCTGAACTCTGTAGAGTCAACACCCTCAGAGGAGTCTATAGTGGCCCAAACTCAAAAGCTTCAGCCATAATGTAGGCTTCACAAATGCAGCGAGTACTAATTTAGTAACTTCTAAATTCAAAAATAGTGTCCTGTGCTAATTTGGTTTTGTTCACTGCTTCCTATCCTCCTGATGAAAAAAAGGCTTTTATTTTAATAAATGAGTAACATTTAATAATATGAGTAACATTTATAAGTAACAAAACTTTTCTGTATGGCCATTAAAAAATAAACTCTCATCAATATGGCATTACCAAGGAATTAATGACTGAGTTTCCAGAAAAGTAGTTCTGGATGCTGTGAAGTTCTGGACCCCCAAGGTAAGGAAGCTCTAGGCCAGTGGTTCTCAACTCGGGGTGATTTTGACCCCCAGGGCACATGGCAATGTCTGGAGATATTTTTGGTTGTCACAACTAGGGAGAGGGGGCTACTGGCATTGAATGGGTAGAGGCTGAAGGTGCTACGAGTAAACATCCTGCAATATACAGGACAAGTAATTTCTAGGCCAAAATATCCAATGTGTTGAGGTTGAGAAACCTGTGCCTAGATATGAGCAGTACATAGAGCAGACCCTTCACACAGTGAAAGCCACTGATCCTGACATCACCATAAAGGCCTTCCTGGGTAACAGGCATTTAGTTATCTTATTTTACCAAGGTACTCTCCAAGGTAGCTATTATCTCTATTTATAGATAGGAAAGTAGAGTCTGAGAAATGATAATTTGCCCAAAGACCTTCTGATGATAGAGCAACTGGGACTGAACTTCTGCTGGTCAGATTCTGAGGCCTGAGCTAATCTGCACCGGTGTGTGTGTGTGTGTGTGTGTGTGTGTGTGTGTGTGTGTGTGTGTGTGTGTGCATGTGTGTGTGTGTGCATGTGTGTGTGTGTGCATGTGCGTGCATGGTGCCAGTCCTTGCTGCCCAGATGTTTACTAGTGAAGTGGCTAGTGTTTATTTTGGCTTAAGAAAAATCTCCAAGGCCATTTCATCAGAGGATGCACATTTAGTACTACTGTCCTCAGGCACTGCGGCCCGGGGGGCTGCAGATCTGCTTTCTCTTACTTTGTTCCCAAACTTGCCCAGCAAGTGGCTCACAGCCACTGGGTGCTAAGAGAACTGTTACAGACCGAGGTGCTTATTCCCTTGAACCAAGAGATTTGTACCTCTATTAGCAGTTTTCTGTGAGATAAATTGGAAGATAGAAAAATAAGCAAGCAACCCAAGCAACTAAGGTCAGTGTCCTGGGTCTCTGAATTGCTGGGATTAGGGAGCCATGTGGAGCAGGGTATGGTTGAGGCAGCCCTGTTAGTCACTGTTACTCATTTACTTCTCAGTGGTCAATGAACCAATGGGCCATCAATTGGCTTCTGTGTACAGGTCATGTTCCCAATGACTCTGACCAAGGGCTGCTACTCAGAGGTGGCATCGTGGCTAAAATACTATTAGAGGTCAAAGTTAGTTTTTGGCTGACTTGGTCAAATGACCTAGAGCAGTGGTCGGCAAACTCAGTCAACAGAGCCAAATATCAACAGTACAACAACTGAAATTTCTTTTGAGAGCCAAATTTTTTAAACTTAAACTTCTTCTAACACCACTTCTTCAAAATAGACTCACTCAGGCCATAGTATTTTGTGGAAGAGCCACACTCAAGGGGCCAAAGAGCCTCATGTGGCTCGCGAGCCGCAGTTTGCTGACCACAGACCTAGAGGAATGTGAACCTTAGGGACTGAGAAAGAACCAGTATTTTTGAACAATAATATTTGAGTTAAGGACAGGCTTTGCAAAACTCTAGGTCAAGTTGGCAGTCCCTTGGATGCAGGATGCAGGCTGCAGGCTGGGACACTAGCATCTGAAATGACCCTTTGCCAAGAGGGGAGCCTCATAAAGACAATGCAATTTCTTTTTTCTTTTTCTTATTGATTGATGAGAGAGAGAGAGAGAGAAAGAGAGAGAGAGAGAGATCAACTTGTTTTTCCACTCATTTATGTAATCATTGGTTTCTTTTTTTATGTACCCTAACTGGGGATTAAACCCACAACCTTGGCATATTGGAACAACGTTATAACCAACTGAGCTACCTGACCAGGGCCTGACAACACAATTTAATGTGAGCCCATTTTTAACATCTAAAAAGTTCCTCTCTGTCTTCTTGTTACCAGATAAAAATGGGTTTGGTTAGGTAAGGAGTAGGTTGAGAGGGAGATGGAAAGGATGAGAAGGGAAAGGGAGGGAAAAGAAAAGAAGGCAGGGGAAAGAAGGGGAGGAGAGGGGAAGGGAGAGGCTGACTACTTTGGTTTGAGTTTTCACTTTTCTCCAGAAGGTGTGGAGGTGGACTTACCAGAAAGTAGAAGGCAGAAAACTTGGTGCACAAAGTCACTAGATACTGAAGTCCTAGAGTTCTTACCTATTTTGTGCATGAGACACAAAGCAATTCAATGAAGCCTTTTCTTAGAAAAATGTTTTATTTTCCCTTGCCAAATTTTCAACCTTTTATTTTGAAATAATTTAGAACTTATGAAAAGTTCTGCCTAGATTTTCTAAATGTTAACATTTAATCACATTTTTATTCTCATTCTTTCTTTATGTACATATATATGTGTTTTATATGTTTGTTTATTTGTGTACATATTCTTACTATTTTCTAAATTGCTTGAGTGTAAGTTGATGATACAGTGCTATTTAATCTTCAAATATTTCAGTGTGTGTTTCCTAAAAAACAGGACACTTTCAAAATAATCATAGTAAATCATCAAAATTGAAAAACTAATATTAATGCAATATTATTTATCAGATCTAGAGATCTCACTCAAATTTCACTAGTTGAAATAATAATGTTCTTTTTGGTGAAAGAAAAACAAAGATTTTCTGGTCCAGGATCACATGTTGTATTGGGTTATCACATCTCTTTAGTCTTCATTTATCTAGAACAGTCCTCAGTCTTTCTCTTCCTTCATGACTTTGATGTTTTTGAAGAGTACAGTCTATGCATTAAGTAGAACTGAAAGATATGTCTGTGCATGATTAACTTGTTATGCATAAACGTGCTCTGC
Organism: Corynorhinus townsendii; assembly: GCA_026230045.1. Lineage (NCBI taxonomy): Eukaryota > Metazoa > Chordata > Mammalia > Chiroptera > Vespertilionidae > Corynorhinus > Corynorhinus townsendii. Next base: position 49,288,152 of record JAPDVU010000005.1, on the reverse strand, counting down.
GTCCTTCCCAGTGTGGCATCTGGAACAGTTTTAAGTCTTTCTTTTTTTAAAAAAAATAATAATACCAAGTTCATTATTAGAGATCAGAATAAAGGAAGTGAAGTGGAAACCATGCTCTTGAGAAGTTGCCATGTTAAGACACGGTGGCTTTGCAGGCCGCTTTATGAGCTCTTGCATCATGGTCATGGTGGTAGCAGTTTCTCAACTTCCCTACAAGCTGCAGCTTCTCCATGCTCCAGGGCTTCAGGCTGACATCACTAGTAACTGTTCCTGATCTCTCAGCTTCATCCTTCCAGGCCTTCACTCCCCCACAACCACTGTAATCATGAAATCCCTGATTCCCATATTACACTCCTTGTTTCTGTAATTGTTATAGTGACGCTCATTTTATGATCACACTCAGACTGATACAGCTGTATTCCTATCTTTCTTTGCCTTCATGACTTTGAGGGTTTTGAAGAGTGTGCCTTACCAGGAGGCACATGACCTTGGTTTGTCCCATAACCAGTAGTATTAATTTTTATTTCATATGTAGAGATTTTAAGGAAATTTTATATTTATAAATTCAACTAGTGTAGTGTTTTGCTTAAGTGTGACCTTGATAAATAATCTTTGAATAACCCAATATTGACTGTGTTCCCTGAATGGAATCTGTAGGCTTCATTGCAATTCAAATCCCATGGATATTATTTGAAAAAGGCAAATGCCCATGGGGTTTAACGTCTCCTAGAGCAGAGAGTGGAGACTCTGCGTTGTCATGTTTTGCCAGGGGCAAGCATAAGGGGAGTAACAGTAAAACAATGGCTTACCTTTGTGAAACCTTCTACACTGCACTTTTACATGTAAGTTGATTCAGGTGGTTGTCTGATGGATTTTTCCACTGTAAAATTACTATTACTCTTTTTTTTTTAAGTTAGTATGCATCTTATGAGGAGATTCTTTGAAATTCTATAATTATTTTTTTCTCCTCAGACTTTCACCCACTAGTTTTAGCACCCATTGAACATTCTTGCCTGAAAAAAATGGTGGTTTTCTAATTCCATCTTTCTTTATACATTTATTAATTGGAATATTAGTTCTTCTGTAAAATGAGGCAAATAATGTGCCCCATCTAACTCACAAGGTTGTTGAGAGGATCAAATGAGTTCAACATAAACGTTCAGTGTAGAAGGCTTCAGAAAGGTAAGCCATTGCTTTTTTGTTTCTCCCCTTATGCTTTTCTCTGGCAAAACAGGACAACACAAAAAGTATCACTCTCTGCTCCAGGACACATTAACCTGTGTGAGCATTTGCCTTTTTCAAATAATTTCCATGGGATTTGAATTGCAATAAAGCCTACAGATTCCATTCAAGAAATATTCAATACTGTATTTAGTTATTCGATAATTATTTACCAATGCCAGACTTAAGCAAAACACTACACTAATTGAATTTATAAATATAAAATTTCTTTAAAATGTCTACATATATAATTTTATAAAAGTTAGTTACACCCCCACCCCCAGATTATACATTTTAATGTATTTATATATTTCAGAAGGGGAAATCTTGCTATGTGGACAGTGATTTGCAACAAATCAGTAACTCCTACACAGGAAAGATTTGGGGAAACTACACCAAATTATTAAGTCAGTATAGTCTAAACACGGAATTGCTTTAGAAATAATCATAGCCATACCACAAGAATCAACTAGTTTGCCCAAACCTACCTTTTTGTTGTAGTTGTTAATCCTCACCATTGGAGATTTTTCCATTGATTTTTAGAGAGAGTGAAGGGGAAGGGGAGAGACAGAGAGAAATATCCATGTGAGAGAAACACAATGATTGGTTGCCTCCCACACACACTGCAACCAAGGTACATTCCCTTGACTGGAATCAAACCTGGGACCCTTCAATCCACAGGCCGATGCTCTATCCACTAAGCCAAACCAGCTAGGACCAAACCTACCATCCTATATAATAAAGAGATAATATGCTAATTAGGCAAAACAGCAGAATGATCATGTGAACGACTGTCCGGACCCAGGCTGCAAGGGCCACGGCAGCCGTGGCTGCAAGGGCCAAGCCCCTTGCATGAATTTCGTGCATCCGGCCTCCAGTCTATATATATATATATATAAAGCCAGCAACCAGAATGCCATAACAACCAAAACGACTGGTTGCTATAATGCCCACTGCAGCCAGCAAACCAACTAATCATTGGGCGGAGCCGGAGGCCAACCTCCTGCTACCCTTCCCCCCAGCTGGCCCCACCCCTGATTGGACTCTCCCACCCAGATCAATGGTGGGGGCAGTTGGCCAACCTCCTACAGACCTCCTTCCAGCTGGCCCCACCCCTGATGGGCCCGCACCACCTGAATCGGCCTGCAGCCCCTTCCCCCCATCCGGACCCACCCCAGATCGGCCCCCCAACCCTAATCAGGGGCAGGGCTGGCCAGCCAACTGCCTGCAGCCCCTCCCCCTGCTGGTCCCGCCCCTGATGGGCCCTGCCAGTCCCATCAGGGGCAGGGCTGCCTGGCCAACCATCCATGGCCCCTCCCCCAGGCTTCTGGCCCCCGATCAGGCCCCCCACCCCATTTGGGGGTGGGACCCGCCAGCCCACTGCCCACAGTCCCTCCCCACAGCTGGCCCCACCCCCAATCAGCCCCCCCACACCAATCAGGGGTGGGGCTGGCCAGCCAACCTCCCACAGCCCCTCCCCAGGCCACTGATCCCTGATGGGCCCCCTCACCCCATCTAAGGGTGGGGCCAGCCAGCCCACCACCCACAGACCCTCCCCACAGCCAGCCCCACTCCCAATCGGGCCCCCCTTCAGCCAGTTGCCCACAGCCCCTCCCCCAAGCTGGCCCAGCCCTGATTGGGCCTTGATCAGGGCAGACCAGCTGGCCAACTTCCCCCTGTCTCCTCCTTCTGACAGGCCCACCCCAATCTGCCCCGATTGGGGCCAGCCCAGCTGGACCCCACCTGTGCACGAATTCATGCACTGGGCCTCCAGAATTTTAATATTTACCTCTGACTAATTTTTATCAATTAACAGGTTTTTTATCCTTTCTTTCTTTAGCTTTAGATCTTTTGTCAGCAGAGAAAAGTGAAAGCAGAACCTAAAATTTCCTTGAAAAGTTTAGAAGATACATTACATTGAGTTATCTTTTATCTGAAATAATCTGTTCCTTATAAAGCAGTAGAAATAAAATAGTCTGTATGTGTGCACACAAATGTGTGTATGTTTAATTTTATTTCTCTCTGTGTGTCTAAGGTCTTTATTTTGGGGAGAACATTTATATACAAAGGAAAAAAACTAGGAAAAAACCCACAAAATATTAAGAGTCAAATGTGATAATCATTACTTTCTTTTTTTCCCCTGCATTTGCTAAATATTTTTTACCATGAGCACAAGTCACTTTTATAAGCTGAAAAATAAGCAATTTAAAAAAAAATGATTCAAAGGAAAAGCCAGAATACATATATGTGTAATCATATTAAATATTGTTTTATTTAATATATTAAAAAGCCCCCCAAAAAATTTATAAAATTTCTTGGCCTTGCAAGTACTTTTTGTTTTGTTTTGTTTTGTTTTTTTACCATTTTTTTATTGTTTTAAGTATTACAAATAGTAGTACATATGTCTCCTTTTTTTCCCCCACTGATCCTCCCCCGACCTCCCCTACCCCCCAGTACATGCCTTCACCTGCCGGCCCTCCCCCCCCCCTGCCCCAGTGTCTTATATCCATTGGTTGTGCTTATATGCATGCGTACAAGTCCTTCAGTTGGTCTCTTACAGCCCCCCTCGCCCAACCTCCCCTGTCTTCCCAATGTAGTTTGACAGTCTGTTCAATGCTTCTTTGCCTCTGTATCTTTTTCCCACCATTTCTTTCCTTTAAAAAGTTTTGCCTTTGCAGACTAGAAATAAACATATAATAACAAAACAAGATAAAACAAAAAAAATGTTTGAGTCCCAATTTCAATGTCCAACAGTTCTGAGTCCCCGTTTCAATGTCTAACAGTTCCTTATGTGTACATGTCAGCAATGATATCTGGATGGTGGGCACATGGTGGCAATGCAGGTCCGACCCTCTCTGGTTTGGTCCTAGGTAACCTGCAGTGGTGCACAGCTGCTGACTGCTCGCATGGCAAGGCGTTGTCAGCGTCTTCCATCTCTGGACTGTTTTTTCCTCCTGTCTTCGTGGTTGGAGCACACCTGTCAATTCCTCTCTGTTGCAGGAATCCATCTGGTCTTGGGGTTGTTTTCTGAAAATATACAAATGTATTCTCGACCACAAGTTAATAAAGGAATCTTTTCTATATAATTGATTTGGGATCCTTTTTATTTTTGTTCAAACAATTTTTCTTTGTCTTATTTAGACACCATGTGTGTTTTTAATGGCCGTCTTGCTGTTAGCATTGCAAATGAAACTTAATTTGGTAAAGTAAAAATTTTCTAGATGTAATTTACTTATAGGATATTTTTCCTTACATGATATTGCCCTACTATCCCCCCCCTTTTTTTTATTAATGGAGGTTTTTGTAAATTTTATAATGCAGTCTTGATAACTTTAAATTTAAAATTTTTTTTTCCCCACACATATGACTGCTTTAGGTTCATTGCATATTCAGGAATTTTACCATGAGATGAACTACCAATAGAAATTTTAGTTATTACTTTAAGAACAGCTTTTTGTCCAGTACAATTAACTTTACTTGAATATTCACTTATTTCAATTAGCCTATTTAAATTAATCTGAAAACTCGATTACTATTTTACTGTCAAATTTAATACTCTACCAACAATCTTAGTTTACCCTGTAAATATTAGTGGGAAGGATTATTTGCATTCTTGAGTGGGCCCTGAGCATTCCAGATGCTAGGCTGAATTTAGATATAGGGCAACTGCTGTCAGCCAAGTCTCTTGTCTGTTACCTGGGTCCCGATCTGAGCTGGGCCAAGTCTCTGTCTGTCACCTGTATCTCGATGTGAGCTGGGCCAAGTCTCTTTCTGTTGCCTGGGTCCCGATCTGAGCTGGGTGTGGGAAGCGCGAAGCAGCCATGGGGGCAGGAGACCTCCTTCAGAAGGGGTGAGGGTTCAAGCCCCTGCTATGTTGGGGGGATGAGGGTCTGTGCCCCACTTCTGTTGCCCCCCCAAGTTCTCTCCTGATGGCCCCTCTGCAACTGTGCCTGTCTTAGGTTGTTCCTTCCTTGAGGAATCTTACCCGTCTCTGGCTAACCAGCTATCCTCCGGGGCCAAGCAGGGTGGTGTGAGGTTCAGTTCTGTCTCCTTGGTAGCCTATGCACCCGTGGCCTCCACACCCAGCACCTGCCTTGGGAACCCCTGGTCTGCTGGCAGGGTCCCAGTGCTGATCACATATCTCGGGGAACTTGGTTTTCTTCTCCAGTGAGGGCCCAGCTCATGCAAGTACTTTTTGAACACAGTGTCTTTGAGCAGCCATGATTCTAGAAGCATCTATGAACCCTGAACTTGAACTCAGGGCCTATCTATCCATTGTCCTCTATGAGGTACTTAAGGCCTCTCTTGATTCTAAGGGTGTTTCCAGGTCAAGGGTAAAGGTGTGTGTGTGGACCTACAGCAAAGTGAGTAAATTTTGTGAGGCTCCATGGGGGAAGGAATAAGTTCTTTCTCACATGGGATGTTCTCTGTGGCCTCTCTTCCTCCCATAAGCAGAGAAAGCCAATGCAGGTCATGGGCTGCTCCTGTGTGGGGTGGGACCTGATAATCTTCCTTTGGGCTGCCTTATAGCTGTGAGGTAGGAGGCCTGGACTGCCTTGATGCACAGACCTGAGGCAAATAGGCAAAGCCCTACAGTCTTATTCATTTCCTCCTACCAGATGGCTTGCTCTTCCCCAGGCATCATTATCCACTGTAAAAGTAATAGGGCTGCTGTCTTTGTAAATAACACTGCATTGTATATGGAACTTCATATCCTAAGATAGTCTGAAATATTTTCCTGTGATAGTTTTGATATTACACATCCAAATTAATATTATACTTGTTTTCAATGATACAATGCCTCATTCATCCACAACTATTATTTTACTAGAGGCCTGATGCATGAGTCTCACGCAAGGGGCTTGGCCCTCACAGCCCCGGCTTCATCTGGGAGGTCGCCTGGAAGGTTGTTTGACTGTTCGGTCTAATTAGCATATTACACTTTTATTATTATAGATAGCCAAACCCTGTACAATATTTAGTGGACCTTTTAAGGTGGCATATACATCAAGACTATAAAATTCCTATAATACTGTTTCTTTAACATTCATTCTTAACCTAAAAATAATTGTGAGAATTCTGAATTGCTGCAGTAAGTGTTCATGAAATAATAAAATTTTCTTTAAAAAAAATTTTTAAGTGATTTATGCTCAGGGGAAATACAGATACAGACTTCTTTCTGCCTAATTTATTTTAGGCCCGACATTGTCTCCAGTCCTGACAAAAATTAGTTTTCCAGTTCAGTCTCCTGAATCTATGGTCAAAGCCTCACAATTTTAAAGTATGAATTGGCTCGGATTTGTCCTCTGTACATGTGATCTTTTTTCTCCCAGGAAGCTGGAATCCAGAGAGGTCAGAATCTGAGGATTACTGATTCTGGTTTGGGATTCTGTGCCCTTGGCCATCATCTCTCTTTCAATCTCTTCCTATTCATCTTACCCTGTCTCCGTGAACTCATTGGTGGCCTTGCACTTCAACACTGTCTGCACTGAGTTGTCTCAGAGTTCTCTCTCTCTCTCTCGATCTCTTTCTCCCACTTACTTTTTCTTACTATTACTTGGTTAATTTTTGCATTACTTTAGAGAAGTGATTTAGCACCTAAATGGCCATTTTCCTAACCAAATGAGTTATTTTTAAAACTATTCATCCACTCAAATATATTAAAATACCTCAAGTTCATCAATCCTGGGTCTGATGCTTTGATGGTCCTAATTTGAATTTTCTTTCTAATTTTGTACACTCAGGACTTCTTATTTTATTGTTCAAGAAAGAAGTAATCTTGTGTATACAGGAAAACAATGTTCTTATGGGTGTTAGCCCTCCTGGTCCTTTGTGGTTTTCTATGGAACTGTACTGGTAAAAGACAACCAAAGATTGCAGACATCACTGATAAGTATATTTTCATTACGGGGTGTGACTCGGGCTTTGGAAACTTGGCAGCCAGGACTTTTGATAAAAAAGGATTTCGTGTGATTGCTGCCTGTCTGACTGAAGTGGGATCAACAGCGTTAAAGGCGGAAACCTCCGAGAGGCTTCACACTGTGCTTCTAGATGTGACTGACCCAGAGAATGTCAAGAGGACTGCCCAGTGGGTGAAAGACCACGTTGGGGAAAAAGGTAAATGACTTGGGGCTGGGAAGAATGGAAGGGGTGTTGCGAAGTAACTAAAGCTAGTAAAATGTGCTTGGATATTAAGTGGCCTTTCAAGAAAATGTCTCTTAAATGCCCGCTGTACACTGGAGAAGATTGGAGAAATCTTAGGATAGCCTTTAATGGTGTACATGAGAAACACAGCTCAAGTTATCCTCAGTCTTAAGACCCACTGGTGAATTTAGAACTGAGATGGACGTTGAACTTTTCCTGGCCTTCTCCAGTGAAATGCTACTCTAGCCACATATAGAGCAAAGAAACTTGGGATTAAAATCTATAGGAGAATATGGGAACAACCCCCAAATTGTCATCTGGATACCTGAAATCTGCTTCCCACTGCAAAATGGTTCCAGAGCTTATACATTTTCAATGGCCGACGTAGAAAATGGCCTCAGAATTTCAGTATAGGTGTCTTTGATAGTCATGGTAGAGTAGTGAGCTATTGGGCCTTACTCTGCTAAAATGGCAGCATTCTGAACTTGAGGACTTTTATTGGCTTGAATGAAGTTTGAAATATTCTCATGGATGAAGATATTTAATGAGTCCACAAAGGAAAAAAAAACACAAATGTTTTTCTCTATCACATCTTCATCATATAGTTGAGAGTCTATTCCTCAAAATCAATGGTTTGATAGACACCACATAATTTTTAAAGCTTGAATTCCAAACACCTTTGCACATAATAAATGTTTCCCAACATAAATAAGCCAAGTGAATGATGGGATTTTTTTACCAAAAATAAATGTGAAGTAGATGGATGTTGCTCTTCATCCATATAAACAGTTTATCAATATGCTCTGGCCTTGCCTTCTAGAAAGGTAGAAAAATAGACCAATTTACTCTATATCTGAGATTAAAAAGCAAAAGTCCCACTGAGTATCAGCATTTGACATTCAGAACCAGAAAATAGAATAACTGTGTTCTGGCTTCCAGTAACAGAAGTTCAATTATTTCAATTCAGCCTCCCACCCTTTCTGCTGTCACTTCCCAAAACTGTAGAGTATTTCAAAGCAGGAATATGACTAGGGGAGGAAATGGCACCATTGTGAAAAGCAGAGGCTATATTTCCATTAAGGATGCTTCTACCACATCTCCTATCCTTCCTCTTTGTTCTAGGGCTCTGGGGTCTGATCAATAATGCTGGTATTCTCGGCGTGCTGGCTCCAACCGACTGGCTGACAGTGAAGGACTACAGAGAACCCGTAGAAGTGAACCTGTTCGGACTCATCGATGTGACCTTAAATATGCTTCCCTTGGTCAAAAAAGCTCGAGGGAGGGTTATCAATGTCTCCAGCATCGGGGGTCGTCTTGCATTTGGTGGAGGAGGCTATACACCATCCAAATATGCAGTAGAAGCCTTCAATGACAGCTTAAGGTAAAGCAAATACTATATTAAGAAATAATAGCGGCTAACATTTATTGAGTGTTTATTATGTACCAGACATTCTATTTAGTGCTTTAAATTATTCCCAGTATATAGCTTATCACAAGCATGTCAAACTCAAAGGCTAACATGGGCCGAGTAAACAAGGTTTAAGTTTATGTGGGTTGCAAAAAGAAAGTAGGTTTTTTTCAATAGAGACATGCTGAATATAAAGGGCTGAAATAAATGAGTAATCATTAACATAAAATAAAGAACATTTTAATAAAAAATAATATTTTCTTGAACATTAGCTTGCCAGACACTGAATAACTGCACAAGTTAATAAGCGTAACCCAAATAAACCTATTTTTCTTGTTCTCTGAAAGTGAAATATTTCCTGTTGCGCACACAAAACAAGTCAGTCCAAGACTAATGACGTGGCCATTGGCTGCTAAAATATTCGCTGCCAGTATTAGTGGAGAGAAATGGTGCGCCTGTGCGTAAGGCACGTAAGGGAAATGAATGCAACACAATTATAGTAATCATTCATTAGCGAACATTGTAGTTCATTATTAATAATTATGTATAACAGGATATTGTAAAAATTAAGTTACGAAATTTTTATTAAAACGTTTCTTACATACCATTATATTGGCTGGGCCACAAAAATATTCATTGTGGGCTACATGGGGCCCACAGGCCACGAGTTTGACATGGTTGGCTTATTACATCATTTTGTTATGTGTTATCAGAGAAACTCTGAGCTCAAAACAAAGTACCAATTTAAAAAATAAATGCCCTAACTCAGTGGCCCCACGCATGGATTTCTTTGGGTTTATAATGATTGAGATTTACTGGGTTTCTTGAATCTGTAGGTTTATGTATTTTGCCAGATTTGGGGAGTTTTCAGCTATTAATTTTTTAAAACTTTTGTTTTGTAATCCAGTCTTTCTTCTCCTTCTAAGTCTCTATAACACAAACATTAGAACTTTTGGGTTGTCCCACAGATCCCTAACGTTGTTTTCACTTTTTCCATTGTTTTTCTCTCTACTGTTCAGATATTTCTAATGATCTATCTTTAAGTGCACTGACTTTCCTTCATTTTCATTCTGCTACTGAGTCCAACAAATAAGTATTTTTCTAGTGGTTCAGTGGCACTTCAAAACATAGTCTTCTTCCCTCCCTCGCTTACTAACATCTGCATTTTAGAGCTCTTAAATAGCTGCTCCAGGCATTCTGTCGAGGTTTTGTAGCATCATTCAGTGCAAGAGACCGGGGAAGTAATCTATCTTACTTGGAACCAGAAGCTGTCACTTTCAGTTCAAAGTCCCTAAGTTGCAAGAGGTCGTATCAATCAAGTTTCTGGTAGGAAATGGAGGCACATTAAAACTGGGTAAATGGAGCAGAGTTTACTTCAAGGACTATTGGCAAGCGTGGGAGTCGTGTAGTGAAATCCCAAAGGGTAGTGTAATATCCAGGGAATTAATGACAGCCGAGGCATCTCTACCCACAAGACTGAAGGGAGAAGAAAGGGCAGTTTCCAAAACCTGGATGCATAGAGGTCACCTTCAGTTGCGGGATAAAATTAAACAGTGTCAACGTCACAGGAGTAGTAACTAGTCCAACCTCTTCCCATTGCTTCCTCTGGTCTTCCTCTGGTGCTCCCAATTGACTGAACCAAACAGAAGCTAAAATATAGTTAATACAGGCAGGCCTCCCAGCATGGAGTGCAGACACAGAGGTGGAGGAGACTAGTGGAGCAAGTGGAAAGTATCCAGTTGAGTGTGCTATAATAGGCAAGAGAAAAGATGAAATTACATACAGTCCTTTCTTCAGTTCAACCATTTATCTATTCAACTAGTTGCAGGTTCATGTTAGAGTTATGATCTACACCATGGATCTAGGTGTAGCTTACTAATAAAAGGTTAGATTATTCTACAGAGATTAATAGAGAAAGCAACTAACTCCATTTTGCCATTTGATCAGGTTGCCAGGTTTGATTCTTCCAGGAAATAAACACACAAGACAATGTCAGAACAATGCTTCTTCAGTGTTAATGTGCATATGAATCACCTTGATCTTTTCAAAATGCAGGTTCTGATTCAGTGGGTCTGGGGTGGGTCCTGGGTTTCTGCATTTATAACAAGCACCCAAGTGCTACCCATGGTTGAGAGATTACACTTTGAGTAGCAAAGCCATGGAGACCTCCATTAGTCTGCTTGGTTGCCCTTTAGTTCCACTCTCTCAGCAACAGTATCATAATAAAATGTTAGTACACTGAGAGACATACTTAATTTTAAAAAGATATTTCAACTGAAGGGTTTGTGGGATTGCAATGCAGCTGTGCTATGCCTGAAATTAATCAGTAGAGAGTGTTTATGTGTTTCTAAGTCATGGAACTAGTACTGGAAATGGTGTTGTGCATGCAGGCCACAGTCCAGCAGCAGCTCCAGGAGGGTTTGGGGGCAGTTGTCCTATTGGGAAAGGGCTGGGGCTCTTTAAAGCTGTATTTGCTCAGCAACATACTGGTTTCCTACTGGTTTTACTCGCCTGGTAAGGTTAGTTGGATGACTTAAAGCCATTTGTCCCTCAAGGATGTTATTTTTATGAGTGGATGGGGAGGAAAGTCTTCCCATATACCCCTTTAGCACTGTCCCTTTCCAAACCAAAGGAGATCAGAAGATAGGTGAGAAAAATACAATCAGGTTTAAAAATATCTTTTTTATTTCAGTGCAAGCAACAGACCCTTCAAACAATTTAAAATCAAGCTAATTTGCATTTTTGTAAAAGATACTTCAAACTAAACAATAGGTGTGTTGCTAGAAAGCGAAATGTAAGATCAATTAAATCGCATTTTGAGGTCATTGGTAAAGTTCTTAGTAAGTCTTAAGGTTGATAGAGTCTTTTGTAAAATGAATAATTATTTCCTCATATACTCCTGATAGAAATATAAATTAAATGTAAGAAATAATTATTCACATAATGGTTTGCTATACATTGGGTTGCTTTAAAGAAACGGGGACCATGATTTTGCCAAAACCCTGTTGCCTGGTAAATGCATAGGTTTAGGTTTTCTGCAGTGAGATGATGAAAGAGCTTGCTGAGTGGCCTAAGGAACAGGTTAGTCAAGTCATATTGTGTCCCTCAGCATATCCTCATTCATGCTGCAGTCTCCTCACGTTCCTAGAATGGAGGTCAACTTGTCCAGCCAGACCAGTCATCAGTCAATTTCACCATAAGGTACCCTACGTACTGAAAAGAAACCTGTCCTCAGTCCAAATGCTTGTCAATTCAATGAGAGGAGTCTCAGGGGGAACACTGGGCTGGGGGTGGGTCTACCCAGGTCCCTATCCTGTTCTGTCACTAAACCAGCCCTCACTTCACCACCCTGACCTTCAGATCTGCAAACTGAGAGGGTAGAACAAGATGCTCCTTTCCAATGCACCCGATTCGGTGATCTCATGAAAAGTTTCACAAGAAAATGTCATGAACATTTTCCAGATGAACCTCCACTAAACATCACCAATGGTTTGGTGTGTTTTTTTACACAGACGGGACATGAAAGCTTTTGGTGTGCACGTTTCTTGCATCGAACCAGGATTATTCAAAACAGGACTATCAGATCCAGTAAAGACTGCTGAGAAGAAATTTGCCATTTGGAAGGACCTGTCTCCAGATATCAAACACCAATATGGAGAAGGTTACATTGAAAAATGTGAGTTTTGAGGATGGACCCAGGGTCCTCTGGGATTCACTGTCCTGGGCAGTATGCAGGAGACTCAAACATATATTAAAAAATGAGGTTCTCATAGTAATAGGGATCTTAAATATTGATCAGGTATTCCTACTAATTCCAGTGTCATCTCTTGCTCCTCTGAGCATTTACTAAGTGCCAAGTTCTATACTGAGCACTTTATAAATTATGTGTATCATTTACCCCGCAAGAAAAAAAAACAAACAAACACGAAAGCACTATAGGAATAGTAAGCAGAGGCTTGGGAAGGTGAAATGGCTTACCCAAGGCCATACAACTCGTCCTGGTCTTCACCTCTACACAAAACTCCTCTACCAATCAATCATTCAACATTGTTCCAGGATTTATGGAGATTCCAAAATATAAAGACTTCAACTCTGACCCTTAACTAGCTTATAATCCAGTTGAAAACAAAAAGTAACCAAAAAAGAATGTAAAACAATGAGACTGTACAGCATGAAGAAAATCAATTCTTTACGTCTTAGACATAACCCTATAGTCCAGAGGGTGCTAGATGATGTGGTCTCTAATTGCCCAAGGAATTCAGACCAAGAAAAAAAAAATGCTGACTAAGAAACCTTTATGGGACAGGTCAGGTTTGAATAAAGCCTAAAGTACAGGAAGGAATTATTTGGTTAAAAACTTTCTAGAGCAGGAATGCATGGGGAGTGGAGATAGAAGTAAGTAAGTTCAGAGATTGAGTCAGGGATGGGGGAATAATAAAGATTAGATGTGATGACTAACATATAGTGAACATTTACTGTGTACTTGTCCCCACTATAAGAGCTTTACATGAACTTTCATTTAAAATGCTTAAATAAAAAGTAAATAAATAAAATGCCCAAATAATCCGTATGAAATAGATACCACCTTAATTTTATAGAAACAGAGAAGTAAGTTGCCCAAAGTTGCCGAGTTGTAAGTGGAAGTACTAGATTTGAACACAGGTAGCCTGACTTTGCACCACACTATAATGTCAACAGGCATTAAGGAGCTGGTCGAAGTTCCTGTATCAGGATTGCACCTCCACCTCAAACTTCCTGGCCCTGCCCCACCTAACTTTGTGTCACTCTATTCCTCCAAGCTGTTATCTAAGCCTCTTCGTCAATGGGCTTGGTAACAGCCAACTGTGGTAAGGTTCAAGGCCAGTAGTTCATAAGGTGGAGCAAAGACCAAGGCAGATCCACCTAGGGAGGTTTTTAGAATGACTGACTCCCTCAACCACCCCACCCCCTATACATACACACACACACACACACCCACACACAAATGCAAACATATACACATATACAGGGTGTCCCAAAAAATAAATATGCACTTTTAATTATTATAAAGTCAGTGTTTATTAACATACAGTTCATTTTCAAAATTTAAAATAATCTTCAGAAACGAATAGTTTTTTTTTGTCAATGCCTGTTTTCATACTAATGACCATTCTGATCCAGGCATCACTGATAACTCGAAGCAGTGGAATGGCAAACATCAAGAATCATTTTGTTCAGTATTTATGTGCCCTTGATTCTTCGACTATTGCCTTGATTCTTCGACAGTTTTGTACCATAAACTTTATCTTTTATGTATCCCCATAAAGAAAAAAGTTTAACAGCACTTTAGGATAAAATTTTCTTTGTTCAAAGTTTAGTCTGGCTTCACCCATTATTTAAAATCAGTTAATACTGAAAAGGAGTGAAAATTAAGTTAATTATCTCATATATATATATATATATATATATATATATATATATATATATATAAACAGCTGATAATTCACTTAATATATATCTTTGGGGGACACCCTAAATACCAACTATAACTTCTGGTCTGAAAACCTCCCAGTGATGACATGTCACTATAGATTTAAACCCATTGCCAATAAATACTATTCCTCACTCACCAACTCTGAAGGTTCTAAGTAGATTCTAAAAAAAAAACTCTGAAGGTTCTAAGTAGATTCTAAAAAAAAAAAAAACAACACTCTTTTAAAAGCGTTCTCTCTACTTGATACTAACATTGATACTTTATAAATGCCTATGAGTATATCACCAACTTCCATCTCAAAATTATGTTTGCACTAGCCCCTGGTTCAAATGTCCTATCTCAGAAGTACCGCGTGGCTTTGGGCCCAATGTTACACTGGTTGCTCTTTTTAGAGATTTCCAGGCCAGGATTTGGAGATCAGCCAGACTCACTGTTCCAAAGTAGAGCACAAATTTAAGCTCACCTGTCTTCATTTCAGGCTGGAGTAATAGCAGTTTAAAATAACCACTAAGGCTTATTAGGTAACCTCATTTAGACTCTGACCAACTTGTGGCTACTAGGGCCTGAAGTTGAAAGGAAGATTTAAAATAATAGATTTCTTTTGAAAAGACACAGCTCAGGTATGTTTTTTTTTCTTTTTTTTTTTTAGCATATTAGATTTTTTTTATTTTTTTTAAATAAATCTTTATTGTTCAGATTATTACAGGTGTTCCTCTATTTTTTCCCCCATAGCTCCCCTCCACCTGATTCCCCACCCCACCCCATGCCCTTACCCCCGCCACTGTCTTCATCCATAGGAGTAAGATTTTTGTCCAATCTCTTCCCGCACCCCTCACACCTGCTTCCCCTGAGAATCATCAGTTCACTCCCTTTCTATGTCCCTGATTCTATTATATTCACCAGTCCATTCTGTTCTTCAGATTTTTTATTCACTTGATTTTTAGATTCAATTGTTGCTAGGTATGTATTTGATGTCATTTTGTTGTTCATAATTTTTATCTTTACCTTTTTCTTCTTCTTCCTCTCCTTAAAGAATACCCTTCAGCATTTCATGTAATCCTGGTTTGGTGGCGATGAACTCCTTTAGCTTTTTCTTGTCTGTGAAGCTCTTTATCTGACCTTCAACTCTGAATGATAGCTTTGCTGGGTAGAGTAATCTTGGCTGTAGGTTCTTGCTGTTCATCACTTTGAATATTTCTTGCCACTCCCTTCTGGCCTGCATAGTTTCTGTTGAGAAATCAGCTGACAGTCGTATGGGTACTCCCTTGTAGGTAATTAACTGTTTTTCTCTTGCTGCTTTTAATATTCTCTCTTTGTCTTTTGCCCTTGGCATTTTAATTATGATGTGTCTTGGTGTGGTCCTCTTTGGATTCCTCTTGTATGGGGTTCTGTGCACTTCCTGGACTTGTACATCTATTTCTTTCACCAGGCAGGGAAAGTTTTCTGTCATTATTTCTTCTAATAGGTTTTCAATATTTTGCTCTCTCCCTTCTTCTGGCACCCCAAAAATTCGGATGTTGGTTCGCTTAAAGTTGTCCCAGAGGCTCTTTACACTATCTTCATATTTTTGGATTCTTTTTTCTTTTTGTTTTTCTGGTTGGATGTGTTTTGTTTCCACATATTTCAGATCTTTGGTTTGATTCTTGGGGTATGTTGATCTACAGTTGAGTTTCTGAATATTCTTTATTTCAGACAGTGTATGCTTCATTTCTGACTGATCCTTTTCCATTTTTTTGGCATTCTCATTAAGCTCCTTGAAGGTCTCATCAAGTTTCTCAGCGGTTTTAAGAAGATTCTTGAGTAACCTTATAAATGTGGTTCTGAACTCTATGTCATCCAGTAGTTTGCTTTCCTCCGTTTCTTTCATTCGTGACATACTTCTTTGTCTCCACATTTTGGCTGCTTCCCTGTGTTGATGGAGTAGCTTTGTGTGGTAGGTGACCTATAGGGGGCAGTAGCTCAGCCTCCCCAATCACTTGATGTGGACACTCTTGGTACACCCCTTTGTGGGCTGAGTGCAAAGACTTGGTGCAGTTAAAGCCTTAATTGCTGTTGGTATACTGGGAGGAATTGACCTCCAGGCCAATTAGCTGTGAGCACTCACTGTGTCTATAATGGAAGAACTGCTGCGCTGAAGACACACTTATGGGGCAGGACTTGTTTCAGTGGGGCTTTGGTGCTCACTGAGTCTGCCTTTGAATGTGTCACTTATGAATGTGAGGAGTTGAAATCTGGTGTCTCACTCTGACCACTAGGTACACTGGCTTCTGGATCTCCAATGGGGTGCAGGTCAGCTACTGTCTGAGGCCATCCAGCAGGAGCTACAGTGAGAGCTACAGTTTTCTCCTCTTTGCTTGGGGTTTGGAGGTTTTGGAGCTGTCTGACCCAGGCTGCAAGTTTGCTAGGTTAAGCTGTGGTAGGGCAGGGCTTTCTTATGCTAAATACGCTGCTTGGAGCTTGGGTGGGTTTGTAGGTTGTGCAGGGCGGGGTCTCAGGGTTTCACTAGGCTAGGGCGTGGCAAACAGCAATGGCTGCTAGTTAGCCGGCTCTGTGTCCCCAAGGGCGTCCCGGAGTCCCGTGCCCCAGTGCCGTAAACAATTATTCCTGCACGCAGCTCTGCAAGTAAGCCACCCTCACTGGCAGACAGTCCAGCTTTTCCCCGTAGGAGTTTGGGTCCCCCGCGTCTCCCCAGAAACTGGATCTCAGAGTAATCGGGGGCTTGTCTCCCTTTGGGTTGAAAAAAGCAACGCCCGCCGCCAGCCTGGATCACGCGCCTCCGTACCTCAGCTTTTCAGCGCTCGTGCACGTCTCAATGCTCTTTTCTCTTTTCTTCTAGTTGTAGAACTTCCACTTAGCCAGCTTTCCCGTGGTTCTGGGTGATAGACGTTTTGTCTTTTCGTTGAATTTTTGAAATTGTTGCACAAGGCAGCAATTTAGGTGTTTACCTACGCCGCCATCTTGGATTCTCCTGTTTTTTTTTTTCTTTTAAAATATTTTTATTATTTCAGAAAGGAAGAGAGAGGGAGAGAGGAACATCAATGATGAGAGAGAATCATCAATCAGCTGCCTCCTGCAGGCCCGGCTGATGACTGGACCCGCAACCTGGGCATGTGCCCTTGACCGGAATTGAACCTGGGACCTTTTGGTCCTTCGGTCAATGCTCTATCCACTGAGCCAAACCAGCCAGGACTTCAGGTATGTTTTAAGAGCACAGGAAGCCCTCGCTGGTTTTGCTCAATGGATAAAGCATCAACGCACAGACTAAAAGGTCCTGAGTTTTATTCTGGTCAGTTGAAGGCTCGATCCCTGGCCCAGGGAGGCAACCAATCCATGTGTCTCTCTCACATCGATGTTCCCCTCTCTACCTCTCCCCTTCCCTTCCACTCTTTCTACAAATCAATGGAAAAATATCCTTGAATGAGGATCAACAACAACAACAACAACAAAAGAGCACAGGAGGAATGTTCCAAGTCATTACCAACCCCTTGATGACACACCAGTCTCTTATAAAGTATCTTAGCTCATTACTCAAACACTGCACTTCCCTGAGGAGCAGGATCTCTTCAGCTTCCTGAGTCAGGGCTTTGGAGTGATGATTCTCTCTTTATTCACTGGATTATAGAGGCACATGACACATGAGTGCATGCACACACATGCTTAAGTGCACATGCATTCCCACATTTCCTGTAAACAAAGTACTCCCTCAAAACAAACCCAAAATCAAACCCATAACTCCCTGGGCTCAGGAGCCTCATATACTTTATGAAGCTTGTTTTCCTCATTGCTTTAAAGTAGTGCCTCTCCAAGTTTAGTCTCTGGACCAGTGCCATCAGCATCACCTGGAAACTTGATAGAAATGCAAATTCTTGGGCCCCACCTTACACCTGCTGAAGGTGGGACCCACCAATCTGGGCCTTAACAAGCCCTTTAGGAAATTCTTCTATCCACTCAATTTTGAGAGCCAGCAGTCTAGAGAAAGCATTGCTACATTATTTTCTGATAAATAGATAGAAACCCATCACAATGGGCCTGATTATAATGGCAAATTCAAAATTCCCACTAATGCATCTTTCCCTTTGTACCCTTACCTCTACAGACTCCCTTTTCCCTTTCGCCAAAGAGTAAATACACTTTTTCTCTTTTTACAGGTATGGACAAACTGAGGGGCACTGTATCCTTTGTGAACGTGGACCTCTCCCTGGTGGTGGAGTGCATGGACCACGCTCTCACAAGTCTCTTCCCTAAGACCCGTTATGCTGCTGGAAAAGATGCCAAGACTTTCTGGATACCTCTGTCTCACATGCCAACAGTGTTGCAAGACTTTTTATTGTTGAAACAGAAAGTAGAGCTGGCTAATCCCAAGGCAGTGTGACTCAGCTAACCACAAATGTCTGCTGCAGGCTATGAGTTTGGCTAACATCAAGGACATACCTCCTTTTTAATTTTATTCCTTACCTAATCCAACCTGGACTCATTTAGATCATGCTTCTTTTGAAAAATGAAGAGATCCCACCATCCCTGGTGATGTCCCAGAGTCCCTTCTCAAGCCTTCCTTGAAAAGAAGGACAGGGATAGTATATCACAAAGAAGGGCAGGAATGGTACCTCCCCAGTATTTAGGCTTTGCCTGTTTGGTCTAATGTAAGAGAAATTAAAAGGTTTCCCCATTCAAAATGATCTCTACCACAGCTTAACCCATACTCCCCACTTGCATTCCTGAATGTTTAATATATGTCCCTTATCAAAATGTTCAGAGATAAAGAGACTACTTTCATAAGTGGGTTAGATGTGTTCTGTTATCTTACTGAGAATAAGACTCTGAAGGACTGGAACTCCATTCTGTAAGGGGCAGGAGAAGAAGGATTATGAAGTGTTATGTGACTGGTATAAGCTAAAGGGCAGGAGACAAACACTAGGGAGGACTGGAAGTAGGAGAGAAGGAAAAGGGATAGAGGACTGAAAAACAGAAATGGGTATAAAAGTGGAGGCAGGGAGATCCCAAGGCAAGCCTTCCTATCCTAGAGGGGAATAGGGAGGATGAACAGCCCATTCAAGGCCACCGTGAGCACTGATGCACACACAGCTGTCTGGAAGAGAAGTGGTAACAACAGAATAACCAACCATTCCAAAAAGAACAAAAATGCAGGGAATATGTATGTTTATTCTGGTGGTTGTAAATAGAGCAAGACTAAAGATACCTGATGTAATTTACACCTGAGGTGGTTGGAAATCTGCATTTGAATGGTCTCTGAAGCCCCATGAACATATACAACTAAATTAATGGCTCTTTTTATAGCTACCATGTGAACAGCTCTGCTCCTTGCTCATATTTATGGTTCCAAATTAGATTGGCCCTAGACCCACACACCATCCAAAAAAATGGTTCTCTAAATGGATGCTTCCCCAGATTCTAATATCCATAACACTCACAAAGTTTTGCTGAACATTTACATAGAAATGCATGAAATGTCAGAATTCAACATTTGTTGCAGAATCATATAGAGTGAAAAAGCCAGAGAAATTATCTAACACACACACACACACACACACACACCACTTATTATGAAGAGAATATTTAAATCAGCAGCTTAAAATCATGTCCATTTAAATATATCAGTAATTCTGTCTATTATCATTTACCTTCTGGAAACATCTGCCTAGTAGGCAATGCCCTCCTTTCAAGTGTACAACATATCTATGACTTTGAAAAATCATATTACCAATGGTATCAGCCCACCTGGATACATATGTCATGATTTTGAAGGAAGGTATACTCATCATTTTTGCATGAAAATGAAGAAAAACACAGCAAGATCAGGTAGAAGAATTCTCAGGCAAAGTTAGTTAACCTATGGTCACTACCTACCTGTGAAGTCATCCCCAGCTTGGCCCTGGCCCTAAAGACAGTTCATCTGTTTATCTGTGAAATCTTCTGATTACATTAACCACCTATGGGTTAGGCGACCCATTGAAGTTCATCAGTGTTGTTTGCTGGGGCTCCTTCTCACCTTGAATTCCCAGACCTTGGCTTCATTTTACTGCTTTAAAAATGCCTGGCCTGCTGCTCTCTGACCTTCCAGGGCTCCAGGGCTGCCAAGACTTTTAGAACCTGAGAGATCCTGCTTTGCTGAATTTGAACCATTCTAGTCCTGTTTGGGGGCCTACCTAATAGTGTTACATCCTTTGTTTTGCCTGGACCTGCTTTCTTTGCTCATTTCTCCCAGTAGTTACAATTGATAACTCCCTGTTTAATCTAACCAAAGAAAAGTTCTACTTAAGTGAAAGCTTCCAAATAAGATAGCACCTCAAAATAAAACCAAATATTTTCACCCAACAACTTTCAAAGCTTTTAAAACTAAATGAAAAGGTGGATGTTTGGAGTATAAAGGCATAAGTCTCAACAGAAGCACAAGACCAGAGAGGGAGGTGGAAGGGACATCAGAAGGTCGCTGCACAGGAGTCTGAGGTGTGCGTTCCTAGACTTCTCTCCATCTTGCCATTGTTTGTGTTCTTCTCTGTGCTCTTGGGAAAATTATTTTTCTCTATAATATTTTTGGAGACACATGTGCTGGGAATTCTGCTAAGCACAGTATGGAACACAGTGGCTATGGTCCCTTCCCTCACAGAGCTTACTACCATCCAAAGGCTGGAAGCCACTACTCGGGATGCCTTGGAGGAGCTTCTCCAGGAATCCATGACCTGGATGAATGGAGATGCTGTCTTCTACCACCTCTAGCCTGGGGGATCCCTCCTCATTTCGGAGGAACCAGGATAATCTCCTGGACTTTCCTTCTGATCTGATCTAAAAATCCACCAGTGTCCTGTATCTGGATACCCACAATGTAAACAGTTCTGCAGTCACTAGCTCCTTTGCCCCAAATACACTTTCCCAGTCCAGAACCAACACTGTTAATTTTGTCTCCTAAGGAGATCTCAGGTCCCTCTACTTCTCATCACCTTCAGTGCAATCATCTGTTCAAGCTTCCGTCATCTCTAATCTCAATGTAGCATATTTATCCCTATGTACCTTCAATGATTTTCCCTCACAGTCAGAATTGTTCAAAATTGAAATCTGATCATTCTACTCTTCTCCTCACCACCACTTTCTGAAACCCTCCAATGTGTTCCCATTGCACTTTGGCTAATGACTAAAATGCATACTATGCACTACATTGCCCTAGCACTCCTCACTTTATTTTTTTAAATATATTTTATTGATTTTAGAGAAGAAGGAAAAGGGAGAGAGAGATAGAAACATCAATGATGAAAGAGAATCATTGATTGCCTGCCTCCTGCATGCCCCCCACTGGGGACCAAGCCCACAACTCAGGCATGTGCCCCTGGCCAGAATTGAACCCGGGACCCTTCAGTCTACAGGATGACACTCTATCCACTGAGCCAAACCAGCTAGGGCCTCACTTGCCTCATTTTAGGCTGTTCTCCTCATTTTGCCACCTCAGGTCTTTGCCCATGATCCTCCCTGGAAGGTTCCAATTTTACCTGCTTGTTTAGTTTCCTCCTCCTACAGATCTCATCTTCTTCCTTGGAGAAGCCCAGAAAATTCCAAATTCTGACCACCACTTTTTCATCCCAGCTAGATTCCCATATTATACATTCCACTGTGTCCTGCAATTTACACTTACCAAGTCTGTAATTATTTGTGTGGTTAGTTAGTTTATATTAGTCTCCCCTATCAGATGTTAAGTTCCACGAAATCAGGAACCATGATGCTTTGCTTATTTTTGTATTCCCTGGCACATAGACCAGTGTACAATAAATATTTGTTGAATGAATTCAGAAATCAACATATATCAACCTTTCTGATGAAGGGGCAATCTATCACTTAAGATCAAGCTTGCCAACCTCATTAGTTGTGCCATCAATGTGTCCGTTCATTTAAAATCCTGTAGCTTCCTTAAGCCTTTGAGTACTTCTTCAGGGACTCCTTACCTATGGTTCCTCAGAGACTATTCAATGTTGCCATAGTGATTTCTCGTGACCTGCTAGTCCAGAAACACTGTGACGGAGCCTCCTTCCATGGTGAGCCGTCTGGGACCCAGTGGTCACAGAACAAAGAGCTTCAGGGATCATTTTATCCATCTATCTGTCTGTGGACAGGACATGGCCAACCCATCCAGGTGAAGAAAATCTCTTCAATTTAAAATCTCCCCAGAAATTCCATAACTTCTTTGGGCAACCCAGCCCATATTTAATGAGGAAAACTTATAAGAAACGTGATCAATTTGGTATCTTTTCCATACTATTAATCTCAGTCATTCTCAAGAGCATGAAAGATTACAGTCTCATTGGTGGAGGAAATAGCTAAATATTCTTAAAATGAAAAGCTTTTTAATATCTATAAATCAATTGTAACAACTTAAACTCAGCCACAGTTTATGAGGATGAGGGAGGGGAGAAGGGAGGAAGGAAGGGAAGGAAAGAAAAATTAGTGCGTTTTAAAACCCACAATGCTTTCTTAAACTTCATTCTGGGTGTGGAGCCATCCTAAATGAAAAACTCTGCAATTCTGAATGTTGAAAGCATAAGACAAACCTCCTGGCCAGTGATCCCCAGTCAGCTTCTGCAAGCTCTTGGACCCTTGAGAAAAATGATAACCAGGATATATAGGCACTTCTCATTTTCCTACTCACTTTCCACCTCTTGCTGCTAACACCATTTTAACAAATAGGGCATTTCTTCATGAGCAGAAATGTAAATAGGTATCTCCATACTTTATAAATTCCAACGTACATTCTGAATGAAATAAATAACAGTGTTTGGTCGGGAAACTCTAAGCACTCAAGTCTTCCTTGGGAACCCCTGTTCCCACCAGCCACGTCACCTCCAAAGTGGAATGGAACCTGACTGAGTTCTGTCCTTGAGAGGAGCACTTCTTGTCATTGATTTAAATGAAGACACAAAGGCAGGTTTGTAAACCCACCAGGGGCATACATGAGGTGATAGAATCTGGATCTAAAATGTTTCTGTGAGTTCTAACCATGGATTAACAAGATGGAATGATAGAGGGGAAAACCCAGGGCTTTGCTGTGGCTCCCAAAAAAAGCAAGCATGGGATTCAGAGCCACGTCGTGGAAATGACTGAGATATTTTATGCAATAGTCACTCTAAGTGAGTCAACAGAGTGATGCAATGCTATGATGTAACTGCCAACCCCCGACCCTGTCCCTGCAAGGAAAAAAAAGAAAGTAAATGATGCTTTGATCTTGGTTTAAATTTTAAACTAGCAACATATAGAGCAAGGTTGGTGATGGTTATGTGCACTTGCAACTGCTCAGAGCATGGTAAACTTTTGCCATTGCCGCTGGGAAGCTCACTCTCATGTAGCCATAGACATTCCAGAGAGGGTGGCCAGAAGATCAAGGTTATCTAAAGATCAGGTTAGCTGCAATAGAACTAAAGACGCTGCAGTCGTTTACTTGGAAGAAGAGCCTGATGGGAGACAGGGCAGCCCACTTGGAGGGGCCTCACAGGAATTCAACTCATCCCAGGTGGCATAGAATGGTGTCCTTGACCAGAGTCATGATGGAAGTTACATAGAGTTCAAGTTTAGCACCATTTAAGGAGTTCTTTAGCCAGTAAGAACTTGACAGAATGGCAAGCACAGCTGGTGGGCAAGCACAAGAAGGACAGCCCTTTTCCTTCCCAGGGATGGAGATGCTGGGAAGGGACTCAAGCAATATGAGGTCAGGGTGGCTGACTTGAGTGGCATTTGAAGATTCTCACAAACCTAAGTTTCCATGTTTGGGACAAGAGGCTCTCCTCAAATATGACACATCCTAGTATACGTAGAATTTCCAGTCTCTAACGCCTGAGGAAGACACAAGGCATGACATTTTATTTCCTCAAGCCTTCGAAAGCTTGTCTTAGCCTTTGGCAAGGAGAAAGGAGAGAATGAATGCTCAAGGGGGAGATAATAGACATCAAGATGAACTTGAGAAAAACTTCAGTCTGGGCTCAGAGGTAGCCCCAGGGTCAGCACAGGGAAGGGGGGGCTTATGTGGCATTGGCTTGGAGTAAAAGCAATCCTTAGGAGCTTGTCTAGTCCACCTTCTTGCTTCTAAGCATCTTTCCCAGATGACTGCCTTTTAAAAATTGTGATATATCTGTCTAGAATTGATTCACGAGTGCTTAAGAACAAAGACTCTTGGATCAAGTTGCTCGAGTCAAACCTCATTTCTTCCCTTAGCATTGGCCTCACCATTGGCAGGTCACTTAATTTCTGTAAACCTTAGTTTTCTCATCTGTAGACTGGGGGTAACAAGAGTGCCTACTTCAGACAATATAAGAATTAATGAATTCACATCAAAGCTGAGTGCTCAATAAACGTTAGCTATTGTTATTTTCATTTTGTTGGCACCTTTTTAAATTAGCTTAGGTACATGGCAGAACTTAGCTGTAGGTCAGCCCTATCTTGGCCTGGTATTTGAAATGGATTGGCCAAAGACAAGGACTAGAGAAATTTTTGTTCTTAATTTTATAAGTTTAGTATGATAAGAAGGGATTAGACCTCCAAGAGAGCACTTAGTGATAAAAAGCAGAAGAACAGCCACACAGAACTTCTGCTAGTCACAATTTCCTCAGCACCCACTGTGTAGAGAGTCTTACCTGAGGTGTTGTCATTACAAAGGACCAAGTCTAAGCCCTAGCTGGTTTGGCTCAATGGATAAAGCATCAGCCTGCGGACTGAAGGGTCCCAGGTTTGATTCCAGTCAAGGGCACATGCCCAGGTTGTGGGCTTGATCCCCAGTGGGGGGCGTGCAGAAGGCAGAGAATCAGTGATTCTCTCTCTCCCTCTCCCTGACTCTCTGAAATCAATAAAAATATATATATAAATATATATATATATATATTTTTTTTAAAAGGGAACAAGTCTGAGGTGAAGGACTGGCTTGACAGGGCCTTCAGTTACTTGAAGGTGTTAGAGTCAAGAGTGGCAGAGTTACAAGGCCGTTCAGATCTTTGACCCATCTTCTCATTTTAAAGAAACGGGAATAAAGACCCTGAAGGATAGGGAGACTTGACAAGATTATCTGTCAGAGCAAGGAAATAGGCTTCCCCTGTGGTGAGAAAGATAAGAAAGTTCTATTATATAGAAGGAAGACTGACCCCAGAGAATGACTAAATAAAAATCTAAGAGCCCAACATCATCGTCCCTCAAGGGCTACAGAAATGATAATGATGATGATGATGATGATGATGATGATGATGATATCACCAAATACTGAGCAACTACCACATGTATGGTATTATGGTAATTGCTATGTATATATGATTACCTCATTTTAATTCTCAAACAACAATATTACAAAATGGTTACAAAGAAAACCAGAGCTCAGATAGGGTACTCAACTTACCCAGTGCCTAGAGCTGGGGGATAGTAGTGAGGACCATAGCGCCTACTTTGGACAGCCTCCTAGAGGCAGCCACCAACAACAGAAGCCAGTATGTATTTTTAGAACATCCAAGTCTCAGCAATAAGAAGTTGTATATTTTTTTATCAGTGAAGTATATTCATGTGGTCTTCCATATAGAGTTTGTGAAGACTATCATTATCAAAGGTAACCACCACAACCATCTTGGTTCTCATACAAAATCTTTGGTGACCCTGGGTCTGGTCTTGCTTGCTTATGTGCTACCATCAACTTGCTGAAATCTTCACTTTTCATCAAGATAATGACATAACAGTATTTCCTCTTGTACTTTTCTAGTAAGGTGCAATGAAATGCAGTGGCAGGAAATACTGTGGTTGGGTGTTGAACTTCGGCTTAAACACTGCGGAATAAATAAAAGGGGTAACATAATGAGAGGTTCTGGTCCCTCTTTAGGTGACAAAGCAGTGCCTGGGGATGACAAACGAAACATTGCTTGGAGAACCTGACTTATGGTACGTAATTACAAATATCTCCATTTGAACCTAAACTAAGAGCAAACCAGGGGCACCCCATTTGGGAAAACCCCCAGCTCCTAGAAGCAGTGTGCTAGGAGAAGAGAACATACAAAGATGACTACATGTGTAAGTACTGTAATGTTTCCTAACAGTTAGCATGCATTTGGCTCTAAGTTAGGAGACAAGTCTTTCCTCAGCACCTTCTATTTTCA
Source organism: Corynorhinus townsendii (assembly GCA_026230045.1). Taxonomy (NCBI): domain Eukaryota; kingdom Metazoa; phylum Chordata; class Mammalia; order Chiroptera; family Vespertilionidae; genus Corynorhinus; species Corynorhinus townsendii. The sequence goes on along the minus strand of JAPDVU010000005.1, from coordinate 49,261,787 downwards.
GAGCCAAGTGGAGGGCTGGCAGAATGTCCTGTGGCAAGATTCCTTAAGACCTCCCTCTACATCTCATCCCTAGGTGGTTAAAGTAGCAGCCGCTCTTCAATTGCAACAGGAAGTGAAGTAAGGCCACCTTACTTCTGTAAATTGCCAAGGAAACTTGCAAAAGGTACATTGTGAACCCAAGATAAGTTGATGAAAAAAATGTGAATGAATAATAGTAGACATACATTTATTGAGCACTTTTTATGTGAATGTGCGCCATAATGCATTATCAGATATCATTTCCTCAGCAACCGTATGGTAGGCACTATTATGATGCCTCATTTTACGGAGGAGAAAACTAGGGACTTGGGAGAGGTTGAGTGTCATGCCCAAAGACACTCACAGACACCGACACACACAACACACACACACCTGACTGACCTGGAGCTCAGTGCTAGTGCATCAGACACTAGAGGGTGTCCTGCTGCCCCTTCCTCCACACACCAGGCAAGTTTTCAAAGTGATCTATTCATGTGTTCTAACTCACTCCCCTTTCTTTTAAGTAGTTAAAGCTACAGCAAAAGAAGTGAATCAGTAAAATATTTCCGCATTTAACGCTACCATCTAGGCTTACCACCAATTCCTCTTTCCACCCTCCTTAGTAAAATTGGAGGGCAGAAGAGTCCTTTCTCTCTTTTTTCTTTTTCTTCTTCTTCTTCTTCTTTTTTTTTTTTTTTTTTTTTTGTTTGTTTTGTTTTGTTAATTCTCACCCAAGGATATTTTTTTCCCATTGATTTTTAGAAAGAAGAGAAGGGAGGGAAAGAAAGAGAGAGAAATATCCACGTGAGAGAGACACAGTCACACACCCTGATTGGGGCCAGGGATCAAACCTGGAAGCCAGGTATGTGCCCTTGACCAGAAATCGAACCCACAACCCTTTGGTGCCTGGTGCTGTCACCACTGAGAACACTGCCCAGTGTAGAAAAGCCTTCTAATCCATCTGAACTCTTCTATGATAGAAAGCTGCCCCAAATAAAAATAAGAGAAAAGTAAAAACTAACCTGATTTGAAACCTGTTAGGAAAATATTTTGATGTTACATCAGAGTGAGTTACTAGGAAAATCTACTCAAGACTTTTAGTGAAGCCGGAGGCACTATAGCAGCAAGGGGAGAGCTGTCGCTGCAGGAGAGTCTGCTGGAAACTCCAGGGCAGCCCATTAGCAAGTGCATCACCTCATTTGACCCAAGGCAGCGCAGGCTTGAAAGCTCAGCAGTTCCTCATAATTGTCAAAGAGCAAATGGCCACATCTCAGCTGGAAATGGTTACATGAGCTATTTCAGGGTCAAGTTTGAGGGGGGGGGGCAGGGGTTACTCTTTAAAATCAATGAAACCAGGGGGAAAAATCCACAAAACCTCACAAATCTTTATAATATTTTTATAGACAGAAATAGAACATTCACGAAGCCAGCCGATGTCGTTGTGTGTCAAGGGAATGGGATCTAGAAAGCTTTCTCAAATGTGGGATGAGGGGCCGGGAAGAGACAAAAAGGACTAGGATTTACTGAGAGGCACATCCCACACAGGAACCGGAAACACCTTATTCCCCCCTCATGGTGAAGGTGCCGCTATCCTAAAGAGTAAGTGCTTGGTGTGTCCTGGCCGGTTTGGCTCAGTGGATAGAGCGTTGGCCTGCGGACTGAAGGGTCCCAGGTTTGATTCCAGTCAAGGGCACATGCACAGGTTGTGGGCTCAATTCCCAGTGGGGAGGGGGGGGGAGGGTTGTGCAGGAGGCAGCTGATCAATGATTCTCATCATTGATGTTTCTGTCTCTCCCTTCCTCTCTAAATCAATAAAAATACATTTCAAAAAAAAAAGTAAGTGCTTCGCAAGGTCACACTGTTAGTGGCTAAACTAGAGGTTGAGCATTAGTATCTTTAATTCCCAAATCCAACCTCTCTCCACAGTATGGGCCTGGTCTCCGTGTGGTGATAGTGAATGAGGAACCATGGGTCCTGTTGACTTTTACTCCTGGGGTCTGGGTGCAGGATAGTATCCAGGGCACTGGATAAGCCACATTCTGAAGCCGGCTCCCTCTTTCCTCTGTCACTGCCCGCAACCTCCCTGGCCCCAGGCATAAATGAAATTGAGATGAGCCCTCCTCCCCTGCGCTGTTTTGGTCAGAATTAAAGCATGTAAACCCAGTCTGCCACTTGGACACCAGGGGGCGCCTGGTGCTCACAAAATCCCTGGTATTCCCAAGAAGGGTCCTGCAGTTCCTGTTTATCTTATTGGGAAGGAACATAATCTATCCCTCTAGGTCTAAGAAGTATCACTTCTAATGGATCAAAATCTACTATGTTTTGCAACACACTCGTGTCTTTGATCAATAGCTTTTCCTAATGGAGAATTCTTCCTTTAGACCATCTAAATCCAACATGCCCCTAGTTCAGTGCTATGAGAACACCATGTAAGAACAGGTCCCTCTGTCTCATAGAAAACCATCCTCCTCCCAGCCCAGCTACTGCTAGTCTCAAGGATAAGCCAGTGCGCCCTGGCCGGTTTGGCTCAGGGAACGGAGCGTGGGCGGACTGAAGGGTCCCAGGTTTGTTTCAGGCCCAAGGCACATGCCCAGGTTGCGGACTCAATCCCCAGTAGGGGGCATGCAGGAGGCAGCCAATCAATGATTCTCTCTCATCATTGATGTTTCTATCTCTCCCTCTCCCTTCCTCTCTGAAATCAGTAAAAAAATCTATTTTTTTAAAAAGGATAAGCCAGTATAATATGGATCACAAGCAGCCAATGATAAATGTAACTTTTTTAAAAGGAGATAAAACCCTGATCGGTTTGGCTCAGTGGATAGAGCGTCGGCCTGCAGACTCAAGGGTCCCAGGTTTGATTCCAGTTCAAGGGCATGTACCTTGGTTGCAGGCACATCCCCAGTAGGGGGTGTGCAGGAAGCAGCCGATCGATGGTTCTCTCTCATCGATGTTTCTAACTCTTTCTCCCTCTCCTTTCCTCTCTGTAAAAAATCAATGAAATATATTTTAAAATAAATAAATAAAATAAAAAGGAGTGAGGCACAAAATCTCCTGTGGCCGTTGCTCGCTGTGCTTACACGTCTGAGATGCTTACACATCTGAGAAAGGAGAGTGGATGGGTGAAGCCAGCCAGGAGAAGCTGTTGTGCATCCCACCCAGAGGAGCCCAGAGAGCCGCAGAGAGAATGGGAGTGGCAGGGTGTCCTCACCCAGCAAAGCCCCCTGCAGAGGCCCCAGGTGCCCCCCACATGCTGAGGCCTTTCCAAGCTGGGCTCTTGGCAACACCCTTTGAAATCTCCGAGTGCTGGCAACACAGGTTTGACATGAATATGCAAATAAATATACTCAAGTCTCCCACTTCATGCCTTTGGATCTTTTTTTTAAAAATTCAGCCACTAACCATGACTAACAAAAAATAGAGGAGAAAGAAAAAGTGGCCTGACCTTCACTTCGTTTCTCCCACTGACCTTCTTGTGCTGGAGCCAAAGCACTTTTCAGAAGAGAGAGAAAGACGGCTGGGGTCTCAATGAGGAGATGGGGCCACTAAGTGCTAAAGACATTTCCACCTCCCCTCTAACAAAAGCTGCGGGATGGATAAATGGGCACCACTCCGTTCTGTCAATCAGCCGTCCTTGCTCCATTTTCTCTGCTACTAAGATGTATAAAAGCTAAAGTTTGCTACAAAGCCCCCATCAACATATCCAGGGAAATCATGGGGAGGCTTAATGAGTAATGTCTGTAAACTTGCCAGGCCGCTAATTGTGCGTATCATTTCCTTACAGCCTCTCTATCCTGTCACTCTGGTCCCAATAATCACTTTGGCTTCTATACTCCTTCTTTGTTTATCCCCTCCGCTGAGATGGGCTTGGAGGGAGGCACCTCAGAGGCAGGCGCGTCTCTATAACAAGATGCGACAGTGAGTTTGGGGAATGTGCTGGCTAACCATAATTATGAAAAAGAAGTTTGCATCCTTACCCACTGCTTTTCCAAGGCAAGAACGAGTGGTAAGGCTCCCCTGTCCCTACCACACTGAGGACAGGTGCAGGCACACAGCAGGTACTGACGGACTGATCCACCCTGCCCGTGGAGAAAGGAACATGTTTAAATGAGGCCTGAATCAACTGTCAAACCAAGCCCAATACAAACAGCTGAATGCTTAAAGAAACACAAAAGCTTGTTTAGAAGACGAAATACACCCATATTCAAAATTCCTGGCACCCTTTGAGAGGAATTGGCTTTTGGGACATTTCTTTGCCTTGATATTGGTAAGTGGGGGATTTCAACCTTGGCCCATAAGGATAGTCATGAAAGGTAGGGCCGGAGATGGGGCCAAGACTGTACTTTATCTGCTAGAGCAGAACCGGGATGAGGTGGCCTTGCTGTCAGATGGAACGTGACCATCATACCAACAGGAATGAAATAGAAACCTTCCCAGGCCCCAGCTGGTTGGCAGAAGCTTAGCGGCATGTCCCCAACCCACACACACCCTTCCAACAACATTCTCCAGCTCCCAGCCCCAGATTCCCCTCCTGGTTTTGCTATCTGACCTTGACTTCGGTATGAAGCACAAACAATAGGCACCAGCTGCTTCTTAGGCACCACCCTTCCCAGAAGCCTCGCCTGAGCCTTCAACACCTTTTAATGTTTCTTGGATTTTATCTCCTTATTTAGATCGGGACAGGTATTAGGAGTCACATGTTTTCGACGGGAAAAGTGAGTCCAGGAACCAGGCATGACCTTCTCGGGGCACAGAGGGTCAGCACAGAGGGCAGCACGGGCACAAGAGGATCTCCAGGCCACAGTTAACTCTCGATTGAGGAGACGTGCCCTTGGCCTATGTCCTTTTGTCTCTCCCTGAAGATCAATTGAGTCACCTCAGGGCCTCAGAGCTTCCACTGGGCTGTGGACACAGTGGCTTTTTTTCTGGCAAGTATCCTTGATGGGGTGGGTGCAAGGGTGTGGGTGGGGTCGAAATCATTGCTAATTTTAGGCTTAGGACTGACCTTTAAACTTCCCTCATGCAATTTCCCCCTCAGCCTTCATCATTGGGATTAATTGGGGCGTGCTGGCATGCTTTTTAAAGACAATATTTTATAATCTGTCAAAGGAACTGGGATGCTCTAGAAGAGAAACACAAGGTCCACACAGCACGTTGGGAGCTCTGCTCACTGGGTCAGCCCCCAGTGCCCCATGTCCTTTTCCCTTTGGCAACAGTTCCTAGCATTCTTACTGAGGACAGGAAGAGGGGAAGGAGGCGGTGGGAAGCCACCGGGCTGCCCTTTGGGTGAAACTTCGTCAAATCAGTTTGTTGCAGCTAAGGAGGGGAGGCAGGGAACCAGCAGGACACAGTCCTGCTCTATGTAACCTGTTTGGTCCATTAACATGTTTGCCCATCTGACCTGCTCCTCATAGTCTTCCTGTTTCTTCCTCATTAGAGGGAAAGTGAGAGAGGCCCTACACTGAAATCCCCACATTTCAGATGGGTATTTTAAAAGTTGTGTGTTCCAGAAATCTCTTTATAAGAATAGCTCCAGTCTGAAAGGAGCCAAGCAGGTTACGCTCAAGTCGGGTGGGTGAGACTCTAGGTCGTTCAGGCAACCCGGAGACTGTAGGGACCTATGCCTCCTCTCTCAGCAACCCTCATCCCTGCGGTGAGCAGGTTAATCCTCCACCGCTGAAGAGTGATCCAGTCTTGGTCCATCATCCCCCACACCCTCCCCAACCCTGATATGGCCCCAGTATCTGCTCTCAGGTGAGAGGACCCCGCCACTAGCATGATCAATCTTTTATGGGATCCCTAAAAAAGGACTTCCTTCTCTGGGTTTCTTGAACACCCATCGTGTTGCACATCTTTGCTTGGCCTTCCCTGCCATTTAATGTCTTTCCCCAGGCCTGTGCCCTGGGCCCCTTAGGAGCCTGGCTGGGAGAGAATATGAACACTTAGATGGCCACTCTCAAGATGTTCCTTGCTGCTGAACTCAGCTAGCCTATGGACAAGCTGGTGTAGTCTCATTCTCTCTTCAAGCTGAGATCTTCTCCTACTAGAACACTTTCTAGAATGTTTGCACCCTCCAATTTATCAAATTTCCTGCCACAGGGCTGACTGTCAGATCTGCCTCCACTCTCCCTGGGGGCCTGCCAAGTCTTTATTATGCAAACAGAACTCCCAATGCCCACCACCCAAAACAAGTCCTGATTTGTCTGGACTAATCCAGGACAGGGTACAGAAAGGGCTTCTTTCTGAGACCTATCCCATTAATCATATGTTTGGAACTGCAAGTAAATTTCTCATGGAAACAATGTGTCATCTGGAGGTTTGGGTCCCTGTCCAGCTAGCGAGAGCCCATTGAACCAAGTGTGGCTCAGCTGTACAACTAATGTAGTCAGCTGTGATTTGTCTACAGAGGTCACACGATCAAGAGGGAGGGGAACATAAAAGGAGAAAAAAAAAGGAAAACATCTCTCTCCTTTCTTGCCTACAGGGCTGGTCCTGGGAAAGTTCCTAAAACAAACCAAGCACGTTGTATCTTTGGCTTCCTGCCATCTCTTCTATGCACCCCTCCCCTAGGACCTAATGGCCCCCGTCAAGCATTCTGGGACTCCTGCTATTTGAAATCCCTCAGTTAGTCACCCCACCCAGCCTGGCCTACTCCAGAGCAATCTGCAGGCACCAACATTAGACCTGCCGCTCCACCCCACAGACCCTCTACAGAGAGAACCCACCCACCAGCAAGATAAATCTGAGCCCTCTCTCTGAATTGTAGAAGGAAGGCAGCAAAATCAACTATTGATCAAGCATGAGGCTGGCTGTGCTTTGGCCCTCCCAGGTGGGGAAGCAGCAATGGCGGAGCTCCAGGCCCTGGACTAAGTGGTATACTACATAATTTATTCAGCAGGATTTGTGAACCAAAAACAATGAGCACTAGGACTATAGCACAAATGAAAAATTCACTGTCCTCATGGAGCTTACATTCTTGTGCATTACCTAGACGCTTGCTACTGCCATGTTCTGTGATCCTGAACTGGAAAATCATTACCTTACTTGTTTTTATGACTCTTTCTTAAGTGTATAGATAGCACACATTTCAATGTCCAATATTAGAATATTAGAAGTGTTCGGGGTCTTTATTTAGTGCTTGACCATGTTTCTTTGTGAGCAGAAATATACCATAGGAATTTAACTCTTGTGTCTATCAATTAGCCTACGGTAAAATTGGTTTCGTTATAAGTTGTTTTGCTTAACGTCACAGTTTGCAGGTTTTCCCAGGACGTTACGTGAGGGCTCCCTGTACTGTGTACAGAACAGCACGCGCTGACTGTTGGGTGGACACCAGCTACCAGAGCCTGGGCTCAAAAGGCCAGAACCCAGAGTGATTTCATGAATGGCTCTCAGCAGCCCTGTCTGGACGGGATCACTGGGAAGTTTTAGGGATTAAGTGACGCCGAAGATGGAGCTTCGCTACCTACACCCAGGTGGACTTTTAGTAATGTCTCCTTTCTTCTCGGGAATCTTTCTGGAATGGTGTGCTATTAACTCTTCAGATGTCTTTTAAACAACATTTGACCATCTTAGTCAATCAAAAGCCTTTGTAAGTCCCAGGAGCTTAGAAGAAAAAAGTCAAGCTATAAGTGTCAATGGTACCTATGGTGACCGCACAGCATCACATGCATTAACTCCTCTGAGCCACCCTGTGAGGTGGGCAGGACAAATGTGTGCCCATGACATCATCCCTCTTTCCCTGCAGGCTCCAGATTCATTGAGAGGATTTCTTTCTGGCCTTAGTTGTAAGGTACTTCTTTTACAGTCATGAGCCACATAATGACATGGTCCCAGAAGATTATAATAAAGCTGAAACATTCCTATGGCCTGGTGATATTGCAGCCATCACAACGCATTACTACGTGTTTGTGATGATGCTGGTGTAAACAAATCTGTGCTGCCAGTCATATAAAAGTATAGCACATACAATTATGGACAGTACCTAATAGTTGGTAATAATAATAAATGACTATGTTGCTGATTTATGTATTTATTATACTACCTTTTATCATTTTAAATATACTCTACTTATTTAAAAAAAAGTTTGCCTCATACATCTTCACTGTGCCTCCTTATTGCATCATTTTCTCTTGTTTTGATTTAACTTCATGTTTGTATAGTAACAGACTTGTAGAATAGGAGCAACAGGCTCTACCATCTAGGTTTGTGTAAGTGCATTATGTGACGTTCATACAATGAGGAAATCACCTGACAATGAATTTCTCAGAACATATCCTTATTGTTAATTGGTGCGTGACTATATTTATTTGCTGAGCTAATGTTTATTCAGCATCTATTAAGTGGCAGGTGCAATATTAGGGGCTATGGATACAGGAGTGGAAGCTAGCCATTGTCCCCGATATATTGACACAGGGTAGGAGAGAGATTCTGGAAGGACGATAATAATGTGTGACAAGACTAAAATGGAGGTGAGCTGGGAAGGTCCGTGAGAGTACAAAAAGAGGACATGCATCCCCTTGATTAAGGAGAGATGACCCAGGAAATTACAAATGACAATTAGGAAAGGTGAGCTAACTGCGCTGTTTGATTCCACCCTCCGTTTTGAAGCAGAGCTCAAAAAAACTCACATCTGTCTGCCTCTTTTGTTTCCCAGAAACCAGCGTCTTGCATCATCAGACACAGCAGGAGGCAGACCACGAATAGTCAGCCTGTCCTGGCAGATGTATTTCTCTGCAGAATAAGCCAAGACATTTGTTTGTTACGTATGTAAATGCTAACGACTCATGCAACGAAAAAGTTAATGCTTGTGGCACAGCTAGTCAGGGCTGGCTTGGCCCTTCATAGCTGGAGAAGCCAGCACCCACCCTGGGAAGGAGTACCCCAAAGCCAGTCTAGCACAAGGAGGTCCCGCATCTGAGCGAAGCCCTCTCCTCCAAGGGCTTTTATTAATTTGCATTCGTGTTAACTGAAGGCAAGATAGCAATGCACGTGGGCCAGAATCCATTTCTCTGCCCTCAATAGCCCCCAAGTCACTGAAGGCTTCCTTTGAACAAGAAGTTTTGATACGAGTTAGGAAAGGTTTTAGGACTAGGAAGCTGCTGGGCAGTAACCCAGAAATGAACTTAAGCAGGAAACTCACTCTCAGAAAATAAAATTCTCCACAATAATTTCTTATTGAACTTAAAATCCAAGACAAATAGGAAAGCTGGGGATTGCCTTCATTTTCAAGAACAGGTTCTCTTGGCTCCCTTTCACTCTTGGTATTCCGTTCCTGATACAGCCCTCACCCCTGAGTTAGGACATCAAAATGCACCCACTGAATGGAACCCCAGTTCTGAACCAAACCCTCTCCAGCTGTGACCATCTGACCCTCAGCAGTGGGTACTTAATGCTAAACTCTGGAACACAGTTAGATACAAAATGGGGAACCTGGTTCCCAGCCTAGAGTTTAAGGAAGGAAAAGGAACTTTAATTGCTTTGAAAGGCAATTAAAAGGGCTGCCCACTCAGAGAATCCAGGTGGGAACCTAGAGGAAGTCTCCTTTAGGTTGGCTTAATATTATTTTTTTTTTTGTAAGAGAACTCCTATTAGGTAAATTACAGAAGTAGAAAAAGTAATTCCTAGAAGAAATAGGCTTAGGAAACAAGTTCTAGAGGTAAAGGAAGGGCGCTTGGAGCTTGGGCGTGAGGAAGCTAAGGGTAACGTGACTGGGGCCGAGGGAGAGGAGAAGAGGGAAGGACAGGGAAGGGCATGGGCTTGCTCAGGGAGGGAGACAGGTTAGCTTACTCTTCTTTCCAAGTCCCCCCGCCAGGCCCATTGTGGCTGAGTGCTCACAGTCCCTCTGCTTCTGCCTGGACCCTTTCTAGGTTCCCCAGCACTCAAAGCCCCAAGCTCTCTGCACAGCAAAACACAAGATTCATGGCCCAAGCTTAAGAATTACACAAAAGAAGTCTGATAAAATACACATTTATTAGAAAATTTTCAGCAGCATCATTTCCATTTGCTTTTCTAATCAAAATACATTTCAAAGTAATTACAAATGAGCACTCAAAATGCGAGCAACAAATATTCTGAGATCTCAGGAATAAAATAATCAGTAGTACATGTTTCATTCATTCATCCATCCGTCCATTCATTCATTCATTGTTTTTAAAATGTGCAATATTAGCACAGAGAATCAGGAATGCTACTTATGACAATGGAATATTCCTGCCATTGTTCTGGTTGTAGAGACTAGACCCATTACTCAAGGGCAGAGCTGGACTCTACAGTGCATTGTGATAGAAATGTATGGTTTAGCCAAGGAACCTTAAAAAAAGGCTCAATAAGAACAGTTTCCCTTTCTATTCATGTTCAGCTTAGGAAATAAATAGTCATTATAATGATATTTTCACACACAGAAACAAAAACCCAGCTGAGGCTTTGCTTAGCCAGTGGTTGTTTCACACCTTACTTTATGAAGTCACAGATTTGGTTTTAGTAATTCAGCTACTGAGCTCCAGTGTCTAGGGAGGTGACCACCTGAGAAGCCAGGCCAGGACATGAGTCACCTGTGGTCCATCCAGTGAAACAGGTCATTCAATTAGACACAGACTCTCTGCAAACTAACTTGTGCTTAATGAATGGGACTTTTTTCACAGACGTGACAAATAAAAATGTTGCCTTGGTGACTAGTGAGATAACGTGAAACAGACTGTTCTGGTTAGACAATGCAAATACGCAGAAGGGTGAAACGGAATCGCTTTCTCCACCTCTTGCATTACCTGAGGTGTCTACAGTCAAATCCAGAGGTCTGTGCAACACACAGCACTCTCTGCCAATGTACCTATTAATCAGGTTACCTGTGATATTGAACATTAGGTGCTGATGTGTAAAAATGGACCTAATGATGGGGCCTGGATTCCCTTCCTGGGCAATTCTACAGTGAATACGAGTGGAGCCTCTTCTTAGACATGGCTAAGGACCGCAAGTCCAATCCTCTCCTCATCGGATCATTTTCTGTGATGACCGCCAACCAATTCAGCAGGTAGTTTCCTTAGCAAATTCAATGTTGTGATCATCTTTCCCAAATTTACAAATGTACAATATATTCATAGCATTACCTTTAGATAGAGCTTCAGTGCAAAGATATACATATAGTACATTGTGATAATTATTTGTAAAAATATGAGATGGCATTAAGTAAAAAAAAATAATAATAATAAGACACACAAGGCATAGTTTCCACAGACATTTCCATCTACAAGTGAACAGGGAAAAATATATTTTTTAATAAAGTACTGAATGTTAACATTTTTTATCTGTTTGTAAAAAATATATGTGCAAAAGTGTGTTTCTAATTATTCCCTAAATAACTGTAGCACAGCTACATCTCGGAGTCTTCTTTAACAAGGGTTGCTGTGTCTTTAAAAGTGTCTTCTGTAGCGGTATAGGCAGGAGCTGGGGTTCGTTTCGCATGCACTTTCGCAGCAGGCGAAGGGGACGGAGGTGGAGTCCCAGCAGCACTTTCCTTTTTCTCATTCTCCATCTGAGACCACAAGGAAACACAAATTAGCCATTTATTCCCCCAACCTGACCAGAAACAGTTTTGTGTAAAGAAGACGAATCTTTGCCAGTTTGCTCAGAATATTCTGATTGTATGTCCAATTTAGCCAAGCAAGTGATTATTGCTAAAAAGGAATGCCTGTGCTAAGAAAAATTGTTAAAAATTACCTCTGCGTAGATTGGATTTTCAAAGTTGGTAGTTTGTTTCAGCTTTCGTTTGAAGATATTCCACTTTGTTGCCTAAATGAAAAAGAGGAATCAGAAAACCTTCAGTAATTTTTTATGGGTTCCCTTCACCCTCCTACACCACCACCCCCCCCCCCCACACCCCCGTCTCGGTTTTAACATTTCTTCTCACTGAAGCAATAAGCAATTTGGGAGCTAGGACCATGTGATCTGGCTCATGTGGTAAATTGTTCAATTCTTCTTCCAAAGGTCCCTGAACAGTAACTGAAAGTCTCTGGGCTCTTTTCATTGAATAATTTTAAAACACTTCCTTGGTTTGAACTTTGTAGTTCATAGGATGTGTGCCTATAATATCTAGAAACTTTGATAGAGATAGGGAAGAGGTTTCTTCTGGGGCTGCTGAAATTTTAAAGAAAAAGCCAGATTGTAACTTTCATTTCATAAAATATCTTGATCCCTGGTCAACTCAAGCATATCCCTTCTTCTCTTATCATTTCCTCCTGTAATCATAGTAATTACAGGGATAACAAACACAACTAACATTTACTGAGAGCTTGCTTTGTGTCAGGGACTTGCAAGAGTTTTGCAAGTTTTTGTTTAATCTTCCCAATAATTCTGTGAGTCAGGTGCTCTTTATTATCTTTACTAGAGGCCCAGTGCATGAAATTCATGCATGAGGGTGTGTGTCACTCAGCCCAGCCTGCACCCTCTCCAATCTGGGACCCCTCGAGGGATGTCCGACTGCCCGTTTAGGCCCAATGATGGGGCCTAAATGGGCAGTTGGACGTCCCTCTCACAATCCAGGACTGCTTGGCTCCCAACTGCTCACCTGTCTGCCTTCCTGAATGCCCCTAACCGCTTCTGCCTGCCAGCCTGATCACCCCCTAACCACTCCCCTGCCAGCCTGTTTGCCCCTAACTGCTCTCTCCTGCAGGCCTGGTACCCCCCAACTGCCCTTCCCTGCAGGCCCGGTCGCCCCCAACTTCCCTCCTCTGCCGGCCTGATCACCCCTAATTGCCCTCCCACACAGGCTTGATCACCCCCAACTGCCCTCTCTTGCAGGCCTGGTCCCTCCCAACTGCCTCCCCTGCTGGCCATCTTGTGTCCACATGGGGGCAGCCATCTTGTGTGTTGGAGTGATGGTCAATTTGCATATTACTCTTTTAGTATATAGAATAGAGGCCTGGTGCATGGGTGGGGGCCAGCTGGTTTGCCCTGAAGGGTGTCCCTCTTGGGGCGTGGGGCAGCCTGGGTGAGGGGCCTGTGGTGGTTTGCAGGCCAGCCGTGCCCCCTGGCGACACAAGTGGAGGCCCTGGGATCTGGGATTTATTTATCTTCTATAATTGAAACTTTGTAGCCTTGAGCAGAGGCTAAAGCAGGCCAGGGTGTGTGGAAAGCTTGGCTTCCTCCATCACCAGGGAAACCCAAGCCTCCTGCTCTCTCCGTGGCTGCAGTCATCTTGGTTGGGTTAATTTGCATACTCGCTCCTGATTGGCTGGTGGGCATGGCTTGTGGGTGTAGCGGAGTGATCATTGATTTTCGTGTTACTCTTTTATTAGACCATTCCCTTTAACCCACATTTAAGTGTGGACCTCTTTTACACATGGCCACCACTAAGGGTAAAGACATTCATGTCAGAGTCCGCCTTCTAGAAAGTTACACTTAAATGGGAAAGGCCCAGACTGTTAAAAGTCATTGCTTCAGTATAGAATGACTAACTAGAATTAAGCAATTACTAATCAAAGAAATGTGGTGATTTTCATTTTTATCTCCTTGGGAAATCCAATGCAGGTCAACTAGACTTTTAGAAAATGACAGAACTTAGTTATAGGAGTTCATGTTCTTTGAGTCACTTAAGCAGATTTATTGATGAAAGATAAATTTGTGAGCCTCTTTGGTACATTAATGTCAACCTAGGGCAGTGGTCGGCAAACTCATTAGTCAACAGAGCCAAATATCAACAGTACAACGATTGAAATTTCTTTTGAGAACCAAATTTTTTAAACTTAAACTTCTTCTAACGCCATTTCTTCAAAATAGACTCGCCCAGGCCATGGTATTTTGTGGAAGAGCCACACTCAAGGGGCCAAAGAGCCGCATGTGACTTGCAAGCCGCAGTTTGCCAACCACTGACCTAGGATGATACTAACCAAGTGCCTCTGCTATTCTTATTTTGACCTGAGCAAGCAGAACAAACGTTTGAAGTACTGAGAAATAAGGATTATATAAAGTGATAAGATTTCTAACTACCCTTAGACTTGTGTTTCTATGTATTACTTCACAGAAGAGGACATAGAACGTTAGAACTGAGACATCCGGATACTATTGTTTTTGGCCTGGGATCACAGTGCATTGTGGGACACACACGTAGTGGACAGGAGCCAGGAATTCTAAAATGCCCCGAAATGCATAAAATAGTTTCATAACACAAAGAATCATCCCAACCAATATGCTAATAGTGCCCTCAAGGGGAAACATTAAGGACTCTAGTGCTCAGAGGTAAAAGAGTTTGACCAAAATCAAACAGCTAGAGCTCAGATACCTTCTTATGTGTCCAGGAAAACTAGTGACACAAAGTTTTTCATAAAGCCCTGGCTACTTTGGTTCAGTGGATATAGCATCAGCCTGTGGACTGAAGGTCCCAGGTTTGATTCCAGTCAAGAGCACATGCCAGGGTTGTGGGCTTAATCCCCAGTAGGGGGTGTGCAGGAGGCCGCCGATCAATGATTCTCTCTCATCATGGATGTTTCTATCTCTCTATCTCTCTCCCTTCCTCTCTGAAATCAATAAAAAATATTTTTTTAAAGTTTTGCATAAATTAATTTATTGAATTTCTCTCTGTAGACCAAATAATCTAAAAATTTCAAGGGACTATAGGATGGTAAGGAAGCTCTATATAGAGGTTTGTTTGTTTTCTTTTAATCTCCAATATTAAACACTGTGTCTGGCACAATGAGGACAATAATGGTTGGACAGTGGACAGATCAATGAAGAGGGTATAAGTTAGTGCCACCTAGTGGTGAATATAGGTGACAGTAATAGAACTAACAACAACATACATTATTAAGGGAATATGCACACTTAGAAAAACTGCATTACACAGGAAAGGAAAGGATCTTCTCTATGTATGTATCCTTGACCCAGGGAGCTCTTTATTCATATTCAGTCATTCTCTCAAATTAAATGCCTCTGGTCTGAAGATGCTGGACCCAGAACTCTGTTGCCCTTCTCTCCTGCGTGATCTCCCATGTCACAAAGAACATCATTCCCATCTCAACGTTAGAATGTAGATTTATTTGGTGGGAAAATGTTCAACTTATAATTTCTCAAAAATTATCTTTATTAACTGCCTACAAATCTTGGGCTCTATGAGCCTATAGTTTACCCAGGATAAATAAATCCAGCAATTCCAAAGTCATCTCCAAATCCCACGTCTTTTCAGAGGGTAGCCCATTACCTGAGTTCCTTCAACACTTGGGGAAGTTGGCTTTGTGTCTGGAGCTATCTCAGAAGGGTTTACAGGACATTCATAGTTCTTGTTCTCCACATTTTCAGATGCAGTCACCTGTGTAAACATTAAGAGGCCATTATCGAGTTTTGAAAGAAATTTTGCTGTAAAGTTTCTTATCAAGTCCTTGGTTCTGTTTTGCCCACAGACATGGTTAGGCACCAATTTTATTATATGAGGCTGACCTTGGAGCCCAGGAATAAATACCCCTCCTATCTCCCCAAAGTCAGGAGCACCAGCCACTAAGTCATCTATCTCATGCCTTAATCCTGGGAGGCAAATACATCCACCACTGGTCACACTCTCACTTAGTAACAGCAATTTCTATTATTTTCTCCATGCCCCCTTCTTCCCACTGTGGACCATATTTTTTAGTAAAAGATACTCTGGTTGTACATTGGCAGCCAAAATCCTGGGAGAACAGCATGAATTATTACCAAACTCACTGCTAAACTAAGAATCTTATCTTTGGATATTTAGAATAAAATTAATAATTTCAGCAGACTGCTTAACAGGGGTTAAATTTTTATATTTTTTTAGTTTTTGTATTACAGTTTACATTCAATATTTTTCTGTATTAGTTTCAGATGTATGGCATAGTGGTTTAAAAAATCATGTCTTTTATAGAGTGGTCCTCCTGATGTTTCAAGTACCCAACTGGCCCCACACATAGTTATCATGATACTATTGACTATATTCCCTGTGCTGTAATTTACATCTCTGTGACTATTCTGTAACTACCAGGGGTTGCATTTTTTAAATGAGGTATAATGGAATTAATACTCCTCTAGACATTCCCATTTAAGCCAAAATTACCATGGATATATATAATCAATAAATTACAGGATAGAAAATCCCTCCTTTTCCTATATTTTTACATTCATCCCTTCATTTCTTCTAGAATTTGGGTATGTGTTTGTAAACATGGCCTCATTTTATTTCACGTGAAAATGCCAAATTAAATATTATATTGATCGTATCATGCAACCAAAGTTTTGCTATCTGGCTACCAGGGGATTAGGTGAAATGCTTTCAAGATTCAAATATTTCTGAACTTAAGAAAGCTATTCATAAAATAAACATTTCTACCTTGTGTTAAAATATACCATTATCTTGTGATTACAAAAGAAGTTTAGGTGTTAACACTAAATCTGTATTTCACTGAGGCCACAGTGGTTTTGACAAAGGAAGCACAGGCTGACCGCGGACAGGCACTGGAAGTGGTGTTGGGGCTATTGACCTAATGAAAAGTTTTTCACTTCATGCATACACTGGCTCATCTCCCTGTTCCTCTGCAAGAAAAATGAGCAGTGGGGCTTCACCAAAGAAATGTCAGTATCTGACTCTCAGCTTTGGAGACGTTTTTACTTTTCAGAAAAGTATGAGAAAGGCAAGCATAGGGAGGTCGCCTCAAATCTCACCTTTGTGATACCAGTATGAACCCAGAGAGTACAGCCCAAATCTCTGCATGATGACCTGTCAATCATTTACTCATTCGTTTCTCTAATATTTTTAGGGACCCTCGTGAGTCAGGCACTGTGTTTACCAAGCCTCTGCACGGATTCAGAGTGAATCCTCTTGCTTTGACCGCTCAGAATACAAAGGTTCTCGGCAGGCTGGTATGGCTCAGTTGGTTGGGCGTTGTCCCATGCATCAAGAGGTTGCCGGTTTGATTCTGGGTCAGGGACATGCCTGGGTTTTGAGCTCAATCCCCAGTGTGCAGGAGGCAGCCAATGGATGTTTCTCTCCCTTCCTCTCTCTAAAAACCAATAAAAACTTTTTTTTTTCAAAATGAAAAAGTTCTTGGTCAGCACCCTCAGAATGGTTGCCAAATATCAACAACTGTACAACAAAAGAGGATTCTGGTTGTATTCAGGTCTCATGTCCTTGGGTCAGTCTGGTTACCTCAGATACTGAAGCTGAGGGTTGGACCACATGCTTTCTCCCATCTGAGGGAAGGTGAGACCGCTACGGGGCCATTCATTAGTCAAAAGAACAAGGTCCAGTAGTCGTAGCACCTGAAAGAAAGGCCCGTGTGAGGGCTCACCTGGGCTTGTGGAGCCTCTTTGACAGCACTGTCCCGGGTTGCATACATTGGGTTTTCAAAGACTATGGGCTGCTTCCCCATTTCCATAGTAAAGTGATCACTCTGGTAAAAGAAAAAAGGTTATGTCATACTGACCTGATTCACACAGAAAGATGTTCTCCTCATGCCTACAGGCATGCTAGGTGCTATGTCAAATTTATCCCAAAATGGTGAAAATACATAAGTAAATAAACCCCAGGAGAGATACAAGACCTGCTCCCAGCAAACCACTATGTAAAGCAGCGATTTTCAACCTTTTTCATCTCATGGCACGCATAAACGAATTACTAAAATTCTGCAGCACACCGAAAAATAGATATTTTTGCTGAACTGACAAAAAAATAGATATAATTTTGATTCATTCACATCAAATGGCTATTGTTGGGTTGGCTGTTGTCATTTTTTTTTTTATTTGACCAACTAAGGAAAACGAGGTCAGTGCCCCTGACTAAATTGTCAAGTATGGCATGTTTTAAAAATTCTTGCGGCACACGGGATGAAAATTGCTGATGTAAAGTAACATAATGCACTAACCAGTCAGCTCAAGAAAATGGAAACACTCTTCCTATGTCTAGGCACCTTAACACTTGGGGATTGGGTTTGAACAACAGAGAAGAGGGTGGATGGTAGAAAAAGAACAAAGTAGAGAAGAGGGAAGGGGAAAGAAAAAAGAAGAGATAATTTTGTGCTTTAGGCGGAGGCAAAAATGAAAGCTTGGAGGAAAGGCAGAATACTGAAATTGCTTTCCCTATACTGATTAACCTGTACTAGCCCACTCATGAAATATCCATTTGGTCCTCACAGGAGGCATTTTATACAGATAGAGGCAGGTATTATTGTACCCATTGTACAAAGAGGTCAAGCTCCATGCCTATTCATACATATTTAGAAGGCAGCAGAGTTATTATTGCAACCAACCGCTGTCTCTAAAATCACTGTTTATTCCATCACTATACATTGGTGGGAAAATAAACAACACCAGGGAACATATAGTTCCTTATTCCTTCCTTTAAAAATACAAAGGTCATCAAATAAGAAGAGAATATCATGCTCTATTTCCCCTCCTCTCCCGAAAATCTGTTTGAGATTCTAATTAAACTTAAGACTACTTAGGATTCCAATTCAACAGTGTGGCACAGAGCAAAAAAAGTTTCAACTTTATTACCATTTTTCGGCACATTTCTGCAACAAACCTAATGTTTCCTAGCTTGTATGTATAGTGAAAAGTTTCTTCTGAGACACATACAATTTTGTTTTGTTTTCTAGCTTAATTTTAAAAAGTGCTTCTTTTGTAAAACAGTAAAAATGAGAACCTTCACACAGTTATTTTGAAACCACACTCACCATCACCATTGCTCTGTCAATAGCAGACTCAGGCCCAAAACCAGACACTCCAATATCCATATTAACATCGGCCCCTGATCTGAAGGTCACCCCATTCCCAGTTTCAGAGGATTTGACAAGACTGCTTAAGCTGAGAAAAGAAGTCATCGAAACAGTGTTATTGTTTTTTTTAACAAACCTTTTGCAATAGTACCCTTTCCCCCATATTGCTAAGTCTTACTAAAAGGAAGACAGTTTGGGGTTCCCACTCTAGTGCATCCCCCTTAGCTCCCTGGAAGTGTCAAAGCTTGAGATCTAATAGAGGGCCAGCCTCGCCCGTCACACAGCCGACTTCTCTCCGCCTAACCTGAATGCCCACCGGCAGGCACAAACACTTGGACTAGAAAATGTGATTTGCATTCCGGTTTCTTTGAAGCACATGATTAAGAAGTTGTGATTTGAAGTGACTGCTTTAAGTTCCCTCCTTTTCGTTTGTGCAGAACAGGTGAGCTATGTATTGTACTTTACTTTAAAAAAACAACACACAACTAAGTTCGTTGTTTTCGCGTGGTCCCGTCACACAGGCTTCTAAAATCAATGTTCCACATAATGAAACTGACCTTGGCAGCTTGGGCAGGGAGGGCAGAAGGGAGCCAGTTTTCCTGTAGTGGAAAAATCCTAACGCTGCCAGAGCTCCAATGATGATGATCAGGATGACTGTCAACAGCACGGCCATTGCTGCCATCAAGGAGAGAAGAAGCAGCAAACACATTAACATGGGAAGGAGAAGAGCCAGTCTTAGCTGTAGAAGCTGGGGACTAGCACCATCTATTCTTCAAAGACTGGGTCACACAGAATAGAAATAGCACTCAATTTAGGCACTGTGAAGTATTTCCAGATAGCTCATATTCTTCAAACTTACTTGTTCCTGGAGAAATGCCTTTTGAAAGCCCTATTTCACAGAAATTTCCCATGTAGCCACTGGGACACCTGAAAGGAAAAGAAGAATTTTTCACAAGATGTTGCCTTCTTAGGCATCTATGGCAATTGACTGAGTAAATTATATGTTGAACAATATATCCCGCATGACTTCCATTTATTCTGCCAAGAGATGAAGAGCAGGATGAACAGTAATCTGACTTTGGAAATTTACTTTCAATGCAATAGCTGTGGCATCTACAAGGTCAACCTCATCAAATAAACCTATTGGCGTCTTCTCTAATCCATCGGACTTTTCCTTAAGGAGTAAAAATGGAAACCATTATTATGTTCTTGCCTTTGAGATGTGATTTCATTACTCTTAAAGACCCCTATTTAACTTGTTCTGTGTTAGAGCTTTCTCAACAATTCTCTCCTTCCCAAGTCCTGAGCTCAGTCTCTGCTCCTCGAGTATGCCTGGTCTTGAAGCAGCTCTGCTGAGAAGCCCCTCTCCCATTATCCAGTTGTAATTAACAAGACCAGATGAGTAGGAGAATGTGGTAGTTGTCATTTCTCTAACTCCTTTCTCCCTGCAAGGGTGGCCCACAATTCTGTGGCACCTCCTGGGAGCTTGTTAGAAATGTGGAATCCCTGTGAATAAGATAGATGGGGCATTTGATCCAGACCCCAGGTGGTCCTTAGGTGCCACACAGTTTGAGAAACACTGCCTCAGTTCTCTGTGGATTCCCCAAGGGAGGGCAAGCTGGTTAAGATGGGATAATTAGTGAACTGGCAAGGTTCCTATCCTTGTTTTTCTGGCTACTTTAAGATCTTGAATTACCCCAAAAGCAAATCCTATAGCTCAGACCTCAACATTCAGACTTACTTGCATTTGGGGAGGTCATTCTCATCAAAATAGCAATTTCCTCCGTGCATACACCTGCATGGGGGGGGCATGGTGATAGGATTGTCCACGGCTGCAGAAAGGGAAAGCCATGCACGTGTTAGTTGGCCATACTCAGCAAAGCACCCACACCAGGCAACCCTGCTTCCAGTCCAGGGTGGGGGTGGGGTGTTTGGGGGCAGGGCATCTAATTACTCTCCCTATCAAAACATTCCTTTCCCCTTCAGTCAGATGAATTTCCTTATCAATAATAATGTCTTGGAGAGTAACATACATTTGGTGGGAAAAGGAGGCAATTTATATAATTTCCCTAAAAAATAATTAGATCCCAGAACATACATTAATAGTTCAAAGGAACTATGGTAAAAAAAAAAAAAAATCTCTTAGGAATTCCCTTCTCATTTGAAGTATTCATAATTTTCCTCTGTGAACCCCATTAAGATCAAGAGTTCAATTATACCTCCAAACTTCAACTAAAGGCTCCAAAGTATCAGCGAGCCATCAACCAATAAACAGACACATAGATACAGACATGGAGATGCTTGACAGACAGCTGGTTAGAGACCTCATTTTTTAAGTCTTCCAAAACTGCCCTTGCTCTGGGTCCCTGCTCCAGCTCAGGTCCTAAGTACTCCCTGGATATGCCTGATGGGTCATTGGTGTGTCCATGTGTAATACTTAGAAGATACTCAATAAGTACTGTGTGTTTATTCAAATACCCTTCTAGCACAGTTCCTCAATTTGAGTCTCTACTCAAAGGACCCTTTATCAGAGAGGCCTTCTGGAACTCTCTATCCCACTCCCACCCCTCTTACCCTGCTTTAGTTTTCTCCTTTCACCACCTGACATCATATATTTATGGGATTCTCTATTTGTTATCCTGTTAGAATATAAACTTAACAAGAGCAGGGAATGTGTCTGTTTTGTTCACTATCTCCAACCCTTAGAACAGTGCTTAGCACATAGTAGGCACTCAGTAAATATTTATCAAATAAATTGATTAATATACCAATCCAAGACCACATACAAATGACTACCATCATTAATGTGCTACTTTTGGTTCAAGTTCTTTTAAATGAGAATCTTAATATAATCCACTTGGCAATACATGTAAATGAGCAAAGTAGTAGATGAAGTGACAACCTACACATCCCTCCTTCAATGTGAGATTGTAACAAATGTCAGAACACCCATCTACAGCATAGAACAAGTCTCAAAAGCTTTGTCATTTTGTTCAAAATATTATGAAATAGTATAGTCTTGCCATTATTTCCCCACTAGCACTGGGATAGGGGAAGGGAGGCAGAGGGAAGCAGTTTCTTTACCCTGAGTTCATTCTATAAACCTGCCAACATTTCAGCCTGATTGGGAAGAGTCACAAGGTAGTGCCTTAATCCTCTTCACCCCCCATTGTCTAAAACTGGGGGATGTGAGCCATCAAATGGGCCACTAGTGAACAAAAGCAGTATGATTTTTTTTTAAAGAACTTACCAAGTTTGGATACTAGTTATAGACACTAGTTATTCCCCATCGGTTATTAGCTCCTTAACTTAGGAATCATTGAAAAACATCTTGCCATGCATAGATTATCCATAGCATTTCCTTCTCTGGCCTCTATTTCCCAACAGCACAGGCATATTTTATAATGTGGTCCTTTGCAATTGTCAAAACTTTGAAATGAGCATGTGAGGAAAACAGCCTTCCCCTCTCTAAGCCCCCAGCTCCCACTTCAGGAACCTGACCCTTCACCTAAAGGAGCTCGGGTAAGGCTGAATGGATTCGGGGGTATAGTCATCCAGGATAGGGTGGGAAGCGAAAGAAGGCCGTATAGAAAATTCCATTTTCAAAATGTCTTTGCAAAACAACACAACTGTAGATTTATGGGCACTAAACCTATCTCTGAAGTTCTTAGCAAATAATTCTCAGAAATCATCGGAACACAGTTCCTCCATCTCTCGACCCTCCTCCTAGCCATCACCTCTCCATTCTGCAATGAACCTAGTACACAGGATTCTTCAGGCTCCTGAAGGTGGTGAAGCACGAATAGGGAATCTCCTAAAGAAGGCAGAATGGCTCTCCCAGGCCCTGAGGCTGTCCAGGCAGTGCCCCTACCTGCATCACACTCAGTCATGCTCCCCTCCAAAAAGGTGGAGCCTTGGGGACAGGCACAGCTGTATCCTGCGGGTCTCAGGAGGCAGAGATGGCTGCAGACATTTTTACAGCGGTTGGGCACTGAAAAGCAGATGAGAACCACGGTTAGGTTCTGAGCCGGAAATGATTAACCCAACCAAGGATATACCCATCGACTGAGTTGTGGCCCTGACAGTTGACATCCCAGCACCTCTAGGCCATGTGCCACCTGGCTATCACCCTCATTTACAATGCCATCCCCTGCCACCCACCAAAGTGGCACAGTTCCTCCCTGTGCCCTCCACCCTACTTCTGCACCACTCACATTTTCTATTGGCATCTCTATCTCTTTGCCCTGGCAGGTTTGACAGATAAGTGCCTGACCACTGCATGACCTCAAAAACTAATCAGTGCTAAGCAATTTGAGATAGTTCAAAAAAACCACGAAGACTCCATTATTATAGCAAGATTTATCATTGCCCACATTTGGGTAGGTCAGAGTGTGTGGTCCATCCAAAGCATATACTGGATGTGATTTCTACCCTCACCCTCCAAGGAGAACTTCCTTCTGGGCTTCAGTTTCCTTATGTGTAAGACAAGGGGATTTCAAGCTATGATTATCAGAATCAGATGGGAGCTTTTCACAAGGATGGGTGGCCCAGTCACAGAAATTTATATTTACATTGGTCTGGGATAGAGCTCCATTATCACTATTTAAAAGTCCCTCACGTACTTACAGAGTCATCTAAATTCTACCTTAGCATATATTATGATTTATCAAAGGATTAGATGACCTCTAAATTCCTTCTCACACTGACATTCTGTAATCCTGATTCTCTGTCACCTAAAATGTGACCCTAGACAAGGCACGGTGATGAATAAAATAAAAAGGCATATTCCAAAAGCCTCGTTCAGAACCTATTCCATTACCATTTCTTCAGCTCTCTAGAGCAGAGCTTTCAAATTTTAATGTAATACAAAGCGCCTGAGGAACCTGACTCCAAAGGGCTGGGCAGGGCCTGAGAGCCTGCATTTCTTGCCAGCTCCCACAGGATACCAATGCTACTGGCCCATGGCCCACACAGTGAGCAGGGCCTGGAGCGGGGATTCTCCAAATGGGGTCCTGGAACCAGCAACTTTAGCATCAGTTGGGAACTTGTTACAAATGCAAACTTCTCAGGCCACCTCAGGCACATTAAATCAGAATTTCTGTGGGTGGGGCACAGCAATATGTTCAACAAGCTTTCTAGATGAGTCTAATGCATGCTAAACTAGAACTATGGGTCCAAAGCAAATCCAACCTGGCACAGCTGAGCGGGGTCTCTGGCTTACACAGCAGCACTCAGCACTTTGCAAAGCGGGCCAGAGCCTGAGCTGACTGTGATGCTTTTCCTTCAGGGACAGTCTCCAGATTCTCCGCTGCCTGACTCCTGAGCAGCCTTTTCCACAGGGGCCAGAGGCTCACCAGGTAAACGGTGCTCTGCCTTTAAAACCATCCAGTGTGAGAGCTGCAGGAGCGGTTAGGACAGGAGAGCTGGGGTGTTTTGGAAATGGGTTGGAGAACCAGCAATCACTATCAGCAACACAAGGCCGTGAAGATTCAGAAAGGGCATGTGCCACCAGTGTCATCTCCTGGGAGGTTTATCTCTGAGTTCTAATTTGTTAAGTCTGATTCGGGGTCTCAGAGGGTCAGTGAACTTAAGGGGACCTCACGCTCCACCTTTGTTTCGCATACAGGGATGGGAAGGGAAGCAACTAATTGAAGGTCCCCCCAATCGAAGGTCCCCTCATGACAGAATTCAACCTGGATCGAGGTATACTGATCACAGCTGGAACGGAAAGACGTTCAGCTCTGGGTTCAATGGAATTTTAAAATCATTTCTAAGTTTAAAACGCATCTGTTGGTTGTGCAACTTGGGCATATGAGTTACTGAATGTCTCCTATCCTCAGTTTCCTTACGTGACACGAGAATCTGACATTTAGAATTTAAGAGTCTATGTCCTTTCCTCACTTCAAAAATGTCCCTTCCCTTTCATCTTACAAAGAATTAGATACAGCTAACCTGATGAAGCGGAAACCAGAACTAAGAATATAAGAAAAGCGGGGAGGGGTAGAAGTGCACCTGCCTGACAATCTCAGACTAAGGCTCACACAGCCCAGGATAACTCGACTAGCCTAGTTGGAAGGAATGGGTCAAACTGATGGTGTCCAGGAAACCCAAACTGTGACTTGTTAAGGCAACTCATTGTTAGCAGGGGTCTGATGTCTGCTGGATGCTGTGGCTGGAAATACATACCCAAACGGCGAGGACTGAAATATTGTTACTTCATATCTGCTGGTGGCATATATAATTTCATCCAACCTCCAATGAACACACACACACACACACACACACACACACACACACACACCCCTTTCATACACCAGGAGATCAACCTATTATAATCCATTACATTTTCCAACACTACAGCCATTAATTTGAAAGAATGAGGAACATCGTATTCCAAGGTTAGTGGTTACCTGACTGATTGTATCTATGTTGATGAAGGACTCGAACTTGAGTGAGCCAAGGGCTCACAGTCATCATTTTCTCTTTCTTGTCTTGCCCAAATTTATCTTGTGTCCATACTTCTCCCTTATCCTTCGATACCCAGTATAACTGGCCTTCAAAGATGTCAAGACTGTAAGGGTCCACTGCTGCTTACCCACAGGAAGAAAAAAAACAGGTTACTGAAAAGAGAACCTAACCCCACCTCCATGTCAGCCTTCATTCTGTGTGAATTAATCACTAATGCAATGCCTGGCAATACAGAACAGTCAGGCAGACTTTATGTACACCAGACCACAGAATTATGCTCCCCTGGGAGATGAAGATAGCGAAAATTAAACTAGATGAGTACCCAATGGCTAACCCCAGTGGTAGGGGACTTGCTCACTTTCAAGTTGCTGATTTTATTTTACTTTTGGAAAACAATTTGTATGGCAGAGAATTTTTTTCCTGGAAAACAAGACATAGCTTATCGGGAAAACCTGGTATGTGCTGGATTCCTGCAGTTTGACAAGCTGGATAAGAAAGCAACATGTTTGTCTCCTTCTAGGTGTTTCCAGTTGTATAAAATGAACAATCCAGCATGATAAGAACAAATGTGTCTAAAGTGGTTAGACACGGGTTACCCCGATCCACAGGACCGCCTCCTCTCTCAAGGTAACTCAACTGGAACCTCAATTATTTTAATATCTGCTGCTGAGAGCATTTTTTTAAAATTATGTAAAAAGAACAAAAAGAACTTAATTACAGCATTGCTAAGGAGTTCATTTGCATTTAAATCAGCAGCGGAGAGCTGGGGAAAGTGATATTTAAGAATTAACATAAACCACGTCTTAAAATTGGGGTTCCTTTCTGAGAAAACAGGCGAAGAGATTGGCAAGATATTGATTACTGAACATTAAATTCAAACTATTTCTAACCTGCACTGGCAACAATTCTCCTATCAGTCCCATCATATTTTATGGTTTCAATCGTTTTCTCCTTGAAGTCGCTCCAGTAGATCCGGTCATTGTTCAAATAATCAATAGAAAGACCAGTAGGCCAACCGAGGTCCTCACGGACCAGGATGCTCCGATGCTGCCCATCCATCCAGGCTGACTCGATTTTCGGTTCCTTGCCCCAGTCCGTCCAGTACATAAGCCTGTAACAGAAAGTCTCCTCATTGTAGCATTTCATCTAGTGAGGCTTCTCCCCTGAAGTGGAGCATGGACTTCCCAGAGGAAGGTCAACTGTTTTTCTTAGCGCCCTAGTGCTAAGTAATGCTGTTTTTATACTTTACTTGAGAAGACAGAGAGAAAAGGGGCACCCAGGGCATCTGTGATCTCTCCTTCCTGAAAACTGCACCTTCTCAATAGAAACTGGCCAGCCCTGCCCAACGATATACACCCAGACCTTTTAAAATATATACATCATTAAAAAAGCTGTTCCTTCTTCAAAAAATATTTATTGAATGCCTCTGTGCGAGAGGTACTATTCTGTGTTTGGGATGTCTCAGATATCAAACACAGATTCCTACCCTCAGGGAGGTCACAATCAAACTCTTTTAAAAGGTATTATTTTGCATCCAATTAAGACTTAATTATGAAAGAATTGAGTAGACCAGGGATTGTGCCCCTTCAAATCCCTAGAAAGGATCAGGCAGGCCAGATAAATGCATAGAGTAGAGCAGTTATAAACATGAAGTGAAGGGCAGACAAAGTCCTGTCTAAAATTTCCAGGCAACACTACATCAAGGAAGGCATACTTACCTAGTGTTATCACTTCTGATTTTCAAGTACCAAATACAGATTTTTAAAACTTTAAAAATGTGAGCAACTCAGTAAGTCAAATATGCTTATGGGCCATACTAGCCCACCAGCCACCACTTTGCAGTCTCTAGTCCAATCATCAGGTATACATCTATCCTTAAATTCTTTTGAGGAATGTATGGAATTTAGATTAACTGGGGTCTGGAAAATATATGGCCAGAGGTCTTCCCCTTACATAGCATTGATTTGAAGCCTGGTTGGTCCTAAGTGATCTTTTGGGCATATTATAATTCTTGAAAATAGTCATAGATGTCACTCCAAAAAAATCAAAAGACAATTTTAGTGCAATTAGGAAAAAATAATCAAACATGTAAATTTTTTTTGAGAAACCAAGTAGAAAATATCTAGAACATTAAATGTTCCTTCAAGTACTTACCCTAGTTTGGGATTCACAACCACTGCAGCTGGTTGATCTAGTTGGGTGGTAATCAGCCACTTTCTGTACCTTCCATCAAGTTTAGCCACCTCAATCCGTTGACTCCTGGCATCCGACCAGTAAATATGCCTGAATTTAAAGGGACACAGTTAAACAACCAAAAAGTCTAGACTTGTCACTTCTATGAGTTCTGAGGGTGAGAACACTTAGTTTGGAAATCCCAGCTGGCACGACAGCTACTCAGATGCTAGTGACCTGGGTATAGTCTCCCTGATTAGGGATTGCCAAGGGGACATCTGTGGAAGGTTAAAAGGGGAGAAGAGACAGAAGGGGGGAACTCCTGCTTGATCAGTCAAAGCAGCTGAATCTGCCAGGATCAAATGAAGATGGACCTCACATCTAGTATTCTTATGAGACATGTACTTCCAGGTAGAAGCTTTAAGCAATTTTGGGATGGCCCTTTCATTCTGATTGCCTCCTCAGCAAAGAACCCCATTGGAATCAGTAGGAATCTGGCATCATTCCCAAGGATGAGTGGAAATAGCCTTTCAAAATAACAAACTCAGCCAGGCCATCCTGCCCTTCCATCCTTAAATTTGTGGCAATCCTTCCCTTCTGCCATCCCGCCCTTTTTCCATCACTAAGACTTGCAGGTCTTAGTCTCTCCCAGGCGGAAAGATTTCCATCTGTTTCTTAATTCACTCATTCATTAAGGCTGAGAAAGAAATAAAACTTCAAACAGGAAAACAGATCTGGCATTGCCTGCTTGGTTTTGAGGAGGAAGTGTTGAAGTCAAGAGTTTCAAGTTCCTGATTCTCTGAGGCCTTGATTCATGGCAGAACATGCTAGAAAAAGTATCTCCTCTTAGCCTGCAGGCACAGTGGGGACCTCATTAACTTCAGAGATGTTGAAATCTTCCAGGAACATCAGACAAGTTGTTTAAAGGTAAAAAATAATTAGTATGACAAGTGACTCTCCATTCTCCCAGAGGGTAGCAAGCCTGAGCCTTCCCTTGCAAACATTTTCCCACTGTTAGTTCACTTTCAAGGACACAGGGGATTCTATGAATGCCTGAGCTCTGGTTCTAATGTTCCTGCTTTGCCACCAATGTCACTCCAGTGCAAGGCTCTTCCATGAAGAAGGAGCTTACTGACTTTTCCACACTAGTTTGCATCTCATGCGTCTACCTTATGATAGACCTGCTTAAAAGTTCCTCCTTGGAGATCATCCAAAATGTGTGGCTCTGCTCCCTGGGGTTCTAGAAAATCTAAAAGAGGACAATGGAGCCGATATCTCTATTAACAAACAACCCAAAGATTACAGCAAAGTCAAATTTCCAATCTGTTTAGACAATACAGCCTGCCCAAAACACAAGGTGTGGATTGTTCCTCCCTGAAATAATTACCACGAAGAAAAATGTTTCATCCCAACTGCTTTGCTGGGAGAATTGTGACTATGTCCCATTTCTTCACAAAATGAACAGTTCTGCCATACAAGTTAATTTTTGGATCCAGAACCCTGTTGGCAAGAATGTTCTCCTAAATATAAATATAGTCCTCACCTTTATTCTTTCCCAGACTCTTTCATGGCACATCCTATATAATAAAAGGCTAATATGCTAAGTGTCCGACCATTCAACCAGTCTCTCTGATGCGCACTGACAACCAGGGGGCAGATACTCCAACCAGTAGGTTACCTTGCTTCTGGGGTCCCGAGGATCAGACGGGCGAGAAGGGCTGGACACGCCCTGGGGCCCTCCCGCAGCCCCTTCCCAGCCCGATCCTGCACCAGTGGGATCTCTCGGCCTGGCCTGCACCCTCTCACAATCCAGGACCCATCAGGGGATGTTGGAGAGCCGATTTTAGACCAGGCTGAGGGACCCCAAAGATGCACAAATCTATGCACCAGGCCTCTAGTATAAAGTAAATGATAATATTTATAGGACACATTGGTATAAGCAGAGGTGGTTGCTGGGGCTAGAGCAAGCACAGGCATTCCCCAGCTGCACCAGTGGCTGAGTGTACCCATATCCGGGTCCAGCTTTACTCAGGTACCCAGGAGAGCAGGAAGGAGCTCTGACCAGGTAAATAGAATGGGCAAGAGGGGAATGTACACTAAACTTACCTTCCAACCCAGTCCACTGCTAATCCATCTGGCTGCATTA
The DNA here is from genome assembly GCA_026230045.1 of Corynorhinus townsendii. NCBI lineage: Eukaryota > Metazoa > Chordata > Mammalia > Chiroptera > Vespertilionidae > Corynorhinus > Corynorhinus townsendii. The sequence continues at coordinate 49,232,273 of JAPDVU010000005.1, read as the reverse complement.
TGTATTTCAGGCCCAGGTCAATTATCTGCACATGGTTGTTACTGCCAGATTCAAAGTTGGGGATGTAGGCACGTTTGATAGCACCAAAATTAGAGCCATGCCCTAGCACAGTGTAATATATGACACCTGCAGAGGCAAGACACACACGTCAGTTTCATGTTAAGAACATCAGGTAAGACACGACTTAGGGTCTAGTTAGATGAAATCCAATTCATTTATTGACATCTATACCTCCTCATTGGTCCTATATTAGTAATAATTCAATTATACCCATATGATCAAACCCCAAAACCTCTCATACTTGAATAGCTATTAGCTTCACATGCTTCAATTGATAACACTAATACAGACTTAATTGTTTTTATTTAAAGGTAATTCATTAAAATACATTTCAGCCAAGAACCTATTTACTCTCATTAGGATGAAGTTCTAGTTTCCAAAATAGAATAAATAGATAAACCAGAGCAGGCTGTTGAGAGCTTGAAATCATACAAAGTAACAGTGACAACCAAGAAGCCATGCAGATGTGAAGTCTTGTTTTATGTACAGATGAAAAGATAGCAGGCAGCAGGCATTTTGAAAAGCATAGGACGATTGCGACTTTCAAAGCATATACTTTCCTAGGTACATACTAGTCTTAAAAAGCTTATTGTATTGCATAACTGTGTGAAAACATAATAATAAATGATACATTTCCCAGTTATTGATAGTTTGCAAAGCATATTCATATCTATTATCTCATTTGATCTTCAACACAACTCTCAGAGACAGGCAGGCAGAATGAGATTTCTGCTCTTACTTTACAGATAAGAAATGGCAATCCAGAGAACTGTTACAATTATTTAAGGTCACAAAGCTAGTAGATGAGGGAGACAGGCATAGAAGGCATGTTTTTCTGACTGCTGCCCCATGACCATGTCCCACACACCTTTCAGAGACATGAAAGGCTCCACATAAGCATTATTCAATTTTTCATTATTAAATTAAATTTTTTGAGCACCTACCATGTATTCTTTACTAGATGTTTGGTCAGGTAATAGGCATGTAGACATGAATTAGATTCAACCTCTGGTTCCAGAGAGCACATGGTTAAGAAAGAGGTTGGGGAAAAAATATGTGGACAAATAACTATAGCTCAATGTAACCCGTGCTTTAGGAAAAGCATGTATAAAATGTTACTGGCTCAGGGGTGACCAATCACAAAACTGTGCCAGGAGGAATTACAGAAGTTGTCACAGAGGAGGTGACATCTGAATTGGGTCTTTGAAGTTCCAGTAGAAATCTTCCAAGTGTATAACAGAGGGGACGAATAAGATCTGTGTGAGCAAAGACACGGTGATATTAAACAAAGGGCTATAAATGGTACTGAAAGGATAATCCCCAGGGATGGAAAAAGGTTCAGTGAGAACTTGGGAAAGGTTGGCTGGGACCTATGGCCAGGCTAAGGTATCTGGAGCATGCTGGATAGAATAAGCTTCTGCTTCCACTCACGCAACAAAATTGATTCCTTCCCTAAGGTTCAACACCTGATAAGTCAATTAATTCCATTAATGTCAATGACAAATGCCAAAGTTCATACTCACTGAGAGCTATGCCCTCGGGATCCCAATCATAATCGACAGCCTGAATATGTTCTTGTTCTTCAAGATAATCTGCATACTTCTCAGATGACAGATTATATTTTCGAATTCGCACGTTTTCAGGAAGTAGCAACAAAGGGGGATCACCTACAAACAAATGAAGGGTTGCTTTATCTGTTTGATATCTACTTTATGTATATAAAGTAGGTTATAAAATAGCAGGTATCCTCCCCCCTTTAAAAAAAATGAGGTTTTATAGGAATCTATCTCTGTTAATCAAGTTGGAGAGAGCTATCTATCCAACTGGGCTACAAAATCCATGACTGCGGACATTCTTATCTCCATTCAGGTGGAAAGCTAGCATTTCTATTAGGGGCATTATCCATTCTTTATTCTTTGTCCTCAGTGGACAACAGTTTAGAGCAAAGCAAGACAGACTCCCTAGGAAATGTCCTCTTTTCCACTATTTTTTTCTTTATTTACCAGCAATAAAACAGACAAGATGGTAGACATTCAGTCTCACAGAAGAAATACAATTATGTATAGTCTTACTAAAAGTTTATCAGGAAGTCCTCATTCCTAACTCTTTACTGACAGATTTTATGATTTTTTTTTAAACAGGTAAATCAGCTCCATGACTTATAACTGATGACAAAAAAAAAAAACACAAAACGGTTGTTCTTGATTTAAAATTTTTTTTACCTAAAGCAGCTATTTTAATGGTGACCCATCCTGAGTTGCAGTGTCTAAAATTTTTTTATTTTATATACTTGCCTAATGCCAATCAAATTTAATTTAAGTAACTTTTGGAAGTTTATTTTATAAATTTCCTATCTTGACATTATTATGTTTTATATGAATACTCTAATTTATTTCAGCCATCTCCTTAAAAGATTGAACCACTTTTTAAATTTGCTGCTTAATTACCAGACCAACTGTTCAAATGCCTTTGCCCTAGTTTTCATTCAGTGTCAAAAATGTTTAGAGGGTAAAACACTTAAGTATGCTAGTCAAATGTATACAATAAAAGGCCAACTTGTATGAAGAAATTAAAGTCATTTTACCTTTAATTTTCAAAGTAAAATGCCACTTTTTTTTTTTAATCAAGTGCCTTAAACCTTAGTACAAACTTTAAATTCAAATCCGTAAGATCATGAAATCCTATACCCCTTAAATGGGATATGCTGGTTTCAATCAGGCCCCTGGAAATTTGGGTATAATATTTCTAACCTAATAATCTTTCTCTTTTGTACATTTCTATATAATACTTGTTACTGCTTTTTGTGAGACTGATTCTCAGATACTTGAATTAACTAAAATGCACAAGTAATGATTGAAATTTTGAATGTGCCAGGTTTTCTGGCATGTTCTCTCTGTCTGTGATCACTAGTCCATGAATAATAAAAATAAGGATATGTCAACAAGGTGTCTTTGATGTTCCTCAATTGAATGTGACTTTTTTTGTGATCCATCTTGAATTACAGGGCCTCAAATATTGATCTCAGTGGAGTGGAAGTTGGAGAGCTTCATTAATTTCCTTATATTATTGGCCATACTATAAGAATGCTTTTATTGTTTGAATCTTCTGGAAGGTGACATCTTTTCTACCGTCTGAAGTTTTTATCAAGGTCGACAAGAGCCTAAGTCCAGAATAAAAAGTAACACCTGACTCTTGTCTGAATCCCTAATTATTTGTTGGGAAATTGTAATTTTTGTTTTAATCTAGCAAGGGAGGAAAGAGGAGAGGAGACTGGATGGTTGTTGAAAGAGAAGTCACTGATGAAGTAAAAATAAGACTTTAAGTCTAAAATTTATTTTCTGGTACATTGAAATCAATCAGTCCCAACATGAACCCATCATACCATCAGCTTCACACCGATGTCCATGGATGCCACTAAAGGACCGGAAGCCTTCGGCACAGTAACACTCATAACTTCCTTTAGTATTTTGGCAGTTCTGTGGACACGTTGCAAATTGCTCACACTCGTTGATGTCTGTAGGCAAAATAAAACCTAATATGCAACATCTGCTCCCATCCATTCTTTAGAAACCCTGCTTCTGTTTACATTCAAATTCACAAACAATGAGGACTAAAAAGACTGCAGATGAAAACAAGCAGATACCAACGTTTGTAGAACAACTTTCCATATTTCTCCTCCTATTTAATCATCCAGAAAGACTCTATGAGGTATGGACTGTTATTAAACCCAAAATTTCAAAGCTGGTAAGCAATGAAGTCAGGGTTTTAACTGAAGCAGAACAAACATTTCCCTTTGGGGAAGGAGATGTTGTCATCACCACTTCCCCTTCTGCCAAGAGAAATGGGAGTAATTGATTTGGTTTTTCAATTGAGTTCTTAAACTTCAGCTTCCAAAAGAACTCTTCCAATCATCTGAGTATGGCACTTCATGTGTTAGAAACAGTAAATTCAAATAATAAAAGACACTTAAAATCATACTCATAACTTAATAGCTTGAAGAGCTATCTTCTGACTATACCTTTAAACTCATTCATGTCTGGCATAAGTGTGTGTGTAATAAATATGTTGTTTAACGTAAGGTAAAAATTAAGACTTATGCTTGTTAAAAATAATTTGATCTCACATAGTGATACAATAAACAGCCATCATCACTGAAGCATTCATAAATCATATCAATTTCACTGAGGATGAGCTATCTGCCTAGCACCCTGCTAGGCACTGATAAGATAGCATAGAAAAAAAGCACTTGGATCCCTGAATTTGTGTGTTTTCTCACATCCCCAAAATTTAATGAGGAAAATAGATCTTAATATTTGTCATCTATGGCTATATATATTTAATTAATTTATAACTTATAACCAGATTTAGAATGGATCACCACCCCTAACAGTAAAATTATTGGTGCACCTGAGTACTTTAATGAGCCAGAACAATGAGTTTAGTCCCATTCAAGGAATTAAACGGTGGTTTAATAAGGAATCAGTGAAGAATAGAAAAAGGATAAGGTTCTCCTAATAGGAAATGGAGGAAATATATTCTACCATCACAGGAGTTTCTGTCTGAAATACTGGCTTTGAACCCAGGTCTACAGGAGCAGATAAATCCTCCTTCACTTAATTGGGTACAATTTTGTTCACATAGATTTTCAGCACATGATCTTTCCTTTCCTTTATCTGAAAAACAAAATCACAATATTACGAATGGAAGGTATAAACCAGACCAATCACAAATATCCATTGCTAAATATGTGTTAGCCAGAACATAACAAAATGCATATGTTAGTCATAAGTCATACCACTGCCAATAGAACAATTAATTGGTATACATGGAGAGGAATTTTGCAATATGTATATATCAAGGATTTCAAAATATTCATACTTTTACCCAGTTATTCCACATAAATAAATTCTTCTCTCAAGAAGGAAAAAACATATGCACTATGATTTATGTTTAAGGATTACAATATTATTTATAATGAGAAAATTTTGAAGGCAACTTGAATGTTCATTTAACAATAGGGAATAAATTATGATATACTATATTTTATCAAATCTAAAGTACCTCTAATGCACCATTATTTTATGTAACACTAAAATAGAAAAGATCTGGGACTTACACTATACTATGGCATGTTATCAATTGTAAGATGTATCCTGGTTTCAGAGATATTAACAGTAAAACTAAACATGCATTTTAGAATCAATGTTTATTATTTATGATTATCTACAAAATGGATTGCAATGTAATCATTAAAATTCATGGTTTCAAATGACACTTTGACCTGGGAAATATCTATAGTAAAAATGGAGAAAAATATTGTAATACTATTTAATATAAAATACTTAAAAATTTTTAAATATTAAGAAATACTTTTTTGCACATGTACACAAAAGGACAATAAATTTGGAGATTAGTTCTCTCTTAATGATGTGAGTCACGTGATTTTTACTTTTTATTGTTAATATATTTATGGATTTTCTTTCATAATAAAAATAATCATCTAATAGTTTATCTTTGTAGGGCCTATATGAATGACTCAGTATTCCTGCTGTCCCGGGGCCCAGATCCTCCAGGATAGCCTTTTAATAGTTCGGACTCTACTCAGGACACTTTGTTGCTCATCATTGTCCCCAGTTCTTATTTCTGCCAGTGTCTATCCAAGCTATCTGGCTTTCATTCTTGTCATTCTTATCAGTTTGCTTGTTTTATCCTGAGTCTTCATCTACCTCCAGACCTAGGTCTTACAGGGAAGCTGACAAAGATAAACATAGTGAGTGATAATGGGGGGTGGGGAGGATAGGGATAGGAAAGATGGTTTTCTCCATAAAGGATTCAAGCTTCATCTACTTCTGAAATGAAATGTGTCTTCATCACAGGCTTAATGTTTTAGTCGAAGAGACTGTGGTATCTCCTGGCTCAATTCTTTCAAATCCAAATAGAGTATTTAAAAATTTATCTTTATTGTTGAAAGTATTACAGATGCCCCCTTTTCTTTTACCATTGACCCCCCCTCCATCCCATCTCTACCTCCCCACCCCCAGGCCTTCACCACACTATTGCCTGTGTTGATGGGTTATGCATATATGCATATAAGTGCTTTGGTTAATCTCTCTCTACATCCTCCCCCAGCTCCCACCCCCCTCACCTTCCCTCTGAGATTCATCAGTCTGTTCCATGCTTCTATGTCTCTGGATCTATTTTGTTCATGAGCTTATTTTGTTCATTAGATTTTATATATGAGTGAGATCATGTGATACTTGTCTTTCTTTGATTTGCTTAATTCACTTAGCATAATACTCTCCAGTTCCCTTCATGCTGTCTCAAAGGGTAAGAGGTCCCTCTCTTATACAGCTGCATAGTATTCTATAGTATAAATGTACGGCATCTTTTTTATCCATTCAAATAGATTTTTATCTGTCTTCTACAGTAGGCAAAGAGGTGAACTTCATCACTTCTCAGAGTTCCTTAGGGTACAGTGACTACATGTGTGGTTTAAATAAATTAAAATCATGGAGTTTCAAAAAAAAGAAAAATAGCCACAAAATAAAGCACAATGGCATTCAATGGAATGCTGCCCTTAGAGTTCATACTTCAAAGCTGTACATGTGAAAGGCTATAATAAAGTCTGAACTCTTAATAACTACACTTGATAAATAAGTCTTTTAAAGATTTTCTATTTCCTCTGGAGTCAGCTTTAGTATTTTCTGTCTTTCCAAGAATTTGTCCATTTAACCTAAGTTGTTGAATTGGTTGACATGAAGTTTCTCATAGTATTCCCTTATTGTCTTTTAAATTTCTGTAAAACAGGTACTGATGCCTCCTCTACATTGCTAAATAAATATGACCTATTTTTATTAACATAGGTACCCTTGACCCTTTCACATAACCTCTCTAAGTCTCATGTGCATTATTAGACTCTGTAATCTCCTCCCAGCTCCAAAATGATTAGGGGCTCCAGAAGGTTAACAAATTCCGAACCAATTGCTCTCTTGCAAATCCTGTCATGTCATACTTTTTAAATTACATAATCAAGTACTTCACAATATAAAAAACAAACAAACCTCTAAACCTCACTGAGAAAGTACATGAAATAAAGGGCACGTCAACCTGGTATGGCAGGTTACCCATCCCCCTTTGCTCAACATAGGAGCAAAGCTGCCAAGAAGTCTCTGGGATGCCTCAGGAAAAAGTGATTAAAGCCCAAGAAGTTGAAAGCATGTGGCACTAACTAAGTTACAGGATCCTAGAGTTTGAAGAACTCCCTCCTTTTTCCTCTAAAGAAACCAAGCTGGTTTGGCTCACTGGATAGAGTGTCGGCCTATGGACTGAAGGGTCCGGGTTCAATTCCAGTCAAGGGCACGAACCTCAGTTACAGGCCCCCGATCCTGGTTGGGGTCATGCGGGAGGCAACCAATCGAAGTGTCTCTCTTATATCGGTGTTTCTCTCTATCTCTCCCTTTCCCTTCCACTCTCTCTAAAAAAATCAATGGAAAAATATCCTCAGGTAAGGATTTTGAAAAAGAAAAAGAAACCAAGAAGTCAATAGTTGCCCAAAGGGGCACAGCGAGTGGCAGAGGAACTAAAGGGCAGCTCTCCTCGCCTGGAGTCACGGAACAGTTCAGGTTCTGCCTCTGTCACTCTATGTGACTTCAAGCACGTTACTCACGTTCTCTGAGCCTTATTAGATAGAGAGACATAACAGCAATGACCCAATGGGGCTAACTTGAGTGACAAATTAAATAATATATGTGAAAGCATTTTCTAAAAACTATAAAGGACTACAAAAGTATGAATTATTAACATAACATTCCAACATTTCCATGATAATATTGAGATAGAATCATCCCTTGATTGTGTTCACCATCTTTTTCCCACACAAACTTCTCCCTCTAATTTAAAAATAAAAATAAATGTTTCCTTCCGAGGTCCCCTGTGACATTCTCATCTTTACCAACTACCCTTAGAAGCTTTTCCCCTAAATGCCAAGGATACTGCATTTGGCTTAAAATGGGGGGGAAAAAAAGTGAAGACAAACAAAACATGCAGCTGAGAGGCACCCAGTGAACTGGGAAGAAGTACTCTACAGCCCTAGCCGATTTGGCTCAGTGGATAGAGCTTCACGGCCTGCAGACTGAAGGGTCCCGGGTTCGATTCTGGTCAAGGGCATATGCAGGCTCGATCCCTAGTAGGGGGTGTGCAGGAGGCAGCCAATTGATGACTCTCTCATCATTGATGTTTCTATTTCTCTTTACATCTCCCTCTCTGAAATCAATAAAAATATATTTTAAAAAAAGAAGTACTCTGCAGATAGGTAAATCGGAGTCAGTTCAAAGCCTAGCTCAACCTCTTACTGAGAGAAAGACATGGCCACTTTATTTAACCTCAAAGCTGGGCTTCTCATTTGTAAGGAGAGGGAGAAGGAGAGAGAGCTCATAGGATTGTTAAAAGAATGAAATGAGATAGCACATGTAGTGTGTAGCTCTGTGTCTGGAATACAGTTAGTGCTCAGTAACAGGCAGCTGTGGGCTTGAATGCAGCTCAGTGCACAAAGTCAATTAAAGAGAAGCACGCGGCTATCATCTACTTTATGTTATTCATGCTTTCACTAGGTAAGCCTGAATCGACACAATGAAATATGAAAACAAGTCTTTACTTACTGCAACCTGTTTCATCAGACTGGTCACCACAGTCGTCAACATCATCGCATGCAAGGTGCTGTGAAATGCATTGCTTGTTGCTGCACTTAAATTCATCTTCTGCACAAGGTCTCGGGGTCGGACCTACACCTGTAATTGAGGAACAAATTAAAGTCAAAACTTTTTCTTCTGTGAAACAAGAGGTTTCCCTCTGTAGCAGGGACAGTGGCTGCTCACCAATAAGCTCATGCTTCCCGACATTTCCCAGTCTCCCTTGCAATTATGTTACGACCATGTGACTAGTTTTGGTCAATAGATTCTGAGTTGGAAGTGACATGTGTCATCCTGGGATAAAGCAATTAAAAGCTCATGTGCCCCCCACCACCCACCCCCAGCCCCTTTGGAAAGCCATGTGTTTGAGGCGGCCTCTTAACAAAAACGTCAACTATCTGGTCTTGGCTTCACAATCAGGAGGCAAGGAATGAGGATACTGATGTTGGAGGCAGGAGAGATGGAGACCTGGGTTATGCAATGGCAAAGCATTAGTAAGGCTGTCACCCTGGAAACATTGAAAGGCAGACCACATGCTAGCTGCAGTTGTCAGTCTCAGGAAAGAGGTTGGAAAACAGAGGGTTAGTGATACATGCTGCTTGCCAAGTATATACCTGAGTCTGGCAAGGCAGTATATGAAAGAAATAAGCTCAGGGAAGAAGTAGTTGATTTATAAGCAGACTTGAAAGAAAGAAAAGTCCAGAAATTTGGAGTATAGGAAAAGCTGATTGCTTTTATATCCCAAGTTTAAATGGCTTTGAGACACAAAGGCCCACTAAAACCTTGGGTGGATGAAATGACTGCCCATTCATTTTTCACAATGGCCTGAGTGAAACTGACAAACAGTTGAGGGAAACAAAGCCAAGAAACAAAGCAGATTCAAGAACTATGTCTCGTAAGAAACACTGAGTGAGGTTATTGGCAAATACTGGTAGATCCAAAGTCTGCTCAGTTTCCAAGAGAAATACATGACCAAATAAAACAAAATACCGTGATTGAGACTCTTAAAAAACTCTTGGGCCCCGAACCTTCTATAACCAGGGAGTGGGCTGAGAAAGCTGTGCAACCCCTAAGGAGGGCATATTTCCACTCCCTCTTCGTTTGAAGAGGACAATAGACAAGGAAACCCTTCCAAAGGGTGAAGGCAGTCAGTAAGAAGCAGTGGACACAGGTGCTCCTTCCAGAGCACAGCTATGACTCATCAATGAGCCTCCTTCACTCCTATATGGGAGCCCTCATTATGTCCTCACAGGGTAATCAAGTAATTTGCTCTCCAAGTCAGTGTGCTTTAGAGAGTGAAAGGGGCACTCTTAATTCCACCAGGACAACAGGCATAAATCAGGACCATCCTGGGCCAGTGTCACTTTAGCCCAGTGGCTTTTCAGAATTCTTAGGACTGGACGACAATGAGTCTCTAATTCTTTCTTCCCCAATGTGAATACTTATTTCTATTATGCTGCACCTGTTCTAGCATTGTCTATTGGGGGGAAGGCGGTGGGGGTACAAATAAAGTTGGTCTATTGGTTTATGGATCTCCAGACCAAAAGGAATCACATCCAAAATTGGTGGCATGACTACTGCCCAGTACCCAGAGCTCCTGGATTTTAGTTATTGATAGGACCATGAGTTACGTCCCTTGGGGAGAGGTTAAGGGTGTTCTCCATGTGTAGGAAGAAAAGCAAAAAGGAATTTTTAGTGGCACAAGGACACATTATGGTAGAAATAATTGGTGTTCACTAAATAGCCATGCACTTCCCTGTATTTCCCAGTCTCCTTTGCAATTTCAGCGCAAGGACTGTGAACACAAGGGATGTCTGTCACTTCCAGACACAGGAAACTAAGAACCTGTGTGCCTCCTCCACTTCTCTCTCTCCAGTCCCAGCAACCAGATGGCATATTGACTGGATGAAGGAGGGTTGCCTGACCTTCATCACACTTCACATGAGTGCAAAATAACCCCTGCTATTTGAAGCCATTGAAATGTTGCCTAGAGTGATGGCTAGCAGTGATTCCTCTGACTGATGTCCTGCTCCTTGGGGAGAATAAGTATTTATTACCTCTTTTTTTCCACTCTTGGACTTGACCACATGCTACAAATGTCTTGCTCCATTAAAAAATTACATTTGTAGTAGGGAAAGTGGGACAAGAAAAGGTAGGCAAATTGTTTTAAAAAATGTTTTAGCTTCAAGTTTTCATCCTTTTGTGCTATGCCTCAAATAAACATGTCGACAATGTTATAACCACATGTTCATCTTTACCGAAAACAGGGAGTACAAGTGAACTTGGCAATAGTGTCAGAGTCCTCTCTAGCACACAGTCCTCTCTGGGATGCAAGCTGGCCATGAGCATTCTAAGGCCACAATAATACAAGGCCAGAAAATAGAAAAATTAGGCATTTGTATAAATTTTCCCAGAAGATATTCTTTTAAGAAAAAAGTAACTGGAGTCAGGGGAAATAATTTCCCTCACTGACTTTTTCCTAGATAAATTAAATTGCCCAGATAATTAATCAACTCTCCTGTTCAATGGATAGACTTTAAAACATTCTCAAAATGTAAGAGCACAGACTTTTCAATATTAAAAACATTAAATTCAGCCAGTTTGAAACTTCTATCTTAAAACAATCCATCATTTTTCTCTTCTGAGCAATAAATTTTCATTTTAAAGAACATTAGACAAGCTAACACCAGTGTTGCCATATTTCACACCATCTTTTCAGCTTCGCATTGATAAGTTCAGTCATAGATTAACAATTAATAACTCTAGCCTGAGGAGTGACCAAGCCTCATCTTTAAAAAAAATAAACCATTAATCTGTGAAACATGACTCAACCAGTATTTCGTGTTTGTTTCCATTTTCTTGAAAGAAATATGAACTGAATATTCAAACAAAGACAAAAATTATAAGCGACTTGCCAACAGCTCGCTCAAATAAGTGGGGGAGGGTTGCATCTGAGTAATGCATGTTTACAAGGTCTGGTATAAACAATTATGTCGGCAGAGATCTGCAGTCACAGGTGCAGCTCTCATAGGTGCAGCTCAAGCCTCTACAGAACAAACTGAAATCCCATTTTGAAGATTGCAGACAATTTTGGGTCCTTAGTTTTCCCTTCTTTCTTCTGACTTACAGTTTTCCTCTTTCTCATCACTTCCATCTCCACAGTTATCAATATGGTTGCACATCTCGTGACTATAAATACAGCGATTGTTGTCACACCGGAAACGGTGTGGTGACTCACAGGGAACACTCACTAAAACAAAAGACGGAAAAATAAAAATACAGGTTAAGAGTAGAACATAATGTCAATATCTAAAATGCCCCTATGTCTGCACCACGCTTGCTTGATTCAGCCATTCATTTGTTCATTCAATTCACCAATAGACAAATATTAGTATATCTTGAGTATCTGGTATATACCACAGTGCGTTGCTAGACATCAGAGTCCATGGGAAACAAGAAAGCCATGGTCCTTGTCCTCATGGGACTTTCATTCTAGCAGAGAAATGGACTTTACAAATTAACCATTCAACTACAACTGTGATAGAGCCACAAAGGAGATATGCTATGAAAGCATCTACTGGGGGTACCTGATATATCTTGGGGATAAGGGATCAGAAGAGGCATTCACAAGGAAGATTGAGTCAGGAAAGAGCATGGTAGGTTTGGGGCCTGAATAAAAGGTCTCTGTGGATGGAGCACAGAGTGAGGACAGTGGTGGCCATGAGGCTGGAGGGCAGCAGGACTATACATGCATGAGCTCTTAGTCTCAGACAGGAGGCCATTGCTTGTCCCTCTGACATCAGTTGTCATTGAGCCTCCAGAGCATGAAGTTTTACACAGTGATGGACTCCCTTTCCTGAATTCCCTCATTGATTACATTTAAAGTTGAAATCTCACAATCCAACCTGGACTCACTTTGTTATCCAGAGTCAGACCACCAGCTGATGCTGGTGCACCTATGCAAAACCCAAGGGTAGAACCCAGGTCCCTTACTTATTTGGTACAGGAGCATGGTCCTCTATGCATGTACCAGGAAGTCAGTGACCTCAACACACATGTGTGTTCTCCTTTCACATGGAGGACTTGGGCTGTTTGATTCCCTTCTTCCTTTGTACCACACACAGGGAGCAAGAGGAGAGACTTACAATGATGTTGGTTTTGGGGGGGGGGGGAGGGAGGTCAGATCCAATAGCTGGTTCTTAGAAGTACGGTTAATAGAATTATTTGCTATGAAAGGCAAGTGCAACACAATAAAATAGTGCTGGTCACTTTTTAAAGTGGCTGTGTCTCCAACTCTCCAAAGTTTAATTTTACTAGCTACGGGCACTTTATCTTATAGAGAGAGGCAACTTCCTAAGTACTTATTCTTTGAAAGTTACATATGCTTAAGATATTTTTCAAGATTCATTAAGTTAAAACGAAACAAAACATGATTAGTTACTAACAAGAAAATAGATGGTGCCTACCCGGTGTGGCGCAATGGTTGAGCATCGACCTATGAACCAGGAGGTCACGGTTTGACTTCCCAGTCAGGGCACATGCCCGGGTTGCAAGGTCAGTCCCCAGTATGGGGCATGCAGGAGGCAGCCAATCAATGATTCTCTCATCATTGATGTTTCTATCTCTCTCTCCCTCTTCCTTCCTCTCTGAAATAAAAATATATTTTTTTAAAAAGAAAAAAAAAAGGTGGCAAGAAAAATGTAGGGATGCCACTGTGAAAATATAATGTATGCTAAGTACAGTTCTCTGAAGGAAAGGAAATATTCTGATACATCATTTTCCAGAGTCAAATTCCTGGGCTAAAGAAACCAATGGTAAAGATGATATGAACTCCAGAAGCACAGTGCAGTGGAGTCAGGCTAGGAGCTAATCAAGAGTTTCAGCAGGAGTGTTTCTAGAGGTGCCTTCTCCTGTGTCAAGGGCGTTTACTTACACAAAATTCTTAATCCTAAACTTGCTTCAGAATCCTTTGTAGGGTTTATTAAATGCAGAGATTGCTAGGCCCTACTGTCAGAGACTGGGTGAGGCAGGTCTGGAGTGGGCCCATGACTTTGCCTTTCTAACATTTTCCCAAGAGATATGATGGACTCTCCTAGTACAGGGAGGTAACTTTGAGAACTACTGCCTTAGAGTCTCTCCAGCGACTCCAAACATGTAGCAAAATGATAAAAACAAACAGAAGAAAACTGTTTTCATTCACTTTGTTAAAATCAGTAGTTCTCTACAAGGGGATTACAGTAAAAGCTAAGGAGCTTTTAAAATAGACATCTGCCCAAGCCCCATCCTTGGAGATTCTGGATCATTAGGTCCAAGCCTGGGGTGGGGCCAGAGCATGTGATTTTAAAACACTTCTTCCCAAGTGATCCTGATGTGAACCCAATTCACTGGTTTAAAACATAAATATGTAACATACAACAGAAGGGAATTAGATGGCCTTGAACTATTATGAAGAAAAGTGACTTTAAAGATGAGCTAGTCTTAAAATTGCCTATTGTGTTCTATGAAGCTCTAGGGGTTTGGAAGAGGTGCTTTGCGGGGCACCAAAAGTAGCATGGAGCAGGAGAAGTACAACACCCCTACCAGACTCCAGCCACAACAGATCTGCCTCCAGTTATGCACAATGGGTTTCTAACTAAGACTTCTTTAGAAGAAATTATGTTTTAAGGCCATAAAATATTTAAAACCATGGATGTTTGGCCAACTTTCTTATGTTCCAAGTAGAGAACTAAACAGGGAGGCCAAGCGAAATCACAGTGAAGTCGATCACGTGTCCCGTACTCAAAATTATACAACTGCCTCCATGAGCACATGCTCTACATCAGAAACAGGTTTTCCAGACAACACTGCTCCCGTGCACTCCATTTCCCTCCCTCTTACAGCACAGATGAAGTTCTTCATCGGAACCATCGCCACAGTCGTTGTCACCATCACATATCCAAGATGACTGAATACAGACGTGATTTTTACATTCGAACATAACAGCTGGGCAGTATGTGCCATTGGGAAAGCGAGTAGCTGTTGGTGGGAAGACACATATTCAAATTATTAGGAGTTACTAGCCTTGGAAAGCTGACCCGCTATTGCTCCTTTAGCTCTTTCCATTATCATCTGCTCTTCCTTCCTCATCCAGATATACTGGGGGGCCTTGAACTGCCTGAAATTCTGATGAAATATTTCTGAAGGACAGTTGTCCAAGCCCAATTTCCAATGACATGAGTCATTCTGTGGCTCGCACTGGACTTTTTCTTTAGAGGCAAGGGCAGAACCTCAGCTCTACCCCTGATGCATTTATGTAGTTAGTCTCTTTGAAAGCAGGTTTTATGACAACCTCATCATCAACAATACCTACCATGAATATTCATCAACAGTTATTGTTTATTCAGTGGTTCATTAATAGTAAAATGTGAACGATCAATCATATCGGCATTACATTTTTAAATAACTTTTCTATCATGCAATTCAGACAAACTTTAACACCATAAATTCAATAATCCAAGTTCTCTATACCCGTTTAGTCATTGTTCGAATATTCTTTTTTCACCTGCAATTTTTTACCCAATTAATGATTTGTATAATAACTGATAATTATAAATACTTTTGGGAGCACAGATACTTAATATATTCTTTATTTAAAATATTATTAATGCCTTGAATGACTAATGTGAATATATATGGATATGGGGACTCAAATCCCAGGTGAACTGATAATTACCAGTGAGTGCTGAGTAGAAAATACCTATGGCCTTTTAATCTAAGCAGCGGTGGCTGATGAAGACGTGGGGTCTAACTGTCATATCTGTACAATTCATATAAGCAGTGCCACAGGTGTAGAGGAACTTACGACAAACAGCTTCATCAGAGGCATCCAAACAGTCACTGATTCCATCACACTGCAAATCATCCGGCACACAGTGTCCACTCTTACACTGAAAGTATCCTGGATGGCAGGTCCGCATCTCTGAAGAGAAAAGACTGTCATTCCCAGAAGGCCTTGGCATTCTCAGACAGGTATTAGCTCCAGGGGGAGTAGTAAGAACTCAATCACATTCCAATCCATACCCTGTCACTGGCTCCCAGCAAACCCACAACTTACAGTTAGAATAAACAATGAATAAACTCTCAAAGCTCACACTTTCCCCCATTCAAAGGGGAGGGGGGGGGGAGATGGAAGTACCTATCTCTCTTCTATCTCATTTAAGTTTTTCCTCATCAATCTAAATTCCTCAACTTTTAATGTTTGCTGACTTTTCTCAGGCCCAACCCTTACTCGGTAAAGAGCTATGAAAATTACATGGGGTTGCTGATTCCTATTCCAATGCTCTGCCTTCCATACCAGAGAGCAACAGTGCTATTCCCCTTAGGACTACTTGCTGGGGAATAGTAGGAACCAATGTTTTTATTTGTTTACTAGGCCAATGCAGATTAAAGTCTGCTCCTAGGAAATGTTTAAGTTAAAATAAGATTTTTAAAAAATCTCTTGCTGCCCTCGCCAGTTTGGCTCAGTGGATAGAGCATTAGCCAGTGGGCTGAAGGATTCCATGTTCAATTCTGGTCAAGGACACATGCCCGGATTGCAGGCTTGATCTCCAGTGGGGGGTGTGCAAGAGGCAGCCAATCAATGATTCTCTCTCATCATTGATGTTCCTATCTCTCTCTTCCTCTCCCTTCCTCTCCGAAATCAATAAAAATATATTTGTAAAAAATAATAAAATAAAAAATCTCCCCTGCCCCCCATTATTATTTAACTACTATAAGTTAAAAATAAAGCATAGAAAAACAGAGCAGAAGGTTCTATGTAATGCTAAGGTTTACATATTACCTAAGTTACACAAAAATCATTTTACTCTAAAAACCTTAAAAATAGTCATTTGAAGTCCCTACTTCTGTCAAATGTCCTGACTTTAATACAACACTCTACAGAAAACCTCCCAGAGAACTGTGACAGTTACCACAGTCCCGCTCATCCGAGTTGTCTCCACAGTCATTGCTAAAGTCACATATCCATCGAGAGGGAATGCATCTCTGATCGTCACACCGAAACTCACTCTCTGAGCACTCGCGAGGGACTGAAAAGGAAAACCACATGGCCATCAGTGGGTACCAGGAATCACACTCAGCGCAGGTTGGTGAGAAGGCTTAAGAGCACTAGGCGCCCAAAGCTCTCTGGGATCTCAAGTCACAGAGGTCTGCTTGGACAGGCTATCCATCCTCCAAAAATAGACCTCCCACCCCAATTTTAAATCTGTAAGAGGTGATTTAATCTAAAGATAAATTTTTATTTCATGAAACTCTAGATAACCTCCTACAAGATTCAACATAAACTTTCCTATAAACAAGAAGATGCCAATTGGATTGCCCTTTTGCATAAGAAGTTTATGGCCAATTGATATTTGTGGTGTAATCAGCGTACTGATATTCTCAATTGCCTATGGCAAATAATGATCACTTCTTACTTCCATAGGGTGACTAAAGTTAGAATGTATTTCATATCAGTCAATCTGAAATCGACCTATATCATGAGTTGATAGTGTATGTTCAGGGAGGGGTCTCACTAACACTGTCTTCAAAACACATCTAACTATTCTATCTAGTTTGGTGTGACCCAGATGTTTGGTTTCACTTCCTTATCCTTCCTATCTAATTTCTTACTGTCAGAACCTTCACCAGGAAAGAGGAACCGAAACCTGATCTCTTATTTAATCATTATGCCTAACATAGTCACTATTCCAGGTAAGATGACCATCTAAAACACAAGTGCCATTTCCTCTGCTATTAAGGCCATTTGGGAGCAAGATCTTGGAAATAGCACCTTTTCGTATGGTATTTCTCTTGGTCCTTATTTATTAATTTCTATTCTATTTATCATATTATATTTGCCCTTAATTATAAGTCACCTAAAGTTCTTTTTGGAAAAAAAAAAAGTTGAGTGTAAATAAATTCAACAAACAAAAGATATACTCAGATAAACATCCTCATCCCAAAGTTTGATTATAAGCATCTCAGGAGATACTTATGTCCTTAGTTAAAGACAAAGTAGAAATGTACCAGTTAGCAGAAGGTAAGGACCAATGACATAGACAGTTGAATTATGGATAAAAAAAAGCAGACATCACAGCTCTGGTGTCACATAAAGAAGACAGAACCCTGAACACTCACCACAGTTTTCCTCATCTGAGTGATCTCCACAGTCATCATGCCCGTCACATTTCCAGCGAAGAGGGATGCATAGGTGATTATTACAGCGGAAAAACCCCACAGGTTTGCACGTCACCTCCTCTGCAAAGCACAGTCATTGCAAAGACTTCAGAAGCCAATGGTCAAGAAATACCAAAGGAGTGATGGCTTTCTTATGAGAGTTGAAGAATTTGCTCTCAAAGCTCCCAGTGGGAGGAATGCCAGCAACACTCACTGTCAGTAATCCTCTTTTGGCTAACCTGAACCTATCCTACCCCTTGAAACTATACCCGTTGTCCTTTGAAGAAACAGTTCAGTTTCTGCAAAATGAATTGGTATCTGGCTTGTAATTTGCAACAAAGGCCTACACTGGAAGAGTAAGTGGTGCCACCAGCAAACAGAACATTCCTATCACATTGTCTTCACTTGATTAGATTCAGTTTTATTAAAATAACCCATTCCCTTCCTAACTGTTCTTCAAACTTATCTAACACGCACTCATAGTCACTTTGGTTTCAAGTTAGAGAATATGCCTAATCTTCACAAATTCCATTAATTCATTTGGCTTTTGTCCATAAGTTATTTCTTGTTGCCAGAGTGACTACAGATGACCAATAGATGACATTGGAAGTCAGAGAGACATTCAGAATATAAAAATCTCAAGATAAGAAACACAGACTTTGAAATACCCTTTTACGTGTAGATGCTAAATCTTTTCTCTAGCCTCATCAACTTCAACCAATCTAAAAGAGCAGACAATTCAAACTTATCAAGTGTAAATAAAGGCTCAATTTAGAACAAGTTTTAAAAGTTCCTAATCTATATATAAAAAACCCCAATATGCAAATAAACTGAACAGCAGAACAACTGAACAACTGGTCACTATGATGTGTGCTGACCACCAGGGGATGCACGCAGAACATGGCGGGCGTCAGTAGCAGGCGGTAGAACATGGAACATGGTGGGCATCAGCTGCGGCGGGATGGTGGAGCAGGTGAGTGGGGATGCCAGACAAAGGCGGGGAGCCAGTCACTGTCCTGGGGCAAGCCTCTGGTGGTTACTGAAAATTCTTTGCTCCTGCACACCACGGTCCTGCGGGTGCTTGCACCTGCTGCCAGCACAAGCCCTGATCACTCCTCAGGGCTTTTCTACCTTCCCCTGCTCCTGAGAAGCAATCAGGGCAGCCACTGCTGCTTGTACCCACTGATGGTGCTGGCCCTGCTTGCACCTGCTGCTGGTGCCAGACCCAATCGCTCCATGCCATCTGTGGGTATGAGTGGGGCCAGTGTGTGGGAGTGGTGGTGGCAGGAGCAGGGCTGCCTGCAGACAAGGGACCAGGGGTCCTGACAGGAGGGGCCAGGCAGGGGCGCAGAGGATGGGCCAAGACCCACCCCTGTGCCCACCGCAGCCTCTCAGCCCACAGTTCCTTTCAAGGTGCATGAATTCATGCACTGGGCCCCTAGTATCTTAATAATGCCTTTCCTAATTATAGCATCCTTTGGGATAAGATTTCATTTAAGATGCTATAAATTAAACTCCGCCAATAACCCTGTAAAATGCTACAAAAATGTAACATGTTATTAGAAGAATCAATAGATAGCCTTTTTCCAGGTGTAAACAAAGGAAAGATTAAGTGGGAAATACACTCTCATCTCCTGATAATAGCACTGGACACTTACATTTTCTTGTCCCTCCCCACTTCCCTGCAGCCCCTCCTACCACAGCCTTGCTCATCGCTGTTGTCCCTGCAGTCATCAACACCATTGCACACAGCCAACTTTGGGATACAGCGGTAATTTGTTTTACAGCTGAATTCCGTATGGTTGTCACACCGATAGGCAGGGGTCACTGAAAAGAGGAAGAAGCAATTCAAAACTGAAGCCTCAGTACTGCTGGGAAATGGCACCAAATGATACCTTCCACTGTCACATTTAGGAAGTGGGGCTAATGAGTATCATCATCACCAACTAAATTGACTCTGGGAACCTGTGTCTGTTTTAGGTGTGATCTGTTCACCAAGGAAGGAAGTTTTCTCTTACTATTACTCATTTGTATTTCCTTTGTGGCAAGAAAAAGGACTAGGTTTGAAATTTAAAAACTGGGGTTGAGCCCTAGCGAGTCTGGCTCGGTGGATAGAGCCAAATAAAACTGGAGTTGACGTGTCAGCTCTGCCACGAAATAAAAAAAATGACCATCCATTAAATTTGAACCTGTTTCCTCATCTGTAAAATGGGAATTGGTAACAACCACGTTCCTGCCTTGATACATTTCTCAGAGGCTCAAATGAGAAAGTACTAGATACACAAAATGTAAGTTCTCATTATCATATTCTGAACAGTTAGACATTCAATGTATCAAGAGGAGAAATCGCCACGTTCAGAAACAGGAGTCTGTCTCAACCTGCAGGCCACATAGTTGGCTATTCTTTGCCTTGCAGTGCCAGGGAGAGCAGAGAAAGCCAAGCAGGGTGTCCCACGGTGGGGGAAACAGGAAGCTCAATATCTTCTCTCAATCCACATAGAGGGTCTCCTTGTTTTGTGCCCCTGGTCAAGCCCTGCCCCTCCCACAGGCACTTACTGCATTCATGGACAGGCTCATCTGAGTAGTCTCCACAGTCATTGTCCACATCACACTTCCAGGTCTGAGGGATGCAGCGGCCATTAGCACACTTGAAATAACCAGAATGACAGGTCCTGCTGGCACAATGGGAACTGTCTTCATCTGAGTTATCCCCGCAGTCATTCACCGAGTCACACTGCCAGGCTTCTGGGATGCAACGTTTGTTGGCACACTGCCATTCATTGGACTCACATTTGTGGTGCTCTACAGGCAAGAGTATTTGGTTATCAGCTTGGAGGGTGTCAGGAATAGATGCTACTACTTTATACTGATAGATCCTGGAGAACTCAATCATAATTTATTTTTAGAGGAATTATGTCCTAATGCACTTATTACCAACAGTACTACTACATGGGCAATTGACTATACTGTCTCCTAAATTATTAAATAATTTTTTCTTGCATGCAGAATTAGGGGATAAGGACTGAATTACTGATGGCCTACTAACTTCATCTTCCCAAGTCACTGTTGCCCTAGTGGATAATGTTTTTTGAAGTTTGTGTTTTAAAAACATACAAGAACTTTATGTGTGTTGCTGTTGTTATGTTGTTATTAGATTGGAAGGGTTTTTTGTATTTTTTTTTTTTTTTTACTTTTTAAAAATGGAAACATAAATAAACATTACAATTGAGAGTCCTGATTAATATGGGGGTGGGAAACCCTCATTTCCCCCTCAGCGTTAGCTGTTGAAGAGGATTCTATGTATAGCATATGGTAAAGAACCACCACTACAGTCAACTTACTATCTACCTCAACCATTTACCTTGTATAGCCCTTAGGAATTCTAAAAAAAAAAACCTCTATAAAAATAGATATAGGGTAGAGTTTTCTCCTAGGACATTGGACTGGTTTTTAAAAGGTTTATGACATTGCCTGGCCAGGCATGGCTCAGTGGTTGAGCATTGACCTATGAACCAGGAGGTCCCGGGTTCAATTCCGGTCAAGGGCACATGCCCAGGTTGCGGGCTCAATACCCAGAGTGGGGCATGCAGGAGGCAGCCAATCAATGATTCTCTCTCATCATTGATGTTTCTATCTCTCTCCCCCTCTCCCTTCCTCTTTGTAATCAATAAAAATATATTTAAAGCCCTAACTGGTTTGGCTCAGTGAATAGAGCATCGACCTGCAGACTGAAAGGTCCCAGGTTCGATTCCAGTCAAGGGCATGTACCTTGGTTGCGGGCACATCCCCAGTAGGAGGTGTGCAGGAGGCAGCTGATCGATGTTTCTCTCTCATCGATGTTTCTAACTCTCTATCCCTCTCCCTTCTTCTCTGTAAAAAAATCAATAAAATATATATAAATATATATATATATTTAAAGAATAAAAGGTTTATGACATTCAGAAAATCCATTTGTATACAATCAACTATAGAAATGAGCAAAGAAGGCATAAAGCAATTCAACGCACCACAAAGAACGAGGTCTTCATCAGACCCATCAGGGCAGTTTTGGTGAGTGTCACATAGGAAGTATGGGCTGGTGCAATTGCCATCCCTGCACTGGAACTGTGATAGCTGGCAGTAGCGCGGTGGGCAAGTGGGGGGTTCATCGGAACCATCCAAGCAGTCTTTCTGTCCATCACATTTCCACCAGATAGGAATACACCTGCCCGGAGAAAATATACCACTTCTCTTAACAAAGCCCCGGGAGCAGGTGGGTAGAGGAGTGGGCAATGGCTATCTGGAGAGAAGAGGCAAAACTTAATTCCAAGTAATGACACGCATGAGTTCTCTCATGGCCTGAGAAGAGGATCAGTTAAATCTTGGTTACTGTGATATATTTTCAGAGAAAACATAACTAGATGAGATAGAACAGGTTTGTTAAGATTCAGATACATGCTGAAAAAATCCTTTGAGTATGATGATTAAATTCTGCCACAACAAACAGTGGAGTATGTATTTGGAACTATGGTTCTGGTATCGGGGATGGTCTGGAATTGTCTGCCTGGTAATATAAAAGACAATGGATATTGGTTGCTAACATTTGTTGAGAGCCTAAGTCATGATAGGTATATTATTAATCTAAGATATCTTATTTTATCATCAAAATAATCTTAGATGCCATGATTTGCATTAACACCTGTCCTCACCCCACTCTCTGACTCAGTCCCAAGTGATCAATGGCCTGTGGCCATAATTAGGAAAATAATCTGTGGCCATGTTTCACAGCAAACACGTGATCAAAAATGAATTTGCATTTATAACTCTGGATCATCTGGTAGAGTTAGCTAAGAAGCTAGGCCAGTATACATGAAAAAGATGAGAGAACTTCTATCACTCTTAGAGGCTATTTTTCAGTATATACATATATACTATATGTTGGCCCTGACACTTAGGACAATTTATTAGAAATAAAAATTTAAAAAAACACAATAACTTAGTTTGTTTCCTTTCTACAGATATAAAAACTTGCACTGGTTAATAAGTTCCTTCCATTCATGGAAGAAATTACCTGAAATTAGAGACTGTGGTGAATCTTGGTGTGTTCTAAATGAACCACATTAATTGGCCAAAATCTTGATTCATTTGAAAATTCCCATACCCTGGAGCCTTAAAGTTCAATGTGTATCCAAACCTTACTTTTCATTGTTAGCACAGAGGAACTGGGTACTAGAGCACATGGGCAAGCAGTGTGTGCTGTCAACCAGCTGGATGGTCTTGAAGTCATCTGGACACTCGCAGGTGAATCCATTCCCTCCTGCTTGGATGAGGCAGAGATGAGAACAGCCACCATTGTTGGTACCACAGGGATTATTCACTAGTGAAAGAAGGAAGAAAATAAACATGTTCATTCACTGAGAAAGGCTATCAAACACAAATGAGCTGATTACCCACTTCATCAAACTCATCACCTCTTAGTAAGAAAAATCATTATCCTAGTTTCATGCTTTTCCACAAGTTTGTAAATAAGACAGATGAGAGAGCTGCATAAGCAACCCTGTGCATTGAGAAAACTGATTTGTGTGCTACCAGAAGTAAGACATACCCACTGGTATTTTGGGGTAGTCTTTGGAAAGTAGGTAGGGAACTTAGCTTATATTCATATATCCAGAACCAAAGTTAAAGTTTTAATTTCCAGCAGATGCTATATTCTCTCATTCTTAAGGATATAGGCAACAGAAGTATGGGCAAGGATGAGGTGGATCGGTAAACTAAGCGGCATCTTAACTAATTTTCTGGGCTGCCACTTGGAAATAAAGACTAGTTTGAAAAAAATAATATGAAGAATATTAACTTCTAGAAAGAAATACTGAGAATCTTTATTTTGCCAATTCTCATTTTCTTATTTCCAAGTTTATCAAATGTTTTAGCAAAACACAACCATGCAGGCGCATAAAATCCATTGTACCCCCAAAATATGCTCCAGACTTTTGCTAGACTATCTGTAAATCATATAATGACTTTAATTGCATGACGGGGAAAATAAGTTCACAAATAAATAAAAACAATAACTCATGATACACTGAAATGTGTTTTTCTCGACATTTTGACCTTCTAGAAGACAAGCAAAACATACATTAAATACAGAATACACAAATGGCATATGCAAATAGACATTTAATGACTGTTTTATAATTTTCTTTTAAACACTTCTTTTAGATCAATCATTTCAATAGATCAATCTTAGTATTAAGGAATTATTGTTATAACTACATCTATATAATTATAATACATCTATTAGGTATTAGAATTTATTGTGTTTATAAAGGAAATGACCATATTTTTTAAAAGTGTTTCCTTTCTTTAAGTATTTAAGACTGAAATATGACAATACTTTTAATTCACTTTAAAATACTTCAGTATGTAACCAAAATTGATAAAGTAAATATGGCAATATAACAACTGTGAATTCTCACTATACACAAAAAACCCAGATTGATTTTTAGGAATAGAGCCACTGTTAAGAAAAAGAGTTATAAGTAGCCTTTTCAGGAGGAGAATAAACTCCAAAGATATTCCATACCCTCAGCTTTCAACATATGTTCTGTAGAAAACATTAACAAGTAACACCATTCCCTTTATAAATCATGAGTTTTATGATGAAATAAACAAGAATGTCATGCACAAGAACCTAAAGCAACTGTGTCAAACTTCTGGATCATCTACTCACCAACTGGCTGCCTATATGGATGATATACATGGATGTCATACGGTCTATGTGTTGTGTTCACCAGCATCATCCTATCTGATCCATCATACTTGTTTCCCTTTTCAACTGTCCTTGTATTCCAATCTGTCCAATAAATAGTGTCTTCAAAAATGGTAATAGCAAAAGGGTGAGACAGGGTTCCATCATACACAGTGTGTCGATTTTGGCCCTCCAAATCAGAGTACCTGGGGTAGGAAAAGAAAGTCACTCAAAAGGGTCACTCGGTGTGGCTCAGTAGTTGAGCATGGAGTTATGAACCAGAAGGTCACAGGTTTTATTTCTGGTGGGGGCACATGCCTGGGTTATAGGTTCAATCCCCAAGTAGGGGGCGTGCAAGAGGCAGTCAATCAATGATTCTCTCTCATCACTGATGTTTTGATGTCCCTCTCCCTTTTTCTCTAAATAAAAGTATATTTTGGAAAAAAAGAGTCACTCAATGAAGATAATTCCTCTATTCTAATGCCTTCAATAGAGAAATTGGCCCTATCCGGTTTGGCTCAGTGGATAGAGCATTGGCCTGCGGACTGAAAGGTCCCAGGTTCCATTCCAGTCAAGGGCATGTACCTTGGTTGTGGTCGCATCCCCAGTACGGGGTGTGCTAGAGGCAGCTGATCAATGTTTCTCTCTCATTGATGTTTCTAACTCTCTATCCCTCTCCCTTCCTCTCTGTAAAAAAATCAGTAAAATAATATTTTTTAAAAAAAGAATAGAGTAATTGACAAATTAACCAATAAATTCTATCTTCTAGAGGTAACTGAAGTTCAGATCCTCCCTAAAACTCCTTTTCTTTAATTAAAACAAAAAATAAGTAAATAAAGGATATTCTGACTGAACTAAAGATGTAAAAGTTGAAAAGGTGATGCCTTAAAAATAGGAATAGCCAGAGAAGTTTAAATCATCACAAACTCCTAACCACAGCTGTTTTCCTGCACATACAGCTAGTTCAGCTATTGTATGTTCTTCATTAAGCATCCTTTTGATATCCTGGGACAGAAACCGGTTTTGTTTCATAAGTCATTGGAAGAAATCAGAGGATAACAATAATGAGCTGGAATTTTGCCTTCTCGTGAACATGTTGGGGGAGAAGCCATTCTAAAAGACAGCTGGGTTCTCAGTATAACCTGAGCAGCATATACTAGCTGAATTAAATTATAGGCCTGCAAGGTTAACTATGCATATACTGGCAGCACATTTATTATTATTAATCATTCCCTGGGCACTATTAATGAATACTATTCCAGATAATAAACCTTTAGAGGAGGTTCTCTGATTTCAAGATGTCATAGAGCATCCACAGCCAAATATCTAGGTCCTCTTAGTTCCATCTCATTCATTTCTCTGAGTCTGTCAGAATAATTTAACATATTTTTATTGACTTCAAAAAGGAAAGGAGGGAGAGAGAGATAGAAACATCAATGATGAGAGAGAATAATCAATTGGCTACCTCCTGCACGCCCCCTACTGGGGATCCAGCCCACAACCTGGGCATGTGCCCTTGACTAGAATCGAACCCAGGACCCTTCAGTCCGCAGGCTCTGTCCAGTGAGCCAAACCAGCTAGGGCAAGTTTGTCAGAACATTGATATTAAGTATTTTTAAATTTTGGAGCTAACTCTAAAAACTCAAACAAGAGGTGAAATGAGCTAGCAACTAAGAAACTTGATCATGTTAGCCATGTGATGACAGAAATATGATTGATGGCAACTTATAAAAAAAACTTGAAGACTTCCTTGGCCCCTGTTGATAAGACTGCAGATAAATGACCACAACTTAGTCACTATCTGTGGGCAAAGGATCTGAATAGACACTTCTCCAAAAAGGATGTGATAGCACATCCCAACATGTACAAGATTGGATTGTATGTTCCATAAAAATGTGTTTACTTATGTAGTCCATGAAATGTACTTCTGAACACAGGCATTGTTACCCCTCCAAGAGTTGATCAAGTCAAAATGACTACATGGCTATTAAAGATTCATTAATTCCCAGATCACAGAGCCTGATATTAGGATTGAACTTTTAGGCAGTAACCTACTGCCTGAATTTTAGAATCCAGCTACACAAATTTTATCAAAAAGGGAGCAGAATATTAAGTAGCTAGAAAATTCCTTTATGCATTTAATGCTCCTTAAAATAAACCTCCAAGTGTTCAAGACCAAGAATAATCTACAAGTCCTAAAGGACTAAGAATAACCTACAAGTCCTTTCCTACTAATCCTAAACATATTTACAACTAAACTAATTCCAAGGGACTGAGCTCAAAACAGGTGTTAGGGAGAAGCAGAGGCTAGTGGCATAGCCTATCAAAACAATTCAGTGTCCTCTGCTTTCCAGGATAGGGTGCCAAAGAGTACTCATCTCATGTGTCAAAAGGGGAGAATTGTAGGGAAATGTCCCAATTAACAATGATTAACTATGGGATTGGTTAACCATGTCTGCCATGAGCACAGGATAGAGCACTAGAATGTGTGCCAGGTATTCTTTCCTTCTCAGTGGCATGTTCCCAAGAGAACATGGAATGAGAGAACTTCAAACATTTCTACACTGACTTTGGCTGTAAAATAAATTGAACAGAACAACAAAAATCTTTAAAGGCCTTCAAAATAACTCTATTAACTATTATTATTAATGATAATTCTATGCTTTTGAATGTAACAGGCTGTTGAATGTATCTGGGTACCTGTTCATAAATGTTTACCCAGAAGACATTACTACAGTCCACCTAGAACATAACTAACAATGCCCCAAAAATAAACATGTACTGGTTGGTTAAGAAAGGATATTACCCTTTTTACAATGAGTATTTTTCATTGAACAGTATAATATTTAACACTTTTTAATTGCTTTTACTAGAGTGATTTGAATGCATTATCATATTGAGTAAATGTTAACAAATTCTACCTCTATATAAAACAAATCAATTTACTTATAAATGATTGCATCAAAGTTATTTTAGGGAAAATCTTTTTAACACTTTGTTCTTTTTCTGTTTGCACATGCAAAAATGTATTAATTGTGTATTTGGGAGGGAAGAGAAAAATTAAGGGATAAGGAAATTAAGATAGATTGAGCACTGAGCTGACTATCATAGAGGAGAGATTACTAGTTCCGCTTTTTTAGATATTAAAAAAAAAAAACAATAAGTGAAAGCACCAGGACAAAAATCTGATCTGTATGACTTCAAATTTCACTCTGTTTCTATTGCATCATACCACAGAGCTCAGTGAATTGCCTATGGGCAGTTTTAGATAGAAGTGATCTCAGAGTGACCTTCAATTCACAGGCCAATTAGAAACTGCCTGGCAACACAAGCCCTGGTGTTTGGCATGAACAGTTACCCAGTTTGCTTTATTATTTTCTGAATACGTACTCAATGTAACCCAGGTGAGCATCTGCCCAATAGAGTCGATCATTGGTGTAATCAATGGTGAGACCATTGGGCCACGCTATCTTGGTAGAGATAATTACAGATTTATTGATTCCATCCATGCCTACTCTCCCAATGTATGCTCTGCGGGTCCAGTCTCCCCAGTAGACATACCTGTTGGAGCAAACACAAAGGGTCAGTTCCTGAAGCTAAAAGAAGTCAATAGCCAAAAGACATGGCTCCTTTCCAATTAGATAAATAAAGTTTACATTCTAAAAAGCCTCTCAGAAAGGCAAGAGAACTAATAGAAAATAATCTAAAGGGGGATGATATACAGATAATGCTCAAGAATGAACATGATTAAACTGGGGATTTCAGTGGACTTGGAAGAGAAAGTCCAGTAAAGGTGGGTTATTTTTTTTTACCATTTTTTTGCATGCAGCCAAAATATGACTTGAAAAGTGAGAGTCATAACAATGAAAATAGAATTGCTCATGAATATTATTTGAATAAGCCATGCTACTAAACCATTTACCAGGTAGAAAAAGCAGGAGACAAATCCCTTGAGATAACAGAGGCAGAATAAGGGCATGAAAGAAGAGCCCAAGATTACAGGGAGACAATACCCATATTGAGGGTGAAGGACAATTCCTCTGGGATTATCAAAGCAGAAAGTGTTGTTGGCATCCAAACAGTGTTCGACCAGCCTGCGGTGGTATCGACCATCAAGGTCGGAGACAGAGATGCACTTCAGGTAGGCATCCACCCAATAAAGTTTTCTGAAATGGAGAGCCCGGAGTTACTCATGCAGACATTTTGTTTGTGAAACAGTGCAGTTAACAACCCAACTTCCTATCCAAGCTACCCTGGAATCACACATACAATTATTAGGAGGCACTTTTCCCCAGGCAAACAAGGGCAAGGAGGAAAAGTTGGCCTTCCTACAATGGGGTAATGAAAGATGAAATATGTGCTACAATTCCCCCTTTAAGATGATGCCACATAGGAAATTCTGGGGCCACAGCTCACACAAGGATTCTGGCTTTACTTTCTTAATACTTAGTTCTATTCCTGCAAATCATTAATTGCTATGCTTTTTTACACCTAGTAGGGCTATAAAATATACATATTCATAGTCAATATTTTATTAATTATTTAGCAGGCACTTATTGAGCACCTATGGCAGGCCAGCTACTACTTAGGTAGAACTAGGGAGCAAACTCCCTCATCCCCATTTTAGGATCTTTACCCTTGAGGTTGTCAAATAGAGAAGTGGAAGAGTCCTCTGTAAGACTGGGCTGACTGTAGCATAACATTAGCAGATATGGTCCTGCTCAAATCTGTTAATCACAAAGCCAACTACTTTACACTGCTGAGTATCTGACAGATTCAACATTCAATAGAGGTGTAAAGAAGTGTTGTTGATTCTATAAAGTTTAATTAAAATATCCCTAGCTTACCTTAAAGATTCTCAGTTTCTAGAAGGACTATCTTAAAACGAAAGTTTCAGGTTAGCCTTCTGCTATTTTGTAATCAGCCCAGGTTGGGAATGACTAGTGCAGTAAGCCAGACTGTGAACTCAGGACAGCAGGGCTGCTCAGGACCCCCAGGGCCTGGTCCACTCCACAGTGACTGAAATTACCAGAGAGTGCATGAGTCATTCTTTAACATCATCTCTAGTTAACTGAGTGGCCAGGAATAACAGAGCACCTTTCTCATTTGTGATACCCCTCCCCCCAAAATGATAGCATACATTTTTAAAATCACTAGATTTAAGGTTCTGTGGTATCCCATTAAGTAGTAGGTATACAACAGGGGGGAAAAAAATGTGCAGAGGCATTAAATGTATCCACATATTAACCAAGTTGAAAAAGATCAACTCCCTGTTAAAATGAAAACGTATGTTAGAAATGTTTAAAAACAATTTCTTTTTAACTTTTAAAAAACTCTTTGTTTTCTTACCTGGCAACCCAGTCTACAGCCAGGCTTTCTACACCTGGTAGTTTGTGCTTCATGATTGTCTCCCTGTTTGTCTTATTCAGAAACATTCTCTCAATGATGTTTTTCTCTATATCAATCCAGTATAATCTCTTTTCTACTCGGTCAAAATCCAGTGCCACAGCATTGCCCAGTCCTTGCAAGATGAGGGTGTAAAAGGAGCCATCTATAGTTAGGTTTCTCAAATAATAACGGTTGCTGAATATGAGATAGGGCTCGATGTTACTGTTCTGCCGGCAGCTCTTTCCATCTGGTTCTCGGATGTAGCCTGGAGCACACTTACAGATGTAAGAGCCCAGTGTGTTCTCACACTTCTGGCTACAAACAAAGGGCGTCTCCTTGCATTCATCAATATCACTACAAGTCCTCTTGTCGGACATAAGCTTGTAACCAGGACGACAAGAACAATAGAAACTGGTTAAGGTGTCTGTGCAGTTTTGGTCGCAAACACTGAGTGTAGGGTCATTGCATTCGTTAATGCCTGGAGGTAAAAGAAAGTTATTATAGAAGATAAAATGTCAACAGTGGATTCACCATGATGGCCCAAAGTCAACATTTCCACTGTGAAGTACCAATTCTTAATCATGCTAAACGTAGACAGATAATACGGGATTTCTCAAGGCCATAGATTAGTTTTTTCAATTTCCTCTCCAACTTAATCACTTGACCAATTATTTTAACAACCAATATAACTAACAAGCTTAAGTTTGACTTTGAATCCTTTACGGATATGTAGCATCTTCCATTTCAGTGATGTGAGTACTCACGCCATGACCAATTTCAGGCTACTGATGCGACAGCACTGAACAGGTATCTGGGAAGAGATGCACACATTTGGCTCTCATGGGATGAGCCACCCAGCACTCCACTGGGTATGCCTTTGGCCTGTGACACATGGCAAAACTAACGAAAAAACTATCTACACAGGGAGGAGAGTGTGTTCTTGTCAACCTTATATTTTATAAATTCTAAAGTAGTTGACTTGTGGGGGTTGGGGTGAGGGGGAGGTTAAAACTCACCCCTTCAATCACCTGAAGATGAAGATGAAGATGAAGAACAGGCTAAGAAATCCCAGCAGAGGGGCAAGCTCAGGCAGCAGGCCATTCCAAGGGTTCAAAGAGAATCAATGTTGTTAGGTACTGATGGTCTCACTATGCTCATCTTCTGTTCTCTGTAATGAACTGCCTAACTGACCCAATAAGTCCAGAAACATGAGTGCACTAACCTTATGTACTGAATAATCCTTGCCTTTGATAGACAAGAACTAGTCAGGAAAGTCCTGATAAGTCATAAAGGGTTGAGAATCTATATTCAGTCTCCCCATTTTCCTTTTCCCAAATCTTCTGTTATACTCACCACATCCTTTCTCATCACTGTTGTCTAAACAGTCATCTAGGTGGTTGCAGACTTTTATCATCTCGATGCAATTCCCATTATCACACTTGAACTGATGAGGGGGGCATGTGGTTTCAGGGACATGGCACAAGTGCTCCAGCTCGTCAGAATCATCTCTACAGTCATTAACCCCATCACAGACGTAGGTTTTAGAAATGCAGAACCCATTCTGACAGGTAAACTGATTCTGATTGCAGGTGGGGTATAAGCAGTTCCTCTCATCACTGTAGTCACCACAGTCGTTGTGCCGGTCACACCTGTTATGAGACCCAGTACAACTCTTGCAAAGGTTGACAAGTCTCAACTATTTCTTCTACCTGAATACCAGGTTGACCATTTCAATAACAACATCCCCAATGTCATTAATCTCCCTCTATCAGAATCTTCATTACCCACCAATCTCCAGCAATGGAGGAATATAATAGTTAGCACTTCATACAACTTCCCCAGATGCTGGTTGCTGCCATTGGAAATGTGGGCCTAGAGCTATTTTTAAAATTGCATTCATTTTTCCCCAGCTGATAAATTAAATACAACTTTTATAATTTTGGTGTTCAAAATATACATTCATCAGATAATGAGACAGCTTATGGGCATAAGAAATATCCTGGGTAGCCATATGCTAGAAGTGCTGACACTCAAGTAGATACTCATAGGATGAGTGCTATCCTTTATAATAAAAGCCTAATGCAAATCGACTGAACCACAGAACAATGGGTGGAACAACCAGTTGCTATGACATGCACTGACCACCAGGGGGCAGACGCTCAACACAGGAGCTACCTCCAGCCTGCAGGCCCCAGCCAGCCAAGGTGGATGCTAGCAGGGGCCCCCCAATTACCCCACCCATTGTCCCACAGATCGGCCCTGATTGCCGGCCAGGCCTAGGGACCCTACCCATGCATGAATTTCGTGAACTGGGCCTCTAGTATATTATAAATGATGGTATTATTAGATGTGTCCTCTAAGAACACATCTTCCAATTGAAGTAATATTTGCATTAGCAGTCACGTTACTTCCATCTTTCATTGTAATACCCCTGCCATATACCATGAGATGAGAATGGTAATGACTATGGAAAAGAAGAAAAACTAGTAGGTTAGCATGGACTACTGTCAAAGGAAAAAAGCATTTCATAGTTCTAGAAGCTATTTTGGGACCCAACATTCCTAGGCATCATGAAGACAATGAAATTGCCTACAACTCTGTGAGCCAGACTATTCTTTCTCCTCTACATTGTTCCAAGATCCCATGAAAATCAAAATTACTGAAGGGGGTCCTGCTGACAGTAACAAAACTCATCATAAGTACAAAAGCATCTTGAATAAAGATAGGCAAAACTAATGTTTGACAATTCATAAACATACTATGGAGGGCATAAGGGTTGGAAGCAGAGCATTACAAGATGTTAAGGTATCAAAGCTGAATGTGGTCAATTTTACAATGGATGTATGGACAGGTCTTCTAATCAGCACTCCCATCCACAAACCTAGGGCACTGCCAATATGATTTATACCAAAATGTGAACATGTAACTGTAAAGAAAGCTATAATCAATGCAAGCTAGCTCAACCCCATTTGGTCTCCTGGGAGCTATTTAACTCATTTCCAACTCATTTAAGATACCAATGCTCTCTTCCTCTTGTTTAGATGCAATTCAAAAGGAAAAAGTTGCTTAGGCAAGCAAATCATCAGGTTTTTAGACACAATTGCATGTCATTATTCCGGCGAGCTACTCACAACTCAGTCTTATCTAGATTCTTCAGCAACATTGGTAATGAGTCAAGAGAAAAAGTCAGTAGGAAATATGACCACTGTGCCAAATGGGGAGGTTAGACACTCTGACAAGAAGCAAAAACGTGCACATTCACAGTGTGCTTAGTAGAGGCTACTGGCACTCCAGGCAACCAAATTTAGAGCTATTTAAGACCCTTATAGCTCAAGTTTCCAGACAAATAGAACCTTTTCTCTTCTACCATAGCCCTTGTTAAAAGCAACTCAGAAGGCTCAGGGGAGAAAAAAAAAGAGGGAAAGAAAGAGGAAGGAAGGAAGAAAAGATGAATGAAATCAGTAGTCTGGTAGGCAGGTAAGTCAGATGCTAGTTCATTGTAATAATGAAGGCAGAGCTCAGAAAGCCCAGAAAGGAAGTGAAATAACCTAGAATAATTTAAGAACTGATATAATTCTATTGTCTACATCCTATGCCTAGGTTTTCAGAATATATCCAAGACTGATGGTATTAAATATTAATTAGATTCAGAAGAACCAAATATCAGTACAACCTAAATCTTGATCAAATAGGGAGAAAATATAAAGATTATTCACTTCCTTGCACAAAGACAGCATCTGAAGATCACATCCAAGTTAAGTATACACAAAGCAGATTTAAATGCAAGTTCCACTAAAGAAAGGAGACAGCTCTGCCTCCTGAACATTTTCAGGTTGTCAATATTCAAACAGCCACCTCTCCGCAACACCCGTATTGGCTTCAGTGGGGGGATGCGTCATCCCACAAGAGGACACTTTTTAGACAACCTTTATCTACCTCTTTAATCACTACTATTTATAGTCATAATGTCAAGTCCCTGCTCCTTTCCCATCCTTCACAGGATGACTTAACTTTCTCGGGCTTCCTGGGCACCACCATCGTGAGCGCACAGTTCTGCGCCCTGCTCTAGCCCAGGGCTGCTTGCCCCTAAGCAAACAGTCCCAGGAGCTCCGCTGCTCTGACCTTGGGCAGCTTCATATATCTTTCCCATCTCCTTTCCTAGCAGGCTGTGAGCTGACAGATCTTGTTCTCTCAATATACATGTGCAATATCTCTTCTTAGCTCCAGTTCCATGTGTCTGAATGCCAATACATATTTTCACCTCAGGAAATCCTAATACATCAAACTTACCATCCATCTTGAGCAAAGTCCCTCCTGGACTCTGCTATTTTATTTTCATGTTCTTACTATTCTCCTAGTCCATCAGGAAATATGAAACCTGTATATCATATTTCTTCTCTATTTCCCTCACTATCTAGAAAGTTGCTAAGTGAGGATAATGAGATCTTAAGGCACTAAAAAAAAAAAAAAATAGAAAGTTTTTGAATGGCTCATTTTGGAGAAAATAATGAGAAATCAAACACCATAATATTATAGGAGAGGTTCCCCCAAACTGGAAGGCTGTGAGCTGAGGCTGTTTGATTGACACGTAGTGTTATAAGTTTAAAACTTGTTTCCAGCATTGAAAAAATCTGAATATTTCATATAAAAATCCAGATTTCCAACTTCTCTTAAAAAAAAAAAAAGAGCATAGAAGGTTTGGCTCTCCTGCCACTCCTGCACGATGCTGAATGCTGGAGCATGTGCTCTAGTTCACCTCACCTGTCTCTTCCTGTCTGAGCCCAAGGGCCAAGATCCATTTATAATCCCACTTGCAAATGTCATTTTTTTCATAGCAAAGAAGAAAGTGAAGCATTTCTTACCCCCATATCTCTCTTCCAAATGAAAAACCAAGAGGGTCACCTGCTTTAAGGAAAAAGTTTTCTTATATCAAGCCCACTTCATTCATCTCCCAGGCCCCTGTGCAAGGTCACATCATGTCTTTCATAAGCCCTAAGCACTTGCATTTTCATTATATTTAATAACAACATTAGTATAAAGGCAGATATGTATATTAATATTCTATATTAAAATACTTTCCTTGACTTAAAATGTCCCTGTTTTTCCTTCTGATTTTATAAGAAATCTAAACATTTTCATAGACCACTGAAAGTACCACAGGCCCTAGGTACTGAAGGCACCATGCCTAATGGATAAGTCAGCTCTATCCCCATGGATGTTTTAGTTTTCCGGGGAAATTTTTAATCCCCAGTTCACCTGTAGGAGTCCGGGATACACCGTCCATCATTACAGATGAAATCATTTCCAGAACAAGAACTCCGGGTGCAGTTCTGCCGCTCATCAAAGCCATCAAAACAGTCTTCGTCGCCATCACACACCCAAGACTGGGGAATGCACCTATTGTCTGGAGGCACGCTGTTTACACAGAAAAACTCAGAGTCTGAGCATCTGTGACTCTCTGAAACAAAGCACACACAGATCAGAAACTACATGAGAGCTCATTCTAGCAGCCAAATCCTCTCCAAACCATTATTTCTCTTATTTTATGTTACTTAATCGTCTAAGGGATGAAAGGAAATTGGGAGAGAAAAAAAAAGGCCAATAAATCACATTGCTATGGTAATAACAGATCATAATAAAAATACCTCTATAATTCCATTTTAATTGCTTAGGACCTTGGATTTTTTTTTTTTCCCAGAAGAAGTAAACATAATAAAAATCTCAGTTTTCCACAAAATTAAGACCATGTTTTTCCCTTAGGGCTACAGAAAAAGACTTCCATTTTGTTAATTGGATACCAAAACATGCCTTACATTTGGTAACATTTTTACTTTACAAAGCATAACCACACAAACACAATGTGAGATAGGTATTTTTATGTGAATTCTACAGATGAGAAAATTGAAACTCAAAATGGTTAACTAGATGGCTCAAAGCCATAGAACTTTCCAAAGAGCTAGCTATGGCTTCTAACCTAGGTCTTTTTTTCTCCAGATGTATTGCTTTTTCAACTACATTATAGCTATCACTTGAAGTAGAATTAGAGTATATAGAAGGAACAAGAGTATCAGAAACCATGACCCTGT
Source organism: Corynorhinus townsendii (assembly GCA_026230045.1). NCBI lineage: Eukaryota > Metazoa > Chordata > Mammalia > Chiroptera > Vespertilionidae > Corynorhinus > Corynorhinus townsendii. Next base: position 49,196,130 of record JAPDVU010000005.1, on the reverse strand, counting down.
TAGGAAAGAGGTTAGGAAAGGCTGCTATAGCATTAATGCCTCCATATAAAAGAACAGCTGTTTTACTTAGTCTTATTGTGGGTGAATGGGAGACAAAAGTAAGGGGGTCTTGGTGAAGGAGTTGGAAGAAAAACACGTGTTGTAATCCATGTTTGTGGAGCTCCAACCACCCATTTCAGTGAACGGAGTATTTGTGGAACTGTGGACCACCAAAGTCACTAACATGAAGTTATGATCAAATGTAAACATCAGGGAGCCATTGTTTTATTGTTCTACCATGGAAAGACACCTTAGCTAAGAGTTATTGATGCTCTATTGGTAATGGAAAATGACGTTCCATAGTCTGTTCAATAGTCCTTCTCCAAATAGCAGCTCTAAGGCAGCTATTTTCAACTGGTGTGCCATGGCACACTGGTGTGCCGAAATAATTTTAAAATACACCACACCTGACTATTTGGTCAGAGGCACTGACCTCTTTTCCCTTAGATTGTCAACTTTTAAAATGGCAAGAGCCAATACAACAATAGCCATCCAGAGTGAATGAATCAAAATTATGCCTACTTTTTTGTCAGGTCAGTTGAATTTTAGTAGTTTAGGTATGCCAGGAGATGAAAGATTGAAAATCACTGCTCTAAGGAAATAGATGAAACTGGAGGCACCATTAATTGCTACACTGTAAATGCTGCTATTAATTTTAAGTGTGGCCAACAGAATTCTCTTAATCTGTTCTAGAAATGTAGGACATTATTTCCCTCAGCTAAATGGAAGAGTAAGAAAATAAAATTTAAAATCATTTTTCATCTTTATAAAAGCATTTAAGTACATGATATCAAAGAATTCCACAGTGGGAAAATAAAGATAACTGTCTATCAGTGTGTATCAGCTAAAGAGGACAATCACACTCTCTGAGGACAGAAAAGTCAATCTAGTGAGTTTCCCTGGAATGTGACTTTGCAGAACTCATTGGTTGCACTTACCACAGTGGTGTCTTTCATCCTCATCGCTCATGTCCCCACAGTCATTATCACCATCACAAATCCATTCTGTTTGGATGCACCGCCCATTGTCACACTTGAACTCAGCACTCGAGCATGTTGACTCAGGGTACACTAAAGACAAAAATAAAAAGCACCCTTGGTGAAAAGAACAATTTTCAGTCCAGTAACCATGAAAGAAGGCTGCTATAGCACGGGTGTAGAACACTGATTCAAATTCTTTAATCATATGCCCACATGTGCCTATGCAACTAACAAAGTTATCATAGACTCGTAAACCAAGAACCCCACAAAATTAGCCTCAGGCAAAAGAAAATTTTATTTTATTTAAAATACAGCACAAAGAAATGACCTTTTATAAGCTTGTAAAAATGAGTGTAAATTAAAACAGCCTTTTGAAGAGACATCTTCTTTGGCACAGCAATACCACATCTAGAAATCTAGCCCATAAGAATCTTCCCACATTCGCGCAAAGAGGTTTCTAAAAAGATGTCAAAGGGGTTCAGAACAGGCCTAAGATGTGCTTCTTTGGCATGTGGGTTATTTTGAGCTGAAGGCAATTGAGACCCTAGGGGCTCAAGAAAAAACTTTTACTTCTCCCTTAAACAATGTAAATTGGGGCCCTTGGCTATAATAAGAGTTATCACCAGAAATAACATTTTATGACCTATCCATAGGGCAGAGCAAAATTCTGATTACTGCATAAATGCACTTCTTATCATTCTATGAATGCCTTTTCCCCCACTCTGAAGCTCCAAGAAACATTCCCTCTCATCCTTAGCTCAGAATACCATATATACCTCCTTCTCACTTTCTGTCTCTGAACCTCTCATATTTGTGGGTATCTGAATCTCTCGAGTATATGGGGTTCCCATACATAGGTATGCAGTGGTGTTACTTTAAAGAAATAATAAGATGTATATAAAAAAGTAAGATTCACATTTCTTCACCCTTCTTCAGTACTCTTCCTCTCCAGAGATAATCACTATTAAGGGTGGGTGACATCTTACATTTACCTTCACATCCTGATAGGTAGTTTTTAAAGCACAAATGGGATCTTACTATTTTCATTTTTCTGCAATTTGCCCCCCCCCTTTTTTTTTAGCTTAACAACATCTTGTCACCATGTCAGCACATGTAGATCTACCTCATTTCTTTGCACTGTTGAATATTACTCTCAAGTATGGATGTTCCCTATGTCTTCTATCTCTTTCCTAGCTGATGGACATTTAGGTAGTTTTCATTGGTTTCACTTTGAAAAATAATGCTGGAATGAATATTGTGGGAGAGAAAGAAAATTGTCTCTACCTGTATTGGTTCTTTTGGCTGGTCTAATATATTTACATGGCACAGATAATTACAGAATGTGAATTTACTTTTTTTATACATCTTATCATTTATTTAAAATAACATCACTGCACGATATGAGAATGTATTCATTTAAATGTCAGGCAGTTGGTACAAATTGCTATTACTATGACTTGGTTTCCATTAATATGAAACTCCTCATTATTTTATTTATGGGTCCTCAAAACACTATGTGCCCTTTGTTTCCTACAAAACTTTTAGTGTTGGTAAAAAGAACTTGGCAAAGAATTTCAAGTAATCACTCTCCAACTATTAGACACATAGGAATATAAAATCCTCTTAATTCAGCTACAAAACTATGTGAATGGTCCTAAGAAAATAGCCACAAAATAAAAAGTTTTACATATAATAGTATTTACTGCTGTGATATTTTTTAAAACATATTTTTATTGATTTCAGAAAGAAAAGGAGAAACACCAATGATGAGAGAGAATCACTAGTCAGCTACCTCCTGCACACCTCCCACTGGGGATGAAGCCGCCCACAACTTGGGCATGTGTCCTTGACAGGAATCAAACCTGGGACCCTTCAGTCCACAGGCCGATGTTCTATCACTGAACCAAACTGGCTCCAGCTTGCAGTGATATTTATAATAGAGGAAAAATGTAAGCAATCTAAATGCTTAAAATAGAGGCGATTAACTCAGTGATAATCAGTGGAATATTATAGGGCCATTAAAAAAGAGTATAAAGACAACATAACAAGGGTCACAAACTTTCTCTTAACCAGCTAATAAATACTTTAGGCTGATAGGCCGTATGTTCTGTGTCTCACCCACTTGACACTCTACTGTAGCACAAAAGAAGTCATAGACAATATGTGACCACATTCTAATAAAACTTCTTCTATAAAGACAGGAGGCTGGCCTGTGGGCATAGATATCTGACTGCTATATAACAATATGATTTGACAGATTTTTAAAAAATCAATGTAAAATATTGAATCTCTACATTTTTACAATTATGTTTAAAAATGTGCATAAAATAGACTGGAATTTGCAAAAGTAAACAGCAGCCTCCAAGCAGTAAACAAGCACAAACACCTCTAGGAAAACAAAAGGGTCCCTGGAACTTCTTGGAAAGCTCAGATGGCTATGAGACCTTACCATAAGCTGGTACATGGGCAGAAGAAGAAGAGAATATGTGACCATAATATGCCCCTTGCCCGTGTATGTGATGATTCCAATCACTTTTATATCCTCCCATAGTCATATGGGTCAGAACGCAGCCAAATTCAGAAATTCCAATTCAGAGTCAATTACAATTAATAATCTCTCCAAGCCAGGCACCATATTAGGTGCATCACCAACATAATCTCATTTTATCAGCAGCCTCCATATCCTGATCAGCAGCCCACACCATGCACTGCACTAACACATTTTTAATGAATGTCTGCTGAGTGGTTGCAGCATCTCAGCTGAGAGCAGGGGCAGGACATGGAAACATTCAGCAGCCACAAGGGTCATTTGTGTTTTAAGTACTTGGAAGAGTTTCTCTAGCTGCATCATAATGCTTTTTGTGCTTGCCTACTTTCTTACCACAAGTGGCAGGTTCATCAGAGCCATCAAGACAATCTCTTTCTTGATCACAATACCAATGGTGAGGAATGCAGGGTCCAGATGTGCAGCGGAACTCACTGCTGCTACACGAGTGACTGGCTGTAGGAGAAGAGAAAGAAGATAAAACCCATGAGCAAAACACCAGCTTGTTCCCATCAATCTTAATCTGACTATATGTCTCAACTGAATAAAGAGTTGCCAAGAAAGGAGACTGAGGCCTAGGAAATGGGATTTTGTATATGCACTTTCCATGGGGATGGAGGGTAGCGGGGAGAGAAGGCAAACATACTGCCCAATTTTCTGGAATATTTTTCCTGGATTCCATAAATCCCCAAATAAATTATATTTGTTAGAAAGACCAAATAACTATCCCTTTGATACATTACCACATTTTCTGTGGTAATATAAAGTTAAATAATAATATAAAGTAAATAATAATTAAAAGCAAAAACAGCAATATGACCATACCTGAGCTCACCCATACACAACCGTTAGCCATGTTAGACCATCATTCTAGAGAGTTAGCAAAGTTCTGCTCTTATTCATCTTGGTTAATGGGGCCTTTATCTGAGTAAAATGATTCTGCCTATGTTTGAATGTTGTTTCTTTTCTCAACTAACCTTAGGTAGCTCTGGTCAAATGTATTTTCTAGATTGTTATGTGGATATAAACCAGAATCAAGTCTTATCATTCTTCTGATCTACAAGGCTTCCTTGCTTTGGCCCATTATATCTTATAATCTTATAATATCTATTAAAAGGGTAATATGCAAATTAACCATCACAAAGCTGGTGGCGCCCAGTCCTCTCAGCCCCACCGGAGTCCCCCTGTCCGGGGTGGGGGGGGGGGGGGGGGGGGAGGCTGAGAGTGGGCCGCATGAGTGGCCTGGCAGAATGCTTGCTTCATCTCCACGGTGACGAGGCAAGCGTTCCATCCCAGTTGCAGAGATGGACCCCTGGGCAGTGGGCACGTAGAGGTGGGGGGTAGGGGGGAAACACTCACATTGTTGCCCTGGCGACAAGGCAAGCATTCCGCACCCGGTCGCAAATGAGCCTCTGGGCAGCAGGCACGGTGTGGCCAGGCCCCGCAGAGAGCTACTGGCGCATGGATTCATGCTCAGGGCTACTAGTATCTTACAATTTTCCAGGGGAAAAATATACTAATAAGGAAGCAGAGGTCCCCAAAAGGTCAGCAGTAGCTCCAATCTGCATGTCTCTATTTGATGGCTGCATCCTGAATGCTACTGCTTCTTGCTGCTGGTACTACAACTGACTCCTGCTCTTGAACTGTAGTCTGGCCTGATGACAATTACTGAATTATTAACTCACGTATCTATTTGCATTAATAGTCTCAAAGTTATCAAACTTAATTTAAGAAAGGGCTTTTCATTTGAGCTACAAATTAAAATTAGAAAAATTCTTTCAGTTACTAATGTTCATTATAATCATATTAAGTGTAAATGTAAGGGCTGAATGTGCAAATTCTGCCTGGAGTTCCTACAGACAAAAGGCTTTCAACTCGAGGAGAAATGGCTATCAAAGCAGGTCTCTGGAGGATATATTTGGAGTTGGGCCTTCAGCCAAGGAACAGAGAGAAGGGGCTTCTTAGGCCCCTCCAATCACATCCTGAAGTAATTGCCTACTGCGTCTACTTACAATGTCAATTAGAGATGACAAATTGAAATGAGCCCAAGCGCCCAGGCCATGTATCTTTGTATTAGCTCAAGACATGCATCCCCAGAACCACAGAAAGAGAAGCAGGCTTCTCTTACCGCAAAAAGTGGGGTTTTCGTCACTCATATCTCCACAGTCATTGTCTCCATCACACAAGTAATGATGAGGAATACAAATATTTGTACTGTGACACTTTGTGAATCCAGGCTGGCAAGTGCGATCGGCTTGAAAAAGACAACCAGACACACATTTGGAACATATGCACCACACGTGTCCCGTAAAGAATGTCCATGTTCATGGGTCTACTGCAGTATTCAAACCACCAGAAGGGAGGCTTTTTCAAAGCTATTCCACAAGCATGATCCGTGATACTTAGGTTATACCACAGATTCTAGTGTAAAAAGAGACAGTCCCAGCTGGTACTGTAAGACGGAGAGGAGAGGCTTGCTTTGTAATCATTTTCATTATTTAACAGCACAACCAAGAGTCCCAATGCTTGGTTAAAGAAACTATGGCACATCCACACAATGGAGTAATATGTGGCTATGAAAAGCTATATATTGATAAGAAATGATGGTTTGATCTCCAGAATAGATTGTTCTTAATTCTTTGTAGGTTGGTGTGTTTTTTTTAAAGAAAGCCCTTGTTTTCACATAAAAATGTCATCCACTGTGATTCAAGATTTCAGATCCCAAAGCCCATTAAGTACTTAAGGTGAACTTACGGCAATTTTTCTCATCTGAAGTATCATTATCATGGCAATTGTTTATACCGTTGCAGACAAACTGAAGAGGTATGCACCTTTTATTGTTGCAAGTAAATTCTGTGGTGGCATTACACGCACTGAACAGGCACCCATCCTCATCACTGTTGTCACCACAGTCATTGTAGTGATCACAGCGATAATGATATGGGACACATTTCCCATTGTCACAAGTGAAGGCTGTTGAATGGCAGGTGTGAAAAGCTAAGAGGAGGAAAAAAAACATTGAGGAAACCTCTTGATTAAAGCATCATCCCTGTTTCTCAACAGATACAATAAAACAGAATAAACAGAGTTTACCTTCCAAGGCAAAAACGGCTGCAAAATGGACTGCATGCAAAGTGAGATAACACTTTTAATTAGTTTGATTAAGCAAAATGGTTTTAACAAATAAAGTATTTTAAGCAAATGGCAAAGTCACTACATTTCCCTATCATCTCAATTTAAAAGTTATTTCAATCACAGAAAAGCATGTAAGTACAGTTACTTTGGGGAAAATAAAACTCTTAGCTCCTAGGATATACTAGGAAAAGGTAACTAACCTCAAAATTTCCTAAGAAAGTCTTCTATGTCTTACTCACCCCACTCAGATGGAAGATGAATATTGGGAGTGATTTCAATATAATTATTGAATTAATCATCCTTCTGCGATTTAAATTAATAAAATGATAACAATCACCTATTGGAGCCCTTAGTTCTATGCTAAGTCATACTTAACATGCATCAAGCCTCATGTGTTTTTTCATATTGTTTCTCTTAAATCTCACAAGAATCCTAGTAAGAGCTCCATTTTACAGAAGAGATATCTGAGGCTCAGAGAGGTTAAGCAGTTTTCCCAAGGCTAATGAGATTGTGTAAATGGCATAGCCAGGATTTTAATTCAGCACCTTTACTTTTAATCACTACAGAGGGGCTTCCTAATGAAGCGAATCCATGGCACATATATCAGCTGAAATGTGATTTAGCAGAAATGCAGTCTGGATTCTCAGAGTAAATGCTTTTCAGTTCTAACAGGATGCCTGAGGCACAAATTGCAAACCTATTCACACACAGCAGGATTCTGTAACAAACACTTGACATAAAGACAAGGCAAGCTCCTAGCAAAAGCTCCAATGGCCCAACTCACCACACACGCTTTCCAGCTCATCACTGCCATCACCACAATCATTGCTGTTGTCACATTTCCACTGCTCCGGGATGCAGCGCCCATTGAGACAGGTGAAATTGGAACCAACACATCGTACACCGTTGTCCACAATGCAGTGCTTATTATTGTTGGCCAGATACCAGTGGCCCTCCTGTGGACACTGGCACTCAGCACCATTTGGACCTGAAGAAAGGTAGGTCCAGAAAAATCAAGATTTGTGTCACAAACATTCGTAGTTTCTCTTCCAGAAAAGCACTTAGCAATAACTTCTATATTAAATGTGCTATAAAACAAGCCACGGAAACTGCTCCCATCAACCTTTCACTGATATTGAGTCATTTTTCTATCAAGAAGAGCAACCACCAATTAATAAATGTGGCTAATTCACCCTAACCTTTATAAACTTCTCATCCACACTGAAACTATTGCAATGATTCTGCCTCCTCAGAAAATCTCAAAACATTGGTCTCCAAAGGCACATCTTCCTGTAAATGTGTTGTTCTCTATAAAACTCACTAGGAAGCACATCATACAGAGCATCAGAAATATTTCAAACTATAGCTAGTACCTCCTAAGTGGAAGAATTAAATCCCAGACCCCCAACTTTATTTCTACCTCCATCAAGCTTGAATCAAAAATGCCTTCATAAGAGGGCTCCATATCAAATAGCAAAGAAAAAAAACTGTCAAAGTCTTCCTCTCAACATACAAACCCCCAAATCTATTTTTTTAATTACCCTGAAATCAAGAATTTGGATTTCGTTCTCCTTTTAGAGCTGAATATTCCTTCAGCTTTCCCTAAGTTGTCATCATTATTATTACTCTCCTCGAGTCTATCTTCATGGGCAATGCCTTACCAGGTGCACAAACGTGGCTGCAGCCCCCGTTAAACTGGTCGCAAGGATTGCTACACTGCTGTGGGTGGTCCTTCACAACAACACGAACACTCATAAGCCGGAATGGAAAACTCGGGGTCATTGCAGTCTGGCCCGATCCATCATATTTGTTAGCTCGGTAAATTTTTCTTGTGGACCAGTCAGTCCAGTAAATATACTGGCCATTGATAGTCAAGCCAAAAGGACGCAAAATTGTGATGACAATGACCTCACGCTCCGTGCCCTTTAGAGTGCTGCGTTCAATCTTGCGCCTAAAACAAAGTTAAAAAAAAAAATGCTGGAATCCAGAAAGAGTTAGTTCCTCAGTTGGCAGTGCAATGCCTGGGCCTAACCATTGCTTTACACCTTTGACTTTCCAAGTGGAGCATATGCCACAGGAAATGTTTCTTCTGGTAATGGGAGGTCTTAATTTGCTTTATCAAACAATGGTCTGTATAAATAATTAATTTCCAAATATAATCTACAAGGACCAGGCTGACATTAATAAGAGGAGAATATTGTGAAATAATATATGTAAAGCATAGAACTCAATGTTTAGCACTCGGTAGTCACTCAATAAAATGTTAATTACCTTTCCTTTCCAACTCCCTAAATAAATTTTTTGATTTGTCATTTACTGAGTATCTTGACATATTTACCAGGAATAATCCAAATTTAGACACAAGACATCACTATTTTGTTTCAAATGAGAAAAATGAAGAAAAGATCAGGTTGTCAGGTATGGAGTGTCTCAGGGCCAAAAACATAAGAAGACAGTCAAGAGAAATAAAGATTCCTGACATGCAGATACCAGCTGTAATAAACAAAATCATCTAATCTCTTCAGCTATTCCATTAGGATGATGGGAATGTAATTTCAAGGATACTTGGAAAGGTTACATATAAAATTAGAGTTGACAAAAGTATCTAATGAAAACAATATGAAAGAACCTATTTGAGAAGATAACTGAAGTCAAGACTAAAGAAAAACATTGTTATAAGACATTAAACACTAAAGCCCAGAGAACACTTTCTATTAGTATGCATTTAAATGTCATGCATATTTTATGGTAATCACCTGGGTCTGGTAAATTATAAATTGAATGATTACATAATTCATCTAGTAATGCATCTTTGTATGCCTTTTAGTTCATAATTATTCAATCTCATAACATAGATAAATTTTCACAGATACATTCACCAATCTAGAATATAGTTCCTAAAACTGTGATTCTACATTTGGCTATGTCTATTTGGCATTTTATAGTTTCATTCCATTAAGCATTCCATTGTAAGTGTGAAGAAGAATCCACACCTACATGAATAACCAAAGACACATACAAACTAGCATCTGCCCAGTAGAGAAGGTCTTCCTCATGGTCCACAGTGAGCCCACAGGGCCAGACCAGGCTGCTGTTCACAATGGGTTCCCGGAAGTTGCCTCCCACTGTGGCTCTCTCGATTTTGGCATTAGTGCCCCAGGAACTCCAGTAGATATACCTAGTCATCCAAAGGGAGTCATAATTAACTCATCACAAGGAACCTCATAATTTTTACTTGAAAAAGAATGTAAGCCATCTTCAACTTCAAATTGACATTAATAAGGCAAATGTAACCCTACTCCATTCCCACCCACACAACTTGCCCAAAAGGGATGTCCTGAGCATTGGGAGTATGCTGCCAAAATTTCTAGCATCAGAGTGAGCTCCTTCCCAGGTAGAGTCACTCACGCTCTTTCACCATAGTTACCTAGTGTTACAAGCCCAAAAATATGTTGGCCCTCTATGAACATAAAATAATGTCAGGCCCCTCTCCCTTCAGAAGTAAGCAAACAGAAATATAATAAAGAAGATGATGGCATACCCTCCACAAGGATCTAACACAACCGCTCTTGGTTTTATAACGTGGGCTATCACAGCACGCTGAGACCCATCCTCAGCCATGGAGTTAATTGTCTGGTTGGTGTAGTCACTGTAATAAATTCTTCTATTGATCCAGTCAAAAGCAATGCCATCAGTAGTCCCTATATCTGGAGATACACCAACACACACACAATATGTATTTTAGAATTACCAGGTCATCCATGTGTATTGTTTTCACTGTGTCCAAGGTAGGCTACACCTGTAGTGCTCTTACCTGAAACAACGACAGTGGGAGAACCGATGCCTGAGTTAAGGTTTATATATGAAATCTGGCCATGGCTAGCTTCTAAATTTTGTGTAAAATAAATTCTGTTATTGATGCTGTCATAGTCCAGGGCCATGACATGTCCTCCCACACTTATTGCTTGGAAAGGTAGGCTATGATCTTCAGGATCCAAGTGTAAGCTTCCCAAGGAATTCTCCAAGGCAAAGATGAGGAAATTTTCTTTGGGAATGACACAGCTTTTCCCATCATGGTCCAGGGTTCCAAACACACAACTACAGTTAGGAGTATGCAACCCAGGCAGAGCAAAGCAGAGATGGGGGCATCCACCATTATTTTCCAAGCAAGGGTTGTTGTTGACCTCTGTTGGTGACCGGGGTTGGACACTCTGGTCAAAGACGGTCACATCTCTTAGCCAATCGATATTGTCCCTTATCACTGCTGGCGGTTCTGTGTTCCCTGGTTCCTTGCTAGCTTGGAAGATTTTTTTTAAGTTTCTGTCTACCCATATGATAGAATTTCCAAAAACCGTGATGGCATAAGGAGTTGGGTAACGACTGCCATAACGAATCACTTTCAATTCCTTTCCCTCAATATCGATCCTTGAAATTGCATCTAAAGTATCATCAACCCAATAAACATAGCCATTGCTGTGGTCTACTGCTAAGCCCCGTGGTGTGACAATGCCCTCTGATACAAGCACAGTCCGATTTGTACAGTCAAGAAAAGCACGTTCAATCTTCGGGTTTTGTCCATAGTCAGCCCAGAAGAGGTATCTGTTCTTGGGGTCTACAACAATATCCCTGGGCATATCCACTATGACTCTAAGGAGAACACGGCGGTAGGTGGTATTGATCCGCAGAACTTCTATCAGTGATTCAGACTCAAAAGCATTTATGAAATAAAGATTTTCTGTAGGAAAAAGAAATGAAAGAACATATTGATGAATGGAAAACCAAATTCAAAACAAAAATATATAAGGTTGAAGTTTGGCTCAGTATATATTGTCTTTTCCAAGATAATAAATATCTCAGTTTAGACTTAGAAAAATGATTATTTACTCAGGATCTAAAGAGATTGTTGCTTCAAATATAAAGAGAATGTGCCTATCTTCAGCTTCTAAAGCACATTAGAATTCCCAGCAAATGTCAGAACCCACTTTCTACTGAAAGATATATTTTTGCCCTGGCTGGGTAGTTCAGTTGGTTAGAGCATTCATCCTGATATGCCACCAACATTGTGTGTTCAATCCCCAGTTAGGGCACATACAAGAAGCAACCAATGAATGCATGAATAAGTTGCCCAATAAATCAACATTTCTCTCTCTCTCATCAATTTTTTTTAAAAAGGTATATTTCCAAGAATGTCCTTCCTTTCCTACCTGAATGGTTAACACCTGAATCTTCACAGACTCTAAATATACATCATCATGGTATACCTTCTCTTCAACATGATGAAAAGAAGTAAAGAGGGACAGTCATCAGGTTGTTGATCAATGTTATCAATGCCCCGTGTGCTTAGCATTAACATGAGGTCTTTTCCTAGTCTTTCTAACTAGCATAGATATTTTCTTCTAAAGCCACTGAAACAAAAGTGCATTAATGTAAATGCACGTAAGAAAAAGACCATGATGGCCCAGCTGGTGTGGTTCAATGGTTGAGCATTGACCTATGAACCAGAAGGTCACGGTTCGATTCCCGGTCAGGACACATGCCCTGGTTGCCAGCTCGATCCCCGGTGTGGGGTCTGCAGGAGTCAGCCAATCAATGGTTCTCTCTCATCATTGATGTTTCTATCTCTCTCTGTCTCTCCCTTCCTTTCTCTAAAATCAATAATAAAAAGACCATGATGTTAAGACAGTATAATGGAGAGTGATTCCTAATGGATTCCATGTAGTTAAAAGTCTGTTGTTAAACTATCTACCAAGGCACATCTACTTTGTTCCTATATCTGACTCTAACCTGTTCTAGAGAAATCAGGCCAATATGCACTACTGACCTTACTCCTTTCATGACCTATCTCTAACTGGACTATAAATATATTCCAATCTGTCAACCCAGGGTTGGCAAACCTTTACTAAAAAGACTTGTTGATAATAAATAATTCTGGCTTTGCAGAGTATATGGTTCTTTCACAAACACTCAACTCTGCCACTGTGACATGAAAGCAGCCATAAACAATACATAAACGAATGGGCATAGCTGTGTTCCAGTAACACTGAACTTACAATAGACAGTGTGCTGCATTTGGCCCATAGGCCACAGATACTGACCCCTGCTTTAACTATATACACAAAATAATGTAGGAAATTCATAATCAAGAATGAGATTTAGGAACCCAATTAAAGCCTTAACTAACCATACTACCATATTTATTATTTGCAATAAATTCTTATTATAGTACCTAGATTTTTATAATAGATTCTAATATTTTTATGTGATATCTACTTATCAAGCTGGATAACACTCAGTGATACCTATTTTTATAGAATGGCATTATATTCTAAAAATTATAACACATTTAATATATTTTATTCTCAGTGTACCATTAAAAATTAGTAGTATTTCCAAGTTAAGCTCATGAAACAGTGCAACTATTAATGTAATACTGGGTCAGGCATTTCAATAGAACTACAATAGAGAAAGTACCCAATCAAAGAGGATTTTATAAATTAACAAGAGGAAGCAATTAATAATTTGGGAACTAAAATTTATCAGCTATAAGTTAAATACTTGCCATTTCATGGTTTAGATTATATTGTAATATCAGAAAAACAGATCTGTAGCATGTATAATGTTAGACTAAACTTTCTAGAATAAAAGGTAATAGAGATACAAATATAAAAAGATTTTTCAATAAAATCAGTATATAGCTTACCTACCTGCTACCCAGTCCACTGCAATACCCCGTACTCCATTTTCTCCTATCCCTTGTGTAATGATGTTTGTAAAATTAGACCCATTGGGTTTGATTCTACGGATTGCATTATAAGATTTCTCAGAGATGCTAAAATCACACCAATAAATAAAGCCAGACGATACATCAACATCCACATGCAGTGCATTTCGTCCTGGAATGTTAAAGAAAAGATCATTAGACAAGGCTCTAGCTGAAAGTAGAACTTTTAAATGTCTGCCCTTCCCCTCAAACCCTCATTTCCAACCTCCTGCTCTGACTATGCCCCCATTACAAAATAAAACTACTTGATTCCCAGTTGCAATAAGCAAGCCTACCATCCAGATGTTGGTTTCTCACATTTCTCACAATAAGAAGCTCTGGCTCCTGGGAGAAATGGCTGATTATAGTTTTGGAGTGGGAAGGTATGAGGTGAGCCTGGAACATCTTGAGAAGCAAGGAAGCCCTCAAATACTAATGGCATCATGTCAAAAGAACACAGGCAGGCTGCCCAGCCGGTGTGCTCAGTGGTTGAGCATCAACCTATGAACCAGAAGGTCAGGGGTTGCAGTCTTGAGCCCTGCAGGGTGTGCAGGAGGCAGCCAATCAATGATTCTCTCTCATCATTGATGTTTCTATCCCTTTCTCCCTCTCCCTTCCTCTCTCTGATATTAATAAAAACATGTTAAAATAAAAGAAAGAAAGAAAAAGAATACAGGCAGCCAATTCAAGAGGTTCTCCCTGGTCAGCATGGATCAACTGGAGCCTCAGAAGAGTAATTATGTCAAATGATTTATAACATGTTGAATTAAAAAAATAAAAATGTGATAGCTCTCCTGGAAGAATATTATCTTATAAATGAAGAAGAAATGCTAGAATAAGAAAATCACCATTTTGCAATCCTAATTAAATATTCATTTCAGACAAGGATCATCAATAAGTACTAAAACCAATGGGTAGAAGGCACTTGGGAAGCAAAATATTCACAGAGTGCTAAAGTGTGCCATAAATTTCATACAAATTACAAAGGGAAAAATCCCTACCTTTTAAAGGTGACTACCTTAACCAAGTGATCAAGTTTAAGTATCCCTAAGAGAAGAAGAGTCTTTTTTTTTTCTTCTTAATAAGATTCTGTATCAAGTATCTCTTATGACCATTTCTCCCAACGTCCATTCCCTTCGTCCTTTGTCTTCCATTTCTACCTTTTATTATATCATTAGCCTGTGACACACTCCTTCTGATGCTACTAAAAACTTAGTTCCTCTTTTGGTAGCATACATCTAGAAACCTCTGGGGTCACCTCGGAAGCAAGTGATCATTTTATACATTCACCATATATAAGCCTAAAGTGCTACAAAAATATAATTATTAAGGAGAGACTAACACTTTCAGCTCATTTATTTCAAATATATATTGATAATGACATTTCATTATCATTCTAAATAATAGTATACATTTTATCCTAAATCTCCATTAATACTCAGAAATAGGTCCAGTTCTTCTGACCACCAACTCTGTAGTGCTTCTTGCAATCTTAGGTATGCTACATTCTATATTGTTCTAGGACTGTCATTTTCACTGTGGTCCATGGACCAGTAACATCAGCATGCCCTGGGAACTTGTTAGAAATGCAGATTCTCTAGGCCTACCCCCGATTACTGAATCAGAAAATCTGTGGATAGGGTCCAGATCTGTGTTTTAAAAGCTGTCCAATTCTGATGCACTCTAAAATTTGAGAAACACTTGAGGCTGAACCAGTTTATTTAAAGGGAAAGAAAGACAAGATTCATTGTATTCTGAACCCAAAAGTGGAAAAATGCTTGCAGCACCAAAGATTTCCATATGACACCAGATGGAGTCAAATCTTACTTATACTGTACTCAACATACCTTGGCCTGCCACTGGCACCATGGCTTCTGAATGATCAGACAGGTCCAGGCTAAAGCCTCTGATTGCAGACAGCATGGAAACAACAATGAAAGAGCTGTACGGAGAGCAGGTCTGATGATCAGGATTGAGTTTAAAGCCAGTGGCACAGGCACACGAGAAGAGTCCTCCTGGTACAGGCAGGCACATCTGCTGACAGGCATTCACATTGTTGCTACAGCCATTTGAGGATCCAGCAGAGCCTGAATGAAATAAAAAATCAGTGACCCTACCTACTTGCCTCTCCATCTCAAACTTTTAAAATTGGGTCACCAAATAATTCATTATAAAAATTAATAACAAAATATGGGGGGTGGGGAAGAGATTAACCAAAGAACTTACATGCATATATACATAACCCAATGGTCACAGACAATAGTGTGGTGAAGGCTTAGGGGTAGGGAGGGGAGAGGACAGGGTGGAAGGGGTTAATGGGGAAAAAAGGGGACATCTGTAATACTTTCAACAATAAAGATCAATTTTTTTAAAATATGGGTATCTGAGTTCACAACTTAAAAAACAATAGAAAAACTAGAGCTTATACAACTAACACCTAAAGGTATGAAAACAGGACCACGGTTGTTATTGTATAATAGAAAATGGAGCATCAGTTAATTGTATTAAATGACAAGTGGTTGCTTCTGGAAAAACAACAAATCATGCAAGAATTAGGGTGATCAGTATACAAATTCTAATCTTTTTTTTTTCTTTTTTGCCCTCTTGGCCTATGTACTAACATTTAAAATTATATTCATTTAATATATGATCAACAATGTGATAGTAGGTTTTTTCCACATGCAATAAATACCAGTGACAACCAAGGTAATAGAACAGCAAATTGTTTGATAATCTTTGGCCAGAGACTAAAAGCTATAAAATATGTCAAAACTGTAAAAATAATCTTTAGATCCTAATTTAAAGGGGCAAAGCAAATTATATTATTTCTGGGGGTGGGAAATATGTTGAAATAGGCAACATCTAAAAGTATTCCTCTTAAAATTAAAAATTCTATCCTTTTAACACTTTCCCAGCAGTCATCCAATTAATACATACCAAGCAATACGCCAGAACTCTTCCAGTTACTGGGTAGAGAGCATGAAACAAGACAAACAAAGTAACTGCCCTTATGGAAGTTACAGTCTAATGAGAAACTCAAGCAATGATAATATGTCAGCGAGTGCTGTGAAGCAAAAGCAAAGTAAGGAGTTTAAAGTGATGGGGGAAGAAAATGGGAATGAGCTCACTCTGAAGTCAATCTGGCCTTTCAGATGACAGATTAGTCTCAGACACTTAGCCATACTTAAGACATAGTTATCATTTTTAAAATATTTGGGGTAATTTCAATTTGCATGCATGTGCATGTACATCGGTCTGTGTGTGTGTATGTGAATATACATTGTACATCCATGGATGTGTATGTTTCAGTGACAAATACTTACTGTGTCTGTGGTAAACTCGAAGTCCCCTCAGATTTGGAGTGTTATCTCGCAAGACTACTTTGTTAGCCCCAGTGGCCTTGTCAACTCTTTCAATGACCTCATAATGCTCATCCGTATAATAGAGGAAGGAACCGTAGACAGCAATTCCCCAGGGGTGGGAAAGATAGTTTACCAGGACCATTCGACTGGTGCCATCCACGTTTCCCCTTTCAATCTAAAAGATCAGAATTTTGTTATTGACTGATTCATAGTAAAATGAGAGAAACTTTTAAAACTAATATATCTGACTCTGTACTTTTTACAGAACTTGTACTTTACAGAAATTTTTCATATCTATTTTCTGATTTAATAGCCACAACTATACTAAGCAGTTGATCAGGCAAATGTCACTGTGCCCATTTCATTGATAATGAAGCTGGTGTTCAAATAAGCCAATCAATTTTCTCAGGCGGCGTGGTGAAGAAATGGGTACCAAACCTCTTTCATCCCTAAATGTGATATTCTGATCAAAGATACACAATCACTGTCTCCTTAAATAAATCCAATGGTGGACCATTACACAGGAGTTGACTGACCCTGCATTTAACATCATCAAATAATTTCTGCAACAGGGATAGGAAACGTGATCCATACAGTCATAGAAGATAGCAAGACTGGTGGGGCAAAGGGTAGTGTTGGTAGAGCAGAACAGGTAACAACCCTTAGTCAAAACGACTTGGTAAACTAAAAAATGTGCCAAGAATGAAGGTTCTTCTGGAAAATGACAAGTGGTTGCTTCTGGAAGAACAACAAACTGTAGACATAGCTGGTCTGATTTCATTCCAAAAACTTGTCTCAAGTGCTTCCTCTGTGCCAGGATCTGAACTGAGTACTGATAAGAGAGACAAACAAGTTCTGGCCCACTGCCTCACTGGACATGGGAACCCAGCAGTTGCAAAAGCAAGTTGTGCCTTAAGAACTGACAGAAGTTCCAGAAGGCTAGAGCACAGGGAATCAGGTTGGAGGGGATCTGATGAAGGAGTACTCTGGAGCAGATTAGCTGACCAATTCAGCTGAAGTGTTTGGAGCTACTTCTCTAGGCCGGCGTTCTAGGCTGAGGAGTTATCAAACCTATTTGTTGTGGTTTTATGAAGACAACATGTCTCCATCATGAAAGCAGGTCCGGTAATGAGGGACATGGTCTAGTCAAGGTTAGAGAGAAGTGGCTCAGAATGGGGGAGGTGGCAGAAAAAGGATGGACCTGAGAAAAGAGGCAGAGGACAAGGATTTTGTAATGATTAAGGATGGACATGGTTATAGAGTGAAGGAGAAAAAGGAGGTTCTAGCCTGGGAGAAAGGATGGAGAGTCACACCACCAACAAGCTCACACATTCAGAAGGGCAGAGCAGAAGTACAAATGTGAAGGATGGAGATGGTGAGTGCTGTGTGGGTCATGCTAAGTTATATGCAGAAATCATAGCATGTGACAAGAGCTTTCTCATCACTGCACACATTCCAGACAGCTCAGAATAATCAGTATCAGCTTCATGAGCTGAGCAAGGAAGACCAACAGACTAAAAGGATGTTCATACCACTCCCCTGCTGGTGACCGCCCAGTAGAGTTTCTGATCCTCGATATCAAGAGTGAGAAACTCCAGATGTTCCAGGTCTCCAGTGAAGAGGGTCTTTGGAGATGTGCCATCCATGTGAGCACTTGCGATCTTCGCAGGAACTCCACTGTCAGTTCCTTGGTCTGACCAGTACAGTTTCCTAGAACCATGAAAAACACCAACATTAATGAAATAGAAGGTGGATTAGAGTGAATGGCATCTCCAACTTCAATATTTAAATTAAAATGTATATTTCTTTTCCTCAAGATGCACATAATTTAGTGGAGGAAGTCTGATACATCAATATTTTTTTAAAAAACACAATGTGGAGGAGTACTTAACCAGAATCAATGTCTATGTATCTCCTAGCTAATACTGGGGCAGAGGCCATTTTAAATAATATCTTATCCAGGGGGATATCACCTACCATTAATGGGTGATCCTTTAGCTTTGTCAAGTAGGTAGACGGTTTATGACTAAGAAGAAGCCTACTTCAACAGTCAATCAATTTCAAAGATTGCATATTGCCCAGTACACAGAGAAGGACAAAGCTAATGTGAAAGTTGTTGAGTACCTCCCTGCTCCTCTCAGGCTTCTTATTTAATTCTCCAAATCATCATCTTTCACAAGAGCATCTACTTTCTTATCTAATCTGATTCCTTTGATGAAAAGTGCAAAACAATAGAAGAAAAAATACTTTTCTGAGAATGGAATCCCACTGGCATGCTGGTATCAGGATATACAACTTTTTCCTACCTTTCCATTTCACAATGAACTAGACTCCGTATATACACATGAACCCCAGTCACCACAGAGAATTGCCAAATCCAGGATATACGAAAGTTTATCAAAACATAAGAAGGGCTGGTTTCCACTGAAGACATACTTCTAAAATTGAATCCAAGCTTTAATTTCTTTCTATCTCTTCTGCCATAGCCACAGTAATAATCCTCTTCACTCTTTTCTCACAAGTCCTTACCCTTCTTAATTCCAATCATCTTTATTTGCACACATCTTCCACTACCAATCCATTATAATCATCCCATGAACCTCATCTTCAAGTCTAAACGTCTCTCTAACTTCTCAAACTCTGAAATTCTCTGCTTTGACAAACTCTCCCATCTCACCCCTGCTCCTGTTTTATTTCTCCCATTGAAGCTTCTTTGCCCTTAAAACTTGCTTGAACTCCCAAACCTCCAGTCCTTCTATGCCTGGACCTCATCTATAACCATTTAAATAATATTCTTATTTATTCTCTTGATCTGCCATTGTGCCTACCTTGCTAAACACCAACCCTGCATTCCTGTCATTATTTTCTTTCTCCTCTCTCATTCCAGGTTTTCAAAAGTTTGCTGAACAAAGTTATAAAACTCTTGTGAATTCTGAGTTCACTAAAATTTAAGCTACCTAATCTTAGCTGAGAACAATCATCCCTAGCTCACTGTATCATGTTCTCCTTATCAATTCTTTCAAGGTCATTTCTATTCTAATTCCTGGCCCATAATTTTCACTCTCAACTATTTTGTCACTGACTTTTCATCTGCTCTTAAAAATATGCTCAGGTTTCCCTATTCTAAAAATTTTTTCCTGTTACATTTTGACCTACACTTGTTCATTGTTTTCTAATTTTTCAATACCAAACTCCTAAAATGAGTAGTTGTACTTCCTCACCATTCTTTCATTGTTTAGCTCCTTTATATTTCCAGTGAACATCCTCTGTCACATGTGTCCAGCAACTCTATAATTGCCTCAATTCTTTATTAGTAATCATCCACAGAAATCATTTTCTGGAAAACCGAATGATTCAATAACATTGACCATAACCTTCTGAAGATTTTTCTCTTTACTGAGCATCCAAAACATTATATCCATGAGTCTCTATCCTATTTCTTTTCCCAATTCCCCTGACAAAAATCATTGCCTCCCAATCCAACGGGGCTTCTCTTAGTAATCTCAACATGCCCTCCCTTTTCTGTCCCTGCTCTTGACTTTTCTTCCTTCATAGAATGGAAGATAACTTCAAAGTCACCTCTACTGGGTGAAATCCTATGTATCTTTTAAGTGTCAGTACAAATAGCATCACTTCCATCAAGCTGAAAATTTCTCTCTGCAGAACTACCATCCCAATTTATTTTTTGGTCTCTCTTATGGCTTTTAATCATATATACACGTGGGTATATTGGTATTTAAGTACAGGACTTATCCAATTTACCAAGCTATAAATGCTTGAGGTTACTAAATTATAGATTATGTCTTTAATAATCTTTGTATATAACCCTGACCTTGGCAGAGACTGCTTTCACTTGTCAAAATCAGTGTCTTCCTCTTCTTTATTGATTAAAAGCTGGCTTCCTTGCCATATGACTGAATTCTAGCAGAAGGAATGTGAGCAGAAGAAGTAATATGTACTCCTTGTAGGCATGGCACATTCCTGAATGCTCTTTCTTTTCCTGCTCAGAAGATTTTAACACCCAGAATGACCTTGACAGTCTCCAACTGAAGACCTGATCAGCCTGGGTCCCTGAATGACTGTATAGAATAGAACTTCTCCCACTTTCTGCCCAAACTTCTATTTTCTTTGAGCCATTATACATTTTGGAGTTTGTTTCAATAGTTAACTGATCCTAAATAATAGACCACCCAATAATGGGAGTTTGATGAATAAAAATGTTTGATGAATGAATAATACATGTGTTTTCGTGTCAAAAGTAGAACTTTATTTTTTTTCTTTTTTTTATTGTTTTAAGTATTACAAATAGTAGTACATATGTAAAAGTAGAACTTTAAATCTAAGGTGGTCCTTTGTCTAGAAAGGATAACTGAAAACTAGGGCAAGTCAGCAATCATAGAATAGAATTTTTGCTTTTAGTACCCTTTAAAATTGAGATTGATTTGCTCATCATCCTTACTTGAAGCAGAGAGTTAATACAAATTGTTTCTCTTAAGTTCCCTTCCAGGACTGAGAATCTGCTGTCAAGCAGAAAATCAAAATACATGTGGGATGTTTTAGCTGTTTTTTTAAAAAAGTCAATGCTCTTATTTATAATTTATTATTCTAGTTTATAATACAGTATAAAATAAAATAACTAATCAAAGAGACCAGAGGACTCTAGTCCATATCACTAATTCCATTTTATCCTATTCTCCCTGCCCCTGTCCTCTTTCCACTCCAATCCTGACCAATCTTTCTGAAATACAGACTTGGTTCCATCACTCCCTTCCTCCAAATTCCCTGCTGGCTCCTTATTTCTCTAAAGAAGCAAGTACAACTCCTCAGCATGACATGAAAGCTCTTCAAGATTTGTCCCCAAAAGACTTTATCTGCTGTATCTCCCATCTGGTGAACTGCCCCCTGCTCTAAGTCTCTAGCTCCAGCTCTCTGCACAAGCACTCTAAATACCACCCCCACGCTTCTGCACCTTCAATGCTCAGTTGGCTTCAAGTATCACTCCCCAGTTACAACCCATTCTCCACCTACTAGAAGCCTTCTCTTCCTACAAGGTCTTTTTCAAATGTTATCTTACCCCTTAAAGTCTTCCACATTCACTCACAATCAGAATGTATAGCTCATTCTTATAATTCTATTTTTAAATCCCTGAAATTATTGCTTGTTTGGAATTAATTTTCAGTCCAAAGTTATTAATTTGAAGAACACAGAACAAAATATATATTATATCCTTCACATTAAATATACCACAGAGCTATTTCTCTTCTTCACTGAGATCTATATTTTTCAAATATTGGCATATGAAATGAGAAAATGTCCTAGGTCTGAAATCTTCCGTTTTATCAGATCATAATATTTACAAGAATGGTGCTGTATAGAAGGCACATGCCATTTATTGACACTCACCCGTTAGCAGGATCAACAGTTATGCCAACTGGAAAACCAACTCCAAGAGCTGTCCCATCGTTGGTAATCAATGTTTTCTTGTATCTGACATCTCCCCTAAGTGTCAAAACCTAGAGCATAACGTCGCTTATTAGAACTGAATTTCATAAGGGGAAAACAAAGAAAGCTGAGATGGAGGAGAACTTAAGACACAAAGAATTCCAAAGCATGATTAGGACAAATGGGAGGTTATGGAGGAGGTTCAGAAATTGCATTTCTGGGCTCAAAGAAAATCCTCTCAATAGAAAATGAGAGCAAGAAAAGTAAAATCACCTCTCAAATTCCTATTTTCAATTCACCTAAATTTCAGGAGGGGAAATGTATATGAAGAAACAACAGAATCAAATGGGGGGAAAGAATCACTGCTAGAAAGAAACTACAAAAACCGCCTTCAGAAAATGAAAATTCTAGAAGACAGATGGGAATCCCACAGCTCTCATGCATCCCAGTAACCAGGCCATGGCACCCAGGAGCCCATCACATAACTCTGAGTGAATTCACTCAGAGTTAAAGTGAATTCTGTTCCAAGTTTAAAAGTTTAAGTTAAAATACAGGAGTTCAAATCCCTGCCCTGCCAGCTTTGACTGTATGACCTGAGGCAAGTAAATTTATTTAAACTTAGTTTCTTTGTCATTACAATGTGGATGACAATGGCACCTTGGACACAGCTCACAGAACAATGAGGCAACAAACACATGGTAACTGGCACAAGTGTGTTTAATAACTGTTTCCTGTTTTTGTAGTGGTCCACTTATTGGGCACTTAGTATGCACCAGGTATTACATTAAACATTATTGGATAATCCTCAGGCTAATCCTGTGAGGTAGATACCATTATGCCCATTATAGAAAAAGAGGCCTAAAAGATTTACTGTCTTTCCCAATGCTATTTTTAATTATTATTGCTATTATGTAATAATCACAATGCTAAAGAACCCTGACATCACAGAGAAATATGGATTACTGGACTAGAAGCAGTTTTTCTAGAAGCAAGGCTATTTTAATAGGCACCTGAGATAGTCTGAGGGTAGAAACAACTAGTAAGAAATTAGAAAATGTCTGTTGATTTGCATGAAGGTCTTTCTATAAAATTGTTTTTCGGTGCAAATAGTTATTTGTATATCTGTGTTTATGTTCTCTCTCTATCTCTACATGTATTTTCCCCCCAACCCCTAGACACACACACACACACACACACACACACACACACACACACACACACTTCTCTCTCTCTCTCTCTCTCTCTCTCTCTCTCTCTCTCTCTCTCTCTCTCACATACACACACTTCTCTAAAATTTTCTCTTCTCTGATAACTTTCTTTCTCTCCTACTTGGACTAAGATAATTTTCCTCTTTTCAATTTGCCTCTTTCTAATTATAATCTCTCCTTTTCCTAGACTTACAGATCCCTTTATTTCAAAGGAAATTTCTTTCCTTGTTTTGTGGAATATGTCAAGCCATTCTGTCAGCTTTACTTTCCAGCTACAAAATTGCTATTAGTGAATGGGCTTACAGCTACCCCTAGTGGAAAACAATTTCTCAAATGTTTCTCTTTTACCCTGAAATGGGACTTGAACCTGAATTACTCTTGTGCTGGAACCGATATTGTGCAGGTAAACAATGAACACTACTCTTGTTTTCTTAAGCAAGCTAACATTCTCCTGGAAGAGTCACAGTTGATAGCACCAACGGAGAAAAACAATAAAAACACTAGAAAGGCAATTTGCCTTTGAGTCATTGTTGGCAGGGGTCTTTATGGATATTCCAAATATATTTGTGACTTGAGGGAATTAGGGCACTGTCTTCATAGGCCACCTTAGTGTCATGAAGTACATTTACTTATTGAGCTACTAACCCCATTTTACAGATACAGAAAGAGAGGTTCAGAGAAGTGAAGTAATTTTCCCAAAGTCAGACAGCCTGTGAGTAGAGGAAACACACTGCTCTCCCCAGTCACAAAATGCATCTTCATATCTCAGGGTTTTGAATAAAGTGTTTTTCTCTATCTTGGCTGCCTCTTCCTACTTCTTCATTTGACAGAAATAAATATTGGTCATCCTTTAAGACTCAACTCAACAATAACCTCTGCCCCCAATCACACAGCACTTTATATTCACTGCTCGTACCATACAGAACTTACCATGCTGGAGCAAAGGTACTTATATGTCTAGGACTCAGATGTGTGAAGTATTCAAAAGCAGAAAAAAAATGTTTTATCTATCTTTGAATGCCAGAACTAACCATGGGACTGATCCATAGAAACCATTTACTTGTGTTTGTTGAATGAATGAGCAAGCAAGCCAAGCTCAAAGCCAGGTCTTTATATCCCAGAGCAAATTATCTTTCCTCAGTACCTCACTGCATTGGGGAACAATTAAAAACTTCAAGTTTATATGGATAAAGCAGCCTTACCCATACATATACATGTGCATAGCCACACTCAGCTATTCAACTGGTACCTCTCATTCTACCTAACACTGATAGAGGAGACATACTTCCTGCTCTTGGAAAAGCATCCCCCATTTACAAGGCAAGAGATAGAATAAGATCAGATTGTCATTTGGAATTAAGATAGCTTTGCACTGAGTGGAGTCTAAAGAGATGTAAGTTCCATATTAAGGATCGTGGGCTGTAAATTTTGCCCATGTTTTGATGGAAGGTGATAGTTTCAGTTGACATTATGAACAAATATCTTCTGTCCCTGACAAAGGGGGTTAAAATTGCTGGAGCTGTGATTTGTAACAGGGCAAAGTTAGAACACTGCCCAGTTAAGCCAAATTCTTAACTTCTATGGACTTCAGGTTGTTATTTTTAAAACAAAGGGCTTGCCCTAGCTGGCACAGTGGATAGAGCATCAGCCTGTGAACTGAAGGGTTCGGTTTCGATCTCAGTCAAGGGCACATGCCCCGGTTGTGGGCTCAATCCCCAGTAAGGGGTGTACAGGAGGCAGCCGATCAATGATTCTCTCTCATTATTAATGTTTCTATCTCTCTCTCCCTCTCCCTTCTTCTCTGAAATCAATAAAAATATATTTGGGGGAGGGGGACAATGAAGTGCTTCAAACAGATGAGCCTCCAAGTATCCCCTCATGTTAAGAGTTGATGATTCTTACCCCATTTGATAAATTTTGGGGGATTAATGTTTGTACGTATTGCAAATGTCCCTCTCAATGTGAATGGTTACTGCACTTGCCTGCACTTGGGAATGCTGCGAAGATTAAATGAGATGATGTTTGTGGAAGACCTTTGTAAACGGTAAAGCACTGTCTGACGTGAGCTCCTCCTATCTGCTGTAAATTAGCCACTTGGTTGCTGTGTGCCTTCCTCATCTGTAGTATTTTTCTTTCTGAATGTCCCAAAGAGAATGACCTTACTAGCTGATATCTAATCCAGAGCAGTGATTGTCACTCTACATAGCCCTGCTAATTGGCCCTCTCACAATACCCTCTTTTTGCTTTAGGAATTTTCACTTTCAAAATTATTATAAATTAATAATCCCCCACATGTTTCAACTTTGTCCCAGAGTGGAGAAAACCAATACTAGTCAAGTTACTTCTGATCTACTTCATGTGATTTCATACCTGCAACCCATCTAGAATTTCTTCTGGGAATTAGAGTAAAAAAGAACATTATCACAGAGTAGAGGGTATCAAAGGAATCAGAATCAAGTTTCTACTTTCTGTTTCACTGTTAGAAAAACTATATTGGAGCCATAGAAAGATTTCCATCTTAGAACAGAGGTAACCTATAAATTAGGTTTACTACTAAAATAGCATTGAAGATTTGATGAGAAGAGATAGTGAAAATTCCCTGCTATTATAATCTTTCTTTTATGCTGAATTATTACCTAATTTTTTATTTATTGTTTTATATAGTTTTATAAAATATCTCAAATCCTCCCAACAGGAACAAGTTAGTATTGATAGTTAGGAGGAAACAAAATAGGTCAGTAAAAAATTTCAAAAATTTATTTTTAAGTTGGTTTTGCTCCTTAGCTTTGATACAAATATCCCTTCACTTCTGTTTCTGCTTAAAAATAATTTCAAAATTCCATGAAAGTGTTTCCTGAGAAACTTTAAGTGAATCAGAAACTAGTGTTTGTGTACAGAGTAGTATGGAATCATTACCTCAATTGACTGAGTTCCAGGATTGGTGTAATAAAGGTTTCTTGATATCCAGTCTAAGGCCAGGCTCATAGAGGAGCCCAAACTAGACAGAGGAACAAACACAGTCCTGTTGGTGCCATCTGTCTTCACTCTGTGAATTTCACCCTAGAGAGAAAGACATGGAGAATTGAGCTGTTTGAAGGCCACGTCTTCTCCATGAAAATACTTCCTTCACTGTGGCTACTGCCAGCTGCTATGTTTCTTTAAACTCCTCAGACTTGGAGAAGAGGCCAAGGTTCAGCACCATGGGGTGGCCTCACTGTGTACAATGCTAATGCCAGCCACACTTTGAAAACACTGATTTTTAAGTGTGTCATGGGAATACACAGGCTCACCATTCAGATTCTCTCTGATACTGGCTACAGAGATTTATTTGTTAATTGCCACAGGCCAGAGTCATAAAAATAACCCAAGTCACAGGTGAGAATCAGGAGGCCAGAAGTATGATCTGCACAGTGGAGATGAATAGCAAACACAAAGATCTTCTCTCGCTTTCTCATTTGTATTCTCTTTGCCCCTTCCCCGAGGGGGCACAATGGGAAAGCGATTAGAGAAGTTTCCTTTTTATCCTCAAGGCAAAGATCTGAATGAAGGCCCCAGCAGTCACAGCAAATGCTTTCCTGGAATCCCTAAGGAGCTCCTGCTTTTTGTCTTGAGTTATGATCATTGTTATGTTAGTCTAATATCTTCTACAGGCTTAAAGCTCCTTAAGAACAATCTCTGTGACTGCTGCTGCTAGGCATGTATTATTCTGCAATTGGAACCAGATAGTTCAGTGCAGGACAAACAGTAAGCACTTAATAAGTACTTGCTGCATGAACAGAAAATGCCCAATAGCTTAAGTGTGCTTATTATTCTAAAGCTAAAGTGTTTTCTGATCTTTGCCCCAGGACAACCTCCCATTTATAGCCCTCACTGAATCAAAAAATAACTTAGTGGTAATTTAGTATTTCTGGATCATTGCCACTTTTACCACGGTTTGCCTATGAGGAGGTATCAGTGCAGGCTCTGTGAGAACAAGTTACAGATTTTGAACAGTATTCAAAACTTACTGGATTCTCAACCCAATAGATGAATTCCTCTGAGTCATCAAATTCAACATCATAACCATTCTGTATCCCTGATATAGGAACCATAGCATCATTGCTCTTCACCTCAGGATGAAGGGAGATTCCAAAAATTACACTGCGTCTTACAGTTATTAAGAAAGGTTGATCATCTGTGAAAATAGCAGAGTATCAGTCAAAATTATATCCTACTCTTCCCAGACACTTAGAGTAATGAAAGGCAGTGGATTGTTACCATCTTATGGAATAAAATATAATTGCAGCATTGCAGCAATAAATATAATGCACAGTAGATATTATATCCCAAACGGCAGTGACTATGTCTGATTTACTCACTATTATGTCCCCAGGGTCTGGTATTTAATAGTTGCCTAAGAAATATTTGTAACTAAATGAATGACCACATAAATGAATAAATGTGTGGGTGTATAACTGAATACATAAACAGTATCTTCTAAAGCTCTCAAAAAGTATCTGTACATTGAAACTTAAACATCCTCATAATATTTTACTCAAACTATCAGTTCACTTAGCCTCCTTAATACAATGAAGTACTTTTTCAAAGATAATCTTATCTTAGCTATAGTCCCATTATTAAAAAAAAAAAAAAAAAACTAAATGAATGAAATTCAAGAGTGAGTTTTATTTTATCACTAGAGGCACAGTGCACGGACTTGTGCACCAGTGGGGTCCCTCGGCATGGCCTGCGGGGACTGGGCCAAAACCAGCCGTCCAACATCACCTGCCGCTCCCGCTCATCCCGGCACCACTGCCGAGGGATTGCACCCAGTCAGTCCCAATGGAGAGAGGCTTGCGCTGATGCAGCTGCGCTCACCAGCCGTGAGCCATATGTCTGGTGCCCATCAGTCAGCTGAGCGGCACTCCTGCTGTGGGAGTGCACTGATCACCAGGGGGCAGCTTCTGTGTTGAGTGTCTGCCCCCTGGTGGTCAGTGCCCATCATAGCAACCGGTCAACCAGTCATTTGGTCCTTCAGTGGCTTAGGCTTTTATATATATAAATTCCTCCAAGAAGAGGAAAACTTAGGAATGTGAGTTTTGTGTTATGAAGACATATATAAGACGTATACTTTTCATGGACTAAAGATAGTGTTTCATTATTTTGATAATCTGAGAAGCTTTACATCTCAGCAGGATTGTTTTGACACTTTTATATATTATTGTTGTTGTTAATCTTCACCCTAGAATATTTTTCCTTTTTTTTTTTTTTTTTAAGGAAAGTAGAAGGTGGCGTGGTGGGGGGGGGGGGGAGAGACAAAAAAAAACATCGATGTCTTACATCAATTGGTTGCTTCCCACACATTCCCCAACTGGGGCGGGGAATGAGCCTGCAACCCAGGTACATGCCCTTGACCAGTAACCTTTTTCCCTTAACCTTATCACTTAAGCACTTCCAAAGATATGTCAGTCACCGAGTAAACACTATTATAAAGGCTAGTGAACATGTAAGTCAAGTAAAATGTTTTCATCTACAATTGTTAACAAGTCCTCTAAGCTTCTTGTTGAAAAAATGTGTAACTTTTAACACACATTAACACTCAGTTATCCAACTGGTGCAGAGAAACCATTTGGGAAACTGAAAATTTTCCACCTCACTAAACTCAGCCCACGGTAAAACCACTAGTGGAATTTTTGTAAAACAACCAAAGGTACTATTTAGAATTGACATTTATCAATCGCCATCATATAGAATACTGATTACACCAATCCCCAATCCACAGTTCAAGGATCTGTGGTGAAAGAATGCATTGTATCCAAATGTCTATAGCCCAGTTTAATCTCCTGCTGAAAGACAATGAGGACACACTAAATTAAACAATGTCAGCAAAGATTAGCTTCATAATAAATCTGAAGAAATATTGCAAATGCCAATCCCTTTGTAAGAATTACCAATAATTAAAATCTGTCATCAGGAAAGTATCATTGCAAAACATTACATGGAATAAGCCTACATCTGCATAATCTGTAAACACCATAAATTTCCTAGATTCAGCATATATTTTGCATTTGAAAACTAAATCTCCCTCTAGACTAGGACTCTAGTTTCTCTTACTTTAGGAATTTTTTATCATTAAACATTCAGTTTGAACTTATGTACTGCCAATTTTATGAGTAGCAAAACACATTCACTCCTCTTCACTGAGAAATGAAAGAAATTTGAATTTATAACTCTTTAGATTTTTAAGCAAAGGCGAATTATTTTTTTAAATAATTTACTACAGCCCCAGCTGGTTTGGCTCAGTGCATAGAGTGTCAGCCTGCGAACT
This sequence comes from Corynorhinus townsendii, assembly GCA_026230045.1. Lineage (NCBI taxonomy): Eukaryota > Metazoa > Chordata > Mammalia > Chiroptera > Vespertilionidae > Corynorhinus > Corynorhinus townsendii. The sequence continues at coordinate 49,166,352 of JAPDVU010000005.1, read as the reverse complement.
GAAGGGTCCTGGGTTCCATTCCAGTCAAGAGCACATGCCTGGGTTGCGGGCTCCATCTCCAGTAGGGGGTGCACAGGAGGCAACCAAACAATGATTGTCATCATTGATGTTTCTATTTCTCTCTCCTTCTCCCTTCCTCTCTGAAATCAATAATAATGTATTTTTTAAATAGATCAAGTACATATTCCAGAAGAAATCTCTTTTGTAGACTGACTACATATTTTCCTTCCTTTCTTACTCCCTAAAGTACTTAATATAACCCTTCATATATTCTTCAATCAGCCCAGCAAAATATCTAGGATTAGATAAAGATTAAATTGCTCAAATAATCACTTAAAATATTTCATACAGTGGAAACATATTTTTAGAGTATCAGATAATAATAGTAAAGGTATTGAAACTGGAGTGGAAGACCTAGGCTACAACACTCATCATTGGACTATTGGCTATGAGAATAAAAATCAGATCAAGATCCTGAAAAATTAAGCCACACAGTGATGTCAAGACAAGTACCATATGATTTCACTCATAGATGGAATCTAATGAACTAATAAGCAAAACAGAGACAGGCATATAGATAGAGAGCAGGTTGACAGCTATTGGGGATAGGGGTTGTGGGTTGTGTGGAGAAGTGGAGGGATTGAGAAAAAAAAAAAAAAGAAAACCCATGGACATGGACAGTGTCACAGTGATAGCTGGGGGGATGGACAATGGAGGGGGTACTGGGGAGATAAATAGGGATGGGCACAAACTTGACTTGGGGTGGTGAACACACAAGACAGTGTACAGATGATGTGTTGTGGAATTGTCCAACTGAAACCTGTATAATTTTGTTACTCAGTGTCACCCCAATTAATTCAATAAAAGGAAAAGAAAAGAAAAAATTTTTTTAAAAAGAAGAATTTTGACTTTTTCATTACCATAGCTTGTCTAACTGTAACCAGGTAAGAGAAAATGTGAGGCTAGGACTGTTGAATCACATGCACACATAATATTAGCTTTATATTCAAAAACTATATAACAACTGAGTACTCAATTAAGTTGCCCCATACACATGCACGCCCCAGATACTGCTGAATCAAAGGGAATGCAGCACACACTCTATCAGCAAGTGGTTTAGAGCTTGCACTGCTTTGCACAGACTATGGCAAGGCCACCCTCAGGGCATACTTAAAGGGCATACTGTACCTACCTCTCAGGCAAGTCACGGAATCATGAGAGAGACTCCATCCAGAGGGACAAGCACAGGAGTAAAGCTGTGGCCTCTTTGAGGAAAGCAGGCATAGGTGGCTGCAGGGCGCAGAGGCACAGGAATTTATATCTGCAATAGAAAGAGAAGTAAACATTGCTGAATGGAAAAATCCCACATAGAAGTGTACAGAATGAATGGGCAAATAAAATGTGACATATTTATACATACACATACACAATGGAATATCATTCAGCCATAAAGGAAATCCTGCCATTTGCAACAACACGGATGGACCTTGATGGCATTATGCTAAGTGTAGTAAGTCAGAAAAGATCAATACTATATAATCTCACTTACATGTAAATAAATAAAAATGAAATCAGAAAAAAACAGATTGATGGTAGTCAGAATCAGAGGGTGGGGGTGAGTGAAATGGTGAAGGTGGTCAAAAGTATTAGCTTCCAATGATAAGACACATTACTTTTGAGGACATAATACACAGCACGATGACTATAGTTAACAATACTGTACATATTGGAAAGTTGCTGAGAGTAGATCTTAAAAGTTTCATCACAAAAATGTTTTTGTAACTGTGTGTGATGATGGATATTCACTAAACTTCTTGTCATGATCATTTCACAATATATACATATTTCAAATCATGTTGTACACCTAAAACTAATGCATGTCAAATTATATCTCAATTTAAACAAGTACATTTTTAAACGTGCACTGTCACATTATTATTGACCCCCAGAGGCCCCCAGTATTTGAAGTCACAAGTACATAAAGTTACCTCTGTTGGTTTGGGTTTTTTCCTTGACTCTTTTGCCCTTCCCTAACACCCAGCTTTCATCATAAAATTCATAAGAGGCAAAGAAGGAGGAGTGACTTGCCCAAGGTTACAGATCAATCCTGTCAATACCGGATTATGAACAAACAGCCACTGAGTAATCCCGAGCTTAATATGGAAATATGATGCTAAATATTATTGTCTCCTTGCCTGACCTAAAAGAGACCTTTTTACAACATTAAATGTAAAAAGGCGTGTGTCCCGATGTGACCTTTACATTTACTCACTGTTTACCAAATTTGGTTAGATAATGATCTTTTATTTTTCTAATGATGACATTTTGGTGTGTCTCTGCTCCTTGACAAGAGTGATCCCGTGTGTATCCCAAGCTCACAAGATGTGCTCTATACCTTACATGTTCTTATTACATACCTTGTCAGATCTATTAATCCATTCATTCACTCTACAATGTTAAGTGTTCACTATATACCAAACACCATTCTACACACTGGGAATACTGTAAACATGGGACAGATATTCTAGCAAAGGAGACAGAACTAATCTCATAAATTGTGTGATTTCAGGAGGTAGAAAACAGTAAAAGGAGAATAAATGGTGATGGAAGGAAACTTGACTTTGGGTGAACACACAATACAATATGCAGGTGATATATTAGAGAATTATACACCTGAAATCTATTATTTTATTAAGCAATGTCACCCCAATAAATTAATAATAAATAAATAATAAATTGTGAGTGCCAAACCAGTGTGGTTTGGTGCTTGAGCACTGACTTAGGAACAAAGAGATCACAGATTCCTACTCAGGGCACATGCCCAGGCTTCGGGCTTCATCCCCAGGAGAGGGCATGAAGGAGGCAGCTGATCAATGATGTTTCTCTCTCTATCCCTCTCCTTCTTTCTCTAAAAATCAATATATATATATATATATATATATATATATATATATATATATATTCTGAAATCACACTATATATATAGTGTGATTTCAGAATATGAGGATAAATAGCAAAATAACTATGAGAAGGGAAGGCTAATTTAGGTAGGGTGATTGAGAGCCAGCAGGAGCATTTGATAGAATCCTAAATATCATGAAGGAGCAACTGATGAGGAAATCTGGAGGAGAGATATTCCAGGCAGGGGGACAAGCTAGTGCAAAAGTTCAGAGGTGGGGCCCGACCGGCATGGCTCAATGGTTGAGCATTAACCTATGAACCAGGAGGTCACGGTTTCATTCCAGGTCAGGTTGTGGGCTCAATTCCCAGTGTGGGTGTGTAGGAAGCGGCCAAACAAAGATTTCTCTCATCATTGATATCTCTCTCTCCCTCTCCCTTCCTCTCTGAAACCACTGAAGATATTTAAATAAATAAATAAATAAATAAATAAATAAATAAATAAATAAATAAATAAATAAAAGATACAATGACTTAAAGATACGATCCCTGGAAGGTAGGTGGGCCTAAGGCAGGCATAAACTCTGCAAAAAGTTCAGAGGTGGGAAGTTGCTTGGTATGCTTCAGGACACAATGAAATGTAATGAAGTCCAATGTGATAAGGGTAAGTACGTGGGAAAAGAAACCAGGGAGATAACAGGGCCAGATTCTGAATGTGATGAGAATCCACTGCAGAGTTATGAGGAGAGAAGATTAAGTGACTTATTCCTTCCTCATACTACCAAAGTCAAATTTTTAAATCACCTCTCCACCTACAATAGGCACTCCAGCGAGATGGGGTAGCCACAGCAGAGCACCTACATGGCAATGGTGCCATAATAAATAAGTCCAAAAAATAGGTGGTAGTGATAAAAGGGACTATGTATCTGGTCTGTGCTGTATTTGTCAGCGGAGGAAATTGAGACTCAGAAAATTCACAGAAGCAGTAGCCAATTGCTAAGTAAAATGATACAATTTAGACCTGCTGCTGTTAAATACAAGATTTGAGTTTTCCAAGATAAATAAAAGTAATGGAAATGTTAGGACAAGGGTAGTAGGTAAAGTGGAAAGGAAAATTCATGGCCCAAACAAATGTGTCTGCAATGCTGTGCATTTTACATTTCCAGAATAAGTGGTTTCCAAGCTATTTTCAGGCAGAGTGTTTCTCTGTCTCTCTCGATTGTCTCTCATTTACCATTTGGCTGTTTTGCAGGATGAACCGCAACAATCCCAAGAGGCTGATGCACATTATAAATGACAATAGACTGTTGCCCTCCATGCCACTTGTTGGCTTGAGTGACCTGCTCAGTTGCTCGGTCAGTCCAGTACACCGAATCTTCAAAGACGGTTAGGGCATAGGGATGCCGCAGAATCTGCGAGGCAGAAGAAAACAATGAGATCTCGCCCAGAAATAAAAACCAAGGGGAACAAAATAGAAAAAGATGCTGAATAGATGGGTTCCTTTAGCATGTAATCTATAATAATCTATAATAATAAAAGAATAATATGCAAATCAACTGAAAGAACAAACAGCAGAACGACCTTCCAGACGACGACGCTATGACATGCACTGGCGCCAGGCCAGCCAAGACAGGTGCAATGTGATCAGTAGGGGGCCCACCATCACCCCACGATCACCCTGCAGAGGGAGGTCCAGGCCAGGGGCGGGGGTGGGGATGCAGTCAATAGGAAGGGGGGGAGGGCTCCACTATCGCCCCAAAGAGAGAGGCCCAGGCCACCCTCTTCAGAGAGATCGATCAGGGGCTTCGCGAAACCGGGGAACCAGGGTTGTGTGGCAGCAGAAGCGGGCATTGCCAGGCCAAGGCGAGTATGGGCCGGGGGCAGGGCCACAAGGCAGCCAGGGCCACGGCCATGAGGGCTCCGGCAGACAGGGCTGCAAAGGCCTTCCTTGCATGAATTTCGTGCATCGGGCCTCTAGTTATTTAATAAAAACACAGGGAAGTCACTGTTCAAGAGACAGACCAAAAATATACTACCTGACCTATCTCCCACTATACCACTCAAAATCCTTTCTTATGCATGTCATTTAGTCTTCATTTTTACTCTGGTAATTACACTGGGCACCCATTTACAAATGAAAGCAAAACTGAAGCACAGAAAATGAAGTGCCAGGTCTGGGGTCCCTACCACCCCATTATCATCTCTCCTTCTCCAGTGCTATTCCCACCATCTTGTTCTGCCACTCACAGATGTACATAAATCTGATACAGCTTAGATGCATATTTTCTGAAGGTGGGAACGCCCTCCCAGGGTCTCTTCAAGTCACAAAACTGTAAATAATGACAATCTTAAATAGAAGTCATTAATAGTTGTTTGGAAAAAAACACATTTTCTGTATTTTACCATAACTTGTGAGAACAAAATCCACAGAATTTCCTAAATAAAAATACAAAGCACATAACAGGCTTATGATTAATTGGGAATGTAATAATTAATTTAATAAATTAATAATTAAATTGTTAATATTTTTTAACACTTTTTAAAGGTACAGAAGCAACAGATTAGCACCTACAGATCAACTAAATTATACAAGCAAACTGACCATGAACTAAAATAAAAATACGTATTTTCAGTTAGTAAAAAAAGAAAAGATGGATTGGCCCTTATTCCTGTTAATATTCCCCGGATTGAGCATGCAATGTCATAACACAAAAACTAAGTTCTTCATATTCTTGTTATTCTGTCTGCTTTCCACTCAGTCACTATTATGGTTTCTGGGGTTTTTCCCTCGCTACCAACTTACCAAATCACTGGCTATCACCTGCCTCCGATGTTGTCCATCATAATCACAAAAATCTAAGTAATCAAGATAGGCATCCAAGAAGTAGAGCAATCTGTTGGGATAGTCAATAGTCAAGCCATTGGGCCATAAAATCTTGTCTTGGATAATAATAGTGCGCGAACTGCCGTCCATGCTGGCTCGCTCAATACGAGGGTGATGGCCCCAGTCAGACCAGAACATCAGATGTTCACTGTGAAAAGAAACTAGTTACCAATCAGAGAGGACATATTTCAACATAGAAAAATAACTGCCATCTTAAGTAATAGGACATCATATATACACTCTACTTAAAATAACTAATCTCCAGTTCAGAATATATGCACAGAGCTTATTCTTTCCTCTTAGCATTGCAAAGGAAAACTGTAATCATGATGCAACCACAAGCCACCTAGGTTTTTTATAATGTTCATAAAGCATGCAGTATGTCATGACTCTCAAATGTCTCAATGCCAATTCATGTTTCTGTACAATCCACAAATATTCGATCTAGAAAAATCCATCTGTCCTTGATTTTCTACCCTGTCATGTCTAAGAGGGTCAATTTATTTCTCATCAGAGATTCATCATCAGTTTCACTGGTGTTTAATCTCTGCAATATCTAGAAGTCTGTAACACACTGAACATAATTTGCCCAACTCGTCATCCTGCAGACAAGAATCTAAGTTAGAGAATCTAAGCAAATTCAAGAGAGGAGGCCTGAAGAGGTTTCTAAGCATGGGAGAATTTCTTTTTCTTCCCTTTAGGAACAACAGGCAAAAATTCTCTCCCTTGTATTACATAAAAAGGAACTCTAGGAAAGATCATGAAACCAAAGCAGAAAAATCTGGCTTTTATTTATTTATTTTTTTTAATGAAACCATGAGGTATCAAAGTTTCAGCAAGTTGGCCCATCTATTGCATATTACTGTATACATTCATTAGAAACTTTATTATATAATTCTACAACAATCATGTCAATGATTGCATTGCCAAGCTAATAAATCAATGCAGTCTGAAAGTGAACAATCAACTGCCCTTGTGTACTTTATGGCCACACTATTCAAATACAGAAATGACAGCAACAACCAGTTGGATGCCTGCCACCTCTATAGAGATGTTTAAACAACGGATTATTTTAAATTTTATGATAATGCATATCAGTGACATCATGCTCCTGTTATTTTTCCCTCATGATAATCATGTCAAAGCAAGATCACTGAAAAAAAAAAGTCTTACCTAAGTCTGGGATCTAATGCTAGTCCCCTCGGCATTGTTACATTTTCACTAATCAGCACAGTCCTGTGGCTCCCATCCAGTTTAGAGACTTCAATTGTCTGCAGAGCATAGTCTGTCCAGTAAAGATTGCGACCCACCCAATCTACCACAAGACTTTCAGTCATGGTGATGCCACTGTCAAGTACCTAAAGACAAAAGTGAATGAAGAGTGAATTCTAAAGGGAATGAGTGATAACATGAAAATCTGGAATACGGCATCTAACTTGCTTGTGAGCATTATAAAATTTTGTCTTCCCATGTAGATAACTAACTAATCAACACTACATTTTCATAGGGAAAACATACAGGATTTTGTAGAATTGATTGGATTAGTGTGTGGTTTCATTTTGGTTTCAAAGTGTTTTCAATTAACAAAAGCTCTATCCATTCCCTAAATTGGCAATCCTATGAAAATGTATAATGCTAAGGTACCAAAAGTAACATCTTGATTAATTGCTAATGATTATAAAATATAAGTTCTAAGGGGCAGAGGAAACATAACTATCAAAGGTCAAGAAACAAATTGAGAGATAGACTAAAAAACATAATTAAATTAAAACTATGAAAAGCAACCTCTTAACTCCCCTGGCGCTTCCTTCTGCTCTCATACACTGGAAAAAAAAAAAAATTGCAAAGGGAACCTCATAGATTTTTTTGAAGTCTTTACATCATGTGACCTGGAATTCAAAATAATGGATCTGCCTTCAGAGATCACTTCATTATCTAAAACACGCATAGTTATAAATGTCCAGGCCTCTTGGGTACAATATCAGCCAAAGAGGAATATAAGAGCTACCTAGTACGCAGTAGGATCTTCTCTCACTGGAGAGTAATAGCAAATAGACCCACGAGAGTGGAATTAGGCCAAAGGTCAGTAGAAATGTACTTACTACTTTTCTGTCTGTTCCATTTTGAAATGCACTCCAGATTTTGCCCTGAGTTCCATCAGACCAAAAGACACGACCACTGACGGAATCAAAATCAACAGCTACAATGTGAGAACCACCCTCAATAAGTGCATAGATGTTGTGGACCTGGGAGGTGATATTGTCAGCAATAATTTGGCTCTGACTTGCCACAAGTAACAGAAGACTTTCAGAGGCTGTCAAAGAAGAAAATGCAAAAATGTCACTGATTCTGAAAGAAAACAAAGCCAAAGCATCTCAAATATTTGATGTAATACTTTTGGTAACAGAGGAAGATGTAATTCTAAACTATAGTAATGGGGAAAAACAAAAATCTCTATAAAAATTTTTTTAATCATTCCATGCTTTGCCTACATAGTTAGCTGATTTTCACAAGTATTTGAAGTAAAGCTTTTTCCAAAATATTTTTCTTCCTTTAATTATATTGTCTAAATATCAATACGGAGTGAAATATACTTGCATTCTTCCTCTTCCTAGTTACTTTCATACTTTGCTTATCTTCTTTCCTAAATTATAGGCTTCTTGAAAGCAGGAATCATGTCAAATAATTTTTCCAAAGGCATTCAGCTGTGTCAGAGACTTCTAATTATCTCACAATATCCCCTCTACTTTGTTTTAGCCTCCTTTATTTGGTCATTTAAAGCAACTGAATTAATATCTTAATATATAGTATAATCACTTTCACATAATAGAAATTGAACTAATATTGGGCAAATTGAATGCATTATGCTTATTATATAAAGATGTTTAAATACAGAAATCATTTTTAAGTAATGTAAAAGACATTTTGATATTATTCTAAATAATTTTTTAAAATCATTTTCTGGAGAAACCAAGATGGCAGCATAGGTAAGCACCTAAACTGCTGCCTCACACAACAATTTCAAAACTACAACTAAAAGACAGAACAGACACCATCCAGAACCACAGAAAAGCTGGCTGAGTGGAAATTCTACAACTAGAAGGAAAGAGAAAACCTCACGGAGAATTGGAGGAACGGCAAAGGGTCTTTGTGCGCGCAGAGAGGAAGGGCGGCTGAGAGCCTGGCTGACTTTCTCTGGCAGGAGGGGAAGGAAGCCCCCGACTGCACTGAACCCCAGTTCCGAAAGCACTGAATCCCAGTTCTGGGCGAAACCCCGTGGACCCAGGCTCATACAGGGGGAGTCTGGACTGTCAGGTAGAGAGAAAGGCACTTGGAGACTCAGAGACCCGAGGGAGACGGGGGAGCCCTGGTAGGCAGGGGGCTGGAGGCGCGTGCGCGAGTGTGCACAAAGACTGCGGAGGTTGCCACAGGCTTTCCCTAGCAGAAGGGAATCGGAAGCTCCTGGCTGCACTGAACCCCAGTTCTGACTGCACTAAATCCCAGTTCCAGGTGAGCCCCTGGGGACCCACGCTCTTGTGGGGGGAATCTGGACTCTCCAGCGGAGGCTCGGGAGCCGGGGAAGTCAGAGGTCTGGAGGCGCGTGAGCAAATGCGCACAAAGACTGCAGAGGTTGCCACAGGCTTTCCCTAGTGGAAGGGAGTCGGAAGCTCCTGACTGCACTGAACTCCAGTTTCAGGTGAGCCCCTGGGGATCCACACTCTTGCGGGGGAAATCTGGACTCTCGAGCGGAGGCTCGGGAGCCAGGGAAGGCAAAGGTCTGGAGGCGCACGGGTGCGCGCAAGGGCAGGGCTGATGGGAAGCCAAGACTATCTGCTCCGCCCTGAGACTCCACCCCATGAAAGCTGAGCACAGAGGCTTTAGCAATTTGGCAAGTCTAATCCTATAAGGCTGTCTCCAGCACCGAACTTCTCCCAGTGTAGACACAGCTGATCCTCACAGCCAACTGGCCTGGAGGTCAGTTCCTCCCAGTGATACCAACAACAATCAAGACTTAACTACAACAAGGCTGTACACACAGTCCACAAAGGGGTACACCAAGAGTGTCCACCTCAGGTAACTGGGAGGCCGACCCACTGAGCCATATAGGACACCTAGCACACAAAGCTACCCTACCAACTCAGGGAAGCAGTGAAAATGCGGCGACAAAGAAACAGATCACAAACAAAAGAAATGGAGGAAAACAAACGACTGGATATAGAATTCAAAACCACGGTTATAAGGCTTTTCAAGAATATCCTAGAAAAGGCCGATAAATATAACAAGACCCTCGAAGATATGAAAAAGTACCAACTAGAAATTAAACATACACTGACTGAAATAAAAAATATTATACAGAGACCCAACAACAGACTAGAGGAATGCAAGAATCAAGTCAACGAATTGAAATACAAAGAAGCAAAAAACACTCAACCAGAAAAGCAAAAATAAAAAAAAAATCCAAAAAGTTGAAGATAGTGTAAGAAGCCTCTGGGACAACTTCAAGCGTACCAACATCAGAATTATGGGGGTGCCAGAAGAAGACAGAGCACAAGATACTAAAAACCTATTTGAAGAAATAATAACTGAAAACTTCCCCCACCTGGTGAAAGAAATAGACTTACAAGTCCAGGAAGTGCACAGAACCCCAAACAAAAGGAATCCAAAGAGGACCACACCAAGACACATCATAATTAAAATGCCAAGAGCAAAAGACAAAGAGAGAATATTAAAAGCAGCAAGACAAAAACAATTAATTACCTACAAGGGAGCACCCATATGATTGATTGTCAGCTGATTTCTCAACAGAAAATATGCAGGCCAGACGGGAGTGGCAAGAAATATTCAAAGTGATGAATAGCAAGAACCTACAACCAAGATTACTCTACCCAGCAAAGCTATCATTCAGAATTGAAGGGCAGATAAAGAGCTTCACAGATAAGAAAAAGCTAAAGGAGTTCATCACCACCAAACCAGTATTATATGAAATGCTGAAAGGTATTCTTTAAGAAGAGGAAGAAGAAAAAAGTAAAGATAAAAATTATGAACAGCAAATACATATCTATCAACAAGTGAACCTAAAAATCAAGTGAATTAAAAACCTGAGGAACAGAATAATCTGGTGAATATAATAGAATCAGGGGCATAGAAAGGGAGTGGACTGATAATTCTCAGAGGGAAAGGGGTATGAGGGGGTGCAGGAAGAGACTGGACAAAAATCGTATACCTATGGATGAGGACAGTGGCGGGGAGGTAAGGGCAGAAGGTGGAGTGGGAACCGCGTGGAGGGGAGCTATGGGGGGGAAAGGAGAAACAATTGTAATAATCTGAATAAAGATTTATTAAAAATAAATAAATAAATACATTTTTAAAAAATCATTTTCTGCTGTATATGTTTTGACCTCTATTTTCCAAAGTACAAGATCCATCATTTGACTTCTAATCAATATTTCCAAATATCTACATACAACATTTGATCTTAAGCTTTGGGGTATGTTGTTAACTGGAATTAGTTCACTTTCAAGTTCAGTCATTACCTGTAACTTTGCAAGTCTTCCCATCAGTGTCTAACATGTATTCTTTATCACACCAGCACCGGAAAGAACCTCTTGTGTTGTAACAATGCTGGCTACAAAAGCCTGGATTATCACATTCATCTATGTCTTCACAGGTCTTAGAATCATTAGCAAGCAGGTATCCCAATGGACATAGGCATTGAGCCCCAAAGGGCCCTTGAACACACTGGTGAGTACAACCAGCATTTAAATTTGAGCAGCTCTCCTGGTCTAGAATAAAGAAAAAGAATAAAAAAGGGGAAAAGTGAAGAATCTTTGCTTCTTTGGTTCACCCTGCTGCAAATATTTGTCATATAGTCTAAGGCTACCTTCAACATAATACCCAGGTAAGAGCTGAGAACAGCACTCACTTGGATGAATTCCACAGGCTAGTCAGTGTCTGCTCTGATAGACCTACGGATTTATTATTCTTCACATCCATTGGACTTGGACCATTTTCTTCGCTACACCCCTCTATTATAATTCCATTTAGTCCAATGTGAGAAACTTGGGGAAATATTGGTGACATCGAGAAACACAACTGTCATTGATCAAGCATGCAAAGACCCCTAAATTACCTCTCATTTGCTTTCTGTTATTCTTCTACCCATATAAAAATAGAAGATAAGACTGACATTATGAGCAAGGGCTGGAAGGTTTATGAAAGTGAATAAATGGAAGGGGAAAGGCAGCTGGAACACTAGAGAGCACAGGTCCACAAACATCATTCTTTCGTTTCAGGGCCAAAACAGCAATGCCTGAAGCCACCCAAACATAGCTCACATGCCTGGGGATGCAAATGCCCTCTATTTCCATGTAACTTATAATAGTGATGGTACAAAACATGCACTAGAAGGGGAAGTAAGTCAAATTGATTAGAACATTTTCAGCACAAACACAACACATATAAAATCATAAAAATAAATACTTTACAGTCGTACCTGGCTGAGGTTCATCTGAGAGTGAGCATTGATTAAAGAGGGAAGAAAGAAAGGACAGTAATTAGGATTACATGCCAATCACAGAATTCTAATCATAGCAAACACAAATCCCTGGGCTTCATTTGTTTTGTGGCAAGTTCTGATTGAAATTAGAAAATATTAAAGTTAGAAACTTTTGAGTCCATTACCAGTAGAACCAAATTTAATTAGAGAATCTAATGGCCTCAGTTAGTCTTATTTTTTAAAATGATTACATAAAAAGAAGTACAAACACAGAACCAAGTGCAAAGGATTTAATGAGAAATATTATCCAGTGATGATTTATTTGAATCATGATGCTTATCCCTACACAGATTTGAACTCAGAGAGGAACTTAAAACCCTTCCTTAAAAGGCTACATGGTGATTATGACAATGGTGATGCACAGTAGGTCGCTGGTCAGAATGAACTTATGGCCAGTAAACTGGGAACTTACTGCAAAGTGGGGATTCATCTGTCCCATTGGGGCAGTCAGAGACACCATCACATACTGCACTCAGATTCACACAGATGCTATGGCCAGGGCACTGCCATTGCCAATTGGGACAGTGAAAGGCTTGAGTAGGGCAGTCCTTCTCGTCACTCATATCCCTGCAGTCATTGTCCCCATCACAGACCCACTCTCTGTGGATGCAGTTTCCATTGGCACAAAGGAAATGGGATGGGGAGCAGGTCTTGAGCACACAGCCATTGTGCTCATCAGATCCATGGATGCAGTCTGGGTGCCCATCACACTCCCAGACTCCTGGGATGCAGAGACCATCTGATTGGCACTGAAATTCATCTTGGTGGCACATACCAGGAGGCCTGGTTTCTAAAAGAAAAGCATGGGGAAGATAGGCTTGTGAATGCAATTTGTAACTTTTTGTATAATCCCTATAGGAAACAGTTTTGGATCACGGATAGGTTTATAATAATGACTAAAATAAATATTACAATGTAAAAATGTTACACATAGTGTATTCTCCAATATTGTGGTAAATGGAAATCTTTGTGTGTCTGATTCGTTGATCGGACAACAGAAGAACATGATGCACAGCTCTTGAATAGAAGATAAATCCCTCAGTCAAAAGAACATTCTATTTCCTGGATTTCTTATGTTCATCCAATTACAGAATAAATCATAAAATACAGCTGTCTCTTTATTAAAGAATCACGAGAACATTTCAATTGCACTTAATTAGCTATGGTTACTTTGACTTTCATGTGTTCAATAATACATGTGGATGTCATAATTGTTCCTCAAATGCGCTGTATCCAATTAAACCAGCACACATTAAGCAAAAGGTGACAGTAAGCCCTTAATTCTTTGCAAAGTTTCCACTGTTCATCAAGTAATTCTTGAGAGATAGATAAGAACTGTCTCCCTATTCCACAGAAGTAAGCCCTAATCCTCCCAAGCCCCTAGGAACCTAGAAAGGCAACAGCAAGTCATTAGTACCTGGAACTGTAACTCAGATCATTACAGAAGTCTATGTTTTCAATGTGACATAGGAAAATCAGTGACTAAGAATTTCTGGGTGTGGTGCACAACTATAAAGCATGTAACCATTTTATTTAACTTTTCTTTTTATCCATAGATTTAAGCACTTCTTTTCTGATTGAGTAGAATTGATAGAAACCTACTTTTTATGGTCCAAAATACCATTCTTCAAAAAGAATACCATTATTCAAACAAATGACTACTTCACTGACAATTTTTTACAAGTTTAAAATCCACTTAACAGGAGAGAATCCAAGATGGCGGCATAGGTAAACACCTAAACTGCTGCCTCGCGCAACAATTTCAAAAACACAACTAAAAGACAAAACGTCTATCACCCAGAACCACGGGAAAGCTGGCTGAGTGGAAGTTCTACAACTAGAAGGAAAGAGAAAAGAGCACTGAGACGTGCACAAGCACTGAAAAGCTGAGGTACGGAGGCGCGTGATCCGGGCTGGCGGAGGGCGTTGCTTTTTTCAACCCAAAGGGAGACAAGCCCCCGATTACTCTGAAATACAGTTTCTGGGGAGACGCGGGGGACCCAAACTCCTACGGGGAGAAGCTGGACTGTCTGTCAGTGAGGGTGGCTTGCTTGCAGAGCTGCGCGCAAGAATAATTGTTTACGGCACTGGGGCACGGGACACCGTCGGGAAACAGAGCCAGCTAACTAGCAGCCATTGCTGTTTGCCACGCCCTAGCCTAGTGACACCCTGAGACCCTGCCCTGCACAACCTACAAACCCACCCAAGCTCCAAGCAGCGGATTTAGCATAAGAAAACCCTGCTCTATCGCAGCTTAACCTAGCAAACTTGCAGCTTGGGTCAGACAGCTCCAAAACCTCCAAACCCCAAGCAAAGAGGAGAAAACTGTAGCTCTCACTGTAGCTCCTGCTGGGTGGCCTCAGACAGTAGCTGACCTGCACCCCATTGGAGATCCAGAAGCCAGTGTACCTAGTGGTCACTGTGAGACACCAGATTTCAACTCCTCACATCCATAAGTGACACATTCAAGAGGCAGACTCAGTGAGCACCAAAGCCCCACTGAAACAAGTCCTGCCCCATAAGCGTGTCTTCAGCGCAGCAGTTCTTCCATTATAGACACAGCGAGTGCTCACAGCTAATTGGCCTGGAGGTCAATTCCTCCCAGTGTACCAACAGCAATTAAGGCTTAACTACACCAAGACTTTGCACTCAGCCCACAAAGGGGTGTACCAAGAGCATCCACCTCATGTGATTGAGGAGGCTGAGCTACTGCCCCCTATAGATCACCTACCACACAAAGCTACTCCATCAACACAGGGAAGCAGCCAAAATGTGGAGACAAAGAAACATGTCACGAATGAAAGAAACGGAGGAAAGCAAACTACTGGATGACATAGAGTTCAGAACCACATTTATAAGGTTACTCAAGAATCTTCTTAAAACCGCTGAGAAACTTGATGAGACCTTTAAGGATCTTAATGAGAATGCCAAAAAAATGGAAAAGGATCAGTCAGAAATGAAGCATACACTGACTGAAATAAAGAATATGCAGAAACTCAACTGTAGATCAACGTACTCCAAGAATCAAACCAAAGATCTGAAATATGTGGAAACAAAAAACATCCAACCAGAAAAACAAAAAGAAAAAAGAATCCAAAAATATGAAGATAGTGTAAGGAGCCTCTGGGACAACTTTAAGCGAACCAACATCCGAATTTTTGGGGTGCCAGAAGAAGGGAGAGAGCAAAATATTGAAAACCTATTAGAAGAAATAATGACAGAAAACTTTCCCTACCTGGTGAAAGAAATAGACTTACAAGTTCAGGAAGTGCACAGAACCCCATACAAGAGGAATCCAAAGAGGGCCACACCAAGACACATCATAATTAAAATGCCAAGGGCAAAAGACAAAGAGAGAATATTAAAAGCAGCAAGAGAAAAACGGTTAATTACCTACAAGGGAGTACCCATACGACTGTCAGCTGATTTCTCAACAGAAACTATGCAGGCCAGAAGGGAGTGGCAAGAAATATTCAAAGTGATGAACAGCAAGAACCTACAACCAAGATTACTCTACCCAGCAAAGCTATCATTCAGAGTTGAAGGTCAGATAAAGAGCTTCACAGACAAGAAAAAGCTAAAGGAGTTCATCACCACCAAACCAGGATTACATGAAATGCTGAAGGGTATTCTTTAAGAAGAGGAAGAAGAAGAAAAAGGTAAAGATAAAAATTATGAACAACAAAATGACATCAAATACATACCTACCAACAAGTGAATCTAAAAATCAAGTGAATAAAAAATCTGAAGAACAGAATGGACTGGTGAATATAATAGAATCAGGGACATAGAAAGGGAGTGGACTGACGATTCTCAGGGGAAGCAGGTGTGAGAGGTGTGGGAAGAGATTGGACAAAAATCTTACTCCTATGGATGAAGACAGTGGCGGGGGGTAAGGGCATGGGGTGGGATGGGGAATCAGGTGGAGGGGAGCTATGGGGGGAAAAAAAGAGGAACACCTGTAATAATCTGAACAATAAAGATTTATTTAAAAAAAAAATCCACGTAACACAAAAAGTAGGCAATTGCAAACCCTGTTCATTATAAGTTCTTTGTAGATTATAGGTCTATTAATTTATATTCCACGAAGTTCTCCTTGAACCCTCTGAGCAGAAGGAATTTCTCTTCTCTGAGCCTTCATAGAATTTTATCTGTATCATTTCTAAGGCCCTTGTAACTGACCACCTTGCTTTATTATCTCTTACTTTCTATAATTACTCTTACTAGACTCTACAAATACTTAACATAAATATTTTAGCAGATATTCAACCAAAAACCACTGAAAGAATAAATTCATTAGAGTCAATATCTAATTCTGCTCCATATCACATCCATACCATGATTTGACCTCTATATTGAGATTTTAAAGAAACCATTAAAACACCTTTTTATATGCAAAGTCTCAAAAATTTGAGACACACTAATTTGGGATGGCCTAGGAAAACTTAGTAGTAAAAAAATATATATCTAAGAAATAGTTAAACTACCTAAGAAACTATGTGAAAGTTCCCATTTATACAACTAATTCACAAATCATAAATCATTACTTGGTAATGTGTTGGCAACTTCATTACTTGTTGAATACTGCATTCCTTTGACAATACTTTGTAATTCAGACTGCCTTCCCTCCAGTTTGACTGAGCTAGATAAAATCTGTGGTACTATCAAGGCTGATAGAATGAAATGATTCCTTTATCTGAAACATGCTGGGTCTACAGTACTTACGACAGTCTTCCTCATCAGAGTGGTCACTGCAGTCAAAAACACCATCACAATGATATACATTGCTAATACACTTATTCTCACTGGCACATTTGAATTGAGAAGCAGTGCAATTAATTACTAAGAATGAAAGAAAAGAAAGAATTAGAAATCAGCTCAATGAGATTGGGATTTTTCTAAACAGCATGAATAAAAAGATAGCAATACTCTTACCACAACCATTCTCATCAGATCCGTCAACACAGTCCTTGTCCCCATCACAGACATAAACCAGGTCAATACACCGATGGTCAGGGCAATGAAACTGACTAGGCAGGCATGTCGCTGTAAAGTCTAATATCATCCAAAATCAAAACCAAATATAAGTTTATTTCCTGTTCAATGTGTAGCAGAGCCAAATTGAAAAATGCTAAAGAAATAGATGTTATTTTAATTATACATGTGTTCAAAATTCCTTCAACTTAGCCACTTTGCCAAAGTCAGACCAGCAAGAGCACTCAAAATTAGGACAGTTTTTTTAAAAAGGAATAAAAATTAATTTATTCCTCTGAATAAAAAATCTCAGAGGAAAGGGAGAGGAGGGGAGGGGAATTAACTAAAGAAATTATGCAAATATTCATAATCGACATATAGTGCAGTGAAGGCCTGGGGAGGGGGCAGAAGCAGCATGGAGAGGGTCAATGGTAAAAAAAGGGAGACACCTATAATATTTTCACCAATATTTATTATTTTAAATAGTAATAATAAATAAATAAATAAATGAATTAATAAACAAACAAACAAACTAGGCTATAAAAAAAATATTGTGGGCAAAGTCAAAAACAGTGATTACACCCTGAAAAATAGACCACACTTAGAAAGTTAGCATCAGGGGTTTGAACTGATTACTAGTAAGTCCAGGACTCCACCAAAGCTAAGCAATGGAGCCCAACTAGACAGCATTCATTAGCCTGACCTTCATGCTTAGTAGCAATAGTATATAGACTGATCATGATAACTGGATTTAATCCAGAGTCTAATCAGAACAATTCTGAAAATCCAGGGTCTGCTTTGCTGAAGAGACCCAGCCTTAGAATCAAGTGTGCTGGCTGCCCATCCAGTGATGAAGTTGCATTAAATATCCAACATAATAAAGATCTAATATGGTAATTAGGCTGAACAGCAGGACGACTGTCCGGACAAAAGGGGCTACGAGGGCCAAGCCCCTTGCACAAATTTCACGCGTCAAGCCTCTAGTAGACTTAGAAAATGTGAAAGCCAGAAGGGATCTTAAAGCTCATCTATTCCAGAAGGAAAGTGACTTGCCTAGTCATTCAACCAAAAGTAGAATTTAGTCCAGGGAAATTTACTCCACCTTAAACTATTACCAAAGACATGACAACCAAAGAAAATTAGAACTGGCAAGATAAAAAACAGATGGGTAAGATTAGTGGTAATTTAAATGTTCTGTACCTCTATATTCTATTGCCTTCTTCAGTATCAAATGAAAAGAAAAACAAGAATAAAATATCTGGATATGTTTATATGATTTGGGGGGAAAAACAAATTTGTTTTAAATATCTGAATAGTTAGTTGAGAGATCTTTTTCAGTTTCTATCTGTGTGTTAAGACATCAGAGACAGTCCTCATTTTGCTTCCAAAAACACTCAATATTTAGGGGGAGTCTAAGCCCCCCATACCTTTGTTCTATAGCCTTTTAATACAAGGATCGACAGATGGAATAACAATAGCTAAGATACAACGAAAATTGTGTGAGCCTTAGAGGAAAGTTTGCAAGGCCTACTGATGGTTTAAATCTATTTACTAGGATGATCAATCAACCGAGAGAAATCCATTCAAAACTTACTGCAGTGCTTCTCATCAGATCCATCCCCACAATCATTATCTGTGTCACAGACCCAGTTCCACGAGATGCAGTGGTGATTATCACAGGTGAAGTAAGATGCAGGGCAGGAAGTGAGTTCATGGGTGGGGCAGTCCTGCTCATCACTGCCATCCACACAGTCACTGTGCCTGTCACAGTGCCAGTGTGCAGGGATGCACTCTCCTCCGTGGGCACAGGTGAACGCTGATGGTGAACAGGAATTATCTGTAACAGAAACGAACTGATCATGAAGACCCTTGATTTTACAGTCTTTTATATGAGTTCTTGCCTAGTAAAGGCCCAATTCTTCTCCTGTTCCAATAGGAGCATTATAAAATATAAGGAGAAATGTGCGTCATTCAAATGTTCCTTTTCCCTTCCCTCCTCCTCCTCCTCCTCATCATCATCTGGCATTTACTTAACAATGATCATATTCCAGGCACTTTTATGCATGCTTTATATTTTTTTCTCTCTCTTAATCCTCACAAGAATACAGTGATGTACACATAATTATCTGCATTTTACAGATGAGGAAACTGAGGCTATGAGAGATTTAGGAACCTGTCCAGGATTAAAGCATAAAGTGTGACTTTAAGGCCCGTCCTTTACTTTTAGCTTATTTCCTCCAGTAACAGTTTCAAATTCAGTGTACACATTGCATGGTGTTGAAGATCAAAACCAAAATAAAGATTGTTTATGGAACACAAACACACACACACACACAAATCTCAGTCTACAGAAAGCTTGACAGTGTATCATTTGAAAAATGCAAATTAATAAAATGTTCCGGTAAAAATCTGCACTTTTAGAAAGAGGAAAATAATACACAAAAAAGGAAGAAAATTTTAGAAATTTCAGAAAAATGTACAAATGGGCATGTTCACTTTCAAATGTCACTCTTCTTTTTCTCTAAAAAGACACAAGTTATTATTACTATTAATCACCTTGGTAGAAACTTCTGAGATTTCAACTGTCCACTATCTTTTATTTTTTAATGGAATACTTTTGTATGTTGCCATACCATTTATTAAGCTCCAAAATTTATAAACTAGATTACCACAAAAATAAAGAGCGCCATTTCATTCCTAATTCATTTTATACCAAAGGAGGGGGAAGGGTGGAATAGAGCCCATGAGATTTTCAAAAGCTATTAGCATAAGTCCTATTCTGTGATTACATTATCTCAGACACTAAAGATTCTATCTAGTTTCTTTTGATTTGACATTTTGAGAAGCTTGACAACATGGAAAGACTGCACTGGCCCAACAACCAATGTCAAAAAAATATATTTTACTGAAGATAGTCCAAATCAATGTGAGAAATCATTTGCAACATTGTCTATGAATGATATTTATTGTTCAGCTTCCTAAAATCTGAAATCTTTCAAAATACTTTTTCCCATAGAGATAACCCATGTTTTCTTGTTAAGCCCACTTCTTTCTATACATCCCAGAAATTATCTCCAGCCTATAAGCTACTTACTAAACGTGCCACATAGATGCTCATCACTGTTATCATGACAGTCATCAATGCCATCACAGCGGTAATAGCTGGGCACACATCTGCCGTTGTTACACGGGAAGGAAAAGGAGCCACATTGCTCCATGGGCGGTTCATGGGACGGGTCTTCCACGCATGTCAAGTGATTAGAAGTCAGGCTCATTCCATAGGGGCAACCACACACCCGCTGGAAATTTGGCACTGGGAAGCAGAAGTGGCTGCAGTCCCCATTTGGGTGGGTGGCTCGATTACAATAGTTAGAACCTGAAAAAGCAATATCCAAAGATAGTGAGTTAATCACATTTCCATTAGGTTGATCACAGGTATGGCTTGTGGAGAAAAACAAATGGGAAAGAAAACTTTTCAGACCCAATACCAAAAAGTACCTTCCTCTTGGAAATCAGCATGCCAAATATAACATTCAATATGAAAACAGAAAAGTGCTAAAATGTATTTCTTTCAGCAACACTTTTAGAATTAGCAGAGTTGAACGGAGATTTTTTTTTTTTTAAGTAAGTCTTGTAGTATTAAACTATCTGGGTGATAGGAATATAAAACTATCAATATCTATATTAAGTAATAAGTACTTAAAGAAAAAAGGAGCTACTGTATTAAATACATCCATGTAAAAGAGCGTGGCAATCTCACTCACCAATCTGGATACTGTCATCATATGATTTCACATGCATTATATTACTGATGCCACTTCGGATAACTGTCATCTCTCCACCATCCGTTTTCCTGACTCGAACAATAGCACCCAGTCTCCAGTCAGTAAAAAACACATAGTCTAAGAAGAAACGTGGGTGATTTAGTATTTTTGTCACAGCTCACTTTTAAATCACTTAAAAATATGCAATAGGTTTGTAATGTTTCTTGCAAATATCAGAAGCTTCTCCCATAAATACCTGAAATATGTTTGAGTAGTCATTTTCCATTACTTGTTACTCTCTAAAAAGGACTCTTACTGAGCCTGTATATTTATTAGTACTAGGGTTCATATTCAGGCAGACATGGATGGAGTATTGTGATGGCATTTAATAGCAGTTAGGTTTAGACTTCAATGATGGAAAGTAAAACATTAAGAAACCTCAGGATTCTTCTAGAGAACATTGGAGGGTGGCCCATAAGACTGAGTTCTTACCCAGCTAACATACTAACCTGATCAGTGCTGCTAGACAAATATTTAACTGTGTGAAGGCTCATTTTCCTTGGAAAATTAAGGCAATAAGACTATAAATCATCTCTAAGCTTCCTTCCAGGTCAAAAAGTTCCATATCCCATGTCTTAGTGGAATATACTTTTTAAATATATTTTTAATATATTTTTAAATATATTTTTTAAAAAAACATTTTACACTCAGTTTTAATAAAAAACTGTTGAAAAGGAAAAGTACAGGTCTAGTCCAAAAAGGGACTTTCAAGATATGTTTGGGGGGTCAATAAAAATTATCCACAAAAGTGTGCCTATACTTACAACCACATTAATGTTCCAAGAAACTCACAATCCTTTCTAATAAAAGGTAGTATGCAAATTAACCATCACTCCGTCACAAAGGTGGTGGCGCCCATAGCCACAATATGGCGGGCCCCAGTCTTCTCAGCCTTGCCAGAGTCCCTGGGTCCCAGGGGGGTGGCCGCTGAGAGCAGGCAGTGTGAGCGGCCTGGGGGAATGCTTGCTTTGTCGCTGCGGCAATGAGGCAAGCGTTACACGCCCGGCCAAGGATGAGCCTCTGGGCCACAGAGAGCTTATGGGCAGCAGGCTTGGAGCGGCCAGGCCACGCAGAGAGCTACTGGTGCATTGATTCATGTGCAGAGCTACTAGTAGTAAGATAAAAACCATGTAAAATTCTTAACATCAAAAATTTGATCATATTCACTTTACACAACCAACGCAGAAAAGTAAACATACACATTTTGATGGTTTCTAACAAGAATTAAATCAAAGTGGATTTTCTCTTTAACAGCAGCATAACTAACGAAAAATTCCAACTAACCAGATAATGACTGAGATGTCACAAATTTTATCATTAGACCAGTTTTCCTTATCTATGGTCTAATCAATGACTCATCAGTCCCTGGACTCACTAAATATTAACTGGACTGACTAGCAATCTCAGTCCCCCAACTCATGAAGGAATTTTACTACACTTAAACAAACAAGGAATCCAATAAACCTTTTAGTCCTGTGTGGTGTGACAGTCAAGCAAATCTAGCCTTTGTTAGAAAGATGTATAATTTCCACAGAGCTGTACAATAAAAAAAATTTCCATAAGGGCAGTGTTGGAAGAAACTATTATTATTATTATTATTTTGAGAATGCTGTGCTCTCATGGGTTTGCACTCAAATTTTTTTCACACTCATGAAACCAAAAGTCACTGTAACTGCATTTTTATTCAATCCCAGAACATTCCAGCAAAGAGCAGATAAAATTTAACATTTTCATAATGTTCCTGTGTGATAGCAAATAGCATGTGACTGACATCATTATTGAAAAGGGAGTGAATCTATGGGGGGGGAGGGTGGGCAAATATAATTGACTCATCAAAAATCTCATAAAAGCTTTGCTTAAATACTTTTAAGTACCATGCACTCCTCCACAGATAAACAGACAGCAGGATGGAATACGCAATATATTTAGTAGCTATTCATTCCACACTATATGCATGTGAAAAAGTCTTTGATTTATAGTCAGTGTCTAGTTTTTTATAAAGCACTGTGCTAATTATTCAGAGTAGGAGGTTTCAACCAGGGACACAACTAGCATTATGGGTAAGGCCTTTGGTTGATCACAAAAGGGCACCCCCCCCCCCAAACTAGACTACTTATGATTTGTCAAACAAAACCGGGGTACATTTTAGTCTCTCCTCACCCTGTTGGCCTGGCTGTTGAAGCTATACAATTATTCACAGAACCATGTCTTCAAGACAAAACAAATCTCCTGTTTTATGTGCCAAGCTACATTCTTATTCCCAGCAACTCAACTCAAAATCACATGCCTACTACCCTCAAGAATGGAGCTGGGCTCTGGCTAGTGTTGCTCTGTGATTAGAGCACTGGCCCGTTCATGGAAGGGTCATAGGTTCGATTCCCAGTCAAGGTCATGTACCTGGGTTGCAGGTTCAATCCTGCATGCAAAAGGCAATCAATCAATGTGTCTCTCTTATATCGATGGTTTTCTCTTTCTCTCTCTCTCTCTCTCTCTCTCTCTCTTTCTCTACCCTTTCCTCCCTCCCTTCCACTCTCTCTATAAAGGGAGGACAGTAGAAGAATATCATGTAAGGAAAAATATCCTATAAGTAAATTACATCTAGAAAATTTTTACTTTAGAAAATTAACTTTCATTTGTAATGCTAACAGCAAGACACCCATAAAAAACACACATGGTATCAAAACAAGCCAAAGGAAAATCGTTTGGGGGAAAAAATGAAAAAGGGTCCCAAGCCAAATTTATAGAAAAGATTCCTTTATTAACTTTTGGTCGAGAATGTTTGTATATTTTCAGAAAACAACTCCAAGACCATGTGGATTCCTGCAACAGAGAGGCATTGCTCCAGCCATGAAGACAGAAGAGAAATAGTCCAGAGATGGAAGACGCTGACGACGCCTTGCCATACAAGCAGTCAGCAGCTGTGCATCACTGCAGGTTGCCCAGGACCAAACCAGAGAGGGTAGGAGCGGAGCTGCATTACCACCATTTGTCCACCATCCAGAACTGAAATATCATCGCTGACATGTACACATAAGGAACTGTTTGACATTGAAATTGGGACTCAAAAGAACTGTTGGCCCAGAAAGAAACTCACTACAGATTGATTCATTTGCCTCTCAGCATAACCATTATTGCTTGTCCCATTTTTGGTTCTTATAAGTGTATTTCTAGTATCACATGATCTCACTCATCTAGGGGAAATAATGAACAACATAAACTGATGAACAGAAACAGACCCAGAGACAGGGAAGCATCCATCAGACTGTCAAACCTCAAGGAAGGTAGGGGAGGGTGAGGGTAAGGGGGAGAAATCAACCAAAGGATTTGTATGCATGGATATAAGCCTAACCAGTGGTCACTGACAACAGGGGTGTGGGGGCATGCGTGGGGAAGGGTTCGGGAGGGGAATGGGGGGATGAGCACAAATATGTGATACCTTAATCAATAAGGAAATTTTAAAAAAAAATGGGAAAAACATCCTAGGGTGAGGGTTAACAAAAAACAAAACACACCAAAAAAAAAAGATTTTTTTAAAAAAGAGGGTCAATGTGGGGAAATAAAGGGGACATATGTAATACTTTCAACAATAAATATGTTTTTTTTAAAAAAAGAGGAAAACTGATATATTATTGTGATCACTGTTGCTATAGTTTCCCAAATTCCATGCTCCCAGCAATCTTTACCAGTAGCATTAAATTATTTAGAAAAGGAAAAAAAAAAAAAAAACCTAATCTTGCTATATTATATTCTTCATAAGCCATATCCTAACATTTCTATATAACAAAGATGACGTTATCCAATATTGTGACTAAAAAGCTTCAGTTATTCAGTGAGTATACAGTTGATGAATATATATATAATAGTTTTTCCACAAAAATTCTGAAGAGGTTCTTGCAACCATCAGAGAATGAAATGATACAATGTTACTGCAGCTCTTGCTGTTTTAGTCTTCAGAATGATGAAGGCCATAATTTACTATTTCTTTGTTTAATATTTATATAATAGAGTACTTGGTATGTTAAATTGTATAGTACGTGTATTCTATAATGTGCTATACCCTTACAAGTTGTCACTATTATTATCTAACAGTATTTTAAGCAAAAAATATATTCTAAAAGTGAAATATTCAATCAAAAAACCAAGCATTTTGTCTATACATATTAGCACCATTTTCATTTTTGTATTCTAAAGTGAGATTTACCAGAATTGTGAGATTGCTACATGAGAGTGAGTCTACTATTACAACTTGTGAAGGATAAAAAACAGCACACACTTTTGTCACTTCAAAACATACCTTGAAAGACGGTAAGTCCAAATGGATGTGTCATCTGCTGTATATGGCCCAGGACTCGTCTGTCTAAACCATCAAAGGTGCTGTGCTCAATTTTATCAAATAAGGCATCTACCCAGTACAATCGTAAAGCACTAAAATAATAAAGTATCTAGTTAATAGTTATCCAGAAAATAGGAGATGAGGGTATTCAAAAACAGTATGTTCAGTTGACACATCTAATAAACATTTTTAAAACAAATTCTACACATTAAAAATTCAAGTTCTATGCATCCCCCACCTGCCCCCCTACAAAAAAAGATACAGCTACTTTCATGAAGTGATTTTCAATTAAGTGTCTTAGAAAACTTGAAATGTTGTCGAGTTAGGAATTTTTGTCTTTGTTAAATAAATAAATGAAGAAAAATATTGGTAGCTAATTATGTTTGAAAAGTTAAATACATTTCTTCCTTTTTTTATCCTATAAACTACTTTGGCATATCTGTAAGCTTATTTACCCTGTCACTTTTTTCTATATCTACTATATCTACTTCAAAAATTCTACTTCAAAAATTCTCCCAGACTAAATATAGACAAATATACATTTGATTGACACCAAAAATTTCCTAGCCTCGAGATGCTGCCTCTAACAATTACACATGACCTCCATTTCATCAAATCCCTATCCTACTTCTAATGAGGTTTAGGCCTTGTCTCCTCCATGCTGACCTTCCACAAGGTCATATCTTTCTGCTCCTCTAGCAATTTCCTCAGAATATTCATGAATGTGGTAGTTTTTGTCCCAGTAGAAACTGGCTTACTGTTTGTGTCTTTTATGTTGTTATAGCATTCCAAGTCCTTCTCCCATTGCCAATCAATGATGTAAAAATACATGAGGGCAAGTAGTACCAGTTTCTTCACTCCATCATATTTTCACATATTGTCTCTTAGGCGTTCCTCAGTAAATGGGAACTCAGTAATTTGGGACAATTCCTACTTACCCCCAATCAATGGCCAATCCATTGGGCCATCCAAGAGTAGTATTTACTATAGGCAAAAGGTTAGATCCATCACCCCACGCTCTCATGATTTTAGCGGGACGGAACCAATCAGTGAAGAATATATACCTAGAAAAAGCAGTGATAAATCAAAGATGTTAACACTGGGACATATTACATACCTTAGAAAGATTTAGCACAAGCACAGATTCTCCAGGGACTTGCTGCAAATAATTTCATTTTCTTTATCGGGTTTATACGGGGGGCGGGGGGGAGAGATCGTTTATTAAGCATATTTAGTATACAACTGATCTAATTCTTAATTAAAGGTTCAGTTTTCAATATATAACCAAACTCACAAATACAAATAACATGAAATGGACATCCAGAGCAGAGCCACTGTACCAGACATAGAAGCTACAATTATTGTCACCAAGTAGATTTTTTAAAAAGACACAATTCAGGTTACATTTTAAGTATTCCATGTTGTTCAAATGAAATAATAAGCTGTGAGCAAGGCAATTATTTTCTCTCTGGATTTAACATCCTGGATCCACTCATCACTCTTCAGTCATCTTCCACAAGGAACAGATTAATTTGTAGGGAAGCATTTCATCCCTGATGAACACATCCAAATCAACATGACTCTTAAACATTATCTTACTCAAGACATCTCTTTTTATTCTGAGGAGCAGCAAAAAGATAAGTCTTGGGTGGGGGATGGGGATTTTTTCCTACATAAGAGCATTAGGAATCAAAATTAGTCTTTTCTGAAATATGACTTCATAGTATTTAAATGGAGTCATTAAGAAAGGAATGTAACAGCTTTTCAAAACCAAATGCCAAAGATTTAGTTTAACATAAATTCATTCAAAACTATTTAACTCTGTATAGGGTAATAAAATTCCATATCAATAGTATCCGTTTTCTTATATTTATTTCATAAGGAGAAAATTAAAATATAAAGTATTCTAGAGGCCGCATACAGAACTGTTAGACACATGCTTTCCAGTCAAACAGACCTGGAATTTAAATATTACCTGTTGCTTAAAAAGTGTGGAACCCTCACCATGGTTGAGCATTGACCTATGAACCACGATTCAGGACAGGTTGCAGATTCTATCACAGTAGGAGGCGTGCAGGAGGTAGCCAATCAATGAGATCTTGTATTTGACCTCTCTCTCTCTCTCTCTCTCTCTCTCTTCCCCCCCCCCCCACCCCTTCCTCTCTGAAATCTTTATAACTATTTTTTTTTTTTAAGTGTGGGCAGGTTACTTTATCTCTCTGAGCCTCAGATTAATTATCTCTAAAACAGGTATTATATATACCCCACTCACAAACTAGCTTTTGGATTAGATGATATACATGTACGGTGCTTACTATGTGCCAAGTGAACAAGGCTTTAGTGAATTATCAGTCTTTTTTCCTCTGTTGTTCCATTCAAATACAACTGGTGCTGGGACTGGGATGGTCTTATTGTGGTGTAGTGTGGCAGGATTCCAAGCAGGGCCACCCAGGACCACCTTGCAGACCCAGACCCATGCTAGGTACCAGCAGGGGCCATGGCACCCCACCAGCTCCTTGCTCTGCATTAGGTGAACTTGGGTGAGTTTTCTTGGAATTCTGGACCTCCCTGTCTTAAAGGGGCCAAATTTGTCTAAGCTGTCTTTTTCTCAAAAAAATCCTTGAGGTGGAGCTAAAGTTTAAGGGTTAAGAGAACATATTCTAAAGATAAGAGTCAAGATAACTAAGAGGCGGTGTTTTTTTAACTTTGGCTTTTCAGCTGCGATTGCTTAGTTCTGCTGCATATTCATTCCTTCCCTAATGAATCTGTATCACGTTGTTTGGTCTCCTACAACTGTGGGAGAAGAACAACCACTTGTATTAAGACGAGAGAAGCCAAAACTAAGAAAGTTTTTTAAAGGAGATGAAGGGATTACTTAAACGGATAAAATTTAAGGTGATTTCAATTTATATAGTTAACCTTATATTTGCTGAATTTGCCAAATCCCTATGACATCACTTTTCATTAACTTTAAAAGCTATTCAGTTTCAAGCTCTCGGGAAAACATGAACACGCTTACCCAGCAACAGGATGAACTACGATTGATCGTGGGTTATTTAAATTCCGGATTATTTCCCGTCTTGATTTATCAGCTAGCCTCATGACACTCACGCTCCTATAAGAAAGGTCTGTCCAATAGAGATTCTTTGAAATCCAGTCAAAAGTCAAACTTTCAACACTTTCCACCCTGTTAGCTGTGAGAATTTCTCTTCCTGTAAGTTAAAATATGGACATGGTTTAAACTAAGCATATTTTAGACATACATTTTCCTACTACTGCATATATAAATTTCATGTCAGAGTTGGAGCACATTTCAGTAACATTCAAAATTCTTTTTTAAAAAAGAAACTGAGCTACAACATGAGATGAACCTAGAATATATCCATGTCCAAAAGTTTAGCTCTCAAAGAATGGATATAATTCTGATACATAGAACCAGGAATGAGATGGCTTGTGTTTCCTCCCTTGTTCGGGGGGGGGGGGGGGGGGCGGAATTCTCTTTGCAGAACATCTGAAGAAGAGATACCTGAGTTCACATCCACACAAACACCACCCTCAGACAGCTCTGATAAGCCGACACTGCCAGGTACGACTGGGGGATATCTCTGAGGTATGACCGCCCAGCCCTCTCATCAACAGCCTTTCATAGCCACAGAGTTGCCAAGTTTGGAAAAGACCAGCAAAGATACCAGAAAGGAAATCAGAACTAGGTACAGGAGGGGGAAAAAAGAAAAGAAAAACGACCACTTTCCTCTTTGTGAAATTGTAATGCCTTTTCCCCTCTTTTCCCTTTTCTCTCCATAGAAAATCTAAATCAGGGTAAACAATCTCACCTCTTTCTTTCAAAGTAGGAAATACAACTCTTGTGCTTTCTCCACTCATTTTCCAGAAAATTGTAAAACATCCCACCAGAACAGATTTAGAAAACACAATATTGCTAATAGTATAACTGATAATAGCTTATATTGAGCACTTACTTTGAGCCAAGAACTGGCCCACATACTATTGTACAGATGAGGAAACTGAGTCATAGAGAAGTGGGGACACTGCCTTCAAGGTATTTATAATGAAGTGAGAGAGGGAGGGAAGGATGCAATTAATCCGAGTGGGTGCTGTGATGGAGGTATGAACAGAATGGTATGAGAGCGGTCTCTGAATGGAGCGTATGGCAAGGTGAAAGTGTGGAGAAGTTTCCCAAAGGAAGTGGTGAATTGGGGGGCTATAGGAAAGCAAGGACTGGAAGAGAGAGAGAGAGAGAGAGAGAGAGAGAGAGAGAGAGAGCAGTTCACATGTTCCAGAGCATGGCTGGAGGTTAATGAGTTAATCAGAAAAGCTAAAAGAGTGGAAGGAATAGGGGGAGGATGGAAAAGGTGAAGTTGTCATGTTCCTGAG
Source organism: Corynorhinus townsendii (assembly GCA_026230045.1). Classification (NCBI taxonomy): domain Eukaryota; kingdom Metazoa; phylum Chordata; class Mammalia; order Chiroptera; family Vespertilionidae; genus Corynorhinus; species Corynorhinus townsendii. Next base: position 49,136,491 of record JAPDVU010000005.1, on the reverse strand, counting down.
GCAGGAGAGGAATGGGATAAAAGTGTCTGCAGATATATTGGTTTTGAGGTGGTTGTGGGATGCCCAAGAGGCGATTGGCATTATGAATCTGAACCTCAGAAAGCTTGAGTGGAGGTTTTTATCAGCACCTGCAAGAATAAGCCTTCCCAGACCTTGCCCTCATTTCCCAGGTTAGGGGAGAAAACATTCAGTAAATGCCCCATCAGAAGTCTCCCCACACTGATTTGTAATTCCAACATAGATGGCAATCAAAGACATGGAAGGTCCTTTAGTAAAGGATGCTGCTTGAGAAGTGAATGCAAAATTTTACTAAGCAAATTATATTTATTGGCCTTATTGAAAGCAGAATTCTCACCTGTGCCATCGATCTTTTGTTTATAAATCATGTCTACTGATGTATCTGAAAAAAAGAGTGTTTTCTCCTGGGCATCAAAATCAATTCCAACAAAGAAAGAAGGATTTCCTGTCACTGGAACCATGACATCCTCCTGGGTAGAGATGGTGAATGGGATCCCTCGCACAGCCACTTCAGATGAAAAGATCAGGAATTGCTTAACAGCTATAGGAAGGAGGGCACAGCGTGGTCAGCCACAGCATGGTTCTTACCCTCTCTGAAATACATACAAATTACTTATACATCCATAAAGCACATTTTATAATTCTGAAATAAACATAAAAAATAAATCTGCAGCCCGGCTATCATGGCTCAGTGGTTGATTATCGACCAATGAATCTGGAAGTCACCGTTCTATTCCCTGTCAGGGCACATGCCTGAGTTGTGGGCTAGATTCCCAGTAGGGGGTGTGCAGGAGGCAGCTGATCAATGATTCTCTCTCAACATTGATGTTTCTATCTCTCTCTTCCTCTCCCTTCCTCGCTGAAATCAATTTTTAAAAAAGAACTCAAAATGAAATCCTATGGGATTTCAAAAGCATAGTGAAAAAGGTAGACAAAGATTTTGGGAAGGAGAAAGGGAGCCCCAGGAAACCCTAGATGTGGAATTAAAGGCAAATCCCAAGAGACAGACATGTTGCTCAAACACAGCTCTGTGTATAAAGGGGAGAGATGCCTGCCAAGGAGGACGTCCTGTGGGCTACAGAAAGTAAAATAGTATGACAGGGAGGTGGCCCAAGTCCAAGAGCAGCACATAACCCTGTGCCACCTTCCAAAAAGACAGTCCAAACCAATTTCTTACCAACACAGCGGTGACCATCCACATCCAGGTTGAAGCCAAAGGTGCACTTGCAGCGGTAACCCAGGCCGTCATTGTCGGTTCTGTGGCTGAGGACACAGACCTGTTCGCAGCCTCCATTGTTATCACCACATGGATTGCTGGCTGGAGGAAAAAAAGGACAGGGTAAAATCTCAGAAGTGTGTAATTATCCCAGACACATGAAGCCACTCTTGTGCCCTGTAGGTGAAATAGAATAATGGCTTTAAAATTCAGAGACATTGCTGTGGGTAGCTACTATATACACTCACCCCTAGATGCACTGGCCCTCTCAATTTCACTTCTCTCCCATCTACTCTCAAAGTCGTGGTGGCAAAAAAAAAAAAAAAAAAAAAAAAAAAACACAAGATTTCTGTGACTGAATAATTTGGGAGGTTTCTTTTCCCCAATAATTGTGTCTGCTAGCCTCAATGATTGGAAAATAACTGCCTCCCTCCATCCCCCCCCCCCCAAAAAAATACCTTAAGTGTTATTTTACCATTCATAAGATATAACTATAACTCACTGGATGCTTACTCTGTAAGTAAACCAACTCACAATCAATGACTCTAAAAGGTTAAGTAGTAGTATCCCAATTCCACAGAAGAGGAAATCAAGTCTCCAAAGAACAGAACAACTTGCCCAAGATTATTCAGTGGCCCACCAGCTCTACTAACTGACTCCAAAACCCTGCAAGTTTGCAACAAACCAGTTTATACTTCCAAAAATCACCCTCAAACACAAGGACCTTGGGAAGCTCACTGTACACAATGCTGCCATAGCTAAAAATGTTACATGTGCTTTTGAAATTGTGTTCTAGGCTTTTGACTTATTCCTTAAAATAGTCTCTTTATCATCTCAGGTGGATTGATTTGGAGAAACAACAGCCAGATATCATTCTGAGGCAAATAATAGAAATAAGTTGAATGATAAAATTGGGCAATATATTTGGTCAAAGGCTCATGAACTGACTATTCCAAATAGAAATTTCAGAAATGTTTTCAGATACAGTATGTAGTTTCATATAAAGTGTATGTTTTCCAAGGAGAACTACATTGAAGGATATTCATCTGAATGTTTTGGTTCTAGTGGATGGTTTCTTTAAAAAAAAAAAAAATCAACCTAATTATAGTCTTTCTCCTTCAAACAGGTGGGATCAAATATCTGACTCAAAGTGGAAAGAGTGGCAGTTTAGGGGAGATTCGAGATCCATCACTTAACACAAAGAGTGTTAAAGTAAAATGTCATTCTCTGAATGACTGTTCACTAATATTAAACTTTCTATAATCATAATTTAATTTTTCATATTTCTTTTATTTGATATACAAGCAAATACAGGAACTGTATATTGTCCAGATAGTCATGTCAATCTAAAACCGTGAAATACAAACAAAACTTACTATAAGAGACTAAACAGTGCCTATATAAAAAATATCTTTTTTTTAAAGAATTGATCAGACAGAGTCACCAAATCCAATTTGCCTGTGGCAGACCTAATGCAAACTAAAGGACAGGTGTCTTACATGTACAACAGGGAAGAAGGGGAAATGGCTCTGACAATACCTAAAGTGAGCACTTTGGCATGTCATTATCTTCTTCTGGGACTTGGTTTCCTCAACTGTAATATTAGAGGGTTGAATTATAAGATTTCCTCCCAGTACAATGAAGATAGTTATTTTGGTTTGGTTTGTTTCCTGCTATCACCCCAGGATCTAGCCAGGATCTGGCACATTACAGGGACAATAAATATCTGTTAAATTAATCTCTAGTTCCCTGCAGAGTCAATTTCAAAAGATTTAACTCTCTAGGTAACCATTCACATATTTGAGAATACCATCCAAATCTCATGCGATCCCCAATCATTAACTTCATAGCTTTGAGAAAACCTTTCTTCCAAGGCCAGTACCTAATGGTTTCTATTGCTGTGGGCTTACCATGAGGCTGCCTGAGGGAGTGGAACACAGTCACTCCAAAGGGCCTCAGGGAAGACTGGTAGTACACTTGTGGATTGGTCTCAGTGAACTTGTTTGCCTTCATTACAGCCATCTTTGTCCAATCTGTAAAGAATACACTATCTTCAAACAAGCTTATTCCAAAGGGATGAGGAATGCGTGAGCCTCCATGAAGCACAGTCTTCCTGTTACAAAAGATACATAGCATACAATTTTTTGTTTGTTTTGCTTTATTTTGAGTAAAAGTCAAATTAGTTCAAGCTTATGCATAAAAGGCTAAATTTCTTGTTACATATATGGAATTTATAGATAAAATAGATATAGTTCCATCTACATTTGATAGAAGGATTGTCATGTCTCTTGAAAAAGACCCTTGAAACTTCAATTCCAGGCCCAATCCTAACTTGTTCTAGATTTTTTTTTTTTGAGAAATTACCATTTTCACACTTGCTCTTCATTCTTTTAAGGTTGCCCCACGTAGAAAAGGGCTAAGATGTGACATGTCATTTTGAAATCCATAGGTGAAGGAGGGTAACAGGGATCGGAAGTGTGGTAGAGGATGCCTTCTACATTGACTTCACACTGGACCACTGACCATTTCTCAGCAATTAGGGTGCAGGTCACTGCGTGGGAGAGTTCCACCTGAGTTCCACCTGAGTTCCACCCACAGCAAACACACAGACCTGTTCTTGATGTCAATCTAGTGCTGGGGTGGGCAACCTTTCTTCTGCCAGGAGCCATTTAGATATTTATGACATCGTTCAACGGCCATACAAAATTATCAACTTAAAAGTTAGCCTACTATATTTAGTCAGATATTTAATTAACTCACCCCTAGAGCCTTAGCAGGGCAGGCCAAATGATTTCTCGAGCCTTATATGGCCTGAAGGCCTATCGTTCCCCACACTGGTCTGGTGAGAGCAAAAAACAGTGCTATACCACTGTAAGGCTCTGCTTGATGAAACTCTCAATTGATCATACTTGTCATAGAGGCACAGCATGCCCAGAGTTATTTAAATGGGGAGAACACAGAAGTGAAAGGTGCCAAACAGTGCCTGTCAGGACAGCATCCACATGAATGATTAATTCAGTTAGGCCATATTTTAAAAAGTGAAGTGGAAAATAACCCGAGGAAAAACTCCTTCTTTTTTTGTTTGTTTGTTTGTTTTCTTTTGGCATAATAAGACAAAGAAAAATCTGAGCAGCCCCTGGAAACTGAAAAGCACAATAGAACTCAAAGACTTGAAGATACTAACAATGGAAATACGATAGGAGAGGGAAAAAAAAAGAAGAAATCTAAGGTGGAAAGTTAGCACACACTTTGAAACATTCAGTAACGACATGGTGCGTTAAGATTGGAGAATGGTTTCCTTTTTCAGTTAGCAAATTCCAGAACCCTGAATGCCACCTGCTGGCAAAGCAAATGACTTTATGACTTCAGCTGTACTCGTGAGCTTTATTATCTCTTTGATGTTTCCTCACAGCCAGCAAACCATTCACATCTTTCTGAAACTCTGTTAATTTTTATCTTTTGTGTTTTAGTTTAACCTTAGCATAAAAACATTTGGATTATATAATATAATTCTGTGAAAGAAAAAATTAGGGCATTTTTCAACTGCTCTTATATGACTTACCAGGTTAACAAATATTTTTTCATTCAATTAATTCATACTCTTATAGGTAACAGTTTCACTGATAAAAAATCATAGCCTTAATGTCCAATCACTTGATTTAATCAAGTAGAGACTATTTTAAGCACATATAATCCACTGGCAAACTGTGATACCATCCTTATGAAAGATATAAAGGAGAAAACAAAACTATAATATGCCTTTCATTGAGAAGGCAATAAAATCCAGTCATTTTGAAAATTTTAACTGGTCAATTTATTGGCTGAATGCACAAAGTAATTTATCTTGGCAAGTTTAAGACCAATTTTTGAAAATACCAAAAGGATCTAAAATAGTTAAGAATTTAAATAATATATAGCTAGTTCTAATCAGACTTATAAGATGAAGAAAAATATATACCATATTCTATGTTCAAATATTATGTTTATATAAGTATCTTTGAAGTATATCAGGTAAAAATACGAGTCAGAATTTCTCTTTGAAATTTGAAATATATTATAAGGGCCGAGTAAAATCCAATTATTTTCCACCAGAAAATGTTAAATAAATAATAAAGCATTTATTTATTGGGGGGATGTTAGAAAGCTTAAAGACAAAGTTATCTTTCAAAATCAACCATAAGGGACCCAGAATATAATGTTTCTGGATATAAGTAAACTCATATGAAAACAATGTGCATAAAGAGTGAAAGAGGGGTAATATTCGTTCTAGGTAATATTTAATGACTGTACTATGGAACACAAAAGAAGTTAAAACTAAGAGCAGGTCACCATGCGAATGTCAACCCAAAGGTCATTCAAGCTACAATGTCAACCAAAACCATATTTTTAAGTATGGTCCTTTGGTATCCCTTTCCATAAGTACTTTCCCTAAACTCATAAAATTATAAAAAGTACTTCTTACCTTTGAGTTCCATCATAAGTTACAGTCTCAATGTAATCAAACCGGGAGTCCACCCAGTAAACACGCTTTAATACCAGATCCAGAGTTATCCCAGCAGGCCATCCCAACTTTGTTTTAACCAAATCTTTACGGTTAGTGCCATCCATGAAAGCCCTTTCCACCGTAGGTCCCCCAGAAAAACTGTCCAAATCTGAGAAAAATAAATATCTATAAAAGAAAAACAAAAGATGAAAGAAAAGAGTCAGTTATTTTACAAGCTTGTCTGAAATATATTTTTTTTTAATTTTGTTTAGATCAATGGAAATTTCCTCCAGCTGATTAGAGAACTGGGGTAAAAAATAACACAGAAATTAAAAAGCATTAAAAATCAGAGACTAAGAAGGCCAATCAGGAGAGGCAACAATTCCAAATAACAACTACTAAAATGCACTAATATAATTATATCCACCCTCCTTTCTCCCCTGTCCCCTGGCTTTTTCACTTCTATTTTTTACACACAGGAAAGCTTACAAATACATTTTAAAATAGCTATCAAGCCATTTTCCTCCTTCATTCCCCATTCTAAGGCTTAGTATATAGAATATATCCATTTTCAAGGAAGAACAGCAGATATCAGGAAGTAGGAATGAATAATCACCATTCACCAACACTTTAGTAGCCTCAAGTTTATTCAAGATTCCTAAGACAGCTGAGAAAAACCTAAGAGAAAGCTACATTTTCTATAACTGTTCTCAAATGTGGAGATCAGGAATATTTGGATGTATACCTGGAGAAAAGTAAGCATTATCGGTCTTACTGGGTTGATCTACACTAAACAACTTGTACTGCGTTATTAACAATGACATCCCAACCCCAGTCTGTAACAAAACAAAACAAAAGAAAAACACTAAAAGGGATAATTCAGATCTTATTTCCCCAATTTAAAAAACTTCCAATTCTACAGCCAATTCATGCTAGAGTGATCATTTAATAATAATGAAACAAAGTAATAATTAGTTGTAAAAATATTAGGTTGAGTCAGAACAGAGTCCAATCTCTCAGCCAAGCGAATATGGCAAACATTAAGAATAAAATCCATGCCCTAGCTGGTTTGGCTCAGTGGGTAGAGCATTAGCCTGCGGACTGAAGGGTCCCAGGTTCGATTCTGGTCAAGGGCACATGCCTGGGTTGTGGGCTTGATCCCCATTGGGGGACGTGCAGAAGGCAGCCAATCAATGATTCTCTCTCATCATTAACGTTTCTATCTCTTTTTGCCTCTCCCTTCCTCTCTGAAATCAATAAAGATTAAAAAAAAAAAAAGAAGAATAAAATTCATACACCTAAAACATCACATATTTAGTATTCCATATTTTTGAATTATATATCCTCAAATGAGGTTCTACTTAGCCAACTCCTTTACAGCTTCTATGAACAGAAATATAAAGTAAACATGGGTTATAGAGCACAGAACCTAAAAAGAAATCAGAATTAACCTTCAATTAGTCCAGTGGATGTCTTATATACAGGGAAAGAGACAAAACTCCAAAAATACTGGAATCAGTACACCTTCACATCACTTACCCAACAGTTGGGTCCAGGGCAATTCCTCTAGGATGCCCCAAGTTTTCCGTTATAAGAATAACCCGGTGGCTTCCATCCAAATTGGCCATATCTATACGGTTGACCTTGGTCTCCACCATATAAAGTTTATTATTGACCCAGTCCACAGCCAGATTCTCAGGATCATCAATAGAAACATTGATAACTTCTTGGATATCTAAACCATTAATATTAACTGAAAAAACCTGAAAGAAAAACCGAGATTATTACACCTCTTAAAAATTCTATACAACTTAATTGAATTAGAATTTTATTAATGGTACAAGGAAATGTAAGAAAGAGAAATAAAATTCCATGTAACTCTTTAGGAGTCTAAAATTTGTTTAAAAATCGCCACCACATTACTCAAAGTTGAAGTTAAATCCATCACACTTTCCAGATAAGTCAGTATAATGAAAATCTGGCTGTTAGTCAAAATACTGTCAATATTGTTACCCAACCCTCGATTATGATTCCATTTTAGAAGATGAAGGTAAAATCTGATTTTTATCATACAGGATAGCAGAGTACTTTTTACATTTTAAATGATCAAGTTTCAAAAATTACTACCAAATATCTACCCAGTTTTGAAAGAATGTCTACTATTTCTTTTAATTAGGCTTTTGGACTCCATTGCGAATAAAATTAAAAGTTGCTCAAGGCTAATCCATATAATAGACTGCTTTGTTTAAAGTTCCCATGTAATAGTATAGCATGGAAAAAGGTGCTGATTAACATAAAATATCTCAAGGGCCTTTTTTGTTAGAAAACAAAGAAACTTTTCCCTCTTCTCCCCCCAAAGTAAAAAGCTATCAACACTTTGTGCTTGGGGTTCTATCAGCTCCCAAGCTATGCTCCTGAAATTTCTATTTACCTTATCTAGTACAGTGTCAGTCCAAAAGACTCTTTGTAGGTGATAGTGAAAATCCACACCCACAGCCACTCCACGATTTTGAGATTCTACCAGGACCTCAAAGGATCTTCCATGAATATCACCAATTAGCAAATCTCGACCATTGGAGAAGATAACAGAGGCCTCACCAGCTAAATGTGAAAAAGGAAGGCATTATCACTCCTTCAAATGAACAAAGATGATGATGTAACTTATAATTAATATGCTATTCTGCTGTTTCAAATATGTTCTTCTATGTATTTCTTATTTTAAAATAAACTTCTGAGGCAGACATATAGGTGTCACTCTATCCATTTTACAGATGGGCTAACTGAGGAACAAAGATTATTAAGGAAGTGTCCAATGTCACAGTATATTAGGAACAGAGTCTGCCAAGAATTCAAGTGTCCTGACTGCTAGTCCAATGCACTTTCAATTAAACTGAGGGGATTATATCAGGTTTTTCCAAGAATCCTTGATGAAATAGGCATTTTATACCAGGTGCAATTTTAGACTGTGTAAAACACAGACTCATTTTAAGAATTACTGGGAAATCACATGGCAATGATGGAGCTAAATCTTATATATACATATACGCACAAACATGCAAAACAAGTAAGATTATACATCATGGTCCTATTTACAATAGCAAAGAAAAACAAAACAAAAAACTCATAGACACAAACAGTATGGTGGTTACCAGAGGGAAGGGGGTAAAGGAGGTTATACACATCGCGATAGAAGATGACTTGACTGGGGTGGTGGACCCACAATACAATAGGCAGATCATGTGTCATAGAAATGTACACTTAAAACCTACATAATCTTATTAACTAATGTCAACCCAATAAATTTAATTTTAAAAATTCTTTCAGCTTAAAAAGTGCTTTCAGCTTTAAAAAATTGATATAAAAGTCCATCAATAGGGGACTAGTTAAATAAATTATGTACATCCAAAACAATGGAATATTAGGTCACCATTATGCTACTATTAGAATGAGAAAGAGCGCGCTGCATTGATATGGAAAACTCTTGAAAATATATTATGTAACATTAGCAAGATGCAAAACTGTGTGTAGTTTACTATTATATATGTAAAGATAGGGTTAAATATCTGTATTTGTATATTCTTACTTATGCATTTAACAATCCCTAGTATTGAAATAAACAATGATTATCCATGGGAAAGTTGAAATGAAAACTGGGCATAGGGGAACAGATGAAGAAGATATTTTACCATTTATTTTAATTACTTCTTGTAATTAAAATTTTTAGTGTATGAATATATTATCTATTCAAAAATAAATTTTTTAAAAATCAGCTGTACCTAAAAATTAATGCACAGCAAAAAAGTATTTCTACTCAAAAATAACTAGCCATTCATCAATCATGTGAGCAGATAATTAAGTTTTAGAAGGCCACCAAAGGCACTTCAAAATCAAGTGGGGGATGGGGGGCGATGAGAGACTAGGAAAAAGAGTAAAGTTGAAATCTTCTCACCCAGAAATTCATAGTGACAAAAAATGCTTTGGGAGAGTTATCTTTTTTAACAGATTTTCCCCATGATTTTTCTCTACTATAGTACTCTTAGATTGATTCCAACAAAACACCCAGAAACAGGGCGTTCTCACAAACTGTAATCCAAATTTAGCAAGTCCATTTTGAACCATCCCTAAATTTTGCATAAACAATGTCAAAATTATTTCTATATATACCTGTCACCTATATTTGTGGTAAGTAGACTAATTAAATATAGATGCTCAAGTAGGTCAAATGTAGGCATAAAATTTATTCCACGATTAAATGTGGTGGGTGACATAATAGTCCAAGCCCAAAGTGAACAAGCAACCAATTAAAAAAAAAACTAGTAATGATCATCATTAATTCACAAATTAGTTCCTAATAATCAAAGTGGAAATTCATGTTGACCCATTCTTCCGGCAGCAGGCTCCACTCTTGATTTGTGGTGATTAATCCTGCCATCTGCATAAATGTTGTTATTTCTTTTGTCATCTGTTCTGGAAGGAGGATATTAGTCACAAGTATAATGTTCAGAGATACAAGTGTCCTTTTACTCACAGGAAGTATTGGCTTTGCAATGCCGCTCACGCTCCAAGATATAGCCTTCTGCACAGTGGCACTGGTGATGGCCTACTCGGTCTTCACACATCTGGTCACAAACTCCCCACACCTGGCAATCATCAAAATCTGCCATATGGGAAATAAACATTGGCAATGATGTTTACCAACATTTCTTGATCGCCCTCTGAAAAAAAATCTTGGACAAGCTGTACCGGAATATGGTGACAGCCCTGTCTAAATTAACACACTCTGAAGGTAGCACAGAATCTAGACATACAATAAAAATAGGAATTTAGAGCAGGATCTGTAGGGTGAGGAAAACCCAACATCATTTAAATAATAGTTTTTAAAAATCTACATGAAGACAACTTTACAGAAGATGCACAATGCTGCCTGGATTCCTAATCCGGTGGAACTGCATTTCATTTATTAATATTGGTTTATAAAATATCTGAACTTTTATGTAAATGCCTCCCTTTAAAACTGTCCTTTATTATATGGTAGCCACTAGCTTTCTAAGGATTCTTAGATTTTTACTTAGATTAAATAAAATAACCTGCAGCATTTTAAGTGCTCAATAGCCACTTATGATTAGTGGTTACCATACTGGAAAGCACATATATGGAAGATCTCCACCAAAGCAGAAAGTTCTATTGGATAGTGCTACTTCAAAAAAAGTAAGACCTGCCTTATATGCAGCCCCTCAAGAAGGCACAAATCTGTGATGGCAGTAAACTATTTGGAAAGGTCTCTCCTTTAATGTCAAAAATCAGCCCTAACCAGTTTGGCTCAGTGGATAGATTGTCGGCCTGCAGACTGAAAGGTCCCAGGTTTGATTCTGGTCAAGGGCATGTACCTTTGTTGTGGGCACATCCTCAGTAGGAGGTGTGCAGGAGGCAGCTGTTTGATGTTTCTCTCTCATCAATATTTCCAATTCTCTATCTTTCTCCCTTCCACTCTGTAAAAAATCAATAAAATATATATTTTTTAAAAATCATCCTGGTTACTGTGGTTGAGTGTCGACATATGAACCAGGAAGTCAAGGTTTGATTCCCCGTCAGGGCACATGCCTGGCCTGGGTTGCATCCCCATTAGAGGTTGTGCCGGAGGCAGCTGATCAATGATTTTCTCTCATCATTGATGTTTCTATCTCTCTCTCCCTCTCCCTTCCTTTCTGAAATCAATAAAACTATTTTTAAATCATGACCAAAGTGAAATTAAAATTTTTTTTACATGAAAAGTACTTTTCTGCTTTTCATAATATCCGTTTAATCACTGTTTGTTGAAAGTCTATTACATGATAGAGCTCTGTTCAATGTCATTGTAGTCCCACTGTGTAAAACAGTGATTCAAACCCTGGCTGGGTGGCTCAGTTGGTAGGAGTGCCACCCTATACACTAAAAGGTTGCATAACCTCAAGTCTAGAAATGTCTAGATTTTGGATCTGATTATATTTAGAGCAAATGTAAAGAGTTTTGAATTGGATTCTACCACACCTGCTGATGGCCCACTATCTCGTGACTCCTTAACAAGAAAGTCATGGGTATAAACTAATGGTCCTAGTTTTCTCAAATGTAACAACATGCTCCAGAATATTTTTCTTTCCAAGGATTGTAACTAATAAAAAAAATTGATCCAATATGAACATGACAAGATAAAAGGACATATGACTAAATAAAAAAGCCTTCATTGATCTATCTCTTCTGTGCCCTCCCCTCCACCCTGAGAAAACAGCACCTGAGCCTTTGCCTCGTAGGAATGAAAGTACAGGACATTCGCCCTCAAACTTCTAGAGTGTCATGACCTCGTCTGGAATGCAAGACAGATGATACTATGCTTAAGGGTCTGAAGTCACCTTGGAGAAAACCGAAAGTAGAAAACACAGAACTAGAATTTGGGGGTGCAAATACCCCTCCTATCATGTGTGTATAAACCCCTGTCACTTTTAGTGACACAAAACTATATTCTCCATTTGCAGAAAAATAAAGGCTAATTAATATCAATTAAACCTAAAGGCAAGAAAGTAGATTTAAGTATTTTTTTTAATCCTCACCTGAGGATATTTTTCCATTGATTTTTAGAGAGAGTGGAAGAGAGGGAAAGACAGAGAGAAACATCGATGTGAATGAAACACACCAATTGGTTGCCTCCTGCATGTGCCCTGACCAGGGCCTCGGCCGGGGAGGAGCCTGCAACCACAGTACATGCACTTGGCCAGAATCAAACCCGGGACACTTCAGTCCGCAGGCCAATGCTCTATCCACTGAGCCAAACCGGCTAGAGCTAGACTTAAGTATTTTCATGAGCACAGGATAGGCAGTGAAAACCATATAAAAAACTAACATTGCTTTACAATATCCACCTCCCACCCTGTTACTTTTCTTTCCTTTTTATTCTTTGTCCCTTCCAACTAACTAATACTGGTTTAAAAATCCTTGGAAACGCTCTAATCCTTGTGGCTCTGTGAAATTCCACCATGCTGAATGACCTTTCTACCCTAACTCTGCACCACGATGTCATTCCATCAACAAATAGCCTGTCCTGTCAATCAGAAACAATAATCCTGTAACTGCCTCAGCACAAAGACTACAGATGAATGGATTTATGTCAGGGTTATTCAATTGTATTTTTTTATCATGACTGAAGCATTCACTGGGGAGCCAATTCTAAGATGATAAACGTTGCATAGGTTTTCAACACCTGATGCCTCTGTCATGAGTCAGCCACACAGAGGATGACAGCCACACAGAGAGTATTTGTCAAATTAAAATGCATGAAAGAACAAACCAGAAAGATTTGAAGATGGCGGCATAGGTAAATGCCTGTACTCGCCACCTCCCACAGCCACATCAAAATTACAACTAAAATATAGAACAACCATCATCCAGAACTGCTTGAAAGCTGGACCTACAACTGGAGGAGTAAAGAAGAAGAAAGTACACTGAGACTGATAGGAGGTGGGGAGGCATGGAACGGGCTAGTCCGGCACTCACATGTGCCGCTTTTTTAATCGGGAGGGAGGTCATCTCTGCAGAGGCCGCCCAGAGAAGCAAGGGCTCCCAGCCCCACACCAGACTCCTAGCCCAGGATCCCAGACGTGGGAAAAGAAGTGCCTACAGGCAGTAAGAACTACAGGCTCTAAAGACCAGTGTGGATTGGGGCTTAGTGACACAGAGGCTGCTGGAGACACAGCTGTTTCCCTTAAAAGGCCGGCACTACAAACTGAACTTATATAAGGTCTGCTTCCTCTGAGCTCCAGCACCAGGGGAGGCTCTGGGAGACACATACAAGGAGGAACTGGATTATTGGGGCAGGAACTCAGGGGCAGCTTTCTCCCTGACAGACATGCCCACAGGAATCATTGTTCCTATGCTGGGACATACCAGGTCACAGGGCTGACTGACAGTCATTTCTGTTTACTCCACCCTGACTATTCCCTAAGACTCCACCTCATCCATTAACAACCCCACCCAAGCTGTGTGCAGCAGCTTTTGCATATGAATGGCCTGTCCTTGCTCAGGCTAAAATCTGTCAAACAAGCTGCAGCTGGGTCAGGGAGCTCCAAATCTATCAATAAAAGGCCCAAGACCTGGCACCAGCACCAGCCTGCCTTGCTTCATAGCTGGGCCTCATCTGCACACTTCCAAATCTGATACAAAGAGGAGGAATCTGCAGATCTCTCTGTAGATCCTGATGGGTGGCCCCAGGCAGTGGCTGATTTTGCACCTCCCTGGAGACCCAAGAGCAAGTGTACCCAGTGGTCAGTGTCACACCATACCAGATTACAACTCTACACATCCATAAGTGACACACTCAAGGGGAAGACTCAGTGAGCAACATAGCCTCACTGAAGCAAGTCCAGCTCCATAGAGGTGTCTCCTGCACAAGAGCTCTCCCACTGTAGTCACAGCTGGTCCTCACAGCCAATTGGCCTGGAGGTCAATTCCTCCCAGAAACACCAACAGCAATCAAGTCTCAACTATAACAAGACTGTGCTCACAGCCCAAAAAGGGGTGCACCTAGAGCTCCCAGCTCAGGTGAATGGGGAGGCTGAACCACTGGGCCCTACAGGACATCTACTATGCAAGGCCACGCTACCAACTCAAGAAGACATAGTAGTTCAACCTAATACACAGAAACAAACACAGGGAAGCAGTCAAAATGCGGAGACAAAGAACCATGTCACAAATGAAAGAAATGGAAGAAAGCAAACTACTGGATATAAAGTTCAAAACCATGGTTATAAGGTTGCTCAAGAATCTACTAGAAATCTCCAAAAAATTGGAAAAGAATCAGAAATTAAGCACACGCTGACTGAAATAAAAAATAATATACAGGGATTCATCACATTATGGGGGTGCCAGAAAAAGAGAGAGAGCAAGATATTAAAAACCTATTTAGCCCTGATGGTTTGGCTCAGTGGATAGAGCGTCAGCCTATGGACTGAAAGGTCCCGGGTTCGATTCTGGTCAAGGGCATGTACCTTGGTTGCAGGCACATCCCCGGTGGGAGGTGTGCAGGAGGCAGCTGATCGATATTTCTCTCTCATCGATGTTTCTGACTCTCTCTCCCTCTCCCTTCCACTCTGTAAAAAATCAATAAAATATATATTTAAAAAAAAAGATATTAAAAACCTATTTGAAGAAATCATGACAGAAAACTTTCCCTACCTGGTGAAAGAAATAGACTTACAAGTCCAGGAAGCACAGAGAGTCCCAAACAAGAGGAATCCAAAGAGGACCACACTGAGACACATCATGATTAAAATGCCAAGGGCAGAAGACAATGAGAGAATCTTTAAAGCAGCAAGAAAAAAACAGTGAGTTACCTACAAGAGAATGCCCATACGACTGTCGGCTGATTTCTCAACAAAAACTATGCAGGCCAGAAAGAAGTGGCAAAAAATATTCCAAGTGATGAATAGCAAGGACCTACGATCAAGATTATTCTACCCAGAAAAGCTATCATTTAGAACTGTCAGAAAAAGAGCTTAACGGACAAAAAAAAGCTAAAGGAGTTCATCACCACTAAACCAGTATTATATGAATATTGAAGTGTATTCTTTAAGAAGAGGAAGAAGAAAAAGGTAAAGATAAAAAATTATGAACAACAAAGTGACAACAAATCCATACCTATCAACAATTGAATCTAAAAATCAAAATAAGCAGAATAAGAATCTAATGAACAGAATAAACTGGTGAATAAAATAGAATCAGAGGCATGGAAATGGAACAGACTGATGATTCTCAGAGGGAAGGGGGGTCAGGGAGTGGGACGAGATTAAACAAAGATTTTATATGCATATATGCATTACCTATGGACACAGACAACAGGGTGGTGAAGGCCTAGGACAGGGCGGAAATCGGGAGAGAGGGGCAACGAGGGGGGGGAGAGGAACATCTGTAATAATCTCAACAATAAAGATTAAAAGTAAAATAAAAATAAATGTAAAATAAATAAAAATTAAAAATTATTTAAAAAAGAGCAAACCAAAACAAATCTTCTAAAAGCTCAGCTGAAATAACTGTTAACTGGTTTCATAATGTAATGTGTTGAAACTAATGAGTTCTCTTTACAAAGAGTGCAACATACAGTCTTCTTTGAAATAAATGTTAACTCAGCTTCAAAACTCAAGGGCAACAGATACATTCTCGAAGGACAGGATAGGTCACAGAAAAGGTCTCTGCAGGTGGCAGGGGCTCACATTTACAAAGGCCCTCAAATGTAGACTTCTGAGCTGATCACCAAATGAGGTTATCTGTACTAAAGTCCCAGGCACATACTGAAGGAAATGAAAGATGTTCATCGTGGAACTTAAAACCAGTGCCCCCGAATCAGACCACACTGCTTCCAGTGTGCTATGAACTGAAGGCTTCCTATAAATCCTGAAATTATCTTGTGTATCATATTGCAATTTTCTGTATTACATTCACTGATAGGTTCAATATAAAAACCATGCTCTGATGGTTTTTCATTTCTTAATGGCTGCAAAAAAATTGAAGTGGCCTAGATTTCTGGCATTTAAGAAGTCCTAGACACTTGGAAATATAACCCAAAGTTTATCACGGACTTAGATCTTGGGGAAAGATGTTGGAAATTGTGTTATCTGGACTCCATGAGAAAAAGAAGCCTGAGAACAGGTTGTGGGGATCAAAAGACTGAACTATGGATTCTGAAAGAGTAAGTCATTTTTACTTAAAAGATATAAGGCCTATCAAGTTCCAACTGCAAGGCAATCTAGCCCCAACTCCTCTTTGGGGATTGAGAAAGGAAAAATAGAGAAAAGCTGATGTAATACTGAGAATGTGGGTTCTGATATTTCTATTGGAATTCCTTTTCTACTAAGAGAAAGAGGCAATGCCTGGACAACTGTAAGACTGGAAATCAGATTGGCAGGTGGGGGGCAGTCAAAGGGGGTAGAGAAGCTGACATTTGCCAAAGACAAAGAAGCAGCCTACACTTAACAACGGATGAGCTGCCTCACAGCAATGCCAGGGAGCACAGGCAAGGGTTCCAAAGTCAGTCAGCCACCCAACGAAGGAGGACATTCATGTGAAAAATATTTTTAAATTTCTTAAGTGCATCCCCAATGTAATGATAATGATAAAACACAAAAAGCATTCTGCAATCTCAATTAATGCCAGCTGAAGGTCATAATGGTTTATTTATAAAGTGTTTTGAAATTATTAGAAATTTGGGGGTTCTTAAATAATTCTCTGAGTAATCTCTAAGTCTTCAGGATCTCTAGCACTGACCTACATAAAGCACTTGATCTTAAAATGTCTTGTTGAATATAGTTAAGGGAGCAATCAGATCATGGGCAACCTTTGGGATACAGTCCGTGATATCAGAAACCTAAAATTCCCCACTTTGAACACCACAAGGACAACCTCAATTGGATTGTTTCACCAGACCCAAAAAAAAAGTCCCGTGTTTTTTGGCATATAACAGGTTAATCAGCCCCATTAATACAGTTCTCAATAGCACTGAGGAATAGACTGTCTCAAGCTTCCAAGTTTAATTTGCTAAACCAGAGTTTATTTCTGGCTTTAAAAGTTTTTCCGGCTATGAGTAGTTATTAAGATTAGCCATAATTATTAAAGAATAATTAAGTTGGAGACCATGAGCTGAGACTAAAGAATGAATAACTTCATTGAGTTTATCCAACTTCAGCCTTTTGGACCAAATTATATGAATATTTTAGAAATTACTTCAGAAGAGACACTTTTATAGAAATATTTCTTATATATGCCATATTTGTTTTTATCCAGAAAGCCCTGAAGAAACTCAAATTTCTAAGGAATACCAAATGAACACAAATATCCTGGGAAAACTAATTTTAATGAATTATTTCAGTTGCCTTCCACATGCCTTTTCCCAACACCAGCAAAAACAAAATTTTTTCATTAAGCCTCTATGGTCACTTTCTACTACTACTACATTTATTCAAATATCAAAGATTAGAAAGAAGGAAAAGAAATCAGAGCATTAAAAAGTCACGTTTAGCCGAAACCGGTTTGGCTTAGTGGATAGAGCATCAGCCTGCAGACTAAAGGATCCCAGGTTCGATTCTGGTCAAGGGCATGTATCTGGGTTGTGGGCACATCCCCAGTAGGGGGCGTGCAGGAGGCAGCTGATCGATGTTTCTAACTCTATCTCTCTCCCTTCCTCTCTGTAAAAAATCAATAAAAATATATATTCTTTTAAAAGTCATGTTTAAATCTTGAAAACCTAAAAATCAATGACTTGGCCATGTCTACTTTTCCCATCGTAAGAGCCCATCCTAATCACTGGTGCCTCGTTCAATACCAGCCATCAGCTAGAAGCAACATGATAGACTTTGTTCTTTCTTTTCTATTTTTTTTTTAATATGTTTTTGTTTATTTCAGAGAGGAAAGGAGAAGGAGAGAGAGACAGAAACATCACTGATGAGAGAGAATCATTGATTGGCCACCTCCTGCGCGCACGCCACTGGGGAGCAAGCTGCAACCTGGGCATATTCCCTGACTGGAATTGAACTGTAACCTCCTGGTTCATAGGTCAATGCTCAACCACTGAGCCGCACCGGCCGGGCGAGTTTGTTCTTGTTGAATGTTAGCTTCAAGTAGAGGTAAAAATGAATGGGATTAACTACCAGCAGAGCACGGCCAGTGTGGTCCGTGCAGCAGTGACCTCTCCATCTTCTGCTGTGCACCACTGTCTAGTTGCTGGACCCGGGAGAGGTTTGAGCACACTAGTGAAGAGGCCAGGTACATCATGGAGTTGAAGGCAACAGCTATATACCAACCGCGTGGAAGTATTTCAGTATTTAATAACCAATCTGGCCATAGCAACCCTGCGTCCAAATTTTTAAAAAGAAAATACAAAAGACTATTTCCATCATCAGGTAGTAGACAGGTATCCATGTGGCCAGTCAACTCACTCACCACAGAACCACTGTTTAGACTTTTGCACCTCACAAAAACTCAAGAGTTAAAACTCTATATTGTGCCCTAGCCAGTTTGGCTCAGTAGATACAGCATCAGCCTGTGGACTGAAGTGTCCCAGGTTTGATTCCGGCCAAGGGGACATGCCTGGGTTGTGGGCTCGATCCCCAGTAGGGGCGTGCAGGAGGCAGCTGATCAGTGATTCTCTCTCATCATTGATGTTTCTATCTCTCCCTTTCCCTTCCTCTCTAAAATCAATAAAAATATATTTTTTTAAAAAACAAAACTCCATATTGTTCAGGTATTCTGGGAGGACTGTTGCTCTTTGTTTTACAGACCATCACTCCCATCCACAAGCACAACACTTTTTTGTCAAAGATCATAGACCTCATCAGTGTGGCAAGCACTGTGATTAAAGACCACGTGTTCCCACCTGTCACTTACCGACACATTTTCGGGTGTTATTTTGGTCCACAACATAACCTGGAGGACAGTAACATGCCCCTCCAAATGGAGCCATGTGGCATTGATATTCACAGCTCAAGTAAGGACACAAACTCACATCTACACAAAGAAAAACACTTTGTTAACTGAATGGTCATCTCATGGTGATGGAAAAAATTAAATTACATTTTTAAAGAAAAAATAAATGAATGGTCATTTCTGAACAAGACTCATTTACCTATGAAGTAAGCACTGGTTCTTTCAAATGTAAAAGCTAAGTAACCATGTAGTCAAAGCACAGAAAATCTGTCACCATTCAAGCCTAACTGCAATTTGTGGTACAAAAGTTCAATTCATATTTTTAAGAAGTTATTTTTAAAGTTATAACTATGTATAGGTCATCATAAGAGCTGTTTATGAAAAAATCAAGTCATAAATCTATCTTTGTCTGCATAATACAAAGGGTCAAGAATTCCCAAGTGACAGATTGAAAATAACACCAAAAACATTAACTGTGGCTAGCTAGTTTCAAGTAGTAGGATTTCAGGTGAGTACTTTCTTTCTGTCAATTTTATTTTCTATTTTTTATTTTGTACTATTTATTTTTGTTTTGCACTATGATTATATCTCTTACTAATTCTTAAAGCTTTTAAAAAAGGGCCTCTAAATAAAATGGGTGGGATGAAGAGGGGGAGAATGCCATGTAAGTCTCAGCATATTTAAACATTACATGTCTTTTTCAAGGAGAGAAAAAAAAAAAAAAAGAGGCCTTAGGGTTACAGGTACATAGTTGCTTCTAGGCAAATACTGGATACTTTAGAATGCACCATTGATGAAATCAAGGTCATATATTGTTACTCTCTTACAGGACAGTCAGCTGTCCAGAGTTCACAAGTTGATGGTGGGATGAATATTCTACAGCAACAGAAAAAGAAGAAAAACAACTAACTCAAGTATATATCCCAGGAACCAGAAACTTCTTTTTTGAAAATAACCAGACAAGACTTTTTTATAAGCGAGGGAATAAAATCTCCTTTAGAGTCATTATAATTGCTATGAAAAACATTGTGCCTGGGTAGAAGAAGAAAAAAAGCTACAGATATTTGAAGCACCTCCTATCAAGAGGTGGAGCCTATTTCTTCAATCCATTGACACTGTACTTGGCCAAGTGACTTGCTGTGGCCAATAAAACAGGATATACGCAGAGGCTTAAAAAGAGCTTGTGCACTAGGGTTTGCCCTTTCTACCCCCATGTAAACAAGCCTGGACTAGCCAGAGCTTTTATCGCAACATCCTGACAAGGGAGTGAGCTGGTCTAGGTCAGAAGAACTCCCCAGGCAACCCACAGAACTGTGAGAAATAATAAATGCGGATTTAAGCTGCTAAGTCTTGGAATCGCTTTTTATGCAAACACCAACTGATATTCTCTATATTTGGGATTCTGTCACTTAAAAAACTGAAGCATATTTATCTGAAAGATCCCCAGATAAATTTCCATACTCACCACAACGCCGTAGCGCAGTGGCATTGCCTTCATCTTCCCCCGATGGACAATCTAAAATTCCATCACAGACTTTTGTAATTGGGATGCACTTTCCAGACTTTGGACAAGCCCATTCACCTGGGTAACATTTATGAAAATGATGAGGACTGGTTTCTGTGGAGAGGAAAAAAAGAAAGTTACAACCACATGAGAAATGGAGCCAGTTATTTTTATTTTAATCCATGGTTAAGAGAGGCTATACTACTAGATCAGGTAGAAGTCACAAATGGCCTATAGAGTTCCTAATTCTACTGGTGAACTTTTCTTGAGCTTCTAAAGAGTGTCAAAATGAAATTATTTAAGTTTCACTCTTTCTAGGGGAGGCAGCCCCCCAACCAGGTTATAAAGTAAATTGCAGGTATGGATCTGGATTATCAACAAACTAGATGAATAACCCCTAAAGGAAGATTCAGTTACTTAAAATCGCAAATTACAGAAGAGAGGCTATTAAGGAAACACCAAGATTTCTGAGTTTTTATTTTGTTATTTTGATTATTTGTTTCCTGAGTGAAAGATCAACAGTGTAGGAAAAACTATAACTCAAATGTAGGAAGACTTCTCGTTGGGACACCAAAATGTGAAATGAGTGGATGTGTCCAGAACAAGCATCACTCCTGCTATATCTGGGGCTGGCACAGCATAAGTAACTTGCTTTATGGTGTGGCTGTTAGTAACTTCTGAACTATTAGAGGTATTGCAGAGTGAAGAGAGTGACTATTATTGGCAATTTCCTTCTCATAGAATCTCTGAATGCCCCTCCTGCAAGTACCAACCCCTGGCTCCATCTCTCATGGTGACTCTGTGGCCTCTCTTCCACCACTGGATGTCATGCGCTCATTATTTGCAAATCAGAATTTAAAAACAAAACAAAACTGAACTGGACTTTTACCAAGATTCAAAGTGATTTTTAAAGGTTAGGTCAAAGACAAATCACATTTCCCCATTTTCCCTCCTTCTCCGTCCTACTCCTGTGCTATATAAATCTAGTTAAAATAAGCAGTCTTAAAGGGAAAGAGTAAGCTATAGAAGTGGGAGAGACTACCCTACTATATTGCCTTAATAGTAGAAGGGAGGAAATTATAATTTATGATGTACCTGAGTTCTGGATCTTTTTAGTGGAGTCTCTTGCTTCCCCACCAATTAAGTCCCTGAAATCCCAGACAATCCTGAGATGTGCTTGACACACAGATAACTTTCAACAAGGAAAATCGGAAAAACAAGTTCTGGAAACACTTTAAGAAAACACTTCTCAATCAGAATCTCTTACCACATCCATCTTCATCTCCATTATCTGCGCAGTCGTCATCCCCATCACAAACCCAGTTTTGATTAATGCAGTGGCCATTGGGGCACGTGAACTGATTGCCTCTGCAGGTCCCGTAGTCTGGAAACAAACCACAGCTGGACTCCAAAGACTCAAAGCACTCAGAAAAATTCACAATGCTCACCCCACTGCCTAAACGGAGCTCCTAGAAACTGAAATGTCTTTATCAATTTAATTAAGTATCTTGACAAAAATGAAGAGAAGGGGGAAATGAGGAAAAGAAGGAGCAAAGAGCAGCTCTGGGTCCGGGAGGTGAACTCAGGTGCTGGTCAATGTTTCTCAAGATTAAAAATAGGACAGTATGCTATAGGTTAACACAGAACAGAGAATGCAAACTAAAAAAGATGCTATAGACATGCCAATATCTAACATTCTCCTATGACATTTACCACAAGCACTGGAATTGCTATTTAGGACCAAGTGATTCTTAATCACCTACTCCGTGATGTCACATTCTTCCTTAATATGGTCTCTAAAATAAGCCAAGGCACCAGAAAGAAAATCAGGCATGGCTCATAGAAAATTAGGGTGATATTGAAAATACTGGATTACCCCCACAGCATGGATACCAATTCATCAAAATGGATATGAAGAAAAATCATAGATTTTAGTAAATAAATGACCACAAAAAGCTGGCAATTTATTGGAATTAGTAAAGCACTCTCAGACTTCAAGCTATATATTCCAATAAAGTGAGTCCATAAGTGGCAACAATAAGAAAGAGATGGCTTGCATTGCAAGCAACAGCATGGAAGGAAAAGGAGGATCAGAGTGGGAAAGTGGAAACAATGCAAGCCCCCTGCATCACAATAAAACTCTTCTGACCCTCCAATTTCAATGCGGTAAGAACTTCAAAGTAAAGAGGAAAGTGAGGACCATTGCTATTCGGGACCTTCTTCTCCTTTTTCCCACTGGACTATCCACATTATCAGACCCATTCCTGAGGTCTGGGTAACCTGAGAGTCCAGTGATACAGTACACCCTGTACCCTTGTAGCCTAAGGAAAGAATGCAAACTGTCCATCAGCAATCCTTCAACTCTACACAGATCCTTGGGAGATAAAGGAGCCCAGGTCCAGTAACACTGCTGAGGTTCATGCCATGGGCCCTAAATGAACTTCTGGCTCCATCTGCCATCAGACATAGTGACCTTTTTGTTTGAAAAGAGTGATACATTAATAGGATGTTGCGAGGGAGCGGGGAGGAGGGGAGGGCGGGAAACCCTCCTAACAACAGGACTAGCATAAAGAAATCACCGTACTGCAAGAATGTTCATCGCTGCCGTCTTTACAATCTGGGATGTGGTCACAGACGTAGTCATGAGAGAGGCACTCCCCACTGCCACACTGAAACTGGTTGTGGGAACATCCTTCAGCTGGGACACGAGGTTAAGAAGGGAAAGAAAAGAGAGAATTTCAATTCCACTGTAGCCATTTAATCTCATAGGAAGACTCTGTCTCATGTTTAAAAAGAAATTCTTATTATTCAGTAGTATGCTCGTAAATGTCTAAAAACTAGTTCTCCAGGGACAAAAAGACCCTGAATTATATTGTTTGCTGGTCTCCATGATGTAAATACTCCCACCATGGCTGACTTCAAGCTTCCAATATGAATTCATTGAACACGAATTTGAGAAGAGATATGCATAATTGGCCAATAGACACCAACTTCAGAACATCTTGTGTACATTACTTACTGCAGTTGTTTTCATCAGAGAAGTCTCTGCAGTCAACTTTCTTATCACATCTCTGACTAGTGTTATAGCAGGCTCCGTTGGCACAAGTAAGCTGCTCACATGTTGGGTATCCTAAAGGAATAGAAATAGTTCAAAAACCTTAAATTAAGCCATTCCTGTAACAAACACTGCTTGAGTGACTACTATATGCTAATATTAAATGCTGAGCATATACTGGTAAACAACAGACATGGAGGTGACAGTTGGCCTCATGGAGATTGTGATTGGATAGGAGAAAAATACACTGATCAAATAATGACACAAATAGCAAATTACAAACTGGGTTATGTGCTAATGTAGAAAGTAGAGAATGCTGTGAGTGCGCATAGTAAGGGGGTCTGGGAGCCCAGGGAAGTCTCCCCTGAATAACTCAACTGCTTGTGATCTCAGAGATGGAGAATGAGAACGAATCTTACTTATTTCAAAATGAAACCCTCTTTTACATGATACAAATAGCATCTCAGGAAACTAATGTATCTCCCCACATGCTTTGGGAAGTGAAGGGCTATTTCTTTTGCTGGAGGATCATAGAAAGAAAACAGGCCTAGAAGTCAGAAGACCTGGGGCCTGGAGTACCACCCAGTAGCTATTTACTCTTACTCAAAGCTGCCTATCTTCTCTGCGTCACCACTTCCTTATCCATGCCTTTAGATAATTTACTTCACATGATAAAGAACCTCAAAAGATAATGTCTAGTAAAGTAATTTGAAAAGAGTAATGTGCTCTATAAGCATGAAAAATCATTACTATGTTATGTACATATGGTCACCTCACTGCTATTAATCAGATGCTTAACTCTGGTTTTCTAGGGTGCAGTGGAATAATCAGGATAGCCCTTGCAGGAATAACATGCTGTCAGTCTCTCCACTATGCATCCCCAACTTGGAACATGTATTTTTTTTATGATCCCTGGCTTCATTCTGTTGGCTGTTTATCTGTTTCCCCTGTGACATAAGAAAATCCTGAGAACAAGGATCCTGTCTAACTCACTTTAGAGTCCCCAACTCAGGGAGTGGGTCCTTAATGTGCTCAACAAATGCTCGCTATTGCTATTGAGTTATCACAGTGAACTTTTTAGTTAAAAAGATATTAAAAATATTTTGAAATTCTGCCTTTTGTGACTTTTTATAACCTCCTTCTCACAAATATGATATCTTTCTTGGTTTGACTTTTTTTCCATTTGGTTTGACTGTTTTTCCATTAAAGATTGTTTTCATAATGATTTTGGTTGTCTTCAGATTTCTTTTTAACTAAGGAAAAGGTATGTCTTAGTTAGGATCTCAAAGAACAGAGAGCACAGTCTCACTTTGAGGTTCAATTTTGCATTAAAAAGCCTTTTGGGGGTTTCACAGACATGGACAGATTCTTCAGATGATTCTTTGGATAGTCCCAAAGTCTCCTTCAAGCACACGCAGTACACAAAATTCTTTGCTGAAACTACATTAAACTTGTCTAGTGTTAACAAGTCATAAAAAGGATGAAGTCTGAAGTAATCTTTTTCCATTTTGTCTACATTGAAGGAAGAAGCCCAAATATTTTCATCTCTAGAAGTTCAAAAACTAGTCTATTAAGTGTATTTAAATACCTAAATGGCCAAAGTTACATGTAGTCAACCATGTATTAAAGTGGAAGGTATTTTAAAATAACTGATTAGCATTTTAATTTTTTTCTGAATTTTATTTCTTAATAATCCAAGAATAAGCTAGTGCTTTGGGTTATTGCTGGTTTTTTATCATTGCCATGGTATGCACTGCAAGTGTGCCTTCAAAGGGTCACCCAACTTTGTTTATTAATTCTCCCTTCAAGAGATGCAAGAGACCAGTTGAGTCAGGCAAGCAATTCCCTTCCTCCTGTGTGCTGGATAGCTTGTAGAGTTAGTATGTTATCTAACCTTTTAAGGGCAGCAGCAAGCAGGAGAGGAATCTCAGAAAATTCAGCTCTTTGCAATAGATAAGATATCTGTCAGGAGGGAAATTTATTTATGCTTGGATTGTAACTAGCTCTTAAAGCGATTATTGTAGATATGAAGGATCTGGGGTAAATATGCTGGTCATATCTCTTGTTCTCCCCATCCTGCTTTTCAGGAATCACTGCCATAAAACTGAAAAGGGAAGAACTAAAACAGTATCCACTGGCATGACTAAAAGTTTGCTGACATGGCTCATCCTCCCCCCAACAAACAGCAGGCCAGCTTGATGTCATCAGGGAGAGCATGGTGATGGTCAGAGGTCAGTAGTTTGACACTCGGAATGAGGAACAAACAGCTTTCTTGTCTCCATCTTTGCTGATAACAAATCTCCCTCAGTCAGCTTAGGACCTGCCTCAAAAACCCTGCCCACCTTCTGGTCTCTTCTGTGCATAGTTAACAGAAGGCATATAGGAATGACTGCACAGAGCTACCTGACTCCATTCAACACTGAAAATATTTGAAAATCTCTTTTCCAAGGTACTTCCCCCTTTGAAGTCCTGCACAGAGGGAACAAGTCCAAATTGTTCACATTGAGCAAAGTAAGAAATGAACTGATTCTACCTTAAATGTTTTTATTGCTAAAGATATTAATTAATGAGTTTCAATCTACCCCAGGAAACAAGAAGTCACATAACTTTGGGATTGGGGGATATCTAAAATCTTATTTTTTGGTTTACTTGCTTGAAAAGTCTGAGTCTAGTCTTGTAAAGTTTCTTCTATGGAGCAAAGCCATCATGTAGCTTAAATGTCCTGCGGGATTTTAAGGGCAAGTACAATAAGAGAGGAGTTGATATACAAAAACACTACAGAAATTCATCCTAAGTTTTGTCTTAATGGAAAAATTGACAAGTATTAACTAAGCCCCACACCTCTGAAGTTTACCTGACACAAAACTGCGAGGACGCCATGGCACACCCTTGCTCACACCACCCTTGCCCTCTCCCTTCCTTACTTTCCCCAAATTCCAAATGACACATGTACAGGTATGTTCCCCCAAAATTAGGAGTTGCCCCTAAATATACATATGACATCTGCGCTTTAAGATTTTTAAAATTTTTTCTCTGCTAATAATTTGGTTTTAAAGCAAGACAGTTCCATGCTATAGTTCTGTTTATACAATCAAGGAGGAAGATGTGGTTTGAGGACCTCCCATACCTCCTAGAATGGAAATCACTCACAGCAGAGTAAGATGCAAATATTAGGCACCACTCTTTATTATCTTGACAGGAAGGCTGTAAATACATTCTATTGTCAGAACTTGACAAAATGGCCAAAAGAACATAGAAAATAAGATAAACTGATTATAAAGAAAGAGAAGACACCTTAAAGGTAGATTATGAAACTTACTCCAAGATTTAAAGGAAAACAAGAAGTTACTGATACACCCTCTGCCCAGACACCTAGGACTTTTCAAGGTTCTCGAGAGTCATCCTTTGTAAGTTACTAGGCAGGCTAATCCAAAGTAATGATTTGCCAGAAAAAGTTTACTAGTTTGGCCACCAGCACTTAGTTGCAAGTACTACCTACAAAGTTAAATAAGCACTAACAATAATAATAATCAATAGCATATATTGGACACTATGTGCCAAAAACCCAGAACTACTCAATATGTATGAACTCATCTCAGTCTATAACAACCCTATGAGGTTGATACTATTATTACTCCCATTTTATAGATTTATATTTCATAGATTTCATATATGTGCCTCTCTGAGGTATAGAGAGGTTATGTAATTTGAAAAAGGTCATATAAGTGGTAACTTGGAGAACTAGAACTCAGTCTGGAGGCAATCTGGCTCCACAATGCATGATCCTACAATAGATAGAACTGCTAATAAGCTTCAAAGTAAAAGAAAGAAGCAAAAAATTACAGAAGAATGAAAGTAAATAGGAACTCTTCGAAAGATAATAGGAAAAAGAAAGAGAAGTAACCCAAGGGGGAAAAGTTTTTCTTTCTTCCATTCAGTTTCCCATTCCACCTTGGGAAGTCTGGAGAAGTGAGGCCAATTCTAGATTTCAACAAGTAATGGCATATTCTACTAATGAGTTCAATCGGGTATAATTTAGGAATTCCAGGAAACTCTGGGCTAGGAAATAGAGTTTTCTTGGAGTACCGGGACAAAAAAGAAAGTCAATTAAAAAAACACAAGACCACAGGAGACTCACCTCCTCTCCTATCTGCCCACCCCCATTTCAGCCCCAAATTCAAGCCCCTGATGTGAATATCGTCACAGATTAGTACCTATGGAATGCAGCAGTAATATAAGAGAACAGAGAGGCATTTCCTGCTTCTTCCTCAAAATAATTTGAAATTGTTTTTAATAAAAAGCATATACATAATAAGATTTATAAAAAGGAAACAGCCATTCAATGCCTTGGAAGGAGAAAGCAAATATAGTCATCCTGAGGGCTAGTAGATTGGACTGACATCAAGTTTAGTCTGAGCAGCTATCAGGAAACTGAAATCAAAAATGGAAACAGGTTATTTAGTTTCCTTGCTCTGCTCTCCTTGAACTACTGGGTCTTAAGTCCCAAATCTCATTTTCGTCTCTACCCACACTGACCTGATCTTAGACGTAAACTAGAAATGTGCCTGAAAGTGAAGTAGAAATTCCTACAGCTTTTTAAAAAATATATATTTCACTCAATAAATAACTATTGCATACCTATAGGAATACTAGGGACTAGAGATAAAGGGATGAATAAAGTCCCTACTCTCATGGAACTTATATTTTACTTGGAACTTACACTTATGGAAATATAGCAGGATAGAATGATAATGATAATGAGGAACAGCTCCCTGATAAAGTGATATTTGAACAAGAACCATAAGATTTAGCAAAATGAAGGTCAATGGTGGCATTGATGAGAATGTTTTCAGGAGACCAGTGGAGATGAAGGATTGTTCTCAGTGAGTTCAAGAAGGAAAGCAGGAGAGGAAATGGAAACTGATTAAAGACAACCCTAGAGAAACCAAGATGGCAGCATAGGTAAGCACCTAAACCGCTGCTTCACACAACAATTTCAAAACTACAACTAAAAGACAGAACGGACACCATCCAGAACCACAGGATGGTGCACTGAACCCCGGTTCCAGGCGAGCAGAATCTGGACTATCAGGCAGAAACTCGGGAGTCGGGGAAGACAGAGGTCTGGAGGCCCACGTGCAAGGGCAGATCTGACTGGAAGCCAAGACTGTCTGCTCCACCCTGAGACTCCACCCCATCCAAGCTGAGCACAGAGGCTTTTGCAATTTGGCAAGTCTAATCCTATAAGGCTGTCTCCAGCACCGTACTTCTCCCAGTGTAGACACAGCTGATCCTCCCAGCCAACTGGCCTGGAGGTCAATTCCTCCCAGTGGTACCAACAACAATCAAGACTTAACTACAACAAGGCTGTACACACAGTCCATAAAGGGGTGCACCAAGAGTGTCCATCTCAGGTAACTAGGAGGCCGACCCACTGGGCCATATAAGAAACCTAGCACACAAAGCTACCCTACCAACTCAGGGAAGCAGTGAAAATGCGGCAACAAAGAAATAGATCACAAACGAAAGAAATGGAGGGAAACAAATGACTGGATATAAAATTCAAAACCACAGTTATAAGGCTTTTCAAGAATATCCTAGAAAAGGCCGATAAATATAACAAGACCCTCAAAGATATGAAAAAGGACCAACTAGAAATTAAACATATACTGACTAGAATAAAAAATATTATACAGAGACCCAACAACAGACTAGAGGAACGCAAGAATCAAGTCAAAGAATTGAAATACAAAGAAGCAAAAAACACTCAACCAGAAAAGCAAAAAGAAAAAAAAAAATCCAAAAAGTTGAAGATAGTGTAAGAAGCCTCTGGGACAACTTCAAGCGTACCAACCTGAGAATTATGAGGGTGCCAGAAGAAGAGAGAGAGCAAGATACTGAAAACCTATTTGAAGAAATAATGACTGAAAACTTCCCCCACCTGGTGAAAGAAATAGACTTACACAAGTCCAGGAAGTGCACAGAACCCCAAACAAAAGGAATCCAAACAGGACCACACCAAGATACATCATAATTAAAATGACAAGAGCAAAAGACAAGGAGAGAATATTAAAAGCAGCAAGAGAAAAACAGTTAGTTACCTACAAGGGAGCACCATACGATTGTCAGCTGATTTCTCAACAGAAACAATGCAGGCCAGACTGGAGTGGCAAGAAATATTCAAAGTGATGAATAGCAAGAACCTACAACCAAGATTACTCTACCCAGCAAAGCTATCATTCAGAATTGAAGGGCAGATAAAGAGCTTCACAGATAAGAAAAAGCTAAAGGAGTTCATCACCACCAAACCAGTATTATATGAAATTCTGAAAGGTATTCTTTAAGAAGAGGAAGAAGAAAAAAGTAAAAATAAAAATTATGAACAACAAATACATATCTTTCAACAAGTGGACCTAAAAATCAAGCGAATTAAAAACCTGAGGAACAGAATAATCTGGTGAATATAATAGAATCAGGGGCATAGAAAGGGAGTGGACTGATAATTCTCAGGGGGAAAAGGGGAATGCGGGGGGGCAGGAAG
Organism: Corynorhinus townsendii; assembly: GCA_026230045.1. Classification (NCBI taxonomy): domain Eukaryota; kingdom Metazoa; phylum Chordata; class Mammalia; order Chiroptera; family Vespertilionidae; genus Corynorhinus; species Corynorhinus townsendii. The sequence continues at coordinate 49,106,234 of JAPDVU010000005.1, read as the reverse complement.
AGACTGGACAAAAATCGTACACCTATGGATGAGGACGGCAGGGGGGGGAGGTAAGGGCAGAAGGTGGGGTGGGAACCGGGTGGAGGGGAGGTATGGGGGGAAAAAGGAGAAACAATTGTAATAATCTTAATAAAGATTTATTTCAAACAATAATAAATAAATAAATAATAAAGACAACCCTATGTAACCTTATTGGAGAAGAGAGCAAAGAAATTGGGCAATAGCTGAGAGAGATCTTGGGTGGGAGAAATTTATAATGGGCTTGAATGATGGAGACTCAGTCGAACTTCTTCTCTTTCCTCAAAGTGTCAGGGCTCTGAATCCCATCTCAACAGTAAGAATGTTAAAAAGGTACACCTGTGATGTGATATGTAAGATGGGGTCAGTCTCTGCTTCTGCTTTTTCACCTCGAGTAGAGAGTGGATGGTAAGAGCAGGACTCGCTGGGCAGCTTGCTTACATGTGGAACTGAGTTTGAAGAACAAATATGTTTTTCACAAGCCGTCACAGTCCACAGAGTGACTTTAACCATCCTCTCTATTCCCCTCCAACTGTTCCCCTGGGTAGAGTTTCAGCAGTTAGATATATAAAGGAAAATGTTTAAATTCTAAAGAACAGAAAGTCGATAGAAATAAAACTTCAGGGACAAAGCAGCCCCAGTTACAGGCAGACCAAATACTGCTGATTAGCAGCAAGAAAGCCTTCATTGTAGCAAGGATTTTACCCTTTCTTTGGCATTCCTAAGTAACAAAAGAGAAGTGCTACAAACCAATGATAATTAGCAATAGTTTTACACTGAAATCATTCTAAAACAGTACTTGATAAAAGCAAAATAATCTATTTACTTAAAAGAGGGAAAAATGTACTATTTTTGAGCAACCGAAAGTCACTAAAATATATTAGTGGAATGACGCATAATTGCTGCATTGTTCAGATGTTTATCTTAGACTCTGCTTGAGTGGTTTCCCTTGACGCTAATCCCATTAGAAGTAAATGGACTGCAGTTTGAATCTCTCTGCTCCTTAAAAAAAAATTTAATTGAGAATTTGTTTAATAGCAGGTACCATTTTACAGATGGCCAGACTGAAGAGTAAAATAACTTAGGGGAAAATGAGCTTTAGCCTATTTCACAGATTATATACATTCAGAAATACTTCTCAAACAAATAACCAAAAATATAGCAGACAAAAAGACCAAACACAGTAAGAAACATTTATTCTACAGCAAATTTATTTCAAGGATAATCTTTTTATTGGGAGCTTAATGCCCTTGCCTTCCTCACCATCTCACCCATTCTCTTACCTCCCCTCTCCTTGCCTCCCTGAGAGGACTCTTACACATCATTCTTTGTTCTGTAAAAGGAATGCCTGGAATGGACACAAGGTGCTCAGTTTTGGAACTCTATAATTTGACCTTATAAAGCTTAAAAGGGTGGGGACTATAACCTAGGGGGTTGACCTGACAGGCAAGACTATGAACTACAGAAGCAAGCTTCCTGATCCTTTCAAATAATTGGGGTAAAGAATTAGTCCTTCTTTGGAGCTTTTCTAATATCCATTACTATATTTAAGTTGTTTCTAGGTGCTTACTAGTAATGTATTAAGACCCATTCCTATAGAAAACCTATTTCTGAGAAATAGAAAAATATAAAACATATTCATAAGCTGATTCTAATTTTGTCCTCAAGTATTGATTCTTATACATCATGACTGCAGAAACAACAGAATAAAGTGTTATATCTCACAAAATGATTTCTAGCCAAGCTTCATTTAATCCTTGACCATGTAGGAACATTCTAATTTTAAACTACTAATAAATAGCTGCTATATAATTGAAGTGGCACTTAAAATAGTTAAACAGGCCCTGGCCAGGTAGTTCAGTTGGTTAGAGCATCATCTCGATACATCAAGGATGCAGGTTCAATCCCTGGTCAGGGCACATACAAGAAATAACAATGAATGCAAAAATAAGTAGAGCAACAAATTGATGTCTCTCTCTCTCTCTCTCTCTCTCTCTCTCTCTCTCTCTCTCTCTCTCCCCCCCTTCCTCCCTACCTCTCTCTCTCCCTCGCTCATTTAAATCAATCAATAGCCCTGGTTTGGTTCAGTGGATAGGGCATGGCCCTGCAGACTGAAGGGTCCCAGGTTCAATTCCAGTCAAGGGCACATGCCTGGGTTGTTGGCTTGATCCCCAGTAGGGGGCATGCAGGAGGCAGCTGATCAACAATTCTCTCTCATCTTTGATGTTTCTATCTCTCTCTCCCTCTTCCTTCCTCTCTGAAATCAGTAAAAATATTTTTTAATCAATCAATTAATTTAAAATAGCAAGTACCTCCATGACTAATGGATCTCAATGAAGATTATCAATGGCTGCCAATTTCACTACTATTGGAAATGCATGCCTTATATACAAAGTATGTTACACACACACACACACGAAAAAAATCCTTGCATCATCTGTTCAAGCCTCTACACTAGTGCTATTCTGAACTAGAGCAAGGAAAGGGAGGACATTTTGCATTACGGGACATTTGGCATTGTCTGGAGACATTTTGGGTTGTCACAACATTTTTGGTTTGGGGGTTAACATTGGCTTCTAGTATAGAAGCCAGAGATACTGTTAGACTTCCTATAATGCACTAGACAGCTCCCCACAATAAAGAATTATCTGGGCCCACATGTCATTAGTGCCAAGGCCAAGAACCCTTGCTCCAGATCTAGCTACCAACTTCCAAAAAATACAGGAGACAGAAGAACATGTTAAATGACATCAAGGGATACAATGAGCAAAACTCAGATTATGGGAAACTCCAGGACAACTGACTTGGTTTCATAAACAAATAAATTGCAAGGAGTAAAAAACAAAAATGGAAGGGAAACTTACAAATTTTAAGACAGCAACTAACTCCAACAGATAGGCTTTATTTGGATTTGGATTTAAACAATTGCACTATAATAACAAAATCATTGTGAAATTTTAAGCATTAACTGGTTATCTGATTCTTTTAAAGAACAGCTGTTAACATTTAGGTGAGATCGTAATACTGTGGCTGTGTTTTAGTCCTTATATTTTGGAGATAAACACTGCTTCAAAATAAAGTGGAAAAGAAGAAAGAGCTACAGGTAAGACAAAATTAGCCATGAGTTGATAATCTACACTAATAAAAGAGAAAGATGCAAATTGCCATCACTCCGCTACGCCCAAAACAGCCAATCAGAGTGAGTATGCAAATTAAACTGAAAAGATGGCAGCAGCCCTACCCCTCAGCTGCTCTGGGCCTGTGGGCACCAGCACCTGAGGCTGGCTGCAGCCAGGGAGACCAAGAAGCTGCCTGCCCCGTGATCCCAGGCCGCAGCCAGCTGAAGAAGCTGCCCGCCCCATGTCCGTCCGCCCCATGTCTGCCCGCCCCACGTCCTGGGGAGACGGAGAAACTGGGCACCAGCGCCTGAGGATGGCTGTAGCCTGGGAGATAAAGAAGCCGCCTTTCCCCTGATCCCAGGACACAGCCAGCCTCAGAATCCTCACATCCGCCTGCCCCACATCCTGGGGGAGACAGAGAAACCGGGCCCCAGCGCCTGAGGCTGGATGCCACCTTGGAGATGAAGAAGCCGCCTGCCCCGTGATTCCAGGCCGCAGCCAGCTGAAGAAGCCGCCCGCCCCATGTCAGCCCGCCCCATGTCCTGGGCTGGCTGCAGCCGGGAGATAAAGAAGAAGCCTGCCCTGTGATCCCAGGCCGCAGCAGCCAGAGAAGTTGCCCCCACTGCATCTGAGGGAAGATGGAGAAGCTGCCCGCATGCAGTCCAGGCGCCAGCACCTGCAGCTGGCTACAGCCTGGTAGACGGAGAAGCCGCCCACCCCGCAGTCCCAGGCACCAGTACCTGGGGCTGGCTGTGGCCCAGGAGATGGAGAAGGCGCCCACCCTGCGGTCCTGAGTGCCAGCACTTGCTGTTGCAGCCCAGGCGAAGCCACCGGCCCACCATCCCCTGAGGCTGCAGCCCGCCTGGGCACCTATGGCTGACCAGAGGGAGGGAAACCCAGATCCAGGGTGCCTGTGGTCAGCTGGAGGAGGGAATCCTAGGTCCTGGGTGCCGGCCGAGGCAGAGGTGGTTCGGGGCAATCAAGCCAGCAGGGAAGCAGTTAGAGACAATCAGGCTGGCAGGCAGAAGCAAGTAGGGGCAATCAGGCAACAGTTAGGAGCCAGAAGTTCTGGATTGTAAGAGGGATGTCCGACTGCCGGTTATCCCACGATGGGTCCCAGATTGGAGAGGGTGCAGGCTGGTCTGAGGGACACCCTCCCCACTGCGCCCCATGCACGAATTTCATGCACTGGGCCTCTAGTTAACAAAATAACGATGAGTACAAAGAAATTCATTATATAATTCATCCTGCTTTTGATTATAAAAAATCTTTCATAAGTTTTAAACAATAACTTTTTAAATAATAAAAGAGCTAAGTAACCATCTGACAAAAATAGTTTATAAACTTCCATTTCTAAAGAAAAATATTCTGAGAGCCTGGGCATAGGGTTTAGACTAACATTAAAGTCCCACCTCCTCTACCCTTGCTTCTTGACAATCTTTACAATCTCTGTAAAATGGAAATGGCCATCACATCTGCCTTCTAGTCCTGGTATAAAAATTGCCTAAGACAGTAATTGGTGCTTGGTGAGCAACAATTCCCGTTCCCACTTCACACAAGAGCTCCAAGAGGGAAAACAAAATGAGGCAATCCTGCCTCCTGTACTGGCACTTTCTAAAGACTTCTATCCAATCTAGGTCATTCATTTCCTTCCTGTCTGAATTTGGCTGCGGCCAGGTGATCAAAGCACTAACCAGGAAGTATGAGAATTCTTTTCTTAATTTCCTCTTATTTGTTAGATTTTTTTCACACTCCTCCATCACCAACATCTGAATAAATAAACAAAGCAGAGAGGAATAGAAAATAGTACCTCATTGTAAAACCCCCTTACATGTGTGAGGTTCATTTTAGGGCCACGAACCCTGAAGGGTTCATGACTTGTATAATTCCAGAAACAATGAGCTATAAATCTGGTTCTCCTTCCTTAACAAATCCTCCTTTCACCAGTTACTTGTGCTTAAAAAAAGAATACAAACAAAAACTTGATTAAAAACTCCTGTGCAGATATTTTATAAAACTCACTTCCTTTCCTTCATTCCTTTCTATAACAGCTGCCTGCACACTGTACCCTGCCAGCTTTTTGCAGGAAGTTCCATTGGCAAAGTCGTCAGGCAGTTGTACTGGTGACTTTAGACTTGGATGCAGATTATTCACATGGAATAAATCCAAACAATCTGTTTCGACGGCCTTTTCTTTTCCCTGAAGTAGCATTTCCTTCATTCCCATTACATTTGCAATAAAGCACTCATTTTTATCCACTTGTAAATAAGGAATAAAGACAGACTGTTGGCTGGTGGCACAGGCCTCTCTGGTTCTCTCTTAAATTTGCACAAGATAGAACTTTCTCCTTCTGTGAAAAAGGACCTTCATGAAGAATAATTACCAGACTTGGAACCAGAAGATGGGCTGAGCATTAGCTCTGCCACACATCACACTACCTTGAACAAGACACGTGACACTTCGCAGTTTTAGTTTCTTTGTTTATAAGAAAGTATAATAATACCTGCCGTGTTGTCTTCATTGAGAAACCTAATAATAATAACTGGAATTTATATAATGTTTTGAAGTTTACAAAATACTGCAAAATATAATATAGTCATGTGCCGTATAATGACATTTTGGTCAATGACAGATTGCACATAAGACAGGTCTCATGAGATTATGATGGAGCTGAAAAATGTCTATTGCCTAGTGACATTGTAGCCATCCCAAAGTTACAGTGAAATGCATTATTCACGTGTTTGTGGTAATGCTGGTGTAAACAAACCTACTGCACTGCCAGTAATAGAAAGGTGTAGTATATACAATTATGGACATTACATAATTCTTGATAATGATAATAAATGACTTTGTTAATGGCTTATGTATTTACTGTACTATACTTTGCCATCATTATTTTAGAGTGTACTCTTGGTACTTTTAAAAAATTTTGCTGTAAGTAAAACAGTATGTTGTTACACAAACAGCTGCCTCACACACCTTGTGTCTCTTGAGTGCATTATTTACTTTTGTGCTTGAATTAATCTTGTGTTGTTTGTACAGCAATGTGCTGTACAGGGTTGTAGCCTAAGAGCAATAGGCTATATCACATAGTCTAAACATGCAGTAGGCTATACCCTATGGGTTTGTATAAGTACATTCTATTATGTTTCACAACGAAATCACCTAACAACACATTTCTCAGAACATATCCTCATCATTAAATGGCACATAACTTTAAATGATTTACCATTATTATTAACCAAAATATTTTCTTCACTTGCCTCAATAAAAGACCTATTGTTTGCTTAACAAAAAGTCCTTGACTCATGGACTTGCTCTTTCATGACATCCAGAAACACCCTATCATCTCTAAAAGTCTAAATTCTCTGCAAAATGTCTAATGTGAAGGGAGACCCAAACAAGGGGCAACATAATCTCTTTCAAAAGAGAACACTTAATTAGAAAATATGCCAGAACAGAACTGTGCCAGGAACTCAGCTAAGAAATGGAGATACAAAGACAAATAGCATAGACTCCTCTCAAAGAAAAATAACATACAAAGAATAAAGCATTCGAGGAAAGGTGTTGTTTTTTAAAATGTAGTGTGATATGATGTGTTCTGCAGCATGAATCTGGGCCTGTTTGGGTCCAGGCCTCTCCTTTTCATATGTATAAGTATTTCTTCTATCAAAATTATCAAACAATAGAGGAGATGTCCCATGAAAATAGGCTAAAATTCATATCTTTAGATGGAGCCATGATAACTAAGAAGTTTATGATCAAGGTTTCTAATGTACATAAAATTTGTCTAACAATTATTTAAATGTTGACTTTATAATAACTCTTTGAAGTTTGAAACTTAAATTTAACAGCAAAATAAAGGAAGTACCTTAGTAAGAAAAGAAAAATGGAAGCACATAGTAAACTTCTAAATTGCAATATGCCAAAAGGAGAAATGTATAAAAAGTGTCAAGAGAAAATGTATAAAAAGAAAAGTTCTGGATAAATTCATAAATGATAGACTTATAAGAGCTTTTCAGACTGAGTTTGATGAAACATCGGATTGACACAGTAGAAAAATTCCTATATTTCTGTATTCTAACAATCTATAATAATAAAAACATAATATGCTAATTAGACCTGACAGCCAAACAACCTTCCAGACATCCTTCCAGATGAAGCCACAGTGTTAGGGGCCGAGGCAGCGGTGGTTAGGGGTGATCAGGCTGGCAGGGGAGCAGTTAGGGGCAATCAGGCAGGCAAGCGAGCAGTTAGGGGTAATCAGGCAGGCAGGCAGAGGCAGTTATGGGTGATCAGGCAGACAGGTGAGCAGTTAGGGGAGATCAGGCAGGAAGGTGAGTGGTTAGGGGCAATGAGGCAGGCAGGCAAGTGGTTAGGGGAAATCAGGCAGGCAGGTAGGCGAGTGGTTAGGAGCCAGCGGTCCCAAATTGCCCCACTGCCAGTTTAGGCCCGATCCCACAGGGATCCCTGTGGAATTGGTCCAAAACCGGAAGTCGGACACGCCCCAAGAGGTCCCAGATTGCAAGAGGGGTGCAGACCGGGCTGAGGGGCCCCCTTCCCATACAAGAATTTCGTGCACTGGGCCTCTAGTCCTATATAATAAAAGGCTAATGTGCAAATATACCAAACGGCAAAACAACCAGTCTTTATGAGGTGCATTGACCACCAGGGGGCAGACGCTCAATGCAGGAGCTGCCCCCTGGTGTCTGGGAGTGCCACTCAGCCAGAAGCCCTGAGCTGGGTTCACAGCACCTCTGCAGCAGTGCTAAGGATGTCCTACTGCGAGGAGCGGGCCTAAGCCGGCAGTCAGACATTCCCTGAGGACTCCCGGACTGCAAGAGGGTGCAGGCCAGGCTGAGGGACACCCCCCACCCCCTGAATGCACAAATTTCATGCACTAGGCCTCTAGTTCTATATAAACCTCAAGAGAGGCAGATTACTCTTTACTTATTTGTAAGTAGTGCCTTATGCAACATGATTGCACTCTCTTATTTTGGTTATTATAATATTTAAACATTATACACAGAATTCTGTGATTATGCCTGATCTTGTTGTGATCAGTTACAAACTGATATAGTATGCTATCATTCTAGGGAAAGCCAAATATATATAACATTTGTCAAAAAGCAATCTGGTAAAAAAAAAAAAAAAAAAATTGAGTCCATAGAGCACAAAATGAATGACTAACAAGACAGCTGACCTACAAATTTACCATAGTAATGTAATAAAAGTTATAATTGACCAAACTGGCCTCTGTACTCAATGTATTCAATGACCTTACAGGATTAAATGTTAATGTTGAAAGTTTCTTAGTTTAAAAAATACAGAAAATTTATGTACTAAGGCAGGACACACTCAGAAGGTTTTCACAAAAATAGATTTCTATCAGAACATCACCTCTAATCCACAAAAGAATCTGCCAAGAGATTTCAATAACAAGAGGCATATTGTAGGCATTTCTGTCCATCAACAAATCTAACAAGTTGCTTAAAATGCCAAAGGGGAAATGTGAAACCAAATACAGTGCAAAGACTGAAAAGGACTCACTGCAGTCTTTCTCGTCAGTTCCATCTGAGCAGTCTCTGACGTGGTCACACCTGTATTCTTTTGGAATACATTCACCACTGGAGCATGTCATCTGATGACTTGAGCATGTACTCCCAGCTGTGATGGGGGAAAAAAATGTTACTTTGTAATTACTGCCGAACACAGACCAACACACTGACATTTTTTAAAACAAAGGCAAGTAGAGCATACATTAAACATAAAATTCACAGGGTCAGAAGATAATGTATGCACCCAGCTAACCCAAGGAAGGGAGCTTACAATACAAAAGCAAAAGTATTATTATCAGGATACTATCAAAATGTCCATAGAATCATATCAACACTCAAGCATGTTAGTGTAGACAGTTATTTTATCAACATGTATTGAGAACACAATATAGATTAATGAGCTGTATGATAAAGAAGATAAATAAAAATAAGTATTTTGGCCCAGCCAGTATGGCTCAGTGGTTGAATGTTGACCCATGAACCAGGAGGTCATGGTTCAATTCCTGGTCAGGGCACATGCCCAGGTTGCAGGCTTGATCCCCAGCAGAGGGCATGCAAGAGGCAGCCAATCTATGATTCTCTCTCATCATTGATGTTTCCATCTCTCTCTCCCTCTCCCTTCCTCTCTCTGAAATTAATAAATATATTTTTTTAAAACAAATTTTGCAGTTATAGGTATTAATCAAAGATTGGTAAGGTTCCCCTCATTTAAATCTTGTTTAAACCAGAAGGAAATATGCCAAAGGCTTAACAGGGGATATTTCTGAATGGTAGGAATACCTATGGTAATTTTATTGAGTTTTCTCTATTACATAAGTTTTCTGTATTGCACATGTGTCAGGAGAAATTTTTGTTTTTGTTTTTGTTTTATTTTTATTGTTGGAAGTATTACTTATGTCCCCTTTTTCCCCCATTGACCTCTTCCAGCCCATCCCTACCCTCTCCCCAGGCCTTTACCACCCTATTGTCTGTGTCTATGGGTTATGCATATATACATACAAGTTCATTGGTTGATCTCTTCCCACCTGCCCACCCTCCCCTGCCTTCCCTCTGGGGTTTGATGGTCTGTTCAGTGCTTCTATGTCTCTGTATCTATTTTTTGTTCATTAGATGCCACATAGAACATGTGTCAGTTTTATAGAGAAGGAAAATAATTTAAGCTAGTTTACATTTTATTCTATGTTGATTAGGGTAAGTAAAAGCAGGACATTATTTTATCAAACTTGCCTTCAGATAAATCTGAATATTAATGCCTCAAGTATCATGTGAAAGCTATTCTGCAAGTCTCAGCAAATATCATGAGAATTTTTTAATTTCCACATAAAAAGAAAAGCATTTGGGGAATAATGTGATCTGCTAAAATAATATAATCAAATGGAAGAATAAATGTCCCCTACAATTTTTCATTCCCTATGCTTCCGTATTATTGTAAAGACACTTAAGTTCATCAAAATTTGGTTTTCAATAAAATTATACATCTGTTAAGGGATATGCCACCAAAACATACCAAGAAAAAACTTTCTAAAAAAATAAATGAACAATGACAGCTTTAGAGTCAGTACTTAAAAATTCAAACACATAAAGATTACCATGTCATAAATATTATGTAAAAAATTTAACAAAAATTACTATCCTCAATTGATCATCTCTTGTTCCTTCTTTCTGTTTAATAAAATAGTTTTGTTACAAATATGTAAGACTCAAATAGCAAACAAAATTTTTTCCAGTCAGCCTATTTCTGACACTTTGGCAGTATGATTTCATATCTTCTCTGAGTACCTTATATCTGTAGGTTAAATTTTACTTCTATTAGTAAAGGTATAATAGATCAAATTTTCTAGAAGTCATTTAAATTCTGAATTCTGCCCACAATTTCATGTAAATAAGATTGAAAAGCTAATACTAGTATTTCCTGAGTGGTAGTTTTTATTAAATTTCCATATATTTTTCCATATTTCCATATAAGTTTCCTACTGGGAATGGAGCCCACAACCCAGGCATGTGCCTTGACCAGGAATTGAACCAACAACCTTTTGGTGCACCTGATGATGCCCAACCAAGTGAGCCACACAAGCCAGGGCAGTTATGGGTAATCAAACAAAATATGAAAAAATGAAATTTAGTGCAGCCCGGCGGTGTGACTCAGTGGTTGAGCATCAACTTATAAAGCAAGAGGTCATGGTTTGATTCCCCTTCAGGGCACAATCCTGGGTTGTAGGCTTGATTCCCAGGAGGCAGCCGATCAATGATTCTCATCGTGGATGTTTCTCTCTCTCCCCCTCTTCTCCCTTCCTTTCCCTGAAATCAATAAAAACATATTTTAAAAAATAGATATTCTCTCTAAAAAAACATAGTGCTAATATTATTTTAATTATCTTGGTTTTCTTCTTAATTAAACTGAAGCCCAAATCATTCTATATTTGGTGCTTAATATTTCAAAGGGTTTACAAGGGAGCAATTAAAAGTTCATTCAAATGCCCTAACTGGTTTGGCTCAGTGGATAGAGCATTGGCCTGCGGTCTCAAGGGTCCCAGGTTCGATTCTGGTCAAGGGCATGTACCTTGGTTGCGGGCATGTGCAGGAGGCAACTGATCATTTCTCTCTCATCGATGTTTCTAACTCTCTATCCCTCTCCCTTTCTCTCTGTAAAAACTTAATAAAATATATTTTAAAAAATAAGTTCATACAAATTTAGAGAAATGATGAATTAAAATTATGTAGTTTCATCAACCAATCTAGTGCTGGGATTCACCCAGTTGTCATTACACAAACATCTACTGAGAGTCTATTATAGGTCAAAAGGGGCACCAACAATGGGAACATCAAGATGATTAAGGCACAATCCCTACCCTCAAGGAGCTCATAGCTTTGGGGGGCTGGGGGAGAGAGAACTTTAAGAAATAATTAGAAAACAATGATGAAAGTGGATTATAGGTACACAAAGAATTACAAAAGCATCAGAGAGGGCTGCCTAATTCACTCTGGGATGGAATGTGAACAGGGATAGCTTCTTTGAGGAGGAACACCTTACCTGGGTATTTAGGAGAAGCAGCAGTTAGCTAAGCCAAAAGAAAGGAAGGAGCATATAGAAATGAGCATTCAGGCAGCAGACACAGAAGCAAAAAGTTAGGACTCTGTGTGGTATGCCCACGTGAACCACACAAGTACTGCTCTGAACCCTTTCAGTGCCCAGAAATGCAGCAATTACTAATAACTGCTGTTACTTTCTTTGTGGTGGTAGTTCATCCTGCAGCAGCTTTGGCAGCAGTCACTGGAACAGCCACCAATAATGCCTCCAACAGACCTACCTACTTGCTCCACTCAATTGAAATTACAAGAGTTCCATACTGGGGCAGAGGATGTGGAAGGTTTGAAAGCAGAGTGTGCTGCTGGATCAAAAGGACCATCCAAATGCCAACCACACAAATGAATACCCCACCCATAGATACCAATAAATGCTTCATTTCTTTCTTGAGTGTAACATAATCCAAATTAAAGACTAGGAACCTATCTATCCATTTCCAAATTGCCAGGGTATATTTATAATTCTTCAGCACATTCACACTTTCAATATCATCCAGTCTGAGCAAGAATGCTGGCAGAGGTTCCATTGTTGTGTAAGGCTCAACTCGGAATTTACAAAGAATCGTCCCATTATGTTTTGTATTTGTATCAAGTAAGGTTTTAGGTGTCCAAAGGACCAAAACAAGACTCCTCCATAAACACTTACGGCAATGCTGATGTTCATCTGAGCCATCCTCACAGTCCTGCTCATTGTCACACACCCAGGAGTTAGGAATGCATAGCTCTTTACTCTGACACTGGAAATAGCCTGGCTGGCAAGTAGCGGCAGCTAAAACAAACCAGAAAAAGACTCATTATGTCAAACAACCACCCTATTATACCAACAAGCAATGCTTAGTTCAAAAGCCTATATATCAACTCCTGCTCAATATATTTGATGGCAAATAGTAAACAACCTTATACTAGACTGTGTGAACTCCAGTCAGAGTTCACTATCAATCTCAGCAAAAGCATCACAGCAAACTGATGGTCCAAAGCAATATGAAAATACAGAGAATAAAACAGCCAAACACACATACATACAAAGATATGACCAAAAAATATTAAACAAAATTTTTATTATTAAATTATCTGAAATGTTTTATAATAACTATAACAATAGTAAAGCATCATGATGAATTGGAAAACTCTTGAAATTTGGATAAAAAGACACAGAGTCACATAACTATTATTTTTACGATTTACTTGCTTTAGGATCTTTGGCAGGTTCTCTGAGCCACAATGTATGCAGCTAAAATGGAAGCTATACTTATCTACCTCATGGTTTGCTATTGAAAACCAAATTAAGAGAGAAACAAAGATGGCGGCATAGGTAAACACCTAAACTGCTGCCTTGCACAACAATTTCCAAACTACCACTAAAAGACAAAACGGACATCATCCAGAACCACAGGAAGGCTGGCTGAGTGGAAATTCTACAACTAGAAGGAAAGAGAAAAGCACACTGAGACTCAGAGGAGCTGCAGAAGGCAGAGGTACCGAGGCGCACATGCGCGGAAAGGGCTGGCAACTGAGTATGCAGCTGGCTTTCTCAACCAGGAGGGAGACAAAAGCACCCGATGGATCTGAACTCCAGTTCCCAGCGAGACTCTGGGGACCCTGACTCATTTGGGGAGAACCTGGACTGTCTGGCAGCGGGCAGAATGTGAGGGCAGCTTTCTCTCAGAGGTGCTTGCAGTGATTACCGCAGGACAATGAGACCCAGGGTCCTCTTAAGGCAGGGCTGATGGGAAGCCATTGCTGGCTGCTCTGCCCTGAGACTCCACCCCATCCAAGCTGAACACAGAGGCTTTTGCAAGACTTGTCTCATAAGGGTGTCTCCAGCTCAGAAGTTCTCCCAGGATAGACACAGCTGATCCTCACAGCCAATTGGCCTGGAGGTCAATTCCTCCCAGTGACACCAACAGCAATCAAGGCTTAACTACAACAAGACTGTGCACACAGTCCACAAAGGGGTGCACCAAGAGTGTCCACTCAGATAACAGGGGAGGCTGAGCCACTGGTCCCTATAGGACACCTAGCACACAAAGCTACTCTATCAACTCAGGGAAGCAGACAAAATGCAGAGTCAAAAAACAGGCCACAAATGAAAGAAATGGAGGAAAGCAAATGACTGGATATAGAGTTCAAAACCACGGTTATAAGGTTTTTCAAGAATTTTCTAGAAAAGGCCAATAAATTTAGTGAGACCCTCGAAGATATGAAAAAGGACCAACTAGAAATTAAGCATACACTGACTAAAATAAAAAATAATATACAGAGATCCAACAGCAGACTAGAGGATCGCAAGAATCAAATCAAAGATTTGAAATACAAAGAAGTAAAAACACCCAACCATAAAAGAAAAAAGAATCCAAAAATATGAAGATAGTGTAAGGAGCCTCTGGGACAACCACAAGCGTACCAACATCCAAATTATGGGGGTGCCAGAAGAAGAGAGAGAGCAAGATACTGAAAACCTATTTGAAGAAATAATGACTGAAAACTTCCCCCACCTGGTGAAAGTAAGACTTACAAGTCTAAGAAGTGCATAGAACCCCAAACAAAAGGAATCCAAGCAGGACCACACCAAGACACATCATAATTAAAATGCCAAGAGCAAAAGACAAAGAGAGAATATTAAAAGCTGCAAGAGAAAAACAGTTAGTTACCTACAAGGGAGCACCCATACAATTGTCAGCTGAACAGTTCTCAACAGAAACTATGCAGGCCAGACGGGAGTGGCAAGAAATTTTCAAAGTGATGAATAGCAAGAACCTACAACCAAGATTACTCTACCCAGCAAAGCTATCATTCAGAATTGAAGGGCAGATAAAGAGCTTCACAGATAAGAAAAAGCTAAAGGAGTTCATCACCACCAAACCAGTATTATATGAAATGCTGAAAGGTATTCTTTAAGAAGAGGAAGAAGAAAAAAGTAAAGATAAAAATTATGAACAACAAATACATATGTATCAACAAGTGAATCTAAAAATCAAGTGAATATGCCCTGACCAGTTTGGCTCAGTGGATAGAGCATCAGCCTTTGGACTCAAGGGTCCCAGGTTCGATTCTGGTCAAAGGCATGTACCTTGGTTGCAGGCACATCCCCAGTAGGGGGTGTGCAGGAGGCAGCTGATGGATGTTTCTCTCTCATCAATGTTTCTAACTCTCTATCTCTCTCTCTCTTCCTCTCTGTAAAAAATCAATAAAATACATCTTTAAAAAAATCGTACACCTATGGATGAGGACAGTGGGGGGTGGAGGGTAAAGGCAGAGGGTGGTGTGAGAACCGGGTGGAGGGAAGCTATGAGGGGGGGAAAAGAGGAACAATTGTAATAATCTGAACAATAAAGATTTATTAAAAAAAGAAAAGAAAAGCAAGCCAAGTTAAATAATGTATGTGAAAGCACCATATAATGTTTGTTGCTATCACTATTGTCATTGGTATTGTTATCATCACTGTTATCATCACTAAAATATAATAACAACCTCTGAAGAGTTGTTGATGTAACTGTTCATTTATTCCTTTATCTCAGAATACACTCTTATTGCTCTTTGGGTTTAACATAAAATGAACTCAGTAAGCCCAGAAGAGGCAAACAAATAGCACATGATCATGTCTCTACAAATAGAACTGCTCTCTTGCTCAAAGTATGGTTCACAGTCGAGCAGCATCAGCATAACCTAGGAGTTTGTAAGAAATATGGAATCTCTGCTCCCACCTCAATCATATGGAATCCAAATCTGTACTTTAATCCATTTATGCATGAAAGTTTGAGAAGCACTTCCCACCCGTCCTCCCATTTCCAAATACACTGTCATCCAAACATTACCCCAAAGTTTTGACTGTTCTGTTGTGCCATAGTATGGTCAACATTTCAAAACAAAATTACTTTTTCACCCGCTTTCCTAGTTTTTGGATGATAACCCTTCTCTGCGCATCTATCAGAATGAATGAAATTGCAGGAATGTGATTGACCGCCTGTGGCATTTTGGGAAAGCAATGGATATAAAGATTGGATTGGTGCACCAACTGGGGAACCTTTAATAAATGACTTACTTCTCTAAGCCTCAGTTTTATAATATAAAATTTACCTCAGAATATTGCTGAGAACTAAAGGAAGAAACACATGTGTACTAGTCAGTGATTTTATCACTAGTTAATTTGGGGGTTTACAATATTATCATGTTTTTAAATAAATTTCTTAAAACATAAAATCACACTAGCCACTTCTGTGATCTCTTTATGATAATTCACACACATTATACTACAACCTTTATATTAAAAAAGACTCCTGGAGTTACAAACCACCATAGTTCAAGTAGCATTGTTTTTAGTTTGTTCTT
Organism: Corynorhinus townsendii; assembly: GCA_026230045.1. NCBI lineage: Eukaryota > Metazoa > Chordata > Mammalia > Chiroptera > Vespertilionidae > Corynorhinus > Corynorhinus townsendii. The sequence continues at coordinate 49,090,126 of JAPDVU010000005.1, read as the reverse complement.
ATTGGTGCACAAAATTTCCAGAGTGAATAATCTGAAATAGTCACATACTGGCTTCAGAAAACCACTTCCAAATTGGTTTCCATATCAAGGTCACTTGATAAAAGGTAAAATAGAAACTGATGTGAATTGAGCCCCTTCTTCAGGGGGGAGTGAGACAATTATTAATACCATCAGTTTTCTTTTCAACCACACAGATCTCAACAGACTTGCACCAAGTCCTGTATCTATCAGTAAAGACACAACCCTTTTATTATAGCTGAAATCACCATGAAGGACTTGTGTTTCTCAAAACAGAGCTTAGAGTAGCCACACCCCACTTACGGCAACCAATTTCATCAGAGTCATCCAAACAGTCTTTGGTCCCGTCACACCTCCAGGATACAGGAATGCAATGCCCATTTTCACAGCGAAAATGCTCAGTGCTACATTCTGCAATCCCACAAACAACAGGAAACCAGTTAAAAAAAAACTATGCCACACAGATATTTCACAGAAGAAATACATATTTTTTAATAATGATGAAAAATCATTCACTAATTAGTAATCAAAGGAATATATGTTATCTTATAAAATTAGAAAAACACTTTTATAATGATTATATCCTCGGTCTTAGGGTCTGCAGGAAGATCATTTTTATACATGGCTGATGGAGTATATCTGGAAAGCAATTCAACAACATGTATCTTGCTTTTTTAAAGTGCTTATCCTTTTACTTCTGGGTATTTTTTCTAAGGAACTAGAGATTTGTATCACTTATTTATAATAAAGAAAATTGAAAACCTCTTAAATGTCCAATGATAAGAAAATATCTATATACTGATATTTTAGGAAATCATTAAAATGAGTATGAAGGACTGTTAAATGATTAGGAAAAATATTTGTAATATAATGTAACAAAGACAAGGATGAAAAATTTTGCCTATACCAGAGTCATATATGGATGGGGGCAAGAAGCATAAAAAAGATCAGTATTGACAGTGGTTATCTTTGATTGATAAAATCAAACATCATGAGTAACTTTTCATTGCTTCACTGTGCTTTTTTTCAGTTCTCCACCCTATATTTTTATTAAAGTGCCTTCTTACTATATCATTTAGAGCAATTTATGGTCCCCTCGTTCTTAGATTCAGATTAAGAGCTTTTTGTTTAAGGAATTTGTAAGATGGCAGGTCTATAATCTCATCTCTACAAAAAAAGTTTTTAAAAAAAATATTTCTGCAGCCAACCAGAGTGCACAAACTTGGCACCAAAAGTTGCCACATTTCCAAGTGGCAGTGATGATCCCATGTTGATACCAGAGAGAGTGTAACTTAAACAAGTTCATTTCCTTTAACCAATATATCCTGTGGTTTTCCTGGGTCTCCCCAGGGGACTAATTTGGCAGTTGGAAATCCTCTGAGCTTCCCCAAATACCTGACCAGTAACCTCTTCATGCATTATGTGCCAAGTAGAAAATTTTTTAAAGAGTGTAGCCAACACAAGCACAATGTGGAGAAGACTCAAAATTAGTCTTTCACAAACCCAAGGTGGGAGAGAGTAATTTGGGATTTGGAAGAATAATTGTATTTTCCCCATGTACTTAAGCAATCATGCTAAATTACCCATTTCAATTTTTGGCTCATTAACCCCAAATTAGGTAAATATACAGATCAATTGCCTACTCCTAAAATAAATAAACAGTGTGCTATCCTGACTTGTGCAAATGCAGGCATATCAACAGCATGACATAAACATAGTTAAGTGATCTATTCCTAGGGGATATAGGCTACTTTGTTCATGGAATGTTCAAATCTGATTGTCTGTTAGTGACATCCTGATTTATAATGTATGCTGCAAATGGTCAGAAACTTCCCTTGGCTAAATGGTGGTACCGAGTGGTACAGGAATACGTACACCCAAATACCTTCTATAGACTAATGCATGATGGTGGTTGGTGGTGCAGGTCTGGGGTTGGTGGTGCAGGTCTCTTATCAACTACCTTTAAAGCACAACAACCTCCCTTGCAAAAATGCCCCTAAGGAATGTACAAATTCACTCTGGAATCCCAGAACTTCTCACTGGATTTTATTCTACAAAGCAATATTTCCATGGGAGATTAGGGGCTTTGGAGGTTTAGCTATTAACACAACATATATTAAATCACTTTTATCAATTAGGTCTATTGTTCGTAATCCAACATATTACATTTGAAAGTTCAGTACATTTGTTTCCCTAGGTATCTAATAACTTCAGGTTGAAGAATTATAGCAATCCAAAGGTCAGTCCACTTACAAAGAGCTTAATATTGGTATGGAAAAAGGAAAAGCATAAACTTAAAAACTAAGTATTCAGAAAAAAATTCAGAGCAATATAGTGTCTGTCTTGAAAATACATATACTTAGAAATATTTCTTCTTTTTCCTCAAATTCAAGTTTATTTTTAGAAATGTTAAGTATGTTTGTGTAATCAGATGGCTTTTGCTATGTAAAAAATCATCCCAAGGATTTAATGGCTTAAAACAGCAAACATTGATTTAGCTCCTAATTCTGCTATTTAACAGTAGAACAGTATTTCTTAAGCAACTCAAGTCAGATTTTGAGGTCTGGTTTTTTTGTTGTTGTTTTTTTTTTTTGGTTGTTGGTGGTGGTTTTTTGTTTTTTGTTAATCTACAAAATTAAACTAATCATAAAAAAAAACACATACACACAAAATAGACACCCAAAACATATTTTTAAGGAACTTCAAAGCCAGTTATTTAAAATCAGTCACATAAAATGTAACCCAATAGGGGAAATTTTGCAATTAACTAACTCTATAATTAGTGCCGTTTACATTTGATCTCCCAAATAGTTATCTAAAGTAATATATCAAACCCAATTTACTCAATTTATCAAAATATCCATGATAAATCATTTGTCAAATTCGCTTTTTTAATATTAACTTCCATGCCTGTTGTAACTCCCAAATGATTAATACTCTATCAATGCTGGGTAGTCTCTTGGCAATCAACCAATATGCTCCACTAGTGTCAGAAGCCTGTCATTCATTCTATTATAAAGGTAACACGTGCTGTTTAAAACACAAACTGCTGGAGAAGCAAACAACAGTGTGATGAATACCAGAGGGAAAGAAGTTTGGGGAGGTAGAAGAGGGTACGGGGGGCGGGGGGGGGGTGAGAAGGGGGGGAATGTAGTGATGGAAGCAGATGTGACTTTGGGTGGGGAACATACAATACAAAATCCAGGTGATGTATTATAGAACTTTATACCTGAAACATATACAATTTTATTAACCAATGTCTCCCCAATAAATTCAATTAAAAATTTTTAAAAACTGTTAGTGGCCTGGCCAGCGTGGCTCAGTGTTTAAGCATTGACCTATGAACCAAACCACAGTTTGATTCCCGGTCAGGGCACATGCCCGGTTTGCAGGCTCAATTCTAAGTAGGGGGCCATGCAGGAGGCAGCCAACCAATGATTCTCTGTCATCACTGATGTTTCTAAACCCTTTCTCTCCCCACCTCTCTGAAATCAATTAAAAATATATATTTTTTAAAAACTGCTGGTGAATAAATCTAGATCTAGCCTGATAAAGTTGCAGGTGCCCCTAATTTCAAGTATGCACTTTATTTTCTGAGTGCTTTATTTTAAAAAAGTAGCCTTCACTGAAAACCTCTCTAGAAGTTATTAGACATTATCTACGCTTTACAGTTCAATAACTTGAAGTGCAAAAAACAATGGAAGTGGGGTTGGATTTCATACACTGGAACCAAACAAACTTTATGGAAGAAAAAAATCTAAGTAGAGCAAAATTTAAAACTTTTTTCAGCAAATGGTCTCTAAACATCCATATTCAACCAAACCAGTTTTAACCAAAGGGTAATTTTGCAAACAGCCTTAAATGTTTTCCCTCTAATAAAATATAAGGAAGAAAACATCATAATGCATGCTGGGAGAGAAAAACTTTTGTTAAAAACCAGTCAGCTGTGGACGAGAAGCCTTTAGAACCAAATGGACACCCTATCTCCCCAGTACTAACCTTTCCCAAGAATAAAAATAGATGGTGCAAACATGAGAAAAAAAATGCACATGTGGTACTTAAATGCATACACTGATCTAAGCACTTTGCCAATGTTATCATTTCATCTTCATAACGACCCTATGAGATAGCTACCATTATTCTGAACATAAAGAAATTGAGGCATAGAACAGTGCAGTAACTTGCCCAAGATCAAATAGGAAATATGTACAAAGCAAGGATTTGGACCTGACAGTTCTGTTCCAGTATTAGTGCTATACTGACCACTGTTCTATGTTTCCTTTCACACACACACACACACACACACACACCTACCAAACTCAAAAATCGGTATAAAAATTTTACATTTTTCCAAAGTCGCTATCAACATTGAGTTCATTAATTGGGCTGCTATGAAATCCATAGCATATGTTCATATAATCCAATTGTAGACTAGTAGTCTACCTGGCAGCAAATGTTGCACGTAAAAATTCTTAGGAAAATTTGCAACAATCAAAAGCAATTCAGATAAATTAAAAGGGGGGGGCAGTTCTAGCTCTTCAGAAAGAATTATATTAGATGTAAAGATAAACTTATTTTCCGAACCTCACAGAGCCCCAAGCTGCAGAAAAACCAAAGTAATTCGTTCTTTATAAATAGAATATCACAAGCTTTCTGGTCTAAGTGTTGGACTAAGAATGTGCTCAGATAAGATATTAGAGTAACAGGTAGTGCCTAGAGGATGGAATAAGTCGTGTGTTTTTCCAGAATGGGGAGGAGCAGTGGATTGAAAACACCACTTCTGTATATTGTACAGCCTCTAGTTCTGGGCACACAGGAAATAGTCAACACATATTCATCAGGTAATAAAGATTCTTCTTTATAAAATTCAGTCTCTTGAGATGATTATATATCAGAGATATATAAAACCACCAAGGCAAATAATGAGACTTCAAATTGGAACTTAATGTTTTAAAATTATACCAAAAATGAAATCTGGAATAATTTAAAATAAGAGGAATATTCAGAAGTTTGCAAAAGGAAGAATAAACTGGTGAATATAATAGAATCAGGGGCATAGAAAGGGAGTGGACTGATAATTCTCAGAGGGAAAGGGGTTTGGGGGTGTGGGAAGAGACTGGACAAAAATCGTACACCTATGGATGAGGACAGTGAGAGGGAGGTAAGGGCAGAGGGTGGGGTGGGAACTGAGTGGAGGGGAGCTATGGGAGGAAAAAAGAGAAACAATTTTAATAATCTGAATAAAGATTTATTAAATTAAAAAAAAACATTTGACAAAAAAAAGTTTGCAAAAGGAGAAAAACATTGAGTCACATTAATAACCATCTCATTATTTTACCCTTGCCTTGTAAGTTTCTCTTCTGGCTCATGAATTCTCTTCTTAGGAGAGAAAGGCAAGTTAGTCAAGAGAACATTGTCAAAAGTTAACAGAGTAAGGTCATTTATATGAAAAATCCTATTTTCATGATAGATCCTCTTAATATGTGCTGGTCCTTCCAGACACGTGGTACTCTTTCTAAAAACTACATGAGCCCAGCTGGCATGGCTCAGTGGTTGAGTGTCAAACTATGAAGCAGGAAGTCACGGTTCTATTCTTGGTCAGGGCACATACCCAGGTTGCGGGCTCAATACCCACTGTGGGGCATGCAGGAGGCAGCCGATCAGTGATTCTCTCTCATCATTAATGTTTCTATGTCTTTCTCCCTCTCCCTTCCTCTCTGAAATCAACAAAAATACATGTAAAAAAAAAATACTAGATGACATTTTAATAGTACCACTTCATTGAACTCAGAGACAAATAAGTTTTAACAGGCAATTCCTTAATTCATCCATAATTTTACTTCACTGTTTCTGTACTTTATTTTTATTCCTTTGATATTGATAGACATACTTCTGATGTTTATAAGTTGGGTGATGGTTCACTATAATTCTCACACCTATGCACACTAGCAAAGCCAGTCCTCTTTTGAAGATTTAGTTGCTCGTTTATTTCCAAAACTATCCTGCAGCCATGACAGCCAAGGGTAACAAATTGTGTGGAAGATCCTGCTCTGCCTAATGTCAACTGATGGAACCGTCAAGGACTCAATTGATGGAACTGGAACAAGACATGCTCAGCAAACCAACCTACCCTCTCTTTCTGTGCAGTATTTTTGCTGCCTGGTTTTATAACAGACCACTAAATAGGTGGCCAGAATTCGTGTGTGTGTGTGTGTGTGTGTGTGTGTGTGTGTGTGTGTGTGTGTGTTTTAACCCGGTTTGCAAACCACTGAATTGACTGCTCTTTCCAATTTATTGTTTCAGAGCCCTGATGTTTTGATAGAGCAAAACAATAGTAAGAGGACATTTCAAGAAATCAAAGACTTGGAAGCAAAACCTACAAGCCAATTGATGAGTGATCATGTACACACATCATTTAAGTGCAATAAAAAATAAAAAGGAACAAAAGAATATTATTCAGATTCAATAAAGCCACAAAAAAAGTCATATCTACTAAGTTTAAAACACTGTTGTAGGTTTTGTGGAAGAAATAAAGAAAGCTAAGATATAGTCCTTTTCATAGTTTATAAATTTATTCATGCATTATAAATTAAATAACCTTGCAACAACAATAACTGCTATTTATTGAGCCCTTGCTATGTGTAAGGCTTTATACACATCCATTAAACCCCCTTAGACATATTATGAAGAGGAATTTGTACTTATTTAATAGAAGGGAAAATTGAACCTCAGAGACATTAATAAGTTTCCCCCAGGGTCACAGAGGTAGAAAATGTCAGAGTCTAATTCAGAACAGGACCTGTGTGAGTCCAGGGTCTACGCTCTTTTTCATCCCACTCCCACAAAACAAATGACACCTTTCAATCACCCAGAAGTTCTATGTGCCAGAAGTATTTAAATGCTTTCTATATATTATCTCGGTTGTCTTCACAACAACCCTGTAAGATAATATTGATAGCCCCATCTCATAAATGAGGAAACTGAGGTTTGATCAAATCTCACAGCTAGTAGACAATGGATCAGGAATTCATATCTATGCAGTCTGACTTCAAAGCTATGCAAAATGACAACAGATGCTTTGGTTCCACATAAGCAGAGACAATTAAGAACCAACTGGTCTTGGGGAGAAAAAAATTAACATCACAGCTAGAGTGATCAGAGGAGCCTTCATGAAGGAAAGCGGCACTGCACTGGGGTGTTGGGGATGAGCAGGAAGGACCAGGCAGTGTGCAGGGCTCAAACAACTTTAGAGAAGCCTAACATGGGTGAAGACCTAATGACCAGGCCTCCATGGACAAAGCACAGAAAACCTCTTGTAGAATGGTGGACAACAAGGCTGGGGAGATGGAAAAGAGAGGGTCTTGAATACCAAGTAAAGGAATGACATGATCAGCCCTAGCCAGTTTTGCTCAGTGAATAGAGCATTGGCCTGCAGACTGAAGGGTCTCATGTTCGATTCTGGTCAAGGGCACATGCCCGGGTTGTGAGCTCGATGCCCATTAGGGGGCGAGCAGGAGGCAGATGATCAATGACTCTTTCATCATTGATGTTTCTATCTCTCTCTTCTTCTCCCTTCCTCTCTGAAATCAATAAAAATATATATTTTTTAAAAAGAATGACATGATCAAATGGAGAAACCTTAGTGAGAAACCTTAGAAATCACTAATGCCAGTAACTGTGTTAAAACTAAAAGTCCCCTCTGGGTAGGTGCAAGCCTGGACTAGGATACAGACTTTGGCCATGAGAAGTATTTGGGGCTCCACTTCATTCCCCAAAATCTTGCCCAGAGCATGAGCTCAGTGAGCAGGCTGGTGGGCAGCTCACTAACAGGCTGCTAGCAGCGATGGGCTTCACTTTGCAGCCCCTCTAGTTGTCCCAGGCCTAATCCAAAGCCACTCCACTTGCATGACAATTGGCCAACATGGTCCAGAGATGCCACTACAAGTTCTCTCTTGTCCTTTCCTCACTGTCCTCTCCAAGCTGAATGTGACTGAACATCCAGCCTACATAATTCAGTCAACCCGCAAAATAGTCAGTTGATCTCAAAAACTGCTTAAATAATTGCTTAATTTTAAAGTGTCTTTTCAATAGTCAAAAGCCAGCAGAATGTGATGCACTATCAAAGTAGACCCTCAATTCTGAGAAGTGGGAAATTAAGTTTCCACCTTTTCTGATTGAGCTACTCTTCTCCATTTTCATCTAAACACTAGCTACCTACCTTTCTCCTCTTCCCTGTAGTCTCTTACATCTGCTTATTTTTCACTGAGTACCTCCTACCCCTACAACCAGTGTCAATCAACTCTGCTCACTTCTCAGGAGCTCTTGAGAGGATGCTGGGCATATAGGGTGAAGCAATTATTCAATTGCCTTGGGCAAAGCAAGATGTATAGTGTCCCTGGCCCCCACATATGGGATTCCAGTAGTGCCCATCCCCTAGTCACTGTAACAACTCTATACATGTCCAAACACCCCATAAAGAGTGGCAGTACCACCCCTATTTGAAAACAACTTAGAACCTCTAAGCAGCTTGGACATTCAGAGCTCAAAATGTCTTAACCCACATGAAAGAGATCATCTAAGAAAACCCCTATAATAAATTCTTCCCTTCTAAAGATAATAAAAATTTTTAAACAGCAATCCCACTCCCTCCCACCCATTAATAAGAGGGCCTGGGATTGGGCAATATCAGGCTGCAGCTTCTAGTACCAGCAACTTGAAATGAACTCCCCTGGGAGTGTGATAAAGAATCTAAGTTCCAGGGAGGCCTGTTTCACCCTGGAATGTTCCACAGTCCGTCCACAGGCTTCCCCACTGGGGAGGGGGGGAGGGGGAGCGGGGGGAGGGGGGGGCGAGACAGAGTTGAGGCGGAGGGGGGTGGGGGTGCCTCACACCAGGAAAAAAAGGCAAATCTAAAATCCTCAAGCAGTTCCTCATTAACATAAAGGATTGCTGCTATGAAAAACAAAGTCCTAAACACACCTGCTTTATGATGCAACCTTTCTGCATCTGTATAATTACCAGAACAAAAAATAATTTCTTCAAATGTCCTCTCCCTACCCCTACCACATACACTCACTACATATATATATATATATTCATGTGCCTAAAACATTCAAAAAAATTTCCCAAGTTTTTACCAAAAATGCTCAGCAATGAAAACTTCCTGTCAGCAAATACCCAAACACTGAAATGTATTAGTCTTTATTGCTACTTCCCCCAATAATTCACGCAGTGCTTTTTCTATCAGCTAAGTCTGCTGAGGTTACTATAGATGAACTCCTCTTCCACATGGAAGAAAAATAAGGCCTTAGTCACCACTCCTCCCAAGGGTCTAACTGGTTATTTACTTCTTTAATGGCCAAAGAGCTATACTTATGTAGAATGTTGAAAAGAACACTATCCAAACAGAAGAGAACTTAAGAGAGTCTGCCTGCTCAGTAAATAAGGACCCAATGAATCAGACTACTTAAGAAAACAATAAAATGCCCTTCAGCACTTAATGATTTAACACACTTAAACCAAAACTATAAATCACCCCCATTTAAAGAACTTATTTCTAGCCCAAATGGCCCCAAGTATTCCTACATGGCTTCTTAATTAGCAATATAAATATTGGAAAATGGTTAAATGAAATCAAACACTCAAAAAAGAAAGAGAGACACTTGTGAGAAATAAGCAACTATATGCATCTCCATGCAGGCAGCTTTCCTGCTTAAGATTTATAAATGGTGTGACAGACTATTAACCGAAACACAGCATTTATAGACAGCATCAAACCAGGGTTTTTCTGATTAATTAGACCCAAGTATTGAACCATAAATCAAATTAATGCAGATGTGTTAAAGCTTCAAGAATCTTTTTGGGTAAGCTTAACAAGCAGATTAACATCAGATTATCAAATAAACAATGGCTTGATCCTGGAAATTATAACAATAGCAGCAAAAGGAGAAGAAACTGACTCCCAATTGGTGGATTTGGTAATTCTCTAGTCATAGGCTAAATCATTTGTAATTCTTGGCTAAATTGTGCAAATACTTTGCTATATTCCTCTTCTCTTACTGCATGTTATTTAGTTATTTAGTTTAAAAGCCTGTTCTTGAATAGTAAGTACTGATAATTAACCATATGGTAAACTAAAGTCAACATTTTTAATAAAAATGTATTGTCATTACTTTTTTTAAAAGAGCTGGTTTTGCTGGTGTTTTACAAAGTGTTTTTGTATTTTTTTCCTCTAGTGACAAGTTATATCTCAGAAAGCATTTTATAAGCAGAAACTCTATTCTCCAACCATGACATGATATAGAGAACAGAAGAAGCAGATGCAATTACATAACCAAAAGAAGAGTGATAGTAGGTGAGAGTAATTTATTATGATTCTACCATGAACAGAACATTATTCTAAACCTTAAGCTCCTAAAGCAGGAAAAAATACTTCTGTAACCCCAGTGCCTAGCACAGTACCTCCTAGTACCCAGATGACCCTCAATAAATGAATAATATATGATGTATTAGAATATATGGGTGAGGCCAAAATGAGTTCCAAAAGATAAAGTCTTGAGATCTTGATGATTTGTGGACTTTTATAAGGGGCCCTGCTGTTTAAAATCTAAAAACAATTCAACAATTCAACAGTCATTTTCCATGCTGACCTGCACGAAGACTCTAAGAAGTCAGCCCCAAATCCTTGGGAGCCTATTTATAAGTTCAGGTCATTCTCTGCTAATTCAATGAAGAATGAGACTGCTTCTCCCCTCCCCCATATTATGTAAAATATTACATTTATATCCAGCATTACCCTGAAGTGGAGAGTACTCTGCACACTGCACCCCCCCCCAAAAAAAAAAGGCTACAAGAGAACATCTGATTCTACAAATCAAAATTTGTTATTTTTATTATAAGCAATTTGCTAACATAACATCATGATTTTAGTTTCCCTATACAGAGTCAAAGGCAAAGCTGATTTTATTAACTTGGAAATCTATAAAATAGGACCTATTATATTTGCAAAGATTTTCAAGGTAGAATGACACTGAATTTCTTGTGTCTCCTCTTATATTGATTTTTAACAGATTGACCCAAAGAGAACTTCAGAGCATGCCAAGTTACAGCAGGTTATCTGTCACACCAGGTGTCCTTTGCCCTGGTTTGTTTTGCCTGGGCTCAAACAGCATTTATAGGTCTCCAAATCACTTCCAGGCTCCATAAATGTCATCACTTCATGTTACAGTGTGATTGTGATGACTTGAAACAACTCAATAGAATCAACAACATTATATTGTCATCAACTGATATCTATATGTAATGAAATGGTGTTTGAACTTCTGACTATATAATCTATATGTAATGAAATGGTGTTTGAGCTTCTGACTATATATGGTGACCTTATAATGTCCCAATATTAATGGCAGGTTAAATAGAATTATGAATTCATTAGCAATGGATTGTCAGAAGCAAGAAGAAAAAGGGTAGAGTATATTTCCTAAGATATTGCCTAATCTGTATTTTAAATAATGATAGTAAAAATTTTTAAACATCTATTAAAATAAAATCTTAGAATTTTATGGAAAAAAGTAATGGTTTCAGTAATAAACTGTATTAGGAAGTACATACAATAAAATCTCTAATAATTGACACAAATAATTAAAACCATTGCTTACTGAAATTTTACCTGTGTTACACTTTTTAAAAAGGCAATCACATTAAGAATTTGGCCAAAAATAGTTTTCAGTGGCTGTCTCAATTCTGAAAATTGGGTGACTGACAGTCCTGAATTAGACAATGAATAAATGAGTGGGACCTTAGGTATTATAATAATTAAATTAATTCCTTTTAGTAATAAATTCAGACTTTTTTTAAGAGTTAAAATAAAATACTAATGGAAGAGTTGGGAAATGGGGGCCACTAGAAAAGGTCAAAGGGGAAGAAAAGGGTCCTATATAATACTTTCAACAACAAAGATTTTTAAAACAAAAAATAATCCTATCCTCTTATATAATAAAAGCATAATATGCTAATTAGACCACACTACCTTCCGGATAAAGGTGTGGCTTCGAGAGCCGCGGCAGAGGCGGCAGCTTTGCTGGCGGGGGCCGAGCCCCTTGCATGAATTTTGTGCATTGGGCCTCTAGTAATAAAATACTAATGGAGAAAATACCAGATTAAGAGCCAAGAGACACATCAGTTTCAACCCTTGCAATAGCATTGACCATCCCCAAATTAAACTAAACTCTAAGTTCCATGAGGACAGGAGCTGTTCCTCTTATTCCCATTGAATCTTCACTCAACAAATATTTGTTGCTTAGCTGACTCAGCTTTAAACTCTCAGGATTTAAACTCTCTGGTATGCAATTCCCTTACCTGCAAAATTTCTGACCTGCAAAATGGGGTTCTGATGAGGATTTAGCACAATGTCTGAATTCACCAATCCTTCCATAAAGAGTGGTTCCATCCTGGGTATTCCCACCCCTCATCCAATTCTAACATTCTAGGAAATAAGATACTCAAGGATCAATACCTTCACCAAATAAGAACTGTTTAGTTCCCATTTCCAAAACCTTTCTTTTAGGAGCCACTTTGCTCCTAGGAGGCTCAGAATTGAGAACAAGAATGCGTGGTGGTTGTGTTGCCTCCTGGCCATGAACAAGTATATATTGGCCCAGTCTGGAGTCAACGACAAGACTATACATCAAGATTTATTCCAAGCCGAAACCGGTTTGGCTCAGTGGATAGTGCGTCGGCCTGCGGAATGAAGGGTCTTGGTTTTGATTCCGGTCAAGGGCATGTACTACCTTGGTTGTGGACACATCCCCAGTGGGGGCTGTGCAGGAGGCAGCTGATCAATGTTTCTCTCTCATCGATGTTTCTAGCTCTCTATTCCACTCCCTTCCTCTCTGTAAAAAAATCAATAAAATGTGTTTTAAAAAAAAAAAGATTTATTCCAAGAAACAGAGGTCAAACTAGAGCCAAAACCAAACCTGCCATTGGTTTCTTTTATCTTCTTCATGCATTTTTTTATTGTCCTACAATGAACATTTTTACATTTTTGTCTATTTTAAATCACTCAATCTCAGATGATCCTCTGGAGTTTTTATGTGGAATATTGTAAGTGTATAATTTCAACACCAAAAAATAATTGAAAATAAATATTCAGGCTTTCCCAGAGTAGACCTTAAATCTTTACACTGCACATTAAACTTGGACATAGTTACCTTTCTATAGTTATAAAAGGATTCCTATTGACCTCAGCTCATGCTTCAACATATGGCAGAGAACTGGGGACATGAAGAAAATCAGGATTTTAATCAACTGAAACTAAGCTTTATAAGTTTCCCATTTAGAAAGTTCAGAAACTCTGCAGGTTCTAGGTTCCAAAGAATGAAATTTCAAACTCTTCCCAAAAGTGATAAGATATTCATTAACCTAGTTCTTTAAACTTTCTCTTATAGATAGAAAAACGCTACAAACATTCATTGACTAGAAGTATTTGTGATAATAATGCCTTTACAACACAACCACAGGAAAACTTGATCATTTTAAGTTGTTACCTTCTTTTTGATTGAATGAGAATGGATTTATGTAAACCTAGACATCTAACCATTCCAAAAGGAAGAATAAAATATCCCATTGCCATAATCCCAGCCCTAGGCTTCCTGGTAACAGAGAGACCATACAACCCTCCTAACAAGTCTCCACCTCACAGAGCAGAGGCTCCAAACTCAATTCAACCCAACAAACATATGTTGAAGTTTTATCTGTGTGCTCTTAACGAGGTAGAATAACAACCGTTAGGACACTACCAGCCCACAGCAATGTGGCTCTCCTCAAGCAAGCAAATACAATCATCCCATTTTCTGGATAGAAACTAAGTGAATCCAGTTTTCCAAGAAGGGTTATGTTCACTGTTTATTAAGACCACTCAACACTTCACTACATTTTGTGGGTAATGTTACAAAGAGGGGAAAGCAACTTAAACTTAAAAGGCTCTTCTGATAGCCCAGGAATGAGGCGATTAGGGTCTTATCTACTTCAATGGTCCTACCTCTGCTTCATTTCTCCACCTTTGTCTAAAAATCCTTTCCTTCCCTCTCCCTTGGATTCCTACCTATATTGTGGCTGGAGTTTTGTGGCTTTCTATCTGGCCTGAATTGACAATGAATAACCTTCAAAATCTGCTCCCAGTGAACTTACAGCAACATTTAAGGGATTTTTAAAGCCCTTCCATGGGTATTTGCACTTTCAGCAGAAAAGAGGAAGCCCTCAAAAGAATGAATCTTCTCACTGTGGCATTTTAGGCATTCTTTAGTACCCAAATACCTTCCTCGCCAACTTCATGGGGCAGATTTTAGGTGGATACCGTATCTTATCAGAGCTCGCGATACCGTACCACATAGGTGATGGGACCTGTACTAGGCATCTTTACTGATTACCAGAAACCTCTTCAGCAGCATTTTTCCATACAAGCACAGGCCAGTTAAGGGCTTTCCAGGAGAACTTGGAGACATCTCTGGATCAATGTAATTTGTCTTAGATTAATCTATGCTGAAGAAGAAGGCCCTGCGGCAATATTGCGAAAGCGATGATTTCAAAGGCCTAGAAAAAACAAGTAACAAATGAACATAACTTACTGAAACACGGTAGTTTGGGTTCTTTTGTAAACTGAAACCCCTTACTCTACTATTTATAGCCAAGAACTCCTTCCACTGGAAATACAAGATTCTCCAATTCTTCCCAGTGTGTGTGTGTGTGTGTGTGTGTGTGTGTGTACACGATGCACTTTAGGAAAGCATATCAAGTCTAAGAGTCTATATTTCCCTTCTTCCATTCAGCCAAGCAGTCTAAAAGCCACCAGTTTTTCCACAGTAGGTTAAGAAATAAAGTCTGAATAACCAGGTATCTGTATGCTTGATACAGCTACTCTAAAATTAGGGTGGGAAGGTAAGGAAGGGGAAAGCGAAGACTGCTTAGAAGCCAAGCATCTTTCCAGAGGTAAGCCCCTGGAGTCATGCAGCCTGGGTTCAAACCCTAGCTCCACCTCTTACTAATAGTATGGCAGGCATGTTTCATTTTCATGCCTCAGTTTCCCCATCTAAATATGGAAATAATAAGGGCTCCTATTCATAAGATTAATATGAAGATAGAATAAGGACTATGGGCCTAGTACATGAGTAAGTGTTCAACCAATGAGAGCTATTGTTACTATTGTTGGCCAAGTGTTTTCTGATACTTTAAACTGTACATATTGTCTCCTTTTGAATTTTTTAGTGGTTTTTCAGTTTCACATATACAGGGGAAAAATAAGTTCACAGTTGCATTGTGACATTCTTTTGAATTAATAAGGTTCTTGTAATAACCATAACCTAAATATCTTTTTCATTAAATTTTATTTTTCAATTACAGTTGGCATTCAACATTATTTTGTATTAGTTTCAGATGTACAGCATAGCGGTTAGACAATCATATGCTTTACCAAGTGTTCCTCCTACTATTTCAGTTACCTACCTGGCACTATACATAGTTATTACAATATTATTGACTATCTATTCCGTACTGCATGTCTTTTTCTATATGAACAACTGTAAACCTACTTTTGCCCAATGCTGTATTTGCTTATACTCCAGCACTTTTATATTCATAATCTGCAACCCAGTTTGAGAATCTTTCTAAATTAACCTAATTAGAATGATAGCTGATCCTTTCCCCTGCCAAAATAAAGATGACTTAATACATAAATTTTATATTATCTTATTACTACATTATACTTTTATTTTTAATTATACTAAGTAATATTTCTTAAATCCCAAGTTCACAAGAGACAAAAATATCTATATTCAAAATAAAAGTGAGCTAAAAAAAAAAACTTAATTCACTAAAATAGGCAAGTTTTCATGCACTTTCAAAAATACATCACTACTTGGTGAAATAAATTAACTCTTTGCTAGTTTATTTCTCCATTTGATAATATCTTTAAGATGTATGTATTCAACACTTACATTTCAGGAGTGTTTAAAATGCTTGTAATAGCCCTAATCAGTTTGGCTCAGTGGATAGTGTCAGCCTGTGGACTGAAGGATCCTGGATGCAATTCTAGTCAAAGGCATCCACCTTGGTGGTTGCAGTCTTTATCACTGTCCCTGATTGGGGTGCATATAGGAGACAACCAACTGATGTCTCTCACTCTGTCTCTCCCGCAGCCCTTCCACTCTCTCTAAAAAAAAAAATAGAAAAATATCCTCGAGTGAGGATTAACAAAAACAAATAAATAAAATAAAGATCTCTTTTAAAAAAAAAAAAAAGAATTCATATTTAACAAAATAAAATTAACCAGTTGCCTAAACACAGATATCTTAATCCAAAGAAGGTGACAGTGGCAATATTTATTGGATTCTGCATTAGACTATATGGAAATGATATTAGTATCTACAATTTAAGACTTCTAAGTTCCCCTTAAGTGTGGAAACTGTTTTGACTTGACCTTTTGAAAAAGACTAAGCATGAAGGAAACAGAGACCACCTCTCACGAAAGAAAAAGTCCTGAGCTTTTCAAAATATAAACTTCTAACAGTATCACCACTATAGCAACCATTAACAAAGGGGAATCTACACTAATAAAAGGGTAATATGCTAATTAGACCAGATAGACCGGACACCTTCCAGACAAAGCCACAGTGGCAGGGTCCAAGGCAGAGGCAGTTAGGGGCAATCAGTCCAGCAGGGGAGGGCAGTTAGGGCTGATCAGGCCAGCAAGCAGAGGAGTTAGGGGCAATCAGGCAGGCAGGTGGGTTAGCGGTTAGGAGCCAGAGGTCCCGGATTGCGATAGGGATGTCCAACTGCCGGTTTAGGCCTGATCCCTGTGGGCTGGCATTCAGACATCCCCTGAGGGGTCCCTGATTGGAGAGTGCAGGCTGGGCTGAGGGACAACCCCCCCCCCCACCCAACCCCAGCACGAATTTCATGCACCAGGCCTCTAGTTCTGATATAAAGAACCAGAGAATCAGCAGTATTTATGAAATCAAAATCAAAGACTCACAGATGCATATATATGGTACACATCTCTACTATAAAAGGTCTTTACTATAAAGTTAAAAGAGAACTTAAAGTCTAATTCCAGCATTCTTTTGGTGTATGCTAATTTGTGCCTACAATTTCCTTCCTATTCTTAGAATCATTAAAAATAGGTTTTATCTTTCTTCCATAGGATGGTACTTTGAATATTTAAAGAGAGCTAGCCATTGTTCCCCTGATTCTCCTCCAAACAAAAACCCCCAGTTTTTCCATCATTCCTACCATAACATGATTTCCAGTTCTCTCATCATCCTTGTTTCTCTCTTCCAAATTCATTTCAAAATGTCTATGTCTCTCCCAAAAAAGTGGTCCTCAAAGCTGAACAAATGCCCAGTATCACCTGGTCAAGACCACAGCAGCCTACCTCAATTTTCATCCCCCCTTCCTCTTCAGAAACAGAATCCCAATTTTATTCAGGTGAACAATCCTATATAATAAAGAGGTAATATGCAAATTAACCCTCATGCCTTCACAAGATGGCTGCCTACAACCAGGCAGGGGGGTTAGTGAGGGACAATCAAATTACTGAACAGCAGGCTGCGTGTGACAACCAGGCTGACGGGGGGGGGGGGGGGGTTGTAGGGGGCAGTTAGGGGTGACTAGGCCGGCAGAGGGGGGCAGTTGGGAGCAACCAAGCTGGCAAGGGAGACAGTAAGAGGCAACCAGGCTGGGGGGGGAGGGGGGCCGGTGCAGTTGGGGGCAATCAGGCTGGCAAGGGGGGGGCAGTAAGGAGTGACCAGGCCAGTGGGGGGGGGGGGGCAGTTAGGAATGGCCAGGCTGGCAGAGGGGGACAGTTAGGGGCAATCAGGCTGGTGGGGGGGGGCAGTTAGGGGCAACCAGGCAGGCAGGCAGGTGAGCGATTAGGAGCCAGCAGTCCAGGATGTGAGAGGGATGTCTGACTGCCAGTTTAGGCCCAATTCTGGGATCGGGCCTAAAACCGGCAATCCGAGGGATCCCAGATTGGAGAAGGTACAGGCTGGGCTAAGGGGACCCCCCCCACTCCCGTGCACAAATTTTGTGCTCCGGGCCTCTAGTGTGTTTATAAAAGGCTACATTTCCCAGACTTCAGTTAAGTGTAGTCATCAATAAGATGAAATGCAAGCAGTAGTGTTATGTAGGACTTTCAGGAAGTCTTTTTGAAAGAGAGATGGCACACCCTTCTTTTTCCTCCTCCATTCCTACTACCTAGCCTGGAGCGGAGATGGTTATGGCTATAAAAGCTATTTTGGACAATGAGGTGAAGTTAGGGATAGAAGCCACCAGCAGAGAATAGCAAAGTAGGAAGATAAGTGCCTGGTTCCCTGATGATACCATGGAAATACCAAGTAGCCTTCTACTGCTGGTTCTATAAGAGAGAAACAAATGTCTACCTCATTCAAGCCCAACAACACCAGTCCAGATTAGAGTGTGCCTATCACCTCCCTTAAATGATGGAGTTGCTTTACTACAATTCATGTAGTTCTTTAACCTTTCCATTAACAAAAGATTTCTTTTTTTTTTTTTAACAAAAGATTTATTGAGTTCCAGCTCATTCAGGGCTCTGTGCCAGACACAGAATACAAGAGGAGGCAGGCATAACTCTTAGCATCAATGGTCCTATTCTAGAGGAAGAGATAAAATACATACATAAATAATTATAATTCATGGTATGATGAGAAGTGCTGTAAGAGAGGTTCAGATAATATTCAGTGGAGATCGAGAAAGGCCCTGTGGAGGAAGGTCTACACTTACGCTACAGCATGTGGGTCTGAAGGGAAGGTATGCCCGGCAGAGGAACAAACTGGAACTGGCACAGAAGCAGGAAAGTATAAGGCATGTCCAATAAAGGGCCACATTCTTCATCCAGTATCATTGATACATGCTACAAATTATGAAGATCGTGCTTGCGGCAGATTCCCTTTTATGCGAAGTGAGAAACAAATTTGCAAGATCATGACCCCTCTAAAGCCACCATGGAGTCAATTCAATTCACCAGACATTTACAGAGCACCAGTTGTTTTATCATCAAATACGAATTTCTCCCAATCCATAAAGCCACTCTAATTTTAAACAAATATCATCAAACATTTTTCATATTTTCAAAAACACTTGGAGAAATTTTTCCAATATTCTACTAAACTGGAAGAAATGTTTCCAATATGTATATTTTGAAATGTAATAAACTACAGGTATACAACACAAATGTATTTCTCCTTTCCCTCTTATAATTGATGGATTTATTTTATTAAATTGAGTATGGGTTCAATAAAAGTTACAGAATCAATAAAGTAAAATGTGGAAAAAATAGAGCATTAGAGTTCAGTGCACAAGATCCAGAGCCAAACCTCCTACCCTGCCTCAGTTTACTCATTTGTAAAATGGAGATAGTAATACCATTTACCTCCCTGGACTGCCACAAGCATTAAACTATAATTACGGGGATTATATCAGAGGCATGTAGTAAGTTTCAGGAAAATGTCAGTTCTTACTACCAGTATTATTCCTCCCTGCATCTTTGTTCACTCCCTATCAACCAAGATGGGCTCTCACGGAGAAACTATTGGCATTTGGGATTGGACAATTCCTTGTAGTGTGGAACTATCCTGTGTATTGCAGCGGGTTTACCATCCCTGTCCTCTGCCCTCTCACGTGCTAGCAGTGACACGCAGGCATCGTGACAACAACAACATAAAATACCCCTACACACTTCCAGATACTCCCTAAGGGAGCTGTACCAACTAGGAATCAATGAGCTAAACCAAAGAAAACATCTCATACCGTGCCCAGAAGGCCAGTAAGCTAGAACTTTTTCAAACAAGAGGATTCATAAATACCATCATGTATTTATGAATATAAATAACATGTGCATTGAAAAGACATTTCTAATATTCCCATAAATAAAACATATCAACTAATGGAACAAGCAATGGAATTATCAAAAAAGAGCAACAAATAAAAGCTTTCTCTACATTCCATGGTGACTCTCTCCCCTTCTGGTCACCTCCAGGTCCACAAGTTTAGTTCAACCCTCATCATCTGTCACTAGATGCTTATAGTAATTCTCCAATACATCTGCTTAACCTGATTTTCCTCATTACAGTGAGCATTACCTTTAGTAAATAGAAGTCAGATCATTGCACTTCCCAGCTTATATTCTTCAAAGGCACTAAACTTCTTAACTTGACATACAAAATCCCCCACCATCTAACCAGAATCCCCTCTCCCAGCTCCATCTCCTGCTGACACACCCTCCCTCAACACTCAGTTCCAATGCCAAATCTGTGCAGTCTTCCTTGGCTCTTAGCCCCTCAGGCCTACATGACTTCATCACTCCTTTTCCTGACCTTCCATTCTAACACCTCCCACCTAGTAGCACAATGCTTATTTACCTACCTTATTCACTCTGAGTCTGCAGTTCTCCAGTCACCATAGGCTCTCAGTTAATGTTTGTAGAGTAAACATATCAATGATAATATTTACTGTCATTAACAAAATCTAGTTTGATAGATTCTCATCTATTAAGCTTCTCACTGACCTTTCTCCTATTTCATGAAATAAGGAATGTTATAAGAGAGAAATAAAAAACATCATTGTCCATCTTTGCATGTACACTTCTTTCTAGAAATCCTTCTCCTTGACCAGAGACACACCTGAGTTCTACTTAGACCCATGCTTTTATCATTCTTGTTCTGATTTAGAAACATCATCAGTAAACTCTGCATAGGACCCAGTTTACAGAAAGCATGCACAGGACACATGAAATGAAAACACTAAGTCCATTAAGAAGTTTGAAATTTTCTGAAACATATTTCAGATCTGTGCCTTTAAGACCTGAGAGGGTAAGAACCAAATGTTCTTGGATTATAATGGTAGATTTCAAGGCCTGTCTTCTTATGCTCACTTGTCAAATGATTTCACCTCCTTAAAAAAAAGCTATGTTTTTTTCCCCCAGCAAGTTCTATGGATAGAGAATTTGACAAGTGATTCCTGTATCTCAAAAGACCACAGCATGGTGGCTGCTCTGCTGCACTGACCTAACAAAGGCTGGTCAACTATGAATGATTTAGCACCAGGTTCCCTGTGGGGCCAAATGTTTACTGTATGTTCACAGTGTCCTTTAAATATTCCCAGGAACCTGAGGGGTAGAAATTACTAAAGCTCACTGTATAGTCCAGAAAACTGAAGCTCAGAGAGGTCAAGTGGCCCAAGGGTACATATCTGAAAAGTGACCAAGCTAAATCTCAACGCTCTAATACCAGGGGGTATACCAGCATCAGAAAGGGTTCAGCCACAAGTTAACTGTTTCCAGGGTAGGTAGATCCTTGAGCCTGAAGATTCTTGGGCAGATGAAGAAGCAATAGGGGCATGGGGGCATAGCCTGAGTTTCTATAGTAGTAGGAAGAGCCCAAAGTTTGGCTTGGTAGCTGGAGATTTAAATCTATATCACTGGCTACAGTTCATTCCCATAATTTAAGCCACTTTCTATACCTTCCAGAAAACTAAGAATTTTTCCTTTATAAAATGTGAGTGATTTTAGCATAGAATTTTTGTAAATTTTTAAATCTACTAACTCTTCAGAAATTATTCAAGACATCAAATATTCCCTATATCATCCTTCCTACAATGCAAATTCCCCAAGGGTTCAATGCCTTTAAGAAAATTCAATGGCAGATTTCAGGACATGAGAGAAAAGTTTATAATGTTCCTGCTCATATGTCTCATTGGAGACTAAGACATAATAAAATCATGTAAGCAGAAAATTTTCATTTATAAGGATTCTAAAAAATAAAAAATTTTAGTTGCATATTTTATGGTATTTTAAAACTACAAGCAAGCTTTACAGACTAATGCAATCAATATGCCCCAATATTTTTATATTTTCCCTCTAGAGTACTGAAAGTATCCACAAGTTTATTTTCAGCTAACAGCCAAATTGTTTCATTTTTTTATTATATCTTCATTCAGTTTTAACTTAGAAAAAATAAAACATTTTAAAACTTAAAAGCTCATCCTAAAGCAGTGGTTCTCAACCTTTCTAATGCCGCGACCCTTTAATACAGTTCCTCATGTTGTGGTGACCCCCAACCATAAGATTATTTTCGTTGCTACTTCATAACTGTAATTTTGCTACTGTTATGAATCCTAATGTAAATATCTGTGTTTTCCAATGGTCTTAGGCTCTACAGCAGGTTGAGAACCGCTAGCAGGGTCGCCTAAGACCATCGGAAAACACAGATATTTACATTAGGATTCATAACAGTAGCAAAATTACAGTTATGAAGTAGCAACGAAAATAATCTTATGGTTGGGGGTCACCACAACATGAGGAACTGTATTAAAGGGTCGCGGCATTAGAAAGGTTGAGAACCACTGTTCTAGAGTGAGTTTCCTCATTACTTGCTACCCGCCATTCCACCATAATGTCACCATGTGTACGCTTACTTATTAAATTTCATTTCCCTAAATTACTTTCAAATTGTGCTGAAATGAAAGAGCAAAGCTGTCCTTCAACCTGACTTCTCCTTTAAACCATATATTAAAAGTTACCATGGCCCTAGCCAATTTGGCTCAGTGGATAGAGCGTTGGCCTATGGACCAAAAGGTCCCGGGTTTGATTCAGGTCAAGGGCACGTACCTTGGTTGCAGGCTCCTCCCTGGCCAGGGCCCTGGATGGGGCTCATGCAGGAGGCAACCAATCAATATGTTTCTCTCATATCAATGTTTCTCTCTGTCTTTCCCTCTCTCTTCCAACCTCTCCAAAAATCAATGGAAAAATACCCTCAGAAGAGAATTAACAACAACAACAACAAAAAGTTACCTCTGTGTGTTCCTCTCAACCTGTACCTGGTTTAAAAGTACTCATTTGCGGAGAAAAGTTGTCAGGGAGGGAATGAGATGAGGAGAAAAATCTCTAATTTGTCATCAATAAAATAAATCAGGAAATAACCTTTAATCTAAGAGTAGAATTTACCGATTTAGTCATTTATTTACAACATTGATGGAAATTGTTAACAAGAAGTTAATTGATTTAAGTCACCTGATTACCAGTTAATTAACCACACTGACTTAATCTTCTTTGAAAACATCAACTCATCATTTACAAAGTGTCAAGGGGTAAATCATCAAATAAAAAATAAACTTCTGTCCTCCTCTTCAAGGGAGATTTCTTGAGTGTGTTTTCTTTACAGATTCCAATCTAGCAATGAGACGAATTTGGGAAATCTTTTTTTTTTAAGAGCTGCCATCTTTCCAGAGCTTTTTCCTCCATTATGATTTAAAAAAAAAAAAAAAAACAGCTTTGCAGGTTTACCATCCATGACATTTTGAATTAGTTCAAAAATGAGCTAGGAACACTTATTGAATAAAAAATGAACAAACAAAAGGTAATTGAGACTTTCATATGAGAAAGTGAGTTTAAAAAAAAAAAAACTTAAAACCTATGATTTGCAGGGTGTGACTACAAAAGAATAGCATAAAGGAATTTGAGGAAAGTGCTTGAACTGTTCTAATCCTGATTGTGGTGGTGGTTACAGAAACGTATACAGGTATTAAAATTTATAGAACTATACACATGCAAAGTCTATTTTAGTCTGAATTACTTTTTTAAATAAGAATAAAACACTTCACTCATGTCAATACTCAAAGCTCATCCCTATGCAAACTATAAAATCTTACTCCTTTTCACAGATAGAAAAAATAAGACCAACCACTTGCCCCCAGCTCAAAAAGGGGAGGGGTGTCCTAAGAAAACCAGTCCTATTGTAGAAAATCAGAAAGAATATATCCTATGTGTCTCATGTCCATCCAGTTCTCAATTAGTTAGTAGATCCACTGCTTCTCTGCAAGAAAAATAGAGCCATTTGTCTTTAATCTACCCAGGTACCCATCGTGCAAGAAGGCTCTGGAGGGAACCAAAGTCCAGGTCACTGTGACAAATGCTTAGACCTCCTACAGGAAAGGAGTGCTGGGGCCTTAATAAAACACCTTTTCACTTCCCTTCATTTTCTCGCTCGTTCAAAATCACAGCAAAATGCTTGAAAAATAAATCTGGATTACAGTGGGATTTTGTTGCACATATTCACAATCAGCAACAACTATTAAAGACCTCTTTGATTTCCCTTAAGGATACAATATGCCCTTCTTAGCTCAAGCCCTACTTAGCTCAGGGTCCTATGTTTTCTCTTGTCTGCTCTGCTGGGTTTAATTATTTACAGCAAGAAGCATCTAACTTTTGCTGTCTTCCAGTTAGTACATTCAATTTTTAAACTGTGCACTTTGTTTTTCACTAGAATCTCAGCTTCCAATGATTACTTAGCAAATTCTTTCAACACCTCACTGCACCAAATATTAGGGAAGAAGTAAATTTTTATGTCAGAAGTGAATTGGGAAAAAAAAAAAATCAAAGTTTTGGTACATAGAAATTAACTATTTAGCAATTGGCTTGGAATATGTGTGTTTTACTTTGTTCATTTGCAAATTCTTTTTTTATGCTAACTTAGGAAAAACCAGGATTTCCTATCAATAGTCAACATTATGGTCTAGAAAAATTATAACTTCCATGTACATTAAATCTAAAATCCTCCTCTCAATCTTACCTTGCACTGATGAATCCCTAAGGAATGATTGACAGAGTCTTGCAACTTTATAGCTTTTAGGGTCAATCTCTCCTTTTGTTCTAACAGTCCTATTTCAACTGAGTTAACTAGAGAGAGGAGAGCCAGACTAGAAGGTAAGTAGTTCTATCTTTGAGATCGGTTTGACAGATTCACAGCAGAAACTCTCCATAAAGCCATCCTAAGAAAAAACACAAGCAATAATACCCTCCCGCCACCCCCCACCCCTCCCCGAAAAACTGATTTAGGCAAAATAAATTAAAAGATGAAGTTGGCTCCCTATTAAGACTACTTCTCACCTCTGATACCTTCTTCCCTCCTTTCATTCCTCATGAAACCTACCAGCTTTGGGTCTCATTCTTTCTGAACCTTCCTTTGGCAAACATTTACTGTGCATTAGCATCTCAACTACTTTACCAACTGGGGTAAATATTTCTGTATTTTAACCAGAGTTTCAAGACTGGCTTTAATGGTGGCAGAGCAGACATCTTTGACGAGGGTCAGAGTTGCTTGGAGCCCAAAAGATCCTTCAGCACATCTAGCCCATGGGCAAATGCAGCCTCCTCAGACATAAAGAGACTCAATTCTCACTTGGTTGTTGATTCCTTTCTTCTAGGGCTTTGAATAAGAGAACTTAGTGGGAATTTTTTCATGAATACTAAACAACAACCCAGCCCAGTCAGTGTGGCTCAATGGTTGAGCGTCAACCCATGAATCAGGAGATCACAGTTTGATTCCTGTTCAGGGGACATGCCAAGTTGTGGGCTTGATTCCCCAATAGGGGACATGCAGGAGGCAGCCGATCGATGATTCTCTCTCATCATTGATGTTTCTAGTTCTGTCCCTCTCCCTTCCTCTTTCTGAAATCACTAAAAACATATAAAAAAACAAACAAAACAAAACAACCTTTAAAAATCTCTGCCATCTCTAATGGAAGATAGAATAGAACTCTGACTGAGGGATCTTTTGAACTAAAACATGTCATCATAGAGAAGAGGACATTCCCAAATAATGAAATGATAATATAGGAGAAAGCCAGCAGACAGGATTCGTTCGGTACCTAAAGAGTACGGAGGCAAAACTGAGTTAAAAAAGAAATGTACTCTTCTAAACAATAAACTGTTTTGGACAGGCCTATGTCACAGGAATCTCTCTAGCCTTTATTGTGCCTGATTACATCATGTCTGGAGCATGAGAAGGTCTCAATCAATATGTACTGAATGAATGAATAACTGCAAAAAAATGTCCAAGAGTAGGGTTGCAAAGGTACCAACCTCTAAAATGAAGTTACCTTGTTATAATATGAGCCTCACTAAATGAGGCTTTGTTTGATAGAGGCACTATCTGCCACTTGCTCCTACTTATCCACAGTGATAGCATGGAAGAATAAGGGCTCTGGGTTCAAGTCTTGATTCCATCACTTAGTAACTGGATGGCTTTGGGCAAATTACCTTACCTTTCTTTGCCTTGGTCCTTTACTCATAAAATTTGATTGTTAATGAAAAAACAAGTAAACTAATAATACCTGTAAAACACTTAGCACTGTGTTAGGCACATAGAAAGCACTCCAAAAAAATTTTAGCCTTCATTATTCTAGCTCATTCCCTCAACTTATCTATACATGAATATAACTGAGCCATTCATCTGCCTCTGGCCTCTTTGGTCATGGTTGTATATGGAGTCCTTGAAAGAACGAGATCTAAAGTGAAAAAGATTGTACCCAGGGGACAAGCAGCCCTGGGCATTTTTCAGCAGTTTCAGGCCCTCTTCAGTTAGGCCCATTTTTCCTTCATTCATCAGGAACAAGATCCATGAACTTGACATGTTCTTTCCACCACAGTCCATGCCACCTCCCTGAATGGGGAAACCATTCCCCTCTTCAAAGAGGGCTTTTTGTCTGAACAAGGCTGTTTTCACTGTGCCATGGTTTCAGACAGCTTTCTTCTGTGTTCCGTTTAAATACAGAATGACAGTCCACTAACATAACTTCCAAAAACTTTGACTTATCTTTTTGTAAAAGCTACTGTAACAAATCTATACCAAAAATAGCAAAACAACTAATTCTGTATGTACAGGGGATTCTCACTGGGTAACCAGGTGTCTGGAATGGAAGTGAAAAAGACTGACACAGAATCAGTTACTCTCAAATGCCTTGGGAATCAGCAGTAGTTGGGGGCAGTGAGGCAAAGGAAAGGGGAAAGTCAAATGAAGGAAACAGCGTTGCTAAGCCACTTGTTTTGATAGAGACTGCAATGTTCTTTTTTCTCTATCAGTTCTTGATGGGGCCTCCAGGAGCCTGGGGGAATAAAGGGCTGGCAATACCAGAGACATGGTGATAAACCAAGAATGCCTCTTCTTAGTTTCAACATTTCTGGTGGCATCTATCCATTTATTCTTCTTATATACCGGGGTGGGCAAAAGTAGGTTTATAGTGGTTCATATGGAAAAGGACTTCATAACTGTAATTTTGTGACCCACAGGCTGAGAACCACTGCTGTAGAGCCTAAGACCGTCGGAAAATACAGATATTTACATTATGATTCATAACAGTAGCAAAATTACAATTATGAAGTAGCAACAAAAATAATCTTATGGTTGGGGGTCACCACAACATGAGGAACTGTATTAAAGGGTTACGGCATTAGAAAGGTTGAGAACCACTGGGAGCAATGTGCGTGGAGATGAGGTCAGGGAGATGATTTGGAGGCCAGTTGGTTAGGATCCTGTGGACCATTGTAAGGACTTACTGTATATTGTGACTCTGTGAGATGGGAAGCTACAGGAGACACATCCAATGTCTTCTTCAAGGACTTTCTACATGCACTCAGGTCTTTTGGAGTGCACATCAGTGTAGAAAGGCACCTTCTCAAGCTCATGCTCTTCCCAGGACAGACCACATCTAGTAACTAAGGAAGGCCTAACCCAGAACACTCTCACAGCCAACTCCTGCTCCAGAGATTTCCACTATGTTGACTAAGGCCTTGTCATAGTTCACCTTCTGCCCATCTCTGCTCCCTCCCTTTTCCTTTGTGGACATTAATCTTAATTAACATACATCTGCACTCCAAACTCCATCGCAATGTCTATTTCTGGACAACCGAATTTGTACGTGACAGAAACCAATTGAGTTTTTGAGCAGAGGAGTGACATGACCTGACTGATGTTCTAAAAGGATATTGAAAGTAGAAAGAAGGAGCCCTGCTGGTGTGACTCAGTGGTTGAGTGTCAACCTATGAACCAGGAGGTCACTGTTCAATTGACGGTCAGGGCACATGACCAAGTTGCAGGTTTGATCCCTAGTAGGGGAGCATACAGGAGGCAGCCGATCAATGATTCTCTCTCATTGATGTTTCTATCTCTTTTTCCCTGTCCTCTCCTCTCCAAAATCAATAAAGATTTTTATTTTTAAGTAGATAGAGGGGACAGAAGGAAACTATTGCAATAATCCAGGTAAGAGGTGAGTGTGACTTGGATACTTAGTGTAAGAAAAACAGGATGGTCTGTAAAAGAGCTATTGCAATAAATAACCCAGGTAAGAGATGACAGTGTAGTAGAGGTTAAAATGGGGAAAAGTGACTGAACTCTAGATACATTTTTAAGATTGAAATATGAGATTTTTCTAATGGATTTGAATATGAGATATAAAAGAAAAAAAAGAGGAGACAAAGCAGAGTCTAAGGTTTGGAGTCTGAGCAAGGCTAGAGCAGCCATTTATTAGGATGGGGAAGTCTATGTGGGAAGCAAGTTTGAGGCACTAGTGGAGATGAGTTCAGTTTTGGACATAAGTCTGAGATGACTATTGGACAGCCAGGTGGTTATATCAAACTAGAGGCCCGGTGCACAAATCCATGCACCAGTGGGGTCCCTCTGCCTGGCCTGCGGGATTGGGCCAAAATCAGCTCTGCGATATCCCCTGAGGGTCCCGGATTGCAAGAGGGCACAGGCCAGGTGAAGGGACCCTACTGTTGCATAATCAGGGCTGGAGAGGGGCGCAGGAGGTTGGCCAGCCAGGGAAAGACCATGGAAGGGCTCCAGGGTGTGTCCAACCTGTCTCGCTCAGTCACGATCGAACGGACCCTAGCAGCAAGCTAACCTACAGGTTGGAGCATCTGCCCCCTGCTGGTCAGTGCACATCATAGCAACTGGTCAACTGTCTGCCTCCTAGTGGACAGTGCACATCATAGTGACTGGTCAACCAGTCAACTGTCTGCCCCCTAGTGGACAGTGCATGTCATAGTGAGCAGTTGAGTGGCCTTAGCATATCATTAGCATATTATACTTTGATTGGTTGAACAGATGACTGGACACTTAGCATATTAGGCTTTTATTATATAGGACTAGTGGCCCAGTGCCCAAATTTCATGCACGGGAGGGAGGGGTGTCCCTCAGCCCTGCCTGCACCCTCTCCAATCTGGGACCCCTTGGGATCGGGCCTAAACTGGCAGTCGGGACATCCCTCTCACAATCCAGGACCACTGGCTCCTAACTGCTCGCCTGCCTGCCTGCCTGATTGCCCCTAACGACTCTGCCTGCTGGCCTGCTGGCCCCCAACTGCCCCCCACTGCCAGCCTGCTCACCTCCAACTGTCCCCTCCCCCCCCCCACGAGCCTGATCACCAACTGGCCCCCCCTGCTGGCCTGCTTGCCTCCAACTGCCCCCCCTCCCACGCGAGCCTGATCACCCTCAACTGCCCTTCCCTCCTGGCCTGATCGCCCCTAACCGCCTCTGCCTTTGCCCCGCCACCATGGCTTTGTCCAGAAGGACATCCAGGAAGGTCTCCCAGTCTAATTAGCATATTACCCTTTTATTAGTATAGAGACCTGGTGCACAGGTGGGGGCCGGCTGGTCTGCCCTGAAGGGGGTCCCAGATCAGGGTGGAGGTCCCCCCTTGTGGGGAGGGCCGGCCTGGGTGAGGGGCCTAAAGTGGTTTGCAGGCTGGCCACGCCCCCATCGGGTGAGGGTCCCCACTGGGGGGCGTGGCCGGCCTGGGCAAGGGGCTGAGGGTCGTTTGGGGGCGGTTTGCAGGCCAGTCAAGCCCCCGGCTTTGTCCAGAAGGACGTCCAGAAGGTCTCCAGAAGGTCTCCCAGTCTAATTAGCATATTACTCTTTTATTATTATAGATCAGCAGTTGCATATTGGGTCTGGAGTTTAGGGTAGTGGTATGGATTAAATTTATAAATTTGGAAGTTGTCAGCATAGAAGGTACTTAAATCCATGAGAGGATAAGGCTACCACGTAAGTAGTATAGCTAGAGATGAAAAGTAGTCAGGGAAATGGACAGGAACAAGCATGAGCTTCCAAGGAAATACCAAGCAGAAGCCAACAAGGAAGGAAACCAGGAGAATGTGGTTTCTGAGAAGCCAAAATAAGTGTTTCATTGAAGAAGGCAGGATACATTGTTTCTTATGCTGCTGAACAGGTAAGTAATTCAAGAGCCAAGAATGGGTCATTGGATTTAACAATATGGAGATCGTCAGTGATCTTGGCAAAATAAATGTCAGGCGGATAGGGACTTGAATGGTGTGACTTGAGAAAAATTGATAGAAATCACAGTGGATATAGACAAATATGCCACAGAATTTTGCTATAAAGAGGAACAGAGAAAATAGAGTAATAGCCAGAAGAAAAGGTGTGTATAAGAAAATTTTGTAAGATAGGAGACTATGGGTGTAGGCTGAAGTGCAGGTGATGATGGCCGAATTATGATTGTAGAGTTCTCTTCCAATTGCTTCTATTATCACATTTATAAGAAGCAAATGTCATCTGAGCAGGTGGTATTGGAGGTTTGAAAAAAAGAGAAGTAGGAGAGTGAGTGGCCTAGTCAGATATCAGGCCCTAAATTTGAGATTAGTTTCATGAATTTAAAGTGAGATGAGTCAGCATAGTTTTGTTTTTCTCCTGCCACATTTAGCTACAGCAATACAACTATGGAGAATTAGATTTAACCAGTAGTGGGCTTTTACAGAGCACAACAAAGCAAGATCAAGGGCCAGATTGCTGAGGGTGTAGACATGGAAGTGATATTAATGATGGGCCATAAAACATAAGCTGAGGAAGTAAATAAATGAGGAATTTGAAGGACAATGTAGAGATGGTAGCATCAACAGACTGTAAGTCTCAAGTGGAGTCAACAAAGAGCAAAACATACAATTAAGACACGAACAGTAGCTAAA
The DNA here is from genome assembly GCA_026230045.1 of Corynorhinus townsendii. Classification (NCBI taxonomy): domain Eukaryota; kingdom Metazoa; phylum Chordata; class Mammalia; order Chiroptera; family Vespertilionidae; genus Corynorhinus; species Corynorhinus townsendii. The sequence goes on along the minus strand of JAPDVU010000005.1, from coordinate 49,059,282 downwards.
GGAAGGATTGTCATCTTGGCCAAGAAATGAGATGGCCAGGAATGAGGTCAGTACTTCTTATCAACCTCAAATGTAAAAAAAAAAGTAGTTTTCCTTATTACTGTAACTACCTTGTAATGTCAACAACCAAAAGAAAGAACTGTCTGGCCAGTGTGGCTCAATGGTTGAGATTGAGGTTTGATTACCCATCAAGGCACATGCCTGGGTTGCAGGCTCGATCCCCAGTGTGGGGCATGCAGGAGGCAGCCGATTAATGATTCTCTCTCATCATTGATGTTTCTATCTCTTTCTCCCTCTCCCTTCCTCTCTGGAATCAATATTTAAAAAAGAAAGAAAGAACTGATTTAACAATATAATTCTAATGCCACTGGAAGGAATTTACTGTACCGAGTTATTTCATCTCTGAGTTTCAGTTTACAAAAATAAAAATGATAGGTTATCTAGAATATTCTTCCCAAACTGTCTGGCCCTCGGAATCTCCTGGAAAAGCTTTAAAAAAAAACCCCTCATACTGCTGATTTTGTAAGTATAGGTTTTGGCCTAAGAATCTATATACTTTTTAAAGCTTCCCAGGTAATTTTGATGATATGTCAAGTTTGGGGAGCTAGCTGACTTCTATCTAAGGTCCATAGCAATTATAATATTCTATACGTTGTGACGAAAGAACGTTTTTGAGAACATAACTGAAATCTCAAAGTTAAATTGCCCTGGATTAAACAAACATGTAGCCCCATTTGCCCTGGCAGCTATAATGACAATATGGAAAACCAGACTGAAAACAAAACTGAAACCTAGAGGGGAGTAGAGTCAAGAAAAACACAAAGAAAGAGAACTGGAGCCCTAACTGCACCTCACCTGAACCCTCACTGCCTCAGAAGTTTTACTTACATGAGCCAGTAAATACCCTGGACTGTTTAAGCCAGTTTGCCGTGGGTTTTCTATTTCAACAAAAAGTATCCTCCACACCCTTCCCCACGTTGAAATTAAATTGGTGTGGAAGTACAAGTAGGATTTTCTTTTTTAGTAAGGCTATAATGCAGCTATGATTGACATATTTCAGAGAAAACACTTTTCATTCTTAAATTTAACTTTATTTGAGAATTTCCCTATGAAATAAATTCTTTTTTTATTTTTGGCCTTTACTCGGAAAAGCTTCTCCTTGTTAATGAGATTAAAAACCAAAGAATTGGGCCCAAAGTGACTAGCAGATCTCTGACACTCTAAGACAGGATGTTTTTATATAAGAACCCAAGACAGTCTAGCATAACAGAACTCAGAATTGTAGCTACTTATTCCCCATTTTCAGGTTTTCTCAAAACCCATTGGACCCTCAAAAATAAATACAGTAGGTCCTCGGGTTACATCAGAGATCCGTTCCTATGGCGCGACATAACGTGATTTTCGCCATAAGTCGGAACCCACCTACATAAGCACCTACGTCACTCACATGGAGCACATACATAGCAGTAATGAAGTGAAACAGTGAAAAAATTTTAAAAGAAAGATAACAATTCCTGACCTTTACTTGTGGTAAATAAATAATAAAAAACATAAAGCACATGTGTACATAAATAAATGTGAGATGGCGACGTAACCACGAAATGATGTACGTCGAGTCCAAAATAACCCGAGGACTGCCTATATGTTGTAATGTGAATCAGTAGATCAGTGAGTAAAGTTACTAAGAATCTTCATGTGTTATTGGTTGATAGTACATAAACTTAAAGGAAACCTCTAGTGTCTTACAAACTTTGATTTCAAAATCTGGACAATAAACAAGGCATTGTGTCCATGGTAACAGTGGTTTAACTTTTCAATGAACAGAATGGTAATCACATTTCTTCCTTTCATTCATTTCTCACTGTTTCCAATAACCTTAGGGGTCAGGCATGACCTGAGGGTTAATGACCAAAAGCTTAGGAATTTCAACATGAAACTTCGCACTGTCTAACCTGACATTTTCTCAGAGAGAATTACATTTTCTTGCTTTATGCTTTGGCATTGTCCTAAGTCAGAAATACTCTAATATACCAGTTAACCATCTCACTTTTGGAATGATGTTTCTAGTTTCCCAGCACATGCTATAAGAAACAGATATAAATTAAAACAAAAATCAGCATAGAGTGTATGTATTGGGCATTTCTGAATTAATCCTGGAATGTGTGAAAGATACCTGTTCTACCATATTTGGAAAAAAATCTCTAGGGTAAATGCTAGGGCCTCTTGGTTTTGTACCAAGATGTATTCTGTCTTCTTAGAAGCATCTTAATATGTCTCCAAACCCTTCTCTCTACTCCATCTCATAGCTGAGGTCTAGTGCCCAGAAAAGGGACAAAGTATTAGGAATATAAACAGGGGAGTGAAGTAGAGTATGCAGGAGAAATAGCAAGGGCCTAGTATTCACTAAAAAAATGAAATCATACAATAGATTCAAGAGCACCTGTATTCTGATCTCTCAGCTCAATTTCTAGAACTTTCCTGTCCATCACAAAGGCCTACTTCAAATAAGAACCCTTTATGCTACAAATAAACCTTCTAGAATTCCTCCTTTCTCCTATTTTCCTTATAAACTTAAAGTTGTAACCTGATCACATGAACATAAGCACCATGTCTTTTGTCTTAATGCTTCCAATACTTTTCCCCCTTCAGTTTATTGAGCTATACCAGGACTGCCTGCTCTTGAGTAATTTCTAATTGCTAATAATTTTGCCCTGCCCAGTGTAAGGTTGGTTAAGTGTTCTCCCATTCACCAAAAGGTCACTGGTTCATTTCCCTGTTAGGGTGCGTGCCCAGGTTGCAGGTTCGGTCTTGATCAACTGATCCATGTTTCTCTCTCACACTGTTTCTCTCTCTCTCTCTCTCTCTCTCTCTCTCTCTCCTCCCCCCCCTCCCTCCCTCCCTCTGTCTTTCTCCCTCTCCCTTTCTCTCTCTCTAAAAGCAATCAAAACATATTTTAGCCTGGCTGGTATGGCTCAGTGGTTGAGCGTCAGCCTATGAACCAGGATATCAGTGTTCTATTCCCAGTTAGAACACATGCCAGGCTGCAGGCTCCATCCCCAACCAGTAGGGGTGTGCAGGAGGCAGCCGACCACTGGTTCTCTTCCTCTCTGAAATCAATTTAAAAATTTTTTAAACAGATTTTTTTCAAAATTTTCTATAGCCTTTTCAAGTCTGTCTTTATATAAAAAATTCAAATAACATGTTTGTTTTATCTGTTAAAGTGTTCTAGACACTTGTTTTCTTTGTGTGTTTGTTGTTGTTGTTGTTGTGTTTAGAAAAGCAAGCAAACCCTGCCAGCATGGCTCAGTGGTTAAGTGTTGACCTATGAACCAGGAGGTCACAGTTCAATTGCCAGTCAGAGCACATGCCTGGGATGCCGGCTCAATGATTTTGAGGCAGCTGATCAATGATTTTGTCTCATCATTGATGTTTCTATCTATCTCTCCCTCTTCATTCCTCTCTGAAATCAATAAAAATATATTTTTTAAAAAAGAAAAGAAAAGCGAAAAAAAAAAAAAGAAAAGCGAGCAGGAATTTATTGGCCACAGTAAAAACATACATAGGAGAGTGAAACAAGGAAGGGCTTAAAAGAAGCAACAGGAGAGCCTAGGCTGGGCTGCCTGAGCTCACTGAGAAGTCAGAGAAAAGGGGGGGAAATGGGGCCTTGCAGACAGGTTCAGGGGGTTAGCCCAGGATAAGCTGCTGCTGCTCATTACTTCCCTGGTTGCAAGTCTCATGGGCTCCCTTAGAGCTTAGGGGATGGTGCCTGTGGGGAAAAGGGAGAGGAGAGGGAATGGCACAGGTGTGCTCCCTGGAGGGAGAGCACACCTAGACACTTGTTTTTGCAGACCAATATCTATTTACCATTCTCTTGGTAGCTTTACCCCAGTTTTCCTCTGGGGTCCATCCTTAGTCCCTGAATTCGGGACCAAGCATGTGACCCAAGCCTAAGCCATGGACACACTTCGTGTCGCTGGATAGAATGACTGATTCTCCAACGACCTAAGCAGAACCCCTAAGATGCAACTAATACTGTTGCTGGGAATCATTAAGACAAAAACTCTTGTTCTTTTCTAGCAAATATGACATGAAAGGCTGTGGCTCCAGGAGCTTGTAACGCCAGAGGGAACACATTTGAAAACAGAGTCATCTCATAACCAGAAAATAGAGAAACCAGATCAGTATGATATAGGCTGGGCCTGCATTTTATAATACATTAAACCAAATGAAATTGCCAATATTGGACTATTTATAATTTAGAATCACAGTAATCCCATAAGGTTCCACCTAATCGCCCTATCTTTTCAATTATGTATTTCAATAAACTTCCTTTTTGGTTTCAAGTACTTTAACTTAGGTTTCTGTCATTTATAAACATGAGTCCAGATTAATATGTGAAGTTGTTGTAGCCACTAAAATAGGATGTCAACATACACAAGTGCATCATTCAAATGACTACTTGTAAAAAATTAAAATATATGTTTTACTGAATTTCCAAGGTAGTAAGTGGCAGTCAGGAGTCAAACCCAGACCTAACCCCAAAATCGCACTCTTCCCCCATCATCTCACAGTGCTGAGATTGTTGATAAATCACTTAGGAAACATTTGCACAGGCCTTTATGGAACATATGAGGCATCAAAGAAATGTCTCATTTCAAAACAACTACTAATCTGATCATTTTAAAGAAGCAGCCCAAAACTATGGCTGAAACATGTAAAATCTTTTTAAATTAAATTTATTGGGATAACATTGGTTGATAAAATTATATATAGATTTCAGGCATATAATTCTACATGTCAAATCTTTTTAATGTTGATGAAATCCTGCCCAGGTTTATTAGAAACTAGTGAATGACTGAGAATCTTAAAAACAAAGTTGCAGTTTAATATAAGTATGAAATATAGACCAATTTTTCATTTCTCATCCTCCTTAACCTTTCTCTAGTATTTATACTACTGACTCCTTAACACACTAGAGACACTTAATAAATGTTGTGGAATGCCACACTGATGACATTTTTTAAAACTCAAGTTTATTAATAAAGTTAATAAGATATGATACAACTATTTGAGTTATACCAACGAAGGCTCCAAACTTATTTTCCCCATATTAGAACAGAGCTTCACAATTAGTCCCTTTCTAATTGTTCTATAGCATGCAGTCACCCATGAGAATCTTTTTTCTTTCACTTCAATTAACTTTTGTAAGCACCCTCTACTTTCTTTCTTTAAAAAAAAAAAAAAACCTTGAAGGTATAGTAATGGTATAGTTCTTGTAGGGAAACATCTACAATTAGGTGCTTACTATATTGCTTTCTTTATGGAGGAATGTGATAACAATTGGTCAGAATGTGATAACTGTCCAGCCCACTGTCAGCTTTTTTTTTTAATATTTTTAATTGATTTCAGAGAGGAAGGGAGAGGGAGAGATAGAAACATTAATAATGAGAAAATCATTGATCAGCTGTCTCCTGCACGCCCCCTACTGGGGATGAGCCTGCAAACATGGCATGTGCCCTGACCGGGAATCAAACCATGACCTCTTGGTTCATAGGTCACACTCAACCATTGTGCCATGCCAACCGGACCTCTACTTTCTACATACCTTCTTCTAGTTACTAGGACTTAACAGAAACTCCAAAGCCAACATTACAATGTGCTTCTATTCACAAAGGAAATGTGTCTAGGTTCTTGACATCATTATTTTAAATTATGATACATTTTTTAAATTAAACATCATTATTTTAAATTATGATACATTTTTTAAATTAAACCTCAGTGTTCTTAGAGTGCCTGCCTAGAGAACATGGACACGATTAACCATGACCTATTATCTTGAATAAGACTAAAAACCAGTCATGTAGCAGCCTGCACTATGAAATCCAGAAATCTTCAGAAATTGGTTTTGATGGCCAAAGATTTTGAAAAGTGGATCTGGAAGTGTGGTCTTTGAGAGTTGGAGCATTGTCACAGTATAAGTTCTGGACCAAGCTAAGAGCACATGATTCATAGCTGCATTAATCTATCATAGTTTTCCTCTTAGGCCTGGGACAAGTGACTCATTCAATTTTGTTTAAGGAGATTCACCAAGGGGACAGCTTCAGACCATACCAGATTACAACTCTACACATTCACAAGCGATACACTCAAGGGGCAGACTCTGTGAGCACTAAAGCCCCACTGAAGCAAGTCCTGCACCATAGGGGTGTCTCCTGCACAGCTGTTCTGTAGTTGCAGCTGGTCCTCACAGCCAATCGGCCTGGAGGTCAGTTCCTCCCAGTAGATACCAACAGCAATCAAGGCTCAACTACAAGACACAGATGTGTACCTAGGTGCCCAGCTCAGATGACTGGGGAGGCTGAGCCACTAGGCCCCACAGGACACCTAATACACAAGGCCACTCTACCAATTCCAGAAGACATAGAGAAGCTCTATCTAATACATAGAAACAAACACAGTGAAGCAGCCAAAATTCAGAGACAAAGAAATCTGTCACAAATGAAAGAAATGGAAGCAATCAAACTACTGGATACAGAGTTTAAAACAATGGTTCTAAGGTTACTCAAGGATCTTACTGAGAACTTCAAGAGACTTAATGAGAGCTTCAATGGACTTAGAGAGACTTTTAAGGATCTTAGCGAGAATTTCAAAGACATGAAAAACAAGTAGTCAGAAATTAAGCATACACTAACTGAAATAAAGAATAATTCACAGGGATTCAACAATAGAGGATTTCGAGAATCAAAGCAACGATTTGGAATACGAGGAAGCAAAAAACACTCAATAAGAATAGCAAAAAGAAAAAAGAATCCAAAAATATGAAGAGAGTGTAAGGAGCCTCTGGGATAATTTCAAGCATACCAATATTTGCATTATGGGAGTAACAGAAGGAAAAGAGAAAGAGCAAGATATTGAAAACTATTTGAAAAATTAATGACAGAAAATTTCCCCTACCTAATGGAAGAAATAGAATTACAATCCAGAAAGCACAGAGTCCCAAACAAGAGGACCCCACGTCCTAGCCAGTTTGGCTCAGTGGATAGGGCGTTGGCCTGCGGACTGACGGGTCCTGGGTTCAATTCCTGTCAAGGGCACATGCCCACGTTTCAGGCTCGATCCCTAGTGGGGAGTGTGCAGGAGACAGCCAATCAATGATTCTCTCTCATCACTGATGTTTCTATCTCTCTCTCCCTCTTCCTTCCTCTCTGAAATCAAGATAAATCTATTTTTTAAAAAAAGAGAGGGCCCCAAAGAGGCCCACACTAAGACACATCATAATTAAAATGGGTTAAAGACAAAGAGAGAATCTTAAAATCAGTAAGAGAAAAGCTGGGGCGGGAACCAGGTGGAGGGAGGCAATGGGGAGGGACATAACTAATACTCTCAACAATAAAGATTTAAAATAAAAAATAAAAAGAAAAGATTCACCAAGGTCATTTTTTCAACATATTTTGTCTCACCTGATAAGTCAGAACCAAACCCAGGCTGGGGATACTCAAAGAACAGGTATATAAACATTGTCAAGTGGAAACACAGAATGAGGAACCTTGAGATCAGATTTTAGCTCTACTGAAGGCCACTAGCCCTGAGGGCAAAACATTTAACCTACCCTTCCTTTCACTGTTTTCAGTCCCCTCCCTACCCTCCAGGGTTTACTAACCTATAAAAAATGCAAGTAGATCAGTTAATATCTAAGATTGCTTCTAGCTATAACAGTGTAAGTTTCTATTAAAACATGATTGAAGGGAGTTTAGGCAGACAACCAATAAAGACAGGCAAAGAAGAACTACAAGCAGAGAAAGAGAAGCCAACTGTTGTGAAATAACAGTATCAGAGGTATGAGATGTGATGGAATCCAAAGGTTGCATGTTTGTTATTGGCCCCACAACCTTTTTAAACATATGTCACTGGAAGATGGAATTGTCATAAAAGCTGATACTATCAAGGGCATAACCAAATTTTTATTGGGTAAAAGAATATAACTTTGTTAAAGATCAATACCATTGTCTCAAAAAGTTTCAAATCAAATCCTTGGATCTGGGAATTCCTCAAAGAAATGTTAGTGAAAAATACTTAAAGACTTTCCTGTGTGCATTTGGAAACTGGGAATATGAATAGTAAATAAAAGAATACATTACTTTAAATCCTGGTCAATATAATAAATATAATTTCTAGTTTATGATCAATGTCTACATGCCTTACACCTTATACCACTCAAAGTACATTTATCTCTTTAGGTTGATAAAATGCCACAAAATAAATTATATCAATTTTTTAAAAATATTTTTGTATTGATTTCAGAGAGGAAGGGAGAGGGGAGAGAGATAGAAACATCAATGATGAGAGAGAATCATTGATCGGCTGCCTCCTTTCTGCCCCCTGCTGGCATCAAGCCTGCAACCTGGGCATATGCCCCTGACTAGAATCAAACCCAGGACCTTTCAGTCCAGTCTGATGCTCTAACCACTAAGCCAAACCAGCTAGGGCTCTTAGCATATAAATTTTGCAGATAAGCAATCTGAACCATGCAAAATGAAGTAGCTTCCCCAAGGTCACACAGCTAGAAAATGATAAAGTCATTGCTTGGCAGCTTGACACCAGAGTTCAGGCTTTCCCAAGTTTTTTTCTTAAAAAGCATTATACAGGTCTGGCTGGCATGGCTCAGTGGTTGATTCCTGGTCAAGAGCACTGGGTTGCAGGTTCATCCTGCATTCGGGAAGCAACCAATCAATGTGTCTCTCTCACATCGATGTTTCTCTTTCTCCCCCTCCCTCCCTTCCATTCCCTCTAAAAATCAATGGAAAAAAAATATGCTTGGGTGAGGATTTTAGAAAAAAAAAAAAAAGCACTATACAAAATATGAGGGAAATGCAAATAATTTTTAGCTACAGATACAGTATAATTTTAAAAGAATAAGCATAAAATACTCAGAGTTCTTTTCTAATTTTTAATAACGCAAAGTTTGCAGTAAGATCTTACCTAAAATGTGGTGCTAGCATAAGGGCATTTACAATGTAATCAGTTAGAATCAATATAACAGGAATCTAAAAATCTCTTTAATCTTCAAGGTTGAGGACATTTAGAGAACAAGCATGTAAAAATGATCAAGTAGTAAGACTAGGAGTGAGGATACTTGGATTTGGGTCATAGAAAAGTGGAAAGGATTGCTGAAAAAAATATCCAGATATAGAGCAGCAAGCGGATATTATCATACACGGCAAAGACAAAATGCCCCTCAGCTTCTTTAGTAATCTCACACATCGATAGTCACTTAGCATGACATTTTTAGTACAAGAGAGAAGAAACAGAGAAACAGGGAGAGGGCCATCCTATAGCAGTTAAATTATAGCCTCTGGAGTCAGAATCTCTTGGATTTGCCCCACAGCTGTCAATTTCTAGCAGTGCGATCTTGGGCAAGTTACTTAATTGCTCTGTGCCTCCATCTCCCCTCTGTAAAACAGGGAGAGTAAGAGTGCTTACTTCAGAGGGGGACTATGAAGATTAAATGAGTCAATAAGTATAAAGTACTTAGAACAAAACCTGCCACATAGATATGTCATTATAGAGAGAGAGGGGAGGAGAGGGAGGGAGGGATCTAAACTACCAAGAAGAGTAAGTACCGATTATTTGATGACTAAACTACCAATCGAGGGGAGAGAATTTATGTTTGGTTATAGGAGGACAATCCAAATGTATCCCAGATGAATCCAGACAAGGTTTCCTTTTGCCAGGCACTGACAGGGACATACAGTAAATCCTATGGCTATGTTTAGGACATGTGATATATATAACCCTAAGTGCCTTGGAGGGGGTGCAAACCCTCTACAATAATAAATCCTCTGTGTTACTGACCCAGAAAAGGTGTTCAAAGTAAGAATTATTAACAGTCTCCTCCTGCCTCTCCTCCCTTTCTAAAGATTTTTACAAAACCGGTGGGATTTGCTGGCCTTTCCAATCTTCTTCCCAGGAAGTCTGAAATGGGCACTGCTAGGAGTTGCTGTATAATTACTTAGTTGATTCTAAGGAGCTTACGTTAAGAAGTGAGGGGGGGGAGCAGATTAACCATTTGAATACATGTAACGGCCCATCCACAAGCCCCCCCCTCTCCCCACCATAAATGGGGGCTTCTACACTCCCCATCCGTCAACCCCCAATACGTGATCCAGGAAAATCAATTTATTGCTTTGGCTAATCCTACAACAATAGGGGTTTCATTTTCATTGTAGGGCAATTAAGTTGTCCAACGAGAAGGAACATGAGGGGAAATAGGGAGAGGGGTTTCTCCCATCCCCACAGACAGATTAGTTCCCGTAGAGGCAGCAGCGTCCGCCGTCTGTCTGGTGGTCGGTCACCCGCGGCTCCTGGCTGCTACCTAGCAACGCAAAGCCAAGGAGAGAGCTCGCGGGTTCCCCAGCCTCCTCCTCGCCCTTCCCATTCATCCCTGGTATGTTTCTTTCTCTCTCTCTCTCTCTCTCTCTCTCTCTCTCTCTCTCTCTCTCTCTCTCTCTCTCTGTCTCTCTCTCTGTCTCTCTCCTCCCTCCCTCTTTTTCCCTCTTTCCCTCTCCCTCTATCTTCAAGCTCTCCCCTTCTTCTCTCCATTATCCTACTTGCTTGTCTTCTCTCTCCTCTTCCCCTCTTACTGTTTTTATTCTATCCCTCTCTTTCTCTGCCTCTGTGTCTGTTAAAACGTAAACTGTCCGACAACTTGAGAGAAGTTTAAGACGCTCAAACCAGAAACTTTCCCCATTCCAGCCCTCAAAACTCTGGCCGCGCAGACGCGCCCCATTCATCAACACAAAAGCTCCCACCACCGGTTTGGAAAGGAAAACCCTGCAAGAAAATGCTCCAGTATATCAGCCGCACTCTCAGCCAATCCCGCCTCCCGGCCTTATCTTGGCTCGTAAATGACCTGTATCAAGATGCGGTCTCTTGGGGGTCACCGCGGGACCAAGTTTCCCTGGAGAAAGGAGGGGGTACTCTAGCCCGGGCGCGCGAAGAGATCTCCCGGGCGGGGCGCTGCAGGTGGAAAACCGCACGCAGCAGCGCCGAGGACCGCTCAGCGCCGAATAGAATAAGTCCATGGCGGGAGCAGGCTGCGCACTCGCGGGGGCGACCTCCGTTCTCCGGGGTCCATTCTCAAAGTGCTTTCCAGAAGGGTCGGGACAAACTCCCGTGGGAACAAAGACGAGATTCCCGTGGGGTGCGCTGTCACCCAAACCAGCGGGACTGCTTTCTCAAGTTTGTGGCTGCTCAGTTCCAAAGCGGGCCAAGAAAGGGGGTTCCCGCTCGCCCCTCACTGGGCAACCTGAGCGCCCCAGGGGGAGCCGCCGCCCTGTCCTGCCGCCCACCTCCCACAACCCTCCACCCCCTGCCTCGCTCCCCTCCGCCCGCCGGCCACCGCCAGGGAAGTCCGGCGCCCGGAGCAGAGCTCCGCCTGGCAGGCGCTTACCTTGGCCGCTGGCCGGCACCAGGCAGGCGGCGAAAGCCAGCAGCAGCGTGCACGCCACCGCCGCCCCGCGCTCCATCCCGCCGACGGCCCTCGGCCTCGGCCTCGCCGTTCCTTCCCCGGGAGGTGGGCGCGCGTCGCGCACTGCAGCAGCGCCTCCGCTTGCGAGCGCTCGGTGAGACCCGCACCTCGGCGGGCTCCTAGTGGCAGGAAACTGGCCCGCCCAGGGCGTCCCGTTTTTCTACCCGCGCCAGTCCCCACCCTCCAGACAGAGCATAAAGCCCTTTAGACCAGACCGCCCCGGAACTAGCATGCGGGAATCCGGCGGGGCAGGCCCCCTGCCGCCCGGCCCGCCCCCTGCACTTTGCAGCGCTGGGAGGAGTGGGACTCGAACATATGCACACACACACGTACTCATACAGCCTCACACTCACACCGTTGCACACGCTCACTATCAAACTGACGCAGTCTCACACACGCGCGCGCACACACACTCCTAGGTCCACGTGCACGCACACTTCATCGCTACACGCCTCCATTCATACGCGCACAGACTCCTCACAGTCACGCACTCACATGCGAAGACTCGCACCGACACACGGCCTCTCCGCAAGATTTGCCTCTGAAATGTGCTACCGACACAGTCTAAGAAAAGGAAGAACAAGAGAAGGAAGGGAAGGAGTCAAGAGCCTGCTGGAGGGATCTGTGGCCATTCTCCGGTCTGCAATCCCTACGTCATCTAGGACACCCTGGTTTCCCCCAGAGAGTTGAGGCGCTGAGATGGGGTGCTCTGTGTGTTTCACTGGTTATGGAGGGGGTTGAATCCAGGTTGGGGAGGAGGTTGGGTCCTTGTTTAGTTTTTCCTAAGTACCAGAGCTACAGGTGCCACAGCTAGACGGCGCTTCTTATAAGTCTGTTTGTTCATTCTGAAGCAGAGTGAAAAGAATGAACATCTTCTCCATCGCGCCGGCGTCCCTGGTATATCAAGGAGAAACACCTAAGAGGTTCAGAGAAACCCGCGGCTCCCTTCTTTGGGCAGCATTCGACTGGTTGGCGGGTGGGAGGGCGACCCCCAAGCGCACTCAGGTGAACCTTGCACTCACCCTCAGAGCATCTTCCTCACCCGATACGTGACACCAGAGGCGACAGACAAAAAGAAGGGCTGGTGCAACCTAGTTCCTGACCCTGGGAGCCCTGTGCGAGGAGGGGATGTTTCCGGGCCTAGGATCGCCCCAGGATCTCCGGCCCCGGTCTCTGGGCCAACTCTGCCCCAGGGCCCCAGGCACTGGGTCCTGGTCCAAAGAGCGAGGAGCCCTTTCTGTCAGCTAAAGGGGCTGCGACCGTGGCGGCAGCCCTGTTCCCACGAAATCCCCCGGCAGGGTCCCTCCATCTCACCCTCCCCAGGGGCAAGAAACGGGCAGTTAATGCCACCCTTTCTCTCCAGAGCACGGATCATCTGGGGCTCTGCTGCTCCCAAGAGCTCGGATCGTGTACCTTCCGTGGGCTTGGGAGGTTGGGAAGCTTTGCGGAGCTGCGGGTGGTGGTGGAGGAAGAGAGGCGGTGACCGGTAATATTTTTTGAAACACACAAAGAGAGAGAGGCAAATAGACAAGAAAGAGAAAACTAAGATTTCAAAAGAGTAGGATGTGAGAAAGGGCAGGAGAGAGCTCGTGGCTTTCTTTTCGAAGTGTCTGAATTTGGAAATCCAGAGTTCCCTGCTCAAAGTCACTGAAACGTTCCTAGGCTCCCAGCACTGTTTAGCGCAGTGCTACTCCGAGGAGGAGGCAGGACTGGGGACCGGGGGTAGTGGGGGCCGGGAAGCGAGGGGGGCGAGTCGGGTGGGAGGAGGGAAACTGCGAGGGGGCGCAAAGCTGCGCTTTAGTCTCCGCGGGTGATTTATGCCGGTTCCGGGCGGCCGGGGCGATGGTACGAGACCGCGCCGGGGTCAGGCCAATCCAACGCTCTCGGGGGCTGCTGCATAGTCAATGAGCGTCCCCGCACCCGCGGGTCACAAAGAGCGGCGGCGGGCGGGCGCTGGGGAGGCGCGCGCCTGCGTCCACGGGCCGGCGGGGGCCGCATGCGCGGAAGGGGGGTCGCTCCCAGGACCCGCGTGGGCGCACGTGGATGCGAGAGCTTGAGCGCGGCCGCGAGTTTATGTGTGTGCGCGCGCGTACGTCTTTTCCCTGTGGCCGCCGGGGCTCCAAGCATTCCTTTCTGCACTGAAGGGTTTTCCTCATTGTTGTTGTCTTTGTGCTCCTGTGTTGCCAACTTACTGGAATTCCTGACGTGGTTGCGCAGCGGGGCTCGGGCTGACCATCGGAGCCAGCTGCGTTTGTGTACTGGGCCGACCTCGCCGTTAATCCCAGAATAACGCCGGAGAAAGGGGAAAGAATGGAGGGAAGACGGGAGGGAGGGAAGGAGATAAAGGTTGGGGATAAGAGACGACTAACAACAAGGTCCATCCTTTCCAACACTGTGTATGTAAACTCACGCATTCATACTCTTTTCCACGAGGAAAAAAAAATATTTTCTCAAACTCGTGCCATTGAAAACAGGCATCTTTTGCAGTCCGCATCATGCGCGTGTTATCTCCGGTGTCCACAGGTGAGAATGCTAGTTGCTGAATTTGGAGGATTAAATCTAAAGATCAGCATCTGAGAAAGCTCTGGTTAGCGCAGTTGTGATTTAAGCCAGCATTGTTTCTATACAATGCAAAAGTGTAATATCTTTATTTTCCACATGCCTCTCTGCATGTGTGTATGTAAGACTTGACAGAGTGGTTAGCCAAAGGAGAGAAGAAAGTGCTGAAAGTGAAATTTATTCTAATAAATTCATGTTAATTGACATCCTTGGTAGAATTTTCACTGTATTATTTTACTTATGCGTATCAACGGGAATATTTTCAGAGCATTTTTCCCTATCCTGGGCCAATTTCTGCTTTCTGCAAAGGTAATGAAGTTGCAAAATCTCCTTGACTAAAATCCAACTTCAGTTTTCTATTAATTCTACCCAGAAATTCTGTTAACTCACATTCCTTAATCCACTCATTTTTCTCTCAAACCCACCCACTTCTCGCAACCTCTCTATCTGTAGTCACCAACCTCTCTGATCTGAATTCGGGCAAGAGCCTTATAATGGGCTGCTAGCTGTCAGTTTTGCATGCACCCGCGCGAGCAACACACACACACCACACACCACACACCACACACACACATCTATCCATCTATATTCCATTCTGCAAGCAAATGATTAAAAGTGGTATTTCCATCAGACTAGTGCTTTCAAACAAGTCATTAGCTATTAGAGGGTTATGAAATCAATTTAGAAGGTCATACAGAATTATTTTCAAATGAAATAGAATAGAATAGGAACTAAAATAACTTTCATATGAAAAGGATATGTATTGTTTCACTAAACTCTTGTTCCAGATAAATGTACATGTATGTGTCACCATATAAAATATATTTCTTATTATCCATCTAGGTAAAAAAAAAAAAAAAATAGTCTGAACGCCCTGGCCAGTGTGGCTTCAATTCCCTGACAGGCACAGGTTGCAGGCTGGATCCCAGTAATGAGTGTGCTTGAGGCAGCCCATCGAAGTTCCTCTCTCTCTCTCTCTCTCTCTCTCTCTCTCTCTCTCTCTCTCTCTCTCTCTCCACTCTCTCCACTCTCTCTTCCTCTCTCCCTAAAATCAATGAAAATGTGTTTTTTAAAAAGTTTGAAGTATCTCCCCACAAATTACTTATTAATTAAAACAATGCTCTTTGCAGTCATGGGTATCTCTCTGGACAACTGACAAGCACTGCAAGATTGGGGACAAGAGAAAGTCCTACCCTAAGAAGCAAAATATGAGCAAGGAGGATGTCCTGCTGCCCACAGTAAGATTAGCTCCTGCCACACATACATGATTGCGGGGAGGCAGCAGGAAGCACCATGCCTTGAGCCTGGACATAGAGAATTTCTCCTTGGGCTCAGAGTATTTTACATGCAAAACAAAGATTACTGACATTATCTACAGCGCATCCAATAACAAACTGGTCTGCACAAGACCCTGGTAAAAAACTGCATTGTACTCATTGACAGCATACCATATCCCTAGTGCTATGAGTCCTGCTATCATAGCCCCTGGGCCCCAAGAAGGGAGCCAAGCTGACTTCTGAGGAGGAAGAGATTTTAAACAAAAAAAAAAACAATCAAAGAAAAGTCAGAAGAAATATGATGAAAGGAGAAAGACTGCCAAAATCAGCAGTCTCCTAGAGGAGCAATTCCAGGAGGGCAAGCATCTTGCGTGCATGGCTCCAACACCAGGCCAATGTGGCAGGGCAGATGGCTCTGGGCTACAGGGCAAGGGGCTGGATGGAGTTCTAGCTGAGGAAATTCAAGGCTTGGAAACGCAAACAAACCCCCCTCCCTCCTATCTTAGATCATATAATAAAGGTATTTAATGTTCTAAAAAATATAAAATAATAAAAATAGAAGCTGGCAGATGTTTTAATAGATTTTATTATTATTTAGGTATGGGTAGGTCAACAGATCAGGAGACAATTGCCATTGAAAGCATCACAGATCCCAAGAGACGGACTACAGGTCACTCCATGAACCACTGAAGTCTTCACTCGGAGAAAGGGGGAAACTGTGGACAAGCACCTCCACTATGGTTTCAGAGGGAAGGAATAGGCAGACAGGGTAAGCAGGTTTAGAATTAGCTAGTTTTGTCTTTGAAAATCACTCCCTGGAGAGAATTCCCATGGGGAGACAATGAGGGAGTCAGAAGGTCAAGGCAAGGGGACTCAGACATATTGTCAGGTTGCCCAGAACAAGGTGTGTCCAGCATATGCACGTAGGGCAGATGTTAAAGCATCAAGATTTCAGAAATGCAGTAAACACAGCAGATACCACATGATATTCCTGACAAAAAAGCATAACCTGAATCTAATCATGAGAAAGCATTAGATAATCATAAACTGAGGGCTATTCTATAAATAATCAACCTGTACTCTTCAAAACTGGCAAGGTCATGAAAGACAAGAAGGCTGAGAAACTTTTTAGAGATGAGACAACTAAATGTAACACATGGCCCTGGGTTGGACTTGGACTGGGGGAAATAAAACTCTAATAACATTTTGGGGGAAATAAGTAGCATTGTCAATATGGACTGTAATTTGGATAATAGTACCATAATATAACATTGTCTGGTATTGGTTGTAAGAGAATGTCCTTCTTCCTAGGAAATACTATTTAGGGGTTCAGGAACATGATTTTTGCAACTTATTCTCAAATAATTCAGGGTGTGTGGGAAGTGTGTGTGGAGGGGGGGAGGGAGAGTGTGTGTGTGTGTGTTAGGGAGAAAGAGGAAACAAATGGGCAGAGTGTGTGGGAGTTTCTTGCAACTTTTCTGTAAGCTTGAAATTATAGTAAAATAAAATTATTTTTTAAGTTTGTGAAACTTTGCATTAAATCATAAGTTCCACGGGGACAGTTCCTCTCATCTCCCAGTGTTTGTTCCTATTATTCCTACTGTCTAGAACATTCTTCCTCTCCTAAAACTTTCCTTCATCTAGTTAACTCTTATTCAACTTTCCAGTCTCATCTAAAATGTCTCTTCTTCCAGGAAGTCTTCCCTAATTCACCATTCTGAATTATGAGGCCCTTTTTTTAAAATCCTATTGTTAAAAGTATTACAAATATCCCCTTTCTTTCCCCTTTGACCCCTTCTAGCCCGAAACCACCCCCACCCAAGGCCTTCACCAAACTATTGTCTGTGTCCGTTGGTTATGCATATGCACTGAGTGGCCAGATTATTATGATCTCTGAGTGCATAATAATCTGGCCTCTCAGTGTGTGTGTGTGTGTGTGTGTGTGTGTGTGTGTGTGTGTGTGTATTAGAGGCCCGGTGCATGAATTTGTGCATGGGTGGGGTCCGGCCAGCCTGCCCAGGGGGAGAGTACATGGACGGTTGGCCGGCCTGCCTGCTGGTCGAACTCCTGGTCAAGGGAACAATTTGCATATTAGCCTTTTATTATATAGGATATACACTGAGTGGCCAGATTATTATGATCTCTGAACGCATAATAATCTGGCCACTCAGTGTATGTGTACAAGTTATTTGGTTAATCTCTTCCCAAACTCCCACCTCTTCTTTTAATGTAAATATAGTGTTTTATTTGCTACAAATCTACTGGGGGGGGGGGGTGCAGGGAGGGAACTGTTATTTCTATTACATAGCATTCACAGAGAAATAATTTCTCTCTTCCTCCTCCTCCTCTTCCTTTTTCCCTCCTCCTTCTCCTCTCTCACCCACAAAGACATATATATTCACTGTTTTCTTTAATTAATCCTAAACCTGAGGATATATTTTCATTGATTTTATTTGTTGTTTTTGTTAATCCTAACCAAAATATATTTTTTGCATTAATTTTTAGAGAGTGGAAGGGATGGGGAGAGACAGAGAGAAACATCAGTGTGAGAGAGACA
Source organism: Corynorhinus townsendii (assembly GCA_026230045.1). NCBI lineage: Eukaryota > Metazoa > Chordata > Mammalia > Chiroptera > Vespertilionidae > Corynorhinus > Corynorhinus townsendii. Next base: position 49,041,362 of record JAPDVU010000005.1, on the reverse strand, counting down.
CATCCATTGGTTGCCTCCTGTATGCATCCCGACCAGGCTGAGCCTACAACCAAAGTACTAGCCCTTGACTAGAATGGAACCCACAACCTTTCAGTCCACCAGCCGACATTCTATCCACTGAGGCACACCAGCCAGAGCTGGTCCATTATTTTCTGAATACAATTAATATTTTACCAAGTTTGAGTGTTCAAAAATTACATCATCATAATTCACTGTGGATTGCATATGTTTCTGAAAGCAATAAACAGAAAAGATTATTAGTACACGTTAACCTAAAATCAAGTGAAATGTGACAATGGTCCACATTTCAGCCCTAACAAGCATGTCCCCCAGAGTTCTCAGAGTGAGCAGCCAGCTTCAAGGCCCACTCATAATACTCCAGTGCTTTCATCATTTCTCCTCTCAATTTATACATGATCCCAAGATGCTCAAGCTTTCTTCATCTAATTCATTTCTCCAAATAAATTATACTTTTATTCTTTGCTAATGATGCCTCTTCTATTTTTAGTGCTTTTAAATAATGGATAATTACATCGGCTTCAGATTTCCTTTGAAATTCCTGAAACCATCCATAGTAGAAACATATCTCTTGCAGTTTTTCTTCCTCAAAGGATTTTATGCATAACACTTTTTGATAAGTATCTTCAGCATTTCTATAGTTGCCTGCTTCTATGTACATTATCTACCAGTATATAAGCCATGTCAAATGTGGGAGTTTGTTCCAGAGCAAATTCAAAATGAGCTCCAGTTAGTCCTGTCATTCTGTGAACATGTTCTCTATCCTGTCCTCTAGACTGCCAGTTTGTAGCTTTCTATATTTGAAAAACTTGTGATCTATAGCAAATCCCTATCTGGTGATGCAGGAAGGCAGAGAAGGGTGTTGCCTGAAAGGCTGTTTTTAAGAAGCAATGAGCTTTATCTAGGAGTCTTTTTTTTTTTTTTTAAACTTGACCACATATTGAAAGATGTAGGTCTGCTAGGACTTGTTCCATGCTTCTTCAATGTGCTTTTCCCCTTCAGCTTCTTGCCCTACATCCTGAAACTTCAGGGTGAGGAGAGTCTTAATAGATGCATATTTTGTATTTAGCCTGATGGCCTTTTTAAGGAGGTGCAGAAAAAGTTGCACTAATCTGTGATACTTTGTTAAAGCTGACCAGACCATAGGTGGTGATTGCATACCCAATGCTGAAATCAGGGTTTTCAGGGTCCACTTCCAGAGCCCTGACCTGTTCATCTCCACATTTCAGCAAGGCCCACCATTCTTCCTCATAGTCCACTTCAGGACACTCCATTCTATTGCAGGAGGGACTAGCAAACTTCCTGCAAGGTGTTCTCCACCTTTTCAGGTAGATCTGGGCTTCTGCCAGCCTGCCCAGGGGGTAATACAGCCTGGCATAGTTGCCCCAGGTAACCAGCCTTCTCATGTCTGATTGGTTGGCATGTACTTCTTGGATTAAGTCTTCAACTTTTTTCAAGCTCTCCAGGACTTCCTCTTCTGGCCTTTCAGGTGTTTCCGGCCAGTAGGTTCTATATTCCCACATGGTTTTTAGTGTCTTAAGAACTCAGTCTCATTGAGTATCCTTTTTTTCTAATTCAGGCATTTCAGTGTCCTCAATTAGCAAAGTTTCACATACATCTCAACCGCTCAAGCCAATCTTTGGCCTGATCTTCATCAGAATTCTTACTCATAGTTGCTATGAATTAGGCAGCAGTTCTGCAGTGTTTTGTTTAGCTGGATGGGCTCCTCTGAGATCTGGCCAGCCAGGCGGCCTTTCTATATGCCCTCATAGCTTTCTTTATTTCCCTCACCCAACTCTTGTCACACTTGTCTTCCCATGGCCTCCACAAAGCTTCTCCCTCTGCTGTCAGAATAATTTGGGGGAGTCATGCTGACCATATCAGTCACTTGGCTATAACACTCCAATAGTTTTCCCATTATTCCTGAAATAAAATTCAAAGGTTTCAGCAAGGTCTACGAGCTCTTGCACAATCTGGTCCATGGCCATCTTTTGACTCTCATATGACAGTCTAGACATACTGTCCTCCACCTAGTTCCTCAAACATACTATCTACTTTCCTGGCTTTGAAGGTAAGATTAGGGGAGAGACAGGCAGAGGTTCATGGGGCTGCCTAAATTCCTGATCATGCTCTAGGTCTAGTTCCTAACCTAGAATATCCAACCAATAATCCTCCTTTTGCTTGAACAAGCTTGTGTGGATCTCTGCCCCTTACAAAACAGAGCCAGACTGAAACCATCAAAAAAAAAGTGCCAAAATACATCAAGGTATCTGACAAACTAGATCCAGAGACACAGAACTATGGAATAGTCTGATGAATTTCAGAGGGAAGGTGGGGGAAGGAGAGATTAACCAGGGAATTTATATGCATATATGCATAAAAGGCATGGGAAGGGCAGATGGGGGGGGGGGGAGAACATATGTAATACTTTCAACAATAAATAATTATCTTTTTTTAATTAAATAAGTACAAATAAAAGACATCAAGGTATCTCACCGATCAACCAGCCCCAGTACACTTCTGATGTAGTAACAATGCAATCCACAAGGGAAGAACATTGTATTTATTTTGACTCGCCAGCCTCAAGACCAGGTAGGTCCTGAGTCATGAGCCAGCTGCCTCTTCTTGGTGCATAGCCAGGGCTAAGATCTAAAGGGACAATCAGTGCAGCAGCCATCTTTCCAAACCAAAAATGGAGACACCAGATATACTATGACAAGGGAATCCTCCTGATAGGCAAATATAGTCATATGAAAAGTCTTGGCAGAGGTTTAAAAAAACAACAGGAAATCAAACAAGTCTCACTGATTGGAAAAAAAATTCAATAAAATTAGGACTTTCCTGAAATTCTTATGACTTAAGATACAATGACTTAGCCCAGCCCACATGGCTCAGTGGTTGAGTGTTGACCTATGAATCAGGAGGTCACAGTTCCATTCCCAGTCAGGGCACATGCCTGGGTTGTGGGCTCAACTCCCAGTGTGGGGCATGCAGGAGGCAGCCAATCAATGATTCTCTCTCATCATTAATGTTTTTCTCTCTCTCCCTCCCTCCCTCCCTCCCTCCCTCCCTTCCTCTCCTTTCCTCTCTGAAACCAATAAAGATATTTAAAAAAGATACAATGACTTAAAGATTCGATCCCTGGGAGGCAGGTGGGCCTAAAGCAGGCATAAATTCTGCATTTGGTTTCTGGCATTGCTCTCAAATCAGACCTTACAAGATGAAACTTATTCTGAGATCTTGAGATCTTATACACTATGGAAAACATACTCAAGGTATTTTAAAGTTTTAACTTTTCCTTAGCAGTACTTGCCTTTAGGACCTATAGACCCAGAGACATGGAAACATCCAACAGACTGTCAAATCTCAGAGGGAAGGCAGGGGAGGGGGGCTAGAGGGAAGAGATCAACCAATGAACTCATATGCATATATGTATAACCCATAGACACAGATAATAGGATGGTGAAGACCTGGGGGTAGCGGTGGGGGGTGGGAGAGGTAATTGGGGGGGAAAGGGGACATATACTGCCAACAATATTTTTTAAAAATTGTGAGGATTCCTCAATATCCAACACACACATAAAAAAAAAAAAAAAAAGGCAATCTAACTTTTAAAAGGATCAGTATATCTCTGTTCCATGGGGACATTTGTCAATAGTTGGAGACCTTTTTGATTGTTGGGGGTGGGGATTCTATTGTCATATAGGGGATAGAGACCAGGGATGCTGCTAAACATCCTACAATGAACAGGACAACCCCCACCACCACCACCACAAGAAATTATCTGCCATCATTTCACTAGTTCAAGGTCAAGAAACCCTGATTTGTGACAACAAACTCTTTACATTGGATTTCAGACCTTTAGATCAAGAACAGTATCATAAAATCCAGTTAAAAAAACACTTCTGCTCATTTCATTTTTCTAATAACTGGGCAATCCATTGGACAAAGGACTATAATTCCAAGATCAGAATCCATTCAGGAGGAATAGACATTAACATGGGCATGCCAAGAAGCATGGAGAGGAGGCATATCAACTCTCATGCTTCAGTGACGTCTAAGTAAATGCAAGCTAAACAGGAAGAGTACTTCTTTCCCTTCTTCTCTCTGGTGGACCAACTGCTATTTTTTCTTCAAGCCTCAGGTCATATGTTTTTTCCTTTGTGGTAAAATTTCCTCCAACTCTCCCAGAGGCCTCTTTCTTTTCCATAACCCCATCCCACCAAACACTAACCTTCATTAGGATACTGGCCACATTCATATCTCCTCCAATAAACTTTGTACCTTCAAAATTCTTCTTTAAAGAAACATTTTAATTATAGAGTAGATTTACATAAAAATTGCAAGGACAGTAGAAAGAGCTCCCACATATCCCACACACCTTTTAGCATATTAACAACTTACATTACTATGGTACATTTGTAATTAATTAGTCATTATTGATACATTATTATGAACTAAAGTCCATACTTTATTCAGATTTCCTTAGTTTTACCTAATGTGCTTTTCCTGTTCCCAGATCCCATCCAGAATACTACATTACATGTAGTCATCATGCCTCCTTTGGCTCTTCTTGGTGGTCACAGTTTCTCAGGCATTGTTTTGTTCTTGTGACTTTGACTGTTTTGAAGAGATTTGCTGATGTTTTCTGATGATTAGAATGGAGTTATGGGTCCTGGGGGCAAGACTACAGAGATAAAGGGCCATTCTCCTCACATTTTATCAAGAGTACATACCAGCAACATGACTCACCATGTTGATGTTAATCTTGATCACCTGGCTGAAGTATTGTTTGTCAAATTTATCCATAGTAGTCATTCCTTTCCTCCTCATTCTGTACTCTTTTGTTTTTAATTTATCTTTTTTTTTATTGTTTCAAGTATTACAAATAGTAGTACATATGTCTCCTGTTTTCCCCCCCCATTGACCTCCCCCCGGCCTCCCCTACCCCCCAGTACATGCCTTCACCTGCCCGCCCTCCCCCACCCCCAGTGTCTAGTATCCATTGGTTATGCTTATATGCATGCGTACAAGTCCTTCGGTTGGTCTCTTACAGCCCCCCTCACCCAACCTCCTCTGTCTTCCCAATGTAGTTTGACAGTCTGTTCAATGCTTCTTTGCCTCTGTATCTTTTTCCCACCATTTCTTTCCTTTAAAAATTTTTGCCTCTGCAGACTAGAAATAAACATATAATAACAAAACAAAACAAAAAAAGTTTGAGTCCCAATTTCAATGTCCAACAGTTCTGAATCCCCATTTCAATGTCTAACAGTTCCTTATGTGTACATGTCAGCAATGATATCTGGATGGTGGGCACATGGTGGCAATGCAGGTCCGTCCCTCTCTGGTTTGGTCCTAGGCAACCTGCCGCGGTGCACAGCTGCTGACTGCTCGCGTGGCAAGGCGTATTGTTGAGAGTATTACAGATGTCTCTCCTTTTATCCCCTCATTGCCCCCCTCCACCCAGCTCATGCCCCACCCCAGGTCTTTAAAACAAAGTCATTATGGCCAACCCACACTTAAGAAGTAGGAAGTTTTATACCCCATCTCCTGAGGGTGAAGTGGGAAAATGCTTCTTCATGGATAGATTTAACTATTCACCCCTAATATTTGCTTATTCAATAATTTATTTATATCAATATGGAATAATATATATTTATTTTATAGTTTGGATTATAACTCAATACCACGGAATTTATTGCTCAAGTGGTTCTAGCTTTGGTCATTGGGAGCTCTTTCAGTTGGCTCCTAGGTCTCTTTGGCATACAGCCATCATTGTGTGTGGGGGGGTGTTGTTTTTGTCTTTGTTTTAAGCACTTCCTTACTTTCTGGCACTACAAGATGTTCCAGGTTCATCTGGTATATTTCTACTGCAAGATGTAGCCATTCCTCCTTCTTGGTGGCCTAAGCTCCAATGTTTATCTCACTAACACCAAGATACTACCAAAAGCTATGATTAATTTCTTATCATTTTATCATCCAGTTCCCATTAGACATCTCAGTTCAGGGCAGTTTACAAATTGAAAATGCCTTGAGAAGAAAAGTAGCAGAGGATTTCGGGCTTGCTTCGATGTTTTCCCTTTCTATCTTGGTCTCTCAACTGCTAGATGTCTTGTTGCTCTCCAATGCCTTTAAACAGTTGTTTTATATTTTAATTTTTTTTTTGTATAGTTGAGACTATTCTCTGATACTACACCAAAACTCAAAAATCTGTAGTTTCTTCAAGATTAATTATAATATGGAATCTGAAACCATATCAATGAACTTTTCATCTTCAGTTATATTAAAAACCATTGGTCTATCACTTTGAATGGATTTTGTAATATTATTCACTGGTCTCTTGGAAAATATTAGTTCACAGTTCTGTAGTTTTTCTAAAAGTCGATACATTTTATTATGAAACTTTAAAAATGACATCGACTAATATTACCACAAAACTTATCCAAACAAAGTCTTTATGTATTGTTAAGCTATCAAGCTTCCAGTCACAGATATAAGTTTTCCAAAATTCTAATTTCCAGCTGAGAGCATAATATGTTCTGCCTAATGATTGCAGGGCACCTTACTGTTACAGGAACCTCTTTAGTAACATACATCACAAAAAGAAAAACTCACTATATTTGAATATCTTGCAAGACAACATTTGGATGATATATTACAGTTTAAATTAAAATGTAACAATACTTCAGAATTTGTACATTCTATTAACAAAAAAGTGACAACTTATAAAAATAATATTGAAGCCTAGAAATATCTCAGCCTAAAAGGCTAATTAGGTTAAATAGGAAACTTTTCAAAATTAGGATAAAAATAAAAATGCAACCTACCATTAGCAATGTTTGGAAGGCTGATAAGCATTGATTCTGCTGCCCTCTGATTTCACTGACCATGAGAATTGTGGGTAAGTTGGTGGGACACTTTTTGACCAGTAGCTCCAAATCTCATTTTTTAGGATTGATTTACTACTTATGTGACTCTTGATAAAAGTCTTATTTCTCAAATTGGAAAATTAGAGCCCTGGCTAGGCGGCTCAGTTGGTTGGAGTATCCTCCTGTACACCAAGAGGTGTGGATTTGATTCCTGGTCATGGCACCTATCTAGATTGTGGGTTCAATCCCTGGTGGGGGCATGTACTAGTATAAAAGGCAGCTGATCAATGTTTCTCCCTCACATCGATGTTTCTTTCTTTCTTTCTCTCCCTCTCTCTCTAAAAACCAATTTAAAATAATATATCCTTGGGTGAGGACCTAGAAAGAAAAAGGAAATTGAGGTTCTAGAAGAGAGACTTGCAAATTCTTTTCTTCCAGCACTGCTCCTTCCAGTAGATGGAGAAAGATAAGGATATTTTCCGTACCTGAGAGCCTTTGCTGCTGCCGCCTCAGAGTGGGCTGCTTTTCATCTGGCCTCCTGTCTTCACTAACCAGTCATGGGAAGTCTTCTCTCTATTGCCCTTCTAACTTGTTTAGTTATGTCAACCAACAACTAAATAATTGCCTCTGTTATAACAGAAAAGAAAAAGTATGAGAACTAGGACCTTATGAATTGAAATTTAAAAAAAAACTTTATTTGCCTTTCATAAAACCCCTTACTTATAATTTGACTCTAATTTCACTGCCATATCACTTTAGTTACTAGACATTAAAAATATTAGCCTATTGGAAATATTAAACATTTTTATCTTCATAAAATGCTTATGAAATCAGTCTGCAGAGTATCATGTGCTGTTTTGTTAAAGGATGTGTGTGTGTGTATGTGTGTGTGTGGAGAGAAGGAGGCATAAGATCAAGACTGAGAATGCATTCTACTTGAAAGAATGATCACTGAATCATTAAGAGTGCTTAGCACCAAATGGTAGGACTTGGGATAGTTTTTGTAGGTTTTCTATGTTTTTTAAATTATCCACAATGAACACATGTTATCTTTATGAAAAGAGAAAAAAACAATTAAGTTACTATCATTGGCCATAAGACAGTTTCCGAAGTTTTTTTGATGACCTACCTTATTCTTCATAGCTTAAGAACTGGTTTCTATGAAAAGTAACCTCACAGTGATCTGATCATAAATTCCTAACTGGGTAGATCATAGTGGGAAGTCATGCCCCAAGCCTATAACTTCTTTAGTAAAAAGCTTATATTTGCCTTAACCAAAGCCCTGTCCATTGTTTCTGTGCATCTAGGTTAATACAACTTTGAAATGCCCCTTTTCAGACCCCTCCTTCTAAAGCGCAACCACCCTCAAGAAAGCACATAATCATAAATGAAACCTCAAACTGCTATTCTCCAGAGCATTTGAGATCTTTCTCCCTGGAAGACATCAACAGTTGGTTCAAATAAGCTCATACAAATTCTTGACAAGTTTGAATGTCCTTATGTTGACAGAACATTTGGGGATTTTCTAAAGTCACCAACAAGCAAGTGACATGGCCAGAACCCAATTTACAGTTGACATTCAGCATTATTTTATATTAGTTTCAGGTGTACAGCACAGTGATTAGACATTTATATAATTTACAAAATGATCCCCCTCCTGTAAATCTAGTCCATAACATTGTAATAACTATGCATGGTGCCAGGTGGGTACTAGACTTATCAGGAGTGTCATTTACAAAAATGTAAATAATAAAAAAAATAAACATTTGAACAATAAGAGAAAGAGAAATGGAAGTCAACAATAGAGAGCCAGCTTTACGCTACTTTCTTATCATGGGAAAATCTATTTGGCAATCAACATAGACTGAAAAGTTCCTCCAGGTCGTCCCATGTTTTTGTTCTCCTTTGGGGCTTCCGGATTTCTTGTGTGTTTTGTTGTTGTTGTTGTTTTCTTTAAAATAATTTATTCATTTTCTGATCACAAGGTACAGGAACCTGCAAGCGCGAAGCCTGAGACTCTGTGGCTGCCGTCCTGTCTGTGCATCTGTAAATCCCTCTGTACAATACCAGGTCCATGCTGCTCCCAAGCATTTGCTACATCCTAACAGCTACAGTATAGCATCACGTGGGAAGTTTAGAGTTTTCCAGCTTATAAACGCTGAAAGGGAACTAGCTGTGCCAGCTGCTGCTTTCCTAAAACTCTGAGTAGGTCACAGGCAAAGTATGCCCAACTGACAGAGCCATGTAAAACTTTTAAAAGGCCTTTCTTTCTTTAAATAGCAGTGACTAAGGCCCCTTCTGTGTCCCCAGCCTTCTAAGGCCCAAGGTAAGGTGCCTGTGGCCCCGGAACAGCCCCTGGGGTTCCCCACCTCCTAGGGCGGTGATGGAGGAAGGGCAGGCCAGGCCAAGCATGAGGAATAACAGTCAATTTTATTGGGCTCAGACCAGGAGTCCATGGGTCTTGAGGACCTCTGTGAATTTGTCAGTTTTCTTCTCCACGTTCTTTTCGGCCTGTTTCCGTAGCCTCATGAGCTGCTTTTTCTTTCGATAATGGATCTTGGCCTCCTCCTTCCTCTTCTCCTCCAGAGTGGCTGTGACGCCTGGTACTTCCAGCCAACCTCATGCGCCCTGGCGCACGCACGGCAGGCAAACTCCCGGGTAGGCTTCAGACTCGCAACCTGGAGGGCGGCGGGAGCCACCATTCGCTTTTTCTTGTCATAGGGCGGTGGGATCCGTCACACACCTTGAGGCGGTCCAAGGAGGCCTGGCCTCGCTTGGTCTTGCGGGGCAGCATGCCTCGCACCGCCCGCCACAAGATGCGGCTGGGGGCTCAGAAGTGGTTAGGGCCATGGGATGGGTTGGTGTTCGTCCGTTTGCGGAGGAAGGCCAGGTACTTCAACTTGTTCCTGTAGAAATTGCCAGAAAGGTTGATGCCCTCATAGCGCACAACCACCACTTTGCGGCCCAGCAGCACCTGCTTGGCCACGATGGCCGCCAGGCGGCCCGGGAGATGGCCTCGGCCATCTAGCACCAGGACCTGCCCCTCCGCCATCTTCGGCAGCCGCCTGGGAAAGTTGCTTTTTTTTTTTTTTTCTGAACACTGATAAAACCCCTACTTACTCAACTTTCAAAAGTAAATATGTAATTTAAAACATTTATACTCCAAATTAACTCAGGAGGGTTTTTTGTGTAAACTTCCAGGTAAAGGGTTTGCCACATTATGCATGAGGCCCTTTCATGACAACAGCATTTCAATGAGTTGACTCTGCTTATGTCAAGTTGCACAATCAGCCTGGCCAGTGTGGCTTGCAGTTGAGTGTTGACCTATGAACCAGGAGGTCACGGTTCGATTCCTGGTCAGGGTACATGTCTGGGTTGCACGTCAGGGCACATGTCTAGGTTGCACGCTCAATCCCCAGTCGGGGGCATGCAGGAGGCAGCTAATCAATGATTCTCTCTCATCATCGATATTTCTATTGATCTCTCCCTTTCCCTTCCTCTCTAAAATAAATTAAATATGTATATATTTTTTAAAGTTGCACAAGCAAATCCATCATTTTTTTAAATATATTGTATTGATTTTTTTACAGAGAGGAAAGAAGAGGGATAGAGAGTTAGAAACATCAATCAGCCACCTCCTGCACATCCCCTTCTGGGGATGTGCCCACAACCAAGGTACATGCCCTTGACCGGAATCGAACCTGGGACCCTTCAGTCTGCAGGCCAACACTCTATCCAGTGAGCCAAACTAGTCAGGGCAAATCCATCACTTTTTTCCTCCAATTTTTTTTTTTAATAAATCTTTATTGTTCAGATTATTACAGGTGTTCCTCTATTTTTTCCCCCATAGCTCCCCTCCACCTGATTCCCCACCGCACCCCATGCCCTTACCCCCGCCACTGTCTTCATCCATAGGAGTAAGATTTTTGTCCAATCTCTTCCCGCACCCCTCACACCTGCTTCCCCTGAGAATCGTCAGTTCACTCCCTTTCTATGTCCCTGATTCTATTATATTCACCAGTCCATTCTGTTCTTCAGATTTTTTATTCACTTGATTTTTAGATTCACTTGTTGGTAGGTATGTATTTGATGTCATTTTGTTGTTCATAATTTTTATCTTTACCTTTTTCTTCTTCTTCCTCTCCTTAAAGAATACCCTTCAGCATTTCATGTAATCCTGGTTTGGTGGTGATGAACTCCTTTAGCTTTTTCTTGTCTGTGAAGCTCTTTATCTGACCTTCAACTCTGAATGATAGTTTTGTTGGGTAGAGTAATCTTGGCTGTAGGTTCTTGCTGTTCATCACTTTGAATATTTCTTGCCACTCCCTTCTGGCCTGCATAGTTTCTGTTGAGAAATCAGCTGACAGTCGTATGGGTACTCCCTTGTAGGTAATTAACTGTTTTTCTCTTGCTGCTTTTAATATTCTCTCTTTGTCTTTTGCCCTTGGCATTTTAATTATGATGTGTCTTGGTGTGGTCCTCTTTGGGTTCCTCTTGTATGGGGTTCTGTGCGCTTCCTGGACTTGTACATCTATTTCTTTCACCAGGCAGGGAAAGTTTTCTGTCATTATTTCTTCTAATAGGTTTTCAATATTTTGCTCTCTCCCTTCTTCTGGCACCCCAAAAATTCGGATGTTGGTTCGCTTAAAGTTGTCCCAGAGGCTCCTTACACTATCTTCATATTTTTGGATTCTTTTTTCTTTTTGTTTTTCTGGTTGGATGTTTTTTGTTTCCACATATTTCAGATCTTTGGTTTGATTCTTGGGGTACATTGATCTACAGTTGAGTTTCTGTATATTCTTTATTTCAGACAGTGTATGCTTCATTTCTGACTGATCTTTTTCCATTTTTTTGGCATTCTCATTAAGCTCCTTAAAGGTCTCATCAAGTTTCTCAGCGGTTTTAAGAAGATTCTTGAGTAACCTTATAAATGAGGTTCTGAACTCTATGTCATCCAGTAGTTTGCTTTCCTCCGTTTCTTTGATTCGTGACATGTTCCTTTGTCTGCACATTTTGGCTGCTTCCCTGTGTTGATGGAGTGGCTTTGTGTGGTAGGTGACCTATAGGGGGCAGTAGCTCAGCCTCCCCAATCACCTGATGTGGACACTCTTGGTACACCCCTTTGTGGGCTGAGTGCAAAGACTTGGTGCAGTTAAAGCCTTAATTGCTGTTGGTATACTGGGAGGAATTGATCTCCAGGCCAATTAGCTGTGAGCACTCACTGTGTCTATAATGGAAGAACTGTTGCGCTGAAGACACACTTATGGGGCAGGACTTGTTTCAGTGGGGCTTTAGTGCTCACTGAGTCTGCCTTTGAATGTGTCACTTATGGATGTGAGGAGTTGAAATCTGGTGTCTCACTCTGACCACTAGGTACACTGGCTTCTGGATTTCCAATGGGGTGCAGGTCAGCTACTGTCTGAGGCCATCCAGCAGGAGCTACAGTGAGAGCTACAGTTTTCTCCTCTTTGCTTGGGGTTTGGAGGTTTTGGAGCTGTCTGACCCAGGCTGCAAGTTTGCTAGGTTAAGCTGCAATAGGGCAGGGTTTTCTTATGCTAACGCTGCTGCTTGGAGCTTGGGTGGGTTTGTAGGTTGTGCAGGACGGGGTCTCAGGGTGTCACTAGGCTAGGGCGTGGCAAACAGCAATGGCTGCTAGTTAGCCGGCTCTGTGTCCCCAAGGGCATCCCGGAGTCCCGTGCCCCAGTGCAGTAAACAATTATTCCTGCGCGTAAGTAAGTAAGCGCAGGAATAATTGTTTCTTACTCTGCAAGTAAGCCACCCTCACTGGCAGACAGTCCAGCTTCTCCCCATAGGAGTTTGGGTCCCCCGCATCTCCCCAGAAACTGGATTTCAGAGTAGTCGGGGGCTTGTCTCCCTCCTCCAATTTTTTTTATAGCTAAAAGAATAAGAGAATAAATAAAATGGTCATAAACCACTTAAGTTTTCTGATTTTTTTAAGCATGCAGCTATGTCTTTTTTTCACACCACATTAATTCCACAAATAACATTGACTTGGCTATTAAAATGTTTTATAGCAAGTGTATGAAATAGACAAAAAGTTGTCTAATATTCTTTTTTTTTAATAATTCTTTATTGTTGGAAGTATTACATATGTCCCCTTTTTCCCCACATTGACCCCTGCCCACTCCTCCATCCCCTCAACCCACCCTACCCTTCTCCCTCCCCAACCTACCTCCACCCCAGGCCCTCACCGCCCCATTTTCTATGGCCATGGGCCATGTATATATGCATACAAGGTCCTTGGTTGATTACTTCCCATCCACTCACCCTCCCCCACCTTCCCGCCTAGATTCCTGGAACAGAGTGTGGAATTACGTGGTCCTTACCTTCCAGGGACTACTAATCTTGAACAGAGTTTGGCAAACTGCAGACCAAATGCACCAGCTGCCTATTTTTTTATACAGCCTACAAGCTAAGGATAGTTTTTATAATTTTACATGGTTGGAAAAAAAATCCAAAGAAGACTAGCATTTCATGACATGTAAACATGTGAAATTCAAATTTCAGTGCCCAGCCTGACTGGTTAGAGCATCGTCCCAATACACCAAGGTTGCAGTTCGATGCCCAGTCAAGACACATAAAGAATCAATCAATGAGTGCATAAATAAGTGAAATAACAAATGAATATTTCTCTTTCTCTCTCTCTCTTTCTCTCTCGCTCATGTTCTCCCTCTCGCTCACTCTCTCAAAAATCAATAAATAAAAATTAATACTAAAAATAAATTTCCTTGCCCAAAGTTCAAGTTTTATCTGAACACAGCTATACTAATCCATTGAAGTACTGATTATGGCTGCTTTCCTACTGGAAGAGCAGAACTGAGTAGTCATGACAGAGACAATGCAGCCCACACAGCCTAAAATAATTACTATCTGGCCACTTACAGAAAGAGTTTGCCAACCTCTGATCTAGAAAGTGAAGTGGAATGCATATGGCTATAACTGTGAACTCAGGCAGGCTAGGCCAAGTACCCATGTGAGTGATGCTCAGCCAATGTTGAGTGCCGGGAGGCTGCGAAGGAGAGTAGGGAGACCAAAGAAGGCATCATGGAGGAAGCAGCTTTCAAACTGGCCCTTGAAGGATAGGAAGGGTTCCAATAAGTGACAATTCAGAAAAGAAGGTTGTTGACAAAGGCAAGAGTTTCACAGAGAAAGGAGAAGGGAAAGTATAAGCTGGAAAGGGCTCTGGGGATAAGACAGCCCAACTGTACCATCAAAAGGCATTATTAGAAGCAAAAAATGTGAATACCCCGGTGGATGTCCCCTCTTTATTACATGCTAAAAATCATTAATAACCGCAAACTTCAAAAGCTAAATATTGTAGCACTTCACTTCTTAACACTCTCATCTGGAATTCGGTGCATTGCAAAAACTATTAGCACAAAGTGTGTTAAGAAATTGCATAGTCTGAGAAACAGGAGACACTTGATTACATTCGTTAGTAGCCACACCATTGGTGATTTGAATAAAATGGACATGAGCTTGCATGATTTGTTCTTGGATGTGTCACTCTACCCAAAGAAATGTCAGCATGTTTAAACTATATTTTAATATGTCAAGTCTACATCTGCATGGATGGTGACTTAAAAGGCAGCTAACAAAAATGTGCCAGTCTCCAGAAATCCTATATGACTGCCAAAATAGATGAACTGTGTCAGTAATCCAAAGGTCTTGAGCGCCCTGGATTGATGGTCACTAGGTAGTCAATTTTTTACCCATTTGCAAAGGTGTTTTCTTAGCTAAGAACCTTCCCAGATTAAAATCTCTTAGGAAAAAGCGAAGTTCCTACCCTTGGACCCTGAGATGATTAAGGTAACTGTTTTACTTCATAAACCACAGGGGAGGTTAAAAAAGGAAATGTTTAGCTCTTACTGCTGCTTTTGTACATATTCAAAGTGTAAGGCGTTTCATGGGCAAGTTTGGCTGGGCAGGCAGCACTGCACAGGGGAGCCTTCCTGATGTTATAAAAAGATAGTATTTTCAGCAAGTTCTCCTTCCAGAGCCTCCCAATAATAAAGCTCCTGCGCCTACACAGGCAACCATCACAATTAAGAACTACATTGCCTGAGTCCCAACTCTTACTCTCCTAGCTGTGTGACTTGGGCAACACCGCCTTGGGTGGTAACCTCCCAGTGACTCAGTCTCTTTATCTGCAAAATGGGACTAATTATAGTATTTATCCCATACAGTTTTTGTGAGGATTAGTAAATCTCAGTTATTATTGATGGCTGCACTATGTAAGTCCTCAAAGAACTCCAAGATACCCACCCTTCTCTTTCTGTCAAGGAGTCTTCTGTCTTTCCCAGAGTCCATTCTATTAATGACCCCACATTTTTCATTATTTCCATGCTTCTTTTCTTACCACCATTCATCAACCCCACTGCATCCTTCATGAAGTATAATAATCTCAGAAAAGGTCTACTCTTTTTGAATTTTCAAGAAGGATGAACAGGGTAGAGCTCTATGACTAGAGGCATCTATCTATTACTTAGTTGAGCTAGAGACAACTGGATTGTATTTATATTTATAACTGAAGGTCTCCACAGCTGAGAGTGGAGCAATAGATGCCCTTAGATCTTCCAAAGTTTCCTCAAAAATCTGTAAACCTTTGTTCAAAGATATTTTTCTGGCCCAAGAACTAAGTATGTGACTATTGGGATAAGAAATCAATGACAAAGGCTATTAACTTTTAGTACTCAAAAAGTCTTATAAAAAACAAATCTAAAAGGGCAGGGAAGTAGGGGAAGGTGTCCAAGAATTATCCAGGTAGTCAGCTGTTTCAAAGAAGCTTCATTAAAGATTGAAGTTTTGTTTTTTATTATAAAAGACCTAATATAGTGTCCAATTTCAAATCTCTGCAGTGAAGGTGTCATTTTATTTTTGGACTTATGAAGTGGTAAGACCCATTTGGGTCAATGAATTAATTCTGATGAAAAGAGAAGCTCCCAGAATGCAGTCTCACTTGCTTTGAAAGCTTTCTAGCACTACACAAGAGTGCATTATAAACAAATAATTTGTGTCTTTTGGGGCTGCTGTGAATTCATCACCAAAAATGAAAAGAATCCTATTTTTCCTTTTCCCATTCAAGATATGCATTCAGGTCTTTGTGTTCTGAGTTTTGTGTTCCTTGGCTCCAGGAGAGATAACAGTGTTTTGTAATGATACTAAGGCTTCTTTGCCTCCAAGGAAAGGAGGGTTCACCTGGATTCCTGAGGGTTGTTGGATCCCTGCAACACTGGGAGGGGAGAGGGACCGGGTTCTATGAGGAAAAGAAGTCTCCACTAGCTTCCTTGAAATGCCCAGAATGTTGAAGGAGCGGCTAGTACATGGAAGCCTGAGCAGGCAAGGGCCTTGGGGCTCTCCAGAACCAAGCCTGCAGAAATTAGAGATGACCTTAGTAAAGGATTTCTCTGTGGTCTACCTGGAGCCAAACAGTAAAAGACCAAGACATGACAGGGGTATCAAGTAGAGGGAGGAATGGATTGACAATGGTGACTACTGTAGTTCAAAGACCCAGCCCTCCCAATCTTGTCCTTAAGGCCAAGGTTCTTGTGCAAACCAATGGCAGGTGAGTTATTTATATTGAATAGTTTATTGATCTTGGCAAACAGGAATTCAGAAATAGATTCAATTTAATTTTAAATATCAGGACAATGTGACAATTGTTATGGAAAAATTCATACATGTTATCAATTCTTTCACTCACCCATAAAGTGGGAATAATAATAATATCCATCTCAGAGGTTTTTAGTATGACCAAAAAAGATCTACTGTGCAAAGTACTTCATACTTGAAATGGTTCTTATGCTGTAATAGACATGTTTAGCATGAACCTTCCTTGTCTTGCTGGAATGTTGACTAGCCACTTGCCCCAGCATCATTCCTCTCTACTTTTTACATAAGTTAAAGCTCAGTTCATTACAGCCAGCAGAACTAGTTCTATGAATGTCAGCAATAGGAAATAGGAATAATAAATAGACCTGTGAACAGGATCTGCTCTCTTGAGAGTTATCTTCCCTCCCTACACTAACACACAGTGCTAACATAAGGCCATGGGACAGAAGCTCACATTGATGTCCATGTTGCACCCCAGACCAATTAAATCAAAGTTCTGGAAGTAGGGCCTGGGCATTGCTAATTTTAAAAATCCCCCACATAATTCTAATGTGCAGGCCAGATGGAGAACCCTGACCTTGGGGGTGCTATGTCTTGGATAATACTAATCTTATCTAATAAAAGAGTAATATGCAAACTGACCATACCTCGCTACACCCACAAGCCATGCCCACCAGCCAATCAGGAGCGAGTATGCAAATTAACCCACCCAAGATGGCTGCAGCTACGGAGAGAGCAGGAGGCTTGGGTTTCCCCAGCAATGGAGGAAGCCAAGCTTTCCACCTGACCTGGTGGGCCCAGGCCTCTGCTCAAGGCTACAAAGTTTCAGTTATAGAAGATAAACAAATCCCAACAAAAATAGTGGCAGCCACAGAGCTGGAGAGAGTAGGAGGCTTGGCTTCAGCTCAAGGCTAAAAAGTTTTAATTATAGAAGATAAATAAATCCCAGATACCAGGGCCTCCACTTGGGTTGCCAGGGGGCGTGGCCGGCCTGCAAATCACCACAGGCCCCTCACTCAGGCCACCCCATGCCCCAAGGGAACCCCCACCCTGATTCGGGACACCCTTCAGGGCAAACCAGCTGGCCCCCATCCGTGAATTAGACCTCTATCCTATCTAATCCTATCTAATAAAAGGATAATATGCAAATTGACCATCACTCCAACATACAAGATGGCTGGCCCCATGTGGACACAAGATGGCTGCCACAAGATGGCCAGCAGGGGAGGGCAGTTTGGAGGGACCAGGCCTGCAAGGGAGGGCAATTAGGGGGGACCCAGGCCTGCAGGGGAGAGCAGTTGGAAGGGACCAGGTCTGCAGGGGAGGGCAGTTAAGGGCAAACAGGCTGGAAGGGGAGTATTAGGAGGTGATCAGGCTGGCAGGCAGAAGCGGTTAGGGGCAATCAGGAAGGCAGGCAGGCAAGCAGTTGGGAGCCAGCAGTCCTGGATTGTGAGAGGGATGTCTGACTGCCCATTTAGGGGCAAACAGGCTGGCAGGAGAGTGGTTAGGAGGTGATCAGGCTGGCAGGCAGAAGCGGTTAGGGGCAATCAGGAAGGCAGGCAGGCAAGCAGTTGAGAGCCAGCAGTCCTGGATTGTGAGAGGGATGTCTGACTGCCCGTTTAGGCCCGATTCAGGTAGGATTGGGCCTAAACGGGCAGTCGACATCCCTGTAGGGATCCCAGATTGGAGAGGGTGCAGGCTGGGCTGAGAGACACACCATCCTGTGCACGAATTTCATGCACCGGGCCTCTAGTAACTTTATAGACCTGTATAGAAAAGGTAACTAAAGGAAAGGTTGAAATAGGCTGAACCTTCAGTCAATTATTCTAAGATTTCTGTTGGCCTTGTTATGAATTGTATTTATAAAATATATACCTATGGAAGGGTTTTCTAGGTCAAATCTATTTTTTCAGTGCAGGGAAAATTGATTTAACTCTTTTCTGAACACACACAAGAAAGGATTCTTAATACTTACTTGGGGTTTTGCTTTTATTTTACATTTTTCTTATTTTTATGTATGTATGTATGTATGTATGTATGTATTTTTAGAGAGTAGAAGGGATATGGAGAAACAGAGAGAAACATTGATGTAAGAGAGACACATTGATTGTCTGGGGAACCTGCAACCAAGGTACATGCCCTTCCTTGACTGGGAATTGAACCTGAGATCCCTCGGTCCACAGGCCAATGCTCTAACCACTGAGCAACCAACCAGGGCTACCTTTTTCTTATTATCCAGTCTAGGAATGCTCTCTGAAGTGACAGTGACTTTTAAGAATGGCTATTGTGAATGCAGAAATCTAGCCAAATAATATAGGAAGCTTTATTCAGCCTGAAAGTCATCACTGTGATGCTCAGAAGAAATTTAATCAGATAATGTAGAAAATATGTAGATGAGTGTTGAAAATATGCAAATATACAACCTTTCTCAGAATTTTAGTAAATATTCTGAAATAATTACACTCTAATACTTCTCAAAACAACCTTATGAGGGAGATATTATCTCCATTTAAACAAGAGGAAGCCATTTAAGAAAATTCAAGCAACTTCTTCCAAATTCCAAGACCTAGGAAATTGTAGAGCAGAGATAGGAGCCCTTATCTGTCTGAACAAAAGCCTAGATTCTTGACTATGAAGCTTGAGGGTCATTCTAGCCTTCTGACAACAGCACCAAAATTCTTTTGCTCCCTTCAAAATCTTAACTAACCCTGGCTGGTGTTGCTCAGAGGTTAGAACACTGGCCTGTGACCCACAGGGTCACAGGTTCAATTCCCAGTCAAGGGTTGCAGGAGGCAACTAATCAACGTGTCTCTCTCACATCGATGTTTCTCTCTTGCTTTCTCTTTCTCCTTCCCTTCCACTCTCTCTAAAAATCAATGGAAAAAGTATCCTCAGATGAAGATTAACAAATTAAAAAAAAATCTTAGCCAACCCAACCCAATTCCTGCCTTAAACAGGATTCTCAAACTTGGAGTCCTACAGGGCCCAGGCTGGTAATACAAATAAATCAATATGGGTCATTTTTTAAAAATTCACATTGGTCTATAGTATGTAATAAGCTACTGCTCTGCTTCAGCCAATTATTATCCTAGGAGAAGTTAGTCTTGGTATTACCAGCCCCTAATTTTATAACAGAGGCCAGAAATTTGGATTTTTGTGATAAACATCTAATTTTCAAATGTTGGCAATAAGTTTACATACTTGTTTTTAAAAGGACACTACATGGGACAAATCCAAGCAGGCTGAACGATGTGAGTCACAGTTTGGAGAGAGAGGGGAAATTTATTCAATATATATATATATATATTTTATCCTCACACAAAGATACACTTTTATTTATTTTAAAAATATTATTGTTGATATTTTAGAGAGAGAGAGACATTGATGTGAGAGAGAAACATGGATCGGCCAGCACTCCCTTCCCCACACAGGCTCCAACTGGGGATCGAATCCACAACCCGGGTATGTGCTCTGACTGGGAACTGAACCTGCACCCCGTTGTATAGGAACACACCCCAACCAACCAAGCCACACTGGCCAGGGCTTGTTCAATATTCTAGTCTTTTGATTCCCAATAGACATTAGTTGTTTTAAGTACAAGTAAATGACTTTCTAGGGCCTAGGCAACACAGTAAGAGAAGTCTGTGGTAGGACAAAACAGTTAGCTCATTAATTAATCAGAGTCTCACTTATGCATATAACATGGAAATAACTTCAGTGATCTTAAAACAGATTTTATTCCTTGACAATGGTAAACATCTAAAAATGCTGTGTATCAATTACTGAACATATAAATATAATATGAAATTTATGCATCTCTCCTTTGACAACATATTTACTGGAGTATTTTTAAGCTAAATTAAAATCAATCCTTTATGGTGAAAGTTCTCTTATCTGTAGCAGGTCAATGAAGCATTATCAAGTTTAGAGATATAACAGGTTTCCCCCCAGGAATGACAACTTAAATGAAAAGCCTTCAGGTTGAATTATTGCAAATGGAAAAAAAGTCCTATTTTCTAAAATCTCTCTTTAACTTTGACATTCAGATTTCTGAACTAGAGATAGGGCTGGAATGTAGGCGCAGACGGGAGTAGTAGCACCGGAATCTTTTCAATGAAAATGCTTCTAAGCGCACATTTTTTAAAGGAGTTTCCCAATATCATTCAATGGAAAAAAATATTTACTCTCTGGGCCTCAAAATAAGTACTGAGCCAATACTTGTGTCTCCATTTCATTTACACCAACCACTCACATTAATAGCTATAGTAGTCTCATCTGTCCCTTCATTTTTGTTTTCTCTAAAAAAATGTCAAACTCATAGAAACAGAGAGTAGAAAAGTAGTTGCCAAGGGCTGGGATAAGGTAGGTGAAATAGGAAGAGGTTGATAAAAAGGTACAAACTCTCTGTTAGAGATGAATAAGGTCTGAGAATCTAATGATCTATGGTGACTATAGTTGATAACCTTGTGTTGTATAACTGAATTTACTAAGATAATAGAACCTAAACGTTCTCACCGAAAAAAAAATAATAGAAGTAAATATGCGAGCTGATGGATGTGTTACTTAACTCAATGGGGAGAATCTTTACACAATATATATGTACATCAAATCATCATGTTGTACAGTTTCAGTATCTTACAATTTTGTCTATTAACTTCAATAAAACTGGGGGAGGAGGGTGGAAATAGGAAGCCAAAGACAGTGGGCCAATTTAAAATGTCAGCAAGGGTCTTATCATTTCTGAATGTTTCAAAATATGCAAGGAGAACATTTTTCTCTGTTAAAATTGATGTATATCTTTTTTAAATTAATGCTTTTCTTATTTGAACCAGAAAAGGGAAAGTGAAATTGAAGGAATTTACACTACACTTCAAAAGAATTTTTAGCAACTCTGGATGCAAAGAAAAAGAGCAGTTTCATATGGTGAGTTGTCATATATATTTAAAAAAAAAAAAAAGGAGCTGATGAATGGGAATACAGAACCTTGAGACAGCTATCACTATATTTCTAGAAAGCTAATAGTTAAATATAAAATGACCCAGGTTTTCTATAATTGATTTAGATTTTTTTTTAATTTATAAAAGTGGAAGAACTGCACTGATTCTGATGGGCTTATAAGGATGCCATATTTTCCACAGCAAAGTCTTAATTAAAACTTTTAAAGGTGGAAATCATGGCAAAAGATCAAAGAATGAGAAATAGGTGGCAGACCATAGTCAGTTCTACATCAATAGCACTCAGCTGCCTCCTCCTCTCTTTTCTTGATAAAAACCTATTAATTCCCACTCCCTTCTGTGCTAACATTCATTTCAAGAAAAATATGCTTGGACCTGCCTTGTACATACTTTTCAGACTGTGAAGAGCAGAAGCATAGAAACATGCTGAACATCTGAAATAGTTCTGCTCAACTCACGGCTGTGTGTCCTGCACCTCAGCCACTCCTCCACCCACATGCAATGTCCATGCAAAGTCCCGAGAAGGAATTATCATCCCCTTTAAGACCTGGGGTGGAAAGATCTGATAACAGCACCGAAGAAGGTTATACAGTGACCAAAAAAATGTCTAACCCTAGGCTCACGGCAATAATCAGAAACCTCATAAACCCCATGTTCTTCCATATAATTTGGGCAAAAGATGTCCATGAGGGTGGATTTCTACCTGAAATGTTTTTTAAATAAATATGCATATGTTGGAGAAACTGGACTTTCGGGAGAGAATGAAAGGACAAAGGTGGAGGATTAAATATGACCGTTCTAAATTGTGAACCTCTACCTTGCCACTAATGCTTTCAATTCTTACTTTAATGTGGGTAAAACCTAGCACTTCAAGGTCTTACATATAGACGGCACTTAGCCAATCTACATCCTTCTAAGCACGTTTTTTTAATTAAAGAGTAAAATATATACACAAATCATTAAGTCTACGTTTAGATGATTTTTTCACACATTAATCCATGTAGCCAGCACCAGATCAAGAAACAGAACATTGCCAACGTCCCAGAAAGCTCCCTCCATGACCCTTTCGGATCATGACACTCTCTTTCCCCCAAAGAGTAACCACTATTCTAACTTCTAACCACATAGATTCATTTTAGGAAATATATATTTTAATGCAATTGAATTGTGTCCTTTTGAGTACTTGGCTTCAGATAAAATCTGCAGGGATGTATTGAAACAGCATAACTATCTCAGGCACTCATTGTTTGGCAACACTGAGTTCTACATAGCGTGGACAAAAAAAAAAAAAAAAGGCTTCTGTGGAAAGTAACCTCCCAGGGGATCTGATCATAAATTCCTAACTCAGCAGGTCACGGTGGGTAGCCATGCCCAGGCCAATAACTTTCTCGTGAAGTTATTGGCGTGGGTGAGGATTAACAATAGGGACTTCAGCTGCAAATGTGAAAGACCAGTCAGACCCTGAGTTTGGAAGCTCTGTCCATTGTTCTTGTGCATCTAGGTTAACACACCTTTGAAATACCAGAAGTAATATCCATGGAAGGGGGCATTGACCCTCAAGAGAGCACGTAATCTTGTTAACTATCCTGTAATCTGATTCCTGCCTTATTCTCCCACCTCCATGTGATCTTTCTTACATTCCCTTTTTAATTTCAAATGCATAAAAGAAACTGCAAAACTGTTATTCTCCAGAGCATTTGAGATCCTTCTCTGTGGCATATGTTGTCAGTTTGGCTCAAATAAACTTATAAAAATTCTCTACAGGTCTGGGGTCTGGATGTTTCTTACATTGGCAATAGTAAAATATCATTTTGGAACAAAAGACCCCAGATTTAATTCTTGCTGTACCATAATTAGTTATGATCTAGAGGGAATAACTTCTCCATTTTGGCCCTTAAATTTCTCTTTGTAAAATAAGTACATTTAATTAGAAACAGTACAAGTTCTCTTCTGAACAAATATACTCATCAGAATGAAAATCTTAAGGATATATACTTTCAACTATGATCATTTCAAATGTGTATATATAGTTAAATATATAGAAATAGATATAGTAATATATATTAAATTGAATACATTCAGTTATATACATAACTTATAATGAATGTAACTAGAGAGAAAGATTTATACAACAATTGTGCTTATTTACCTTGCCTCAAAAGACATTTGTGGCATTGTATGTGCAGTAATAAGGGTATAGTTGGGATCCCTGTCTTCACACTGTTTCCAGTCTTCCTCTAACTGAATCAAAGAAATGAGTGAGAGATCATCCAGTACCGGCAACCTGCAAGTGGACAAGGGTACCTTGATATACAGAAAAGGCTGGGCATTGGCTTAGACCAGTGGTCGGCAAACGGTGGCTCACGAGCCACGTGCAGCTCTTTGGCCCCTTAAGTGTGGCTCTTCCACAAAATATCATGGTCTGGTCGAGTCTATTTTGAAGAAGTGGAGTTAGAAGAAGTTTAAGTTTAAAAGAAGTGGCTCTCAAAAGAAATTTCAATCATTGTACTGTTGATATTTGGCTCTGTTGACTAATGAGTTTGCCGACCACTGGCTTAGACCACTGGATGACAATCATCTCAGTGCCATGCTTTTGAAACAGAATGAATAGAATGTGCACATGGAATTGATGGCATTCACACAAAGAAACAGTGCAAGATAGAACATAATGAATTTGTAGAATGTCTGCTTCAGCAGAAAATGATGAAACTTCTGAGTGCCATCATGAGGCAGCAGTATAAGCTAAGTATAAGCTAATAAAGGAGGGGAAGTACACACCTCCACCCCACTACTTGAGCAAGGAGGATCCTAGGCCCTGAACAGAGCAGCTGCTGATGGCTGGAGGCTGATTTTCATGTTCATTCTTCTCCACTGGAAAGCTTATGTACTGACAATCTCTTTGTGAAAATGTCTAAAAATAAAGGATTGCCCTGGCTGGTATGGCTCAGTTGATTGAGCGTCATCCTGTGCACCAAAAAGTCACTGGTTCAATTCCTGGTCAGGGCACATACCCAAGTTGGGAGATGGATCACTAGTTAGGGTGGGTGTGGGAGGCAACTGATCAATGTTTCACTCACATTGTTTTTTCTCTCTGTTTCCTTCTCCCTTCCTCTTTCTCTTAAAAAAAATCAATAAACATATTCTTAAAAAATATGGGACTTAAAAAATATATAACATAAAAATAAATAATTGCTTCACCCTAAAAAAGTAATTAATTAATTATGGAAAGAACTATGGGACTAAATACAAATGCATCATTAGGTGACATTTCTTCCCAAAGGGACACATAATTCAAGGAAATAGAGGAGCTCTATAAAAAGCTCCAAAGTAGAGGTAGTTTATCTATAATGTCCTAAACCTTAGTCATCTTTCAGTTCCTTTACTCAGTGAGAACTCTTTCTTCTTCCAGAAGTGCTGTGTCCTTATCTATCCTTATCAAAATCTGTTAAGATTAGTTTATTCTCATTAATATGTATAACACTAGAGGCCCAGAGCACGAAAAACCATGCACTGGTAAGGTCCCTAGTGGCTACTGGCTGCAGGCCTGGGCCTCCCCCTTCACCCAGCCAGCCCCACCCCCTGGTCGAACTCCTGGACAACTCCCAGTCGAGGGGACAATTTGCATACTATGCTTTTATTATATAGGATGATCTGCCTGAATGTTACAGAAATGTTTACATTTATCAGGACATTTTGATTTGAAGGAGTAGATTTCTAGTTATGGAATTTCAAGTATCAGAGAGTCAGGAGGGCAGGCCCTCTTAGACAAGGAACAACTAAAATCATCCTATTCAGGTAACCATAAAAGCAACCTTCTCTTCTAATATTAGTGGCCACTATTTACTGAGGTCTTACAATTGGATAACACTGTACCAAGTACTTTAGGATATCATCTTATTTATTTCCCCAGGCAGTACTATTATTATAATATTTATTTCACAGATGAAGAAGCTGTTAGTTACCTATTTTAAAAAAGGCTCTAAATCCCATATTTACCTTTCTGAAAGGCCAGTGAGACTCTGAGTTTGGCAGCAGTAACCATCCAAAGGCAAAAGTAGAAACTAGTGGTCAAAGTCCCCAGAACAGTCCCAGGAAGGAAATTCATTCTTCTGGATCATTGGTGGCAGAAGCAGGAGAGGCAAGGACACAGCCACTCTTTTTTGTGATACCAGCACCTCCAGCCCCCCTCCTTTGGGCTGGACCCTTTCAGAACTTGTATTAATGCTTACAAGGCTCTGATAAGTTACACAGCAGCAAGGTTCAATGAAACATTGTGCTGGTTGGTGTTGCTCAGTGGTTAGAGTGTTGGCCTGCCCACCAAAGGGTCTTGGGTTTGATTCCCAGTCAAGGGCACATACCTAGGTTGCAGGTTCAATTATTGACCCCGGTCAGGGCAGGTGCAGGAGGCAACCCATGGGTGTTTCTCTTTCTTTCTCTCTCCCCTTCCTTCTCTTCTACTCTCTCTAAAAATCAGTGGGGGGGGGGGGGGGGGGGGAGATCCTCAGATGATGATTAACAAAATAAAAAAATAAATAAAATAGACATTTGTTTAAAAAAATAAATAAAAACACTGCTCCCAAGGCCTACAGATCAACCTGCAAGGAGGCCCAGACTTAAATTCATACCCAGCCAAGGTGTTATTGAAGCTTTGGAGGCCAATAGGAACTTCAGCTGCAAATCAAGTGCAGCCTCTGAACACCCTAACAGGGCATGAAACACCTAATATTCCCTTCTGGACTCAAGCAACAACCGTGTCTCATAACTCTTAGAAGGCAATGCTTCAGAGTCACTCCAGAGAGTTTTATACTGTTTGTAGAATTATAAAGCCCAGAGGCTTTTCGAGGGCCATTTACTAACCAAGGGTTCTAAATACTGTGCAGAGAAAGAGAACATAGCATGGTAACAGGTACCCCCCGGCACTTAACCATCAAGATATCACTAATGATCCCAAGGGATCCGAAGCATAATTCTGAAAGAGCTCAAAACCAAATTAATTCAAAAGTAGGTAGAGCCTTACACAGTGCTTGGGATAGGAGGGGATGTTGAAACTCAACAACAGAATACAGCAACTCCAGAGAGTTAGGAATCATTGGCTACCTGTTGAAGCTGTATCTCAACACATGCTGATTACATTTGGTTTAGAAAGATTATTGGCATTTTGTCCAGGATGGTCTCAATGTCAGTCCAACATAATGGAGGGATAAATTTGGGGCCACAGCAAGCTAGTAACCCTAAAATAGGATGACAAATTAAGGTCTTAAGGTACTTAATTCAAAAAAATGAAAATATGATCAATCCAGTTCAGTAGCTCAGAAATGAGAGAAATCAAGCAGCTTTGTTTTAATTCAAATGAGAGATTGTTTTAAAATGTTACTTGCAAATATCCAGCTTTATCTGATTTTCTGGTATGTTACTATGTATGGTGTGTTATAGGGGTCATAATATGACTGTGGCTTGACTCAAGTGGACAGGAGCTTCTAAGGAGACTTATCTAAAGAGAGGTAAGATAAACAGAAGTCAGAAGTATGTTCAAGATTGCTGGAAGGATTTGGAAGGAAGGAGGAGGCAAAGGGGCATCAAAGACTTGCAGACCTTCAGAGGTGAAGACATCCAACTTCTCTAGGTTCCATTTCCTCTAATCTGGATTGGCATGTCTGCCCAAATTCTTGCCTTTGTATCACATCTAAAATCCTAAGAGATGAGAACATCAGACACTATTATCTTTGGGGGAGGGGAAGGATATTCTCAGTTCAGAATGAGGCAGATCTATATTGTCTGATATAAAGCAACTTCCAAGATACATTATTAAACATTTAAAAGATGAAATTTTCAGAATGGCATGTATACTGTGCCTTTTGTACTAGTATATAACACACAGAGAAGATATGTATGCATACATGCTTGTTCTAGATTCTAGAAGAATTCATTAAAACAAGGTAAAGATTGCCCTGGCCAGGTGGGGTTCAGTTGTCAGTAGGTTGGAGCGTCATCCCATACACCAAAAGGTTTCAGGTTCAATTCCCAGTCAGGGCACATACCTAGGTTACAGATTTGATCCCTGGTTGGGGAGTATACGGGAAGCAACCAATTGATGTTTTCCTCTTCTCTCTCTCTCTCTCTCTCTCTCTCTCTCTCTCTCCCCCCTCCCCCCCATTAAAAAAATCAATAAAAAAACATATCCTTGGGCGATGTGCCCCTATACTTACACCATAAATTTTACATGGTCAGAGTACTGTGCAAAAATAAAGTCACCCAATGATGGCTTACACAGATAGTCAAGCTTACCCCAAGAAGATTTGAAAAGTGCAAATGTCAGTTTATTTTTGTTAAATCTGCTCTTTTGGGGGGAAGCTGCTGAATTTGTTTGGATGACATTGGTTAATAAAATTATACAGGTTTCAGGAGTACAATTCTATAACACATCATCTTTATATTGTACTAGAGGCCCGGAGCACAAAAAATCGTGCGGGGGGGGGGAGAGTCCCTCAGTCCGGCCTGCCCCCTCTCACAGTCCAGGAGCCCTCAGGGGATGTCCTACTGATGGCTTAGGCCCGCTCCCCACCTAAGCTGCAGTCTGGCCTCCCTCTGAGGGAGGCAACCGGGCCAATCAGGGGAAGGTACCACCCCCATCACCCAGATGCTGCTGCCACTGCCGGCCACCACAGCTGCAGGCCCTCAGCCCTGCTTCTTAGTGCTGACCATGCCCCCCACCCTGGGGCCAGGCCAGTGTGGGGAAGGGCTGTGGGAGCTTGAAGCACAGCAGGTCGCACCCCTGTTCAGCCTCTGCAGAGGCGTGGTGCCGGGACCAGGCCCTCACCGCTGCCTCTATGGCTGCCTCTGAGGAAGGGCAGCACTGGGACTGGGATCACACAGCTCCCTCTCCTGCTGCCTCTGCAGAAGGAGCCGCAGTGCTGGACAGGCCTGTGCTGCCACCTCTCTTGTGTCGCCTCTGTGGAAGGGTCCGTGGCGTTGGACCGGCCCGCAACACTGGACAAGCCCGTGGCACTGGACCAGCCCGCGACGCTGGACCAGCCCACGCCACTGCCTCTCCCACACCACTGCCTCTCCCACGCCACCGGCCCTCGGCCCTCACAGGCACTGTGGCTTTGTCTGGAAGGACGTCCAGAAGGACGTCGGGAAGATGTCCAGTCTATCTGGTCTAATTAGTATATTACCCTTATATTAGTATAGATTGTGTGTCACCACCCCAAGTCAGGTCTCCTTCCATCACCATTTATTTTCCCTTTTAGCCTCTTTTGCTGCTGTTTGAGTCTTTTATTAACTCCTCAGATTTTCTGAAAATTAAAATCTTCATAGTAGTGAGAGACAAATTATAAAAAGTTTAAAAGAAAAAAATGTGTTATTGTGTTAGTTATTAAATAAAATTGCTCCTTTAACTCTCTGGAGAGAGAATTACAAAGAAAAGCTGACTGAAGTTAATATAAAATTTTTGTTCCATAGCTACTTGTGAATATGGATCAAGATTGACACCCAGTGGCCAAATTTGATCTTTCTTTCCTTAATTGAAATTCTTTTTCTGTGTGATTATTCATTTTCTAAAATTTTTCTTCACCTGTTTTTCTTCACCTGCTCAGTTGGTTGGAACATCATCCTGATACACCAAGATTTTGAGTTTGATCCCTGGTCAAGATGCATACAAGAATCAATCAATGACTGCATAAATAAGTGGAATTTATTAATCAATATTTCTCTCTCTCCACTCCTCCCTCTCTCTAAAAGCAATAAATAAAAATTTAAATCTGATGATTGCTTTAAATAAATATGTATATAATTTAAATCTATGACTTGTTCACTGAAAGTAAATTATCCTATATAATATCCAGTCATCCGGTCAGTCGTTCAACCAATCAAAGCATAATATGCTAATGATATGCTAAGGCTGCTCAACCGCTTGCTTATGACATGCACTGACCACCAGGGGGCAGACAGCCGACCGGTCAATCAGTCACTATGACATGCACTGACCATCAGTAGGTGAGCTTGTTGTTGGGGTCCGGCTGATCAGGACTGAGCGAGATGGGCTGGACATGCCCTGGAGCCCTCCCACGGTCCCTCCCCAGCTGGCCACCCTCCCCCGTCCCTCCCCGGCCCCAATCATGCACCATTGGGGTCCCTTGGCCTGGCCTGCACCCTCTCGCAATCTGGGACCCCTCAGGGAATGTTGGAGAGCCAGTTTCAACCCGATGGCAGAACGACCGGTTGCTATGATGCGCACTGCCCACCCGGGGGGTAGACGCACAACGCAGGAGCTGCCCCTGATGGTCAATGCACTCCCACAGGGGGGAACACTGCTCAGCTAGAAGCCAGGCTCATGGCTGGTGAGCACAGCAGTGGTGGCGGGAGCCTCTCCTGCCTCCATGGCACAGGGAGTGGGCCTAAGCCATCAGTCGGACATCCCCTGAGGGTTCCCGGACTACAAGAGGGCGCAGGCATGGCTGAGGGACCGACCTCCACCCTGAATTTTGTGCACCAGGCCTCTAGAATTTTATAAAGCCAAATAAAATTAGTAAGTCTTGTTTCACACATAATTTTTTTTTCTTAATTAAATCTTTATTGTTCAGATTATTACAGGTGTTCCACTTTTTTTTCCCCCATAGCTCCCCTCCACCTGATTCCCCACCCCACCCCATGCCCTTACCCCCTGCCACTGTCTTCATCCATAGGAGTAAGATTTTTGTCCAATCTCTTCCCGCACCCCTCACACTTGCTTCCCCTGAGAATCGTCAGTCCACTCCCTTTCTATGTCCCTGATTCTATTATATTCACCAGTCCATTCTGTTCTTCAGATTTTTTATTCACTTGATTTTTAGATTCACTTGTTGGTAGGTATGTATTTAATGTCATTTTGTTGTTCATAATTTTTATCTTTACCTTTTTCTTCTTCTTAAAGAATACCTTTCAGCATTTCATGTAATCCTGGTTTGGTGGCGATGAACTCCTTTAGCTTTTTCTTGTCTGTGAAGCTCTTTATCTGACCTTCAACTCTGAATGATAGCTTTGCTGGGTACAGTAATCTTGGTTGTAGGTTCTTGCTGTTCATCACTTTGAATATTTCTTGCCACTCCCTTCTGGCCTGCATAGTTTCCGCCGAGAAATCAGCTGACAGTCGTATGGGTACTCCCTTGTAGGTAATTAACTGTTTTTCTCTTGCTGCTTTTAATATTCTCTCTTTGTCTTTTGCCCTTGGCATTTTAATTATGATGTGTCTTGGTGTGGTCCTCTTTGGGTTCCTCTTGTATGGGGTTCTGTGAGCTTCCTGAACTTGTAAATCTATTTCTTTCACCAGGTAGGGAAAGTTTTCTGTCATTATTTCTTCTAATAGGTTTTCAATATTTTGCTCTCTCTCTTCTTCTGGCACCCCAAAAATTCGGATGTTGTTTCGCTTAAAGTTGTCCCAGAGGCTCCTTACATTATCTTCATATTTTTGGATTCTTTTTTCTTTTTGTTTTTCTGGTTGGATGTTTTTTGTTTCCACATATTTCAGATCTTTGGTTTGATTCTTGGGGTATGTTGATCTACAGTTAAGTTTCTGTATATTCTTTATTTCAGACAGTGTATGCTTCATTTCTGACTGATCTTTTTCCATTTTTTTGGCATTCTCATTAAGGTCCTTGAAGGTCTCACTAAGCTCCTCAGAAGTGTCATTAAGTTTCTCAGCGGTTTTTAGAAGATTCTTGAGTAACCTTATAAATGTGATTCTGAACTCTATGTCATCCAGTAGTTTGCTTTCCTCCGTTTCTTTCATTCGTGACATGTTTCTTTGTTTCTGCATTTTGGCTGCTTCCCTGTGTTGATGGAGTGGTTTTGTGTGGTAGGTGACCTATAGGGGGCAGTAGCTCAGCCTCCCCAATCACCTGATGTGGATGCTCTTGGTACACCCCTTTGTGGGCTGAGTGCAAAGTCTTGGTGTAGTTAAGCCTGAATTACTGTTGGTACGCTGGGAGGAATTGACCTCCAGGCCAATTAGCTGTGAGCACTCCCTGTGTCTATAATGGAAGAAGTGCTGCGCTGAAGACACGCTTATTGGGCAGGACTTGTTTCAGTGGGGCTTTGGTGCTCACTGAGTCTGCCTCTTGAATGTGTCACTTATGGATGTGAGGAGTTGAAATCTGGTGTCTCACACTGACCACTAGGTACACTGGCTTCTGGATCTCCAATGGGGTGCAGGTCAGCTACTGTCTGAGGCCACTCAGCAGGAGCTACAGTGAGAGCTGCAGTTTTCTCCTCTTTGCTTGGGGTTTGGAGGTTTTGGAGCTCTGACCCGGGCTGCAAGTTTTCTAGGTTAAGCTGCAATAGGGCAGGCTTTCTTATGCTAATTGAGCTGCTTGGAGCTTGGGTGGGTTTGTAGGTTGTGAGGGGCGGGGTCTCAGGGCGTCACTAGGTTAGGGCGTGGCAAACAGCAATGGCTGCTAGTAAGCCGGCTCTGTGTCCCCGACCGCGTCCTGGAGTCCTGTGCCCCAGTGCCGTAAACAATTATTCCTGCGCGCAGCTCTGCAAGCAAGCCACTCTCACTGGCAGACAGTCCAGCTTCTCCCCGTAGGAGTTTGGGTCCCCCGCGTCTCCCCAGAGACTGGATTTCAGAGTAATCGGGGGCTTGTCTCCGTTGGGGGTTGAAAAAAGCAACGCACCCAGTCGCCCGCCGCCAGCCCGGATCACGCGCCTCCGTACCTCAGCTTTTCAGCGCTCGTGCACGTCTCAGTGCTCTTTTCTCTTTCCTTCTAGTTGTAGAACTTCCACTCAGCCAGCTTTCCCGTGGTTCTGGGTGATAGACGTTTTGTCTTTTAGTTGCAGTTTAAATTGTTGTGGGAGGCAGCAGTTTAGGTGTTTACCTACGCCGCCATCTTGGGTTCCTCTCACACATAATTAATATATTTATTTCTGTATCCTATTTGTCTGCATTTTTTGCCTAACATTAAAAAGCAATTATCGGAGAGAATCCAAGATGGAGGCGTAGGTAAACACCTAAACTGCTGCCTCCCACAACAATTTAAACTGCAACTAAAAGACAAAACGTCTATCACCCAGAACCACAGGAAAGCTGGCTGAGTGGAAGTTCTACAACAAGAAGGAAAGAGAAAAGAGCATTGAGACGTGCACAAGCGCTGAAAAGCTGAGGTACGGAGGCGCGTGATCCGGGCTGGCTGCAGGCGACTGGGTGCATTGCTTTTTTCAAGCTGAACGGAGACAAGCCCCTGATTACTCTGAAATCCAGTCTCTGGGGAGACGCGGGGGACCCAAACTCCTACGGGGAGAAGCTGGACTGTCTGCCAGTGAGGGTGGCTTGCTTGCAGAGCTGCGCGCAGGAATAATTGTTTACTGCACTGGGGCACGGGACTCACAGATGCCGTTGGGGACACAGAGCCGGCTAACTAGCAGCCATTGCTGTTTGCCACGCCCTAACCTAGTGACACCCTGAGGCCCCGCCCTGCACAACCTACAAACCCACCCAAGCTCCAAGCAGCCGAGTTAGCATAAGAAAAGCCTGCCCTATCACAGCTTAACCTAGCAAACTTGCAGCCTGGGTCAGACAGCTCCAAAACCTCCAAACCCCAAGCAAAGAGGAGAAAACTGCAGCTCTCACTGTAGCTCCTGCTGAGTGGCCTCAGACAGTAGCTGACCTGCACCCCATTGGAGATCCAGAAGCCAGTATACCTAGTGGTCAGTGTGAGAAACCAGATTTCAACTCCTCACATCCATAAGTGACACATTCAAGAGGCAGACTCAGTGAGCACCAAAGCCCCACTGAAACAAGTCCTAACCCATAAGTGTGTCTTCAGGGCAGCAGTTCTTCCATTATAGACACAGGGAGTGCTCACAGCTAATTGGCCTGGACGTCAATTCCTCCCAGCGTACCAACAGCAATTCACGCTTAACTACACCAAGACTTTGCACTCAGCCCACAAAGGGGTGTACCAAGAGCGTCCACATCAGGTGATTGGGGAGGCTGAGCTACTGCCCCCTATAGGTCACTTACCACACAAAGCCACTCCATCAACACAGGGAAGCAGCCAAAATGCAGAAACAAAGAAACATGTCACGAATGAAAGAATCGGAGGAAAGCAAACTACTGGATGACATAGAGTTCAGAACCACATGTATAAGGTTACTCAAGAATCTTCTAAAAACCGCTGAGAAACTTGATGACACTTCTGAGGAGCTTAGTGAGACCTTTAAGGACCTTAATGAGAATGCCAAAAAAATGGAAAAGGACCAGTCAGAAATGAAGCATACACTGTCTAAAATAAAGAATATACAGAAACTCAATTGTAGATCAATGTACCCCAAGAATCAAACCAAAGATCTGAAATATGTGGAAACAAAAAACATCCAACCAGAGAAACAAAAAGAAAAAAGAATCCAAAAATATGAAGATAGTGTAAGGAGCCTCTGGGACAACTTCAAGTGAACCAACATCTGAATTTTTGGGGTGCCAGAAGAAGGGAGAGAGCAAAATATTGAAAACCTATTAGAAGAAATAATGACAGAAAACTTTCCCTACCTGGTGAAAGAAATAGACTTACAAGTTCAGGAAGCGCACAGAACCCCATACAAGAGGAATCCAAAGAGGGCCACACCAAGACACATCATAATTAAAATGCCAAGGGCAAAAGACAAAGAGAGAATATTAAAAGCAGCAAGAGAAAAACAGTTAATTACCTACAAGGGAGTACCCATACGACTGTCAGCTGATTTCTCAGCAGAAACTATGCAGGCCAGAAGGGAGTGGCAAGAAATATTCAAAGTGATGAACAGCAAGAACCTACAACCAAGATTACTCTACCCAGCAAAGCTATCATTCAGAGTTGAAGATCAGATAAAGAGCTTCACAGACAAGAAAAAGCTAAAGGAGTTCATCACCACCAAACCAGGATTACATGAACTGCTGAAGGGTATCCTTTAAGAAGAGGAAGAAGGAGAAAAAGGTAAAGATAGAAATTATGAACAACAAAATGACATCAAATACATACCTACCAACAAGTGAATCTAAAAATCAAGTGAATGAAAAATCTGAAGAACAGAATGGACTGGTGAATATAATAGAATCAAGGACATAGAAAGGGAGTGGACTGACGATTCTCAGGGGAAGCAGGTGTGAAGGGTGCGGGAAGAGATTGGACAAAAATCTTACTCCTATGGATGAAGACAGTGGCGGGGGGTAAGGGCATGGGGTGGGGTGGGGAATCAGGTGGAGGGGAGCTATGGGGAAAAATATAAGAGGAACACCTGTAATAATCTGAACAATAAAGATTTATTTAAAAAAAATAAAAAAAAGCAATTATCCTTTGGTTGACAAAATAATATAGTCAATTTCTAGTAGAAATTAATGAGACAAATTGGAATTATGTAGCAAAGCTAATTAGTATAATTTATATCCTTAATTTTCCTATATCAAAGAGCAAAATTGCCCATTTCTGGTACATTACTTACAATAATTTAAAATTTAATAACTTTAAAGTCTTGAGGCTGATATAATTGTTTATAAAATACTAGAGGCCCAGCACACAAAATCGTGCATGGATAGGGTCCCTAGGCTTAGCCTGTAATCAGAGCCATCTTCCAGCCGCTCGCCAGTCCCCAGTCCCACCCCACTGCCACCCACTCCGGTTCCCCATGGTTCCCCATTGGCCATCCAGCGATCTGACCCTTTGGGCTGGGGGGAGGGATCGAGAGGTGGTCAATGAACCTCATAGGGACTGGTCAATTGGTCATTCTGGTTATTACACCGTCACTGGCCCTTTATTATATAGGATGCTAGTTAGGAAATCCTAACAGAGTTTAATTTTACTCCTATTTAAAGAGAAGGAATAAAAAGAAGAAATAAATATAGAATTTTGTAGAACAATCTCTTATATGAGCACTTTAGAAGTTTTGTGATAAGGTTTAGATGAAATGTGTATTGTGGCATCCATTTTCATAGTTCTAAAGAAAAAATTTCAATATTTATGAAATTAATATTTTAGCAAACATATCTGGCATGTTTAAAACCATCACCAAAGGAGAAATTAGAGAATTTAAGAGTCAGAAAGCTTAAAGTTCAAATATTAGATGGGTAATCTTGGGCAAATCTCAGCATTATAAAAAATTAGTGGAGAGAACAACATAAACTGATGATGAAAAATAGATCCAGAGATAGAGAAACACTGAACAGACCGTCAAACCTCAGAGGGAAGCCGGAGGGTCGGGGAGTAAGAGATCAATCAAAGGACTTGTATGCATGCATATTAGCATAACCAATGGACACGGACACTGGGGCAATGGCGGCATGTCCTAGGGGGTGGGAGTGGCCGGGAAGGGGTTGATGGGGGGAAAAGGAGACATAAGTAATACTTTAAACATTAAAAAAAAAAATTTACACACACACACACACACAACTTTATCACTTCTGAATTACATTATGGGGGGCGGGGGGGGCCGGGTAATTCCTAGCAAAAATTACAGTATAATAACGGATTTGTAAAGCAATACATTCTGTTCTATGTCATTGATATGTTACTACAGTAACATATACCTATTTTTAATAAATGGAATCTTCTTTACATGCTGAAGTCACATGCTACGTTATGGAATCTTCTTATAAATCAAGTCATTAAATAAACAAAACAAAAAAAAGCGGCCCACGTTGGTGCCAGACCAGTCTGTTCTGCATCTCCGCACCTCCTACCAGTCTCAGTGTGCTTTCTTCTTTATTTCTCTAGTTGTAGGATTTCCATTCAGCCAGCTTTCCAGCAGTTCTGGATGATGGTTGTTCTGTATTTTTCTTCTGAGTTGTTTTTGTGTGTGTGTGTGTGTGTTTAAGGAGGTTTTGGCTAGTTAAATCCTTGGGTCCTGATGAAGTTACCTGATATGGATGTGAGGCAGGGGGATGGGGAGGAGGTGCAGGGACAAAAAAAAAAATTAGTGGAGCTATTAATCTTACCTTGTAGGGCCATTGAAGATGAAATGAAATGCTATTTAAAATTCTTATCACAGCCTGGCCAGGTAGTTCAGTTAGTTAGAGTGCCATCCTGATATGCCAAGGTTGGGGGTTCCATCTCTGGTCAGGGCACATGCAAGAAGCAACCAATGAATGCACAAATAAGTGGAACAACAAATATCTCTCTCTCTCTCTCATCAATAATAATAAAATAAAATGTTTACCACAGTAGCTGGCAGATAAACATATAATGGTAGCTATTATTACTTCCATAATACCAGAAAAAGTAAGGTTACAAAAGTCATACCCACACAAAGCAGACATCTTTTCTTGAATCATCTGTCCAGTACCTGTTTCGAGGCAGGAGAACAGTGGCCCCAGAATATCTAAAAGAATAAATAATCCAGATGATCAAATAATCCTAATAAGAACATTTACAAGTGGGCAATATTTTTATGGCCTATTTAATTTTACAATTATTTTTTATATATTTAAAATTAGATTGAAATACAGAATTCTCCAAACTTCCTTTCAGGGGAAAAGAAAAGTTTAGTGCACCCCCACAAGTCTTTATATATGATATATGTAAATTAATTTATTGGTGATTGGGCACAGTGGGACATACAAGGACTCTGAGGGCCCTGACCCTGCACTGCACTGCTGGTGTGGCCGTGGCACGCCTCTTCATCTCTCTGAGCCTTGGGGTCCTCTTCAATCCAAAGAAGGTGATTATGTCTATGAAGGGTACTGTCCATAAAGCACAGTGCTTAGAGTGCAGTATTATTATGACTTAGAGTTGAAAGAAGCTTTCAAGGGCCACTTAGGACTCTAGGCTAGAAGGACAGTCTCCAAATTTTTAAGTCTGGGAGGTCTGCCAAAAGCCACACAGCTGACAACTGGCAAATCCAGAACCATCTTGTTCTCTTTCCTGAGTTGTTGGCAACCTCAAAACATATCCTGTCAGATATGGTCTCCCTGGGACTGGGAATTTAAATTTTGCCATAAAATGGCCCATAAATTTTACTCCATATGTAAATAACATGGAGGTACAATTACAGTACTGGTAACAGTTACCCATATATTGTTATTACATTGCTTTAAAAAAAATGTGGGTGTGAGGTGGAGGTCATTGGGGGGAAAACAACAAAGGGAAGATCTTTACTACTTTAAACAATAAAGACAATTTTTTAAAGATAAAATTTAAAAAAAAAAATTCCACAAGCCCTGGCCAGTGTGGCTCACTTGGTTGGAGCGTCATGCAATGCACCAGAAAGTCGCAGGTTTGACTCCCAGTCAGGGCACATACAACAATCAACCAATGAATGCGTAAATGAGTGGAACAACAAATCAATGTTTCTCTCTCCCTCTCCCTTTCTCTCTCTCTCAAATCAATTAAAAAAGAAAAAAGATGGAGCATCTGCCTAGGCTCATCTGTTTGGAGCTCTCATCCTTTACTAGGCCTGATGTCTTAACCAATTAAAGAATAGAGGCTATAGTACAGGCCTACTCCTGTGCTGGGTATTTTACATAAGGTATTTCCAATCCTTACAACAACCTATGAAGTGGTGATTATTATTCCACTTTACAGTTATGGAAACTGAGACTCGGAGGTTAAGTAACTTACTAAAGTCAGACAGCTAGGACAAGGAAATATCCTGATAACCATTTCAGTCTGGCTCCAAATCACATGCTTTTTCGAAAACATTTCAGCCCTAGCAGGCTCAGTGGATAAAGCATCGGCCTACAGACTGAAAGGTCCCAGGTTTGATTCTGGTCAAGGGCACATGCCCAGGTTGCAGGCTTGGTCTCCAGTGGGGGGCATGCAGGAGGCAGCCAATCAATGATTCTCTCTCATCTTTGATGCTTCTGTTTCTCTCTCCCTCCCCTTCCTCTCTGAAATCAATAAAAATATATATTTTTTTAAATTTCACATCCTGAAGAGGAATACAAGATGGCGGTGTAGGTAAACACCTAAACTACTGCCTTGCACAACAATTTCAAAACTACAACTAAAAGACAAAACGTCTATCACCCAGAACCACGGGAAAACTGGCCGAGTGTAAGTTCTACAACTAGAAGGAAAGAGAAAAGAGCATTGAGACGTGCTCAAGCGCTGAAAAGCTGAGGCATGGAGGCGTGTGATCCGGGCTGCAGCAGGCGTTGTTTTTTTCAACCCGAAGGGAGACAAGCCCCCCATTACTCTGAAATCCAGTTTCTGGGGAGATGCGGGGGACCCAAACTCCTACGGGGAGAAGCTGGACTGTCTACCATCGGATTGGAAAGTGAGGGTGGCTTGCTTGCAGAGGTGCACGCAGCAATCATTATTTACTGCGTGAGGGCGCGGTTGGAGACTCAGAGCCAGCTAACTGGCAGCCATCACTGTTTGCCACACCCTAGCCTAGTCACACCCTGAGACCCCGCCCCACACAACATACAAACCCACCCAAGCTCCACATACCGGCTTTAGCATAAGAAAGGCCTGCCCTATCACAGCTTAACCTAACAAACTGCAGCTTTGGTCAAACAGCTCCAAAACCTCCAAACCCCAAGCAAAGAGGAGAAAACTGTAGTTCTCGCTGTAGCTCCTGCTGAGTGGCCTCAGACAGTAGCTGACCTGCACCCCATTGGAGATCCAGAAGCTAGTGTATATAGTGGTCAGTCTGAGACACCAGATTTCAACTCCTCACATCCATAAGTGACACATTCAAGAGGCAGACTCAGTGAGCACCAAAGCCCCATTGAAACAAGTCCTGCACTTAAGTGTGTCTCCAGCACAGCAGTTCTTCCATTATAGACACAGCGAGTCCTCATAGCCAATTGGCCTGGAGGTCAATTCCTCCCAGTGTACCAACAGCAATCAAGGCTTAACTACACCAAGACTTTGCACTCAGCCCACAAAAGGGTGTACCGAGAGCGTCCACCTCAGGTGATTGGGGAGGCTGAGTTACTGCCCCCTATAGGTCACTTACCACACAAAACCACTCCATCAATACAGGGAAGCAGCCAAAATGTGGAGACAAAGGAACATGTCACGAATGAAAGAAATGGAGGAAAGCAAACTACTGGATGACATAGAGTTCAAAACCACATTTATAAGGTTACTCAAGAATCTTCTAAAAACTGCCAAGAAACTTGATGAGACTTCTGAGGAGCTTAGTGAGACCTTCAAGGACCTTAATGAGAATGCAAAAAAAAAAAAAAATGGAAAAGGACCAGTCAGAAATTAAGCATACACTGTCTGAAATAAAGAATATACAGAAACTCAACTGTAGATCAACATACCCCAAGAATCAAACCAAAGATCTGAAATATGAGGAAACAAAAAACACCCAACCAGAAAAACAAAAAGAAAAAAGAATCCAAAAATATGAAGATAGTGTAAGGAGCCTCTGGGACAACTTTAAGCGAACCAACATCTGAATTATTTGGGTGCCAGAAGAAAAGAGAGAGCAAAATATTGAAAACTTATTAGAAGAAATAATGACAGAAAACTTTCCCTACCTAGTGAAAGAAATAGACTTACAAGTCCAGAAAGCACACAGAACCTCATACAAGAGGAATCCAAAGAGGACCACACCAAGACACATCATAATTAAAATGCCAAGGGCAAAAGACAAAGAGAGAATCTTGAAAGCAGCAAGAGAAAAACAGTTAGTTACCTACAAGGGAGTACCCATACGACTGTCAGCTGATTTCTCAGCAGAAACTATGCAGGCCAGAAGGGAGTGGCAAGAAATATTCAAAGTGATGAACAGCAAGAACCTACAACCAAGATTACTCTACCCAGCAAAGCTATCATTCAGAGTTGAAGATCAGATAAAGAGCTTCACAGACAAGAAAAAGCTAAAGGAGTTCATCACCACCAAACCAGGATTACATGAACTGCTGAAGGGTATCCTTTAAGAAGAGGAAGAAGGAGAAAAAGGTAAAGATAGAAATTATGAACAACAAAATGACATCAAATACATACCTACCAACAAGTGAATCTAAAAATCAAGTGAATGAAAAATCTGAAGAACAGAATGGACTGGTGAATATAATAGAATCAAGGACATAGAAAGGGAGTGGACTGACGATTCTCAGGGGAAGCAGGTGTGAAGGGTGCGGGAAGAGATTGGACAAAAATCTTACTCCTATGGATGAAGACAGTGGCGGGGGGTAAGGGCATGGGGTGGGGTGGGGAATCAGGTGGAGGGGAGCTATGGGGAAAAATATAAGAGGAACACCTGTAATAATCTGAACAATAAAGATTTATTTAAAAAAAATAAAAAAAAGCAATTATCCTTTGGTTGACAAAATAATATAGTCAATTTCTAGTAGAAATTAATGAGACAAATTGGAATTATGTAGCAAAGCTAATTAGTATAATTTATATCCTTAATTTTCCTATATCAAAGAGCAAAATTGCCCATTTCTGGTACATTACTTACAATAATTTAAAATTTAATAACTTTAAAGTCTTGAGGCTGATATAATTGTTTATAAAATACTAGAGGCCCAGCACACAAAATCGTGCATGGATAGGGTCCCTAGGCTTAGCCTGTAATCAGAGCCATCTTCCAGCCGCTCGCCAGTCCCCAGTCCCACCCCACTGCCACCCACTCCGGTTCCCCATGGTTCCCCATTGGCCATCCAGCGATCTGACCCTTTGGGCTGGGGGGAGGGATCGAGAGGTGGTCAATGAACCTCATAGGGACTGGTCAATTGGTCATTCTGGTTATTACACCGTCACTGGCCCTTTATTATATAGGATGCTAGTTAGGAAATCCTAACAGAGTTTAATTTTACTCCTATTTAAAGAGAAGGAATAAAAAGAAGAAATAAATATAGAATTTTGTAGAACAATCTCTTATATGAGCACTTTAGAAGTTTTGTGATAAGGTTTAGATGAAATGTGTATTGTGGCATCCATTTTCATAGTTCTAAAGAAAAAATTTCAATATTTATGAAATTAATATTTTAGCAAACATATCTGGCATGTTTAAAACCATCACCAAAGGAGAAATTAGAGAATTTAAGAGTCAGAAAGCTTAAAGTTCAAATATTAGATGGGTAATCTTGGGCAAATCTCAGCATTATAAAAAATTAGTGGAGAGAACAACATAAACTGATGATGAAAAATAGATCCAGAGATAGAGAAACACTGAACAGACCGTCAAACCTCAGAGGGAAGCCGGAGGGTCGGGGAGTAAGAGATCAATCAAAGGACTTGTATGCATGCATATTAGCATAACCAATGGACACGGACACTGGGGCAATGGCGGCATGTCCTAGGGGGTGGGAGTGGCCGGGAAGGGGTTGATGGGGGGAAAAGGAGACATAAGTAATACTTTAAACATTAAAAAAAAAAATTTACACACACACACACACACAACTTTATCACTTCTGAATTACATTATGGGGGGCGGGGGGGGCCGGGTAATTCCTAGCAAAAATTACAGTATAATAACGGATTTGTAAAGCAATACATTCTGTTCTATGTCATTGATATGTTACTACAGTAACATATACCTATTTTTAATAAATGGAATCTTCTTTACATGCTGAAGTCACATGCTACGTTATGGAATCTTCTTATAAATCAAGTCATTAAATAAACAAAACAAAAAAAAGCGGCCCACGTTGGTGCCAGACCAGTCTGTTCTGCATCTCCGCACCTCCTACCAGTCTCAGTGTGCTTTCTTCTTTATTTCTCTAGTTGTAGGATTTCCATTCAGCCAGCTTTCCAGCAGTTCTGGATGATGGTTGTTCTGTATTTTTCTTCTGAGTTGTTTTTGTGTGTGTGTGTGTGTGTTTAAGGAGGTTTTGGCTAGTTAAATCCTTGGGTCCTGATGAAGTTACCTGATATGGATGTGAGGCAGGGGGATGGGGAGGAGGTGCAGGGACAAAAAAAAAAATTAGTGGAGCTATTAATCTTACCTTGTAGGGCCATTGAAGATGAAATGAAATGCTATTTAAAATTCTTATCACAGCCTGGCCAGGTAGTTCAGTTAGTTAGAGTGCCATCCTGATATGCCAAGGTTGGGGGTTCCATCTCTGGTCAGGGCACATGCAAGAAGCAACCAATGAATGCACAAATAAGTGGAACAACAAATATCTCTCTCTCTCTCTCATCAATAATAATAAAATAAAATGTTTACCACAGTAGCTGGCAGATAAACATATAATGGTAGCTATTATTACTTCCATAATACCAGAAAAAGTAAGGTTACAAAAGTCATACCCACACAAAGCAGACATCTTTTCTTGAATCATCTGTCCAGTACCTGTTTCGAGGCAGGAGAACAGTGGCCCCAGAATATCTAAAAGAATAAATAATCCAGATGATCAAATAATCCTAATAAGAACATTTACAAGTGGGCAATATTTTTATGGCCTATTTAATTTTACAATTATTTTTTATATATTTAAAATTAGATTGAAATACAGAATTCTCCAAACTTCCTTTCAGGGGAAAAGAAAAGTTTAGTGCACCCCCACAAGTTTTTATATATGATATATGTAAATTAATTTATTGGTGATTGGGCACAGTGGGACATACAAGGACTCTGAGGGCCCTGACCCTGCACTGCACTGCTGGTGTGGCCGTGGCACGCCTCTTCATCTCTCTGAGCCTTGGGGTCCTCTTCAATCCAAAGAAGGTGATTATGTCTATGAAGGGTACTGTCCATAAAGCACAGTGCTTAGAGTGCAGTATTATTATGACTTAGAGTTGAAAGAAGCTTTCAAGGGCCACTTAGGACTCTAGGCTAGAAGGACAGTCTCCAAATTTTTAAGTCTGGGAGGTCTGCCAAAAGCCACACAGCTGACAACTGGCAAATCCAGAACCATCTTGTTCTCTTTCCTGAGTTGTTGGCAACCTCAAAACATATCCTGTCAGATATGGTCTCCCTGGGACTGGGAATTTAAATTTTGCCATAAAATGGCCCATAAATTTTACTCCATATGTAAATAACATGGAGGTACAATTACAGTACTGGTAACAGTTACCCATATATTGTTATTACATTGCTTTAAAAAAAATGTGGGTGTGAGGTGGAGGTCATTGGGGGGAAAACAACAAAGGGAAGATCTTTACTACTTTAAACAATAAAGACAATTTTTTAAAGATAAAATTTAAAAAAAAAAATTCCACAAGCCCTGGCCAGTGTGGCTCACTTGGTTGGAGCGTCATGCAATGCACCAGAAAGTCGCAGGTTTGACTCCCAGTCAGGGCACATACAACAATCAACCAATGAATGCGTAAATGAGTGGAACAACAAATCAATGTTTCTCTCTCCCTCTCCCTTTCTCTCTCTCTCAAATCAATTAAAAAAGAAAAAAGATGGAGCATCTGCCTAGGCTCATCTGTTTGGAGCTCTCATCCTTTACTAGGCCTGATGTCTTAACCAATTAAAGAATAGAGGCTATAGTACAGGCCTA
Organism: Corynorhinus townsendii; assembly: GCA_026230045.1. Lineage (NCBI taxonomy): Eukaryota > Metazoa > Chordata > Mammalia > Chiroptera > Vespertilionidae > Corynorhinus > Corynorhinus townsendii. The sequence continues at coordinate 48,997,530 of JAPDVU010000005.1, read as the reverse complement.
CTCCTGTGCTGGGTATTTTACATAAGGTATTTCCAATCCTTACAACAACCTATGAAGTGGTGATTATTATTCCACTTTACAGTTATGGAAACTGAGACTCGGAGGTTAAGTAACTTACTAAAGTCAGACAGCTAGGACAAGGAAATATCCTGATAACCATTTCAGTCTGGCTCCAAATCACATGCTTTTTCGAAAACATTTCAGCCCTAGCAGGCTCAGTGGATAAAGCATCGGCCTACAGACTGAAAGGTCCCAGGTTTGATTCTGGTCAAGGGCACATGCCCAGGTTGCAGGCTTGGTCTCCAGTGGGGGGCATGCAGGAGGCAGCCAATCAATGATTCTCTCTCATCTTTGATGCTTCTGTTTCTCTCTCCCTCCCCTTCCTCTCTGAAATCAATAAAAATATATATTTTTTTAAATTTCACATCCTGAAGAGGAATACAAGATGGCGGTGTAGGTAAACACCTAAACTACTGCCTTGCACAACAATTTCAAAACTACAACTAAAAGACAAAACGTCTATCACCCAGAACCACGGGAAAACTGGCCGAGTGTAAGTTCTACAACTAGAAGGAAAGAGAAAAGAGCATTGAGACGTGCTCAAGCGCTGAAAAGCTGAGGCATGGAGGCGTGTGATCCGGGCTGCAGCAGGCGTTGTTTTTTTCAACCCGAAGGGAGACAAGCCCCCCATTACTCTGAAATCCAGTTTCTGGGGAGATGCGGGGGACCCAAACTCCTACGGGGAGAAGCTGGACTGTCTACCATCGGATTGGAAAGTGAGGGTGGCTTGCTTGCAGAGGTGCACGCAGCAATCATTATTTACTGCGTGAGGGCGCGGTTGGAGACTCAGAGCCAGCTAACTGGCAGCCATCACTGTTTGCCACACCCTAGCCTAGTCACACCCTGAGACCCCGCCCCACACAACATACAAACCCACCCAAGCTCCACATACCGGCTTTAGCATAAGAAAGGCCTGCCCTATCACAGCTTAACCTAACAAACTGCAGCTTTGGTCAAACAGCTCCAAAACCTCCAAACCCCAAGCAAAGAGGAGAAAACTGTAGTTCTCGCTGTAGCTCCTGCTGAGTGGCCTCAGACAGTAGCTGACCTGCACCCCATTGGAGATCCAGAAGCTAGTGTATATAGTGGTCAGTCTGAGACACCAGATTTCAACTCCTCACATCCATAAGTGACACATTCAAGAGGCAGACTCAGTGAGCACCAAAGCCCCATTGAAACAAGTCCTGCACTTAAGTGTGTCTCCAGCACAGCAGTTCTTCCATTATAGACACAGCGAGTCCTCATAGCCAATTGGCCTGGAGGTCAATTCCTCCCAGTGTACCAACAGCAATCAAGGCTTAACTACACCAAGACTTTGCACTCAGCCCACAAAAGGGTGTACCGAGAGCGTCCACCTCAGGTGATTGGGGAGGCTGAGTTACTGCCCCCTATAGGTCACTTACCACACAAAACCACTCCATCAATACAGGGAAGCAGCCAAAATGTGGAGACAAAGGAACATGTCACGAATGAAAGAAATGGAGGAAAGCAAACTACTGGATGACATAGAGTTCAAAACCACATTTATAAGGTTACTCAAGAATCTTCTAAAAACTGCCAAGAAACTTGATGAGACTTCTGAGGAGCTTAGTGAGACCTTCAAGGACCTTAATGAGAATGCAAAAAAAAAAAAAAATGGAAAAGGACCAGTCAGAAATTAAGCATACACTGTCTGAAATAAAGAATATACAGAAACTCAACTGTAGATCAACATACCCCAAGAATCAAACCAAAGATCTGAAATATGAGGAAACAAAAAACACCCAACCAGAAAAACAAAAAGAAAAAAGAATCCAAAAATATGAAGATAGTGTAAGGAGCCTCTGGGACAACTTTAAGCGAACCAACATCTGAATTATTTGGGTGCCAGAAGAAAAGAGAGAGCAAAATATTGAAAACTTATTAGAAGAAATAATGACAGAAAACTTTCCCTACCTAGTGAAAGAAATAGACTTACAAGTCCAGAAAGCACACAGAACCTCATACAAGAGGAATCCAAAGAGGACCACACCAAGACACATCATAATTAAAATGCCAAGGGCAAAAGACAAAGAGAGAATCTTGAAAGCAGCAAGAGAAAAACAGTTAGTTACCTACAAGGGAGTACCCATACGACTGTCAGCTGATTTCTCGGCAGAAACTATGCAGGCCAGACGGGAGTAGCAAGAAATATTCAAAGTGATGAACAGCAAGAACCTACAACCAAGATTACTCTACCCAGCAAAGCTATCATTCAGAATTGAAGGTCAGATAAAGAGCTTCACAGACAAGAAAAAGCTAAAGGAGTTCATCACCACCAAACCAGAATTATATGAAATGCTGAAGAGTGTTCTTTAAGAAGAGGAAGAAGAAGAAAAAGGTAAAGATAAAAATTATGAACAACAAAATGACAATACATACCTACCAACAAGTGAATCTAAAAATCAAATGAATAAAAAATCTGATGAACAGAATGGACTGATGAATATAATAGAATCAGGGACATTGAAAGGGAGTGGACTGACAATTCTCAGGGGGAAGGGGGTGCGAGGGATGCGAGAAGAGATTGGACAAAAATCTTACACCTATGGATGAAGACAATGTCGGGGGTAAGGGCATGGGGTGGTGTGGGGAATCAGGTGGAGGGGAGCTATGGTGGGGAAAGAGGAACACCTGTAATAATCTGAACAATAAAGATTTATTTAAAAAGTACTTTTTTTAAAAAAAAAAAAGCAAAAATCTTTGTAATCTCTATAGATACACAGGGATCAGAATGGGAGTGGCCCACCAATACCACCCTTTTTTAAACTCAGGGACATTTATATCAAGTGTCAGTAAGGGCAATAATCCACATGAAATTTTAATGAGTTCACCCTAATTCTCCAAGTTCAGAGAAATGGAAAAGGCACCACAATCACATTGTTACAGGCATTTGAAAAAAATATTTAGAAAGCATAAGTTAACTATGATGTACTAAGAATGAGCCTTGCAGATCTTGTACAATGAAATGATGCCATGCATTTGCTACAAGTCACTTTACTATAGACTTAATGTCCTGATTTAAAAGAAATGTCCTGCACTTTCTCATGCTCTAGTGAACAAAGCTATCTTCAAAGTTGGAAATCAATTTAGCAAAATTCAGACCATTAGCAGAAGATAGGCACAGGGCTCTTGCAAAGTGCATTCAACTCCTAAATTAAAAGTAAAATGTGAGTATATTTTATATGAGGCAATTGTGCAACAATAACTTAACTATTGTTGAGATTGGATGGGGATAATTCTATTCTGATCTCTAAGAAAGTGTCCAGAAAAATGTGCCAAGGTCATTTGATACTTTGCTTTAATTCAATTTCAAGATCACACACAACACTTTCTCCCTTCCTATTAGGGACTGAAGAAGTCTTAAAAGTGGAATTTGCCTGAGACAGAGTGACTCAGTAAGAGTAGGTAGATGGGGAGAACATCTTCTCTTAAAGTACATTTATACTTCAACAAGTAACTGTGCTTCTCTTTAGTTGGCGTTGTTTTCTTCTGTGTCAGAAACTATAAAGCCAAGTACTCTACCATATTTGAAACACAGAGTTTATTCCCATATTATTATTCATTTAATAGTGATTGTGTTTGTTTATATTATTATTATTGCTATTGTTATTTCATATCATTACTGGTAATTTATCTTTTAGGTAATGATGGCTGGTAATTTAACTTACTTTCGCCCACCCCTGTATTTGTGAGAAATGGTAGTACATGCCCTTGGCAGCACTTGTACAACAGCCAAATTGCTAAGAGAATCTTAAAGGGTAGAGATCAGAACTAATCAGTGTCAGGGCCCTAGCAAAGAACTAGAGTCTATTCAAACCTTCAGACTTCAAAGAGGACAAAAGTTGGTTTCCACACAAGTTCCCATCAATGCTGACAGGGTCATGGATGTCAACCTGTGTCAGGTCTTTTCATGACTTGCTGCTACAGTAATATTGTGTCTTTAGAGAAGATTTTCATGTCAAGGAAACACTCTGATTCTTTTTTTTTTTTAAGTTAAAATGCATTTTATTTTTAAACAACCTACATGACATGTTTTTCTTAAAAAAAAAAAAAAACACTGCCTCTGCTCCAAATAAATCCTGGTCAAAATCAAATGAAGAGCTCAAGACAACATCAGTGCCATTGTCCCAGTCCTGATGGCTGACAAGCAGTAGCCAGTTATGATGACAGGTGATAGATCCAAACTACCAAATTTGTGAACATTTTCTCATTTCTAAACCGTCCTTAAAGAAAATCATATATGAGTCACACCATCCTCACTGCCATCCAGCAGAGCAAATATGCCATCTGGATTCATGTTTTCACCAATAAGGAACTGATAGATTTGAAATTACCAAGGATGTGCAAGATCTGCAGCTCCTGTCATAAAAGGCTTTTTGTTGGTTTTTTCATTTTAATTTTTTCTTTCATTTTTACCTTTTTAAATAAATATATTTTTATTGATGTTTAGAGAGAGGAAGGGAGAAGGATAGAGAGATAGAAACATTGGTGAGAGACAAACATCGTTGATCTGCTGCCTCCTGCATGCCCCGTACTGGGGATCGAGCCGGCAACTTGGGCATGTGCCCTGACAGGAAATCAAACAGTGACCTACTGGTTCCTGGGTGGACACTCAACCACTGAGCCACACTGACCGGTCTGCCAGAAAAGGTTTTAATCTTTCTGATCTCTGTACTTCAAGTTTCCTTTGGATTGATTTCATGTAATCCTTGATGTACTCCTTGTAGTCTTCTTTTGTGAAAATGATGGTTCATGACAATACCACCACCACTGATATTGAAACTTTTACCCTTTAGCCTTCAGCGAGTTATCAATGTTACCCTCTGTCCTACTGGTTACCTTGCCCTCCACCTCCAGGCACATCCCAGAACTTGCAAATGCTGGAGAACATCTCATCAGGGCTCATAAGGTCCTGGTAGATGATCTTGAGGGCCGTTGGAAGGAGACAACAGCAGTGTTAACTTAGCGGGAGCCTGGAGCTCACATCCCTAGCAGGCTCTCCCTAGCTACAAAATATATACAGATATAAAACCTCTGCTACAAAATATATGCAGATATAAAAATAAATGCAGAAAAAGCCACTCTGAGTCTTTTTAATTTGCCATTTTAAAAAAACATCAGGCCCAGCTGGCATGGCTCAGTTGTTGAGCATCGACCTATGAACCACACAGAGGTCACAGTTCAATTCTTGGTCATGGCAAATGCCTGGGTTATGGGCTCAATCCTCATGAGGGGCACACAGGAGACAGCTAATCAATGATTCTCTTTCTTTGATGTTTCTATCTCTCTCTCTCCTTCTCCCTCTCTAAAATCAATAAAAATTAAAAAATAAAAACATCAGAAGACTTCTATTTAAATATAGAAACTGGCCTTTACATTTTCCTAAGACTCTAACAGGGATGATTTCTGCTGATGTTATCAGAAGAGAACTCATTCAGAATGCCCTAGAGCACAGGGAGGCACTAGTAGCCATGCCTGTTATAATTTGATGTCCATATTTTGGTTCTTTTGTGCTCCTGTTGTCCCTCTGTGCAGTAATGGGAGGGTGAGCAGAGGGCATTGCTGAGGGATCCCATAATAGTTTTGCAATCGTAGGAATTCTCTTGCCCTAGATCTGCACATTTCTTGTGTTTTTATCTGTTGCCCATAAATTACACAGCAAAATTACCAAAGCCACTGATTTTCCAAGAGAAATGAGAAGGGGAAAAAATTTTTTCCTCACCAAAGGATATTTTTCCATTGATTTTTAGGGAGAATGGAAAAGAGAGGGGAAACAGTGATGTGAGAGAAACACATCGATTGGTTGCCTTCTGCACAAGCTCTGACCAGGGTCCGGGCTGGGGAGAAGCCTGCAACCAAGGTATGTGCCCTTGACCAGAATCAAACCCAGGACCCTTTGGTCCACAGGCCAATGCTCTATATACTGAGCCAAACTGGCTAGGCAGGAATGAGAGATTTTTTATTGAAAACTCATAGTTCCATATCAAACCTTTGCTACAATAATCACATCTTCATGTCATTGTTTAGCAATACATGGACTGCTAAACATTAATATTTTGTCAACATACTGTTAAAAGATAATTTTCCAAAAAAGATAGGGTCATAACTATCGTACAGATGTAAAAATAAATACATGTTAAAGATTTTCTTTAACTCAATGAGAATACTGAGGACATGTTACAACCAATTCAAAGGAGAAATTTAAAAAAGACAAATTTAGCCCTGGCTTGTGTAGCTCAGTTGATTGTCAGTGGTTCAATTCCAGGTCAGGGTACATGCCCAGGTTGCAGGCTCAACCCCAGTCAGGATGCCTTCAGGAGGCAACCAATCAATGTTTCTCTCTCACATGAATGTTTCTTCCTCTCTCTCACTCCTTCTCCCTTCCCCTCTCTCTAAAATAAAATTTTAAAAACGACTTATCTAGGGTGTCCCCTAGATAGTGCATAGTTTTTCATTGAAGCACAAAATGTTCTATATTTATACTAAGCTAGTTTAAAGAATTAATAGATAGGTAACTATTGTCCAAGTAAATATTCTGAAAGAATGCCACAAATTATCAAAGATCTTCCAAGGAGTTTGACCAATAAGATTTTCCTGATTTTGTACAATTAAAATGCCACTACATGTTCAACAATAGGAGTAAATACTACTATGTGTCTAATGGTACATATAGACTTCTACCTCTATCTTACTATCTTGCTAGCTGTTTTCTGACTCTTCAAGGGGTCAAAGCAGGAGGAGGAAAAGGAGTGGGGGGAGGAGCAGAGAGAGGAAAAGGAAATTTATTCATCAGAACTGTCATAAAATGGTCCTTGCCTTATGGTCTGACAGATGTGTAAAGCCAGCTCTGTAATTTATGATCTCTCTGTAATTTGCGATCCCTTCAGAAATCCTTACTGGGAACATTCAATGTAGTTTCCAGTCCTAGTGGATGCATTTTCTCTCGATAGCTATTCCACCTCAGCAGTGCATAGTCATTTTCGATCTTGGATTCCCAACACCCAGTTCAAGCTTGGACAAGATTAAAAAGAACCCCAGGCCTATTCTTTCTCCCAATGATCACATCTGATCTAGGAAATTCGCATGTATCCTTTGCTCCCAACTTGGGTCAGCTGGATCATCCACATTTCTGCCTTTTTTATTTTTCAGTCACAAGTCACACATTAGTCCACATTGCCTCCCTCTGCCCCCCAATGGCACTAGACACATATCAAGATTTCTGAAGAACCCATCTCACTAGGCTTGAAATGAGAGAAAAGTAGGCAGAGAGAGCTCACAGCAGAGTTGTCTTCAAAGACATCCTCTACTTAATCCTTTCTTCCCATTTCCAACCCTATCATTTAGAACTTGGATATGAAAAAGGTTTAGAAACTTTGCTCGAAATTTTACAAATCCTACTGTGTGATCTCACAATCCACTCTGCCACCTGGCATTTGTCGTCTTAGGATCTCAGCTTAAACTTCCACTTATAGATTCTCTTACAAGGGTTTTCTACTATGAAAGTAAACAAGGATTCATGAAGAATGTAGGCTCAGTTATTTCTAGAGGGGAAAAAAGAAAGTTAAATTTTAACACATCTAGATTATGACTAAATGTTGGTTGGCCCAGCTTGTTTCTTCTTTATCCTCAGTATAATACATGCATGAAACAGGAGAGTCCTGGAAAATAGAGATCTCCAAAGAACTCAGTGGAAATAGAAAGAAACTCTGTGGCTAAGAAAGGAAAAGCAATGGAGCAAAGGGCTAAACAAGTTGACAACCACCTGCAAAAAGATCAGGTTTCCTCTCCTCCATCAATATCAAAAGAGGTTTCATACCTAACTTTTAATATTGAGAGATGTTTGGAGACTAACTTGATGGCTAATGCTTGGTATCTTCAATGGAAACAAGAGGTAAACATATTCACAGTAAAAAAAAAAAAAAAAAAACCGGCAGAATTAGGAGCAATAGTGGAGGTGTGATGATTCAACTGGAGTGAACTTAAAAGAAAATCTGACTTACAAGATGTGCTGCTTGCTGGACATCTCAGGAAATGCTGGGTGACTGAGCACAGATGGTGCACTCAAAGGCTTACATATCCACCTACAAAAAGAATTAGTGGTGTTGTTTGGAAATTAGGCAAATGAGTTGTACAGATTGGAGTTACACACATTCTGTGTGGATTCAGCCCATCTAATGTTTGATATGGCTCTACTTACTAATCTTCTTAGTATAACTTTATGTCAGTGTTACAGACTCTGTGTTTCAGATGTCACCAAGAATGCTAGAAAAGGGAAGCTATGCCATACATATTCTGTGAAAGCTGGAGGGACTCATAAAAGACTATGCAGAATAAGAGGACATTCATATTTTAGTTGTTTTGCATCCTTGTAGCTGTCTGTTAAAGTAATACAGATGAAGGAGAATTCCCAGGGTAGTATCAGAGTAATTAAGGACTGTCCCAGAGGGCTTGCTCATGGCCTGTATGTTTAGAAATTTTGTTTCTGTTCAACATAGTCACCTCCCAGTGTTATGGCAGAAATCAGGTTGGCGGGAAGTGACAAACCATATGCACACAGAAGTTCAGAAAAGGACTCTTTATTCCAATACTGCCAGCAGCATGGGAGAGCAGCAGGTCATCCACAAAAATCTGCTCTCCCACCCCCAGAAGCCAGCTGCTCATACAGGGTAGAATAAAGATTACACAGGGAAATTGGGTTATAGGCATGGGGAAGTAGGAGTTACAGGCATGGGGAACCAAGAGGCTGGGTGGGACTCCGTTGTTTGGGCAACAAGGGTGTTAATCTCTCCATGAGAATGGACCTCATTCCAAGGTTGACTTCCAGGTCCCGAGGGCATACAACTCCCAGCCAGATCAGAATGTCCTTTCTTTAACCAACACAAGGCAATCATGGTTAATAGAGCATGATCAATATTTCCCACAACCATAGCCAGTACCCGATATTCCTTTCTTGCCCCTAACACCAGCCCACCTTTCCTTCCCTAGAACCTGATAAATCTACTCCCTCCTTCTATTTTAGTTACTATTGCCATGTTTGCAAATTATTTCAGAACTTGCCAGCTTAAAAAAAAAGATAAAGAACATAGAAAAATAAAATTTTTAAAAAGAAAAGAAAAAATAATTTACCAACTTAAAACAACCATTTTATTATGCTGATGGGTTCTGTGGATCAGGAATTTCAACAGAGCACAGCAAATATGACTTGTCTCTGTTCCATGATATTTGAGGTCTCAGATGGGAGAACTCAACAGTTGGGACTGACTCTATGGCAGGGATTGGGGGATGTACTGGATCTAGAGGTGTCTTCACTTACATGTCTGGCCTGAGATGCTGCCTGTCAGTGGGGACCTAGCTGGGGCTGAGCAGCTATATGTGGCGAGCTCCTAAAGGGCTGCCCTGGCCAAGGAGCCCCGAATCCTCAGCCTCTCAGAGACTGCAGCTGGGGTTACAAGCTTGTAGTGGGGAACTTCATAACAGAGCATGTCATATGTAGCTTTGCAAACAAGACCACGTTATTGAGCTTGTCCCCAACTTTGCCTTTGGACCACTTCTTCTTTTGGGCCTTGTCCCCGGGCTTGTTCACGGGTTCTTTGTCTTTCTTGGCTGACTTTCCAGCATCTTTCTTCTTCTTGTCAACCTTGGGCGGCACTGCGGGGCTCGGAGATCAGGGATGCACTGCTGCCTCGCCAAGATGTCAGCCTGAGAGGAAGAGCCACTCCCCACCTGCATTAAAATTTTAAAAATTACATATTTGAGAAGATGGCTGCTGATGGGAAGGCAGACTGCAGGATAGTATGTGAGTGAGAAAACAAAGGGAGAATGTGTGGTCGCATGGGGAGTGTTTGTTGATGAGTTGAGGGACAGCTATACTCCAGGAGACTGTGGGGGACAGCTGGATGGGGCTCCCCTGACCAGGCAGTCCCCACTGCTGCTGGGTTCCCTCCCAGAGTGACCAGCTCGAATGCAGAGATCATGCCATCTTGAAGGGGAAAGTGGATGTTATCGGAAGCCTGAAAAGCCCAGGGAATCTACAACACCCACCGAACAGCTGCCAACCCGAGAACACTGGTCCCCAAGTGGCGCAAGCACACGGATTCAGAGGAGCTCTACATTCCCGCCCGGAAAGGAGAGAGAGAACTACATAACCAGACACCCGGAGAAGGGAGATCATGGGGAGACAAAGAAACAGCCTGCATATGAAAGAAAAGCAGGCATTACCAGAAAAGGAAGTAAATGAAATGGAGGCAAGCAACCTGTCAGAGAAAGAATTCAGAGAAATGGTCATAAGGTGGATGAAAAGAATGGAAGACAAATTCGACGATGTGTGTAAGAACCAAGTGGAAATGAAGAAGAAATGAAAAAATGACATTGCTGCTGTAAAGAACTCAATAGAAAGCATCAACAGTAGACTAGAAGAAGTAGAGGACTGCATCAGTGAGCTAGAAGACAAGGTGGGAAAAAGTACCCAAGTAGAGCAGCTTCTAGGAAAAAAAATTAAAAAGCAGGAGGAGAGCCTAATGGAACTTTGGGACAACACAAAACAAAGCAACATCTGCATAATAGGGATACCAGAAGGAGAGGAAACTGAGCAAGGAATAGAAAACCTGTTTGAAGAAATAATGACAGAAAACTTCCCTGATACAGGGAAGAAAAAACCCACACAAATCCAAGAAGCTCACAGAGTCCTAAGCAAAATGAACCCCAAAAGACTGACACCAAGGCACATTATAATTAAATTGGCAAACACCAACAACAAAGAAAGAATCTTAAGAGCGGCCAGAGAGACAGAAAGTTACCTACAAAGGATCCCCCATTAGATTAGCGATGATTTCTCAACAGAAACACATCAGGCCAGAAGGAAATGGAATGAAATATAGAGAGTCATGCAAAGAAAGGGTCTGAATCCAAGAATACTGTACCCAGCAAGGCTGTCATTCAAAATTGAGGGTGAAATCAGGAGCTTCACAGACAAAAAAGGACTAAGGGAGTTTATTACCACCAAACTAGCAATGCAAGAAATGCTAAAGGGCCTGCTGTAAAAAAAATAAAATAAAATAAGAAGAAGCAAAGAAGGAACACAGGGGTAAAGAATAAAAATGGCAACAAACAAGTATCTATCAATAATAACTTTAAATGTAAATGGATTAAATGCCCCAATCAAAAGACATAGGATAACGGATTGGATAAGAAAAGATGACCCCTATATCTGCTGTCTACAAGAAACCCACCTCAGAAAAAAAGACACACACAGACTGAGGGTGAAGGGGTGGAAAAAGGTTTTTCAGGCAAATGGAAATGAAAAAAAAAGCTGGGGTAGCAAGAGTTATATCTGACAAATTAGATCTCAAAGTGAAGAACATAAAAAGAGATAAGGAAGGCCACTTAATAATACTAAAGGGAGCAATCCAACAAGAAGAAATAATTCTGGTAAACATATATGCACCCAATACAGGAGCACCCAAATACATTAAAAAAAAAAAAAAAAAAACTCCTGGAGGATATCAAGGGAGAGATTGACAGCAATACAATCATAGTAGGAGACTTTAATACACCACTATCACCATTGGACAAATCCTCTAAACAAAAAATCAGCAAAGAAACATCAATCCTAAATGACTCACTAGACCAGATGGAATTAATTGACATCTTCAGAACATTTCACCCCAAAGCCACAGAATATACATTCTTCTCAAGTGCACAATGATCATTTTCAAATATAGACCATATATTGGGTCACAGGCAAAGTCTCTTCAAATTCAAGAAGATAGAAATCATATCAAGCATCTTCTCAGATCACAATGGCATAAAACTGGAAATCAACTACAATAAAAACAATCCAAAAAAAAAGCAAACACATGGAAACTAAATAGCATGCTATTAAACAATGACTGGGTTACCAGAAAGATCAAAGAAGAAATAAAAAACATCATGGCAACAAACAACAACGAAAACACAACAATCCAAAATCTATGGGACACAGCAAAAGCAGTCTTGAGAGGGAAGTTCATAGCTCTACAAGCCTACTGCAAAAAACAAGAAACAATGGTAATAAATTACCTAACCCTACAATTCAAAGAGTTAGAAAGAGAGCAACAAGAAAAGCCCAGTATAAGCAGAAGGAAGGTAATAATAAAGATCAGAGTGCAGATAAACGACATAGAGACCAAAAAGTTCTTTGAAAGGATAAACAAGATTGATGAACCTCTAACCAGGCTCACCCAGAAGCAGAGAGAGAAGACCCAAATAAACAAAATCAGAAATGAAAGAGGAGAAATAACAACAGACCCCACCAAAATACAAAGAATTGTTAAAAAATACTATGAACAACTCTATTGCAACAAACTGGACAACCTGGAGGAAATGGACATATTCCTAGAAAAATACAACCTTCCAAAACTCAATCAGGAAGAATCTAAACATCTCAAGGCCAATAACTATGGAAGAAGTTGAAGCAGTCATCAAAAAGCTTCCAGCAAACTAAAGCCCGGGGCCAGATGGCTTCACAGGGGAGTTTTACCAAACATTCAAGGAAGAACTAAAACCTATCCTCTTCAAACTATTCCAAAAAATTCAAGAGGAAGGAACACTTCCAACTCATTCTATGAAGCCAGCATCACCCTAATACCAAAACCAATAAAGACAACACAATGAAAGAGAATTATAGGCCAATATCCCTCATGAACATAGATGCCAAAATCCTCAACAAAATTCTAGCAAAGTGGATCCAGCAGTACATCAGAAAGATCATACACCATGACCAAGTAGGATTTATCCCAGGGATGCAAGAATGCTACAATATCCACAAATCAATAAACGTGATACATCACATAAACAACTGAGAGATAAAAACCACATAGTCATATCAATTGATGCAGAAAAAGCATTTGACAAAATCCAACACCCTTTCTTAATAAAAACTCTCAGCAAGGTGGGAATAGAAGGATCATAACTCAATATAATAAAAGCCATATATGATAAACCCACAGCCAACATCATACTCAATGGGCAAAAACTAAAACCATTTCCCCTAAGAACAGGAACAAGACAGGAATGCACACTCTCACCACTACTGTTCGACATAGTACTGGAAGTATTAGCCATTGCAATTAGACAAGAAGAAGAAATAAAAGGCATCCAAATTGGAAAAGAAGTAAAGCTGTCCTTATTTGCAGATGACATGATATTGTACATAAAAAACCCAAAAGACTCCATCAAAAAACTATTAGACTTTAATAAATGAATTCAGCAATGTAGTAGGACACAAAATTAACACCAAGGAATCTATGGCATTTCTATACACCAATAGTGAACTTACAGAAAGAGAGACTAAAAAAGCAATCCCATTTACCATCACACCAAAAAAGTTAAGATACCTAGGAATAAACTTAACTAAGGAGGTGAAAGACCTACACGCGGAAAACTGCAGGACACTAAAAAAAGAGATAGAGGAAAATGTAAACAGATGGAAGAATATACCATGTTCATGGATTGGTAGAATCAACATCATTAAAATGTCCATACTACCCAAAACAATCTATAGATTAAATGTACTCTCCATTAAAATGCCAATGGCATATTTCACAGACCTAGAAAGAACTCTCCAAAAATTCATCTGGAATAAAAAAAGATCCTGAATAGCCACAGCAATCCTGAGAAAGAACAAAGTAGGTGGAATCTCAATACCTGATTTCAAGCTGTATTACAAATCCACTGTTCTCAAAACAGTCTGGTACTGGCACAAGAACAGACATATAGACCAATGGAATAGAATAGAGAACCCAGATATCGACCCAAACCACTATGCTCAATTAATATTTGACAAAAGAGGCATGAACATACAATGGAGTCAAGACAGTCTCTTCAATAAATGGTGTTGGGAAAATTGGACAGAGACATGCAAAAAAATGAAACTAGACCACCAACTTACACCATACACAAAAATAAACTCAAAATGGACAAAGGACTTAAACATAACACAGGAAACCATAAAAATACTAGAGGAATCCACAGACAGAGAAATCTCAGACATATGCTGAAGCAATTTCTTCACTGATACCGCTCCTAGGACAATGGAAACTAAAGAGAAAATAAACAAATGGGACTACATCAAAACAAAAAGCTTTTGCACAGCAAAAGAAACCATCAACAAAACAATAAGAAAGCCCACTGTATGGGAGAACATATTTGCAAATGTTATCACTGATAAAGGTTTAATCTCCAACATCTACAGGCAGCTTATACAACTTAATAAAAGGAAGGTAAATGATCCAATAAAAAAAAATGGGCAAAGGACCTAAATAGAATCTTTTTGAAAGAAGACAGAAGGAAGGCCAAGAGACACATGAAAACATGCTCAAAGTCACTAATTATCAGAGAGATGCAAATCAAAACGACAATGAGGTACCATCTCACACCTGTCAGAATGGCAATCATCAACAAATTAACAAACAACAAGTGCTGGTGAGGATGTGGAGAAAAAGGAACCCATGTGCACTGCTGGAGGGAATGCAGACTGGTGCAGCCACTGTGGAGAACAGTATGGAGTTTCCTCAAAAAACCAAAAATGGAACTCCCATTTAACCCAGTAATCCCACTTCTAGAAATATATCCCAAGAAACTAGAAACACCAATCAGAAAGGATAGATGCACCCCTATGTTCACAGCAGCACAATTCACCATAGCTAAGATTTGGAAACAGCCTAAATGCCCGTCAGCAGGTGAGTGGATTAGAAAACTATAGTATATCTACACAATGGAATACTACACTGCTATAAAAAATAAGGAATTCTTATCATTTGCAGCAGCATGGATGGATCTGGAGAGCATTATGTTGAGAAATAAGCCAGGCAATGAAAGAAAAATACCACATGATCTCGCTCATTTATGGAAAATAAAGAACATTATAACCTGATGAACAAAAAGATAGATACAGAGGCAGTAAAGCACCGAACAGACTATCAAATTACAGCAGGAAGGCTGTGGATTGTTGGGAAGGGGGGAAAGAGATCAACCAAAGGACTCGTATGCATGCATATAAGCACAACCAATGGATACGAGACACTGGGGGGTTGAGATGAGGGCATGTGACAGGGGGTAGGGAAGACTGGGGGAAGGTCAATGGGGGGAAAAAAGGAGACATATGTACTACTATAAGTAATACTTTAAACAATAAAAATATATATAAAAATTTTTTTTAATTAAATAGAAGGGTTAGAAAATAAAATCATTTCAGAAAGTAGGAGAGAGAGAGAGAGAGTCCAGAGTGAGCAGAAAATGGAGAAAAGATGAAAAATACAAAATATCAGAAAATCAGTTCTGGAACATGTTTATTTCTGAGTGCCAAGAAGAGAAAAAAGTCAAAATGAAAATTATAATTCAGAAAAACTAGTGGAAATGGAGGACACCCATGTATAACTCGCCAAGTGACAAACACCATTAATTTAAAAAGTCCTGACTATTGGGAATAATATGAAAATCCTTTAAAATCTTCAGAAGAGAGAGTTTTAAAAATCACATACAAATGGACAGAAATGAGAATGGCCTTAAATATCTCATTAATGACCCTAGATGGTAAAGATAAAAGATCAGAAGTCTTAAAAAACTTTAAAGACAATGACTTTTAACTTATCATTTTATACCTGGTCAAGCTTTCGAGTAGACTAAAAGCTTTTACAGACACACAATGCAGGACTTTGGATGCCCTGAAGTGCTGGTCAACTTCAGACTGCAGAGCTATTCTATACAGTGATTTTTTTCCCCCACACAGTGGTGTAGGGTGTTTGTGTGTGTGTGTGTGTGTGTGTGTGTGTGTGTGTGTATGTGTGTGTGTGTTTAATGATTTTAGAGAGAGAGAGAGAAATATTCATTTGTTGTTATACTTATTCATGTATTCATTGGTTGATTCTTATATATGCCCTGACTGGGGATCAAACGCACAACCTTGGCATATCCAGATGATGCTCTAACCAACTGAGGTACCTGGCTAGGGCCCATACAGTAATTTTTAAAACTTTTAGTTGGTTGTTGTCAATATTTAAATTTTGGGAGGTTTCTAAAAACAAACACTGAATTTCCTGTTTCTTTTGAAAACTCAGAAAATCTTGCCACACTGGCCTTGCACTCCTGCTTAGAATATGCTGAGGGTGAGTTGTGGCCACCTCTGTAAGATGGGACTTCTGTTGCCCCACCAGTGGGGCTCAATGGTTGAGCATCAACCTATGAACCAAGCAGTCATGGTTCAAGTAGGTTCGATTCCCAGTCAGGGCACATCCCCAAGTTGTGGGCTTGATACCCAGTAGAGGGTATACAGGAGGCAGCCAATCAATAATTCTCTCTCATCATTGATGTTTCTATCTCTTTCCCTCTCCCTTCTTCCCTACAACCAATAAAAATATATTTAAAAAAAAAAAAAAAGATGGAGCTGTGTTCTTCATCTCTCATCATTAAACATCATTCATACCCTGGAAGCATCTGAGTTTATGATCTCTGCTTTTAACATTTCTACAAAATAAGGGAAGGAAGGAAGAGAGGAGGGAGGGAAAGAGGGAGAGAGGGAGGGGAAAGGAAGGAAGGGAGGAAGGAAGCAAAACCAAATTAACCTAGCATGTGGCAGACTTCATATCTTCCACGTGTCACCTGCTGGCCAGGAATCTCAATAGCTGAATTCTCATAGCTGCACCATCTCCCACTCTGATCTTTTTTTTGGCCTCAGTCATGTTCTAATCTAAAGTTGAGTGGGGGAAAAAGAGATAGGTATTCCTTTTTAATAAAGACTTTCAATTTTCCCTCTCAGAACTCAAAACAAGTGAGAGGCAGCAGTCAAGATTTTTTTTTTTTTTTAATAATTCCTTTGCCTCTGTGTCTGAAACTGCAAAGGTAAAAACTCAAGAGAGATCCATGCAAGTCTCAGCCTTTGCTGTGCCCCTTGGTGACCCACATGGAGGCAACACAGGGCTGTGCATTCCCATTGTTAAAGTAAATGTGACCTTTCTTACACAAGAGGATTGTGGTTTTGATCAATTGAAAGGACCTTGTCGGCAGCCAGGGATCAGCATAAAAGGTGAAAAGGTGAGCAATAAATATGCCAGTGCATTAACACAATTAGTTTATAAAAAAGTCACGGAGGCAAAATGGAACATCAGAGGTTTACAAAAGCAGCTGACATGTTCTGTGCTTTAGAGATGGATTTACGGGTAATTAACTGTCCAAAACCATTCTAACTCCTGTTCACAGGAAAACACGAACTGAGACAAAGAGTGATGGATTTTAGTGGGAAAATTCTGTTTTGTGAAGTGGAAGAAAAAAGGACAGTATAAGGCAATTAATTATTTGGAAATAGAGTTCTCACAGCTTACATGTGGAATCAGTATCTTGTAAGAGGCCAAGTTTTGTTGCTGCTGTTATTGTTCTTATTGCTGTTGTTTGTATTGTCCTAAAGTATCTTGTGGTAAGGTGATAGTTATATCTGTCATGGAAAGGTGGCTGGATCACAAAATTAAACAGACTTTTTAAGTCACTGGCATTGGAATCCAACAGGAAAAGGTATTAATCAATTCTCATTGATTACAGATTATCATGCTATCATTATAAGAGAAAAAGGAGAAATGTTTAGCATTAACAGTAATTACTTTTTCCATAATGGAAATTTAGCGTTTCATCTGGATTTTAGGGGCACTGAGAAATTCCCCTTAATAAGAACAGGACTATCATATTTTTTAAATGTGAATGATTTCTGTTCGAATTATTCTGTGTCCTGAAATAATTTTTTTCTGCCTGCTGTCCCATATGCATCCATTTCCCTAGCCTTGAAACACATTCAAACCAGGAGTGTGTATACCACTCATAAATATCAGGCCAATACCAAACATCCACATTCAGAGTAAGCCCTAAGCCTAGATAATAGCAACAGGATTAGGATTCATCATTTCTCTGGCTCTCTCTTGCCTCTAAAAATCTATTGCTCTGACTGTGGTTACCCACTTCCTCCCTCTAAAAGAGCTCATAAGAGAGGCGAAAATATAACCAAAGGAAAAGAAAGAGCTAAAGCCTAATAACAGAGAAGACATGGAAAATAGAAGTCAGGAGGTTCCACCAAGAGGAAAAATGGTTGGAAGAAGTTTAAGTTGGTAGAGAGGTATTTAAAATTAAAGATAAACAAATAGTCCTGGCCAGTTTGGCTCAGTGGATGAAGCGTCGGCCTGCAGTCTGAAGGGTCCCAGGTTTGATTCCAGTCAGGTGCACATTCCCGGGTTGCGGGCTCGGTCCCCAGTGCAGGGGTGTGCAGGAGGCAGCCAATCGATGGTTCTCTCTCATCATTGATGTTTCTATCTCTCTCTCCTTCTCCAGTCCTCTCTGAAATCAATAAAAATATTTTAGGGAAAAAAAATATAAACAAATATCTTGCTTTTTTGAAAGAGAAAATCTGGATCCTGGATTCTATCAAGTAGCTGATATCAAGCTCTAAAAAAAATAAACTGGTTTAAACATAGAGTGAATTAGCACTTAGAAAAGAAACTGGAAATAAATCAGAGCAAGTTTCACAGATTAACCTGGGCGGGGAGGGAAGGTGGGATTTCTGATAGGATATCTACATTGGTAGATCCAGGATAGATCATTGATGTAAGTTAGGGATTTCATAAAGTCATGTGACAAAGTCTTTCATTATGGCCTGTTAGGCAAAATAGAGAATCAAGGCAATGTGATAGTACAGATAAGACTGACAACTTTATGACAGGGATTGTCACTGATTTGTTCACTGCTATATCTTCTTTATGCATCACAGAGCCTGACCCAGGGTCATTTGTTTTGGGTTAGTAAAGTTAAGTGCATTCACTGATGATTGAAGAGCACTAACCAAAGTGCACTGTTTTCTGGATCTTTGTCAACAGATTTTATCCTATTTGCTTCCATACTCCAGGGCATTAGAAAGTACCTGGCATATAGTATGCACTTAATAAAGTGGATAAATTAATGAATAAACCTATAGATCCTTTATAACGTTCTTCCCAAGTTCTTTTCTTAGTCTTAACCTAGTCAATGTTTTAATCAAAGACTTGGCTGAAGATATATTAAAAGAAGGAATTATTAGTTATTACAATTGTACACAGTAAAGCAATGAGTACCAGTAAATGAAAAATGATGAATCAAAAGGATCATAGGTCAATACCAATGACTTGGCTGAAGATATATTAAAAGAAGGAATTATTAGTTATTACAATTGTATACATTAAAAAAATGAGTAGATGAAAAACGATGAATCAAAAGGATCATAGTCAATACCAATATGACACAATTTAATGTCACTAAATGTATAGTCAAAAAAAGCACCAGTGAAGAATAGGAGTGTTCCCAGCATGAAATAATATACTTTTTTAAAAGATATGACAGTCTCCATCATCTACCTGAGCCACACAGCTATAATACCTGAATAGAATGCATAGAGCACCTGTGTGAGAACACTGAAAAATAAATAATGGCAGAAAGATTTGGGAAGAAGACCAGAATTGGAAATATCACTAACCAGTATTGATTTTCCTTGTTATTCCTTCTAGTATCTCTGGCCTGGACTCAAGGCAGCCTGAAACTCAGGAGCAGGCATCTAGGGACAGACAGAGTACTCCAGGAGAAGCTTTCTAGTTTTTGGTTTTTGTGAGATAGATAGATGATAGATAGATAGATAGATAGATAGATAGATAGATAGATAGATAGATAGAATTTCAGAGAGGGAGAGAGAGATAGAAACATCAAGGATGATAGAGAATCATTGATTGGCTGCCTTCTGTGTGCCCCACACTGGGAATCTAGCCCACAACCAGGGCATGTGCCCTGATCAGAAATTGAATCGTGACCTCCTGGTTCATAGGTCGACGCTCAACCACTAAGCCACGCCAGCCAGGTGAAGCTTTCTAGTTTTGACTCAAGGAGTGGGAAAGGAGATTCCTAAAACTCAGCAAGAGAGGAGAAATTCACCATGTTTCTCTGTTCACTGCTCTATCATGCCCCAGAATTCAGACAGTCCCATGGCCACAGTGGCAGCAATGACAGTGGTGGCAGCAAGGCTATAGGTGCCTAAAATTCTGATGTACCAAAGCTTCTTCTCTTATCAGAGGAGGTGCGGTCCCCAAAGGTAATACAAACTCCTGTTGTTGTTTTTCTCCCTCTGTTCTCCCACCACTTGACCCTGGACACACACACAATCATAGGAAGTGTGAGGCAGACCCAGATAACCAAAAGCCCTAAAGGACCAAAAAGGGGAGCCCAAGGAAATCGGTAAATTCTGGGGATGGCATAGAGAGGGAGAAGCTGGGAAAAGCAACCCAATAGAGTAGTTTATAGACTCCTGAATTCATCCCTGGGTGGCACATGTATGGACCTGACCCTCAATGGTATACCAAAGATTTGACAACTGAAATGTGGATAGGTTCAGCTCCTCAGCTGGCCATTGATTAGCACAGACACAGACAGATCCAATTAGCACTACAGTTTAAGAGGTAAACTGACATTGGAGGACAACCCACGGTGGGCTGGTAAGAAATTACAGCCTGCACCAAACTGGGTACTTGAAGTTCATGATATGTTGTCTACTTGTTCTATTGATTACTGAGAAGAGGGGAGAACCCTCCAACAATAGTTATGGATTTGTCTGTGTTCCTTCCAGTTTTACCATTGTTTGCTTCATGTATTTTAAAACTTTCTTAGGCATTACCCATTTACGATAGTTACATATTCTGGGTGAAGGGACCCTCTTTAACTTTTATTCTGGACCCTTTTCTTTTTTAAAAACATATATTTTTATTGAGTTCAGAGAGGGAGAGAGAGATAGAGACACCAATGATGATAGAAAATCATTGATGGGCTGCCTCCTGCACATCCGTTAGTGGGGATCAAGCCCACAACCCAGGCATGTGCCCTGACCTCCTGGTTTATAGGTTGATGCTCAACCACTGAACCACTCTGGCTGGGCTAGACCCTTTTCCTTTGTGTAATGTCTTCCCTCTCTGTCAGAATGGATGAAAAACAAGACCCAACTATCATCTGTCTACAGAACACTCACTTCAAATATAAGCAATAGATAGGTTACAAGTAAAAGCATGGAAAAAGATAAACCATTGAAATACTAATTTAAAAAAGGAAGGGTTGCCCTGCCAGCGTGGCTCAGTGATTGAGCTTTGACCTATGAACCAGTCTGTCATGGTCCGGTCAGGCCACATGTCCAGGTTGCAGGCTTGATTCCCAGTAGGGGGCGTGCAGGAGGCAGCTGATCAATGATTCTCTCTCATCATTGATGTTTTGTGTTTTTTTAATATACTTTATTGATTTTTACAGAGAGGAAGGGAGAGAGATAGAGAGTTAGAAACATGGATGAGAGAGAAACATCGATCAGCCGCCTCCTGCACACCCCCTACTGGGGATGTGCCCGCCACCAAGGTACATGCCCCTGACCGGAATCGAACCTGGGACCCTTCAGTCCACAGGCTGACGCTCTTATCCACTGAGCCAAACCGGTTTCAGCTCATCATTGATGTTTCTATCTCTCTTTCCCTCCCCCCTCCTCTGTCTAAAAAATTAATAAATTAAAAAAAAAAAAAACGGGAAAAAGAGTAAACTGAAAGCACACAAAAGGAGAGAATTAATTAAAATAAAAGCAAATATCAATGATATTAAAACTAATCAAACCAAAAAAAGAGAGGAGGAAAGGTTGAGGCACTCACTAGAGAAAATAAAACCAAAAACTAGTTCTTTGAAAAGATTAATAAAATTGAAAACACTAGCAAGATCAATAAAAAGAAAGGGGGAAAAGACACACAATTATCAATATCCTTTTGGATCTGCCCTGGGTTCTGCCTGCACAAACCCTCATCTCTGTAACTTCCTGGAGAACCACTTCCTGAATGAGGAGGTGAAACTCATCAAGAAGATGGACAACCACCTAACTCACCTCTGCAGGCTGCCTGGCCCCCAGGCTGGGCTGGACAAGTATCTCTTAGAAAGGTTCACCCTCAAGCAGAACTAGGAGCTTTTGGAGCCTAGAGGTCGTTAAGGGGCCCCTCTGCATTCCCCTGGTATCTGGCTTTTGCCTGGGCCTCTCCCTGAAACCACTAGCCACTCTTTTAACCACCATGAAACCCACTTCCATGCATTGAACCAAATGAAACAATAAAGCTTTTTGCAGGAAAAGAAAAAGAAGAAAAGAACTAGAATAGCCACAACAACTTTGAAAAAGAAGTATTAAGTTGGAGGGATCATACCACTCTATTTTAAGATTTACTACAAAGTTACAATAATCCAGAGAGACTATTATTGGCAAAGGAAAAGAACAGAATAGAGTCCAAAAATAAAAATCACACATATATTGACTTTGACAAAGATGCAAAAGAATTTCCTGGGAGAAAGAATAGTTGGTTTTTTGTAGTTTTATGTTTGTTTGTTTTTTCAACAAATGATGTTGGAACAACTGGGCATCCATATGCAAAACAAAAAACAAAAACCCTCCAACCCATATGTTGAACTATGTTACAAGATTAACTCGAAATGGGTTGTAGATCTAAATGTAAAGCATAAAACTAAACAATGCCCCCCAAAAAATATATATAAAGAGATTTGTGGTCTGAGGTTAGGCAGACTTCTTGGACATGACACTGAAAACTCAATCTATAAAAGAAAAAGTTGATTAGACTTCATACAATTAAAATACTGTAGATGTCTAGTGTCCTGTTTGAGACATTGATAAAAATTAACACTAGAAGAAGAAGAACTGAGTTGTTTAGCCTGGAGAAGAGAGGAATAATGTGGTAACTTTCTTACTGTATACAAAAATTTGGCCAATAGTTTATTAAGTCTTATCTGTACTACTCCTGAGGAAAGAATTGGGTTCCCTGGAAAGTAGTCGCAAAAAGGCAGACCTTAAATAGTTATAAAGAAGAGTATTATGATCATTCAAACTGGAAATAAATAAAATGACCTGCCTCGATAAGCAGTGAGTTTCCCATCACTGGAAATTATTGAAAAAATTCAAGAAGATGTTAAAAACCCATCTATCAAGGTTATTGTCAAAGGGATTACTTCACTGAGTAGAAGATTGATCTCTTTAACCTCTAAGGTCTCTTCCAACGCCACCTCCTGTATTCTAAATTATAAAGGATGTTGTAAATCACATTTACTCTATGTGTGTCTTCAACTCCCTGCAACTCATTAGGTTGTATATTATATATAAAACCCTACAAAATCCTCAAGGACTCCTCCTAACATTAACTGTCCCAAAACAGCATTCTAGGCTGTTTTAAAGATTTCCAACCAGCAACAGGGGAGATGTGCAGAACATGTGAAAAAATTAAAATTGTGCAGAGAATAGATAAATAACTTCTAACAATAATGTATATGGAACTTTTGACTCTGATCTATGTGGGATGAGTTAGTATATCATCTTAAAAAATAGACTAATATGAAGTTTGAGACATATTTTGACTTCCCTGATTTGGTCTTTGCTCTAGTCTAGACAAAGTAACTGGGAAGTTCCATGTCTTAAAAATTATCAAAAACAAAAAGAAATACACCCGTGCTTTCCTATCCTTTTCAATTCTTTGACTCTTTCTTCTTATATTTTATTCTCTAGTTTTCTAAAGTCTTGCTACAAATGAGGAACAATAGTGCCTAGTTAAGGTCATAGTGGGCAGGATCAGGGCAGGCAGCAACTTAGCAGTCATCAAGCAGACAAGGATTGGGGCAAGGAGCAGGCTATGGAGATTAATTCTGTCTGGCAGGATGTGAATTAAAGCAACTGATCAATGTTGGTATGGGCAAGATTTAAAGCAGTAGATCAGGGGAGAAAAAACAAGATGGCAGCATAGGTAAACACCTAAACTGCTGCCTTGCACAACAATTTCAAAACTACAGCTAAAAGACAGAACAGACATCATCCAGAACCACAGGAAGGAAGACTGAGTGGAAATTCTACAACTAGAAGGAAAGAGAGGGGAACACGGAGATTCATAGGAGCTGCAAAAGGCTGAGGTACGGAGACACGCACGCTGAGAGGACGGGCGGCTAAGTGCCTGGCTAGCTTTCTCTAGCAGGAGAGAGACGGAAGCTCCCAACTGCACTGAACCCCAGTTCCTACTGCACTGAACCCCAGTTCCGGGCAAGACCCTGGGGTTCCAGACTCATACAGGGGGAAGTCTGGACTGTCGGGAAAAGAGAGGAGTGCACGGAAACTCAGGGGAGCCGCGAAAGGCAGAGGTCTGGAGGCGCGCACAAGTGCACTCAGAGAGGACTGACTGCTGAGTGTGCCACTGGCTTTCTCTAGCGGGAGGAAGGCAGAAGCTCCTGACTGCACTGAACTCCAGTTCCAGGCAAGAATCTGGGAATCTAGATTCATTGGGGGAGAAACCAGACTATCTGGCAGCAGGCGAAACTTGAGGGCAGCTCTCTCTCAGAGGTGCTTGCAGCGATTACCGAGGGACACAGACCCAGGGGCCTCATAGGGTAGGGCTGAAAGCCAAGGCTGTCTGCTCAGTCGTGAGACTCTGCCCCATCCAAGCTGAGCACAGAGGTTTTTGCAATTTGGCAAGTCTTGTCTCATAAGGCTATCTCCAGCACTGAAGTTCTCCCATAATAGACACAGCTGATCCTCACAGCCAATTGGCCTGGAGGTCAACTCCTCCCAGTGATACCAACAACAATCAAGATTTAACTACAACAAGGCTGTACACACAGTCCACAAAGGGGTGCACCAAGAGTGTCCACCTCAGGTAACTGGGGTGGCTGAGCCACTGGGCCATATAGGACACCTAGCACACAAAGCTACTCTACCACCACAGGAAAGCAGCCAAAATGCGGCAATAAAGAAACAGATCACAAACTAAAGAAATGGAGGAAAACAAACGACTGGATATAGAGTTCAAAACCATGGTTATAGGTTTTTCAAGAATTTCCTAGAAAAGGCCGATGAATTTAGTGAGACCCTTGAGGAAATGAAAAAGGAACAACTAGAAATTAAACATACACTGACTGAAATAAAAAATATTATACAGAGACCTCACAGCAGACTAGAGGAATGCAAAATCAAGTCAAAGATTTGAAATACAAAGAAGAAAAAAACACTCAACCGGAAAAGCAAAAAGAAAAAAAAATCCAAAAATTTGAAGATAGTGTAAGGAGCCTCTGGGACAACTTCAAGCATACCAACATCAGAATTATGGAGATGCCAGAAGAAGAGAGAGAGCAAGATACTGAAAACCTATTCAAAGAAATAATGACTGAAAATTTCCCCCACCTGGTGAAAGAAATAGACTTACAAGTCCAGGAAGCACACAGAACCCCAAACAAAAGGAATCCAAAGAGGACCACACCAAGACACATCATAATTAAAATGCCAAGAGCAAAAGACAAAGAGAGAATATTAAAAGCAGCAAGACAAAAACAGTTAATTACCTACAAGGGAGCATCCATACAATTGTCAGCTGATTTCTCAACAGAAACTATGCAGGCCAGATGGGAGTGGCAAGAAATTTTCAAAGTGATGAACAGCAAGAACCTACAACCAAGATTACTCTACCCAGCAAAGCTATCATTCAGAATTGAAGGGCAGATAAAGCGCTTCACAGATAAGAAAAAGCTAAAGGAATCCATCAACACCAAACCAGTATTATATGAAATGCTGAAAGGTACTCTTTAGGAAGAGGAAGAAGAAGAAAAAGGTAAAGATAAAAATTATGAACAAATACATATCTATCAACAAGGGAATCTAAAAATCAAGTGAAGGGAAGAATCCAAGATGGCGGCGTAGGTAAACACCTAAACTGCTGCCTCGCGCAACAATTTCAAAAATTCAACTAAAAGACAAAACGTCTATCACCCAGAACCACGGGAAAGCTGGCTGAGTGGAAGTTCTACAACTAGAAGGAAAGAGAAAAGAGCATCGAGACATGCACGAACGCTGAAAAGCTGAGGTACGGAGGCGCGTGATCCGGGCTGGCGGCAGGCGTTGCTTTTTTCAACCCAAAAGGAGACAAGCCCCCGACTACTCTGAAATCCAGTTTCTGGGGAGACGCGGGGGACCCAAACGCCTACGGGGAAAAGCTGGATTGTCTGCCAGTGAGGGGGGCTTACTTGCAGAGCTGCGCGCAGGAATAATTGTTTACGGCACTGGGGCACGGGACTCCAGGACGCCCTTGGGGACACAGAGCCGGCTAACTAGCAGCCATTGTTGTTTGCCACGCCCTAGCCTAGTGACACCCTGAGACCCCGCCCTGCACAACCTACAAACCCACCCAAGCTCCTAGCAGCAGCGTTAGCAGAAGAAAGCCCCGCCCTATCGCAGCTTAACTTAGCAAACTTGCAGCCTGGGTCAGACAGCTCCAAAACCTCCAAACCCCAAGCAAAGACGAGAAAACTGTAGCTCTCACTGTAGCTCCTGCTGGATGGCCTCAGACAGTAGCTGACCTGCACCCCATTGGAGATCCAGAAGCCAGTGTACCTAGTGGTCAGAGTGAGACACCAGATTTCAACTCCTCACATCCATAAGTGACACATTCAAAGGCAGACTCAGTGAGCACCAAAGCCCCACTGAAACAAGTCCTGCCCCATAAGTGTGTCTTCAGCGCAGCAGTTCTTCCATTATAGACACAGTGAGTGCTCACAGCTAATTGGCCTGGAGGTCAATTCCTCCCAGTATACCAACAGCAATTAAGGCTTTAACTGCACCAAGTCTTTGCACTCAGCCCACAAAGGGGTGTACCAAGAGTGTCCACATCAGGTGATTGGGGAGGCTGAGCTACTGCCCCCTATAGGTCACCTACCACACAAAGCTACTCCATCAACACAGGGAAGCAGCCAAAATGAGGAGACAAAGAAACATGTCACAAATGAAAGAAATGGAGGAAAGCAAACTACTGGATGACATAGAGTTCAGAACCACATTTATAAGGTTACTCAAGAATCTTCTTAAAACCGCTGAGAAACTTGATGAGACCTTCAAGGAGCTTAATGAGAATGCCAAAAAAATGGAAAAGGATCAGTCAGAAATGAAGCATACACTGTCTGAAATAAAGAATATACAGAAACTCAACTGTAGATCAACGTACCCCAAGAATCAAACCAAAGATCTGAAATATGTGGAAACAAAAAACATCCAACCAGAAAAACAAAAAGAAAAAAGAATCCAAAAATATGAAGATAGTGTAAGGAGCCTCTGGGACAACTTTAAGCGAACCAACATCCGAATTTTTGGGGTGCCAGAAGAAGGGAGAGAGCAAAATATTGAAAACCTATTAGAAGAAATAATGACAGAAAACTTTCCCTGCCTGGTGAAAGAAATAGATGTACAAGTCCAGGAAGCGCACAGAACCTTATACAAGAGGAATCCAAAGAGGACCACACCAAGACACATCATAATTAAAATGCCAAGGGCAAAAGACAAAGAGAGAATATTAAAAGCAGCAAGAGAAAAACAGTTAATTACCTACAAGGGAGTACCCATACGACTGTCAGCTGATTTCTCAACAGAAACTATGCAGGCCAGAAGGGAGTGGCAAGAAATATTCAAAGTGATGAACAGCAAGAACCTACAGCCAAGATTACTCTACCCAACAAAACTATCATTCAGAGTTGAAGGTCAGATAAAGAGCTTCACAGACAAGAAAAAGCTAAAGGAGTTCATCACCACCAAACCAGGATTACATGAAATGCTGAAGGGTATTCTTTAAGGAGAGGAAGAAGAAGAAAAAGGTAAAGATTAAAATTATGAACAACAAAATGACATCAAATACATACCTACCAACAAGTGAATCTAAAAATCAAGTGAATAAAAAATCTGAAGAACAGAATGGACTGGTGAATATAATAGAATCAGGGACATAGAAAGGGAGTGGACTGACGATTCTCAGGGGAAGCGGGTGTGAGTGGTGCGGGAAGAGAGTGGACAAAAATCTTACTCCTATGGATGAAGACAGTGGCGGGGGTAAGGGCATGGGGTGGGGTGGGGAATCAGGTGGAGGGGAGCTATGGGGGGAAAAATAGAGGAACACCTGTAATAATCTGAACAATAAAGATTTATTTAAAAAAATAATAATTAAAAAAAATAAAAATCAAGTGAATAAAAAATCTGATGAACAAAATAAACTGGTGAATATAATAGAATCAGGGGCATAGAAAGGGAGTGGACTGACAATTCTCAGGGGGAAAGGGGTGTGGGGGTTGCGGGAAGAGACTGGACAAAAATCGTACACCTATAGATGAGGACAGTGGGGGGAAGGTAAGGGCAGAGGGTGGGGTGGGAACTGGGTGGAGAGGAGCTATGGTGGGGAGGGGGGAGAGGAACAATTGTAATAATCTGAACAATATTTTAAAAGCAGTAGATCAGGACCCTGGCTGGGTAGCTTATTTGGTTAAAGCATTGTCTCAATATACCAAGGTTGCAGGTTACATCCCTGTCAGGGCACATACAAGAACCAACCAATGAGTGCATAAATAAGAGGAACAACAAATCTATGTTTCTGTCTCCTTTCCCCCCCCCCCTCTCTCTCTCTCAAAAATCAATAAATAAAACCTTTAAAATAACAATAATTAAAGAAAGCAGTAGATCAGGCATGGATTGGACAGGACTTCAATCAGAGGTCATGTGACATCCCAACAAATCTAAGAGAGCCAAGCTGCAATCCCAAAGCCACGGCTGTAATGACGCCTTTCCACATCAGTCCACAGGCCTCGTCCCCTTGGTGGAACTCTGGTTCCACGTTGTTTACATCAGCTGCAACCCTACTTTTTTCCGAGTTCTCATGAAGGTACAATAATTCCCTTTACAAGTCCATTATAGAAAGAAAAAGTCTGTTTAGCAAACAAAAATAATCGATGGTATTAAAAGTCAAGTCACTCATTGGGGCAGGTAGTCGCTGGAAGGAAGGGGGTTTCTGGGGTGCGGGTAATACTTCTTGCTCTGGGTACATTCAGATTGAAAATTCTAGTTGTATACTTATAATTTGCACATTTTTCTGTATTTATGTTATATTTCAATAAAAATGTTCTAAAGATATGGCAAAAGCCCCGGCCAACAGCTTCTCAGAGCCATTCTGGCTAGTGGGCAGCCAGCAGGGCAATCACTCAGCCTCAGCCATGGACTCTCAGCCCTCTTTCTTTCCTAATGTATGTGCCTGCTCACTCACTTATCCATGTGCACACACCCAAACACAAACAAGATCTGTTCAGAGGCAGGAGAGGCCAAAAAGCACACTCCAGAGGAGTGTATCCGCCTTCTCTTTCTAAGCCGGACCCACAAATGGCTACAGAGCTTGGCTGATGTCATCTTATGGACCAGGATTTGACATTCTACACCTCAGTGTTGGAAAGGGGGCCCTCCTTCTTGGTAGAAATCAAGGCCCCCTGAGGTTGAAGAAACAGGATAACTTTAAACATCAGCCAACTAATGGTATCAAAATGAAAGAAATATATTAAAATGTTAGCAATTATTAATGGGATGAATTGGATATTTTTCTGTTTTCCATGGTGACTGGGTTTATCATTTTATAAGTAAGAAAAATATAAATGCTATAAATAAAATGTGTATAATAAATTATCATTATTAAACTTATAAGCATATGTTTTCTCAGTGGATTCTCTACATTTTAAATTCAAATTTTTTATCAGACATGTGTTTTGCAGATATTTTCTCAGACTGTGGCTTGTCTTTTTATTCTCTTAATGGTCTCTTTTGCATAGCAGGAGTTTTTAACTTCAATAAAGTCCAACTTATCACTTGTTTTCTTTCATGGATAGCACTTTTGGTTGTATCTAAAAACTCATCACCATCACTCAGTTCTTACAACAATTTTCTGATATCAGTATTTCCATTTCACAGATGAGGAAACTGAGACTCAAAAGTCAGCTAACTTGACTAAGCTCAGATGGGCAGAAATAATGGATTTGAACTTACTGATATTCCAATGTTCTCTCCACTGTGCAATGTTGCAATGCTACCTAACTGTATTCATCTTGCCTTTTTGTTTTGTTTACCTTTCTTTCTTTTTTTCATTCAAGTCACTTAAAGTTTTTTTAACCTAAGGTGAACGTGGTTTGCCAGAAGAAATGGCAACTTCCAGAGAAAAAGAGATTGATGAAGCTAGTCCAAAGTATATCATAGCGGCATTGTTAGAAACATACAGTTAGGTAGCAATGTCAAGTGTCATGGGAGCATGGAACCCATGTGAGCATATTATAAAAGCTAAGGGCCTGTTTCCCTAAAGACACACACACACACACACACACACACACACACACACACACATTTTGCATACAATTTTAGGGGTTCGGATGCCATAGCTGCTCTATGACATTAGTACATGCAAAATTAATTTAATGCCTGGTGATGTGGGGGAAATATAAAATAATATAAATAAATAATATCTATGAAAGTACTAGCATAGTTCCAGTGCATAGTAGGTACTCAGTAAATTCTTATTTAACCGGCTCTGATTAATGACTAATAGTACTTTTTGCCTTCAAATAGGGAATCCACAACCACCATTTAATATAGTCTAAGAATTTGCCACCAGGTGTCACTATTGTTCTAGAGAAACACTTACACAGACTCCACCCACTCCAACTTCACCCCACCCTCCATACTACCCATATGCCAAAGTTGTGGGTTTGATCCCGATCAGGGCATAAATAAGAATCAATCAATGAATGCATAAATAAGTAGACAACAAATAGATCTCTCTCTTCCTTTCTCTCTAAGATAAAAATAAAAACACATTAAAAGGGGGAGGGGCAAATGAAAGTTAAAAATGAGTCACTGGCATATAACAATTCTGACATCCATCTGGGCTAATGTTGGATTTGACCCTTGATGGGTCAGAAAACAGCTAGGCCCTGCCGGCATGGCTCATTGGTTAAGCGGCAACCTATGAACCAGGAGGTTACCGTTTGATTCCCGTAAGGGCATGTTCCCAGGTTGCGGATTCAATCCTCTCTCTCTCTCCCTCTCCCTTCCTCTCTGAAATTAATGGAGATATTTTTTTAAAAAAAAAACAGCTAGCAAGTGAGCAAGATAGGGGTAGAAACCGAGGGTGGGAAAACAGACTCATGTTCCATTCTTTGGAATTCATGTAAACGGAATATGCATAATTAAATGTCTAAACTCAAAAAAAAAAAAAAGGAAAAGAAAAAATATTATGAATTGAGGGAAGGAAAGCACACTGATTTATTCAAAAAGTATTTATTGAGTGCCTACATTCGACAATGTTCAAAGATCAGGCCCGGTCCTCAGGATGCTCGCAGTAGAGTGGAGGAAGGATCAGGGACCCTCAGTGGACATCTGAGCTGAGACTTAAGCGACAAAGGGGGGCCATGCTGAGATCTGAGGAAAGAGTTCCAGACAGAAAAGGGGCCCTCCAAAGGCTGAGCCCTGCCTGGCTGGAGGGTAGGCAAAAGGAGCGAAAGTGGCATGAGGTCCTAGGTTGGGAGGGCCAGATCCCAGAGGGGCCAGGAAGGGAATTTAGAGTATTACGTCTAAATTTTTTGGCACTGTAGAGAAACGGGGGTGAGGAGGAATGCCTTAAGCTTGTGTGTTTGGAAGCCAGGACGGTCATTCAGAGGTCAGCACACGTTCCTGGGCCAGGGACCAGCTCGGCGAATCTGAGCCGCTGAACCCTGCCTGGAGCCTCCAATCCGCTTAAGGACGCGACCGGGCCGGGGAAAGCGCGCGCCTACCTCAGCGAGGCTTGGACCTCGGGGCCTGCCGTAGACGTAGCGACAGAGGCGTCCCGTTGCCTTGGAGCCGGCGAGGCGCCGCTCAGCCTCCACCTCTGTGGAGAGGGCCCGCCGCGGGCCTCTGTCACCATGTCTGTCCTGGACGCGCTTTGGGAGGACCGGGACGTCCGCTTCGACGTGTCCTCGCAGTGAGTCCCGGATATTCCACGGCGGCCAAGAGCCCCTAGAGGGCGCCGCGGCACGTTCCGGACCAGCAGGCGGAGCCTGCACCCCCACAGCTGCGGCCCGGGCGAGGGTGCCAGCGGGTTTAAGCCTGTATGGGCACCCCGGGAAACCCTAGATTGGCCGGACACTGCGGCGCTGCCGAGGCCGGTGTTACAGCCAAACGCGTCTAAACTACACGGTGTCGGGCCCACGCGATTCCTGGCCCGGGGACCTATGGGAGCTGAGCCCAAACCCCGCGGGGACCACGCAGGACCCGGGCGTCCAGTACACCCAAGCGAGCTTGGGGTGGCAGTTTCGTGTGGTGGGAGGAAGTTCGTGTGGACGCAGGAAACGGGGGTTCTGAAACTAGGCCTAGAATAACGACACACATTGTGAACCCTTAGATAAATGACTGCCGTTCAATGCTTGAGTCTTCTGTCATTAAAATGAAGGAGGTGGGAGTAAGCATCCTCCAAAACTCCTAACCACGCAAACTATTTAGTGGTAAGCCTCCGTCTAATTATTCACCCAAATCACCAATAGAAGAAGGAGCCCCTTTTGGAGCCTCTCAAACAGAAGTTTTTAAAAGATTTCATGCTTTAAAGAGAGAAGAGTTAGAAATCTCTTGCCCAAAAGTCCAGGAAAAATGCCCATCTGGATATTAAATGTTGGAAAACAGTAAAGCTAAGGTTCTTGGGTTAATGACGTGGGACTTATTAGCCACTTGTGATTCCTTATCATGAACAGAACCTAATTACTAATAGGTGGAAAAGTGAAATGTTATCTTTCAAGACTTATTCGTGACTAAATATATAATTCTAGCATGATCTTAGAACTTTTAAGGAGCCCTAGCTGGGTTGGCTGACTGGATAGAGCATCGGCCTGTAGACTGAAGGGACCCAGGTTCGATTCTTGGTCAAGGGCACATGCCCAGGTTGCGGGCTCATCCCCACTAGGGGGCGTGCAGGAGGCAGCTGATCAATGATTCTCTCTCATCATTGATGTTTCTCTCTCCCCCTCCCTTCCTCTCTGAAATCAATAAAAAAATATTTTAAAAAGAACCTTTAAGGAGCTAAAAGGGAAGAGAATTTATGAAATTATAAACCATAGTTACATATTACACACATTCTATGATATCTTTCTGTTATTCTTGGGGGATTCTTGATCCAAGAAAACATTCATTTCATGAATAGTTTTAGTTATTAAACAGTTAACAGATGCTTGCTATGTTCTGATTATTGTGCTAATAGCTAGAGATACAAAATAATAGGAAATTATTTATCCCCCTTCCCTACCCCCATTCTAGTGCAAGAGATATACATTGACGACTGTTTCGTTGTAGTTGTTTTGCTTTGTTTTTTGTTGTTGTTTAATAAATCTTTATCAGATTATTACAATTGTTTCTCCTCCCCCCCCCATCCCCTCTCCACCCGGTTCCCACCCCACCTTCTGCCCTTACCTCCCCCACACTTTCCTCATCCATAGGTGTAAAATTTTTGTCCACTCTCTTCCCGCACCACCCCACACCCCTTTCCCCCCGAGAATTATCAGTCCACTCCCTTTCTATGTCCCTGATTCTATTATATTCACCAGTTTATTCTGTTCCTCAGATTTTTAATTCACTTGATTTTTAGGTTCACTTGTTGATAGATATGTATTTGTTGTTCATAATTTTTATCTTTACTTTTTTCTTCTTCCTCTTCTTAAAGAATACTTTTCAGCATTTCATATAATACTGGTTTGGTGGTGATGAACTCCTTTAGCTTTTTCTAGTCTGTGAAGCTCTTTATCTTGCCCTTCAATTCTGAATGATAGCTTTGCTGGGTAGAGTAATCTTGGTTGTAGGTTCTTGCTATTCATCACTTTGAAAATTTCTTGCCACTCCCATCTGGCCTGCATAGTTTCTGTTAAGAAATCAGCTGACAATCGTATGGGTGCTCCCTTGTAGGTAATTAACTGTTTTTGTCTTGCTGCTTTTAATATTCTCTCTTTGTCTTTTGCTCTTGGCATTTTAATTATGATGTGTCTTGGTGTGGTCCTCTTTGGATTCCTTTTGTTTGGGGTTCTGTGTGCTTCCTGGACTTGTAAGTCTATTTCTTTCACCAGGTGGGGGAAGTTTTCTGTCATTATTTCTTCAAATAGGTTTTCAGTTTCTTGCTCTCTCTCTTCTTCTGGCACCCCCATAATTCTGATGTTGGTACGTTTGAAGTTGTCCCAGAGGCTCCTTACACTATCTTCAAATTTTTGGATTCTTTTTTCTTTTTGCTTTTCCGGTTGAGTGTTCTTTTCTTCTTTGTATTTCAAATCTTTGACTTGATTTTACGTTCCTCTAGTCTGCTGTGAGGTCTCTGTATAATATTTTTTATTTCAGTCAGTGTATGTTTAATTTCTAGTTGGTCCTTTTTCTTCGAGGGTCTCGTTATATTTATCAGCCTTTTCTAGGATACTCTTGAAAAGCCTTATAACCATGGTTTTGAATTCTATATCCAGTCATTTGTTTTCCTCCATTTCTTTCGTTTGTGATCTGTTTCTTTGTCTCTGCATTTTGACTGCTTCCCTGAGTTGGTAGGGTAGCTTTGTGTGCTAGGTTTCCTATATGGCCCAGTGGGTCGACCTCCCCAGTTAACCTGAGGTGGACCCTCTTGGTGCACCCCTTTGTGGACTGTGTGTACAGCCTTGTTGTAGTTAAATCTTGATTGCTGTTGGTATCACTGGGAGGAATTGACCTCCAGGCCAGTTGGCTGTGAGGATCAGCTGTGTCTCCACTGGGAGAAGTTCGGTGCTGGAGACAGCCTTATAGTATTAGACTTGCCAAATTGCAAAAGCCTCTGTGCTCAACTTGGATGGGGTGGAGTCTCAGGGAGGAGCAGACAGTCTTGGCTTCCCGTCAGCCCTGCCCTTGCACGCACGCCTCCAGACCTCTGGCTGCCCCGGCTCCCAAGTTTCCTCCTGATAGTCCAGATTCTCCCCATAAGAGCGTGGGTCCCCAGGGGCTCGCCTGGAACTGGTGATCAGTGTAGTCAGAACTGGGGTTCAGTGCAGTCAGGAACTCTGACTCCCATCTGCTAGGGAAAGCCTGTGGCAACCTCCTTAGTGTTTGTGCGCACTCATGCCCACTTGCCTCCATACCTCTGCCCACCGAGGCTCCCCCTCTGGGTGCCTTTCTCTCTACCTGACAGTCCAGACTCCCCCCGTATGAGCCTGGGTCCACGGGGTTTCACCCAGAACTGGGGTTCAGTGCAGTTGGAACTGGGGTTCAGTGCAGTCGGGGGCTTCCATCCCCCTCCTGCCAGAGAAAGTCAGCTAGGCTCTCAGTCGCCCTTCCTCTCTCTGCACGAGTCTCTGTATCTCAACCCTTTGCTGTTCCTCCAATTTTCTGTGAGCTTTTATCTTTCCTTCTAGTTGTAGAATTTCCACTCAGCCTGTGGTTCTGGATAGTGTCCCTTCTGTCTTTTAGTTGTAGTTTTGAAATTGTTATGCAAGGCAGCAGTTTAGGTGCTTACCTATGCCACCATCTTGGTTTCTCCAACAACTGTTTTTAAAAATGTGATAAATACTATCCAAAAAACATGAACAAAAAGTTGGGGAACCATAGAAACAGAATAGTTGATTCTGCCTGGGGAAGGCCTCAAAAAAGAAATAATATTTGAATTGAGCTCTGAAAAATGGTCAGAACCTAATCAGGGAAAACAGGAGGAAAGTATTCCAGAAAGAAGAAAAAAAAAAAGGCAGAGTCTTGGAAATATAAACTTCATTGGCGAGAAGGCAATGTCTGGTAGGTAGAGGGTGGAGATAGGTACAAATAGAAAAATAGATTAGTCAGATTGTGAAATGTTCAACGGGATTTTGGACTTCATCTTTCAGGCAGTCGGGTGCCATGGAAGACTGGAGCAGGGAAGTGACATGACTATATCTGTATTTTCAATAAGTAATTGAGTTGGTTCTATGGAGAATGTATTAGAAGACTCTCCTACATATTCTGCTAGGTTTTGTTTTTTGTTGTTTTCTTTGATATACTGGAATGCATTCTATCAGCAAACTATTCTTCATTACTTTCTTTTGTCTCCTGTTTCTAATAGTTTACAAAGTCATGATGATGCTTTGCTTTGCTTCCATATTTTCCTCTATTCAGAAACCTCTGGGGGTTCTCCACTGTCCACAGGTTAAGGCCCATTCCTATCTGACTAGCATTTATGGTTCTCCAGTTCTCCGTAATCTAGTTCTTACTTCCTAACCCAACTATATTTCTCACTACCTCTCAGTATAGACCTTCTTCTTTAGCCAGGCCAGTTTCTTCACATTCCCTTATCGTTTCTTATTCCTGTGCCTCTCTCCCAACTCTCTCTCCCCTCTTCTTCCCCTCCAAGTCCTACCTCTCCTTCTAGTTCTGGCTGCTCTATATGTGCTGGTCATTCCAGTCACACTTATCACCAGGTTCTTGGAGTTTTTGAATACCTTATTTTCAATGCATGAGCATTTGGTACTGTATTCTTTATACTCTTGGCTGTTTTATAGGTATATGTCTTTTTTCTCCCTAACTAGATTTAAGTGGGTGTATTATAGCTTTAAAATGAAAGTATTTATATATATTTTAGACAAATGAAAACAAGACCTGGAGAAGTCCTTATTGATTGTTTAGATTCAATTGAAGACACCAAAGGAAATAATGGGGATAGAGGTGAGTATATTATCTAATACATTTTATATTTCTGATTTATATTAGGTGGAATAAGATATGAAAAGCACTATATGTAATTCTGAGAGTAGGAGCATTAAATCCACATAAGACTTTCCTCAGACTAAAATGGAAGAAATGGTAGTTATTAAACCCGTAGCCAGGTAATACAGGTTCTTCTCTCAGAACTCTGGTCCTTCGATAAGCCCTGATTCTGACATCAGCTTCATCCAATGTAGCTGTTAAAAGTCCAGGAGCTTTGTTTGCAAGGATCATGGCATAGTTCTGACTTTTGGATCTGCCTCCCCCAAAAAAAGAATAGGGGGAGTGGAACATAAATAGGCCATATCTGTGCTTCATGGAGCTATGCTTCCTTTCAAGAAATCCAAGAGTAATGCACAATCCCCTAAGACTGACACCTAGAGATGGACACGTGGAGAGCAAATTCAGTGCTGTATTATGAAGTCTAGTTATAGGTTAAGTACAGAAAATACTGTGTGAGATGTCTGTGCATATTGCTGAGGAGCAACAGGGCTGGACTCTCGAGTCCCTCCCAAAACAGATTTTCCCAAGCAGCTGTATGGAGCCAGTGACCAGTGGTCAGAGGTATTAGATGCATCACTACTGTTCTTCAAGATAAAAAATAGGAAATAAGGAGTGAGCAGCTTAGTGTATCTAAAAAGATGTTTGTGGGGAGAGGAGGTTTAGTAGGGTGGGATATAACCCTCTTATTGAAGAGAAAAAGTGAGGAAAAGGAGCAGACCTCATTCAAGTAAGAAGGACCAGTAAATCCTAGAGCTAGAACAGTAACCATTACTGGCATAACATGCTCACTGCAGCATTTGAGTGGCTGATTCCTCTCTGAGCCTTTCTTCTCTGTGAGGAGAACCTAGCATCATCACCAGCTACAGGTGGATCCTGTCAATAGCTAGAGCCCATCATTAAAGAAATGCTTAGATCACATTTCTGAAATGCTTCCTAGTATACACCAAGACCAGGTGAGTATGAGGTATCAAGACCTAGTAGCAAACAAGAAGTCTTAGTGTGTGCCTTTGGGGATGGAATAATAATCTCTAGATGGTCAGATCTTGAAAAAACCTGAATTAACTTAAAGAAGTCAAGAGAAAGTTATGGTTTCATAGATTGGCAGGAGTTCTTATGTGACATTCCACCCACTAGTCCAAACAAAGACTAAGGTTACTCATTGAGTGCAGTACCCTATACTAGCACTTTGAGGTAAGGAGGAAAAAACATCTTCCTGGCCAGAAATCTTACTGTTAATAAAAATAACACACCTCAGAAACAATTGCTCAGAAAATGGAATTTTACAGGAGTGTGCAGAGCTTCTGGCTAATAAGAAAGTAAAAAAAAGAAGGGGCCCTGGCCAGGTGGCTCAGTTGTTGGAGCATTATCCTGTACACCAAGGGCATGAGGGTTTGATACCAGGTCAGGACACATATCTAGGTTGCAGGTTTCATCCCCGGTTGGAGCAAGTACAGGAGGCAACCGATAGATGTTTGTCACATCGATGTTTCTCTCTCTCTCCTCCTTCCTCTTCTGTAAAATCGATTTTTTTAAAAACATATCCTCATGAGAGGATTTTTAAAAAGTGGGGAGGGGAGAAGAATCCTGTCTTCTAGCTATCTCTTTCCCCTCCTTTCCAGAAGTGTGAAAATAACCAATCTAAGTCACTCTCAAGCTCAGAAGCCCCATGTTAAAACTATAAATATCCCAAAAGATTAGCACATTTAATCCACTTCAACTGTAAATACTCTGACATGGAATTATCAGATTAGCTTTGCGCACTGATGCTATATGAGAATGAAACAGCCATATTTCAGTATTTGGAAGGTTAAGAGAAACAGGGAGAATTATATTTTGGAGTTTGGGAAGACAGGGAGAAAAGTCTATGCTTGGAATACTGGGTTTGGATTTGTACAATGGGGTCCTTTAGCAGGACAAAGGCAACATAAGAATGCTGGAGACTTGTAGGAGATGTACCAAAAACAGAAAAACAGATAATCAGAATTGGTCAATGGTTTTATAAGGCAAACTCTTTGACCACAAACAACCTTTCTTGCAAGCGCTACTGTCTTCCATTTGTCCCTCCAGACTCAGCACCTTCTCCACCCTTTCTCCTTTCTCCTGAGAAACTGTATAGACTACATCAAAGGCCTCCTTGTGCACTCTAGCTTCTGGTTGGAAAAACCAAGGCAGAAGATCAAAGGGAGGCAGGAGAGTGCAGTCTGGATGTTTATTCCCCACGTTCTTCCCTCTCAACACATTTGGCTCTTTAAGACCTTCATTTGGTTAACTGCCCCTCTGGGGCATCCTTGTCCCTCTGGGCCTGGGGTGGTATAGATCTGCTATATTCACTTATGGTTCCTGACAATCCACCCGTACCTTTGCAATAAATACTTTTGTATAAAAACCTCAGTTATTCTAATTTGAGTGTGCCATCTGTTTTCTGTTTGACCCCGACTGATAGATGCAATGTCTACTCTTCTATGATATTGTGTGAACCTTCCTCTCTAGCCAGG
Source organism: Corynorhinus townsendii (assembly GCA_026230045.1). Taxonomy (NCBI): domain Eukaryota; kingdom Metazoa; phylum Chordata; class Mammalia; order Chiroptera; family Vespertilionidae; genus Corynorhinus; species Corynorhinus townsendii. The sequence goes on along the minus strand of JAPDVU010000005.1, from coordinate 48,958,329 downwards.
CTGGGTTACTTATCATTTGTCAAGCGTACCATGTAATGTTCTGCAGCTTCTCTTGAGGACACCTTCCTCTGTTTTTAGAATCTCCTATCCCATCTCACCCCAACATTCATATAGGTTTAGTCTCATTTTAGATATTCTGGGGGTTTTCAGGGAGGGAGGAGTATGACCTGGCTATAGATTACTCATAGAAGACTTCTATGGTTATAATTGTTAAAAAAATGTTGTGTTAAACAAAGTTAAGGTAGTTTTATTATTTTAGGGTTTCTCAATGCTATCATAATATGCTAATCCTATATAATAAAGAGGTAATATGCCAATTGACCATCACGCCCTCATGAGATGGCTGCCTACAACCAGGCCAGGAGAGGGGTTAGTGAGGGACAACCAAATGACTGAACAAGCAGGCAGTGTGGGGCGACCAGGCTGGCAGGGGGGGCATGAAGGGCAACCAAGCCAGCAGGGGGCGGCAGTTGGGGGCAACCAGGCCAGCAGGGGGGTCAGTTGAGGGCAATTAGGCTGGCGGGGGGACAGGGAGGGGTGCAGTTGGGGCAACCAGGCCTTCAGGGGGGGCAGTTGGTGGCGATTAGGCTGGAAGGGGGGCAGTGAGGGGCAACTAGGCCAATGGTGGGGGGGAAGACGGGCAGTAAGGGGTGACCAGGCTGGTGGGGGGCAGCTAAGAGCGACCAGGCTGGCAAGGAGGGGGCAGTTGGGGTGACCTGGCTGGCAGCAGGGGGCAGTTAGGGGCAATCAGACCAGCAGGGGGGGCAGTTAGGGGTGACCAGGCAGGCGGGCAGGTGAGCTATTAGGAGCCAGTGGTCCAGGATTGTGAGAGGGATGTCCAACTGCCAGTTTAGGCCCAATCCCCAGGCCTAAACCGGCAGTCAGATGTCCCCCAAGGGGTCCCAGATTGGAGAGGGTGCAGGCTGGGCTAAGGGGACACCCCCTCATGCATGAATTTCATGTACTAGGCCTCTAGTTGTATTATAAATCTCTAAGATACATAGTTTACCATGTTGAGATTTACTTTACTTTTTTTTCCCCTTGGAGCTGCTGATACTGGGCCATTCGTTTCATGTCCATCTTATTTTGTATTGCAAAAATAAGCTCTTACTTAAGGTAACCTATTTCTTTGTTTGCTTTTAGGTAGACTCTTAGTAACAAATTTAAGAATTCTCTGGCACTCTTTGGCATTACCAAGAGTCAATCTTTGTAAGTATCTTAGTTAGATAACACTAAACAACAAAAAAATCTTTGTCAAGTGAACTTGCACAGTGGCTTTTACTTCCGAAAAAGCTATACTATAAAGTATGTGGAAAACTTTATTTATTTATTTACTTATTTATTTATCCTCAACCCAAGGATATATTTGTGTGTTTTTAAAATATATTTTATTGATTTTACTGAGAGGAAGGGAGAGGGATAGAGTTAGAAACATCAGTGAGAGTGAAACATTGATCAGTTGCCTCCTACATGACCCCCCACTAGAGATGAGCCCTCAACCAAAGTACATGGCCTTGATCAGAATCGAATCCAGGACCCTTCAGTCCGAGGGCCGACACTCTATCCACTGAGCCAAACTGGTTAAGGCCCAAGGATATGTTTTTATTGACTTTCAGAGAGTGAAAAACTGGGAGGGAGGGTGGAAGGGGGTGAGAGAGAGAGAGAAGCATCAGTGTGAGAAAGAAACATTGATTGGTTGCCTCCCTTACTCATCCCAACCAGGGATCGAACCTACAACCTATGTATGTGCCCTGACCAGGAATTGAACCCAGATCTTTTTGGTGCACAAGACAACAATCCAATCCAGCACTCCAGTCAACTGAGCCACCTGGCCAGGGCAAAAACTTTAAACTGATAAAAGTTTCAGAAATCCTTGACTAGCCCCTAAGTGCATCATAATTTAAAAGAAATGTTTTTCAGTCTGTCCAGTTTATCTCCTGGACATATAGGAGATTAGTACTTTTACATTGAATGATTTTGTTTGTTTGTTGTTTATCTTTGACAAGTTGCTATGACCTGTTTCAAGTAATCCCAAAAAAGGGAAATCTAAATTTCTCAGTTTCTCAGGAGAAAGGAGAAAGGTACAAACTTTCACTGTGTTAAATTTTGTTTAACTTACTTTAAAAAAAACTATTTTAGCCTAGCTGGTTTGGCTCAGTGGATGTAGCGTTGGCCTGTGGACTGAAGGGTCCCACGTCTTATTCCGATCAAGGGCACATGCCCAGGTTGCAGGCTTGATCCCCAGAAGGGGGCATGCAAGAAGCAGCTGATCAATGATTCTCTCTCATCATTGATCTTTCTCTTTCTCCCTCTGAAATTAAAAACACACACACACACCTATTTTAGATTATCCAGGTAGACATTTTTTCTTGATGTAGTGATGCTAAGATTTTCAGTAAATAATACTGTACGTTTTAGAGAAGTAAATTTTCTTTGTCCAATGTTATGAATGTGTTTGTTCAAAGAGGCAGAATTGACTTTCCATTTCTTTTCATTATTTAACTTAAATTTGTAGTTGTTTCATGAAAATGTTTAAAAGCTATATTTTTACATTTAATTTTTTAAAACTTAAAAGTTCTGTGTATAGTTTTTTTCTCTCTCAGTTTATTGTATTACATTCTTTAAATTCTTTGCTTTTGAATTTTAGCTATCGGTTACAACTGCATACTGACTATTACAACAAGGACTGCTAACTCTGTAAGTCTGAAAAACCTTATTGAAATATATATATAGTGAAAAAACACGAGATATTTGAAGTTGGTGTTTGTTTTCACTGTGAGAAATTGCTTTTAAAATCTGAACTTTTAAATACATTTGTCCTTACAGAAATTACGAGGCCAAACTGAAGCTCTTTATATACTAACAAAATGTAACAGTACTCGTTTTGAGTTTATATTTACAAATTTGATTCCTGGAAGTCCTAGACTTTTTACTTCTGTGATTGCAGTACACAGGTATGATAATACTTTGTGGGTTACTGAATACTTTTATAATTCTATGATATAAAGGTTTAGAGAATAAAGTTTACAAGTGTGGTGCTATCTTCCTCCAAGCTCTATTGCAAATATTCTGAAGATATATAGAAGAACACATTGTATTATCATTTAGTAAACATTTTGAAGGTATTTATAAAGCACATACGACTATTGAAGATTCATAAAAAATTTCTACTGAAGATTCTGTTAGCTACAAAGGTAGTTAAAAGGGAATAGAAAATCCATTCAATGTAAATAACAAAGTTATATAATTTAATTAATGGTTTAAAAAGATCATTTTTCTAATAGTAGAAAATATGTCTAGGTGTTTTCCCCAAAGAATTTTATTGTTGTTTTGTTTTATGGTTATTTGGGGTTTTTTGTTTGTTTGCTGAAGTCTTCTCTTTTCAAGACCTCAGCTCCTTTTTTAATTTTTTTTTAATAAATCATTTATTCTTAAACATTTATTTCATGTTCTTTATTGATTTCAGAGAGAAAAGAAAAGGGAGAGAGAGATAGAAACATCAATGATGAGAGAGAACCATTGATTGAGCCCACAACTTGACATGTGCCCCTGACCGGAATCAAACCCAAGGACCCTTCAGTCCACAGGCCAACCTCTATCCACTGAGCCAAACTGGCCAGGGCAGCTCTTTTTTTTTTTTATCGGTCCTAACTGAGCTCTTGTTTTTTAATCAGTCCTAAGTGCTATGATGTTTTTAAAAACTTGACTAAGATGACAGCAAAATAAATATATATATAAATTTATATACACACACACAGATATATAATATATATATACCATTGTTTTAATTTGCATGCACTTCTTTTATTACTAGTGATGCTGAAATTTTTCTCTTTTTTTTTGTTATTTATAGCTTCCTATTGTGAATTTCTTAATTATGTCTCTATCAGCCATATATATTGCAAATGTATTTCTTAGTTTCCTAGTTTGTTAGTTTTTCATTTTGTTGATTGTTTAAATCTACACAGTGGTTTAGTGTTTTGTTTTTTGTGTGTTTTTTGTATATATAATTCACATAACATAAAATGTAGTATTTTAAAGTTTACACTTTGGTAGTTTTGGTATATTCACAAGATATCATCACTGCCCAATTCCAGAATATTTCCATCACCCCAAAAGGAAACTTGCCATAGCAACCACTGATTTACTTTATGGCTCTATGGATTTGCCTATTCTTGACATTACATATAAATGAAATCCTATAATATGGTGGTCTTTTATATCTGACTTCTTTTTTTAATTTTATTTATTGATTTTGAGAGAGAGAGAGAGTTTTGTTGTTCTACTTATTTATGCATTCATTGGTTGATTCTTGTGTGTGCCTGTCTGGGGATCAAACTCGCAAAGAAGCTACTCTGCCAGGGCCAGCTTCTTTTTTTTTTTTTTTTTTTAATACATCAGTTGACCCATCTTTTTTCTTTTTATTTATTTATTTATTTGTTTGTTTATTTATTTATTTATTAAGTCTTTATTGTTCAGATTATTACAGTTGTTCCTCTTTTTCCCCCCATAGCTCCCCTCCACCCTGTTCCCATCCCACCTTACCCCATGCCCTTACCGCCCCCACCACTGTCCTCATACACAGGTGTATGATTTTTGTCCAGTCTCTTCCTACACCCCCCATACCCCATTTCCCCCCAAGGATTTTCAGTCCACTCCGTTTCTATGCCCCTGATTCTGTTATATTCACCAGATTATTCTGTTCATCAGATTTCTTATTCACTTGATTTTTAGATTCACTTGTTGATAAATATGTATTTGTTGTTCATATTTTTTATCTTTACCTTTTTCTCCTTCCTCTTCTTACAGAATACTTTTCAGCATTTCATATAATACTGGTTTGGCAGTGATGAACTCCTTTAACTTTTTCTTATCTGTGAAGCTCTTTATCTGACCTTCAATTCTGAATGATAGCTTTGCTGGGTAGAGTAATCTTGGTTGTAGGTTCTTGCTATTCATCACTTTGAATATTTCTTGACACTCCCATCTGGCCTGCATAGTTTCTGTTGAGCAATCAGCTGACAGCTGAATGGGTGCTCCCTTGTAGGTAACTAACTGTTTTTCTCTTGCTGCTTTTAATATTCTCTCTTTGTCTTTTGCTCTTGGCATTTTAATTATGATGTGTCTTGGTGTGGTCCTCTTTGGATTCTTTTTGTTTGGGGTTCTGTGGGCTTCCTGGACTTGTAAATCTATTTCTTTCACCAGGTGGGGCAAGTTTTCTGTTATTATTTCTTCAAATAGGTTTTCAGTATCTTGCTCTCTCTCTTCTTCTGGCACCCCCCATAATTCAGATGTTGGTACGCTTGAAGTTGTCCCAGAGGCTCCTTACACTATCTTCATATATTTTTATTCTTTTTTCTTTTCCGGTTGGGTGTTTTTTGCTTCTTTGTATTTCAAATCTTTGACTTGATTCTTGCAATCCTCTGGTCTGCTGTTGGATCTCTGTATATTATTTTTTATTTTAGTTGGTGTATGCTTAATTTCTAGTTGGTCCTTTTTCATATCCTTGAGGGTCTCACTAAATTCATCAGCCTTTTCTAGGAAATTCTTGAAAAACCTTATAACTGTGGTTTTGAATTCTATATCCAGTTGTTTGCTTTCCTCCATTTCTTTCATTCATGACCTGTTTCTTTGTTTCCACATTTTGGCTGCTTCCCTGAGTTGATAGAGTGGCTTTGTGTGCTAGGTGTCCTATATGGCCCAGTGGCTCAGCCTCCCCAGTTGCCTGAGGTGGACACACTTGGTGCACCCCTTTGTGGACTGTGTGCACAGTCTTGTTGTAGTTAAGCCTTGATTATTGTTGGTATCACTGGGGGGAATTGATCTCCAGGCCAGCTGGCTGTGAGGATCAGCTGTCTACTATGGGAGAACTTATGTGCTGGAGACATCCTTATGAGGCAAGACTTTCTTCAGTAGGGCTTTGGTGCTCACTGAGTCTGCCCCCTGAGTGTGTCCCTTATGCATCTCAGGAGTTGTAATCTGATGGTCCTACTCTGACCCCTGGGTACACTGGCTCTTGGATTTCCAAGGAGGTGCTAATTTAGCCTCTGCATGAGGCCGCCCAGCAGGAGCTACAGAGAGATATGCAGATTCCTCCTCTTTGTTTGGGTTTTGGAGGTGCCCAAACGAGGCCCAGCTGTGAAACAATGCAAGCTGCTGTGGGGCCTTGGGCCTTCTTTCGGATGTTCTGGGTCTCTCTGACTCAGCTGCAGTTTGATAGGTAAGTTTAGATTTCAAAGAACCAGGCCATTCATATGCAAAAGTCTCTGTGCACAGCTTGGATGGGGCAGAGTCTCAGGGCGGAGTAAACACCAATGGCTTTCCGTCAGCCCTGCCCTAAGAGGCCCCCAGGTCTCAGTGTTCGGCAGTAATCGCTGCAAGCACCTCTGAGAGAAAGCCACCCTCGAGTTCTGCCAGCTTCCAGATAGTCCATTTTCTCCCCGTATGAGACTGGGTCCCCGGAGTCTCATCCAGAACTGGAGTTCAAAGCAGTCTGGAGCTTGTGTCTCCCTCCTGCTTGAAAAAGCCAGCCGCGTACTCAGTTGCCAGCCCTCTCTGCATGCGTGCCTCCATACCTCTGCCTTCCGCACCTCCTCTGAGTCTCAGTGTGCTTTTCTCTTTCCTTCTAATTGTAGAATTTCCACTTAGCCAGTCTTCCTGTGGTTCTGGTTGATGTCTGTTTTGTCTTTTAGTTGTAGTTTTGAAGTGGTTGTGCAAGGCGGCAAGTTCAGATGTTTACCTATGCTGCCCTCTTGGTTTCTCCTCTTTTTTTCTTTCTTTCTTTTTTTTTTTAGAGGGAGAGGAAGGGAGAAGGAGAGAGAGGAACATCAATGTGAGAGTGAAACATTGATTAGCTCCCTCCTACACACCCCCTATTGGGGATTGAGCTCAAAACCTTGGCCTATGCCCTGACTTGGAATTGAATCAGCAACCTTTCTGTGTCTGGGGCAGTGCCCAACCAACTGAGCCACATCGGTCAGGGCGATGTGTGACTTCTTTCACTTACATAATGTTTTCAAGGTCTATCATGTTGTAGCATATATCAGTATTTTACTCATTTTTATAGCTGAATGATACTCCATTGTATGGACACATTTTGTTTATTCATCAGTTAATAGACATTTTTGTCTATTATGAATAATGGTGCTATGAACATACATGTATAAGTTTTGCATGAAAACATACTTTAGTTTTCTTCAGTATATATCTAAACCTTAGCTTTTTATTTCACTTTACCTAGAGAAGCAATGTAAAATCAAGTTTGAAGGGAACATGGAAGCTGCTTTTCTTTAATAGTATAAAAATGTTATGTGTTTCCCCCAAAATAATTTACAGCATAAGTAGTTTCCATTTTCTCCCCTGATTAAATATTGATAATTACAACAGTGAATGAAATTAAGATTTATAAGCAAATGTTTGTATCCTACTTTCACAATTTATATGTTAGAAGGTTAATTAGAGTAAAAATGAGAAAATTAACATTGAGTACTATAATTTATATGAATGACTTCTAAAGTTATTTAGGCTAAGAAAACCTTTTAGTTTCATTATATGGGTAAATTAGCCTATAATTTTGTGGAGTAAAATTAGAATTAATTAATCAGAAGTTAAGAATTTTCTTACAGTAGCCAAGATATGAAGCAACCCAAGTGCCCATCAGTAGACCAGTGGATAAAAAAGTTGTGGTACATGTATACAATGGAATATTACTCAGCCATAAAAAAAAAAAAAGTGAAATCTGCCCTGGTCAGATAGCTCAGTTGGTTAGAATGTCATCCCAGTATGCCAAGGTTGCAGGTCCAGTCAGAGCACATACAAGAATCAACCAATGAGTGCATAAATAAGTAGAATAACATATCTACCTCTCTATATATAGCTTTCTCTCTCTTTCCTATCCTCTCTAAAGTCAATATATTGAAAATTTTTTTAAAGAAGAGTGACATCTTAACCATTTGTGACAACATGGATGGACCTAGAGCGGTGGTTCTCAAAACCTTTCATTGCCGCGATCCTTTAATACAGTTCCTCATGTTGTGGTGACCCCCTCTACAGCAGTGGTTCTCAACTGCTAGCAGGGTTGCCTAAGACCATCGGAAAACACAGATCTTTACATTACGATTCATAACAGTAGCAAAATTACAGTTATGAAGTAGCAACGAAAATAATTTTATGGTTGGGGGTCACCACAAAATGAGGAACTGTATTAAAGGGTTGCGGCATTAGAAAGGTTGAGAACCACTGATCTAAAGGGTATGTTAAGTGAAATCAGTCAGAGGCAAATACCATATGTTTTCACTTATATGTGGAAGCTAAAGAATAAATATATGAACAAAGAAAATACAAACAGACTCACAACTACAGAGAACAGACTAATGGTTGCCAGAGGGGACGGGGGTTGGGGGACTGATGAAAAAGGTAAAGGAATTAAGAAGTACAAATTGATAGTTACAAAATAGTCATGGGGATGTAAAGTACAGCATAGGGAATATAGTCAATAATCCTATATAATAAAGAGGTGATATGCAAATTGACCCTCACACCATCACAAGATGGATGCACCCACAGCAGAGGTGGGGTTCCCATAACAAGATGGCTGCACCCACAGCAGAGGCAGGGTTTCCATAACAAGCCATAAGGAGCAATCAGCAGGGACCTGAGGCTGCGTGGCACCGGGCCTGGGTGGGGGACCTGAGGCCATGACCAGCGGAGCTTGACAGGAGACCTCAAGGCGTGCCCCCCTGCCCCAGCGCCAGGCCAGGGAACCTCAGGCCATGTCCCCCACCCAGCAGGGCTTGACAGGAGACCTCAGGCCATGGCCCCCGCCCTGGCACCAGGCCAGGGGACCTAACAGTGCGCTGGGGGACCTGAGGCTGTGCCCCCTGGCCTGGTGTGCACCGGGGTACCTGAGACTGTACCACTCGCCCGGTGGGGCTTGACGGGGGACCTGAGGCTGCACCCTCCCGCCCGGTACTGGGCCGGGGGACCTAAGGCTGCACCCCCCTCCCAGCGCCGGGCCAGGGACCTGAGGTTGCAACCCTGCCCGGCAGGGCTTGACGGGTGTGGGGCTAGCCGGGTCTGGATCTTGCCCAATAGGGGTGGAGCCGGCCAGGTCTGGGTCTTGCGTGATTTTGAGGTGTGTATGGGTAGGCGGGGACTTGACTCTGGGTCCCGCAGCGTGCCCCAGACTCTAACATGAGGAAGATTTTCATATATATTTTACTAATTTTCTTTAATCTCCAACACTTCTATTATAGAGAAAGGACCAATAGCAATATTAAAATATTTCCTCTAATTAATTCCCTTTTAATGTGCATGAATTTTGTGCACTGGGCCACTAGTGTTGTAATAACTATGTATGGTGCCAGGTGGGTATTTGAAATATCAGGGAATTACTTTGTAATGTATGTGATTATCTAACCACTATGCTGTACACTTGAGATTGATACAAAGTAATATTAAATGTAAATTGTATTTGAAAAATAAAATTTTAAAAAGTTAAGAATTTTCTTCTGTATTTATTATTTTTTAATGGAGAGAAATGGAAAGAAAACAAAATTATAGAGATTTTATACACACACACAGATACACACACTGTCTGTCTGAGACTCTGTCCTAGGGTTACTTTAGGAATTGGTACAGATTCATTGTAATTTTCTGTGTAGAGGTAGATGTGAGCATAATTTCTTCAGGTTGTAGTGAGAAAAAGAATAATGGTGCCTTTAACTAAAACAAATGAAGGGAAGCATTTTGATACAAAAATAATTTTCATGTCTATTATATAGAAGCATTGTTTCTTAGTTTGAGAGAAAATCTGTGCCCTCTCATTGTGTTGTGTGATATGTAGTACCTTAAAAATTAGACATCTAAAAAATAGTTTACTGAGATAAAATATGTAAGTGCTACACTAAAATGACAGTCTACAAAAGACTGTAATCACTAAAACTTACTGAAAAGAAAAAAATTTCAATTTACTGTGATAATTACTTGAGTGATGTATATAAGTACTAACAATTGTATATTTTAACATAAAAAAAGAAAACTGCATTTTCAGTTTGGGTTAGCCTTTTGTTTGTTCTCTTTTATAGAGCATATGAAACTTCTAAAATGTATCGTGATTTTAAATTGAGAAGTGCACTAATTCAAAATAAGGAACTAAGATTATTACCACAAGAACATGTATATGATAAAATCAATGGAGTATGGAATTTATCCAGTGATCAGGTATTGTACCAAAAACTAATGAATCTTTTGGATCAGTGCCTTGGTAATCATTTTTCCAATTATCATTAGGTTTATATATTCATTTAACTGTTAAAATTAGCACCATACCTCTTGATAAATTAACATTATAACTCTTCATATAAAATAATATAATTTTCATATTTTTATGGTTTTGTCCTGTTTAACATTTGTCCTACATTGCATTTAGAGCTGTAATGAACCTCAGAGATCATCTCTAGTTTAGCCTCTATTCACTTATAGATAAAAAAAACTCAGGTCCTTAAGAATCAAGTGACCTCACATACGTAGGTCGGCCCAGAGCCATGATCTTCCTCCTATACTACTACCCTGCACTCCACATCTTGATAACCTATCCCCTGGTTGGCAAACCACTGCTCACAAGCCACATGCGGCTCTTTGGCCCCTTGAGTGTGGCTCTTCCACAAAATACCATGGCCTGGGCAAGTCTATTTTGAAGAAGTTGCATTAGAAGAAGTTTAAGTTTAAAAATTTGGCTCTCAAAAGAAATTTCCATCGTTGTACTGTTGATATTTGGCTCTGTTGACTAATGAGTTTGCCGACCACTGCCCTATACTAATGGCGGAGAGTTAGGCATTGGACCATCAAAGTTTTTTAATTTGGTCTTAATGGAATTAAATATATAATTCATTTGGTGACTCCTGTATCCATTATTGTAACTTTTCATTTACTCTTTAAATTATTTCTAGTTGAAACATGTAAGCAACTAATAGTTGGAATAAGTAACATTAATTTCTAGAGAAAAGATTGTCTCTTACTAAGAATAGCTTCCAATTTATATGTGTGTTACAACCTAGGTTATACTGACAACCACTGTGGTAAAGCTATAGCATTTGAATGAAGAGCATCTTGCTAAAATAAACATTGAATCATAAATTTAAATTGTAAATAAACTTTTCTCATTTGAAAAGTTCTAGTTTTAAACTATGATAAAGGTTCTATAGGAGATATACATTCCCCATCTGACTAACTCCTTTTCCACAGAAGTCAGCAAAGTTTATTCTGTAAAGGGCCTGATGGTAAATATTTTAGACTAGAGGCCCGGTGCACGGATTCATGCATGGGTGGGGTCCCTCAGCCTGGCCTGTGCCCTCTCACAATGCAGGACCCCTCGGGGGATGTAGCAGTGCTGAAGTGGCAGGCGGCCGGGGAGGACCCCCAGCCAGGGCCAGGTGCAGCTCTGCTGCTGCTCAACCTGGCCCCACTGCCCCAGCTGCGCTCACCAGCTGTGAGCCCAGCTTCTGGTTGAGTGGTGCTCCTACTGTGGGAGCACACTGACCACCAAGGAACAGCTCCTGCATTGAGTGTCTGCCCCCTGGAGGTCAGTGTGCATCATAGTAACCGGTCATTCCAGTCGTTCAGTCATACTTAGGCTTTTGTATATATAGACTAGAGGCCCAGTGCACAAAATTCATGCATGGAGGGGGTCCCCTCAGCCCAGCCTGCACCCTCCCCAATCCAGGGCCCCTCAGGGGATGTCCGACTGCCGGTTAATCAGGCCTAAACTGGCAATCGGACATCCCTCTCACAATTAGGACTGCTGGCTCGTAACCGCTCGCCTGCCTGCTCACCTGATTGTCCCTCACTAAACCCCCTGCCGGCTGGGTCGTCCCACACAGCCTGCTTGTTCAGTCATTTGGTCATCCCTCATTAACCCCCCTGCTGGCCTGGTCGCCCCATGCAGCCTGTGTTCAGTCGCCCATCCGATCATGATGGACCCTGGCTTTTTATATATTAGGATTTTACGGGCCATATAGTTTCTGTTCCAATTTCTCCATCCTGCCATTATAGTGTGAAACCAGACATAGACAACACATAAACAAGTGTATGGCTATGTTTCAGTATGGACACTGAAGTTTGAATTTCATACAGTATTCATGTGTCATGAAATATTGTTCTTTTTGCATTTTCCCCCATTTAAAACTGCAAAAATTATTCTTAGCTTGTAGGCCATACAAAATGAGGCAGCAGGCCAGATTTGGCCTATGGACCATAGTTTACCTACCCCTGCTCTAGTTCATAGTTTAGATGTCACTTTCTGAAATATTTTTATGTGTTTCTTATACACCCTGTACTCAATTACCACTCCATATTATTACCACTCTAAAACACAGAGCTTGTCTATACTCCTCAATAGATTGTAGGCTTTATAAGGGTAGGAGTGAAGTTACTCTGTTTATAGTTAGATCCTTACCACCTAGCAGAACAGCTGGCATTTTTAATTAAGATGTTCCAAAATGATCAGATATATCATTTTATTGGAAACTAGAGGCCTGGTGCATGAAATTCGTGCATGGGGGGGCGGTGTCCCTCAGCCCAGCCTGCACCCTCTCCAATCTGGGACACAATCCAGGACTGCTGGCTCCCAACTTCTCGTCTGCCTGCCTTCCTGATTGCCCCTAACCACTTCTGCCTGCCAGCCTGATCACCCCCTAACCACTCCCCTGCCAGCCTGATTGATGCCTAACTGCTCCCCTACCAGCCTGTTTGCCCTTAACTGCCCTCCCCTGCAGGCCTGGTCCTTCCCCAACTGCTCTCCCCTGCAGGCCTGGGTCACCTCCAACTGCCCTCCCCTGCTGGCCATTTTGTGGTGGCCATCTTGTGTCCACATGGGGGCAGCCATCTTTGACCATATGGGGGCAGCCATCTTATGTGTTGGAGTGATGGTTAATTTGCCTGTTTACTCTTCTATTAGGATAGGGATATTATTGTCAACCTAATTAATGTTTACTGAAAAATAATAAATAAAATATGCCCTTCTATTATTTTTTAAAGTCTTTATGGTATTTTACAAGTTCTCCTTTTTCTAAAATAAGATAAAAAATGATATAAAGAGTTATTCCTGCCCTGATCAGTTTGGCTCAGTGGATAGAGCATTGGCCTGTGGACTGAAGGGTCCCAGGTTTGATTCCGGTCAAGGACATGTACCTTGGTTGCTGGCACATCCCCAGTAGGGGGTGTGCAGGAGGCAGCTGATCGATGTTTCTCTCTCATCGATGTTTCTGACTCTCTATCCCTCTCCCTTCCTCTCTGCAAAAAAAAAAAAAATCAATAAAATATATTTTTTTTAAAAAGAATTAGTCCTTGTAAAGTTAGATTTAGTAATGCTTAATGGGACTTGGGCTGGGAATAATGGTGACTAAAATTTTTTGTATGATAATTTTTTGCAAGATTAAGAGTGGAGGGGGAATATATGTACTTATATATATTCTTATTAATTTCATTATAATTGGGAAATAGGTGATCTTTTTTGCTGTTTCAAACTTGGTCATTCCAGGAGAAGGCTTTTTAAGTTTTGGGTTTGTTAGTTAATGTTTTATGTGCAACCTCAAACTATAAAATAAGGAAAATTCTTCTAGTGTATGTAGTGGGGAGGAGGATGAAAATGATAGAGGCAGATAATTTTGGTTCCATGTTATTAGGTCTTGCAGATATTTTAGGGCACTTAGCTATCATATTGGAATAATCTTGAAAGATGTTGAGGGGCCCTGTAACTATAGTTTGATCTGTAGTTAGTGTGAAAGAGCCACAGTATAGCTCTTGTGGACTAATGAGGGTTAGCACCTGTGTTTTGTCTCTTTTTGTACCACAATTCCCTTGCCTTGACTTATCCCAGGTTTTGAATAATAGTCATAATAAGATCTAACACTTGACAATGCTTACTGTGTGCCAGACACTGTGCTATGGGCTTTATTTACATGGGCTATTTAATCAGATATTCATTTTACATTTCATACAATGCACCAAGAAGATATTTGCCCCTGGGTCGCATAACTGGTAAGTACTGATGGTAAAATGATTATCTAACTCCAGAGTTATGCTCTCAGTAATCTAATTGTACTCAGTTCTGGTATTTGCTGTTGCTCTGATCATTAGAATTATTCTGGTGTTTAGAAAATAAAGAATAAGTATTCAAACAAATTATCATTGATGTATCTCTTATTACTCTCCTTTATAGGGAAATTTAGGAACCTTTTTTATTACCAATGTGAGAATTGTGTGGCATGCAAATATGAATGACAGTTTTAACGTCAGTATACCGTATCTGCAAATTGTAAGTGCATGATGCATTTTGATGACCTCATTTTAATGCAAAATAATTAATTTTGCTCAACAGTTAAGAGGACTTTGGGAATTAGATGAGTTATCTTTCTGCCTTTTTAAGTGGCAGCAGTTTAGCTGAGAGCATACTATTAAAATGTTGATAATTTACTATTTCAACATAGAAAAGACCCAATTGTACTTACATTCAAGGGAAACAGCACCATTACAACTTGCTATTAAGAAAGAAATATACTGGATTCTAAAACTTAGTTTTCATACAGATTAAGATGTGTGTTTTTTAGATTCCGTTCAAAGGGTTTTGGCTACCAAAGTTTTCCATAACCTTTCTGTGATGCAGGTATCTGGTTGTTCCTTGGCATGGGTTCAGCATACCAATCCATACACTTTATTTTGGCTTTCTTGCTACTTTTTGCTCAAACAAAAAGGATATTTTTTAAAAGTTCTCACCCAAGGATATATTTAGAGAGAGGAAGGGACAGAGAGAGGGAGAGCGAAAAACATCAGTGTGGGAGAGAAACATCAATCAGTTGCCTCCTGTATACACTCTGACTGAAGATTAAACCTGCAACCTTTTGGTGTACAGGATGACACTCCACCCGGCCAGGGCTCTGCTCAAACCCCCCACTCCCCCCATTTCTTTCTTTCTTTTTTTTTTAGAAAAGCAAGCAAGAATGTATTGGCTGAAGCAAAAACACACTTAGGACAGTGAAACTAGGAAGGGTATAAAAGAAGTAGCAAGAGAGGCTAGGCTGGGCTGCTTTGGCTCACTGAGAAGTCAGAGAAAAGGGGGCCTTGGAGACATGTTCAGGGGGTTAGCCCAGGACAAGCTGCCACTGCCCATTGCTCCCCTGGTTGCAAGTCTCAGGGGTCCCTTAGAGGTTAGGGGATTCGAGCCTGTGGGGGAAGGAGAAAGAAGAGGGAAGGGCATGGGAGTGCTCCCTGGAGGGAGTGTGCTATTCAAGCCCTTTTAAAGATAGAATAAAATCATTCATTCTGTGAATGAACTGTTTACATTGTATTCTGATACAGCTTGGGTGAAAGAAATCAATATGGTTTTTTTGTTTTTTGTTTTTTTTCGAGTTTTATTTATTTCCTTTTATTTTTATTTTTAATAAATCTTTATTCAGATTATTACAATTGTTCCTCCTTTTCCCCCCATAGCTCCCCTCAACCCGGTTCCTACCCCACCTTCTGCCCTTACCTCCCCCACACTGTCCTCATCCATAGGTGTACAATTTTTGTCCAGTCTCTTCCTGCATCCCCCATACCGCTTTACCCCTGAGAATTATCAGTCCACCTGATTCTATTATATTCACCAGTTTATTCTGTTCCTCAGGTTTTTAATTCACTTGATTTTAGGTTCACTTGTTCATAGATATGTACTTGTTGTTCATAGTTTTTATCTTTACTTTTTTCTTCTTCCTCTTCTTAAAGAATAACTTTCAGCATTTCATATAATACTGGTTTGGTGGTGATGAACTCCTTTAGCTTTTTCTTATCTGTGAAGCTCTTTATCTGACCTTCAATTCTGAATGATAGCTTTGCTGGGTAGAGTAATCTTGGTTGTAGGTTCTTGCTATTCATCACTTTGAATATTTCTTGCCACTCCCGTCTGGCCTGCATAGTTTCTGTTAAGAAATCAGCTGACAATCGTATGGGTGCTCCCTTGTAGGTAATTAACTGTTTTTCTCTTGCTGCTTTTAATATTCTTTGTCTTTTACTCTTGGCATTTTAATTATGATGTGTCTTGGTGTGGTCCTCTTTGGACTCCTTTTGTTTGGGGGTTCTGTGTGCTTCCTGGACTTGTAAGTCTATTTCTTTCACCAGGTGGGGGAAGTTTTCTGTCATTATTTCTTCAAATAGGTTTTCAGTATCTTGCTCTCTCTCTTCTTCTGGAACCCCCATAATTCGGATGTTGGTACACTTGAAGTTGTCCCAGAGGCTTCTTACACTATCTTCAACTTTTTGGATTTTTTTCTCTTTTTGCTTGTTCGGTTGAGTGTTTTTTTCTTCTTTGTATTTCAAATCTTTGACTTGATTCTTGCGTTCCTCTAGTCTGTTGTTGGGTCTCTGTATAATATTTTTTATTTCAGTCAGTGTATGTTTAATTTCTAGTTGGTCCTTTTTCATATCTTTGAGGGTCCCAAAGATATTGGCCTTTTCTAGGATATTCTTGAAAAGCCTTATAACCGTGGTTATTTATTGGCCTTTTCTAAGATATTCTTGAGAAGCCTTATAACCGTGGTTTTGAATTCTATATCCAGTCATTTGTTTTCCTCCATTTCTTTCATTTGTGATCTGTTTCTTTGTCTCCGCATTTTGACTGCTTCCCTGAGTTGGTAGGGTAGCTTTGTGTGCTAGGTTTCCTATATGGCCCAGTGGGTCGGTCTCCCCAGTTAACCTGAGGTGGACACTCTTGGTGCACCCTTTGTGAACTGTGTGTACAGCCTTGTTGTAGTTAAGTCTTGATTGCTGTTGGTATCACTGGGAGGAATTGACCTCCAGGCCAGTTGGCTGTGAGGATCAGCTGTGTCTCCACTGGGAGAAGTTCGGTGCTGGAGACAGCCTTATAGGATTAGACTTGCCAAATTGCAAAAGCCTCTGTGCTCAGCTTGGATGGGGCGGAGTCTCAGGGCGGAGCAGACAGTCTTGGCTTCCCGTCAGCCCTTGCATGCACGCATGCGCCTCCAGACCTCTGCCTTCCCTGCCTCCCAAGCCTCCGCCCAAGAGTCCAGATTCCCCCCACAAGAGCATGGGTCCCCAGGGGCTCGCCTGGAACTGGGGTTCAGTGCAGTCAGAACTCGGGCTCAGTGCAGTCACGAGCTTCCGACTCCCTTCTGCTAGGGAAAGCCTGTGGCAACCTCCGGCAGTCTTTGTGCACACTGGCGCCTGTGCCTCCAGACCCCTGCCCGCCAGGGCTCCCCCAGGTCTCCCCCAGGTCTCCGAGTCTCCGAGTGCCTTTCTCTCTACCTGACAGTCCAGAATCCCCCTATATGAGCCTGGGTCCACAGGGTTTCGCCCGGAACTGAGTTTCAGTGCAATCAGAACTGGGGTTCAGTGCAGTCGGGGGCTTCCTTCCCCCTCCCACCAGAGAAAGTCAGCCAGGCTCTCAGCCGCCCTTCCTCTCTGCGCGTACAAAGACCCTTTGCCGTACCTCAACCCTTTGCCGTTCCTCTGATTCTCTTTCCTTCTAGTTGTAGAATTTCCACTCAGCCAGCTTTCCTGTGGTTCTGAATGGTGTCCGTTCTGTCTTTTAGTTGTAGTTTTGAAATTGTTGTGCAAGGCAGCAGTTTAGGTGCTTACCTATCCTGCCATCTTGGTTTCTCCATTCAATATGGTTTTTAATGATAATGGTTTTAGCTTAAGTTGAAGCTGTTAAAATCCAGAATAAGAAGTAACTACATCTACGACCAATTTGTTTTGGGAAAATATAAAAGTAGTTCTTTTTACTCTGCTGTTGCTGCTATGATAAGTATGTGATAGGGTGAAACAAATAATAAACAATAAACTGAAGAATTTCATTTTACATACAATCTAGTGCAAATTAGATGGAACATAAAAATACCTAATGAAAAATCTTGTGAAATTATTCTATGATAATTGCCTTTAATGTAGTGTAAGAGTAGTCTTAAGAATAAGCAGTTTCATTAATAAATATTTATGGATTAGATACAATGTATGTATATTTGGAAAATGTCATTTTTAAGAGACTTCTTGGCCTATGAGAAGGATGATTCTTTGGAAAGTATTCCCAAGCCTGTCTTTTGCTAAATTGTTTGATTTCTGAGTTACTTTAAAATATCTAATCATTCATTTACCTGATATTGAAAAGCTGCTCTGTGCTAGATGCTAGAGATACAATCAGAAAAATCACCCTGACTGGTTTGGCTCAGTGGATAGAGGGTCGGCCTGTGGACTCAAGGGTCCCAGGTTCGATTCTGGTCAAGGGCATATGTACCTTGGTTGCGGGCACATCCCCAGTAGGGGGTGTGCAGGAGGCAGCTGATCAATGTTTCTAACTCTCTATACCTCTCCCTTCCTCTCTGTAAAAAATCAATAAAATATATTTTTTTTAAAAAAGAAAAATCATGAACCAGAACTTCACAGTTCCTGCTATCAAGGAGCTTTCTGTCAGGTGGTGAAAAGCAACACATTAAACAGAAAATCATAGATGCTGATAGGAAGAAAATTATTTCTGGCCATCTAACGAAATACAAGAATTTATAATCATGGCTGGGAAGATGTGACAGAGTCCATATAGGTATTTGATAAATTGGTGCTTCTAGTGTTCATTGCTATTTTATATTGTATTACATGTGTTTTGCCTTGCCTAACCTAAATTCTATTATGCTGAATAATTGATGGTAGTAAATACTAGTAACCTATGCTTTCTGCTCTTCAAATAGGGTACTTCTTGTCCTTTAAGAATACAGTTGCCAGTATGGCTTCTGGATGAATTCAGCCAGGCCCAAACAGCTTGCAATCTGATATCATCACAGTCTGTCACTAAGGCAGTCATAGTCTAACTTCAGCTCATTTAACACCTCAGCCACTGCCCTGACCCCATTCCTATATATATCCTTGCCAATTTCCATCTTACCGGCCTATGTCACCCCCAGTTCCTGGTTAGTTTACCTACTGACAATCCAGGTGCCAGTGTTTTATGGTTCTAAACCAGGACTGTGTGCACAACTGGTGGGGTGTGAAGTAGTCTAGATAGAAGGCCAGGTTTTCATAACAATTACCATTTAATCAGTCTCCCTTCCCCCTCTAATCTCCTATCTCACCCCCTTCTCCCCCTCCCTCCTCTTCCGTCTCCAAGCATTTCCCTCTTGCTCCCTCTTCCTCTCTTTCTTCTTTCTTCTCTCTCTCTTTTTCAACCTCAAATGTCTGTCTGGAAGTATAATATGCCATCACTCACCACAGACTACCCTTCTCTGTCTGTTGGTCTGCTGGTCATAATAGTAGATCCTCCATATTTCCTCTCTAACCCCACCTAAGTACCTTTTGTGTCACTTTCCACAGGTCCTGCCTGCTATGGTGCTTTCCCCTCTTCCCTTCTCTAGGCCACTGATGTCACTGCTCATCATCTGCTAGGCAAGCTTCATCTTCATGTTCCGCTTACCTGTTGGTGTTAGATACATTCGACCTATCCCAGCCTTCCTAGCTACCCAGTGACAAATGCACTTAACTTGTTTTTTTCTTTTAACAAATGGAATGGAGATTCTTTTTCTTTTCTTTTTTTTTTTTTTTAATGGAGATTCTTTAAGAAGTTAGCCATCTACCATGTAAGAAACAGAAGGCACATATGACTTTTAAAAACTAAATCAGCCTTAGAAGCCACAGAAGACTCTGGCTCTGCATAACTAAAAGTTTGCTAGCCTTTGGTTCAAAATATCAAGAAAGATTCTCTGACTTCTAAGGAAGTTAGAGAAATTTGTACATATTTTAGAGATGTCAGCCTTATATTGCCTTATAAGTTTACCACTTATTTCAAATGTGTAAGTTTCCATTTTACTAGATCTCTGTGGGAGTATAATGAAGGAAAGAAGAATTCTTTTATTTAGACTATGAAAAGTAGTTTATTGTATGAAAGTTGAAATAATATGCTAAAAATTCACTACTATCAGATAATAAAAACAGCATTTTTTTTCTTTTTCATTTTACATCTAGCGTTCAATAAAGATTAGAGATTCAAAATTTGGGTTAGCTCTTGTCATAGAAAGCTCTCAGCAGGTAAGATACTTAATATTTTTATTAATCTTCAATAGATTTTTTAAACTATGTGAGTCTACTTTTAGTTTTATTTATACTGTAACCAGTTTACATCCAAGAAAAATTTTAGCTCTAACATGAAGAGATAAGAAGAGTTTGAAGTCACGCAGTAATTGTCCCCATAGGAAGAATCCTGGTTGTTTCTTTGTTGGACAAGCATACTCATTATTATCATTATGATTATCATGTTTAACGACAGAGTCAAGTCACTGTACTTTTCGTGCATTACCTCAATCTTTACACAAGTCTATGATACAGTTACTATTCTTTCCCAGTTTTACAGTCAAGGAAACTAGGGCCTAGAGAATTTAGGAACCTTGCCCATGTTCTCACTAGTAAATGGTAGGGCTAGGTTTCAATTCAGATCTGATTGAGTCACAAGACTGTGTTTGAGAAACACAGATATATACATATATACACACACATTTGAGACTTTATTCTCTCACAAGATTATATTGTATCTAATTATAAATTGCTGTGCTCCATTATACCAGATTTTTTAAGAAATACATTTAAATAAAAATTTATTATTTGTAAAATCACTTCTCATTTCTAAGTTTAAATATGAATGTCCACGCCTTTCCCGTGGACTGTTGATTCGAAGCTGCCATTTATTGAGTGCTTACTGTGTTCTAGGAATGGTACAAAATGTCATATATACATTATTTTATTTAATACAACAACTTGTTAACCATTTTTATGGTTAGAAAATTGAAGCTTAGAAAGAATAAAAGTTTTCCAGCATCATACAGCTAGTAAATTTTTTTAACGATATTTTTTATTGATTTCAGAGAGGGAGAGAGAGATAGAAACATCAAGGATGAGAGAGAATCATTGATTGGCTGCCTCCTGCACGCCCCACACTGGGGATTGAGCCCACAACCCGGGCATGTGCCCTGACCAGGAATCATACTGTGACCTCTTGGTTCATAGGTTGACGTTCAACCACTAAGCCACGCTGGCCAGGCCAGCTACTAAGTTTTTCATTTTTCAAGGAGATAGCCTCAGGTAGATCATCCCCTTACCTCTTTTAATATATAATGTATTCCTTTTCAAGGTCTGCACAATAAAAACTTAGTTCCCTTGGCCATCACAATCTACAGTATATCTTTAAACTTAAAGTATCAGGTTTGATATTTACAGATAAAATGATGTGATATATGAATAGGCTTTAAAATAATCCTGAGTGTGTGAGGGGAGGAAATCTGGGGGAGGGTACGGTTACAGATAGAAGAGTAAACTGGATGTAAACTGGCTGATTGCTTCATGGATGCTTACTGTACTCTTCCTATTTTTGTTTATGTTTGAAGTTTTTAATAATAAAATTTTTATTTTAAAAAATCAGCTTACATATTATGCTCTGAAATAAGGACAATTAGAGTTAAAATTCATATGTATATCCTTAAATACCATTTCTCTGGCTTGTTTCTTGTTTTTTCATTATTCTTCCTTGTAGAGTGGAGGATATGTTCTTGGCTTTAAAATAGATCCTGTTGAAAAACTACAAGCATCAGTTAAGGAAATCAATTCACTTCACAAAGTCTATTCTGCCAGTCCTATATTTGGAGTAGATTATGAAATGGAAGAAAAGGTAATTTGCTCACTGTGTGAAGTATAGTGTTTGCTGAATTGTTTTCACATAATCTATAGAATTCAGATATAAATACATTATGTACAATTTAATTTTAAAGTATGTTTAAAAGGACAACTAGACAGACGCTGCTCTGTGCTCACCACTTGTCTTCTCACGGTCTGCTTCATCATTAATTCCTGCCCTTCTCGGTGAGCAGCATATCCAGAGAAGTCTCCATATGCAAGGCTCCTTGATGTAGACAGAATCTCTCACCCTATAAGCTTTGTTTTTATTCTACTTCAGCCTCCCATTCACACAGGCAAACCTTACAGACATTTTCTTCTTCCAAGGCCCTACAGCATAGCAACTGCAGGAGTTTGCTCCACCAATATGGCCTGTGTCCATCCCTATTCCTCAGTTCCCGTGCAAGACCAGTTATGAAATATTTTTAATATTATCCCCACATGTTTGCTCTTTGTCTCCCCATGATATCTGGTTTCTCACCAGTTCGACTTTCCTGGTACATCAGTTGTCTTTTGGCTTTACTTTCAGCTCTCCAGCTAGGATCCTTGTCATCTGATTTATCACAGTGTACTCACCAGCCACTGCATTAGAGACACCCTCTCTGTGTGTTCTATCAGTACCCTTGCCAGAGGCTCTCTCACTGGTACCCTCACTGACCACTCCATCACAAGTTCCCTTGCTGTCTGTTTTATTGGGCCCTCACTGTATACTCTATTGCTGGAGTCCTTGTTATTCACTCTTTCATCAGTGTCCCTACCGGTACTCAGCGTGTTGAGCTATACCACATATCACATATATTATCTATATTAATTTCTCATTTATAATTTTATTTTAGTAATTTAATTAGGTAAATAATTTTCCAAGTCAGTAAAATACACTAAGACTTGGTTGAGTATCTCAAATTTGGCATACCTAAAATGGCAGCATTTTTCTCAAAAGCAGCATCCTGCCGATTTACCTACTTATTTACTACTTATTTATTTTTAGCATTGTCAAAGTTGGCTGTACTCAAAACCACAGAGTTCCCCCCCTTTATTTATTTATTTGTTTGTTTGTTTTAGAGCGAGAGAAACGTTGAGTTGTTCCACTCACTCATTTATACATTCATTGGTTGATTCTTATCTGTGCTCTGACTGGGGATCAAACTCACAACCTTGGCATATCAGGACAACACTCTAACCAACTAAGCTACTCAGCCAGGGCTTTTTCCCATTATCTATCTTTACACATTCAGTCAGTTATACCAGTCTCTTCCCTGTTCCTATCTCCTCCTTTCCATACAAACCCAACTTCAATCCTAACTTCACTATTCATTTTTTATCCTAGGCGAATCTGAGTTTCAATTTTCTCATTATAAAATGAAGATAATGCCCTGGCCAGTTTGGCTCAGGGGGAAGAACACTGGCTTGTGGACTGAAGGGTCCTGGGTTCCATTCCAGTCAAGGGCACATACCTCAGTTGCAAGCTCAATTTTTGGCCCCGTGTGGGGCACATGGCAGGAGGCAACAGTCGATGTGTCTCTCTCACATCAATGTTTCTCTCTCTCTGCTCTTCCTCTCCCTTTCACTCTGTCTAAAAGAAATTAATGGAAAATTAATTAATTAATTAATCCTTGGGTGAAGATTAATAAAAAGCAAACAAATTTTTAATTAAAAAAATAAAATGAAGATAATCTCTCTTTAAAAGTTATTGATAGCCTAAACAACAAAAGAAATTATTGATAGCCCTGCAGGCATGGCTCAGTGGTTGAGTATCTATCAACCTGTGAACTAGGAGGTCACAGTTCAATTCAATCCCTAGTATGGGGCCAACATGAGGCAGCAGATCAATGATTCTCTCATCATTAATGTTTCTCTCTCTCCCTCTCCCTCACTGAAATCAATAAAAATATATATACTTTTTAAAGTTATTGATAAAAATGTTATTGGTCATATCTATAAAATGCTTGCACCTGGGAGACACTTGGCTTTTTATTAGTTCTACCAATTATTTCTCTCTTTCCCCCTTCTTTGGCCCCAGTACATATAATAGCCTACCATAATAGCTCACTGTCACAGCATATAAATCCCTCCTCCAACAGCCACCTCTCCAGGGAGGTCTTCCCTGATATCCATCTAAAATGGCAACACCACCCTAGCTGGTTTGGCTCAGTGGACCAAAGGTCTCAGATTCGTTTCCGGTCAAGGGCACATACCTTGGTTGCAAACTCCTCCCCAGCCTGGGCCCTGATCAGGGCTCGTGCAGGGGGCAACCAGTTGATGTGTTCGCACATCAATGTTTCTGTCTTTCCCTCTTTCTTCCACTCTCCCTAAAAATCAATGGAAAAAATACCCTTGGGTGAAGATTAACATTAAATAAATAAACAAATAAGCAAACAAATAAATAAATAAAATGGCAACTCCCATCACATTTTTGTCCCTCATTCTGCTTACTTGCTTTATTTTTGGTAACACTAATCAGTTTCTTCTGCTATAAATAAACTCCATGAAGTCAATATTTTTATCTGTTTTCTTTAACCATTATATCTCCAGCAGTCTCAACTGGTACATAACAGATTCTTAGTGAATATTCATAGTTATTGAACACATGTTTGCCATTCACTGCTCTAAGAACTTTATATGCATCATCTCATTTAATCCTCTCAACAATACTATGAAGTATATTATTATCTTCATCCACAGTTAAGGAGACCTTAGATAGGTTAAATTACTTGTAACAGTCACACAGCTCTGAACATACTTGAAACACTAAGGCTAACCTCAGAATATGAAATCAGTTCACTCTCTTGTCAAGCAATACCCTTCTACCCTCAGCCCTCCCCCACCAATTACCTATCAATAAAGTCCACATTTTGAGCTGATATTAAAGAATTTCAGTAGACTTCAGTGTACCTTTCTCACCTTATCTGCACAGCCACAGCATCTAGTTGTACATGCACACTATTCAACTCTAGAGAACATTGTTCACATGAACTTGAGTGTGAATGATGCTCCCTAGTGTTGTTCAATACTAGAGCCCTACTTAGTTCCTTCTGTCTCATGGAACTCTTATATTCATCATTGGGTTATTCATCATTCTCCAGCCACATCCTGTGATTTTTCACCTTTGCTGATGCTGACCCCCTCTGCCAGAAATATCCTTTCCCCTAATCCTCCCTATGAATATCATCCTCATCCTAAAAGCCCTAGATCAACACCTTTACATCATGAAAATTTCTGGGATTCACAATTCAGAAGTTGTGCTTTCTCCAAACTCTTTGATTATAATAGATAATTGCTTTTGTTACAGCTACTTTCATATGTTAAACCAATGATATTAGTAACATTTTACCATTTTCAGCTAATAAAAATGGCAATTTCAGATGGTTCAACCTAATACTTAGTTATTTGTAATTATGTTTTATCCTTTGCCCCACCTCCCACTAGATTACAAACCTTCCTTGGTTAAGGTCAGGGACTTTAAACCCTTGGTAGCACTAGTATAGTACCTAATATACCAAGGATACTCAAGTATTTGAAAAGTAAGTTCATAAGTATGAGTATTATATTATGTTTTACCTTTTAGAATACTCCCTACAAAGCTTAGTTCTTTTACTTTTCACAGGTTCTACTTAAATGATTATTTGGGGGAAAACTTTGTTTTGTTTAACTGTATGAAAGAAAATCAGATAAAGTTCAATGAGAGTTTTTTCTTTTAGAATATCTGTAGTATTATTTTAGAATTCTATCTGTAAGATTTCTTTTAGAATATCATATTGAGGATGTGTAAATTTGTCATTTTAATTCTTTTGATGATATCAATTTCAGATTGATAAGCTTAGGTTTAACTGACTGATTTTATTAGCCAAGTTAGTTTTAATAGAATATGTTATACAATGAATTTTATAAGACTTGAATAGTTTACAATTGTGTTATCCTTTTACAAATTTATAATTCTCAGCAAATTTTACTAAAATTATTTGTTTACTTAACATTGTCTCTTTAATGCATTTTAACATCTGATTTTCAGCCACAGCCTCTTGAAGCTCTGACAGTTGAACAAATTCAAGATGATGTAGAAATAGACTCTGATGATCACCCAGACGCTTTTGTGGTGAGCATCACAAAGGAGGTTACTCAGTATCTTGTAATTCTAAGTCACGTTTTATTAAATTATAGATTAAGTATGTAAATACCATTGAACTTGAGACTTTTGAGAGTATTTTAAACGTGAGTTGTAGTGTAATATTTTTTTTAAGTTAGGAATTTTGTGTGTGTGTGAAAATATTTTTTAATTACCAAACTGGGAAATAGTTTGAGAACACAATTATTCAGATTTCAGATATGTGAAAAGTTTTCCATACTAATAGAAAATGATAAATATAGTTAATTTAATATCTGTACTTTCTATTTATAGGTATTACCTTCAATTTATAGGCATTTTATCTTAAAATGAATATCCAGTTTAGCAATAAACTTTCCTGTTTCTAAATTTGTATTATCTAATTAATAGTCAAAATAATAATAATGCTTACTTTATATTGTGGTCTAAGAATCTGACCAGAATACCTCTCTGAGAACATATATTTCTAAACAAAAATGTGAAATTAGTATAAAATATTTAATTATAAACTTCTACTATTATCTTAAACTCTATGAATTTGCTGACTGATTGCTTTGTTTTGTTTTGCCAGCATCTTCTTGTAAACAAAAAGTAGGGATGATATTTCATTACCCTCTAAGTCATACTTTTTATCTTTTAACAATGCTAATTACACATGAATAACAAAGCACAATTTTTAGAGCTTAAAGCACAACTCTTGAAGATCTTAATAATGATGAACAGAAAAAGCAAATTCTGCTACAGCATTGTAAAGATAATTAAGAAAATTATTAGACACATAGTAACAGAATATAAAATATATTGTCACAGAATTGTTCTGTAAATTAATTACCTGTTCCTTAGCTCACTGACCTATTATAATATTATGTCACATATGTAAAATATAATTTTCTTTATCTTATAGGCTTATTTTGCTGATGGCAATAAGGTAAGGATATTTTAACTATAGCATATGAAAAAAATACTTTCTATTTTCCAACATTTAGTATTCACAAACTTATGTGAAACCTATTTTTTGTTTTTTTCCTCTTCCATGCCTACCTTCTCTATTCCCATCTCATCCTCTTATCTCCCAAAAAGCAACAAGATCGTGAACCTGTATTTTCAGAAGAACTGGGGCTTGCAATAGAGAAATTGAAGGATGGATTCACCCTACAGGGACTTTGGGAAGTAATGAGTTGATCTTGAGTTGAGCTGGATTTTTATTTAAAGATATCTCAAGATTAAAGATACTAGTTGTCTTCTATAAGGCATGGAGTAGTTTTTACATTTACAGAAAAAGCTTTTAAGAAAGAGTTTTTTAACGATTGAAGATTTCATTTAGGCTTTTACTATCAGTTTTTTAAAAAACTATATTTGAAATTGTAATCAAAATGTATCTGGTTTGTAAATGTGTCTATTTTGTTCCTAATACTTGTAAACTATTAGTCTGTGGATATTAAATGAATGTATCACATTGGGTTTAATAAAAACTTTATGCAGCACCACTTAATGTTTTGAAAGTATTATTTAAAAGAATAAGACTATTCTTATGATGTAATCAAATTACAACTGTTAACTATAAAAATCTGCTTTAAATATATTATACAGCTCCAATGTAAGCCAACTCTAATATAAATTACAACCCTTAAACTTGTCGTTTTTAAGTGATCATTTCTATAAAAATTATAGCTAACTCTGGAATATATCAACTCCCATGTAAAGTTTTGAGCAGTTTTATAAATTCAATATAGTTTTGGCAAGAATACATTTTATTTTGTAAGTAACTTAAAATAATTTATAAATAAATAGTTCATTTATTGACTTCATCCTTGTTTGTATTAATTGAAATTTCTTTGAAGTTTTCAAAAATCAGTTTTCTGATTTCTTGGTTAGGTAAGATGTGGTGACATCTCTGGCCTCAGTGCTTTTGGCCACTGCTTTGTATAAAGAAACGTCATAAGGAACCTTTGTCAAATCATTGAAATTAGCCAAAGAAACCCTCTTTCTCTAGAGGGAACAGAATAAGCGTGTAAAAATATTTAAGATAAAGTTCAACTAAGAGCTGACTTGCGTCTAATAAAAAACAATGAATAAAAGCTATAAAATACTTTATTTAAGTAGGAAAGGATTTCTACATTTTATGGGGTGGGGTTATATGATAACCTATATTAAGGGAAAAAATGGTTGTTGGAAAAATTTATAAGGTCATCAAATGCTACCAGGAATATTTTTTAAATAGTTTTTCAAGCAAAAGTGACTATAAAATTATCAGCTAGTAAGGAATAATCTCAAATATCATATCATGGTTTTGTATCTGACTCAATCTTTTCAAATGTTAGGTGGTACGTGTAGAGAGAAATGAGTCATTTATTGTTTAAATAAGGGAGCAGCTGTTAGTTTTTCCTAGTGTGTTAAAACCTTAGTGGCATCTATAAATGGAAAAAGTCAATGAGCTCTTCTTTCACCTGTTGTTTTAGCAGCTGACAGTACCACTGACTTCACTATGATGTAAATAAGAGAAAAAACCTTTACTCATGGATAGAGATCTTGAAGTTTAAAAATACGTAATTCTCTGATCTGAAGGCATTCATTCATTCAACAAATATTTTTGGAGCACCCACAAGGCCCTGGAGCAATAGCACTGAACAAAACAACACAAACACACACACACACACACACACACACACACACACCCCAAAAACAATTCCCTGTCTTCATGGAACTTATGTCCTTTTGAGCATGTTTAAGAATACCAAGAAGTGGTACATATATGCAATGGAATACGGGAAAAAAATCTGCAACAACATGAATGGACCTAGGGTGTATTGTGCTAGTGAAATAAGTCAGACAGAGAAAGTCAAATGTCAGATTATTTCACTTAAATCTAAAAAAACAAAATAAAGCAGAACAGAAACAGACTGATAGAGAACATTTTGATGATTGGCAGATGGGACGGGAGTTGGGAGGATGAGTGAAAAAGGTGAAAGGATTAGAAAATACAAATTGGTAGTTACAGAATAGTCACGGGGATGTCAAGTACAGCATAGGGAATATAGTCAATAATGTAATAATTATAGTGTCAGACAGGTACTAGATTTATCAGAGTGATCACTTTGTAAGTTATATAAATGTCTAATCACAGGTTTGTACATCTGATAATGTAATATTCTACATCAACTGTAATTGAAAAATAAAATATTATTTAAAGAGAAAAATGCTAACCATTGATATTACAGTATTTCTACAACCCCACTGAGTTCAGAAAATGTGACAATATAATTTTGTAATATTTCATAAGTATACGAAGCTCTGTTTATAAAGAAAAGATCAATTTTCTTTCAAATCATGTTTTCTGCATTCCATAATTAATATGATGTTCTATTATAATAAACTTAAATTATGATTCTACTTATACATTCTTTTTTTTCTTTTCCATGTATTAGGCCTGTTTTCCAAATTATACAGGTGATGTAGCACTTCATCCTGATTTTGCTATGTTCTGTTGATAACATTGTTCTCATGGGGTTACATCTGTTCTTAACTTTTTCTTTAATGAAAGATCACCTTAAACACTTTACATCATAGAATACCTTTAGTGATCAAATTGTGTGTGTGTGGGTTTATTTCCCCAGTATTGACTTTAAACTATTTCTTTTTCTTTTTGGTCTTGATGATAGCTTTTATTTTACTTGTTTTATTGCTATTGTTTGCCACACCAAATACTATGTAGAGTGAGGCAGGGTGTGAATATAATAATTTTATAATTTAATTCAATACCAATTATACTTTTTCCATTTAACAAAGATACTTTAGAATATCTTAGAAAATTTGCAATTTCTCTTATTTCAGTTATGATTAGGGTGTGACTTTTAATGTTTTTCTAAAACAACTATAATTATAGAACATAAGTAGAAGTCTCTAAGTGTCCTGTTTCTAAAAGAAAAGTATATACCTCACTGTTTTAAGTTGAAAATAAAGCTTTGTAACAGTTATTGGAAAGGGGATCTTACTTGAGTATTGAAATGAACTCACCTCATATTCTTGACCTTTGCATGATTAATTCAGATAGCCAAGTAGCTTGCCACCAGACCATTTTTAGTGGACTGACTCATTTTTATGATTCAGTTTTCTGTTAATTCCATAAACATTTTCTTGTGGTAGCCTTTATTAGCATACCTTCTAATGCTTTATGTATTTCAAAGCTTTCCACTTCGTTTAAATCTCTTGTTTCTGAGCTGTTTCCTTCGTAACAAAAGTTTCAGTTGTTCCTTTCCATCTATAACAGCTGCAAGAACCACTCTTCTTTCCAAACCAGCTCTCCTGAATTCCCGTTGTTAGAGTTGGTATCTATATTTAGCCGGTGGGATTGAATTGCAAAGGCTTCAGGCTGGGCAAAGCACACTGCTCTGCCTTTTTACAGCTAGACCTGTGTGCTGCGCGGAGCTAAGGCCTTCAGTGTCCCCTTCCTCACCCAGGTTACTCACAAAATGGAATCCCAGCGGGAACTCGCAGAGGAACTGCGGCTTTACCAATCCACCCTTCTTCAGGATGGTCTAAGAGATCTCCTGGATGAAAAAAAGTTCATCGACTGCACCCTGAAAGCTGGCGACAAAAGTATTCCGTGCCACAGATTGATTTTGTCAGCGTGTAGTCCTTACTTTCGTGAGTATTTTTTATCTGACATTGATGAGGCGAAAAAAAAAGAGGTAGTACTAGATAATGTGGATTCTGCAATCCTGGATCTAATCATCAAGTACCTCTACTCCGCCAGTATTGATCTCAACGATGGAAACGTGCAAGATATTTTTGCACTGGCCAGCCGCTTTCAGATCCCCTCAGTGTTCACTGTCTGTGTCTCTTACCTTCAGAAAAGACTGGCTCCTGGTAACTGTCTAGCCATCCTAAGATTAGGACTTCTCCTTGACTGCCCAAGACTTGCCATCTCTGCCCGGGAATTTGTGTCTGATCGCTTTGTACAGATTTGTAAGGAAGAGGACTTCATGCAACTGTCTCCACAGGAATTGATCTCAGTCATTTCAAATGACAGCCTAAATGTAGAAAAGGAAGAAGCAGTATTTGAGGCAGTGATGAAATGGGTGCGAACAGACAAAGAAAGAGTTAAAAGCCTTAGCGAAGTGTTTGATTGTATCCGTTTTCGCCTTATGACAGAAAAATATTTCAAAGATCATGTTGAGAAAGATGATATAATTAAAAGCAACCCAGAACTCCAGAAAAAAATCAAAGTTCTCAAAGATGCTTTCGCAGGCAAACTTCCAGAACCTAGCAAAAATACAGAGAAGGCTGGGGATGGTGAGATGAATGGAGATGTTGGTGATGAAGATTTACTTCCTGGTTACCTGAATGACATTCCCAGGCATGGAATGTTTGTCAAAGACCTCATCCTCTTGGTTAATGACACAGCTGCAGTGGCTTATGATCCCACAGAAAATGAATGCTACCTTACTGCATTGGCTGAACAGATTCCCAGAAATCATTCCAGCATTGTTACCCAACAAAATCAGGTATATGTGGTAGGAGGACTATATGTGGATGAAGAAAATAAGGATCAACCTCTACAGTCATACTTCTTCCAGGTAAGAAAGGCAATTTTTATACAAGTAGAGATATAAAGGAAAGGTTTTTACTCATCACCCAGTTAGCTAATTTGCAAATTATGCAGGCTGCTTGCATTTTATTCTACTTGATGTCCTATTCCAGTCCAAAAAAGCTATAATTGAACAGATTTTCTAACTTCTCCAAGTTTCCTGAAACTAATTTGTCATCTCTTATTTATAGTTACTGCCTATAATATAATTTTGTTGAAAATGAAAAGAACTTGTGTATATATTTCGCACTTTGAATTACCTTCTAGGAAAAACTGTCTGCACAAGTGTCACTAATTTGAATTGATTCATAATATTAGGAATTTACAATAATTTCTTATTATGACAAATGGTCACATTTGTTTGGGACACAGTTGTACTTAGACATTATTACAACTTAATCTATTTTGTAAAACCACAGAAGTTTCTTAGAAAACAAATCCTAAACTAATAGACTCTTTGTAACTTGTCTGAGGGAGTTTGTTTCATATTATCAACACCTTGTACTTGATCAGTTTATGAAGGATCATAAACTGATCAAGTACCTTTATCTTCACTAATGCCAGTACCAGTATTTTGCAGCTTACAGCTAGCCCAAAGAGTTTGTTTAGGTCATATCTAGTCATGGCCTGGGATTTCTGGGCACTTGAGTTGGGGAGGCTAGAGCTAAGTAAGTGTAGAATGTCATACCACAGTAACTACGTACTCTCAAAGTGTGTGAATACTGTGATTCACAAAATATGGCATTTAGCCAGCTTTTTCTAATCTTGAAAAATGTAATAATACATGTTAACCATGATTCAAAGATCCACTGCAGAATGTTATGTAGAAATATAAAAATAAAATAGAAGCTGTAATCATAAGTATTTGAATGTGGGACAGAAAATTTCCTAAACCCTAATTTTAATTACAAAAAGGGCAAATTCAATTTAAAAGACAATAATTACATCTAGGAAGTAAAAATTACATCAAAATACAGATTGATACCTAGAAAGTATATATCCATGGAATACTTACAGTCTTATCTGTATTTTCTTCCATCCTGTTACTACCCTTACTTTTATTGACTTAGCCTCTCATTTCTGGTTCAAGAAACCTGCTTGATGTTTTTATAACCATAAAAACAATTATACAAAGTTGAAAAGGTCAGTTCCCTGTCATTGCCCACGACTTGCTCATTTTAAAAGGTGCAAATAGTAGAACAAAATGCCAGGATAAAAACACCCAATCGTCCCACCCAAACCTGTAGACAGAACTCTGGAGAGTGAGCCCCCTAGGTGATTCTGATGCATGAAACCACTGCTCTAGGGGACATACAAATGAACCTAAATGGAATTCTGTCGTATTGATTTTTCTTCCTATGAAGTTTTTAGTTAGCAGAAGTCTTAGCATTGTAAAAAATAAATTAATTCTCTACCCAAATAACAATTATTTTATAATTGATTCTTCTACTGGATTCCTTAATATAACTATGAATTATTCATTGCATCATAAGCTCATTATTAAATTTCTCTTTATGCATTAAAGTAGGAAAAAAACACCCAGTCATAAAAGAGGGTTATGACTCATAAGAAAATTTAGGTGTGAGAATTTCAGGTGTTGCATTTTTGCTTGTTCACATCTATTTAAAATGTACTAAGTTAGGTGTAATATGGCCTTTGATTGTATACTGTAAATAGATTATGAGAGTTTTTTTACATAGATAAGAGAGGGTGGTTTTTTTCATAGAGTTAATAGATTCATCAAATCTTTGAACAGCACCACATCTTAAAATAATCTAGGTCCAAACCCTAATTTTAAGGATGAGGAAACTGGAGCCATAGTGGTTCAATAACTTGACAGCTCACATATCAGAGAGTCTGGCAGGCAGTCTACT
Source organism: Corynorhinus townsendii (assembly GCA_026230045.1). NCBI lineage: Eukaryota > Metazoa > Chordata > Mammalia > Chiroptera > Vespertilionidae > Corynorhinus > Corynorhinus townsendii. Next base: position 48,925,070 of record JAPDVU010000005.1, on the reverse strand, counting down.
GTTCCATCTGCTTCAGGAAATGCCCTATCAGGTAGTAGGGGATGTAGACAGTACTGCAAAGCGTGGGCAATAAACCCACCAGCATGGGGTCATGAGGGCTTCTGTTCCCATTTTAAAACAAAAACTATGGATTTGTGTAGCTTGCATTTGAATATCACTTACAAACTCTGTGAGCTGGGCAAACTGTTCAACACTTCTGTGCCTCAGTTTCCTCATCTGTAAAATGGAAACAATAAAAGTGCCTATCCTGGAGAACTAAATGAGATTACCAGTGTAAAGCATTTAGTACAAACCCTGTCACCGAGTCAAAACTCCATAAATGTTCATTATTATTTCTACTATACTGCGCACCACTTTCTTGATCAAAATATTTCTTTTTTTCTTTCAAAAATGGAAACATTAGTGATCACAATGTAGATATTGAAATTAGTAATTGCAAAGCTAATGCACATGTAGGGATTAAACCACTTTTCTCATCTAGTCTTAATTAGTACTTTGCTTTAGCCAAGGTTACTAGACCAGATACTGATGGGCCTCCACAAAGACCCCTCCCTACACCACAGCCATTAGTGTCTACATTTGTTCTCAGTATCCATTTATTCTGGGTTTTATTTCTTTTTCTTCTGCTACACAGAAGTAGCACTAGAGAGCTCAACAAGTCTGTGGTGGCACTACCTTCAGAGAGCCGTGTTCTTGTGCCTTGGTGTCCTAAATGCAAATTGGAAAATCGTAAAATAACCAATAGTAAGTTGTAATAGTAACAGTAAACTGAAACTGATGCCAGACATACCAGAATCACCTCCCCCAGGGCACGGGCACTTAGAAGGCGATCTTAGGCTTGCAAAGTGGCAGTCGCAAAAATAAGCAGTTACTTCCTAGTATACATTTTTTAAAAAGAGATGGGTATTTCAGTTGACTCTCAACAAAAGGCTGGGAGGTGATAAGCTAGAACACCTGCCTATCTCATAAAGCAATAAAGCAAACCTGAAAAGTTTTGGAGGAAAGAAGATACTGCCTAACGTTCCATTTGTCTGTGGATTGAGCGACAGGTCCAGCTGTCCCAGATGCCGGCTTAGGGAGCATGTTAAATATAGCATGCGGGGATCACTCACATACTGTGACCCTCCCTGCAGTGAAAACCTTTCTTTCGCCAGTGTCCTAAAAGTATTATGATTCCCTGTTCAAACCTGAACGAGGAATGAAAATTTGACAACAAACTTCACAGTTCTCACCAACCTCTGGTGACTCATTTCATTCTCTTTTCTTTCTTGAAATCCTACACATTTTGTTACTTTCAGCTATTTTGTTAAACCAAGTAGATTTTCTCACTGTTCTAAGTAAAATATAATATTTTTGAATTATAGTTGTATTTTTCTTGCAAGACATTTGACTACCTCATAAAGTATAGATATTTTCTGGTACATCTGTGACCTTTTGCTAACGAGCTCCACATTTCCTCTTTTTTTTTTTTCTTTCAGCTTGATACCGTTGCATCTGAGTGGATTGGACTTCCACCTCTGCCTTCAGCGAGGTGTCTCTTCGGTCTGGGAGAGGCAGAAGACAAAATCTATGTAGTTGCAGGCAAAGACCTTCAAACGGAGGGTTCACTGGATTCAGTATTATGCTATGATCCTGTGTAAGTTTGTATGACATTCCCATTTCCTAAGCATTCAGTTATATGAGTGCCTAGAACATTCATATTTCATATTTTTACTGAAAGCTTATAAATATATTCTTTCATCTTCTGATTTTAGGGCTGCAAAATGGAATGAAGTAAAAAAACTTCCTATCAAAGTCTATGGCCATAATGTGGTTTCATATAAGGGGATGATATACTGTCTAGGAGGAAAGACAGATGACAAGTGAGTACCCTGAACCCTCCTGGTGCTTTATATCCAAGTGTTTTTTTTTATTACAAGGGTTCCTTCCTCTTTTCATTTAAATCTCCATAGTGAAATAGGACTTGATTCTCACCCATACGTCTTTGGGGGGAAATTTTTTAAATATTGAAAAGTTATTGGAGTATATTATAAATGATTTCATAATACCTCCAACATAATCAGGCTTACAGTAGTAAAAGAGTAGTTAGGAGCATAATCAAATATTTTATTTAGCTATTTTATAATTATATTTTACTGCATTAAAACCAATGGGCTTTTTTTTTTATTCATTTGGCTAAAAGGAGATACAAAATTAAGTATCTTTAATTTAGAATTTAAAATATAATTGCTAACAATAGTGCATAAAAATATCATAGATTTGTACTTTACATTCATAAGAGAGAATTTAGATAGGTGAGCTTAAAATGGAAAAGCATGGTGACTGAAAATAGGGCAGTTATTTCTTCAGCAATGTTTCACTTTACTCCTGGACAGAGCAGGTATTTACAATAGTTAATTAACCCTGGTATGTCCACTAATGCCCAGTCGCTTGTGAGAAAAACAGGATGAAGTTCCATATGTAAACCTAACTTGATCTCTAGGCACTTCTCCAGGGATAGGAAATAAGGAAAAATATTGTATAACTCAAAGGGAAACCTGCGTTCAGAGTATTCTAGAAGTCAGTCAGCTAAGCCAGTAGCCTGTCTGGTAAAATGAAGATTTTCCGTTTAAATAGTGAGAAATATTTCCTGCCTCTGAAAACTCTAATTTGGCTTTGTCATCATTTGTCCAAGTTGTTTAATTAATAGTGATGTCCAATCCTGGAAAAGGAGCCAGAATTAAGAATTATTTAAAAAAAAAGAAAAGAATTTTAAGTACAATGCTGGCTGGTGTGCTCAGTGATTGGAGCATCTGCCCACACAAAGAAGGGTCCAGGTTGGATTCCCCGTCAGGGACATGTGCCTGAGTTGTTGATTCCCTCCCTGCCCCCGGATCAGGGTGCGTGTGGGGAGGCAACCAGTCCTTGTGTCTCTGACATCGTTATCTCTCTCTCTTTCTCTTTCTTTCTTCCCCTTCCCCCCACTTCCACTCCCTCCCTCCCTTCCACTCTCTCTGAAAAAGCAATGGAAAAAATATCCTCTGGTGAGGATTTTTTTTTTTAAGAAAAAAAAAACAGGAAAGGAGAGTGAAATATGGAAATGTGCTAGAAGTAAATAATTCTATGTTCTGGAGTTAGTTAATATTCAATTAAAATGATAAACATAGCACATAAAATGTGGTTGAAAAAAAGCAATGAGTTTTTACATAATCATTTTATAGTCAAAGGTAACATTCTGAAATTTTGAAATTCTCCTTAATCCCAGTTATTACTGTCAAATGAATATTTAAAGGAAAGCCATATTATAAACCCACCCAGTGTAAAAATCTTATTTTGGATGACCAAAATTTCTGTTCAAGATTACCTGTCAAACCCACTGTATGTGAAATGAAAGTTCTGTAGCTCAAAAAAAGAAATCTTACTTGGGGCATTTTTTCCTGAGTAAATGAAATAGAAAATCTATCAAGCAGCTTCTGATTTTGGAAACATAATGACCCTGCCAAGTGGCTTAAATTGTTTCCTTCAAGTATTAGTAACTAGGAAAATGATATGTCAGTAAGAAGCATACAAGCCTTGTCAGTAAGAATACATTCATCTTGAGAATATGACTAACCTAAGGCATGTCTTGGCAAATGCTGGTCAAGAACTTTGAAATGAGTCATTGTTTAAAAGTAAGCGCTGAATTGCACTAGTTATCACCACTGAATGTGATGAACATGACTTTGTATCACATTCTAGTCAAGAAATCTTAAATGTTTTTTCTTTTATTGATTTCAGAGAGAGGAAGGGAGAGGGAGAGATAGAAACATCAATTGGCTGCCTCCTGCACACCACCTACTGGGGATTGAGCCTGCAACCTGAGCATGTGCCCTGACCAGGAATCTAACCTGTAACCTCCTGATGCATGGGTCAGCGCTCAACCAGAGTTACATTGGAAGGGCAAGAAATTTTAAAGTAATATTCATAGTCAAATATTAGGAAAAATGCTTCTACTTCAGGTATCTGGTCTTTTCTAAGACTGAAGAAAAAATTGTCCTCACAAAAAGTTGGGATTTTGTTTGTTTGCTTTTTTGGCTACCAAATATATTCAGTTAATCAATTATTATTAGGAATTCTAAACTTTCATCAGTGAATTATGGATAACTTTAAGGAAACATAAGGAATATACTAAGAAGAAGAATTCAGGTGAGCCCACGTTTTTCTAGTAGCATTTAGCATATAAAAATATTCTCATTACTCATCAACTCAGATGACTAGTTATCTAATCTATAGTTCCAGGGTTCTTAAAATACATTGGTTTATTAATGATGGACTGAAATGAAATGAGCCATCATATTACATACTTTTAAATATATTTTACTAACGGCCCAGTGCATGAAATTCGTGCACGGAGGGGTGTGTCCCTCAGCCCAGCCTGCACCCTCTCCAATATGGAACCCCTCGAGGGATGTCCTATTGGGATCGGGCCTAAACGGGCAGTCGGACATCCCTCTCACAATCCAGGACTGCTGGCTCCCAACTGCTCGCCTGCCTGCCTTCCTGATTGCCCCTAACCACTTCTGCCTGCCAGCCTGATCACCCCCTAACCACTCCCCTGCCAGCCTGATTGATGCCTAACTGCTCCCTTGCCATCCTGATTGCCCCTAACTGCCCTCCCCTGCAGGCTTGGTCACCCCTAACTGCCCTCCCCTGCAGGCCTGGGTCCTCCCCAACTGCCCTCCCCTGCAGGCCTGGTTGCCCCCAACTTCCCTCCTCTGCCAGCCTGGTCACCCCTAACTGCCCTCCCCTGCAGGCTTGATCACCCCCAACTGCTCTCCCTTTGCAGGCCTGGTCCCTCCCAACTGCCCTCCCCTGCTGGCCATCTTGTGTCCACATGGGGGCAGCCATTTTTGACCACATGGGGGCAGCCATCATATGTGTGGGAGTGATGGTCAATTTGCATATTACTCTTTTATTAGATAGGATAGAGGCCTCGTGCATGGGTGGGGGCCAGCTGGTTTGCCCTGAAGGATGTCCCGGACCAGGGTGGGGGTTCCCTTGGGGTGTGGGGCGGCCTGGGCCTGTGGTGGTTTGCAGGCCGGCCACACACCCCATGCCCCCAGCGACCCAAGTGGAGGCCCTGATATTTGGGATTTATTTATCTTCTGTAATTGAAACTTTGTAGCCTTGAGCAGAGCCAAGCCTCCTACTTGCTCTGTAGCCGCAGCCATTTTTGTTGGGATTTATTTATCTTCTATAATTGAAACTTTGTAGCCTTGAGTGGAGGCCTGGGCCTGCCAGGGTGTGGGGAAAGCTTGGCTTCCTCCATTGCCAGAGAAACCCAAGCCTCCTGCTCGTTCCATGGCTGCAGCCATCTTGGTTGGGTTAATTTGCATACTCGCTCCTGATTGGCTGATGGGCGTGGCTTGTGGGTGTAGCGGAGTGGTGGCTAATTTGCATATTACTCTTTTATTAGATAGGCTTGATTTTTTACAGAGAGAAAGGGAGAGTTAGAAACATTGATGAGAGAGGAACATCTATCAGCTGCCTCCTGCACACCCCCTACTGGAGATGTGCCCACAACCAAGGTACATGCCCCTGACCAGAATCGAACCCATGACCCTTCAGTCCACAGGCCAACACTCTATCCACTGAGCCAAACTGGTTAGGGCATATTACATAAATTTTAAAATAGGTACAGTCTCACTTAATTACTTTTTAAGTTAACTGATTCATTCTCAGGATATTCAGATAATGAAATAAACATTTTGTTACTTACACACAATGAAGGGCTTTTGGTTTATATTTTGCTCTATTCATGTCTTTCATTGAATTTAGAAACAGGATTAAAATATACTCTATGTGGATTTCCTGCCCTGGTCGATGTGCTCAGTGATTAGAGCATCAACCTGTGCACTGAAGGGTCACAGGCTTTATTTCCAGTCAAGGGCATGTACCTGGGTTGCGGGTTCGCTTTCCGTCTCCCACCCCCAGTTGGGGCACATGTAGGAGACACCAATTGATGTGACTCTCTCACATCAATGTTTCTTTCTTTCCCTTTCTATCTTTATCTCTATATCTCCCTCCCTTCCACTTTCTCTGAAAAGCAATGGGAAAAATATCCTCAAGTGAGGATTAACAACAAAAAGAGTAAAGGTCCCTAATTGGTTTGGCTCAGTGGCTAGAGCATCAGCCTGCAGACACAAGGGTCCCAGGTTCAATTCCGGTCAAGGGCATGTACCTTGGTTGAGGGCACATGCCCAGTAGGGGGTGTGCAGGAGGCAGCTGATCGATGTTCCTCTCTCATCAATGTTTCTAACTCTATCCCTCTCCTTTCCTCTCTGTAAAAATCAATAAAATATATTAAAAACAACAACAAAAAGAGTAAAGGTGCTCTACCTTCCAATAGTATAATTAAATTATAAAATAGTTTTGGTCCTCACATCTGAAATTGTCCTTTGCTTGGTGGCATATATTTCGATTAAATATACTTTGGGGTTGATCAGTGTCACCCCAATAAATTCAATAAAAAGGAAAAATAAATTAGATAAAGAATACTTTGGGGGTTTTCTGATCCTCTGCTATACTACATATTTCATATGAGAAGCAAAGCTAGATGCCTAATGAAGTTGCTTCTTTCAAAAAAGGGAGGTTCTATAAGGATCGTTTTGTTGTCTTTTATGTTTACAGAAAGTGTACAAACCGAGTATTTATCTACAACCCCAAAAAAGGAGACTGGAAAGATATGCCTCCAATGAAAACCCCACGTTCGATGTTTGGAGTGGCTATCCATAAAGGCAAAATTGTGGTTGCAGGAGGTGTCACTGAAGATGGTCTTTCAGCATCTGTTGAAGCTTTTGACCTCACAACCAATAAGTGAGTTACTGCATATGAATCACTACATATTTTAAGTTTTAACTTTGGATAAATGTTAAGCTTTCTAGAACACAGGGAGAGGAGGACAGGAAAGTAAGGCTTAAAGAGAAAATATCTTCATCTGGGTTTCTTTTCCTCTTACTGAGTTTAAAAATGCGTAACATTTTGCTGTTTGTAATTTGGAACACATGACCCTCAAGGTAATGTTGGAGTGCTTAATTTGTACTTGTTATTAACTTTGTGAATTTAGTCATGCAAAGATAACACTTCTGAATAATTATCTACACATAAGTGGATATACATGTCTCTATAGAGTTATTTGATTTGAAACAGGTAGTTTCTTTAAGGATGAAAAGACCTCCACCATAGCTTATGATATTTGTAAAGCATGAGTGCTTCAGAAGTTTAATTCTTTTATGCTCTTTATGATATCCTTAAATTTTTCACTTTTAAGCTTTTATTGGCTTAAAGTTATTGTGAAAACATTAAACAAAATTTTCAGAAAATAAGTCTTTTTAAAATTTTTGAGCTCACATATCTGGATGAATATATAGTTTTTATACTCTCAGTTTAGCAATGAAAAAAAAATTAAACTATTATTACATTTTTAAGAAACCGTGTATGCCTGATTACAAAATAGACTTTAGTATCTGAAAATTACAAGGTACTTTTATGGCTAGGACTTAAATAATCATTAAAAATAATGTTTTTGAAGACTTTATAATATGGGTAAACTGATAATATACAAAGTTAAAGAAGCTGCACACAAAATTGTAATTATTTTCTTAGTTTCATTTATATGTATGAGTGGATGTTTAAATTTAAATGTATTCTTTTATAAAAATGACAAAATTACACGAAAATGTTGCTTATGATTATGTCTGGAAGGTATGATCATAGGGGATATTTGTTTTCTTCTTTGTCATATTGAGAACTTTATATCTAATCTGGTTATTTCTTTCAAAGGAACAAATAATATTTAGATATCTCCTAGTAGCAAATTTCATCTTTTAATTTTGGGTGCCCATGCTACTTGAATTTTTTTTTTTCCTTTTTAAATAAACCTTTATTGTTCAGATTATTACCGGTGTTCCTCTTTTTGTTTTCCCCCTATAGCTCCCCTCCACCTGATTCCCCACCCCACCCTACCCCATGCCCTTACCCCCTGCCACTGTCTTCATCCATAGGAGTAAGATTTTTGTCCAATCTCTTCCCGCACCACTCACACCCGCTTCCCCCTGAGAATTGTCAGTCCGCACCCTTTCTATGTCCCTGATTCTATTATATTCACCAGTCCATTCTGTTCTTAAGATTTTTTATTTACTTGATTTTTAGATTCACTTGTTGGTAGGTATGTATTTGATGTCATTTTGTTGTTCATAATTTTTATCTTTACCTTTTTCTTCTTCTTCCTCTTTTTAAAGAATACCCTTCAGCATTTCATGTAATCCTGGTTTGGTGGCGATGAACTCCTTTAGCTTTTTCTTGTCTGTGAAGCTCTTTATCTGACCTTCAACTCTGAATGATAGCTTTGCTGGGTAGAGTAATCTTGGTTGTAGGTTCTTGCTGTTCATCAATTTGAATATTTCTTGCCACTCCCTTCTGGCCTGCATAGTTTCTGCTGAGAAATCAGCTGACAGTCGTATGGGTACTCCCTTGTAGGTAACTCACCCTTTTTCTCTTGTTGCTTTCAAGATTCTCTCTTTGTCTTTTGCCCTTGGCATTTTAATTATGATGTGTCTTGGTGTGGTCCTCTTTGGATTCCTCTTGTTTGGGGGTTCTGTGTGCTTCCTGGACTTGTAAGTCTATTTCTTTCACCAGGTAGGGAAAGTTTTCTGTCATTATTTCTTCTAATAGGTTTTCAGTATTTTGCTCTCTCTCTTCTTCTGGCACCCCAAAAATTCGGATGTTGGTATGCTTGAAGTTGTCCCAGAGGCTCCTTACACTATCTTCATATTTTTGGATTCTTTTTTCTTTTTGTTTTTCTGGTTGGGTGTTTTTTGTTTCCTCATATTTCAGATCTTTGGTTTGATTCTTGGGGTACGTTGATCTACAGTTGAGTTTCTGTATATTCTTTATTTTAGACAGTGTATGCTTCATTTCTGACTGGTCCTTTTCCATTTTTTTGGCATTCTCATTAAGGTCCTTGAAGGTCTCACTAAGCTCCTCAGAAGTGTCATCAAGTTTCTCGGCGGTTTTTAGAAGATTCTTGAGTAACCTTATACATGTGGTTCTGAACTCTATGTCGTCCAGTAGTTTGCTTTCCTCTGTTTCTTTCATTCGTGACATGTTTCTTTGTTTCCGCATTTTGGCTGCTTCCCTGTGTTGATGGAGTGGCTTTGTGTGGTAGGTGACCTATAGAGGGCAGTAGCTCAGCCTCCCCAATCACCTGATGTGGACGCTCTTGGTACACCCCTTTGTGGGCTGAGTGCAAAGTCTTGGTGTAGTTAAGCCTTAATTGCTGTTGGTACGCTGGGAGGAATTGACCTCCAGGCCAATTAGCTGTGAGCACTCCCTGTGTCTATAATGGAAGAACTGCTGTGCTAGAGACACGCTTATGGTGCAGGACTTGTTTCAGTGGGGCTTTGGTGCTCACTGAGTCTGCCTCTTGAATGTTGTCACTTATGGATATGAGGAGTTGAAATCTGGTGTCTCACACTGACCACTAGGTATACTGGCTTCTGGATCTCCAATGGGGTGCAGGTCAGCTATTGTCTGAGGCCACCCAGCAGGAGCTACAGCGAGAGCTACAGTTTTCTCCTCTTTGCTTGGGGTTTGGAGGTTTTGGAGCTGTCTGACCCGGGCTGCAAGTTTGCTAGGTTAAGCTGCGATAGGGCAGGCCTTTCTTATGCTAAAACTGCTGCTTGGAGCTTGGGTGGTTTTGTAGGTTGTGTGGGGTGGGGTCTCAGGGCATCACTAGGTTAGGGCATGGCAAACAGCGATGGCTGCTAGTTAGCCGGCTCTGTGTCTCCGACTACGTCCCGTGCCCCAGTGCAGTAAACAATTATTCTTGCGCGCAGCTCTGCAAGTAGGCCCCCCTCACTTTCCGACCCGGTGGCAGACAATCCAGCTTCTCCCCGTAGGAGTTTGGGTCCGCCGCATCTCCCCAGAAACTGTATTTCAGAGTAATCGGGGGCTTGTCTCCCCTTTGGGTTGAAAAAAGCAACGCCTGCCGCCAGCCTAGATCCCGCGCCTCCGTACCTCAGCTTTTCAGCGCTTGTGCACGTCTCAATGCTCTTTTCTCTTTCCTTCTAGTTGTAGAACTTCCACTCAGCCAGCTTTCCCGTGGTTCTGGGTGATAGACGTTTTGTCTTTTAGTTGCAGTTTTGAAATTGTTGTGCGAGGCAGCAGTTTAGGTGTTTACCTTCACCACCATCTTGGATTCCCTGCTTCTTGAATTTCTTTATAATTACCTATAATTGGTCAGTAAATACATTTGGCATTTCTTTAATTTTACATTGATTGTCTTTTCAATAATTCCTAGATGGGAAGCAATGACTGAATTTCCCCAGGAAAGAAGTTCCATCAGTTTGGTCAGTCTGGCTGGATCCCTGTATGCCATCAGTGGTTTTGCCATGATTCAGCTGGAGTCCAAAGAGTTTGCACCCACTGAAGTCAATGATATATGGAAGTAAGTTCTCTTCACTCCAATTTTCTGAACCAATTATCAAATTCAGATAAGTGATAATTGACAAAATGAACAATTTTTAAGTAAATAGTAAGCCAGACTTTCCCAACATGTAAGCTACTTATTGGTAGTAGACTCGGAATCTAATTGAACTTTTGCAAATACTACTTCTTCTAACCAAAACCTATCTGGGCTTGTTTCATTTTTTAAAATGTATTTCTGTATTGATTTCAGAGAGGAAGAGAAAAGGAGAGAGAGATAGAAACATCAATGAAGAGAGAATCATTGATCGGCTGCCTCCTGCACAACCCCCGTCGGGGATCAAGCCACAATGGAGGCATGTGCCCTTGGCCGGAATCAAACCTGGGACCCTTCAGTCCACAGGCTGACGCTCTATCCACTGAGCCAAGCTGGCTAGGGCTGGCTAGGGCTGGGCTTGTTTCTTAACCAATTAAATGAGAATTGGACTGTTGATCCTTTAAGCTCCATTCCAGTTCTGAAAGTGCAATGCTCTAGGCTACTTCCAAGCCGCCTACCTTTCTACCAGAGAGTACTTTAATTTCCTTAGAAAACAGAGTTCTGAAGAAATATTTAAACTCTTGAGTTTTCCATGAATTCATTAATTCTATTTTAAATCTAATTTCTATGGTTTTACATATTTCTTGAGGATTTAGTTACAAAAGCTTTTATATAAAAAAATTTATATATTTTAAAAATATATTTTATTGATTTTTTACAGAGAGGAAGGGAGAGATAGTTAGAAACATCGATGAGAGAGAAACATCGATCAGCTGCCTCCTGCACACCTCCCACTGGGGATATGCCCACAACCAAGGTACATGCCCTTGACCAGAATCGAACCTTGGACCTTTCAGTCCACAGGCCGACGCTCTATCCACTGAGCCAAACTGGTTAGGGCAAAAAAAAATTGTATTTTTTTAAACTGATTTCAGAGAGGGAGAACGAGAGAGAGATAGAAACATCAATGATGAGAAACACCCTTGATTGGCTGCCTCCTGCACACCCCCTACTGGGAATCGTATGTGCCCTTGACCAGAATCGATCCCAAGACCCTTCATTCCACAGGCTGATGGCTCTATCTACTGAGCCAAACCAGCTAGGGCTAGAAAAGCTTTTTAAAAAGTAAAAAGTAGCCATCCATTTTACCTCCCAGATAAGTGTTGTGTCACGAAGAGTCACATAAGTCAGAGGCAGGGTGTACAGTGCATAGATGTCTGGTCACCATCAGAAAACCATGTGCCTGCTGCCTTCAGCCCAGGCACTATGCTTGGGGATCTAAGTTTACAGGAAATAGATCTCAGTTGCCTGAGATGAGCATAAGTGAGTTCAAGCTGAACATCCATCCAGAAACTGCCAAACTCATGCTTTCCCCCTCAGCTTAAAGACTAGCCCCTACTCCCAAATCTGGATGGCCTTACCTGGCCTGTCACCAGATTGTTCACAGCCTTGGTACTCAAAGTGTTGGCATCTTCTGGGAGCTTAGAAATGGAGAATCCCAGGCCCCAACCTAGACTAAATCAGAATCTGCATTTTAACAAGATTCCCAGGTGACATATTTGCATGTTTAAGTTTAGATACAGCTTGGGAAGAGTGATCAGTGAAGGCAATACCACTGAGCCTGAAAGTGAAAAGAGAATATTATTTGTTCTATACCTAGACCAGCACATGCCTTATTCCCAGCCATTGAACTGGAAGGCTAAAAGGCCAGTAGCTTAACTGAGCAATTATTTTGTGCATTCATCATTTCCTTATTTTGCTGTAATAGTAACCAGCTATGTAGAGAGTAAGGGAAAAGTGGCTATAAGAGGAAGTTAACTATTACCCTTTTCTCCCCCAAAGAAAGGAGGAGGAAGAAAAAGGAACTGGAGAATCCCAGGCAAGAGGCTAGACTTAGCAAGAGGATGAAATGGGGCAAGTCTAGAAGCAATAAAAAAAAGAGGGGGATAAATTAATGAATGGTTGGAAGGGTTAGGAGTTTTGGAAAATGGGTAGGAACCAACAATAAGTAAATAGTGATTCTCAACCCTGGCTCTACATTAAAATCACCTGGGATGCTTTTAAAATATACTGTACCGGTACCTGGGCCTTAATACAGAACAATTAAATCCGAGTTCCTGGAGATAGGGCCTCAGCTTCACTATTTCCTAAAACCTAGATGATTCTAATGTGCAGCTGCTGATGTTAAGGAAGGGTGCTGTCACAAGCTGAACTCCTCTGGTTCCCAAGAGCAGTCAAAAGCCAAGTTGCTTCAGCAAGAGGAAGTTGTAGGCTGCAAAGGAAAGTACATCTCCTCCTTAAAGTATTGCTGAGGGGAACCTGAAAGAGGGATCATCTCTGATTATGGTTTATTTTATAATTAGGGCAGCAATTCCCAAACTTGCTTGCTCACTGGAATCACCTAGGGCAGTGGTCGGCAAACCGCAGCTCGCGAGCCGTATGTGGCTTGAGAGCCGCGGTTTGCCGACCACTGATCTAGGGGGCCTCAAAAAATACTGGCACTCTGTCACACCTCTATTGATTGTGATTTAATTAGTCTCGGGTATGGTTTAGGTTTTGAAACTTTCAAAAGATCCCTGGATGATTCTAATGTGCAGACAAATTTGGGAGCCACTGGATTGGAAAAAGGCAAGAGGGGGCATTCATCATCTGCTTGGCTGTAAAATTTTAGATTTAGGTACTGGTATTTTCCATTTGGGTAATAAAATCTAGAACAGGGATTCTCAAACCTTGCTGTGTATTAGAATCACTTGGGGAACTTTTAAAAAATCCTCATGCCCAAGCCAATTAATTCAATCTTGAGGGTGGAACCCAGGCATCAATTGTTTTAATGTCTCCAAGTGGTTCCAATGCGCAGTCAAATTTGAGAACCAATGATCTGCAGTGGCTCCCAAAGCAGCAACAGCAGCACCTGGTATTCGTCCAATATGCCAGTTCACAGCCCTCAGCTCAGACCTACTGCAAGTAGGTGGGGTCCTGCAATCAGTGACACTTGGTGGAAAGCCACTGATCTTTGGAACAGTGGCTGCCCACTTGCCCTCAACCTCCTAGTGAAGTTCTATTCACACATGCAGAGATGTAAAAAAGAGATGACAATGATCAGCATAACTGCCAGGAAGCAAACCCTTTCAGCCTCATTTAACTTCTACTTCCTCATGCTTAAATGTCATTTTTTCATTAGGTCATTTAAAACCATTCTCTCTTGCCCAGCCGGCGTGGCTCAGTGATTGAACTTTGACCTATAAACCAGAAGGTCACAGTTCGATTCCCAGGAAGGGCACATGCCCAGGTTGTGCTCATCTCTAGTGGGGAGGGTGCAGGAAGCAGCCAATCAATGATTCTTTCTCATCATTGATGTTTCTAGCTCTCTCTCTCCCCCTCTCTTTTCCACTCTGAAATAAGGAGGCAGCCAATCAATGATTCTCATTATTGATGTTTCTCTCTCTCCCTTCCTCTCTGAAATCAAGAAAAAATATATATATATATTTAAATTCTCTTAATTTTCTGCCCCAAATTTTGTTTAGATAATTAAGGTTCTTCCCTTTATTAGTAGTAAAATATTTTTTGCCTACTTTTCTCTACATAAAAATCACTTGGTATATAATACAAGTGTTGAGAATTAAATTTGGACTATTGAAGAAATTAAGTCACATAGTGCATATCTTACATAGGTATCAGCTAATTATTAATCCTCGCCCAAGGATATTTTCCCCACTAATTTTTTTTAGAGATAGTGGAAGGAGAGAGGAAAGCAGGGAGAGAGAGAGGGGTCGATTGGTTGACTGCCTCCCACACGAGGGGACCAGGGCTGGGATCAAACCTACAACCCAGGTACCTGCTCTTAACTGAGAATGGAACCCTCCACCCTTTGGTGCTTGGGCTGACACTCTCGCCACTGCACCAGCCAGGGCTGGGGTATTTCTTTATGCCAAGTAATGATTGCTTCTGGAGGGAAAATAATGAGTAAGATATATTATTTGCCCTCAAATGCCCTTGAGCTTGTTGAGAACATAAATATAGGAGGGGGGATTAAAACAGAATAATTGCTATAAAGATACTATTTAAAGGACAATGTGAAAAATGAAGAGATGAAGGCAAGAAAGGCTTCAGAGAGAAAGCAGCATTTAGGAGTTTCTCATACAAAGAAAGAAAAGCATTCCAGGCACCAGGCAAAGGAATTCGAGTTGTCTGAAACTTTATAACCCTGAATATTCATAGGGAACAACTTGATCTTACTTAACATCAAGTGCAGTCTAAGAGTAGTACTCACACAGGGGCAGGAAAACGGATTTTTATGGTGTAACCACTAGTGTCAGGTTCTGTGCAAAGCACTAGCGTATGATAACAACTGAAATTCATAACCAAGGCAACCACCGGTCCCTGCTCATCCAGTTCTAACCTTAAGGTAGAGTCTGATGGTCTTGAGTCATAAAACCCAGCCATGTCTATCAGTCCAAAGTGACTAATTAATTGCCTGTGTATTACTCCTCATCTCTGGACAGTCTCTGATTCCCAGATAAGACTTAACTGCCTAAACATCCAGATTAAATACTATGGCAGTTCAGACATAGCTCATTCAAAGGATGAATATTTTGGGAGGAATTCAAATGTCATTCTACACCGGTCAAGGGCAACCTCCTCTGGATAAGAGCCAGTAGGGTTTCTCAAAGATTCACATTTGTATATTTAACACATAAAGAACTGTCTATTTAAAAACTGCATATTGATTACTCTTTTTTTCTCTACCAGGTATGAAGATGATAAAAAGGAATGGGCTGGGATGTTGAAGGAAATACGTTATGCTTCAGGAGCTAGTTGCCTCGCAACACGTTTAAATCTCTTCAAACTGTCTAAACTGTAAACAAGGTGAAAAAATGTTATAGATTGGGAGGTGGTTTGTTTGGATAACAGGGCTTTAATTTATTCTATTTTTTAAAAAGCCTATACAGAGATCCATGTAATTATCCACTAAGTTACTGTGCAAGAGGTTAGCAGTGGGTATCAAAACCTCAGAGTCACTGAATCTTCAATGTAACAATCATATCTTAAAACCATTTTCTAATGAGAAATTAAATATTAACTTGAACAGATTATTTCTTTTGAGATCTCTCAACGACTATAAAGCAGGTTCCTAAATTTGAGTTGCTAATCCTTTCATTTGCATGTTTAGGGTAACTTTACATGTTTCCTATTACAAATGAAACTGGAGAATGAGATATGTACATCTACATTTTTTAAATGTTTAAAACATCAAAAACATTCCCTCCTAGTGCTTCAAGATATGACAAGAATCCTGTGCATTATATTAAAGATACATGCCAAGAGACTTCCAAAATGCTATTTAAAGAGTATAATAAATGAGTCTCATTTGAAGGGGAAAAGTGTCTAAGTAGTCAAATTCAAGTGATCTTTTCTCCATTCTTTTGTGACACTGGTATACTGTTTGTGATTTTTTTAGATAAAAAAAAAATTTTCAATTTAAAACCAGCCAATCACAGTTTTTAAGCCATTAACAAAATTATCTGTGGTGAGAGAGAGGGGAAGTGTCCTTAAACTGCTGAGGCAGAAGTTGGGGCGAGTGGGTGGTATGGAGGAGGGTGTGTATTCATTGGTTTATCTATACTTTCCAGGAAAGAGCTATTGCAAATTTCTGAAGGGAAGATGACTGTGTTATTCCATTTTCCTGGGATATAAGACCCTTATGTTCAAGCTGTTTGTTCTTAGTGTAGTATTATACAGGGTGGAGCAACAGGTTTACAGTTGTTCATATGAAAAATAATTCAATAATTAATAAATAATAATGCAAGAATAAACTGTGTTTCACATACTCACAACTGTAAACTGACTTTTGCCCCACTCTCTATATAGTAAGTTGACTCGTAGGTCTGTCCAGAACCATCACATTCTATGCTCTCCAATCATTAACTAATCATCGCTTATGGGCCTCATGTGCTTTCCTAGACATGTTTAACATCTATCCTGACATGTTATTTTCTGAGAAACATGATTTAGGACTGATTTGGAGTATTCTCTGATTAGGGAGAGTGCTGAACTCTGTAGAGATGAGATTAAGTTGTAAAAATAATGCTTTGGGATAAGAAAAATGTTCTGGAATTAAGATAGTGGTGATGATGGTTGCATGTACATCATGTAAATATACTAAAAACCATTGACCTATACACTTTAAAAGAGTGGATTTTATGGTTATGAATTATATCTTAATGAAAAAATGCTTTATTTAGTTTTTTAGACAGAAAAATCATCAAAAAAATAAATACAAATATATTTATATATTCTTTAATCAGGTAACTTAAGAGAAAGGAGAGGAAGAGATGTGGTATATGAGAAGTCAGATTTTGTGTGACAATAAGTGAAAGGTATATGTGGGTCACTTAATCAGGATTTTTACGTATCTAAAATATATACTATCTGGGTTTTCATTTATAAACCTCGTCAGTTTAATTTATAACCCTCACCAATCTAATCATTTTATTCTAAAAGTTACACAGTAAAATATTTTAACCTGTTCAAGGGGTTTAGTCCTGGCAATCATTTGCTTGAGAAATAGGACACGTTCATAAAATGGATAATAAACACTTAGCATTAAGTGTATCAGCTAATACAAATGAATATCATGAGGAAATTCAGAATTAGGAAACTAAGTAAGAGCTATCTTTCATTTGCTTACTGTACTGATTCTGTTTTGCACAAAAGGTTCTGTGAAGTTCACATTTTGTAAAATTAATAACTGGAGCTCGACATGCAAAATAATTGTATATTTTAAACCTAAACTAAATATCAGTGGAGCAAATTACATGCAGGGCACATATTTTAAGATTCAAGGCACTCTAGCCACCAACTTTATTTTGAGACAGAATGAATTTAGAGGGTCATGGAATCAGAAGATAACAAATTTCAGATGGTCAATTACCCACACCTCCCACCCCCAGACCAGGTGGCCTAAAGGTCTTAAATATGGCTTTCCACTGAGTACAAATATACCACTCTTGGAAGAAGGGCTAGGGATTATATCACATAGTAGGCCCTAAGTAACTATTTAATTGAATAAATGTGTTGTAAGACAGAGAGGAAATCATTATTCCTTCCTCAGCATCTGTTGGATCAGACCAAGTCAAGACTGGTTCACTTCCCCATCAGCTATCTCCCCATTTCTTTGCTTCCATTTATAAGCAAGTCTTGCCTCCTCCTACTTTCTCTTAAACCAGTCAGACTTTCAAACTCATCACTTCACCAAACTACTACTCACTACTCTTTTCACAGTTACCAGTGACTTTTTAAAAGATATATATATTTTTTTTAGAGAGAGAGGAAGGGACAGGGGGAGAGAGAGAAACAGCAATGTGAGAGCAAAACACCAATTGGCTGGCTCCAGCGATTGAGCCCACAACCAGGGCGCATAAACTGACCAGGAATCGAAGGAGCAACCTTTTGGTGCATGGGATGACACCCAAAGGCACCACACAGGCCAGGGCACCAGTGATTTCACATTACTAAATTTAATGGATATTTCCCAGTTTCCAGCTTACCTACACAGCTTCCTCCTACCTCAATGGCCAATCCTATCTAGTCTCCTTTGCTTCTTCTTGACCCTCTTCCTCTTGACCCCTTCATGTCCAAGCATCTGGAGCTCAGTCCTCAGACCTTTCATTCATCACACTTTCCTCTAATCACTTTCAGTGACTTCTTCTAGTCTTATCCCTCGAGGGATGTCTGACTGCCCGTGTTGGGCCTAAACAGGCAATCGGACATCCCTCTCACAATCCAGGACTGCTGGCTCCCAACTGTTCACCTGCCTGCCAGCCTGATCACCCCCTAACCACTCCCTGACAACGTGAACGATGCCTAACTGCTCCCCTGCTGGCCCAATTGCCTCTAACGCCCTCCCCTGCAGGCCTGGGTCCCCCCAACTGCCCTCCCCTGCAGGCCTGGTCCCTCCCAATTGCCCCCCCACCCCGGGCCATCTTGTGGTGGCCATCTTGTGTCCACATGGGGGCGGCCATCTTTGACCACATGGGGGCAGCCATCTTGTGTGTTGGAGTGATGGTCAATTTGCATATTACTCTTTTATTAGATAGGATACACACACACACACACACACACACACACACACACACATATATATATATATATTTTTTTTTTCCCAGAAAGAAAGGGAAAAGGGAGAGAGATAAAAGCATCAATGATGAGAATCATTGATTGGCTGCCTCCTGCACGCCCCCTATTGGTGATCGAGCCCATAACCCAGGCATGTGCCCTTGACCAGAATCGAACCCGTCCACAGGCCAATGCTCTATCCACTGAGCCAAACCAGCTAGGGCTAAGGTATATTTTATTCATTTACTTTGTTTGACTCCACTCCTGAAGATACAATGTACTCACTGCTGTATTCTCAATACCAAAAACACTTCCTGGCACATAGTATGTACTCAAAGATGAATTGTAAACTATTTAAATTTATTAAAAGCTACATGTCTTTTATATTAAGAATTTTAAACAATTTCCCAACAGACAGTGGAGAGGATATTCTATTGTAAAATGTCTGTTTATTTTAATATGATTCAATTGACCTTAAAACCAGTCAATTCTATACTATTATTTAACTGAGTCAGACCACTTAATTAAAATAAGTTCATATGTAACACATTATGGTAACTAATTTTAAATAAAAACTACTATCAGGATTTGCCATCTCCAAATATACGTTCTCTTAGGTAGTCCATTCGAGCATCCTTTGTTGACAGTGCCATAGAGTTCCATTCAAAGTGAGGGATCTGTGAAAAAATAAGTAATGTAGATTGAGTGGATATTAAGGCAACAACAAAAAACATCAGGGAAGACTTCTAAGCACTACTGAGCATAGCAGTAGAAACCCTATAAAGTTAGTTTACATAAGCATAGCCTTTGAACCCATTTTGGAAGCCAAGTGGGTCCTTCTTCCTGGCAGCCCAGCAGACCTTTTTCTGCCTCACAGCTCTTTTCATCCTCCTGTTCCTGTAATACCAACAATGGACACTTTTTTCTAGGCACCTTTCCAACATTCATACTCTAGCCTTTTTCTTTTAAAACTCTATCCATCTGGTAAGATAAATGAAGACAAGTCAACAGGTCTTCTAGGTACAAGTAATGATTTTTATTTACTACTAGATGCCCGATGCACAAAATTCGTGCAAGGGGCTTGGCCCCAGTCACCGCGGCTTCATCTGGACAGTCGTCCAGAAAGTCATCTGGTCTAATTAGCATATTATGCTTTTATGATTATAGATTCTTCCAAAAAATGGAGGATATTTTGTTTCAGATATTTTAATACAACTTTTTTAAATATTAAAAAGATGTAATTCACCCTAGCTGGCTTGGCTCAGTGGTTAGAGTACTGGCCTGCGGACTGAAGGGTCCCAGGTTTGATTCTGATCACGGGCACGTGCCCAGGTTGCGGGTTTGAGCCCCAGTGGGAGGCAACCAATCGATGATTCTCTCTCATCATTGATGTTTCTATTTCTCTGTTCCTCTCCCTTCCTCTCTGAAATCATAAAAATATTTTTGAAAAATTAAAAAAAGATGTAATTCTAGAACATAATCATTAAAAGGAAACACATGTATATTTTTCTGTCTGAATAACTGTCTACATAAAGCATTTTTTCATTAAGATATAATTCACATACCATAGGTTTTTTAAGAGGATGATTTACATGAGTATCTCATACCTGAATTACACGATAGCCCAAAATCTCCAAATGTCGTTTTTTCATAGCAGATTTTCCTTTTAAATGAGGAATGTTTCTACAAAAAGCTCTTAAATCCAAAAATTCCAAAGCAATTCTATATAAGATAAAAATAAATATTTGCTCTAAAATCAAAATGAATAATTATAAGCCTTTCAGGAAAAGGTTGTATTTTATAAACTAACAAAAATCAAATGAATGTAAATGAGTATACCAAGTTATTGTCTGTCTAAATTATTAATGACAATTAGGCCTATTTCTTAGAATTATAGCAATTATAATAAATATCTCCATGCTTTCATCCATTTGTTTCTCTATCCAATATATATTTATTATGAACCTACCATATATAAGGAAGACACTGTGAGATGCAAAGATTAAATGACATAGCTTTAATAAGAAGTGGTGGAGTGCTATCACAAAAGCAGAAAGGTATGGAGGCTCCAAAGAAGATACTATTTGCTTCTGCTGAAGTCACCTAGGAGATTAGCATTTTATGCTAGGCTTTGGACAATGAAGGATGGACATTAAAGCAAAAAGCATAGAAAAAGCAAAGGTATAGAGGCAGAATGCATAAGATGGATGAGAAGCAGATTCTGCTACTCCATAAAACCTTGATAAATGAGTTCATTAGATTATGCCAAATATAACATTTAGATGACAAAATCTGAAACTAAAAAATAACTTACCTTTCAGCTCCTGGTGGCAGTCTCGATCCAACTATTTGGGTATTTGATTCCCAGTGCATTTGTGGCAGTTTTCCCAAAGTTATATTATGGCTTTCATAAGGAAGAGGTTTTTTTCTTTTATCCAAGATACACTCAAAATCTATAAGCAAGTACAAGAATCAACAGTATGAATTATCCAACTTATTTTATAAGATCTGGTCCAAAATCAATCAATACAAATCAACCAGCAAGTATTATTAAACTATAACTAGTATTTAGCATGGGGCTACATTTAAGTACTAGACTAGGCCAAATCACATTGAAGAGTTTATTTTTAATCCTCTTGATTCTGTTGGTCACATTTGGAGGGAGCTAAGCCAACAGATCTGAAAACTAGTAAAGATTCAAGCATGTATCCTGTCTTTCCTATATGAAGTGTACATAAGCATAAATAGTTGATATTGAAAGTTTTTATACAAATTCCAGCCAATAAATTCAGAAGGAATGATAGATGTAGAATATCGCTACTTTGCCCCCTCCAATGAATAATGGATTTAGGCAATGATTTTTTTTTTTATTTTTTTTGTTAATTCTCACCTGAGGATATTTTTTAAAATATATTTTATTGATTTTTTTACAGAGAAGAAGGGAGAGGGATATAGAGTTAGAAACATCGATGAGAGAGAAACATCCATCAGTTGCCTCCTGCACACCCCCTACTGGGGATGTGCCTGAAATCAAGGCACATGCCCCTGACTGGAATCGAACCTGGGACCCTTCAGTCTGCAGGCCAATGCTCTATCCACTGAGCCAAACAGGTCAGGGTCTGAGGATATTTTTTCCCGTTGATTTTGAGAGAGAGAAAAAAAAAATCAATATGAGAGAGACATATCAATCTGTTGCCTCCCACATGTGTCCCAACTGGGATGGGGTCTGAACTCAGGTACATGCCCTCATGCTCTTAACTGTGAATTGAGCCCACAACCCTTCGGTGCTCTGCCCAACTCTCTAATCACTTAGCCACATTGGCCAGGGCTAGACAATTATTTTAATGGCTACTAAAATCAGTAGGTGAAATGGATGGGAAAACTTTCTAATGGATGAGATGATAATATACAAACCCACTGATGGAGCTTAATATAATAAAAAAGAAGACAACCAGCATCATGTGTCTTCTGATATGATCCGATGAAAATTACACACCACGTATACTAAAAAGTCTGGCCAATTTATAATACATACATAACTTGAATCTAATTAAAACTTCTAAATCTAACTACTGATTTACAGGAAAAACAGGGGATGTAGGAGCATGTGAAATGACACCAAAGGTTGCAATTGTGTGAAAATTTCAGAATGTGAAAATATATATATATACAAAATAAGTTGTAAGAACAAAAAGAGAGAAAGGTAGAACTTAAAAGATAAATAACCAAATGTAATGTTTGGATGCCACTTTTAACAAATCAACTATAATATAAAACAAAAGAAAATTGAGACATTTGAGCATTGGCAAGCTATCTGACATTGAGAAATTATTGTGAACTAGAGACCCAGTGCACCAAATTCATGCACAGGTACAGTCCCTAGCCTGGCCTGCTATCAGAGCCATCTTCCCAGCTGTCCACAGCCGGCCCCACCCCCTGCCACCACCCACCCCTGGTTCCCCGTTCACCATCAGGTAATCAGTGCCTGACAGCCGGGGAAAGGAACTAAGAGGTGGTCAGTGGGCCTCATAGTAACTGGTCCAGAGGTCGTTCTGCGTTAGGGTCAATTTGCATATTACCCTTTTATTATTATATAGGATGGTTGCAGGGGGTGATGATGATACTGTGGTTGTTTTTAAAAAGCCATCCTTATCGCCCTGGTCAGCGTGGCTCAGTGGTTAGAGCATTGACTCATGTACCAAAGGGTCAGGGTTTGATTTCCAGTCAAAGGTACAAACCTAGGTTGCAGGTTGGATCTCAGCCCCAATTGGGGTGCATAAGGGAGGCAACCAATCAGTGTTTCTTTTTCTTTCTTTTTTTCTCTCTCTCTCCTTCTACAACTACACCACTGATAAACAAGATTAACCAGGTTAGAGTTGAACACATACCTATAAATCCTCATTCAGGTTGATAATCCAACTTAGTTTTTGAGATGAACTTAAAACAATGTCATAAATAATTTCCCTAACTTTAGGACACTGCATGGAGAGGACAAAATGTCTTGAAGATCCAGAAATGTCCAGTGAATCTAAACCTGAGTTTTATGTACTTAGAAATGATGAAAGACTAACCTTAAAAGAAATTTTTTTGAAGAACAGCAAAATGCTAATAGTTACCAAAGCTGGGTATGGGAACTGGAGGACTGTTCTTTTCTACTTCTGTGTCTTTGGACATTTTTGTTTGTTTGTTTGTTTATTGTTTGTTTTACAGAGAGGAAGGGAAAGAGAGAGAGAGAGAAACATCGACTTGTTGTTACACTTATTTATGCATTCATTGGTTGCTTCTTTTATGTGCCCTGACCAGGGATCAAATCTGAAGCCTTGGTGTATCAGGAAGATGTTCTAACCAACTGAGCTACTTGGCCAGGGCCAGCAAATTTCAAGATAAACTAAAGAAATGCAAAAAAGCTTCTCTTTAAAATTCCAGTTGATGAGATGATTAAAGACTCACCTATTGAGTGGTAATAAGGTGTAAGAGCGGAGGCTTTTACACAATTGATTCCTCCTAATAGTTCTGCTAACATTTTATAAATCTGCTGCTGTGCTCCATTCAGGCTGCCAATATCTTTATAAAAATAAAAGAATTACTTTACTTAAAATAATCAGTTTTTGAATGAAAACCATCCAATTCTATAAACTGAAACATACAGATTCATATTTCCAACAAGGACTTCAAAGTAATATCATATGCAATGACTCTAGATTCAGTATAATACAAGTTCTTTGCTCTCTACCAAATACTAATAATATTAATATTAATAAATTATTACACAAATCTCACCTACAAAAAGGTCTCATTAAACAGGTCATGGCACTTTGGGAACTCTGGTGTCATGGTTAGGTTTAAAAATAACAACAGTGTACTATCTAATAATTTACTTTAGAGTTAAACTTCACTTTCTGACCCAAAAAAAACGCAAACCTTTATTATAAAGTTGCTGACAGAAGCGGTCATGAAACCATGGAATCTGATACTCAGGGCATTCCAAGCAGACTGCTCTATTTAATTCCATGAGACGAAACTGGACCTTCCTATTTAGAGTTGAATATAAAACTGAAATAAAAAATATATTAATGGATTTTGATAGCTTGAACCTAGCAAAGACAATCCATTTTTCACAATCATTTATCCTCACTATTGGTTGACACTTTTATTCTGATAAAATCATTTCAGTTGCACACACATGCTTTATGTTTTTAACTTATTACATTCAGTGGTATGATTAGGACCAACTCCTATGTTATTTCTACTAATTATTAATGTTAAATCTATATTTTTAAAAATGCTACCAAAGAATTTTCATTGAACTATTATTCTGCATTTAGGACTCTATCCACAGAAAACAAAAATGAGGTCAATGATTCATATACAACCATCATCCTATCTAATAAAGAGGGAATATGCTAATTGACCCTCATGCCATTGCAAAGATGGCAGTACCCACAGCTAATAAGGAAGGAATATGCTAATTGACTGCCCTGCCCTCAAAGATGGCGGCACCCACAGCCAAGAAGGAGGGAATATGCTAATTGGCTGCCCTGCCCTCAAAGATGGCAGCACCCATAGCCACAAGATGGCGGTATCCAGTCCCCTCAGCCCCATCTGGGCGGCAGGCACCTGCCTCCAGAATCCCCCAGTCCCCTCAGCCCCCCAGCCACCCAGGGCCAGCCCAAGGCGCAGGCAAGCCTTGGATGGTGGCTGCCCAGCCGCCCAGGACCACCCGAGGCTCAGGTACCAGGGCCGGCTGAGGCTTGTGTTGCTGGCAGTGGTGGCAGCAGAGGTGTGGTGGGGGCATCACCTTCCCCTAATCGCCGGGTCACCTCCCGCCCCTAAGGGCTCCTGGACTGTGAGATGGGGCAGGCCGGGCTGAGGGACCCCCCTCCAGTGCATGAATTTTCATGCACCGGGCCTCTAGTTATTTATAATAACCTCTAAGATAAGTAAACTTCATTACATCTATATAATGGCAGATTATTTAGACACTAAAAAAATCATGACATATCATGCTAAGTGAAATAAGCCAGTCAGAGAAAGACCAGTATCACATGATTGCACTCTGTGTGGAATCTAAGTAACAAAATAAACTGATGAACAGAGTGGATCCAGAGACATGGAATCATGGAACAGAGTGGGGAATCTCAGAGGGAAGGCAGAGAAGGTAATCAAACAAAGACCTTGTATACATATGCATAACCCATGGACACAGACAGGGTGCTGAAGGCCTGGGGCAGGGGTGGGTTGGGAGCGGGCAATGGGGAAAATATGGGGTCATATGTAATACTTTCAACAATAAAGAATTATTTTTTAAAAATCATGACATCAAAAAATATTTAATGGCATGAAAAATCATTCAAAATACAGTTCAGTGACTAAAGGCAACATATAAAAGTGAATACATAAATAATCCAAATTTTGTTTTAAAATATGTATCTTCTATATATAAAAAACCTAAGCAACCGAATGACCAAATGACTGGTTGATCGCTATGATGTGCACTGACCACGAGGGGGCAGACGCTCAACGCAGGAGCTACCCCCTGGTGGTCAGTGCCCTCCCACAGCCAACCTCCTGCGACCAGCTAACCTCCCGCAGTCCCTCCTCCTGGCTGACCAACCTCCTGCAGTCCCTCCCTCGCGGCCGACCAGCCCCGATGACCCCTATTGGGGCTGCCGGCCAACCTCCCGTGGTCCCTCCCCCACAGCTGGCCGAACCCTCTGTGGTCCCTCCCTCCAGCTGACCAGCCCCATCGGCCCAGATCGGGCAGCCCCAATCACCGGCCAGGCCCAGGGACCCAACCCTTGCACGAATTCATGCACTGAGCCTCTAGTAGATACATAAACATAAACAAAAGAACAGGCGAGAGATAGAAAAGAAAGAAACCCTCCAAAACATTAAAAGTAGTAGTTTCATTTGATGATAAGATTGAGTAATCTTTTACTTTCTGTTTTATATTTTCTGTGTTTTCCGAATTTTCTACAATAAGCAGGAAATACTTCTATAAGCAAGCAAAAAATTAACATTTAAGTGCTTTGGTATAGGTAGAGCTGAAACTTAGATATAATATACAAATGATAACAATAAAATATAGATACATACTTTCAAGTTGAGAATCCAATCTGCTTAAAAATTTGATGTTAAAAATTGTCTTCAGCAGATCTTCTGGAAAATATTCAAGTGTGGCCAAAAAGAAACCAAGAAACACTAACTTTATAGGATCCAATAGACCTAAAACAAAATTAAGATTTTTAAAAAATTATTACAGCCACCTCACATATACATACACACACACTTTATTCAGATAAAACCAGGTTTTTAAGAAATGATACAAACATATTCTTGCCCAAAATAATATATATTTCCAGTAGCTAAGTAGTTGCCTTTGGGTGGGGGTGGAATAGAAAAGGGGAAAAGAAAGAAGGGTACTGTACTAATTTTGTTTCTTGATCTGCATACTGATTCCATGCGTGAATTTATGAAGTTGTATAAATTAATACTATATGCTTCTTTTTTATTATTATTCTTTCATTAAAAGTTTTTAATTGCCTTGAAAAGAAAAAGGATTCAAAACTAAAGGTCAATAGTGTACAGAAAACTAAGTGATCCCAGTCCTTATATACTGATGACCTATAATAATAAAAGCATAATATGCTAATTAGACCAGATGTCCTTCTAGGCATCCTTCAGGACCACCTTCTGGATGAAGCCGGGGCTGTGAGGGAAGCTTGAGTCCCAGGTGCCTGCCGGGAGACAGAGGAAAACCCAGGTCCCGGGTGCCTGCCAGTGGCCAGAGGGAAGCCGGTGCCAGCAGCCAGGGGAAGGAAGGCCTGCTCTTGCACGAATTTCATGCATTGGGACTCTAGTAATTCTGAGCACTATTATATTATAATATAATATTATTAATAGTGCTCAGAATTGTTAGGCATCACTGTAAGCACTTTACAAATATTAACTCATTTAAATCTCACTTCAGTATGCAGCAGAAATGGTTACTATTTCCACATTACAAATGAATGTACAGAGATACAGAGAAGTCAAATGACTTGCTCAAAGTCACACAGCAGGTAGAGGGTGAGATTTAACCTGGGGAGTCCGGCCTGTAGCCTTTGCTACGCTGTAGGGATCTCAGATTTCCAGGCTGAGTGCAGACATGCAAAAAGCTCTGATCTCACCTAGCACCTCCTCCCTTACCTGTCACCCAGCAGCATGGTACATATCCCAGAGTGTAAGGCTTGAGATAATTTAGCTGATTTGCCTCATCCAAGAGACATTTCTGATGAGAAGCAAGGAGTCATCCACAATGCCCTACTGAACTGTCTTTTTACAAAGTACAAAAAGAATGAAATATTTTCTTTTGGATTTTTTACTGAGTTTATTTTAATAAAGCAAGATCAAGATAAACGAGGTATTTACTGATCTGTCAAAACTAACATTTATTCAAAATAAAGAGAATTATTACTCCATTAGTTATTTTTAATTATCTTATAAAGGTCTCTAAAAATTTTCATTCTCAGAAAGTCTTTTTAAAAAATCAAAGCTGTACATCTCAACCTTTCTTCTCTTATGCCCTTAATTTAAAAAGAAATTCTAATAGCTAATCCTCTATTTTGAGAATATGAGAAGATATGTATTTTCATTTCCTTCTGAACAACCAGGAGAGCATATTCTAAGTCTCAGTTTCAAGTCTCATCTTTCTACATACACTTGTGCTACTAAAAATGTTGTATACACTCATTCACATATAAACATACACATATCACAGTCCCATTTTACTTGTCCATTAGCAGACATAATAATGTCAGACATGGTTAAACACTATATGACCTATAAATCCCACAAAAATGTAGTAAAGCCTATGAGCATGATACTGATAAATTAATGTATACTGGTCTCACACCAGCTTAACTATTAAAATTGATACAAAGAATCAGATATTATGTGTCTCCAGATGTGATACAAACATCAGGTACACAGCAATGCATACAAGGCATGTTGGCTAAAAATATTTAATCTGAATCTAATAAAGCATCTATTCCTAATTTCTAGATTACTAGAAATACTACAGATGAAGGAGTATGGTTTTAACAAAAAGCAATCGGACAAATCAATAATCTGAACATTCAACAATAAACGGCCAATCTCTTAAAAAATATAATACCAACGGGAAAAAAGATAGGGAGAAAGTGACATAATAACTCAATATTGGTTGCTTTTAAAAAAGTCATAAAAGACAATTTGGTGAGATGTTTGTTATATTGTTCTTTCAATTATTCTCTATATTTGAAAGCTATGATAAGAGAATATTAGAAAAAAACAACAATCTTTCTCCCAAATCAATCTCAAGCAAAAAATAACACCAAAGCAAAACCAAAAACCCAGGGAATATTCTAGACTCTAAGAGATCAGCCACACAATGAGTGAACCTTGAATAGGTCCTGGGTAAACAACCATAGTATTTTGTATTTTGGGAATAATGAAGGTCATTTACACATGAACTGCATATTATATATTCGGAGACTATTAACTTTCTTAGTTGTGATAACAGAATTGTGGTGATATAGAAGATGTTCATTATTTTTAGGAAGGTGTATGCCTGAGTAATTAGAGGTAAAGGGTCACAATGTCTACAAATTACTTTCAAATGGCTCAGAAAAAAAGAAGAGCCAGAAAGACAAACAGTAAAGCAAATATGATAAAACGTTAATGATAATTGAATCTATCCCATGAGTATATAGTTGTTCCTTGTTCATTCTTTCAATTTTATCCATACATTTGGCATTTCATAATAATAAAGTTTCAAAACTGGATATAAACTTTTTTATAGAACTCATAGCTATTATGGTTATCCTTTAAATGAGAAATATCAGCAATAGTATCCTCCCACCTATTCATTCAATTTAGTACCAAGTTACCTACTTAAGTAAGAATTAAGGTGTTGAATACAAGTTCCAAAAAATTCATCCCTTTGAGGTGGATCATAGTTCAAGGTGCTGAATGGAAGAATAAGAGCAAAGATTGCAAAAGGATGGATCTGTATAAACAGAACAAAAACGTTTACTTTAACTTGAGTAAAACAAAATTTTAACCTTATTATTTTGGACAGAAGTAATTTTCTAACATGCCTATAGTTAAATAATACACGCATTACTCTATTTAATTTTTCTACCCCACTATAATCTATTTAACCCCACTAATTTTTAGTAGCTCTAAAGAAAAAGTAAATTAGATAATGTACAAATTAATCTTGTCAGATGTAAAATCCTATTCCAGAAATTCACTAGTCATTAAAATGCATAGGAAGCCCAGCCGGTATAGCTCAGCAGTTGAGCGTCAACCCAGGAACCAAGAGGTCACTGGTTCAATTCCTAGTCAGGGACAAGCCCCCTTGCTGGCTCAATCCCCAGAAAGGGTGCATGCAGGAGGCAGACAATCAGTGTCCCATCAATGTTTCTATCTCTTTACCCCTCTCCCTTCTTAAAAATCAATGAAAATATATTTTTTTAAATGAATAGGAAATGTCACTAATTTATATAATTTATATGATATCAGTGCATTTTGTACTCATAATTAAAGAGATTTCTTATTTTATAATAATCATAATTTTTCTTTCATTCACTATTTTTCACTATTCACTCACTCATCCAATACTACCAAGAAATATGCTAAACAGATAAGACAGACTTTTATTTTCATTTGAAAGAACACTAAGTAAAAATCTTATAAAAACAATAACCCAAAAAGAAGCATTTTATAAGTAAGTTCCAGAAATGAATTTGTAAGAAAACACACTGATAATTTAAGAATACAGCAGACCTGCCCTGGCCAGGTAGCTCAGTTGGTTAAAGCATTGTCCCGATATACCAAGGTTGCAGGTTAGGGCAACTACAAGAAGCAAGCAATGAATGCATAAATAAGTGGAATAATAAATCAAATGTTTCTGTTTCTCTCTCTTCCTATCTCTAAAAATGAATAAATTTTTAAAAATACAGTAGACCCTAAATAATATGGGTTTGAACTACATTGGATCCACTTATATGCAGATTTTTTTCAATAAATATTGTAAATGTATTTTCTCTTATCTTCTTTTTACAAATTTTTTTAATTGATTTCAGAGAGGAAGGGTGAGGGAGAGAGAGAGAGAGAAATATCAATGATGAGAGAGAATCATTGATCGGCTGCCTCCTGCAAACCCCCAACTGGGAATGGAGCCTGCAACCCAGGCACGTGCCCTGACCAGGAATTGAACTTGGTGACCTCTTGGTTCATGGGTCAATGTTCAACCACTGAACCACACTGGCTGAGCTATCTTAATAACATCTTCTTCTCTCTAGCTTACTTTATTATAAGAATACAGTCTATAATACATTTAAGATACAAAATATGATATTCAACTGCATTAAAAAAATGGGACAACAAATCAATGTTTCTCTCTCCCTCTCTCTAAAACCAATAAAATTAAATTTAAAAAAAAAAGTAAACTATTAGTAGTTAAGTTATGGAAGTCAAAAGTTATATAAGGATTTAATTGATAACCCCCACATTGTTCAAGGGTAAACAGTACTGAAGTCAGTGGATACCTTATAATTTTCTGTTTTCACACTTTTCTCACACTTTTAAATGTAGTTGTTTTTAAATAGGAAAAGTAGTATCACAGGATTACAGAAAATAAGAAAAAGGGAAAACAAAAATTATTCATACTCTAATATCCTTCTTAATAACCAGTATTGCTTTTAGTACTTCCTTCTAGTCAATGAATTTTGACTACTGATTTTAACAATCTGTCCATATCTGTAATGCTGGAGAAAAAGGGTTTAAGAGGAGAAACAACTGCTGAACCAAAAATTAAAGCTTAATTTTTAAACTTCAAATTCCAATCAAGGTGTCAAAGTACTTACGATACACATTTGTTTTTATAAGTTGACAACTATATAAAATGGTGTGACATTTCAATTTCACCTTTTCAATCTGCTGAAGGACCACTGAGGCTATCTTGTCAAGCAGCAAAGTATTGAGGTAGTTAGTTCTAGAAATAAAATATGCAATTCCCGCAACATTTGTGTAATTAATTTCATCCACCAAACGCTGTAAAGTAGCAACTGTTTCTTCAAGAAGAGACTCAGAAAACCAGTCTCCTTTTAAAGATTTAAGTTCTTCCCATAACGAATTCAAATTGTTGTATTTTTGTAGTCTCTGATGACCATAGTGATCTAATTTTTGAAGTAGTTTCAGCTGTTTTCCAGTAGTGTTATCAGGATACACATGACCATATTGAATCCATCTTAAAACAGATGTGGCAAAATTATTCAGGTCCTTTAGGTCACACTGTGGTAAAACTGCTTCAATTCGAGATATCCCCACTTCATCTAAGTGAGGAGATGGAAGTTTAGAAATGGCACAGACCAGGATGGAAATCTCACTAGTTTTGACACTAATTTTCAAATAACTATAAAGAAAGGGAGGAAAAGTGAAAAGAAAAAAATTAATACATTAGCAAAAAAAAAAAGAACACCAAAATATACATAAGTATTAAAATACAAATACATAATTATTATTCTAACTAATGAATGGGGGAGGCTTAAAATACAAGTTAATTAAAGAAGGGTTAACTAAATCAAAGACAGGTCCATAGAGTTACTGAGGGAAGGCTTAAGATAATATAAAGCACATCCCAATTTTTTTAATGCAAAAATAAAACCATGGTCCCTGAAAACAAAAAGGTCAGTATGAGAACAATGTTTTTTTCCAGTGCTACTGCTAGAGACAGAATTTGGGCAGAATTTCTGATATGACCTGTCAGGAGTTGGTACTTAGTACAGGCACCAGCATACAGCAATCACTGAATTATACTGGTTCCCATTTTGCTTCTTCTATCTAGGAAGTCCAGCCTTTAAAAAAAACAGAATTGACTCCATTCTTTGTCTCCTTTCCCAAACATCCATGGTAAGATTCTTACCATGAGGACAGCAGTTGTTAAAATAAAATAAAACAATGAGAGCTCTTAAAAATCTTTAAGGCCTTGGCTAGTGTGGATCAGTTGGTTAAGCATCATGCTGTACATCGAAAGGTCGTCAGTTTGATTCCCAGTCAGGGCACATGCCCAAGTTGTGGGTTCAATCCCTGGTTGGGTGTGTGTGGGAGGCAAACAATCAATGTTCCTCTCACATCAATGTTTCTCTCTCTCTTTACCTCTCCCTTCTTCTCTCTCCAAAATCAATTAAAACATATTTTACAATTAGAGTTTTAAAAAATAAATACATAAATAAAAAATCTGAAGGCCCTGACCAGGTAGCTCAGTTGGTTAGAGCATACGCCAAGGTTGTAGATTTGATCCCTGGTCAGCACATACAAGAATCAACTAATGGCCCAGCCAATGTGGCTCAGTGGTTGAGCATAGACCTATAAACCAGGAGATTGCAGTTTGATTCCCAGTCAGAGCATATGCCTGGGTTTGGGGCTTGATCTCCAATGGCGGTTATGCAGGAGGCAGCCAATCAATGTTTCTCTCTCATCAATGTTTCTATCTCTCTATCCCTCTCCCTTCCTCTCTCTTAAATCAATAAAATACCTTAAAAAAAAAAAAGACAGGAAGTGAAATTGAAGGCCCCTAAATATGAATTTTGCCTTCTTCAGCAGCTCCAATATTTTCATGTTATGCTATTCCTGCCAAAAAGAAGAATGGCTTGGCTTTTTATTTTATGCATGCCCTACAGAACTCATCACCCAACTGGCCTCATTTACATTTAAAAATATACCAAGTATAAGCACTGGCAGAATGGGTACGGGAAGAGATAAGTGTCTTAACATTTTTAATAATAAGCTATCCAATTCTACCTCCTAAAGTTCCAAAATTCTTTACATGATTAAACCAGACTAGATTATAAATTGAAAGATTAGATTACAAAATGACTCCACAAACATTTCTGCTTTATTCTTACCTAAGCAATAATTCTCTGAGTTTCACAAAAAACTCTTTACTTTGGAAATGTAAAACAATCAATGCTTGAGTTATCTTCAATAACTCTATTGGTTTATAGTTCTCCAAATTCTTATGCAGAATTGAAGCAATTCTAAAAAGAATGATAAAACATCGATTATAACCAGTTCACTCAGTTATTTATTAAACATTTACTGAGGAGGTCCTTCATGCCAGACACACTCTGTGCTGGAGAGACAGCAATGAATGAGACAAGGTTTTCTGTTCTTGAAGAACTGTCTCAAGATGGCGATAGAAATGGTGCCAGGTGAGTACTAGACTTATGGGAAGGGGAGATCACTTTTTAAGTTATATAAGTGTCTAACCAGTATGCTGTACACCTAAAACTAATATAATATTGAATATCAAATGTCATTGAAAAATAAAAATAAATAAAATTTTAAAAGATGGTGATAGAAATATAATAAAATCGAATGAACTATCAATGAAGTATGAATGAAATATTTAATTATTAATAGTAAGAAAAGCATAGTTTTACTTCCTAAATAAATAAATCTCTCAGAAGAGCCACCAAATTCCACAACCTCCCTCCAAAAAAATAGTTACCAAGTTACTAACAATTATCAAAACTGATTTTTGTCCTTAAATCTACTGGCCGCCTAATAGAAATGCTTCAAAGCAATGGGAAATGCTGAGACAGTAAGTTGGAGGGATAAGGCAGAAGGAATATTTTCAAAATGGAATATGATAGATAATAAAAAAATAACATAAGCCCTAGCTGGTTTGGTTCAGTGGACAGAGCTTTGGATTATAGACTGAATGGTCCCTGGTTCGATTCCAAAGGCACATGCCTAGGTTGTGGACTCAAACCCCAGTAGGGGGCACGCAGGAGGCAGCTGATCAATGATTCTCTTATCATTGATATTTCTCTCACTCTCTCCCTCTCCCTTCCTCTCTGAAATGAATAAATATATATATATATATATATATATATATATATATATATATATATCTCCATGAATTTTTTTCCTTCTTAATCTCAAGTTAACAAAAAAGTTAGCCGAAACCGGTTTGGCTCAGTGGATAGAGTGTCAGCCTGCAGACTGAAGGGTCCCGGGTTTGATTCCGGTCAAGGGCATGTACCTTGGTTGCGGGCACATCCCCAGTAGGGGGTGTGCAGGAGGCAGCTGATCAATGTTTCTCTCTCATCAGTGTTTCTAGCTCTCTATCCCTCTTCCTTCCTCTCTGTAAAAAATCAATAAAATATATTTTTTAAAAAAGTTAATATGTGGTAGTATGATTTCAAGGTAACAACTGTGGTGTGAAACCAAGCTCACAAAGATGTCAACTATTTTCCAGAAACTGTCCTTTTGAAAAGTAAGATCCTGCTCTATGCTCTCAACTTTCCTAGATTATGATACTCTGCTTGAGAATAACAACAGTAGCAAATAAAATGAAAAATACTATAAACAATTTCAGAATTTCTATTTTGAAAAACAAAAGTAGGAAATTAATAATACCGTAAGTGTTAATTCCTTATTTCTTCAAAACCAACAGCTAGATTATAGGGGGGAAAAACATATTTTTTCCTCAAAACCATAGCTACTTATGAATGACAACTAGACTTAACACAATGAATTTCAGGAAGGACTACTTTTTAATCAGACGTAAATTTCTGCTTTCCATCTCTTCCATTGCTCCAATCACTGCCAGGGCTTGCTGGCTGGTCAGCTCCTCTGACATCAATAATATAGTTGATTCAAGTCTAGAAGCAAAGAAAAATATTTTTAGGTTAGAAAATGGATAGTTTATTTAAAAATTTTTAAATGACAGTTCTTAAGTAACAAATAGAAAATAATGTGAAGAAAAACTTAATTCAAATATGCTCTTCATAGCTTTTCCCACTTTAGTTCACATTTTTCTCACTTTTCTGTCTGCACATAGCACTCACTAACTGTATCACTAATTTAAGTACTTATTCATAAATTATTTTGTAGTATCATAGTATTTACATATTTCAATTATATATCTCTATTCTCCCAATTAGAATATAAAATCTTTGAAGGCAGGGACCCAGTTAAATTCAACTTTTATAATGCTTTAGCATGAGATTTTAATAATACTTAGTGACAAAAAAAAAAAAGATTCCAATAAAGGTTTCTTAAATAATCATCTTGTTCTCATCATGATAGTCTCTTAAAATGTATCTTTAAATTTCTTCATATATATTTCAAAGGATTCTTTTTTTTAACATATTTTATTGATTTTTTACAGAGAGGAAGGGAGGGGGATAGAAAGTTAGAAACATCGATGGGAGAGAAACATCGATCAGCTGCCTCCTGTACATTCCCTACTGGGTATGTGCCCGCAACCAAGGTACATGCCCTTGACCGGAATCGAACCTGGGGCCCTTGAGTCTGCAGGCCGATGCTCTATCCACTGAGCTAAACTCAGGGCTCTAAGGATTCTTAAAAATAAAACTCTCCGTGAAGTTTTGGCTAACAGAGTAATGATGTAGAAACCTCTATTATGCACCTCTCTGGAACCCCTGCTTACCTAATCCACTAATAGTACTTATCCATTTGCTCTTATCAGTAATCTTGTATACAGTATTTGCTCATTTTTATGTCCCTAAAATTTCTATCTACATTAATATCTAGCAATACTGGAGATTCTTCTAAGATGGGAGATAGATCAAATTCACTCAAACCTGTCATGGGAATATATGCCAATGTGCATAATATAAATGTTTTTGATGATGAATGGGAAGACAAAGCAAAAAAAATGGTCTTGTTAACTATTATAATTCTGAATAGTCCACAGCCTACACTGGGCAGGGCAGCTTTATACCTATTTTAAAGCCAGTCACATGACCTAGGAAGGGAGAATAAAGGTCTTTAAATAGTGTTCTCCCTCATCCATTGCCACAAAGGGGTATTGGCTCCCTTTCAGAACACAATAGCGGAATAAGAGTTTGAGATGTAAATTAGAATAAACAGAGAAAGAATCAAGGAGCAGAGCATATGAGATTATTTTCCATTCCACAGTTGATTTCTGTGCCTTCCAGAATGGAAGATCTAAGTTTGAAGGCTCCATATAGTCTCCACAGAAAAGTAAAGCATTTTAGCAGAACTTACTGTTTCTTTTCTTCAGGTCCTGCCATGGGTCCCAAAACTACAAACAATTTTACAAAGGTAGCCGGCTGATCAAACAGAGGAATCATTTCTGTTAGCCTCTTTTTAGTTATTAAAACAAATTCAAAATTATGAAACTGTAGTGAGTGGTACAGACTAAATATTTTACTGATGACGTCCAAATCAAGGTCATTCATATTGCTTAAAAACACTTTATTACACCTTTCTAACAGTGGGTAATAACTATATTTAATATTTCTAAGGAATTGTACTATTCTTCTTGCAATGTTGACCTGGGAAGAATCTATGGTATCAAAAAGAAGTTGTGTTTTCTTCACTAATTGTTCTTGAAAACGTTGTGATGTTAAAGAAGATATGCTGACCATCAAAACAGACAAAGACCTGAAAAAGGAAGAAGATGCAAAAATTTTTACATTACTTAAGAATAATGAACAAATCTAAGACTAAAAAAATAGATACAGAAAGGAACTGGTAAAAACATTATTGGTTTTATAACAATTTTTTTTAAATACTAGTAGAACTTGACTCAGATCTCTGAGTAACTGAACCTCTTTGAACAAAAAAAAGCATTGAAATACTATTTTTATTGAGTATATATAATAACTTGTTCTATAGATATCTTCTTTGAAGAAAAATGTTTAATTTTTATTTTTTTCTTCATTGATTTTTTTTTTTTTTTTGAGAGCGAGAAAGAGAGATCAATTTGTTGTTTCACTTATTTATGCATTCATTGGTTGCTTCTTGTATGTGCCCTGACTGGGAATCAAACCTTGGTGTATCAAGATGATGCTCTAACCAACTGAGCTACCAGGCCAGGAGTAAAGGAAAATATTTTAGTGAAATTTACTCAGAAATCACTAGACCAACAGCCCATAATGCAACATTAAAAGTCTCATTTTGTATTTTTGGTAACAGAATTTTGTTTTATTACTCTTGTCTCTGTATATCTGTAATCCTATATAAGAAAAGCCTAATACACTATACTACCCTTTACCTCTCTGCACACAATATGCCACAATTGCCTAATCCTCACAGCTTCCAACTACACGGTAACATTTAGTTTAGTCCAGTGGTCGGCAAACTCATTAGTCAACAGAGCAGCAAACCACTCTGTCGACCACTGCGCTAAGTGCCTGACATTCATTCAACCATTTGACCAGTAGCCATGATGCGCACTGACCACCAGGGGGCAGACACTCCAACCAGTAGGTTAGCTTGCTGCTGGGGTATGGCCAATTGGGACTGGGAGAGATGGGCAGGACATGCCCTGGAGCTCTCCCATGATCCCTCCCCAGCCCCAATTGTGAACCAGTGGGGTCCCTTGGCCTGGCCTGTGGGGATCAGGCTGAAATCCGCTCTCTGACATCCCCCTAGGGGTCCTGGATTGCGAGAGGGTGCAGGCCAGGCCGAGGGACCCCACCGGTGCACAAATCCATGCACTGCACCTCTAGTTTACTAATAAAAATCTTGATTAAGTATTTCTAATGATTTTACATATTTTAATGTTTCATACTAGATTGATATTAATATGACAGACAATACCAACCATGAAGTAGCATTTAATATTTCTTCAATCAATAAACACTTTTAAAAAACATATATAAAAAAATAATAATAATTTAAAAAAACACATAAATCACTCCTCTGGGCACTTGGAAGAAAACAAAATTACAAAAGTAAGGTCCCTGCTTTCAAATGACAGTTCTTACATAATAAAAATCAGAAAATCACAACTACAAGAATGCATCCATCATGATGAATAAATGCAGAATGGAAAAGATATATAACAAGGACTCTGGTTGGGTAGCTCAGTTGGAGCATCGTCTCAATGTGCCAAGGTTATGGATTGGATCCCCAATTGGGAAACACACAAAAATCCCTTCCTCTCTCTCTAAAAATCAATAAATAAAAAATTTTTTTAAAAAGACATAACAAATACCTGGGGATGATAATAGAAAATCACCTACAGAAAAGATATAAAAATATAAATCTGAAACTATCTCAACCATTAGGATAGTGGAACTATTTACATATTTTTGTTTCCAAATTTCTTTTAATCTTTTCAAGAAAATAAAATCTATTTTTAAAGACCCAGTTGTGAAATACTTTGGCTTCTCTATTCAAATGTTTAAAGTTAATATTAGCATTAACTAGTACCCTAACATTGTTATTTAGTTTAACCATAAAGACCCCTAAAACTATTTTTCAAAATTATATATATATTTGTAACTACAGTTTGGAGTGAGGAAATGTCCAAATATTTCATTAGATTTTCTAAAGGGGTCTATAATAATTTTTAAAGTTTAACAAAATTTACAACAATTTTTATTGTCTGCTTTTACAAGCTACTTTTATATGTATAGAAAAATGACAATGTAAAATTTACCATTTTAAACATTTTTAAGTGTACAGCTAAGTGGTATTAAGTACATTCACATTGTTGTACAATCATTACCACCATCCCCCTGGAGAACATTTTCATCTTCTCAAACTAAAACTCCTTACTTATTAAATAATAAATCTCCATTTCCTCTCCACCCAACCCCTGGCAACAGACATTCTACTTTGTTTTGCTTTGACTACTCCAGGTAATTCATCTGAAGCAGAATCATGCAGAATTTGTCCTTTTGCGTCTGGCTTATTTCACTTAGCACAATGTCTTCAAGGTTCATCTATGTTGTAGCGTGTGTCAGAATTACCTTCCTTTTCAAAGCTGAATAATATTCTATTGTAGATACATACCACATTTTGATTGCCCATTCTTCTATTAAAAGACATTTGGGTTGTTTCCAAA
This sequence comes from Corynorhinus townsendii, assembly GCA_026230045.1. Classification (NCBI taxonomy): domain Eukaryota; kingdom Metazoa; phylum Chordata; class Mammalia; order Chiroptera; family Vespertilionidae; genus Corynorhinus; species Corynorhinus townsendii. The sequence continues at coordinate 48,886,095 of JAPDVU010000005.1, read as the reverse complement.
TCTTTTGGCAGTTGTGACTAATACTGCCATAAACATTGGTATATATTAACGGACTAAACTGGTACAATATTGTGTTATACTTTATATACTTTATCTCTAATTCCCACAACAACATTGCAAAGTAATTACACTACTATCTCTGTTTTATAAATGCGGACAGTGAACTTCTCAAGAAGTTAAAGTCACATAATTAGAAATAGGCCGGGGGGTAGGGGAGGTCGGGGGGAGGTCAATGGGGGAAAAAAAAAAAAGGAGACATATGTACGACTATTTGTAATACTTAAAACAATAAAAAAAAAATGTGTAAAAATAAATAAAATGAAAAAGAAAAAAAAAAAGAAATAGGCCAATCTAAGTGTGTATGTGTACAAAGCCCAGAACCTTTCCACCACAACACAAGGGCTTTCTAAATAAATTTACCTTAAGTCTTGTATGGTTTCCAAGTTCCTACTTACAATATCAGCTATTTTTCCCATTAATGGACTAAAATATAACTGTTGATCTGCTAGACAAGTGGAAAATTTTGCCAGCACATTCATATCAAACCTATTGAAGAAATATATAGAAGAGATCATTAGTATTTACTTCCTCTTAAAACATATTAAAAAGTTGTAAAATAAAAAATTATAAAAATATTATATTACTATTACATTACTACTTTAAAATGAATTTTTCTAAAATGTTATTTGTTATTTTTAAAGTAACCCATGCAGCCCAGTTGGCGTGGCTCAGTGGTTGAGCTTCGACCTATGAACCAGGAGGTTACGGTTCAATTCCTGGTCAGGACACATGTCCAGGTTGCCAGCCTTGATCCTCAGTGAAGATTTGCCAAAATGAGCTTTGTTATTCTCTCAGCTGTCTTATAAATGGAGAGTTCTCATATACTCTTGTATAATATAAATTGTATAGACTTCTCAATATTCAAGAATACCCTGAATAAATTTCAAATTTATTAGATGATTATTGATTATAACAACATGATGAAAATAGCAGAGTTTGGCCCTAGTCATTTTTGCTCAGTGAATAGAGCATTGGCCTGTGGACCAAAGGGTCCCGGGTTTGGTTCTGGTCAAGGACACGTACCTTGATTGCAGGCTCCTCCCCGGCCCGGGCCCTGGTGGAAGTACATGCAGAAGGCAACCAATTGATGTGTTCCTCTCCCATCAATGTTTCTCTCTGTCTTTCCCTCTCTCCTCCACTCTCTCTAAAAAAATCAATGGAAAAATATCCTCAGGTGAGGATTAACATAAAAAAAAAAAAAAAAAAAAAGGAAGAAAGAAAGAAAATAGATGAGTTTGTAGTTTAGGAAATAAATCTGAATTGATACTGTTTGCAGCAATGGACCTGAAAGGTTCTAAGTCACTGATGAACTGTGCTCATTGCCTCTCCATAAAAAAAGAGAGATAAACAAGTTCCTACAGATGCTGTTAAATTGTTTTCCTTTCTAGTAAACTGGTGTCTTCTTTTTTCTCTTTTTATGGCTCCTGAACATCTAGGTTTTAATTGACTGCCTATCACTGAGAAAATCTTCTTTCTGAAGTAGAACTCTTCCAGAAAAGAAAATTAAAAAATGCCAGTTCATGATCTAATAAACAAAATAAACTGATAAAATAGAAACAGAAGCATGGATACATAGAACAGACTGACAGCTGTCAGAGGAGAGGGGGGAAAGAGGGACTGGATGAAAGAAGGTGAAGGGATTAGCCAAAGAACATATATGCATAACCCATAGACAGACAACAGTGTGGTGATGGCCAGAGGGAAGTGGGGTTGAGGGGAAGCTGGGTGTAGGTTGGCAAAGGGGAAGGCAGAGGAAGGGGAAATAGGGACACCTGTAATAATGTTAGCAATAAAAATAAAGTTAAAAACAATGCCAGTCCATGAATAGCTGACTCTACCTTATTTATATTTTGACTAGAGGCCCGGTGCACAAAATTAGTGCATGGGTGTTGGGGGGTGGGGGGAACGGGGGTGTCCCTCAGCCCAGCCTGCACCCTCTCCAATCTGGGACCACTCGGGGGATGTCCGACTGCCCCCTCACAATCCAGGACTGCTGGCTCCCAACCGCTCACCTGCCTGCCTGCCTGATTGCCCCTAACCGCTTCTGCCTGCCAGCCTGATCACCCCCTAACCACTCCCCTGCCACCCTGATCGACGCCTAACTGCTCCCCTGCCAGCCCAATTGCCACTAACTGCCCTCCCCTGCTGGCCTGGTCACCCCTAACTGCCCTCCCCTGCCAGCCTGGTCCCCCCCAACTGCCTTCCCCTGCCGGCCTGGTCACCCCCAACTGCCCTCCCCTGCAGGCCATCTTGTGTCCACATGGGGGCAGCCACCTTTGACCACATGGGGGCAGCCATCGTGTGTTGGAGTGATGGTCAATTTCCATATTACTCTTTTATTATATAGGATTAAGTGTAAATGTGGAAAAGCACGTTGTGTTCCCTACTCTTTTTGTTTTATTGTTGACAGAAACAAATTACAGATGTCTCCCATTTTATCCCTTCTGCCTCCCTCCATCCAACCCTGCCCCCCCCAGGCATTCCCCATACTATTGTTTGTGTATGTTCCCAACTCTTAATTTAAAGAGGAAACATTTGAAATACTGTTCTTTCTCACTCAAGGAAAAACACACTCCCCATTTTTTTCCTACAAGATTTCACTGTGATAACCTTGAAAAAGACAACCCTGACCTTAGGGGAAGAACTCAGAGTACTTGCCTTTCTAGTCTTCTCCATGCTTCTGTCACTAGTGCTTCAACTAATGGGTCATGGGACTCAACAGCAAACCTCAATAAAACAAGAGAAAATAAGTTTCTATATCTATGCATTTTTAAATTATTAAAAACACATGTAGTATGAATTATAATGCAAAAGTGAACTGCAGATTATTATACTCTTAGATACTCCTTATTTCTAGTCCGCTTTCATTTCAGTATTCTGATTTCTTAGTACAATCTAATACATATCTATACTTTATCTCATATCCGGTTAACGTTTTATCTGCTTGTTTCAATGCCCTACACTGAACAATGGAAACACTCAAAGATGCATTTCATGTTAAAAGTGCACATAGCCCTTGCCGGTTTGGCTCAGTGGATAGAGCGTCGACCTGCGAACTGAAAAGTCCCAGGTTCGATTCTGGTCAAGGGCACATGCCCAGGTTGTGGGCTCGATCCCTAGTGGAGGACTTGCAGGAGGCAGCCGATCCATGATTCTCTCTCATCATGGATGTTTCTATCTCTCTCTCTCTTCCTTCCTCTCTGAAATAAATAAAAATGTATTTTTTAAAAAAACAACACAAATATATTATTAAATAAATAAATGTGCACATAACCTGTATTACTTTGCTCTGATTATAGAAATATTTCTATAGGATAAAGTTTGTAAAATAAAGAAAAATTGTAATAGGGTAATAAAAATCAATTATAATTCTGCTACTCATAAATAGCCACCATCATTTATTTAGAATATTTCTCTTCAGTTATTTTTTCTACACACATGAAATATACATACTTCTTTAACATTTCTATACCCTGCTTTTTTCAATAAGCTAATATTATATTGTAGGAATTTGTGTAAGTTATTACATAGTACTCAAAACATAATTTTTTAAATGTTTTTATTGATTTCAGAGAGGAAGGAAGAGGGAGAGATAGAAATGATGAAAGAGAATATTGACCCACTGCCTCTGGCACACCCCTACTGGGTATCGAGTGCACAACCAGGCATGTGCCCTTGACCAGAATCGAACCCGGGACTCTGCAGTCCACAGGCCAAAGCTCTATCCACTAAGCCAAACCAGCTAGGGCAACATAATTTTTAATGATTGTATATTATTCCATTAAGTGAATATAGTATTGTTTGGTTAAATATTCACCTATTTGAATTTTAGTTTTTCAATATTAAAAACAACTAGTGGCCAGGTGCACCGATTTGTGCACATTGAAAGGAAATTAATTAGAAGATCTGTGTGGTAATTACATTACTGCAAAAAATTACATGTCAAAATAGTATGTATAATATAGTATTATAAAATTAAAATACAAAATATTTTAATATCGCTATTTGCCCTTTCTCTATAAAGAAGTGCATGAGTCAATGTTTATTTTTAAATTGCCAGTGTGTGTCAGATGAATGGACGGTCAGTCACTTAGCCTTTTATGTATATAGATAGATGCCGAGATGAATTTCCATGTACAAGAATCTTTATATGTATATCAGATCACTCTTTTAGGATAAATCACAAAAGCAAAATTATTGGATCCAAGGGTAGTTCCCCCCCCTCCCAAGGGCGTTTTAAAGTTCATGATATACACCATGGATGGACCTAGAGAGTATATACTAAGTGAAATAAGTCAGTCAGAGAAAGACAAATATCATATGTGGAATCTAAAGAACAAAAACAAACAACATAGAAACAGACTCATAGATACAGAGAACAAAGTGGTGGTTGCCAGAGCGGAGGGGAGCTGGAAGACTGGATGAAAAGGTGAGGGGATTAAGAAGTACAAATTGGTAGTTACAAAATAGTCATGGGCTCTGCCAGTGTGGCTCAGTGGTTGAGCATTGACCTATGAACCAGGAGGTTAGGAGGTCACAGTTCAATTCTGGTCAGGGTACATGCCCAGGTTTCAAGCTCGATCCCCAGCAGGGGGCATGCAGGAGGCAGCTAATCAATGATTCTCTTTCATCATTGATGTTTCTGTCTCTCTTTCCCTCTCCCTTCCTCTCTGAAATCAATAAAAATATTTTTTTAATTGTCACAGGATTATAGTTAATAATATTGTAATGACTATGTATGATGCTAGGTGGGCACTTGAAATATCAAGGGAATCACTTTGTAAAGTATGCAACTGTCTAACCATTATCTTATACACCTGAAACTAACACAAAATAATGCAGAATATAAACTGTAATTGAAAAAATTTAAATAAAAAAATAATAAAGTTCATAACACATATTACACTACGAGCAACATATAAGAGTTTCTGTTCCAGTATAGCTTTTTTTAAATAAAAAATATATTTTTTAGAAAAGAGTTCCTATTCCAGTATATCTTTACTAACAATGGATGTTTTACACATGTAATTAAGCCACATATACCATATATTGTATGTATAAAAGTTTTTCTTTTTAACCAATTTCAACATCTTTATAATGTTAATAAGCCTGTATTATTTTATCTTCTAAAAATCAAAGAATTTCAGGTTGAGTCATGAAGCAAAATCAAACTACATCCTGTTTAAAAATCTTGAAAACACAATTACATTACTCTTGAAATCCTTTCCTTATTAAAATACTAGAGGACCGTTGCACGAAATTCATGCATGGGTGGGGTCCCTAGGCCTGGCCAATGACCAGGGCCTACTGGGGCCATCTCACCCAATCCCAATTGAGCCAGTCGGCTGCCAGACAGGGCCTGGCAGCCAGGGGAGGGACTGGGGAAGGTTGGCTGGCCGTGGGAGGTTGGCTGTGGGAGCACACTGACCACTAGGGGGCAGCTCCTGCATTGAGTGTCTGTCCCCCCATGGTCAGTGCATGTCATAGTGACTGGTCGACCGGTCATTCCGGCCGTTCAGTTGTAACAGTCACTTCGGCTTTTATATATATAGATGACTTGAGGGGAACAGAAAAGCAGTTTTTAGGCAAATTACCAAGCAGCATTTCTCCTGTGCCTGACACAAACATCAGTTTTGTGAGATGTTCAACAGAATGTTTTGTGGTTAAATAAGTTTGGAAAATGCCCACTTAGAATTCAAATATACACTGGCATATTAATGGCTCTGAAGAGTCCTGCAATAAAGATCTGTTTAATTTTGTCTGGTTCGGCATTTTCCAAACTAACATAACCACTGAGAAAGCAAAACTGGTATTTTGCCCAGTTCATCATTACATATTCTCTTCATGTACCTCAGAGAAAAAACTTTGCAATCTGAGAAAACCACCAAAAACAAGGGAGAGCGCTCTTTTTTATTCTTACACATATCCCCAATATAAGTAAAACTTTAGACCCTTTACTATATGTTGACTCCCTAATAAAAACAACTTTATCTCTGCTTTGTGCAATGTCAACAACTGTAGCTACTTAAATAGTACTTGCAAGTTGGATAATCCTGTGAGAAAACTATTTTTCCACCAGAGACTAACAAACAGACTAATTATAACTTTTGTGTGCTTTTTTACCCTTTATATAACTGCTGAATCCTTTATTTAGGGAGTTCAGTTCTTCTGAAGGCTTGATTCCCTTGCAAACAATGTAGTTTCTTTCCTTTTTAAATTTTTTCCCAGCTTTATTGAGGTATTAGAGGCCCGGCACACGAAATTCATGCACGGGGGGTGGGGGGGAGGTGTTACTCAGCCTGGCCTGCACACTCTCCAATCCGGAACCCCTCGGGGGATGTCTGATTGCTGGTTTAGGCCCAATCCTGCTGGCAGTCGGACATCCCTCTTGCAATCTGGGACTGCTGGCTCCTAACTGCCTCTGCCTGCCTGCCTGATTGCCCCTAACCACCTCTGTCTGCCTGCCTGATCACCCCTAAGTGCTCTCTTCTGTGGGCCTGGTTGCCCCTAACTGCCCTCCCCTGCCAGCCTGGTCACCCCTAACAGCCCTCCCCTGCCGGCCTGGTTGCCCCTAACCACCTCTGCCTCGGCCCCCTCCACCGTGGCTTTGTCCAGAAGGATTTCAGAAGGATGCCTGGAAGATGTCTGGTCTAATTAGCATATTAACCTTTTATTAGTATAGATGATTAACAAATATTGTATATATTGAGGTTGTACATGATGCTTTGATATGCAAATATTGTGAAATGATTACCACAATCAAAGAATATTCTCTAAACATCTTTAAAATATTAGATGATCAGAAAAACTGTAAGAAAAATATAGTTTTCCATTTTAAAGAGATATTTAGAAAATTAAATATAATAATTTCTATAAAATCTAAAAATACATTACTTACTGTTGTATGCAGTACAACACATTCACCAGGTTATCATCATTCATAAATTCCATTTTATTTGTAGTTAAATTATAAAGAGTAAGAAATTGGGGATGGTTTCTGATACATTCAACACTTTTCAACAAGCCAGTCTTCTCCTTCTGAAACTGCCGAAGTATATTAAATGCACATCCCACTTCCTCTTCTGAAATTATGGCTTTGTTTTCTTCAATAAGATCAAATACTTGCTCTTCATTTGTACACTTATCCATCCGGCTAATTAATGGTTCACAACCGAAGGGTCGAAAACGAAACACTCTCCAGTAGAATGAACAAATAGCTCTTAGGGGAAGCATATTTGTAAACAATGAGTCTAGAAAAAAGGTGCTTTTTCATTCACATCACAAATTTTCGTGGGTAAAGAAAACCATTTACAACTAGTAGCCACGTACAACATGCTGGTATAAAAATAGCTGTTTTTCCTTCATATTTTTTGTTTCCATTATGATGACTCCAAGTCCCACTCCAATATACAGCCTCTGTAAAATAATTGGTTTAAGACAGCTATACTTATATGATTAATATCAAACTAATTCCAACATTCAAATTAAAGTAACAAGTTTTTTTGCACTAACTAGAGATGTTATTCTTAGTCTAAACTAGATAGTAGGGTTTGATCCAAAACTGAATGTCCAGAAAACAAGGCTTCTTTCTGCATCCTACTTAAAAAATGTTTGTTAGGAAATATAGTCAATAATATGGTGGCAGACAGGTACTAAAGTTATTGTGGTGATCACTTCATAAGGTACATAAATGTCAAAACACTACGTTGTACACCTGAAAATAATATACTATTGCATGTCAACTATGACTTAAAATTATTTTTTAAATGTTGTTATATCTAACATTTAGAAAAAGTTTTCAAATTAACCGTAACAGCAACCGGGGGAAAAAAGTCTCAAATTCAGAACTTTTTTTTTTTTTAATGAAAGAGTAAAATTGTTGCCCAGACTCAGTGGCTCAGCTGGTTGAGCATTGTCCTGTGCACCAAAGGGTTGCTGGATTGATTCCCAGGCAGGACACATACCTGGGTTTACGGTTTGATCCCCATCCAGGGAACATACAGAAGGCAACCAATAGATGTTTCTTTCTTACATCGAAGTTTCTCTCTCTCTCTTCCTAAGCATGTCCTCAGGTGAAGATTAAAAACAAAAAGAGTAAAACTGCAATAAATAAATATATCACCTTTAAAGTTTCTACAAAGAGTAATCATTAATTCAGAGACATAATTTTAAAAAAAAAATTCAGAAGGATAAGTCTCTGGTATACTTGCTTTCAGGATAATTTCTTGCTCCTTTCTCCTGGTGCCCCAAAGTAACTCAAACAATTTAGTCATTTTTGACCTTAGATATAGGTTTTAACCAATAAGCAAGATGATTAAAGGTCCAATTAGAAAATATGAAAGAAAAAAAAGTGATGTAACAAGATATGGTGAAGCAATAAATGAACTAAAGATAATTATGTAAAATAATTTGTTTTAAAAATATATTATAGGCCTTGCCGGGTAGCTCAGTTAGTTAGAGCGCTGTCCGGATACACCAAGGTTGAGGGCTCAATCCCTGGTCAGGGCTCATATAAGAGACATATGTAATACTTTCAACAAGGAAGAATTTTTTAAAAAAAGAACTAACCCAATGAGTGCATAAATAAGTGGAACAACAAATCAGTGTTTCTCTTCTTCTTTCCTTCCCTCCTTCTCTCTGTAGAATCAATTTTTAAAAATAATTAAAACATAACTGTTTATATTTCTAGTTAAGAAACAATGTTTTTAAAGCTAGAGCTAAAATCACATCATCTAATACTTTTGCAACATTCTAAAAAGGACTTTTAAAATATATTATGCCATTAAATTTTCTGGACCTGCCAGGTAGATATTGTTGTTTGCATTTTACAGATAAGAAAAGCTAGGTTGAAAAAGATTTAAAAACTACTCTAGTACTAGTGAAGCTGGGACAATCATACCCATTATTTCGACTCTTTCAACTTGAACACCTCATTAGACTAACAACCCAACACTAAACGTACACTGAGACTCCTCTCTATGACTATGCCAAGCTCACAAGAAAAAACGGTAAGAGAAAGTATTGACGACTGTGTGGCAATCAGTACAGCAACCTGACCCAAGGCCACCTGGGTCAAACACAGCTCAGAAAACTCTGCACAAAGCCAAGTTATCTTCAAGATTCTCCCATCTCTCCACAATTGAAAGTGGGAGCAACTCAATGATTACAATACCAGTGTCAAGTCTCCAGTAACCTTGGGGAAGACATTTAACCAAAGAAGGGCTTTGGGGCTATAAATGAGATAGGTACCATCTGCGAATTGGTTTAGTTTATTCCCAATTTAGTATTACAGGAAAAATAGCGATACCCTTCGCAAACGACAGGCACCCTCCGCGCCCCGCACACAGCAGCGCTGAACGAATAAACGTGGTCTCTCGAGTCGGCCCGCGAGGGCTCAGCCCCTGCCCTTGATCTTCGCGCTCTAAAAATATCCAATCACCTAGAAGGCCTCGGTTTCTCAGTTGAACCCTGTGCCCCGGGCCTGAAAACATGCTGGGTGGAAAAAGAAAATCCACCGCAGCTACCTGACCCCGACTTGCCCGCAAATACTTCCTCCAACGCCCTGCAACTTTTTAGAAGGATCCACGCGAAAGCTGGTAACGGTAGGTCAGAAGTAAAGGCTATTCCTGAGCCCCAACAATAGACACAACGGGCTCAGTTGTGTTGCTCACCCTTCCCTCATAGCACAGTTTTTAGTCTTTACTCAAGAGACATCACCTTTCCTCTGGTGCTGTGCGTCCCGAAACCGGAAAAAATACCGGTGAGCACAGCGTGAAAGGCGGAATATTCCGCAAGCACTACATGCCCCAGAGGACGTCGCGGCAAATCAGACGTATAGACGTCGCGGCAAATCGGACGAATAGACGTCGCTTACGCGTTTGGAGGAATTATGGACATTGTAGTTCCTTTTTGAAAGAGACGCTGGGGCAGCACATCCTAAAATTGTTGAAGTGCTGCAGGCCGTTTAGGTCAGTGTTTCTCAGCTATCTGAGGTTTTGTCTCGGTCATGGAAGACTGACATATTTACAATATCACAATAAAAATTAATATTTAGAAAAATAAAATTTGAAAACGTAAACATGGAAAAGACACGTGTGGAATTTTGTTTCTTACTACTGTATAGGGATGAAACTGAGAATGACCTGTGACCATGCCCTTCAATCAAAGACCACCAGGAATACACCTACAATTAAAAAAAATACGACTGGTTGCAATGAAGTAGAACATACCCCAGGGGATGTGAAATTAAGGTGTTAAGAGGAACTTATTATAGTTTTTAGCCTTGTGTTAAGTGATTTGGGGAAGATTTAAGAGGGGCTTTTCTCTACATTGGATGCTGTGAGGAAGCAAGGGTAAATGTATTACTAGGTTTTTTATTGTTTTTTATTTTTATAATCCTCACCCAAGGATATTTTTCCCAAAGATTTTTAGAAAGAGAGTGTGTGGTGTGTGATGGGGAGAGAGGAGAGAGAAGAGAGGAGAGAAAGAGGGAGAGAGAAGAAGAGAGAGGGAGAGAGACAGAGAGAGAGAAACATCAATGTGAGACAGACACATAGATTGGTTGTCTCCACACAGGCCAGGGATTAAGCCTGCAACCCAGATACATGTGCTTGGCTAGGAGTCAAACCTGAGACCTTCAGTGCTCCAGCTGATGCTCTAACCCTGAGCCACATGGGCCAGGGCAATTATTATTAGGTATTTTGGTAAACTTGATCTAGAAGGCAGAAGGAGAAAATATTTGCAAATGTTGTATCTGATTAAGGTTTTAACAGCCAGAATATATAAAGAACTCCTACAACTCAATGATAAAAATATTTTGTAATGTTCAAGGAACTTGAGTAGACATATCTCCAAGGCCATAAGGACATGAAAAAATGCTCAACATCAATAATCATTAGGGAAATTCAAATCAAAATTAAAATGAGATATTTCAGCAGGATGTAAGAAGCTTGGGAAATTATTTGACAAGTGGAATAAAGAAAACTGAGACAAAATAATTAAACAGTGCTAAACAATTTACAGCCAGTTAATGAATCACAAGGTTTTATCTTCTCAATCAAGGACACTTAGGAAGCAAATGGTTTACATGGTCCAGACCCTCCCTGGGCAGACGTGTCTCATTCCTAGTTCTTCTTCAATAATATTCTTTTTTTAATAATATTTTTATTGGTTAAAATATTACATATATTAGTACATATATCTCCTTTTTTTTCCCCACTGACCTTCCCCCAGCCTTCCCTACCCCCTGTCACATGGCGTCATCCCACACCCCCAGTGTCTTGTGTCCATTGGTTGTGCTTATATGCATACATACAAGTCCTTTGGTTGATCTATTTCTCTCCCTCCCCAACACTCCCCAGCCTTCCGGCTGTAATTTGACAGTCTGTTCGGTGCTTTACTGCCCCTGTATCTATCTTTTTGTTCATCGTGTTATAATGTTCTTTATTTTCCATAAATGAGTGAGATCATGTGGTATTTTTCCTTCATTGCCTGGCCTATTTCACTTAACATAATGCTCTCCAGGTCCATCCATCCTGCTAAAAATATGAAACGCTTCACGAATTTGCGTGTCATCCTTGTGCAGGGGCCATGCTAATCTTCTCTGTTTCGTTCCAATTTTAGTATATGTGCTGCCGAAGCTAGCACTTCAATAATATTCTTTAAAAATAAAATTACCCAGCCCTGGCCAGGTAGCTCAGTTGGTTGAAGTGTATATCAAAAAGTTTTTGGACTTGATTCCCAGTCAGGGCACATATCTAGGTTTCAGGTTTGATCCCCAGTCGGGGCACCAGCTTGAAGACAAAGGACCTATGATGAAAGTGCTCTCTGCTCTTTGGACTGGTGGATTTAGTAAAGTAGATTGCCCTCCCAATGTGGGTGGATATTATCCAAACCGTGGAGCACCTGAATAAAACAAAAAGACACATAAAGGAGGAATTCTTCCATTTTGCTTTCTACCTTCCTGTTTGAGCTGGGACATTAGTTTTCTCCTGCTTTTGGACTGGGGTTTTCACCATCAGCTCCCCTGGTAGTGAACTAGAACTACACCACCAGCTTTCCAGGGACCCTCTCCAGAATGCAGAAAGCAGATTGTGAGTGTTCTCAGCCTTCATACTCACATGAGCCAATTCCTCATAATAAATATCTTCCTATATATAGCTTATTGATTCTGTTTCTCAGAGAACCCTGACTAATACACCCAAATAATGAAGTACTACTCAGAAATTAGAACAAAGTATTGTTGCATACAGCAATATTGATAATCTCACAAACATTGAGCAAAAAGCCAGCCAGAGATAAATACATATTCATAATTTCATTTAGATAATGTTCAGAAATAGACAAAAGTAATATATGCTGATGGAGCTCTGAATAGAGGTCATCTTTGTAGGGTGGGGTAAAGAGATATAATTACTGGTACGTTGGGTGGGGTGGTAGAATTACTGAGGAGAGACATGGAGACTTCTGGGATGCTCATATTGCTCTTTGTCATAATCTGATGGAGGTTACATCTGCATGCTCACTTTGTAAAGTGTATTGAGCTATACTTATGGTTTGTGAATATATGGTAAACTTTAATTTAAAAATCCTATCTTTAGCCTGGTCAGAGTGGCTCAGTTAGTTGACCATAATCCTGTGCACTGAAAGGTTGCTGGTTTGATTGCTGGTAAGGGCACATACCTGGGTCTCGGGTTTGATCCCCAGTAGGGGCACGTGCAGAAGACAACCAAATTGATGTTTCTCTCTCACATCGATGTTTCTCTCTTCCTTCCTCTCTCTAAGCATGTCCTCAGGTGAGGATTAAAAACAACAATAGCACAGCCGACATAGCTGAGTGGTTAAACGTGGACCTATGAACCAGGAGGTCACGGTTCAATTCGCAGGGCACATCCCTGGTTGCGGGCTCAATCTCCAGTGTGGGGTGCATAGGAGGCAGCCAATCAATGATTCTCATCATTAATGTTTCTATCTCTCTCCCTCTCCCTTTCTCTTTGAAATCAATAAATATATATTAAAATAATAATAATCCTACCTTTTAAAAAAGGCATGCAAAATAAGTCAAGGGCTAACTAAAGTCACTCTGGAAATCCCTGCTCTGATTATTTTTAAATTATTTTATTTTGTTTTCAATCTGATATTAAAAGTGACCTTAAGTTATAGTAAGAGAGCTGGAGGCTAAACATAGTTCAAAACACCAGCAACATCCCAGCAAAATCTTGTTTCTGCTCACAGTGTAGAATGGTCACATATTTTTATTGATTTCAAAGAGGAAGGGAGAGAGATAGATAGACACATCAATGATGAGATAGAATTATTGGTTGGCTGCCTTCTGCATGCCCCCTACTGGGGGGGGGGGGGATCTAGTCCACAACCCAGGAATGTGCCCTTGGCCAGAATTGAACCTGGGACACCCTTTAGTCGGCAGGGCCGACACTCTATTCTCTGAGCCAAACCAACTAGGGTGCAAACAACTACCTTTTAATGGGATATGTGGTCCAGACTGTTAATGTTCCACCAAAATACCTTTTTCTCTTCTTTCAGGACACACACCAGTATTGCATTTCTCACCTTGTAATTGAGTTTGGCCACGTTCTCATTGATAGAATTAGAGCCAAAGTGCATGTGCTACTTCCTGGTTTAGGTCTTAAGATATTACTATTTCTTTCTGTTCCTGCCAGCTGAAACCCAGCAACACACCCTAATGCAGTGTCAAGGCTCTGAGTATGTTGGAATAACACCATGGAAGAAAGTGAAGTTCTGGATTACTCTATGGAGTAAAAACTGTGCTCTGACTTGGCCTACCCACCTCAGATCTATTGCGTAAGAGAGAAATAAATCCTTTGTTCTTTAAGCCACAGTATTGTTGGAGGTAACATTTCCTTTTACTTGCAATAACTCCCTTCTTAGAACAATAAGTCCATGTCAAATCCACTTGGGAAACTTTGGGATTTCACAGACCAGTGAAATGTCAACATATCTGGAACCAAAAAAAAGTATGCCAATTTTTCATTTGTCCAAATGAGGACATCTAAAGAAAGAAAACAATTACCACATTCCATAACCATCATTTCATAAAAATATTTTTTAACACTAAGAAAAGGTGACAATTTTAAAAAACAAACAATTTTTCCTAAGAAAAGAGCAGTGAAAATTTTGTCATGGCTCAGCACCAGCCATTTGTAATGCTGCTTCTAAACATCTTTCAAGAATCTTCTAGCCCTGGCTAGTGTGGGTCAATGGTAGAGCACTGGTTGAAAGTCTACACTTGGACCAAAGTGTTGCATGTTTGATTACTGGTCAAGGGCACATATCTGGGTTGCAGGTTCAATCCCTGGCCTGGTCCAGGCAAGTAACCAATCACTGTGTCTCTTTCACATTGATGTTTCTCTCTCTTACTCCCTCCCCCTCCCACTCTCTCTAAAAAATCAATGGAAAAAATAACCTTGGGTGAGGATTAACCAAATATTTATATAAATACTAGCTGTACCCGGCCACGCGTTGCTGTGGCTCAGTCTGGTTAAATGGAAAAGAAAGAAAAGAGAAAGCGCACGTTTCTAATTTGTTTAATTTCACAGTGTTTGTGGGTATACAATGTTTTTTGTTGTTCATTATCTGTGCAGATATAGAGATTGTCTGGTTTGCTGGCTCTAGAACACACAACATATAATTGTCCATGTGAGAAGCAATCCCTGTCTAGATCTAACCACACAATTCTAAAGATTGGCCCTGAGCTTTGTTGATGGTGATTGCAAACGCCAATAGAATTGGGAATTGCAATCTCTTAAATTGAAATGGCATATCCGTTGGAATCATAGGAATGTGAGGAATGAGGACATCTTCACCTTTGAAAGGTTCTGTCAAGATTGTTACTTCTATGACGTTGCTCATTAATTTTTTTACTGCAAGCCGCGTGCTGTAGCAAAGCTTTGGCTGGTTGATATTTCGCAACATGATAATTGGCACGCCGATTTTCAATTGCAGTAGTGTGGTGGCATCCCTGACAGATTGAGTGAATTCGAAAATTCTGTTGGATAATTAACCTCTTCATCTGCTTCCACAACAGTGTCGCCGGACTTGTATGTGACTGCCTCACTTTTAATGTTAGACTGAATAATATTGTTAAGTTCGTAGACATCTTTGTTCTTGGCCCCAAGAATAGCTCATTCACTCTGCCAATCGTGATTCTTATAATTGGTTTGAATATTGGGAAATACTTTTTCAACCAATTCTCCGATGAAGAACAATATCTCTAGTTTGGAATTGATTTCCGACTATAACAATTGCCACTTCGTCTATAGTTGAAGCATTGAATCTTCGCACATGTCCTCCAGCAGGCGTTTTGTCACCATGAATAACAATCTTGTGTGTATCAGATGGCATCATGTCAATTGCTGTTTTGAACAAACCCACTAAATTGTGTTTCTTTTTTCGTGAAGAAGCTCTTGCAGTTGGGAAACGATGGACCTTTTTATGCTGGTAGAAATTCCGCTTTCAATTCATCATTGCCATCACCGATGAAATACATTTGTAGGAATTTATGTTGACCATCTGGGAATGGAAGCAGGGAGCCAGCTTTATGATAAATTTGTCCTTTCACTTTGAAAGTTGGCATGAATTGAGCTGTTACGATTTCTGCGCCGAACAACGTCATTTGGAAGCATGAGTTGTATTTCCTGATGTTAGATAGGAAATGCTTTGATTCGGCGGTATATCCGGCAAGCACAGTTTTTAATGGCTCTGGTGGTTCTCCAAGTTGAGGCAGTTAAATTTTTCCGGCGGCGCAACACATTCCTTTCGTTTCTCCATTAAATTTCAGAGCCTTGCAATAAGGACACACTTCAGTCATAGTGCCGATGAGAACATGCCGGCTCAAACTGTAATCATCAGCTGGGTTGTACTGGAATGCAAGGCGATTGTGATCACGTGATTGCTGAGCACGGAGTCGTGTTTGACGCTGATCTGCTGTTTCTCATTGACGTCTTTCAGCCACTCTCAGCCTGACGCGTTCATTCTGTTGAGAACGAAGCAGATCTGAAGCTGCAGAACGCGATCGCCTTGCTCGCAACTGTGCATCCTCAAGTCTGGCTGCACATTGCTCTGCTGCTTCCTCAGCACGTATTTGAGCCATTCTTTGTCTGTTTTGCTCGTTCGCTGATGCCTATTCTTCCTCAGTTTGATTTGCAATTACTCGTCACACTGCTTCCGCTCCGCAAGTATGATGACCTAGGTTTGATCTTCTGTGAGGCATTATTTGGTGAACTAAAGCAGATCAAACTATACTCACGAAATGAACGCTATGGTAAACGACACAGCTCAATTTCAACGCAATGTCACACAAAATAATTAAATCTAAATGAAAATAAATCGAAATCTATGAAAATTCAATTTAACAGTGCAATCGGAAACATTGAAATGGAATCGTAAAATATTTAGTATAGCGTGTGTTGCTTTTACCTCCAACAGATGGCGCTGTTTTTTTTTTAAAAAAGCATGCTTTTACCTGTCACAGGTGTGACATCTATATAATAGTAGGTATAAGGTATATAAAAACACGCGCAAATTCGAATGCAACATTGTGTCAAAATTTCAAAGCAATCGGTGAAGAACTTTCGGAGATTTAAGATTTTGAACAAACAAAGATTTACATTTTTATTTATATAGATTTAAATAAATAAAAACAAAATCTTTAAAAAAAAGAATCTTCTAAAATCACACCCTTTGTAATACATATTATCTTTATATATAAAATCCTAATATGCAAATAGACTGAACAGTGGAACAACCGAACAACTGAACAACCAAACAACCAGTCTCTATGACGTACACTGACCACCAGGGGCATGCGTGGAACATGGCGGGCGTTGGTAGCAGGTGGCAGAGCACGAAACATGGTGGGCATCAGCTGCGGCAGGCTGGTGGAGCAGGTGAGCAGGGGCGCCAGACCAAGGCAGGGTGCCGTTCGCAGTCATTGGGGCAAGCCTCTAGTGGTTACTGAAAATTCTTTGTTCCTGTGCATCACAGTCCCGGTCCCTCTGGGCACACACACCTGCTGCTGGTGCTGGCCCTGCTTGCACCTGCTGTCAGCGCTGAAGCTGCGCTCACACCTGCTGCTGGCGCTCAGCGCCACTGGTCCGATCACTCAGTACCAACAGTGGGTGCGAGCGGGGCTGGCACTGTCGGTGCATAGGAGCTGCAGCGTTGGGAGCAGGGCTGCTGGCAGAGAGGGGACCCGGGTGGCAGCGAGAGGGGCCAGGCAGGGGCATGGAGGATGGACTGAGACCCGCCCCTGTGCCCACTGCAGCCTTGCTGCCCATGTTCCTTTCAAGGTGCACGAATTTGTGCACTGGCCCCTGGTATCTAATAAGCACTGTGTGAGCTAAAAACAATTAATGCATTTCCTCCCATTATCTAAATTCTTCCAGCTGGGCTAATAATCAAATTAACAGAGACAGATTAACAGGAGAAAAATAAAATTTTAATACATACACAAGGGAAATTCACATAAACATGAAATTCCCATAAGGCAGCATTGGATATACATTGAGTGGCCAGATTATTATGACTTCTGAATGCATAATAATCTGCCCACTCAGTGTGTGTGTGTGTGTGTGTGTGTGTGTGTGTGTGTGTATTAGAGGCCCAGTGCATGAATTTGTACATGGGTGGGGTCTGGCCAGCCTGGTCAGGGGGAGGGGACATGCATGGTTGGCCAGACTGCCTGCTGGTTGAACTCCTGGTCAACGGGACAATTCGCATATTAGCCTTTTATTATATAGGATATACACTGAGTGGCCAGATTATTATGCATTCAGATATCATAATAATCTGGCCACTCAGTATATATGACATTTTGAGCAAAGGATATAAGGTCTTAGATTTCAGAAGTGAGAATTGGGTGATTTATAGGCAGTTGAGGAAGAGCAGAACACACAATAGCAGAAAAATCCTTGCTAGGCAACTAAGAAGCATGGGGACACAGGGGTTATCTACCTAACAGGCCTTTGCCTGAAGCCCCATTTACCATACTTAGTTCAAATTAAGCTATTTAGACTAATGTAATATCCTTCCTGAAGCAGATTTTTCTTGAGCAGGAAAGGGGGGGGGGTGTCAAAGGTTCTTTCTGAGTCTTTTGTTTCTGAATTACCAGCTTAAAATCAATATCCCAAAAGGCAGATTCAGGGTGGTAAAACTTTGGTTCCCTTCAGTTGGTGGAAAATGTGGGCAGGCAGTGACAAGCTGATAGATACTCCTGGTCTGTGGTTTGAATGTCTCTGATGATGCCATCAGGTGCTCAGGTAAACTTTGCTTGGCTTACATAGCTTCAGTCACTGAGATTGTTTAAGCATGAGCTGTTGTGATGATGTCTGAAGTTTGCATCATGTGTTCCAGCTGTGGATTGTAATAGTAAGTTTCAGAAAAAATACAGTTTTAGTTCTCAACAATTCCAACTCTAAGGATGGGAGAAAACTTAAACCATTAGGTCAGAGAAGCAATTTTCAATCTTTTTCATCTCATGGCATACATAAACTACTTACTAAAATTCTGCAGCACACAAAAATATATATTATATATTTTGCTAATCTGAGGGGGAGGGTATACTTTTGATTTACTCACACCAGATGGCTATTGTTGTGTTGCATGTTGTCATTTTTTATCTAACAATCTAAGGGAAAAGAGGTCAGTGCTCCTGACGAAATAGTCAGATATTGCATGTTTTAAAAATTACCTCGGCACACTGATTGAAAATCGCTGGTTCAGAGGGTTGTAGTCAAATATGTAAAACAAGAAAAATTCAGGACCCAGTTCAGTTTACAGATGAAAAATAAAACTAAACACAATTAACTAAACTAGAATCTAATGTCCACAATGGGGTATAGCTTCTATTGAAACACAATTTTTCTTTCTAAAATCACCCTCATTTTTCTCAATGATAGCCAAATTAACACTAATTTAGCGCCTAAGTCTAGTTTCAATGAATTTGGCCTGATTATTTGTATAACTTCAACAAATATAGCAATTGATCATATAAACTCTTTTAAATTTGCTTTGCTAGAATTTTCATGACTGTGTGAATTCCCCATGAGCAGGTATTAAAATTTTGATTTTCTCCTATTAATTTGTCTCTGTTAATTTGATTATTAGCCCAGTTAGAAGAATTTAGAAGGTGAGAGGAAAAGTATTATTTTTAGCTCCCACAGTACTTATTAATATTTTACTATTAAATAATTATCAAACAATTCATTATGGATTAAAAAGGGGTCACATACTAATTCTGATAAGCTCAGAGGAGGCCTGCATGGTGGGCCAAACTCAGAGACTAAAAGTAACCACATACGATGATCTGAACATAAAATCTCTACTTTAAAGGGTTAAGCAGGTAGTCACATCCTAGGCCTGTAGCGTCCTTAACAAAGGCCTATCTTTACCTTGAGTCTGTCTATTGTCTTTTTGCATCTAAGATAACATACCTTTGAAATGTCAGCGTACTCTCCTTTTCCAGACCCCTCAAAGAACACCCACCACCAGAAAACCAGACCACAGAATCCCTCATTGTTATCTTGTTCCCCAAATACCAATTCCTTGTTCTATAAATGTTCATTATTAACCATCCTATACCTCTCCATTTTATTTTTTATCCAGTCCCAGAGATTTCCCAATTTTGCTTTCTCCCACCTTCTTAATCTCCCACCAATAGATTTCTGGTAACCCTTCTTACCTCACCTCCTTTGATTCTTTTTTTTTTTTTTAATAAATCTTTATTGTTCAGATTATTACAGGTGTTCCTCTATTTTCCCCCCCATAAATCCCCTCCACCTGATTCCCCACCCCACCCCATGCCCTTACCCCCCGCCACTGTCTTCATCCATAGGAGTAAGATTTTTGTCCAATCTCTTCCCGCACCCCTCACACCTGCTTCCCCTGAGAATCGTCAGTCCACTCCCTTTCTATGTCCCTGATTCTATTATATTCACCAGTCCATTCTGTTCTTAAGATTTTTTATTCACTTGATTTTTAGATTCACTTGTTGGTAGGTATGTATTTGATGTCATTTTGTTGTTCATAATTTTTATCTTTACCTTTTTCTTCTTCTTCCTCTTCTTAAAGAATACCCTTCAGCATTTCATGTAATCCTGGTTTGGTGGTGATGAACTCCTTTAGCTTTTTCTTGTCTGTGAAGCTCTTTATCTGACCTTCAAATTTGACTGATAGCTTTGCTGGGTAGAGTAATCTTGGTTGTAGGTTCTTGCTGTTCATCACTTTGAATATTTCTTGCCACTCCCTTCTGGCCTGCATAGTTTCTGCTGAGAAATCAGCTGACAGTCGTATGGGTACTCCCTTGTAGGTAATTAACTGTTTTTCTCTTGCTGCTTTTAATATTCTCTCTTTGTCTTTTGCCCTTGGCATTTTAATTATGATGTGTCTTGGTGTGGTCCTCTTTGGATTCCTCTTGTATGGGGTTCTGTGAAACCCCATACAAGAGGGGTTTATTTCTTTCACCAGGTAGGGAAAGTTTTCTGTCATTATTTCTTTCACCAGGTAGGGAAAGTTTTCTGTCATTATTTCTTCAAATAGGTTTTCAATATTTTGCTCTCTCCCTTCTTCTGGCACCCCAAAAAAGTCGGATGTTGGTTCGCTTAAAGTTGTCCCAGAGGCTCCTTACACTATCTTCATATTTTTGGATTCTTTTTTCTTTTTGTTTTTCTGGTTGGATGTTTTTTGTTTCCACATATTTCAGATCGTTGGTTTGATTCTTGGGGTATGTTGATCTACAGTTGAGTTTCTCTATGTTCTTTATTTCAGACAGTGTATGCTTCATTTCTGACTGATCCTTTTCCATTTTTTTGGCATTCTCATTAATATCCTTAAAGGTCTCATCAAGTTTCTCAGCGGTTTTTAGAAGATTGAGTAATCTTATAAATGTGGTTCTGAACTCTATGTCGTCCAGTAGTTTGCTTTCCTCCGTTTCTTTCATTCGTGACATATTTCTTTGTTTCCGCATTTTGGCTGCTTCCCTGTGTTGATGGAATAGCTTTGTGTGGTAGGTGATCTATAGGGGGCAGTAGCTCAGCCTCCTCAATCACATGAGGTGGATGCTCTTGGTACACCCCTTTGTGGTCTGAGTGCAAAGTCTTGGTGTAGTTAAGCCTGAATTGCTGTTGGTACGCTGGGAGGAATTGACCTCCAGGCCAATTAGCTGTGAGCACTCGCTGTGTCTATAATGGAAGAACCGCTGTGCTGAAGACACACTTATGGGGCAGGACTTGTTTCAGTGGGGCTTTGGTGCTCACTGAGTCTGCCTCTTGAATGTGTCACTTATGGATGTGAGGAGTTGAAATCTGGTGTCTCACACTGACCACTAGGTACACTGGCTTCTGGATCTCCAATGGGGTACAGGTCAGCTACTGCCTGAGGCCACCCAGCAGGAGCTACAGTGAGAGCTACAGTTTTCTCCTCTTTGCTTGGGGTTTGGAGGTTTTGGAGCTGTCTGACCCAGGCTGCAAGTTTGCTAGGTTAAGCTGCAATAGGGCAGGGTTTTCTTATGCTAACGCTGCTGCTTGGAGCTTGGGTGGGTTTGTAGGTTGTGCAGGGCGGGGTCTCAGGGTGTCACTAGGCTAGGGCATGGCAAACAGCGATGGCTGCTAGTTAGCCATCTCTGCGCCCCCTTCGGCATCTGCGAGTCCCGTGCCCCAGTGCAGTAAACAATTATTCCTGCGCGCAGCTCTGCAAGCAAGCCACCCTCACTGGCAGACAGTCCAGCTTCTCCCCGTAGGAGTTTGGGTCCCCCGCGTCTCCCCAGAGGCTGGATTTCAGAGTAATCGGGGGCTTGTCTCCCTTTGGGTTGAAAAAAGCAACGCCCGCCGCCAGCCCGGATCACGCGCCTCCATACCTCAGCTTTTCAACGCTCGTGCACGTCTCAATGCTCTTTTCTCTTTCCTTCTAGTTGTAGAACTTCCACTCAGCCAGCTTTCCCGTGGTTCTGGGTGATAGACGTTTTGTCTTTTAGCTGTAGTTTTGAGATTGTTGCGTGAGGCAGCAGTTTAGGTGTTTACCTTCGCCGCCATCTTGGATTCCCCCTTTTTGATTCTGATATATAAAACTAGAGGCCTGGTGTATGAATTTGTGCATGGGTGGGGGCTGGTGGAAGGAAGGGGCCATGAGCAGTTGGCTGGCTGGCCCTGCCCCTGATGGGGTGGGGGTGGGGCGATTGGGGGCAGGGCTGGCTGGGCAGAGGGGCTGTGGGTGGTTGGATGGCTGCCCCTGCCCCCAATCGGGGTGTTGGGAGCCAATTGGGGACAGGGCCAGCTGGGTGGGGGGACCAATTGGGGCCCAGATCAGGCTAGTTGGCTGCCACAGTGCATGTCATAGCCACAGTCATTCTGGTTGTTCTGCCATTGTGGTTGCTGGGCTTTTATATATATAGATAAGCTACCAAATTGAAATTCTCTGAAGCATATTCTCAATTTGTTGAGATTTTGCTCCCCAGCAGTTGTTGTAAGTTTGGCTCAAATGAACTCATAAAAATTCTCTAGGTGTAGATGTTTGTTACATTGACAATATTTGTGTATTTCTCTTGGAAGATGGTATCTATAGAACAAGATTAGTAATGTTACCTTTGTATACTTCAACATGCTAATTATGGTATGATGATCTGTAACATTTCTTCAAAAATGTCTCTGACTGAATGGATGAGAAAGAGGAAGAATACACCAAATGTAAGAGCAATGTCATTTACACATTACCTCTACCAGTAAGTAGATGTCTAAGAAACTAATCTGTATGTTATACCTAATTAAAAATATGTTCTGATGAAAGCTGAATAAACAAAAATCAAACAAACCAATACTCAAGAAAATCCATCTTAATAGTGCTTAATATAAATCAGATTTTTTAAGGTCTTGCAGAATTGCCCTCCTCACTGCAAAGTGTAAATCATATAACCACTTGACTGTCCAAAGATGATATGCTGTTGCTCCCTTGCAATAAAGGCAATCAATAGCTTAAGGAATTGTCCTGTTTTACAAGACCCTTACATGTACCACATGTCTAACTATTGTTACGGTCTAATTCACAGACTGTAAATAAGTGAAAAATTTAAATCATAACTTAAGTTCTTTTATTTTTAATAACTTACATTATTTTTACACAATAATAAAACCTAAGTTCCCTGAGCTAATTCCTTTAAAACTTGCCCACATCCCCACAAGGATTGCCCCAGCACCCTTCTTCCCAAATAGCAGTGGCCATTTATTTCTAACATAATCTAGGGATTCTTACTTCTTAAAATAATGACAGTATATGTCCTATTTCCCCTACAGAGCACTGTATTTGGAGTCAAAGACTAGCTTTGATATTTAGAAACTGTGTTTAAGAGGAGCCACTTAATCTCCCTGTGCCTAAATTTCTTTATCTGCAAAACAATGATAATAACCAATACCATGGGGTATTGTGAAAATATAAAAAACGAGCATCAATGACTTTGTAATTTTCCTTTTTCCTCAAATAGCACTTAAAAAAATTGTGTCATAGCATTAACTAGAAGCAGAACTGGAAGCTTCTTTTTTTTTTAATCCTCACCTATGTTTTTATTGCTTTTTATTTTATTTTTTAAATATATTTTCATTGATTCAGAGAGGAAGAGATAGAAACATCAATGATGAGAATCATTGATCCATGGGCTGCCTCCCGCACGCCCCCAACTGGGAATCAAGCCCGCAACCCGGGATCCTTCAGTCCGCAATCACACGCTCTATCCACTGAGCCAAACCAGCTAGGGCTTTATTTCTTTTTAGAGAGAGAAACACAGATGTGAGAGATAAACAAAACATCCATTGGTTGCACCCCAACTGGGGATCCAACCCACAACTTAGGTATGTGCCCTGACCTGGAATAGAATACGCTACCTTTTTGGTGTAGGGACAATGCTTCAAGACAACCAGACTGGTTGGGAGCATCTTAAAGGTAGGACTTTTTTCTCAATAAAGATAACAAATAAGTGTTTTCTAAATGAAGCACTTCATCTCGCGAATTATATGGCATTCTTACAGTTACAAACGGTCCCAATCAACTAAACTACCTATTAGTAGGTATTTCACAAGCAGTAATATCCTAGAACTCAAGGCAGGGCCGAGGTGACCCAATCTTGGGAACACCAGGACATAAGGTCGACCAACCCGTGACGTACTTCCGGCGCGACGCTTCCCCTCCACACTGGGACTGGGTGGTGGGGGAGGGAGGCGGGTAGTGGGCTTTAGCGCCTTTTCTGGCGGCGGTAGATTTGAAGCGTTCTGAAGGACCGGACCTGGGAGGAGGAGACTGTACGGGTGCAGGTGAGTGGCCTGAAGCCCGTATTGTTTCGGTGGCGTCCTTTGCAGCAGTCCTGGGGCACGAGAGCGGGAAGGGCCGGAGGAGAGGGGCGGAGCCGGCACGACAGGCCCTGCCTATTTAACCGTCCTCCCTTTGAGGTCTCGGGGCTGCCAGGTTCCAGAGAGGACCCCCGCGGGCCGTGGCGCTGGCTCTACAGATGCTGGATCTGGAGCAGGCTTCCAGCCGCGTCACCCGGGCCTGGGAAACGGCCCTCCCCCTGCCAGCCTCCGCCCTCTCCATCGCGGCGCACGCCTCCCTCCCTGACGCATTTTGCGGCACAAGCTGTAATATGGCGGCAGCGACGGCGGCCTGAACTCTGGGGAGCCAGGCTGATTTTTGATGCTTCAGAATTGTAAGACTAAACATTAATGTGGGTAGGTAGGAGAATTGGCGGGGTCCGGGGAGGTGTAACCTGACATCCTGTCAGGTTAGAGTTGGAGAGTAGCGGGCGAGGAGCCAGGATCACAGGGGTTATGATTAGATTGAAGACAGGCTTTCCTCCTGCGACCTTTTTTTCCACCTCATAGAGACAGCGTCTATCGTGACTAGTTAAGTGGCCCAGGCCACTTAGTTAAGCATTCTCCTAAAACTGATATCCAGGCTCTTCCCCTCTCATCCCAGAGGTGTCTCGAAGTTCTCCCACGATCCGTGAGCAAC
Source organism: Corynorhinus townsendii (assembly GCA_026230045.1). NCBI lineage: Eukaryota > Metazoa > Chordata > Mammalia > Chiroptera > Vespertilionidae > Corynorhinus > Corynorhinus townsendii. Next base: position 48,861,012 of record JAPDVU010000005.1, on the reverse strand, counting down.
GCAGGCCTTTTAGGAGAGAGAATTACTTTAGGAGGAAGATGACGGCTTCTGAGCTCCATATGCCTTTGCGGGGAAGTGTGTGTATTTGGCTCATCTTAAAGGAGCTAAATCCAGGTCTGCGGGAATGGAGAATTCCCAGTCGTTTGGAAAATGTTATAAAAGCACCATTTTGTGCAATTTCTTCTCATAACAGTACTTTCTGTGCAGGACCAAGTTTTTGCAATAATGATTACAAATATTTCCAAGGAATAATTATATGTTTTGTTAATTTTGGGGTACGTTAACTTTCATTAGCTTAAACCAGATAGGGAGAATATGTGTGTATGTGTGTATTTTCATTTGGCAAAGAATGGCCAGTAATTTACCGGTTCAGAAGGATGATGGGGGGAGGGGAGTGTGTGTGAACATTTTTTTAACATGTCTTAAAGAGTTCACTTTACATTGTTTCATGTTTTCTTTATGATTCGGTATTACTGTTGCCCTGGGATCGTAAGGGTCTTGTTTTGTAGGATTCCATGCTTTTTTATTTTTATTTTTTGAATTGCTTTTTACGTGTTTTGGTTTTTGTGTGGGGTTTTTTTCGGTAGTTGCAGGTTGTTGTCAGGCTCCCCTTCCTCTGTTGTCAGGAGGGTACAAGTTTGCAGACTTCTTAGGTTAGAAAATACTGATTTGTTTCTGGCTCAGCCTTTTTTTTTTTTTAATTTTAGAGAGAAAGGAAGGGAGAGACAAAAACATTAGCTTGTTCCACTTGTTTGTGCGTTCATTGGTTGATTCTTGTATGTGCCCTGACGGGGAAGTGAAGCCACTACCTTGGCTATCCTGAGGACACTCAACCAACTGAGCTTTCCAGCTAGGGCCCACTCAACCATCTTTCTGAACTTCAGTTTCTTCATCTATAAAACGATATTTTTATTTTAGACTATCATGAAGCTGGGCTTCAAAAATAAATATTCAGGTTTGTTAAAATTCTATGTAAAATTGGCTTTGAGTAAGAACTCGGTAGTTCTTGTACCGGTGAAGTGAAGAGCATACATTGCATTTATTGGGACTTATCAAAGGCCTTAGTTTTTGGTGCTTTTAATTGTTGTCTTGCATTATCCATGGCCTGGAAATAAGGTCTTTGTCCTTTTGTGTATTTTAAATTAGATTTTTCTGTCAGGCAGCATTCATTCTTTAATTAAAGGGAAATTGGTAGCCTTTCATAATAGGTGAACTAGTTCTGTTAGCTATCAGGACTCCATTGTTGCTATTTTAAAGAAATATGTGTTGATGTTTTTCCTTAAATTATTTTACTAATAGGGTACTTCAACAGAATTATAATGTATTATCTGTTTTTAGTATTCCAATGTACTAAGATGTTTTAATTGGGAATCCATAGATAATTGGCTCAAGTGATTGAAGAGTTTGTTGCAAATCTGCTACTATGTCACATGGCACTTCCCCCTACCCCCCCCTCCCCATCCCTCCCACTCCCGGGCTTTAATTTTAGCACCAGGTTTCAGTTTTCATTTGATTTACATGTCAATGGTTTTGCCATTGTTTAATGCATATATGGTCATAATAAGAACTCAATGTTTTTTTTTTTATTTCTGCAGGGCAAATCTTGCATCTTGAAATTTTCTACAGGCAAGTATAATGAATACTCAAGAAAACTGTTGCAACTGGGACTTTGTACTTTTAGTGCAGATAAGAAATCTGCTCTTTTAGTTTGAGTGGTGGCTTAAAATAAGCAGCAATCTCCTTCTGAAATAGAATTAAATCATACTTATAAATGTAGGCATCAATTTTTGATATTAAAAATTTTTTTAACTTGGGCTATTTATTTATTTATGTTAATCCTCTCCCGAGGATATTTTTCCATTAATTTTTAGGGTGAGTGGAAGAGAGAGGGACACATCGATGTGAGAGAAACACATCAATTGGTTGCCTGCTGCACAAGCCCAGACCAGGGCCTGGGCTGGGGAGAATCCTGCAACCAAGGTCCATGCCCTTGACGGGAATCGAACCCGGGACCCACTGAGCCAAACTGGCTACAGCTTAAAATGGTTATTTTTAAAACATGAATGATTCCTTGACTGATTTTTTTTTAAACATATATTTTTTTATTGATTTCACAGAGGAAGGAAGAGGTAGAGAGAGAAACATCAATGATGAAAGAATCATTGATTGGCTGCCTCTTGCATACCCCCTATTGGGGATTGAGCCCACACCCCGGGCATGTGCCCTTGACTGGAATCGAACCGAGGACCCGTCAGTCGGAAGGCCAGTGCTCTATCCACTAAGCCAAACCAGCTAGGGCTTTACCTCTGATTTAAAAAAATTTTTATTTATTGACTTAAGAGAGAAACATTGATTTGTTGTTCCATTTATTTATGAATTGATTTTTAAAATCTAATGAAAAACCTGTTTGTTTTTGTATTACGCCATGTTAATTATTAAAACTTCATTTTAAAATTTAGTCATAATTAAGTTATTGCATCATGGTCAGTATGCTGGAAAGTTAAATGAGCCATTACTTAGAATATTTGTAAATAAGCTGGTTTCCACAGAGAAGCTGTAGAGTACTTAATCAGGAAACTTGTTTTTTCCCCTCTTGTGACCTTGAGCCAGTCACTTCAGCTCTCTAGTCTTCTCAATCTATAAAATCATAAGATTGGACCAGATTATTTTTTCTTCAAACTTCAGGAGTTTTGTAGTTCTTTATATAGGAATTACTGGATTGAATAATGTTGATAGGATGGTGTAGGTTAACTCTGGAGACATTGAAATAAATTTATTGTTATAAGAACTTAGATAATTACAGGTACAATATTAAGAATATTAGCAGAGATTTCCCAATTAGTATATGCTTTTTCAGTTCAGCACTAACACAGTTGTAACTATATATTTATGGCTCTTGGATTGTATGTGTAAAACTGTATCATGCCCTAGCTGAGTGGTTCAGTTGGTTGGAGTGTTGTCCCATATACCAAAAGGTTTTGGGTTCAATTCTGAATCAAGGCATATACCTAGATTGTAGGTTCCAACACCTGGTCAGGAGGCAGCTGATCCATGTTTCTCACATTGATGTCTATCTATCTGTCTCTCTCACTTTCTTTAAACATCAATAAAAATTTGTTCTCCGGGGAGGCTAAAATTTTTTTTAAGTGTATAATTTTTGTATTTAACACTGAAGTTGGCAACATTACAGCTTTCCTCTTTTTAAGTTTTCTAAAGGATCTAAGAATTTAGGAAATGTCTATGCACTGTTAAATTGGGCTTCTACCATAATGGTTTGTAACTGTTAGTGACACTAAGGGAAGGGGCACTATGTGGAAGAGCATAGTTGCCTTTCCTGACACCTCAGAAAGTTAAGTTGTACTTAATTCATTAGTAATCTGGCATACAAGAGTATATTTAAATGTTTTTTAAGCAGTTCATTTTCATTTCTCATTTGTTCTCTGGGAACTACATTAGGGGTAGTGTAAAGAGGCTGCTGTGAATATTAGATTGTCTTCTTTGAAGGTGATCTTCAAGTTCCCACTGTAGTTTTAATTAAACTTAGTATGATTACACTTAGAGGTGGAAATCTTGTATATAAATTGTTACCTGTTTATTAAACTTAAGCAGATGAGAACTTCCCATCCTTATATCTTGGTTCTGAACTGAATATGCTCCGTCTTATAGTGGATTTGGTTGGAAGAAAGTGAGAGAAGGAGGAAGAAAGAAAAGTAACACTTTTTAAAACATAGTGTTGCAGAAAAATGTATACACACACTTTGAATAATTATAAAGGTAGTGTTTACTTAAAATACATTTCATTTTCAAAATTGAGCTATTAGCTGTTAAAGTGTGTATACATTTTTGGGGGGACATAGAATGCAGTAGGCAGATCTAGGAAATAGGTTGTTTCAGTTGTGAAACAGGCTGAGAGAATGGTTGTTGGTAAGCTCTGGGAGAATTTCTGACTACAGATACATGTTGGTAATAAACTATGTGAGAAGCAGTACTTACAGGAGGAGAGGCACTGGGTTTTCTGTTGTTGTGTTTGTTTGTTAATCCTCACCTGAGGATATTTTTTACATAGTTTTTAAAAATTTTTAAATATATTTTATTGATTTTTTACAGAGAGAAAGGGAGAAGGATAGTTAGAGACATCGATGAGAGAGAAACATCGATCAGCTGCCTCCTGCACACCCCCTACTGGGGATGTGCCCGCAACCAAGGTACATGCCTTTGACCAGAATCGAACCTGGGACCCTTGAGTCCAAAGGCTGACGCTCTATCCACTGAGCCAAATCGGTCAGGGCTGTATTTGGTTTTAGATATTATTTGAGTAGTATCAGGAGTTCATGGAGGAAATACTGTCCTATTTCTGATTAGATAAAATCTTGTTTGAATAATGTTAGGGACATAGTGTTGAGCCATCTCTTGTGTCACCATTGTTCTTCATTAGCTTTAAATATCAGAGCATTTATGTTCTCGAGATTTGTGTAGTGCTTTTAATGATAATTTGCTATCTTTCGTCTTTCTTGAATTAAGGCATATTTATCATTTTTAAATCTATATCTATGAAAAGTATCCTTATGTGGTATAACCTAAATATAATAGCCCTCTCAGATATGTACATTTTATGTATTCTTTGGAGATTATATATACATTTTCTTTTTTATTATTCACTTTTTCTTTAGAATAGCAATTGTGTTTATTAAAAGTAGAAAAGAAGTACAGTGAGACAAGAACTGTCTCCAGTCTTATAATTAAACAAGTGATTTTCAATTTTTTCATCTAATGGCACACATAAACTTATTACTAAAATTCTTTGGCACACCAAACATGTTTTTTGCCTATCTGATCAAAAAAATTGTTATAATTTTGATTTATTCACACTAGACGGCTATTGTGGTATTGGCTGTTGTCATTTTTTTATTTGACAATCCAAGGGAAAAGGAGGTCAGTTCCCGTGACTAAATAGTCAGGTCTTGCATGTTTTAAACATTTTTTGCAGTACACAGTGTGCCTCTTGTTGCACACTACTTGAAAATTGGTGAAACACAGTAATGATTATTTCCTTTCAATCATTTTTTTCTTTTTGTAAATCTTTGCCTTGGTGGGACAGGAATAGTGTATGTGATTATAATTATATTACATATACTGTTATGTTGATTATTTTTAATTATGCGCATTTCCCAAATTATTAATTTTTATAAGCATTGCTTTAATAACTGATATTTTAACTAGAGACTATAGTTTAACCAATTTTCATAAAATTGAAGAGGTTGCTTCTGATTATATATTACTAAAATGAGCAATAAGATGGCCAACTTTATATATGAAGGCTTTCTAAATTTAGGGTAGTTCATACAGTAGATTCTTAGTAGTTGAATTTTATTGGTTTATAGTATAAACCAGTTTAAAGCATAAAACCTTAAGAGTTTTGCATTTTGTTTCCAGAGGAGTAGATACTGTATTGGGAATTACTCTTTTAAAAAATCTCTGTGATCACCGGGCCATTGTGAGTCAGGGTTGTGTGTTGACCCAAGTACCAGGAGGTCATCATTTGGTTTCCTGTCAGTACTCAATCCTTGTGGTGGGCTTGCCAATCAATAATTCTCTCATTATTGATGTTTCTGATTTTTTGTGTCTACACTAGCATATCAATAAATGCTATTGCTCATGATTAGAACATATCATATGTAAAACTTAATGTGCTTTTACTCAAAATATAAATCAACCATATATTACTGTTGTTAAATTATCCCCCTTTCTTCCTTGATGATTTATTTTTGTTTTGCTTTGTTTTTTAGAGATTTGCATGTTTTCTTCTTAAAACCACCATTTTAATCAAAACTCTTTTTGTTTTCCAGGGCTGAAAGGATTGGATCATTTTGTCCTTGATTTTTCTCTATTTAAAGGTAATTTGCCTGTTGAGTTCACTAGTCATACAGACTTAATACAGTTTTCTGTTTGGGGTGGCAATCTATATTTAGTTGTTAAAATAGAAATTATCTATATACATAAAAGGCTAATATGCAAAGTGTCCCCTCGGGAGTTCAACCGGGAGAGTGGCAGTTCACTCGCTCACTATGACATGTGCTGATCATCGGGGCAGTGCGGGACATGGCAGGCGACCAGCAGCAATGGTGGGGTGCTGAGGGAGCAAGGGAAGGAAGAGGCAGGGAGGCAGGGGGAACTGCGTAGTGGCCACAGCGTGTGGGTGGGGAGGGAAAGAGGAGGCAGGGAACCTGATGGGCCCTGATGGACGGCCAGGCCTAGGTTCCCTATTTGTGCATGAATTTCACCGGGCCTTTAGTATTGTATAATGGCTAAGCCTTTTCTTTCTTTGTTTTTTTTTTATGTTTCTATTGGTCTTTAGAGAGAGAGAAAGAGAAACATCAGTTGGTTGCCTCCTGTATGCACCCTGATGGGGAATCCAACCCAAGACCCTTCTGTGCATGGGAGGATGCTCCAACTGAGCCACATTGTCCAGGGCTAAGACTTTTTTTTTTTTTTTTTTTTTTTTTTTAGGGCATAAACATTTTTATTTTTTTTATTTTTTATTTTTTTTAAATAAATCTTTATTGTTCAGATTATTACAGGTGTTCCTCTATTTTTCCCCCATAGCTCCCCTCCACCTGATTCCCCACCCCACCCCATGCCCTTACCCCCGCCATTGTCTTCATCCATAGGAGTAAGATTTTTGTCCAATCTCTTCCCGCACCCCTCACACCTGCTTCCCCTGAGAATCGTCAGTTCACTCCCTTTCTATGTCCCTGATTCTATTATATTCACCAGTCCATTCTGTTCTTCAGATTTTTTATTCACTTGATTTTTAGATTCATTTGTTGGTAGGTATGTATTTGATGTCATTTTGTTGTTCATAATTTTTATCTTTACCTTTTTCTTCTTCTTCCTCTTTTTAAAGAATACCCTTCAGCATTTCATGTAATCCTGGTTTGGTGGTGATGAACTCCTTTAGCTTTTTCTTGTCTGTGAAGCTCTTTATCTGACCTTCAACTCTGAATGATAGCTTTGCTGGGTAGAGTAATCTTGGCTGTAGGTTCTTGCTGTTCATCACTTTGAATATTTCTTGCCACTCCCTTCTGGCCTGCATAGTTTCTGTTGAGAAATCAGCTGACAGTCGTATGGGTACTCCCTTGTAGGTAATTAACTGTTTTTCTCTTGCTGCTTTTAATATTCTCTCTTTGTCTTTTGCCCTTGGCATTTTAATTATGATGTGTCTTGGTGTGGTCCTCTTTGGATTCCTCTTGTATGGGGTTCTGTGTGCTTCCTGGACTTGTACATCTATTTCTTTCACCAGGCAGGGAAAATTTTCTGTCATTATTTCTTCTAATAGGTTTTCAATATTTTGCTCTCTCCCTTCTTCTGGCACCCCAAAAATTCGGATGTTGGTTCGCTTAAAGTTGTCCCAGAGGCTCCTTACACTATCTTCATATTTTTGGATTCTTTTTTCTTTTTGTTTTTCTGGTTGGATGTTTTTTGTTTCCACATATTTCAGATCTTTGGTTTGATTCTTGGGGTACGTTGATCTACAGTTGAGTTTCTGTATATTCTTTATTTCAGACAGTGTATGCTTCATTTCTGACTGATCCTTTTCCATTTTTTTGGCATTCTCATTAAGCTCCTTGAAGGTCTCATCAAGTTTCTCAGCGGTTTTAAGAAGATTCTTGAGTAACCTTATAAATGTGGTTCTGAACTCTATGTCATCCAGTAGTTTGCTTTCCTCCGTTTCTTTCATTTGTGACATGTTTCTTTGTCTCCTCATTTTGGCTGCTTCCCTGTGTTGATGGAGTAGCTTTGTGTGGTAGGTGACCTATAGGGGGCAGTAGCTCAGCCTCCCCAATCACCTGATGTGGACACTCTTGGTACACCCCTTTGTGGGCTGAGTGTAAAGACTTGGTGCAGTTAAAGCCTTAATTGCTGTTGGTATACTGGGAGGAATTGACCTCCAGGCCAATTAGCTGTGAGCACTCACTGTGTCTATAATGGAAGAACTGCTGCACTGAAGACACACTTATGGGGCAGGACTTGTTTCAGTGGGGCTTTGGTGCTCACTGAGTCTGCCTTTGAATGTGTCACTTATGGATGTGAGGAGTTGAAATCTGGTGTCTCACTCTGACCACTAGGTACACTGGCTTCTGGATCTCCAATGGGGTGCAGGTCAGCTACTGTCTGAGGCCATCCAGCAGGAGCTACAGTGAGAGCTACAGTTTTCTCCTCTTTGCTTGGGGTTTGGAGGTTTTGGAGCTGTCTGACCCAGGCTGCAAGTTTGCTAGGTTAAGCTGCGATAGGGCGGGGCTTTCTTCTGCTAACGCTGCTGCTTGGAGCTTGGGTGGGTTTGTAGGTGGTGCAGGGCGGGGCCTCAGGGCGTCACTAGGCTAGGGCGTGGCAAACAGCAATGGCTGCTAGTTAGCCGGCTCTGTGTCCCCAAGGGTGTCCCGGAGTCCCGTGCCCCAGTGCTGTAAACAATTATTCCTGCGCGCAGCTCTGCAAGTAAGCCCCCCTCACTGGCAGACAGTCCAGCTTCTCCCCGTAGGAGTTTGGGTCCCCCGCGTCTCCCCAGAAACTGGATTTCAGAGTAATTGGGGGCTTGTCTCCCTTTGGGTTGAAAAAAGCAACGCCCGCCGCCAGCCCGGATCACGCGCCTCCGTACCTCAGCTTTTCAGCGCTCGTGCACGTCTCGATGCTCTTTTCCCTTTCCTTCTAGTTGTAGAACTTCCACTCAGCCAGCTTTCCCGTGGTTCTGGGTGATAGACATTTTGTCTTTTAGTTGAATTTTTGAAATTGTTGCGCGAGGCAGCAGTTTAGGTGTTTACCTATGCCGCCATCTTGGATTCTCTCCCAGGGCTAAGACTTTTATCCCCTGTCTTTTCTGTGTGCCTCATAAAATGAAATCTATCTCTAAAAGAAAAGAATCTTTATGTTTTATGCCCTGGAAGTAAATATCAAAATAAATTTCAAACTACATTTCTAGTTTATGCGCCACAAAATATTTTTTACAGAACTTTATGAAGAAATCTTTGTCTGAAAACTGTATTTTACTCATAGATTGAAATATTGGAGCCATGGGAATAAAGGTTCAGCGTCCACGATGTTTTTTTGACATCGCCATTAATAATCAACCAGGTAAGAAGATTAATGTTCTTATTTAACATTTATAAATGAGTATTTAATATTTTAAATTAGTAAGGAAGTTTAAACCAACTCCTTTTTTTTTTTTTTTTTTAAGCTGGAAGAGTTGTCTTTGAATTATTTTCTGATGTGTGTCCCAAAACATGCGAAAACTTCCGTTGTCTTTGTACAGGTTTGTGGATATTTTCAATTTCCCTAACAGTAGTCCCATTTTTATTTAAACAAATTTTAGATTTCTTTATGCATATTACTTTTTACTCTTAACATGCAAATTATGCAGCATTGTGTTAAAGTAATTTTTAGAAATATTAGTTGCAATGGGATTTTATTTGACATTGATTTCTACATTTCAGCAATCTTCAGAATTTTTTAAATGAATTTTTAAAAAAATTCTTGAGCGAGTAAAAATTCAATAGTTTAAAAAAAATCTATATTGTTTATTTTACAGGGTGAAAGCTTTCATCATTAATTATGCTTTAATACTATTCCTTGATTTTCTTTCTACTAAATGGCCTACTCATTTTCCTTCTTTATAGGTGAAAAGGGAACAGGGAAATCAACTCAGAAGCCATTGCATTATAAGAGTTGTCTGTTTCACAGAGTTGTCAAAGATTTTATGGTTCAGGGTGGTGACTTCAGTGAAGGTAAGACTTTGATTCTCACAAAAAAATTATATATTCCTTGTTAAATATCATAGATCTCAAATCTTCAGTTTTATTTTTTTGCCCTATCAATTAGAAGTACTCATAGAAATAAGTTAAAAGAAGGAAGCACAGGAAATAATTTCACCTTTGAAGTGTGAATTAATTTCAGAAATTTGCTTCTTGATAAAAAACAAAATACTGTATTTCTCCATTAGTAACTTATCAGTGTATGTGTTTGATTTCCTCACAGCTAGTAATCCTTACCTACCATATAGTTTTTACCTTTACTTTTTTATTATAAAAACAAGATTCTATTTTAAAGACACTTTCAAAACGGTCAGTAATTTCTGTTGAAAAACCTACATAATCATCACTAGAATTGACCAGTGTGTGTGTGTCCCTTATTTTAATAGACTTTGTCATATTCTTACTATTGTACCATAAGGGAAAGGAAGTAATTTGGGATCTTGTCAGTATTGACTACGATTTGCTATGAACCTTTGAGGATTATTGAAAGTCATTCAAGCACTAACTTTCTAAGAAGCATTTTGTTTAGGTAGCACCTTCAAAGAGATTATTGTCTTGAGAATTCTAAAAATCCATGTTTTTCATCTCTAGGAAATGGACGAGGAGGGGAATCTATTTATGGAGGGTTTTTTGAAGGTAAAAATTTACTTTTATTTTAAATTGTGTTTTTAATGGTTTCTATTTCATTCACTTGATTTTCTCTATAAAATCAGTAAGATTATTTACTAAACAGTGTATACTGTATTAATATCCATCTGCCTTCCAACTACTCTGGAGGTAATTTTTGTTGTTAGATAAATTTTCTTATGAAAAATTTTATAATATATGCCCTGGCCAGTTTGGCTCAGTTGGTTAGGCATTGTACCATGCACCCAAAGGTTGCTAGTTCAATTCCTAATCAAGGCACAAAGCCTAGGTTGCAGGTTCTATCCCCAGTAGGTAGCGTGCAGGAGGCAGCCAACTAATGTTCTGCTCTCACATTGATGTTTCTCTTTCTCTCTCCCTCTTCTTACCTCTCTAAAAATCAATTAAAAATGTATTTTTTAAATTATAGACTTTTTATAGAGAGAGAATTTTTGTTTTTGGTGTAGGACATATATACTATTTGAAGGATTTCAGTGATCTATAATAAAAAAAGCATAATATGCTAATTAGACTGGACAACCGAATGACCTTTTGGACATCCTTCCAGATGAAGCTGCAGCGGTGAGGGCCAAGGCAGAAACAGTTAGGGGCGGTCAGGCAGGCAGGCGAGCAGAGGTGGTTAGGGGTGATCAGGCAGTCAGGCAGAATGGTTAGGGGTGATCAGGCAGGTGAGCGGTTAGGAGCCAACAGTCCCAGATTGCGAGGGATGTCCGAGCCTAATATGCCAATTGTCTGACCGTTCATTTGACCATTGGACCAGTCACTATGACGTGCACTGACAAGCAGGGGGGAGACGCTCCAACCGGTAGGTTAGCTTGCTGCTGGGGTTCAGCCAATGAGGACTGGGTGACGGCCGGACACGCCCTGTAGCCCTCCCGAGGGCTCTGATCATGCACCAGTGGGGTTCCTCAGCCTGGCCTGCGGGGATCAGGCTGAAACCGGCTCTCCGACATCCCCTGAGGGGTCCCAGATTGCGAGAGGTGCAAGCCAGGCCAAGGGACCACACCAGTGCACAAATTGGTGCACTGGGCCTCTACTATTGAATAAAAGTGGCAAGAGTGGTCATCCTTATCTCATTCTGATCTTAGAGGCAAAGCTTTCAGCTTCTTACCATTCAGTATCCCATAGCTGTGGGTTTGTCACATATGGCCTTTATTATATTGAGGCATATTCTCTCTGTACCCACTTTGTTGAGAGTCTTTACCATAAATGGATATTGAATGATCTTAACCTTTATTAAAGGTGATTCAGCAGTATTTCTTAGTAACAATATCCAAATTTTGGGTCCATTATTCTGTGGAAAAATTTTTAAACTCTCCTTGATATTCCAAAACTTAGCTATAACATTTTTCCCAGATTGAGTTTTTTCGCTAGAATTTTTTTATTGATGTGAAGATCATTTGAAAGACTATTGGACATGTGAATGGGGAAATATTTCTTGTTATCCATCTTTCTTTCACCTTTGGTATTCAGTGAATTTTGTTTCAAATTTCACTTGCTTAGTTTTTTTGTTTGTTTGTTTTTTTAAATAAATCTTTATTGTTCAGATTATTACAGGTGTTCCTTTTTTGTTTTTTCCCCATAGCTCCCCTCCACCTGATTTCCCACCCCACCCCATGCCCTTACCCCCTACCACTGTCTTCATCCATAGGAGTAAGATTTTTGTCCAATCTCTTCCCGCACCCCACACCTGCTTCCCCTGAGAATCGTCAGTCCACTCCCTTTCTATGTCCCTGATCCTATTATATTCACTAGTCCATTCTGCTCTTCAGATTTTTTATTCACTTGATTTTTAGACTCACTTGTTGGTAGGTATGTATTTGATGTCATTTTGTTGTTCATAATTTTTATCTTTACCTTTTTCTTCTTCTTCCTCTTCTTAAAGAATACCCTTCAGCATTTTATGTAATCCTGGTTTGGTGGTGATGAACTCCTTTAGCTTTTTCTTGTCTGTGAAGCTCTTTATCTGACCTTCAACTCTGACTGATAGCTTTGCTGGGTAGAGTAATCTTGGTTGTAGGTTCTTGCTGTTCATCACTTTGAATATTTCTTGCCACTCCCTTCTGGCCTGCATAGTTTCTGCTGAGAAATCAGCTGACAGTCGTATGGGTACTCCCTTGTAGGTAATTAACTGTTTTTCTCTTGCAACTTTTAATATTCTCTCTTTGTCTTTTGCCCGTGGCATTTTAATTATGATGTGTCTTGGTGTGGTCCTCTTTGGATTCCTCTTGTATGGGGTTCTGTGCGCTTCCTGAACTTGTAAGTCTGTTTCTTTCACCAGGTAGGGAAAGTTTTCTGTCATTATTTCTTCTAATAGGTTTTCAATATTTTGCTCTCTCCCTTCTTCTGGCACCCCAAAAATTTGGATGTTGGTTCGCTTAAAGTTGTCCCAGAGGCTCCTTACACTATCTTCATATTTTTGGATTCTTTTTTCTTTTTGTTTTTCTGGTTGGATATTTTTTGTTTCCACATATTTCAGATCGTTGGTTTGATTCTTGGGGCACGTTGATGTACAGTTGAGTTTCTGTATATTCTTTATTTCAGACAGTGTATGCTTCATTTCTGACTGTTCCTTTTCCATTTTTTTGGCATTCTCATTAATATCCTTAAAGGTCTCATCAAGTTCCTCAGAGGTTTTTAGCAGATTCTTGAGTAACCTTATAAATGTGGTTCTGAACTCTATGTCATCCAGTAGTTTGCTTTCCTCCGTTTCTTTCATTCGTGACATGTTTCTTTGTCTCCACATTTTGGCTGCTTCCCTGTGTTGATGGAGTAGCTTTGTGTGGTAGGTGATCTATAGGGGGCAGTAGCTCAGCCTCCTCAATCACATGAGGTGGATGCTCTTGGTACACCCCTTTGTGGTCTGAGTGCAAAGTCTTGGTGTAGTTAAGCCTTAATTGCTGTTGGTACACTGGGAGGAATTGACCTCCAGGCAATTGGCTGTGAGCACTCGCTGTTTCTATAATGGAAGAACCGCTGCGCTGAAGACATGCTTATGGGGCAGGACTTGTTTCAGTGTGGCTTTGGTGCTCACTGAGTCTGCCTCTTGAATGTGTCACTTATGGATGTGAGGAGTTGAAATCTGGTGTCTCACACTGACCACTATGTATACTGGCTTCTGGATCTCCAATGGGGTGCAGGTCAGCTACTGTCTGAGGCCACCCAGCAGGAGCTACAGCGAGAACTACAGTTTTCTCCTCTTTGCTTGGGGTTTGGAGGTTTTGGAGCTGTCTGACCAGGGCTGCAAGTTTTCTAGGTTAAGCTGCAATAGGGCAGGCCTTTCTTATGCTAAAACCACTGCTTGGAGCTTGGGTGGGTTTGTAGGTTGTGCAGGGAGGGGTCTCAGGGCGTCACTAGGCTAGGGCGTGGCAAACAGCAATGGCTGCTAGTTAGCCAGCTCTGCGTCCCCGACGGCATCCCCAAGTCTTGTGCCCCAGTGCAGTAAACAATTATTCCTGTGCGCAGCTTTGCAAGCAAGCCACCTTCACTGGCAGATAGTCCAGCTTCTCCCCGTAGGAGTTTGGGTCCCCAGTGTCTCCCCAGAGGCTGGATTTCAGAGTAATCGGGGGCTTGTCTCCCTTCGGGTTGAAAAAAAGCAATGCCTGCCGCCAGCCCGGATCACGCGCCTCCGTACCTCAGCTTTTCAGCGCTCGTGCACGTCTCAATGCTCTTTTCTCTTTCCTTCTAGTTGTAGAACTTCCACTCAGCCAGCTTTCCTGTGGTTCTGGGTGATAGACGTTTTGTCTTTTAGTTGTAGTTTTGAAATTGTTGTACGAGGCAGCAGTTTAGGTGTTTACCTACGCTGCCATCTTGGATTCTTCACTTGCTTAGTTTTCATTCTAATGCAAGATTGTAAGGCAAGCTGCCCTTTGCACTAAGTCTGTGGTCGGCAAACTGCGGCTTGCGAGCCACATGCAGCTCTTTGGCGCCTTGAGTATGGCTCTTTCACAAAATATCACAGCCTGGGCGAGTCTATTTTGAAGAAGTGGCATTAGAAGAAGTTTAAGTTTAAAAAATTCGGCTCTCAAATGAAATTTCAATTGTTGTACTGTTGATATTTGGCTCTGTTGACAAATGAGTTTGCCGACCACTACACTAAGTGATGCTGTGGCAGAGATTAAGTTAAATAGTACCTCTTTATTCTCAGAATAATATGTACCCTTTGAGTTCAGAAGTAAAATAAATAGTATGGCTTTGGCAGCACAGATACTAAAATTGGAATGATACAGAGAAGATTATGCAAAAGGATAATGCACAAATTTGTGAAACATTCCTTATTTTCAATTCTCAAGGGGGGGGCAATATAAAAAAATTCTATCTGGATTCTTCTCTTACTTTTTAGGAAAGTTTCATTTTTTTGTTTAAACAAAGAAATTTGCCTTTTCCAAAAAAAAACATAAAGGACAAATGTAATGGAAAGAAAGGGGGTTGATAGACTAATTGGTGTTTATAGCAAGGGATTGAAAATTAGAAATATTTTAGTTAAAAAGATGTAGAGCTCCACTGGGTGGCTTGATTGTTTGGAATGTGGTCCTATACACAAAAAGCTTACGGTTCGATTCCTGGTCAGGGCATGTGTGTGGGTTGTAGGTTCCATCCTCGGTCAGGGTGCACATACATACAGGAGGCCACTGATCAATATTTCTGTCTCATCATGTTTCTCTGTAACTTCCTCTCTAAAATCAATAAACATATCCTCTGGTGAGGTTTAAAAAAAAACTTTTAAAAGGTGGGGAAGAAAATTGCTTAATATTTGATTTTTCTTTTAATCTGACTTTTATCTAAATTTTTCTGGTACTAAAGAGCACATGACATGGACATAAGACATGAAGAGGAGTGGAAATAATTTTTGGGGGTAGTTTGTAAGTAATGTAACTGAAAATTTTGCTTCTCTGTAGATGAGAGTTTTGCTGTTAAACACAACAAAGAATTTCTCTTGTCAATGGCCAACAGAGGGAAGGATACAAATGGTTCTCAGTTTTTCATGTAAGTATTTATGATCTGATAGCTGAAAATATTTCTCTTAGTGTGTCATTTTTCTGTGTGCCTGCCCTTGATCCCTAATAAATACAGGAGGGCCCCATAAGGGGTGGGCATTTTTAAAGAAGGGAGAACAAGGAATTGTTGAAGAAGGGAATATTATTGAAAGGGGAGTTGAATTGTACTACTAAAGTTTTCAAATGATGAAAACTTGTCAAGAAGACAGGAGCCAGTTTGAAGGGGTGATGTTTCCACTGGCCATATTAGGACAATTTGTCCATCAAAAAGTGTTGGATTGTCAAATAAAACAAGTCCAGGAGTCCATAGATATAAAAAATGAGTGAATAATGGGAAACACAAAAGCTGTTCCTTAGTAGAATTACTATCAACTCATTAATGTAAAAGGAATGATGCAGTAGAAAAATCACCATATTTGCAGTCATCTCAGTAATAATTGATTAAGGAAAGAGTTATCTTTAGGTGGTAAATTTAGTGGGCATATATATTTTTAAAAACTACATTTTTTCTTTTTAAATAAATTTTTATTGATTTCAGATAGGAAGGGAGAGGGAGGGAGGGAAAGAGAGAAACATCAATGATGAGAGATAATCATTGATCAGCTGCCTCCTGCACGCCCACACTGGGGATTGAGGCCCCAACCCGGGCATGTGCTCTGACCGGGAATCAAACTGTGACCTCCTGGTTCATGGATCAACCTTCAACCACTGAGCCATGCTGGCTGGTCTAGGGGGCATATTTAACAAGGAATAGGATATTTATAGAGTATCTCTCCATAAAATACATAATTACAAAAAGTAAAATAAAATCAGTCCTCATTAAGATTCTGTATATGCGAATTTGCCTACTCACTAAAATATATTTGTAATCCCACAGCTAATACTGCTGATGTTTTGTAATTCTGACTATAAAAAAATTGTGACCCAGAGCTCTTGTTAGTAATATATATTTTCTATCATGTCCTATGGCAGTGTTCAGCAAACTCATTAGTCAACAGAGTCAAATATCAACAGTACAACGATTGAAATTTCTTTTGAGAGCCGAAAACCGACTTCTGTGCACGGGCCACGAAGTTTCAATTGCACTGTACATGTGCGCCCCCACATGGTATTTTGTGGAAGAGCCACACTCAAGGGGCCAAAGAAAGAGCTGCATGTGGCTCGCGAGCCGCAGTTTGCCGATCACTGTCCTATGGAAACAGATTAGCTCTCCCTTTCAAGAGCCTTAAACTCTCCTGCTCTGAGATGAACTAAGTCCATCAGCACCATGTGCATTCTGGTGTTTTTCCATTCCATATTTGTAACTCTTCTTCAACAGTGAAACACCTGGCTTCCATTTATCTTCAAAATTTCTACTCGATGAATCCTGAAAAAAAAAAAAAATTGCCATCCTATATCACTGAAAATAGCCTATTAACTAGAGTTCACTATGTATAGCTACTTTTTCTTTAGACATAGAGTATGTAGTTAAATTACCATGTTTAAAAGTTACTTGATTTGTATTTTTTGGTGTGAATTTTATGTGGTTTTATGACTCAAAACATGTTAGGGTCATTTGTTTCTGATTACATTTCCTTTAGTTCTCCCTCTCCCCATGTTGTTTTGTTCTGTTTGGTTTGTGTGTTTTTTTTTGCATTTTTAAAGTTTATAAAACATTAACATGAATCCAAATGTCAAAATTAAAATTCTGTTGAGGTATCACTCTCACCTAACTCTTCACTTTATTCCCATTTTTCATCCCATATCCAGCTATCCATGCTAGTAACCAACCTCATTAGTTTTGGTTTATCTTCCTATATTTCTTTATGCAAACGTAAACACAGATACATATATATTTTCTTATTTTCCCTTTTTTTCTTGTGCAGTAGGTAGTGTATTTATATTTTGCTCTTTTCACTTAACAATATGTCCTAGAAATCACTCCAGATCAGTTCATCAATATGAACTGATCCTTTCTCATTCTTTTTTTGCAGCTGCACAATACTCTATTATGTGTATACAGGGTGGTAGAAAAGTAGGTTTACAGTTGTTTATATGGAAAGTAATACAATAATTAATAAAAAGTAATACAGGAACAAACTGTTTTGTGTACTCACAACTGTAAACCTACTTTTGTCCCACACCGTAGGGTTTCTGATTTTTTAAAAATATTTTTTATCGACTTCAGAGAGGAAGGGAAAGGGAGAGAGAGATAGAAATGTCAGTGATGAGAGGGAATCATTGATCAGATGCCTCCTGCACACATACACCCCTGCCCCCCACTGGGGATTGAGCCCACAACCCGGGCATGTGTCCTTGACCAGAATCGAACCCTGACCTCCTGTTTCATAGGTCGACGCTCAACCACTTAGCCACCCTGGCCTGGCCTGATTTTTATTTATTTTTTCTCCCAACGAAAACAACTTTAGCCTGACTGGTTTGGCTCAGTGGATAGAGCATTGGGCTGTGGACTGAAAGGTCCTGGGTTCGATTCTGGTCACGGGCATGTACTTTGGTTGCAGGCTTGATCCCCAGTAGGGGGCGTGCAGGAGGCAGCTGATCAATGTTTCTAACTCTATCCCTCTCCCTTCCTCTCTGTAAAAAGTCAATAAAAATATATTAATAACAAACAAACAAAAAACTTTGTGTTTTTTGTAGAAAAGTTAGACCATACAGCCCTACCCAGTTTGGCTCTCCCTTCCTCTCTGAAATCAATAAAAATATATTTAAAAGAAAGAAAGAAAAGTTAGACTATACAAATGAAAAGAAGAAAACAATCCAATCCCCAGAGCATCTTTCTAATAAAAACATATGTAGAGTGAGTGTTGTACATATACTGTTACAATCAACTTTCAAATATATAAATCTCTTTGCATATCACTAAATATTAACATTTTAATAGCTACATGTTAGTCCATTGTTTGAATGTACAGTGATTTATTTATATAATTAACCATATATATATTTTATTCTCACCTGAGGATATGTATTGATTTGAGAGAGAGAGAAACATCAATGTGAGAAAGAAATACCAATTAGTTGCCTCCTGTATGTGTATCAAACAGGGATGGAACCCACAACCTAGGTATGTGCCCTGAATTGAACCTGTAACCTTTTTGGTGAATGGGACAATGCTCCAACCCACTGAGTCAACCTGGACGGGTAATTAACCTAATTTTTGAACATTTGGTTTAGTTTCCTTTTTTCCAAATTGCTGCAATGAACATTGTTGTGTCTATTATTTGATGTATTTTAATTATTTATTTTTTATAAGTTGCTACAAGTTACTTAATGAAATGTTTTACACATTTTCTTAAAAATATATTTTTATTGAGGAAGGGAGAGGGAGAGATAGAAACATCAATGATGACAGAATCATTGATCGGCTACCTCCTGCACGCTTCCCACTGGGGATCGAGCCTGCCATCGGGCATGTGTCCTGAACTGGAATCGAACCCTGACCTGGTTTATGGTCCATACTCAACCATTGAGCCACACTGGCTGGGCTGTTTTACACTTTTTTTTTTTTTTTACAGAGAGGAAGGGAGAGGGATAGAGAGTTAGAAACATCAATGAGAGAAACATCGATTAGCTGCCTCCTGCACACCCCCTACTGGGGATGTGCCCGCAACCAAGGTACATGCCCTCGACCAGAATCAAACCTAGGACCTTTCAGTCCGCAGGCCGATATCCACTGAGCCAAACCAGTTAGGGCTGTTTTACACATTTTTAAGTTTTTCTTTGTATATTGCTGCATTGACTTCCAAAAAGATGTATAGTTTAGTATCAGCAGTAAGTGCCAATTTTATCAGATCCTTTACACTGGGCATGATAATTGATTTTCCTTTTTTAGATAAAATTCTTCTGTGTTAACCAAAATCTCTATTAAGTTCATAACATCTTTCAAGTATTTTCACTGAATCTTCCCTCTACTTGTTGATTTCATCTTACCTCTTTCCACTAGTCCGTTTTCAGTTCTTTTGGCTGCATACCTAGGAGTCGGAACTGCTGGGTCATGTGGAAATTTACGTTTAGCTTTTTTTAAAATAATTTTAAAATGGATTTTTAGAGCGAGAGGAAGGGAAAGAAAGAGAAGCATTAATGTGGGAGAGCTAAACATTGATAGGCTTCCTCAACTTGGGCATGTGCCCTGACTGGAAATCAAACAAGCAACCTTTTGGTGCATGGGACAACCAACTGAGCCCCACCAACCAGAGCACTTTTAGCTTTTTGAGAAGCCATCAGAATGTTTTTCACAGTGGTGACATCATTTTATGTTTCTACCAGCACTGTTATAAGAGTTCCCATTTTTCCATATTTCTCACCAACAACCTTTTTCACCAATCTGAGAATTACCATGAAAATAACTATAAAATTGCTTTAGGGATTACAAATAAATTCTAGTGAGCAAGTAAACTTTGCAAATATGAAATCTTTGGAGTGAGGATTAACTGTATCTAGATGCAGATCACACACATACACACACACACGCCTGCACATTGAATATAACAATACATGCGAAGTATACACCTAGGTTTTTACATTTCTAGATGCTTTTAGCAAGTTCAAGTAAGCATAACTATTAACAGTGAGAAAACAGTGGGTTATTAGTTTTTAAAGTAAGGTGGGCTTTTAAAAATAAATGTATATGTTAGAATTTTTTTTAGTAGTATTGTATGTGCTTTAACCAATGGTTAACTTTTTTTTTTTTTCCAAATATATTTTTATTGCTTTCAGAGAGGAAGGGAGAGGGAGAGACAGAAACATCAATGAGAGAGAGTCATTGATCTGCTGCCTTCTGCATGCCCCCTACTGGGAATCGAGCCCACTACCTGGGCATGTGCCCTTGACCGGAATCTAACCTGGGACCCTTCAGTCCATAGGCCAGTGCTCTATCCACTGAGCCAAAACAGCTAGGGCTAACTATTAGTTAACTTAAATGGTGTTTCTACTTCCAAAATTCTAATGTCTTTTTTTATAAGATTTTTTAAAAATAATAAATCTTATACAATGCCCATCTAGTATGTCCTACGAGCTACTCAAGTAGCAGCCTTCTTTTAACCACAAAGCTTTTAAGGCTGATATGGAAAAAGAAAGGATTTTAAAAATATATTTTATTCACAAAAAAAGAAATTTTTTCTTTCTTGGGGTTTTATTCCAAGTTTTAATCAAGATCTCTCTTCAACATGAAGTTTACTTTATGACACAGGTAACAAACTCAAAAAGCTACAGGTCTTAAGAAATAATATAAGTAAAGACTACTGGGACAAGAAACCAAACTATTAATTCCTGTATTAAAGAAGGCAGGGATTCTCAGTCTGACCAACTATTTCCATGTGCCAGTTCTACATCTTCCCGGTTTTCAGAAGATCTAAAATCTGGATTTTTATGTAAAAGCATCCAAAATTTTAAACATTGACAGGTAATTTAACAATTTATAAACACTATATGTTTCTGTTCAGGTTCAACAGGAAATGTGTGAGAGCTATCAGAATATGATCTGTGATTTAACTGTTTAAAATGTTAAGATTAAAAATATTATTGTTAAACCATTAACTAGTGGAATGGTTTGACAAATTTTGATATGTCCATATAGTAAAGCAATATACAACCATGAATATTCAGTAAGAACCCAGTCACATGCAAAAAATGTGGATGGATAGAAATAACACCAAAACGTTAACTTTAAATACATGTAAGTTTTCAGCAGTGTGTAGGTATTTTATAATCAGAACAAGGTTTTGAAAATTCATTATGTGGAAAGCATATTGTATTCTATTCTACTTAAGGTTAATATAATAAGTATTATGTTAAGATGTATGATTTGTTTGTACAACTTTGTTTCCAATGCAGTTATTTTCTTTTCCTTTGTAGAGATGCTAACTTTGTTTTTCTCTGACTTTGTTTTTATTCTTCTGTCTGATGATTTCCAAAAGAACAACGAAACCAACTCCTCATTTAGATGGGTAAATATTTTAATTAATTTTATAACCTACTTTAAATTAATATTAAAATAAGAAGCTTTTATTTAATCACTTTTATGTGACTCTTTAGGCATCATGTTGTTTTTGGGCAAGTGATTTCTGGTCAAGAAGTTGTGAGGGAGATAGAAAATCAGAAAACAGATGCAGCTAGCAAACCATTTGCTGAGGTGCGGATACTCAGTTGTGGAGAGCTAATTCCCAAATCTAAAGGTAAGGACAAATACATATTTCTGATAATTCTTATGCATACAAAACAGCAGACACTCTAAATAGTTGGCATAAGATTCACATTAAAGTGGATATAAATATTTGGATTTTGTGTTTTGAATATATTTTTGTTTTTTAAATGTCATTTTTTAAAAACATGTTTTGTTTTATTTCATGCATTGTTCATTTACCACAGAACAACTTACTTTTTCTTATTATTAGTTTGCAGTAATTTGCCCTGCTTCTACCTTTTGTGCGGGGGGGGGGGGGGGCCTTTAAAAAAACTTAGTTGTCTAGGTAGCGTGGAAAATAATTATTTTCTAGGGAAAGAAAGAGTGGAAAAAAGATGACAATTGAGGAGAATAACATAGACTAAGAAACTTTAGGGGAATAAATTATTTCCCCTTCATGTACTGCTTAGATTCAGAAGCATCTGGCATGTTTAAAAAACTTCTTTTATTTAGTCCAGGACAATTAAAGTTACCATGACTTAACAGTTTGATATGATATTATCTGAAATGGTAGGAACTTTAAGTAAATATTTTAAGTCTTTATATTACATACCAAATATGTAACTGCTACCATTTATTACAGATGATTGAGTCTGACACTCTAAAAATAGTGGAATTACCTTCAAATTTGTGTAGAAAGCGATAAAATGTTGAACTGACTATTCTTACTAGTCTAGGGACCAATAATTTCAATACTTAGTTTTTCATGGTTAACAAAGGCAAGAGTCATCTATAATATCTTCTGATCTTCACAAAAGTCCTGTAATATTTCCCCTATTTTACAGATGAAGATATATTTACCACATCAGGGAACTACGCCTCAAACCCAAGTTAGTTTGCTGGCTCCAAATCTAGAGCTCTTTCTGTTATGTCACTAAGTCATTAGTCTTTAACATTCCTTTCAGAATTGACTTCAGTAGAACATTCTGTTCTCAAGTTTTAGGTATACTGAGTTCCTCTGTAACATTTAGAAATATGCACATTTTGCCCGGCTGGCGTGGCTCAGTGGTTGAGCGTTGACCTATGAACCAGGAAATCAAGGCTCAGTTCCTGGTCAGGGTACATGCTCAGGTTGTGTGCTTGGTCCCCAGTGAGGGGTGTGCAGGAGGCAGCTGATCAGTGATTCTCTCTCATCATTGATGTTTCTCTCTCTCTCTCTCTCTCTCTCTCTCTCTCTCTGAAATCAACATATCTATAAAAGAAATATGCACAATTTGTTTTGTTTTAATTTTGAAAGACCCAATATGGTCATAGAGAAGGCTTATTTTTTATTTTCTATCTCTGTGCTTAATTTTGATTCTGATAGATTCCTTTTTTGTCATATCAGATATGTACCTTATAAACCATCTCAGGTATATATGCTGCAGCTCATAATGGGACCGTGTATATAACTTCTTGGTGTTCATGAGTCTGCCTACCTATCTTTATTTACAAACAACAGGTATAATGTATGCCTTGTGTTCATGAAGATTCAGTAAAGAATGAGGTGTTGGCCCACCTGGTGTGGCTCAGTGATTGAGTGTCAACCCGTGAACCAGGAAGTCATGATTCAATTCCCAATCAGGGCACATGCCTGGATTGTGGGCTTGATTCCCAGTGTGGGGCATGCAGGAGGCAGCCAATCAATGATTCTCTCTCATCATTGATGTTTCTATCTCTCACTCTTCCTTTTTCTCTGAATTCAATAAAAGTAGAAAAAAAGAAAAAGAATGAGGTGTTGCCCTGGCTTGTGTGGCTCAGTTGGCTAGAACATCATCCCATGCACCTAAGGGTTGAGGGCACATACCCAGGTTGTGGGTTCAGTTCTGGTTGGGGTGCGTCCAGGAGGCAACCCATTGATGTATCTCTCTCACATTGATGTTTTTTTTCTCTCTCTAGAATCAATGAAAAGCATATCTTTGAGTAAGGGTTTAAATAAAAGAATAGTTGTTGAGTATCTTTAATTTAAAATTTTTTAAAAACTTAATTATAGCTGACATACAATTACTATATGAGTTTTAGGAATACAGCATGGTGATTAGACATTTACATACCTTATACATTGTTTAAAAAGAAAAAAACTAATAAGCCATCTGTATTATTTGCAAATTTTACACCCTGAACCTACTTATATTTAATCCTTGAGAGTGTCACTTGTACAATTGGAATATTTTGGTTTTAAGATATTATTTTTCCCCATATTATCTAGGAAATCTTCATCCTTTATTCTATACTGACTATAGTTTTTTCTTCTCCTTACATTTTGTAGTCTCTAAGGTCTCTGTGCCAGGATCTATTTTCTGCTTATAAAAGTTAAGACTGCTGTGTGGAATATTTAGAGATTGAAGGAATTTTAAAAAGGTTACATTTTAAATCATAAACCGTTATCATAGATTCTCTAGTAACTGTTACAACGGTTTTTTGTGTGGTTTTTTGGGTATTAAAGGATCAGTGTTTGAATATTTGCTGAAAGGAAGAAAAAATGAATGAATGTCACTCTTTATATATTATTTGTGCTCTTATAATGTCTTTTCACCTGAAGAGATAAATGCTAATTTTGCCCATGCTGTTGTGGCCAGGAAGTTGTACTGAAAGTTGATGTAGCATCTTAGTGTGTGTTCCTCAACCTCATGTTAAGGTAGCAAACTTTGCCCTTACCAGTTTTAGCAGTTGGGGAAGATTAATGTCTCCCCATAGTTCCTGAAGAGGTTAGATTTGTTTCCAACCATGCCTGCGTTATTCTGGATAACACTTTGGAAAGAGGAAAATATCATTATGTTTGAGCGCGCAGTTTGGCACGTGTTAGTCTATACAGTCCTTCAGTTACCATTTAGAACATTGGTCAGAATGGATTTTGTCATGCATCTATATAATCTTTTTTTTTTTTTTTAAGGCAGAGCTGTGTCTTACATTCAATTTATAAATTTCATGGCCTCCTTACAATTTTAAATTGTGAATAGTCAAAAAGCTTTGTGCAACACTGTGGTGTTCACCATCATTACTTTTAAAACCTTGTTTGAGAGATTTATACCCCAGTTTAAAAAGAAATAAATACAGAATCTTTTTTTTTTCTTTTTCTAACTTCATGAAAGAAAACAAAAAGACTTCTGAAGAAATCTGACTGGGCCCACCTGTAAATGGTCTTGGTGAGTCTGGGCAATCTTCTGGGGCCTTTCTCCCTGTGCTGTTGCAAGATTGGAATTTCTGCTTTTTGTGGCTATTTGAATGTGCTTGAGAAGGTTCAGAGTCAGAAGAACCTTCAACAGATACTGAGGTGGAAACAAGAGACTAATAAAAAGTAAATCCCTGTAGAGGCTTTCAGGGGGCATAGTTGTGGAGGATAGAACACAGAGCTCCAGAAAATGAAACTACTACCTTGATTAAGGTATTTCCTGGTTTTTTGGACCTAGCATGACCTCAGGTTATACTGGTCTTTTCAGAGTTCACTTAAGTTGTTAAGAGAGGTCTGTCCACCATGGCCATGGAACAAGAGACAGAGTCATTGCTATATTATAGAGTACACCTAAACACAAGTTCTGAATTACTGCAATAAATAAATAGTTATATGAGCAGAAATTTTGCATATATGTGGCAGGAAACACATTGCTTGGCAGTACAGGAAGCAGCAGGTGAATCTTGTACTGAGGAGACGTGGAGAACACCAGAGAGACTATGGTGACAGGATTCTATTTCAGTGTCCTTACCCAGGAATTAAGAGCTGTGATGATGGTCTTTTACTGGAAAACAGTGGGATGTTAAATTTAGAAATGTTTGAAAGAGGAGACAGTAATCCTATCTAATAAAGATGGAATATGCTAATTGACCATCACAAAGATAGTACCCACAGCGGAGGCAGGGTTTCCGTAACACAAGATGGCTGCACCCACAGCAGAGGCCAAGTTCCCGAAATGAGCCTTAATGAACAATCAGCAGGGATCTGAGGCTGCACCCCTTGCCCTGTGGGGCTTGACAGGGGACCTCAAGCCGTGCCCCTCCATCTTGATGGGCTTGAAGGGGGATCTCAGACTATGCCCCCTGACTCGGCACCTGGCCTGGGCATCTGAGGGTGTGCTCGGGGACCTGAGGATGCACCCCCTGCCCTGCGGGGCTTGACAAGGGTGGGGCCGGCTGGGTCTGGATCTCGCCCAACAGGGGTGAGGCTGGCTGGGTCTGGGTCTCGCATGATTTTGAGGCACCGTGGGTGGGTGGGGACTTGACTCTGGGTCCTTGATGTGCCCCAGACTCTGATAGGTGGAAGATTTTCATATACATTTTACTAATATTCTTTCATCTCTAACACTTCTATTATAGAGAAAGGGCAAATAGCAATATTAAAATATTTCCTCTAATTAATCCCCTTTTAATGTGCACGAATTTTGTGCACCAGGCCACTAGTGTGGAATAAAAATATCTAAAGGAGACCTATTTTAGGGATAGTTTTCTCTATTTCAAAATTTATTTTGATGATGGTCTAGAGATTTTCATCAACATAAAGGTTTCACTTGAAGTTCATTGTATCTATAGATCTCAAACGTGAAAGGTATCATTTTCTGTCTTTTTTTCCTTATTGAATTTATTGTGGTTACCTTAGTAAATTAAATTATATAGGTTTCAGGCAGCATTTTCTTAACTTAGGTTTTTACAAGTAAAATGTTCTTGAGTTTGGTTGTTGTTAGTAAAGTCAATACCTATGTCTTAAGGATATTTATTCTTATAAAAGATACTTTGAAATTGATTTTGTGCAAGTTGTTAGGCAGGAGGTAGGGTTTTTTGGAGGAAGGAATGGAAACAATTGTCATACTTGAAAGTTTAAAATTTTCTATTTTTAGCCCTGGCAGTTCAGTTGGTTGGAGCATTGTCCTGTACACCAAAAAGGTTACAGGTTTACCCAGCCAGTATGGTTCAGTGGTTGAGTGTCTTGACCTATGAACCAAGAAATCATGGTTCGATTCCAGGTCAGGGCACATGCCTGGGTTGCGGGCCCCCAGTGCGGGGCGTGGAGGAGGCAGCTGATCAGTGATTCTCTCTCATCATTTATGTTTCTCTCTTTCCCTCTTTCTTCCTCTCTGAAATCAATACAAATTTTTTTTTTTTTAAGAGAAGCTAAAAAAAAAGGTTCAAGGTTTGATTCCTAGTCAAGGCACATACCTAGGTTGAGGGTTTGTCAGGGGGTAGCTGATTGATGTTTCTCTCTCCCTTCCTTTCTCTCTTTAAAAAACACAAACAAACATATCCTTGGGTGAGGATAAAAATAAATTCTACTTTTATTTTAATTTACTTATTAATAATATAATTTTTTTATTGTTTGAAGTATTACAAATAGTAGTACATATGTCTCCTTTTTTCCCCCCCATTGACCTCCCCCACCCCTCAGTACATGCCTTCTCCTGCCCGCGCCGCCCCCCCCCCCCCCCCCCGTGTCTTGTATCCATTGATTGTGCTTATATGCATGCCTACAAGTCCTTTGGTTGATCTCTTAAAGCCTCCCCCCCCCCCGCCCCCGCCCCCGCCCCCGCCCAACCTCCCCTGCCTTCCCACTGTAGTTTGACAGTCTGTTCAAATACTTCTTTGCCTCTGTATCTATTCCCCCCACCCCAATTTCTTTCCTTTAAAAAATCTTGCCTCTGTAGATTAGAAATAAACATATAATAACAAAAAATGTTTGAGTCCCAATTTCAATGTCCAACAGTTCTGAGTTTCCGTTTCAATGTCAAACAGTTCCTTATGTGTACATGTTAGCAATGATATCTGGATGGTGGGCACATGGTGGCAATGCAGGTCCGTCCCTCTCTGGTTTGGTCCTAGGCAACGTGCCGCGATGCACAGCTGCTGACTTCTAGCGTGGCAAGGCGTCGTCAGCATCTTGCATCTCTGGACTGTTTCTCCTCTTGTCTTCGTGGTTGGAACAAACCTGTCACTTCCTCTCTGTTGCAGGAATCCACATGGTCTTGGAGTTGTTTTCTGAAAATATACAAACATATCCTCGACCACAAGTTAATAAAGGAATCTTTTCTATATAATTGATTTGGGATCCTTTTTATTTTTGCCCAAACGATTTTCCTTTGTCTTATTTAGACACCATGTGTTTTTCATGGGTGTCTTGCTGTTAGCATTACAAATGAAAATTAATTTTGTAAAGTAAAAATTTTCTAGATGTAATTTACTTACAGGATATCTTTCCTTACATATTACCCTACTATTCCCCCCCCCCCTTTTTTTTTTATTAATGGAGGCTTTTGTAAATTTTATAATGCAGTCTTGATAACTAAATTTTAATTTTTTTGCCCCAAAATATGACTGCTTTAGGTTCATTGCATGTTCAGGAATTTTATCATGAGATGAACTACCAATAGAAATTTTAGTTATTACTTTAAGAACAGCTTTTTGTCCAGTACAATTAAATTTTCTTGAATATTCACTTATTTCAATTAGCCTATTTAAATTAATCTGAAAACTTGATTAGTATTTTACTGTCAAATTTAATACTCTACCAACAATCTTAGTTTACCCTGTAAATAGTAGTGGAAAGGATTATTTGCATTCTTGAATAGGCCCTGAGCATTCCTGATGCTAGGCTGGATTTAGATATAGGGCAGCTGCTGTCGGCCAAGTCTCTGTCTGTTACCTGGGTCCCAATCTGAACTGGGCGTGGGAAGCAAAGCAGCCATGGGGGCAGGAGACCTCCCTCAGAAGGGGTGAGAGTTAAGGCCCCTTCAGGGTTGGGGGGGTGAGGGTCTGTGCCCTACCTCTGTTGACCCCCCAAGTTCTCTCTTGATGGCCCCTCTGCAGCTGTGCCTGTCTTAGGTTGTTCCTTCCCTGAGGAATCTTACCTGTCTCTGGCTAACCAGTCATTAAATTCTACTTTTAAATTTAATACATTTATTTGGTTCAAATTTTAGAAAGCATAAAAGGATAGTTGGTAAAAGTCTTCCATCTCTGCCCATCAGTTCCCATTCCCATATTTTGTGTATCATTTTACATGTATGCAAATCTTGACTGTAAAGATACATTTCTAGAAATGGAATTAAAAGATTATAGAAGTCATGCATTTGTAATTTTGGTAGATATTGCCACTAGAATAAAAGGAAATAAGGAAATATAAGGAAAGAGAGATAGAAACATCAATGATAAGAGAGAATCACTGATTAACTGCCTCCTGCACACCCCCTACTGGGGCTGAAGCCCACAATCCGGGTAAATGCCTTTGACTGGAATCCAACTGGGGACCCTTCAGTCCAAAGGCCGATGCTCTATCCACTGAGCCAAACCAGCTAGGGCTAATAATAGGTTTTTAAAAAGCTAATTTTAATTCACATTTCTCTAAAATGTCTAATGTCAGCCTTTCTTACAAAGTTGTTTATATTTATTTTTTATATTAAGTGATTTCAGACAGTCCTCAAGTTATGGTGGACTTGACGTACGTTGTTTCGTGATTACGTCACCATCTCCCATTTATTAAAAAAAAAAGTTCTGTCATTTCGACGTATGTACATATGTGCTTTATGTTTTTTATTATTTATTTACCACAAGTAAAGGTCAGGAATTGTTATCTTTTAAATTTTCTTTACTGTTTCACTTCATTACTGCTGTGTATGTGCTCCATGTGAGTGATGTAGGTGCTTATGTAGGTGGGTTCCAACTTAAGACCAAAATCACCTTATGTCGCGCTGTAGGAACAGATCGCTGACATAACCTCAGGACCTACTGTATTTCCTTGCCTCCTCTTCTTCCTTAATTTCATTCAGGCCCTTTGGCAGAAAGGTCAATGGTCCTGAAAACAAACAGAGGTAGAAATTCTTTGCTTGGGCATTGTTGGGGTAGTCTACCACCACACCACCAGTGAAACCAGCCCTGATAGCCTGGGTTGTAATCAGCTCCAACTGCTTCAAGTTCTCAGGGTATAGCTGCGGAACAGCTCAGGCTCCACAGACCAGCAAAGAATAAAGAGGAGAAAAAAAACAGTACAGGCACTTGGCAGGAATGTCAGACTTCTTGTTAGCATTACAGAGCCACTAAACAGTAGAAATGCTGATACAACCATCAAAGGAGCCCGGTTTGAAGGGGATGCCCTTGCCCAGGCCCCCAAGAAGTAGGTCTCCTTGTACTTCTCGGTCCAGAGCCTCATCCAGCATGGCAAGGCTGATGTTGATGCCCACCCAATAGTGCCCCTCATCAGAGTGATAATCTCCACTCAGCCCAGTACCGCAGCCAGTATCCAACAGGAAACAGGGCTTCTTATCAGGCAGATCAAGGAGCTCCAATGCTTGTCCAATCATTTTGGTTTGCATATCAATCATCCTAGAGTGTGCATGTATTCCCGAATTTCATTCTTGTGGTAAAACAGCTCTGCCGGTCCACCATGGTCTGGTCTGCATCCAAGACACAAGACACACCATAGCCTCGCCGTGTGTGTGTGTGTGTGTGTGTGTGTGTGTGTGTGTGTGTGTGTGTGTGTGTGTGTGTGTGTGTGTGTGTTTTGCTAAGTCATCCTTTTCCCAGTCCTTTGTCTGGAAAGAGCTTTTCTTGGGGCTTTTAAAAACATGTACCCATTGATATTTCTGAGTTGCAGGCTTTTCCAGCATGAAGTCTAGGATATATTGGAGGCAAATTGAAAACTACCATGTCATCCTCAAGAGATTCCTGGCCGCTCTGCCTTATTTCTACCTTTCAGAGTTTTTTTATGGTTTTGTCTTTGTTTTTTGTTTTTAAATCCTCCCCTGAGGATATTTTTCCATTGGTTTTTAGAGAGAGTTTAAGGAAGGGGGAGAGACAGAGAGAGAGAAACTTTGTGTGAGAGAAACACATCAGTTGGTTGCCTCCTACATGAGCCTCAACCAGGGACAGGGATCAAGCCTGCAACTGAAGTACTTGCCCTTGATTGGAATCGAATCTGGGACCTGTTAGTCCAAGAGCAGAGGCTCTATCCACTGAGCCAAACTGGCAAGGGCTATGTTTGTTTTTTATATTATGTCTAGGGTTTCTACTTACACAGGGTGGGGCCAAAGTAGGTTTACAGTTGTGAGTATACAAACACAGACTTTATTTTTGTATTATTTATTAATTATTGCATGTTTTCCATTCAAACAACTAAACCTATTTTGCCACACTCTCTAATGTTAGGGAGGGATGGATCTATTTCATCTTATTCAGAATTGCTCCATTCCTTTCTTGAAGCTTTTTACCTTATGTAAAAATCATCTTTTAAAATACAGAATATACTCATCCTTAAATTATACCTATAAAGGACTTTGTTCAATGCTTAGCAGTTTGCAAGTACTCTGCAGATATTTTCACTTCTTTTTCCTGACCCTATTTCTAATCCTAATATAATCAATTCTGCTGTACTACTTGTTTTGAAATCATAGATTTGTTCCATTTGATTTATGTACTAGAGGCCCAGTGCATGAATTCATGCACAAGTGTGGTCCAGCCGCTCTGGGCCAGATCAGGGCCAGGCCAGCTGGGGGTAGGAACCATGGGCGAATGGCCGGCGGGTCCTGCCCCTGATTGGGGCTGGGCCAGCCAGGGGGGAGGGACCAGGGGAGGTTGGCTGGCCAGCCCCACCCCCGATTGGTGTGGGGGGTGTAATCAGGGGCGGAGCTGGCTGAGGGGAGGGCCCCCACGCCCATGGGGTGGTAAGGGCTGATTGTGGGTGGGGCTGGCCAGAGGGAGGGCTGCGGGCCAATGGTGAGGGCCCATTGGCCAATGGGCAGGGCTGGCTGGGGAGAGGGGCTGCAGGAGGTGGCCCCACCCCTCAATCAGGCTGGTTTGTTGGTCGCAGTGGGCATCATAGTGGCCGGTCGTTCCTGCGTTCTGGTCACTGGCTTTTTATATATATAGATTATAAAACAATTTGAACTTAGCAATTTCACCTTTGCCTCTGTCTTGTTTGATCTTGTCTATAACAAACACTGAGTGCAGAAAGTCATACCCAGCTGAACAGCTTCATAGGAATACACAAAAATCACACATGCACACACCTCAAACATCTGCTAAGCTGCCTCAGTTCATCACCTGTGTTATTAAGCATAGTGTGCTAAAACTTTCCATCTGATTTCAGATCACTCTTCTTCCACTACGTTACAGTAACTCACTAGCTACTGCCCTTCTCATGTTCACTTCCACAAGAAAAACCCAGATCTTTTTCAAAGTAAAGTGCCTTGTTTATTGTCATATTTATATAATTCTTAACCATTTAACATGTGTAAAGCTGTTGCAATTTTAGTAGTTTTCTATCTTTTTAAAAAATGTGTCACTGAAGTCTTTGAATTTTCTACCCCAACACCATTTTCCCCATAAGCCATGTGGTTTTATTGTATGGTTTTCTTAGCAGAGATTTATAGGAATACATATGTTGTGTAACAAAACTGACTATAGTTCTACAAAGCATTTCCACTCTACTTGTGTACTTTTTGACCATACTGCTAAATTTGTATACAATTAATAGAGTCAGAGTTTCTAAAAAATATATTAAGTGTCTATTTCCCAATGCTATTTGCTATTGAATTCACACTTGTTGATCTTATTTTCCAAATAGATTGTCTTGTAAAGTTCCCTATGGAACTTCTCCATATATTCTACAATTCTTCCTCTCTGTGTCTTGGCCTCATTTTGCATATATGTCTAATACTAATCAGTTAAACATACTTGTTGATTTGAGAAGGATAATATTTCAGTCAGATTCATGTGCCTAGATATTTTTCAGTTTAGGTTAACACAGATTTTGAAACTAAAGCAACATTCTATTAATAGAATGTAGTTTAATACTGATGTTGTCATGTCTCTAATGTTTGCCTTTTACTCACCTATTTTTTTTAAAATATATTTTATTGATTTTTTACAGAGAGGAAGGGAGAGAGATAGAAAGTTAGAAACCTCGATGAGAGAGGAACATCGATCAGCTGCCTCCTGCACGCCCCCTACTGGGGATGTGCCTGCAACCCAGGTACATGCCCTTGACCAGAATCAAACCTGGGACCTTTCATTCCACAGGCTGACGCTCTATCCACTGAGCCAAACCGGTTTTGGCAACTCACCTATTTTTTACTACCATTTTCCCCCCAATCAGATTCTTTTTTATTCTGAACAGATACCTAGGAAAAGTACATGTACTAGTAAATTAAGTTAAATTTTGCACATAAAACAATACTGACAAATATGAAAAGGGGTAACTTTTTCAACTTTCGGACTTTCTTAACCCTCTTTCAAGGCATCTTTTCTAAAACACAGTATATTTTCCTTTTATAGTTGATGTCATATGATACTCAGGCAGATGATCCTATATAATAAAGTAGTAATATGCAAATTAACGCTCACACCCTCACAAGATGGCTGCTTACCACCAGGCTGGCAGGGGGGTTAGGGACGACCAAATGACTGAACAGCAGGCTGTGTGGGGTGACCAGGCAGGCAGGGGGCCCATGAGGGGCGACCAGGCCGGCGAGGGGGGGCAGTTGGGGGCGACCAGACTGGCAGGATGGGACAGTTAGGGGCAACCAGATCAGCAGGGTGGGCAGTAAGGGGTGACCAGGTCGGCGGCGGGGGGTAGGGGACAGTTAGGGAGTGACCAGGCCGGCAGGGAGGGGGCAGTTGGAGGAAACCTGGCTGGCAGCTGGGGCAGTTAGGGGCAACCAGGCCAGCAGGGGGGGCAGTTAGGGGTGATCAGGCTGGCACACAGAGGAAGTGAAGGGCAATCAGGCCGGCAGTGGGGGGGGGGGCAGTTAGGGGCGACTGGGCAGGCAGGCAGGTGAGTGATTAGGAGCCAGAGGTCCAGGATTGTGAGAGGGAGTCCCACAAGGAGTCTCAGATTGGAGAGGGTGCAGGCTGGGCTGAGGGCCGAATTTCATGCACTAGGTCTCTAGTATTACCATAAAAATAGTTATAATCTCACCCTGGCCTGTGAGGCTTGGTTGGTTGGAGTATCTCCCATGCACCGAAAGGACTTGGGTTCGATTTCTAGTCAGGGCACATGATGGAGTTGCTGGTTCCAGCCCTGGTCGGGGCACCTCTGGGAGGCGACCGATTGATATCTTGCCCCCCGCTTCTCTCCCTTCCTCTCTCCCCCTCTGTCCCTCCCTCTCTCTCTCTCCCCTTTCCTTCCTCTCTAAGATCAATATAAAAAAACTAGACGCCCAATGCACAAAATTTGTGCAAGAGTAAGCCTTCCTCCAGCTGCCAGCACCGGCTTCCCTCTGGCACCCAGGACCCGAGCTTCCCTCGCAGCCCCGGCTTTCTCCAGAAGGACATCCAGTTTAATTAGCATATTACACTTTTATTATTATAGATAGCCCTTAGTTTGGCTCAGTGGATAGAGCGTTGACTTGTGGACTAAAGGGTCTCAGGTTTCCGGTCAAGGGCACTTGCCCTGGTTGCGGGCTTGATCCCCAGTGGGGTCATGCAGAAGGCAGCCAATCAATGATTCTTTCTCATCATTGATGTTTCTATCTTTCCCTCTTCCTCTCTGAAATTAATAAAAATATATTTTAAAAAATAGTTATCTCTTTTTGGCCTTCCTTATTACTATGATATCTTGCTTCAAACAAATGTTTCCTTGAAAAGTGATATGTAAACTAAAAAATTGTATTTGAAATATGTTTAATACATTTGGTGGGGAGAATGGCCTTGCCTTTTTTTTTTTTTAAATAATTTATTTTTTAAATAAATCTTTATTGTTCAGATTATTACAGGTGTTCCTCTATTCCCCCCCCCCCATAGCTCCCCTCCACCTGATTCCCCACCCCACCCCACCCCATGCCCTTACCCCCCACCACTGTTTTCATCCACAGGAGTAAGATTTTTGTCCAATCTCTTCGCGCACCCCTCACACCTGCTTCCCCTGAGAATCGTCAGTCCACTCCCTTTCTATGTCCCTGATTCTATTATATTCACCAGTCCATTCTGTTCTTCAGATTTTTTATTCACTTGATTTTTAGATTCACTTGTTGGTAGGTATGTATTTGATGTCATTTTGTTGTTCATAATTTTTATCTTTACCTTTTTCTTCTTCCTCTTCTTAAAGAATACCCTTCAGCATTTCATGTAATCCTGGTTTGGTAGTGAGGAACTCCTTTAGCTTTTTCTTGTCTGTGAAGCTCTTTATCTGACCTTCAACTCTGACTGATAGCTTTGCTGGGTAGAGTAATCTTGGTTGTAGGTTCTTGCTGTTCATCACTTTGAATATTTCTTGCCACTCCCGTCTGGCCTGCATAGTTTCTGCTGAGAAATCAGCTGACAGTCGTATGGGTGCTCCCTTGTAGGTAATTAACTGTTTTTCTCTTGCTGCTTTTAATATTCTCTCTTTGTCTTTTGCTCTTGGCATTTTAATTATGATGTGTCTTGGTGTGGTCCTCTTTGGATTCCTCTTGTGTGGGGTTCTGTGCGCTTCCTGAACTTGTACGTCTATTTCTTTCACCAGGTAGGGAAAGTTTTCTGTCATTATTTCTTCTAATAGGTTTTCAATATTTTGCTCTCTCCCTTCTTCTGGCACCCCAAAAATTTGGATGTTGGTTCGCTTAAAGTTGTCCCAGAGGCTCCTTACACTATCTTCATATTTTTGGATTCTTTTTTCTTTTTGTTTTTCTGGTTGAATGTTTTTTGTTTCCACATATTTCAGATCTTTGGTTTGATTCTTGGGGTACGTTGATCTACAGTTGAGTTTCTGTATATTCTTTATTTCAGACAGTGTATGCTTCATTTCTGACTGATCCTTTTCCATTTTTTTGGCATTCTCATTAAGCTCCTTGAAGGTCTCATCAAGTTTCTCAGCGGTTTTAAGAAGATTCTTGAGTAACCTTATACATGTGGTTCTGAACTCTATGTCATCCAGTAGTTTGCTTTCCTCCGTTTCTTTTATTCGTGACATGTTTCTTTGTCTGCACATTTTGGCTGCTTCCCTGTGTTGATGGAGTAGCTTTGTGTGGTGGGTGATCTATAGGGGGCAGTAGCTCAGCCTCCCCAATCACCTGATATGGACGCTCTTGGTACACCCCTTTGTGGGCTGAGTGCAAAGTCTTGGTGTAGTTAAGCCTTAATTGCTGTTGGTATACTGGGAGGAATTGACCTCCAGGCCAATTAGCTGTGAGCACTTGCTGTGTCTATAATGGAAGAACTGCTGCGCTGAAGACACGCTTATGGGGCAGGACTTGTTTCAGTGGGGCTTTGGTGCTCACTGAGTCTGACTCTTGTGTGTGTCACTTATGGATGTGATGAGTTGAAATCTGGTGTCTCACTCTGACCACTAGGTACACTGGCTTCTGGATCTCCAATGGGGTGCAGGTCAGCTACTGTCTGAGGCCACCCAGCAGGAGCTACAGTGAGAGCTACAGTTTTCTCCTCTTTGCTTGGGGTTTGGAGGTTTTGGAGCTGTCTGACCGGGCTGCAAGTTTGCTAGGTTAAGCTGCGATAGGGCAGGGCTTTCTTATGCTAAATACGCTGCTTGGAGCTTGGGTGGGTTTGTAGGTTGTGCAGGGAGGGGTCTCAGGGTGTCACTAGGCTAGGGCGTGGCAAACAGCAATGGCTGCTAGTTAGCCAGCTCTGGGTCCCTGAGAGTCCCGTGCCCCAGTGCCGTAAACAATTATTCCTGCACGCAGCTCTGCAAGCAAGCCACCCTCACTGGCAGACAGTCCAGCTTCTCCCCGTAGGAGTTTGGGTCCCCCGCGTCTCCCCAGAAACTGGATTTCGGAGTAGTCGGGGGCTTGTCTCCCTTTGGGTTGAAAAAAGCAACGCCCGCCGCCAGCCTGGATCACGTGCCTCCGTACCTCAGCTTTTCAGCACTCGTGCACGTCTCAATGCTCTTTTTCTTTCCTTCTAGTTGTAGAACTTCCACTCAGCCAGCTTTCCCGTGGTTCTGGGTGATAGACGTTTTGTCTTTTAGTTTTATTTTTGAAATTGTTGCGCGAGGCAGCAGTTTAGGTGTTTACCTACGCCGCCATCTTCGATTCCTCTGGCCTTGCTTTTTAAAGAAACAAATCGCACTATATTTATCTTGGGAAAGAATCCCAGTGCAAAATAAATATAAAAGTTAGAACTGGTGAAGAAAGCTTTGTTAACCATGGGGTAAAGCATTACTATATTTTGTTAAGTAATTTTAACAGCCATATTTTGTGCTTATGTGTACTATTTTTATTTTGCTTTCATATTATGTGGTCCCAGATATTTTTATTTAAAGTTATACATATTCACTATCAATTTATTTTCTTTCTTAGATTTGAGTTTGATTCCCTTCCCCCCCCCCCACAATATCCCTCAGGATTTTAGTATGTATAAGTAGGTTTTTCAGGTTCTACGTTTTTGTATGCTCACTCAGCCTCACCAGCAACAGTGTTCTTGGGTTCAGATTAACAATTGAACTCATGGGATAAGATAGGTTTCACATGGCACTAAGTTTATTTACTTTAAGAAATGATACAGGACAGAAAACAGCATGGCTTGCACAGCAGCAGCATAGTGGAGATTTCATAAATTCCAGGCAGAGCTTGCATATGTCCCAGGCATCTCACACTTAATATGTTTATTGTCCTGAGGAACACAGTTGGTGCGGACGCCATTACCTCTGGGGTCACTTCAGCTTTTTAACCTTATCCCCATTCTTCAGTGCAGCAGCATGTGAGTGATACTAGAAAAGCTGTCTTGACAGTGAACTATAAGTCCTTAACCAAGTATATAATACAGATTGATTTGGCCAAGTGCCAAAACCTTAGGTGTTCCTGAGGCTAAAGGAAAGATTACAAACCAGCTATAACAAAACACCATGTTATTTACCCAGCTTCAACAATTAATTTCTGGCCAGTCTCTTTTTACCTATACCTGACCAGTTCTCCATTTTCTGTTATCTTGAAGCAAATTCTGGGCATAACATTTTATGGATAATTATTTAATTATTTCTAAAAGATACTCTAAAAAAATAACCAGTACATGCCCAGCCAGCATGGCTCAGTGGTTGAGCGTCAATCTATGAACCGGGAGGTCACGGTTCTATTCCTGGTCAGGGAACATGCCCAGGTTGTGGGCTCGATCCCCAGTATGGTGCATGCAGGAGGCAGCTATTTAATGATTCTCATCATTGATGTTTCTCTTTCTCTCTCTTTTCCTTTCCCTTCCTCTCTGAAATCAATAAAAACGAAAAAACAATACCATAATAATATGAATATGTATATATACACACATACATTTCTGAATATAAAAAATTCTGTTTCAATTTCTGATTGTCTCATTAATGTTAATTTTTTAATATTTGAATCCAAATAAGGTTCAAACATTGGGGTTGATCTTGCAAGTTTTTTGTTTTTAATAGATTCCAACACCATCTCCCTGTGTATTTCCTTGAGATTTATTTGTTGAGCTGCCTCGGTCATTTGTCCTGTAGTGTTTCCCATTATTGTACATGCTGGATTTTGCTGATTGCACCTGTATGTTATGTAATGTATTCTTTTGTACTTCTATTTCCTATTAGCTTTGTAGTTGTAGAAAATTGATCAGATTCTGGGTTTTTTTTGTTTTTTTTTTTAATGTTTTGGTAGGACCAAGAGTTGCACAGGATAGGTTGTCTTTGTTCTCTGCAGCAGCCATTGGTGATCAGTGCGCCTCATTAGTTGTAAAATGATGATACACAAACTCTGATCCCTACATTTATTACTGGAATACTTTTGATAAATAACATCTTCCTTTCATTTACTATTTAGTTAAGCAGTGGTACAGTTTTAATAGAAAAAGCAGTATAAATACTTTGTATTTTATTTACCGGTATTGTTAACTAACTAGAGGCCTGATGCATGAATTCGTGCATGGGTTGGGGATCAGGGCTGAGGCTGGCAGGTGCCAGGAGAGGTTGTGGGCCGGCTGAGGGGAAGGGGCCGCGGGCCACGGGCCACGGGAGGTTGGCTGTCGGAGTCTACTGACCACCAGGGGGCAGCTCCTGCATTGAGCATCTGCCCCCTGGTGGTCAGTGCGCGTCATAGTGACCCGTCAATCAGTCATTCAGTCATTTGGTTGTTTGGTCACTTAGGCTTTTATATATATAGATGGGTTCTAATGTAGTTGATGCGTTCCAGTTTATTGTAGTTACCCATATAACAATGGTGTCCCATCTTTGGCTTGAATTCACTCTTTAAGTCTATACTTTGAATTAGAATACTTTTAGATAAGTCACGCTCTATGCAGTTTGTCGTATCTTTCACCAATTCCTGTTGTATTATAGCAGGTTAGTTTCATTTATTTATGTTAGTTGACTAGTCCTTAAAGCATCTAATTTTGGGGAACTTTTTAAAAATTATTACTTAAACCAAAGTAAGATTTTAATTTCAAGAATTTTTTTGTAGAGATCTCAAAAATATAGTTATTAATTATTATCAAATGACCATCCTCTATTTTAAGTCTACTCTTCTGGTCTCCACTGAATTGTTATTTCTCTTTTCAAAATAACTTATTTGTGTTAGTACTTTCAAATGGCCAAATTTCTTAATCATTAGGGGAATGCTAAGGCATGGAAACGTAAGTCCATGCTAATGAAATTATGATTCTTATCTTTCCACATTCATGCAAAGTATTTTCCTGCTGTTTTTTCCTATTCTATCTGCAGTTTTGATAAGAGAAAAAGTTGAGCACTACAAGAAGATTAGAACCTCAGACTCTTAAATGTTGCTTCTGTGCTTTTTTGAAAAAATTATGCCATCAAATTAATTTAGTTTATTGTTATAGATTATAGTTTATTGTTATAGATTTATCTGTTATTTTTTCAAAAATTCTACAAGGTTGGGGAACCTTTTTTCTGCTTAGGGCCATTTGGATGTTTATAACATCATTCTCAGGCTATACAAAATTATCAACTTTAAAATTTAGCCTGCTATATTTGGTCAAACATTTAATTAACTCACCCCTAATGCCTTGGCAGGGCCAGGCCAAATGATTCCATGGGGTTATACAGCCAATGGGACCTTCAATAGATACAACTCTGGATTCTAATCTTAACTCCTTTCCTATAACTCAGTTCAAATAGCTAGATGGACTAGCTTTTAAATACTGGACTTAGAAAATATAAATTTCCACTTAAAATGTTTATCTAAAATGTGTTTACCGAAAGACCTTTTTGTTCCTTTATGAAAGCTAAGAAAGAAGAAAAGAAAAGGCATAAATCCTCCTCCTCATCATCATCCAGTGACTCGGATAGCTCAAGTGATTCTCAATCTTCTTCTGATTCTTCTGATTCTGAAAGTGCTTCTGAAGAGAAGTCAAAAAAAAGAAAAAAGAAACATAGGAAAAATTCCCGAAAACACAAGAAAGAAAAGAAGAAGCGAAAGAAAAGCAAGAAAAGGTCTTAATTTTACTTTTTCAATACTAGCTTTATATTCCAATTTCCTTCTGTTTATAAATAAATTTGTTGGGATTTTGGATCAATTATATGGGAACATTAAAATAAAAATATTTTATAGCATGAAGTATAAGATCATTTTGGTATTCTACAGTCTCTAGATTAAATTTGGGTATATTTATTTCCATTTGCAATAAAACCATTCAGTTAATTTTGTCTGAGCTCAATGTAATTATGCTTTTGGTTTTCTAGGTTTGTAATTGTGGATGGAATATGAAATTAGTGAGAATTGAAGTAAACCAACTATTGTTTTCCTTATTTTTTGTAGCAGTCTACCTTGCTCTTTTGTCCTTCATTTTCTTTGCTCCAATATCCTTTGCATAGGATAGAAAGCAGATGTTACTATATTTGTTTCCCCATTTTGTCTGAAATAATGTGTTAGTACTAAAATTTGTATTTATATACCTATTTCCTCTAAAACAACTAATTTCTTTTCTGCATTTTAAAGCATTTTAAGTTTACATTGTCCAAGGAATTTCATATTTTGGGCCCATTTTAGTGGGAAATCCTTTTTCAAACTGTAACAATGGAGACGTTTGGTT
This sequence comes from Corynorhinus townsendii, assembly GCA_026230045.1. NCBI lineage: Eukaryota > Metazoa > Chordata > Mammalia > Chiroptera > Vespertilionidae > Corynorhinus > Corynorhinus townsendii. The sequence goes on along the minus strand of JAPDVU010000005.1, from coordinate 48,820,501 downwards.
TTAAGTTTTGGTTGGTTAGTTGGTTTGTCATGGCTATAGGAATGGTGTATATAGTGTGATATATTAAAGAAAAAGAAATACCAACAATTGGAAATTTGAATAGACTCATAATGACTAAATGAAACTTGTTTTGTGTTTCTGTTAAGCGCATCTAGTGAAAGTGAGGCTGAAAATCTTGATGCACAACCCCAGTCTACTGTCCGTCCAGAAGAGATCCCTCCTATACCTGAAAATAGATTTCTAATGAGAAAAAGTCCTCCTAAAGCTGATGAGAAAGAAAGGAAAAACAGAGACAGAGACAGAGAGAGAGAGTGGTATGTGCATGTGTATACCTTGTCGTGCCTTACAATCTTTAATGTAATCCTCTCTTTTTTTAAAAAAAAGTGTGTACTTATTTTAGACAAAATTTAATTGGTGACTTTTCACAAGACTGGAATCTTTCTTTAGAGGGTAGTGTTCATAAAGCTCCTTTTTACTAGTAACCACATAAGTAAAAGGATAAATTGACAGTGCAAACAGATTTTGAGTAAAAGTTACTTTTTAAGAAAAATAAGCATTGTAAATGCTAAAAAGATGTTAAGTGGAATTCTAAATCAATTCCATTTAAAAATGAGATGTGTTTTACTGTGTTATTTGTATACATTAAACTTTTTTTCTTTTTAAAATGAACTTCATTAAGGACAAATTTACATAAAATGTACCCATTTGAACTGTACAGTTCAATTATTTTGTATACATTAAACTTTTAAGTAAACCATTTTCAGTTTCTCTGATAGGGAAAAATGCTGTTTTCTTTGCATGATTTATGACATTTTGGTAATGAAAATTGATATGTTCAAATACTCGCAGAAATTTTCTATATAAAAAGTTGAAGTCTTTCTCTTATTTGTGAACAAAGAGGAATGTTATAAAAGTAATACAATTCTGAGCAATCCCCCAATACTTTCATAATATAGTAAAACCATAAATTTAAGTCTTTGTTATTTTAATATTGATGGGTTGGATTTTTATTTTTCCTCAGGTATTAAGTTATTTCTAAGGAAGTAAATATTAAAGAGAAAATGTTTGAACTACTTTAGAATGACCTTTTCAAATATAACTTACATGGATATTGTTAATGCTAATCAATATTAACTCATTATTTGAAAATAGTTTTCCTTTTTGGTATAAACCATGGTATAAACATCTTGCTAATTCAGACTACATTGTTTCTACTTAATTCACAATAATTACACTTCACTATAGTTTTATTATCAATGAACAACTACTCATCCTATATAATAAAAGGCTAATATGCAAATTGACAGAATAACAGAACGACTGGTTACTATAATGCACACTGGCCTCCAGGGGGCAGACTCTCAATGCAGGAGCTGCCTCCTGGTAGCCCCTGTGCTCCCATAGGGGGAGCAACGCTCAGCCAGAAGCCGGGCTCACGGCTGGCGGGTGTAGTGGCGGTGGCGAGAGCCTCTCCCACCTCCGTAGCAGCACTGAGGCTGTCCAATTGCTGGCTTAGACTGGCTCCCGGTGGGGAGGACGCAGGCCAGGCTGAGGGAACCCCCACCTCCGAGTGCACAAATTTTGTGCACCAGGCCCCTAGTAAGATAATAAGGTACTTTGGAATAAGGTAGTTTTAAAACTACTCTCAACAGCATATGGCCTATACTGAGCTCTTCTGGTGATTTTCCTTAGCACTGTCAGGTTAACTTCATCTTAGTAATGGTTTTATAACAGTGTTTCTCAACAGGGTCTGATTGGAATTTGGGGACAAATTAGTTCTTCATCCTCATGCATTACAAGGTTTTAGCATTCCTCACTCCAGGGCACTTAGTACCAATAGCACCCTCTTCAGACATTGACTGTTAAAAAAGTGCTTCGACTTTTCTAGATAACTGTTAGGCATTGATAACATTCCTGGTTGAAAACCACTGATTATATATGATTTTAAATTTATTACTTTAGATCAGCAAAGCTATATTTCCCAGATTTATTTTTACAAAATAATGTTTTAATTTTCTCTTTGCTTCCTTCTAGTAATCCACTTAACTCCCAGCCTGCTTCATACCAGAGGCGACTTTTAGTTACTAGGTCTGGCAGGAAAATTAAAGGAAGAGGACCGAGGGTAGGTGATTCTTTTCCCATAAATCTTTTTTTATTTATTTCAGAGAGGAAGGGAGAGGGGGAGAGAGATATAGAAATATCACTTATGTGAGAGAATCATTGATTGGCTGCCTCCTGCACACCCCCCTACTGGGGATCAAACCCGGGACCCTTCAGTCCAGAGGCCAACTGAGCCAAACCAACTTGGCCTTCCCATAAATCTTAATAGTATTGCATTTATCTTAAAATAATTTGAGTGTTTCTTAAATAGTTGTATATGTAAGTAACTAAAATTCAGAGTAGGTGTGGGTATTGAATTATGTTCTCTTTTCATAGTAACTTGTTTGTGTTTGTACTTCCAAACTTAAAATCCATGGGATGTTAATGGATTTTTTTTAAATAATCCATTTTTTTAAATAATCTGAACAATAAAGATTTTTAAAAAATAAATCTTTATTGTTCAGATTATTACGGGTGTTCCTCTTTATTCCCCCATATCTCTCCTCCACCTGATTCCTCACCCCACCCCATGCCCTTACCCCCCACAACTGCCTTCATCCATAGGTGTAATATTTTTGTCCATTCTCTTCCCACACCCCTCACGCCCCCTTTTCCCCGAGAATTGTCAGTCCACTCCCTTTCTATGCCCCTGATTCTATTATATTCATCAGTCTATTCTATTCATCAGATTTTTTATTCACTTGATTTTTAGATTCACTTGTTGATAGGTATGTATTTGTTGTCCATAATTTTTATCTTTACCTTTTTCTTCTTCTTCCTCTTCTTAAAGAATACCCTTCAGCATTTCATGTAATCCTGGTTTGGTGGTGATGAACTCCTTTAGCTTTTTCTTGTCTGTGAAGCTCTTTATCTGACCTTCAATTCTGAATGATAGCTTTGCTGGGTAGAGTAATCTTGGCTGTAGGTTCTTGCTGTTCATCACTTTGTGTATTTCTTGCCTCTCCCGTCTGGCCTGCATAGTTTCTGTTGAGAAATCAGCTAACAGTCGTATGGGTGCTCCCTTGTAGGTAACTAACCGTTTTTTCTTGCTGCTTTCAAGATTCTCTCTTTGTCTTTTGCCCTTGGAATTGTAATTATGATGTGGCTTCGTGTGGTCCTCTTTGGATTCCTCTTGTTTGAGGTTCTCTGCACTTCCTGGAATTGTAAGTCTATTTCTTTCACCAGGTAGGAAAAGTTTTCTGTCATTATTTCTTCTAATAGGTTTTCAATATTTTGCTCTCTCTCTTCTTCTGGCACCCCAATAATTCAGATGTTGGTACGCTTAAAGTTGTCCCAGAGGCTCCTTACACTATCTTTATATTTTTGGATTCTTTTTTCTTTTTTTTTTTCTGGTTGGTTGTTTTTTGTTTCCTCATGTTTCAAATCTTTGGTTTGATTCTTGGGGTCCTTTGAGCTACTGTTGAATTTCTGTATATTCTTTATTTCAGACAGTGTATGCTTCATTTCTGACTGATCCTTTTCCATTTTTTTGGCATTCTCATTAAGATCTTTAAAGGTCTCGCTAAGTTCCTCAGAGGTTTTTAGCAGATTCTTGAGTAACCTTATAAATGTGGTTTTGAACTCTATGTCTAGTAGTTTGCTTTCCTCCATTTCTTTCATTCATGACATGTTTCTTTGTCTCCTCATTCTGGCTGCTTCCCTGTGTTGATGGAGTGCCTTTGTGTGGTAGGTGACCTATAGGGCCCAGTGGTTCAGCCTCCCCAATCGCCTAAGGTGGACACTCCTGGTGCACCCCTTTGTAGGCTGAATGTACAGTCTTGTTGTAGTTAAGCCTTGATTGCTGTTGGTATACTGGGAAGAATTGACCTCCAGGCCAATTGGCTGTGCGGACCTGCTGTGTCTATAATGAAAAACTACTGTGTTGGAGACACCCTTATGGGGCAGGACTTGTTTCAGTGGGGCTTTGGTGCTCACTGAGTCTGCCTCTTGAATGTGTCACTTATGGATGTGAGAAGTTGAAATCTGGTGTCGTCTTACACTGACCACTAGGTACACTGGCTTCTGGATCTCCAATGGGGTGCAGGTCAGCTACTGTCTGAGGCCACCCAGCAGGAGCTACAGCAAGGTCTGCAGATTTCTCTTGGTCTGACCAGAGCTGCAGTTTGTTAGGTTAAGCTGCGATAGGGCAGACCATTTATATGCAAAAGCCACTGCACATAGTTTTGGTGGGTTTGCAAATTGGATGGGGCAGGATCTCAGGGAGTCACTAGGGAGTGGCAAACAGCGTCGGCTGACTGGCAGCCGTCTCTGCGTCTCCGCATTTCCAAGTCCCCGCGCCCCAGCGCAGTAAACAATGATTCTTGCACGCAGCTCTGCAAGAAAGCCACCCTCACTCTCTGACCCAATGGCAGACAGTCCAGCTTCTCCCCATAGGGGTCTAGGTCCCCAGAGTCTCGCTGGAAACTGGAGTTCAGAGTAATGGGGAGCTGTGTCTCCCTTTGGGTTGAAAGAAATAGCGCATCCAGTCGCCAACCGCCAGCCCAATTCGCACACCTGCGTACTCAGCTTTTCTGCGCTTGTGCACGTCTTAATGCTCTTTTCTCTTTCCTTCTAGTTGTAGAACTTCTACTCAGCCAGCTTTCCCGTGGTTTTGGGTGATAGATGTTTTGTCTTTTAGTTGTAGTTTTGGTGTGGTTGTGAGAGGCAGCACGTACAGGTGTATACCTTATGCTGCCATTTTGGTTTCTCCTGTTAATGGATTTTTACAAATATGTGGTGTAAAATGAGATAAAGGTTTTGCTGTGCCCCCTTGTTACTTCCTGACCACTATATCTCTACTCTTGTTAAAAATTAACTGTATTCTTACATTCCATCTTCTTTTTTAAATATATTTTGTTATTGATAGTATTACAGATATTTCCCCTTTACCTCTTTTCTCCCACCCCCTTTGTCTTTACTAGATTGTCCCTGTCAGAATTTAAATATTTGTGTTTTTAGCATTTTGGAAACTTAGGTATACTTAGTATATTATTTATTTACTTCCTACTCATTCCTCAGCCATTTCAGTTTGTTTTCTACCATTCTGCTGAAAACAGCACTTGCCATGTGGTCAGCTTCCTGTCACAAAATCTGGTGGATCCTTTCAGTCTTTGTCTTACTTAATTTTCATCTGTTCTTCTCTCACCAAAGGCTTATTTGACAGCCATTTTAGTTGCTTAATGGGCACCTCAACTCAGTATATACAATAAGCACTTTCTCTTCAGAACTAATCTTCCTTTAGATTCTTGGACTTGTGACAAACACCACCACTTATACAGTTACTTAAATTTCAAGCCCAAGAATCATTTTGTTTTTCTCCTTTTTTTGCTACCATATATATCTTATTCATCACCGAGTCCTCTCAGATTAACCTCCTAAATACTCTGAAATCTATCTACTTCTCTCAAGCTCCCACTCCAGTAATCTTAATTCAATTCATCGTATATTCTCAGAACTGTAAATACCTTCCTAAACTGTTCCCATGGCAGTTCTCAAACTTTTTTGTCTTAGGACCTATTTATACTCTTAAAAACTATTGAGAATTCAAAAGAACTTTTGTTGATGTGGATTATATCTATTAATATTTACTCTTCTGGAAATTAAAACTGAGAAGTATTTAAAACACAAGACTACTGTATATAAGCACAATCTATTAGCTGTGAAAGCAGAGACATCAAAACATGCCATGTTGTCTCTGAAAAATTCCATTGTGTGATAAAGAATGAAAGTGGAGAAGGCAAATAATGTGATATTATGAAAATAATTTTGACATCACAAATCCCTAGACCATACTGAGTCTTGGGATTCCTAAACCACACTTTGAGAATCACTGATGTAATCTTTTCTCCAGAGTGATCATTTGAAAATGAAAATCTAATTATGTCACTACTTTGTTGCTGTCCTTATGATAAATCCAAAGTTATTACCATGGCCTACAAGACCTCACAAAAGCTAGTCCTTGCTTACTTCATCAGATTATCAAGTGCTACTTTCCTTTGCAATTTTGTCTTTAGCCACACTGATCTGTCTTCTGATCATTTCTAAAACATGCTATTTCTTCCTATCTCAGGACCTTCAAACATGGTATATTTCTATGCCTAACATGTACTTCCTCACCCATCTATCCTCACCCCTTTTATCTCTTTTTCCTCATCCTTGCTTAGGTATCTCCTCATACATATTCCATAGTTTTTAGCTTTTACTTAATCATTTTAACTTTTCCACCCTTTCCCTACAGTAGGTTAGATATCTTTGTTATATATTCCCTGAGCGCCTTTTACTTCTCCTTTTATATTCATTCTAATTGTGGCTGAATATATGCTTCATATCTGTGATAATATGTCTGTCTCTGTTCTCCTAACCTTGTAGAATATAAGTTCCAAGGGAGCAAAATCAGGTGTGTCTTGACTCACTAATATTTCCTCAGTATGTGGTAGAGAGGTTGGCCAGCCTAAGAGTTGAAAAACTACTGGTTGAATAAATGAGTGTCTGTACATTTACTTGTTTTTTTGTTTTTTAATAATATGGGACTTTTTGCTTTGAAGCATCAAGATCACATATTTCCAAATTAGAACTTGGCAACTTGTGAGGGTTTTTGAACCTATCCTGCTTTAGCATCATTTAAATAGACAGTTCTCTAGAGAAGGCGTGGGTGGCTAGAGTTTCTGTGGTTAATGCTTATTTGGAATTTCAGTATGTTTTTAAAGTATTTCTTTCTCATTGATTTCCTATCTGAAAATTGGAGAAATTTTAGTTATTTTAGAGGGCATAGAAATATCAGACACTTTATTTGAACCTAGAAATATATACACGTCAGCTATGGTATAATGCTTTTATATTTTTGTAAGTTAATTTTCCCCTTTTTATTTTCTTAAGCGTTATCGAACTCCATCTAGATCCAGATCAAGGGATCGTTTCAGACGGAGTGAGACTCCTCCACATTGGAGGCAAGAGATGCAAAGAGCTCAAAGAATGAGAGTATCAAGTGGTGAAAGATGGATCAAAGGGGATAAGTAAGATTTAATTATATTATTTCAAATGTAGTGAATATATATATGTTTTTACTATACTGTATCCAATTATTTGTAGCCATTTCTGGGTATCTTAAGGAAAATAGAATATCATTTTAGCTAATGACACCAGTTTTTTCTTAATAAAAAGGCTTCCCTCCCCCCTCTTATGTTTTAGGAGTGAGTTAAATGAAATAAAAGAAAATCAAAGAAGCCCAGTTAGAGTAAAAGAGAAGAAAATAACTGATCTCAGGCATGTGTCTGAGAGTCCAAACAGAAAAAGTGAAAAGGAAAAGAAAATTAAAGACCATAAATCTAACAGCAAAGAGAGAGATGTCAGAAGAAATTCAGAGAAAGATGATAAGTATAATAAAAACAAGGTGAAGAAAAGGGCCAAATCTAAAAGTAGGAGTAAAAGCAAAGAGAAATCAAAGAGTAAGGAAAGAGATACAAAGCATAATAGACATGAAGAAAAGAGGATGAGGTCAAGGAGTAAAGAAAAGGATCATGAGAATACAAAAGAAAAAGAAAAGTCTGATTCTAAAGGAAAAGATCAGGAAAGGAGTAGAAGTAAAGAGAAGTCTAAACAGTTAGAATCAAAAAGTAATGAGCATGATCATAATAAAAGTAAGGAAAAGGATAGACATGCACATTCTAGAAGTAGAGAACGCGATACAACTAAAGGCAAACACAGTTACAATAGTAGAACAAGGGAACGAAGCAGAAGTAGGGACAGGAGCAGAAGAGTGCGATCCAGAAGCCATGACCGTGATCGCAGCAGAAGCAAGGAGTACCATAAATACAGAGAGCAGGAGTACAGGAGAAGAGGAAGGTCACGGAGCCGAGAGAGAAGAGCTACACCAGGACGATCGAGAAGTAAAGATAGAAAGAGAAGGAGAAGAGATTCACGGAGCTCAGAGAGAGAAGAAAGTCAAAGCAGGAACAAAGAAAAACATAGAAACCAAGAAGGTAAGAGTTCACACAGAAAAGAAAATTCTGAGGGTGAGAGGAGAATGCACTCTAAAAATCGTGATCATAATAGTTCAAATGATAACAAGGATAAAAAGGCTGATAGAGATCAAAGTCCATTCGCAAAAATAAAACAAAGTAGTCAGGACAATGAATTAAAGTTCTCCACATTAAAACATAAGGAGGATGAGAAGACCAGATCCTCAGTGGAAAAAGAAAACCAAAAATCAAAGGGTCAAGAAAATGACCATGCACATGATAAAAATAAAAAATTTGATCATGAATCAAGCCCTGGAACAGATGAAGACAAAAGTGGATGAGTGAGTTGTATAAACTTATTTCCATTCTGTCTCAAATTTTAAGTTTTAGAGACTTGCTGATGAATCTTCTTTATGTTGTTTCTCTCTTCTCATTGTTTTGGGTTGTTTGTCCTTTTTTTTTTTTTTTTAACGTGGACTTTATTGAGTTGATCTTTTGATAATCTGCAAGCTGGATAATTTGTACTGCTAAAGTTTTAATAAACTTGAAATGAGAAAAACACTTTGGTGTAATACTGTGTGCTGTGTTTCACTATTTCATGTATACATTTTTGTGTTGCAACAATCAGCCAATAGCAAACACGCTATCCCTTAATTTGTGTGATCAGCCATTTGGAAACAAATATAACTGATTGTTGGAATGCATTGTTACAGAAGCTTGTATTACTCATGATTAAAGTAACTTTAGAAGCCACTTGATAGAACAAGTCTTATAAAGATTTTCTGATTGGATTTATGGCTTATAGTAATTTTTATGCAGAAACGGGATCCTAATAACTTGAGATCTTAAGGCATTACTTTTGATGTTATAGTAATTTGTGCTTTAAAATAGATATTTAGTTCTTTATATAGTATTTCATATGCTGTTCTTTATAGTTCCACTCATAGCTTGTTTCATGATAATATTTTTCATGTCTAGTTCTCTTTTACTTAACTGTCTCTAAAAACAGTTGAGAATTTTTTTCAGTTGATGTACTGATTAAGCTTGACTTGCTGTTATACAGCATATGACAAGTAATCTTGGAAAATCAGACTGTGATTCTCAATCTGTGTTGATTTCATTTGCTTTTAGAAAACTTTGTTTATTATCCTTCTCTAAAATGGAAAAATACGTTTCTCACTAAAGCATACCACTTGAGCAACTCTTTTAAGTTTGATTCTAAAAGTTGTTAGTATTGACAAGACTTATCTTTTTTGGCCACTGACCTAGAGTTGAGTGTTAATTCTGCATGTTTTGTTTGTGTTCTTGGGTGTGTGTGTGTGTGTGTGTGTGTGTGTGTAACTTAAACTGCACTAATTCTCATAGCTGTTTCAAATGGCAAGAAAATATCTCTTTTTAATATATGTATCACAGTAGGCTGTAGCATGTTTATGACTGGTTTCTTTCAGGTGGTTTATATCATTACTGTTAACATTATTTTAATTGGGCATGTGTAACATTGCCACTTAGAGTAGAAAATTGCAAAATTTGTTAGCTAATAGAGTTAAACACTAAAGATATCTAAAGTCCATTTAGAATTTTATGTGTTGTACATTGCTATTTTTGTGATGTGTGGCCTTTTATTCTGTAATTTCTAAATAAAATACTGAACATCCAACAAACACAAAACCTGCCTCATTTGAAAAGAAATTTTAGAATTCCAATTAATAGTAACTTCTAGAGTGTTTTGTACTTTAATATTTGTCCATATAATGTCAGTTTCTTGGTAAACCCAGTAGATAGTCAATGCTGTTAGTACTAAATGAAGCAGTGCTTAACGTAATGTGATTACTACATTAATGATACATTTGGCATTATGGTAGTAGCTGTTTGCATAATGAATAATAGGGTAATTAATGATTGTTTGGAATTCCTTGAAAGAAATATCCACAGTGGAGTCTTTCTAATTTTTTCCTTGATTATAAAAGTAATAGATGTTTATGATAATTCAGGGTGGTTGATTCCTTTGAAACTTTGAACACACACCCACATTAGGGTAATTGAGTCTTGAGTATGTAATCTCTTATATATTTTAAATTAGTTATTGTTTATTTTAAATTCAGTACATTGCATTTTTAAAATCTTTGTTATATACTTTTTGCACATCAAGAAAGATGCTATTTAAGAAAGGATTTCTAATCAAGTTCTATTTTTTAAAAAAAGCCATGATAAGTAAACATACTTCTGTATTGTCTGATCCCAGAGCTTTATCTACTAAGGATTATAGGCAAGTAACAATAGGGGGAAAATTTAGTAATTTCTATAAGTATTTTATTTTGGTTATCAGAAGACCAACTCCATGCTAAGCCTTTATAAAAAAAAAGCTTTATTCGCTCTTTTAACAATAGAACAGATTTTGGCGAAGGAGATGATAGGTGTCAGTCAGGTAGGTTTTATATTCAGAATATAAAGAACATTTAGAAAATGATTAAATAGCATTTACTGTACCTCAAGTCTTCCTTTGCATCTGAATAGCACACAGCTCAAATGGTCCTTTCCTCCCACTACATTTTTAATAGTTGTACCACCTTTAGTTATTACTTTGAACACACTCGGTTTTCCTAAAAGTCAGCTATTTAATACTTCCTTGTAATTTTATAGTTATGTCTGAGCTTACAGTTTACTTCTAAGAATCTTTTTAAATATATATAATTAATTTCAGAGAGGAAGGGAAAGGGAGAGAGATAGAAACATCAATGATGAGAGAGAATCATTGCTCAGCTGCCTCCTACACACCCGCTACTGGGGATTGAGCCCTCAACCCGGGCATGTGCCCTGACCAGAAATCGAACAGTGACCTCCTGGTTCATAGGTCAATGCTCAGCCACTGAGGCAAACCAGCTGAGAACCTCTAAATATCTTTGACTTAATATCCTCTTAAAGATTTAAATAAGTTTGTCTTTATTGCCTGAGAAATTTTTCACGATTATTATTTCAAGTGAACACTTTTTCTTCCACAGAAATTGACACAACAGAGTGATTGATACTAAATGAGCAGTAGAGAGAGGAGCTGGTTGATTGCTTTAAAATATTTAAAATTATACAGTGAGAGAATTCATACATATTTAAGCTTAAATCAAATACAAGGTACAGAATTTTTAAAGAATTTGACTGATAGCCAGAACCGGTTTGGCTCAGTGGATAGAGCGTCCGCCTGCAGACTGAGGGGTCCCAGGTTCGATTCCGATCAAAGGCATGTACCTTGGTTGCGGGCACATCCCCAGTAGGAGGTGTGCAGGAGGCAGCTAATCGATGTTTCTAACTCTCTATCCCTCTTCCTTCCTCTCTGTAAAAAATCAATAAAATATATTTTAAAAATCAATAAAATATATTTTAAAAAAAAGAATTTGATAAATCTATCTCTGCACAAGTGTGATACTGATTCATATTGGCTTTATTGAATTGCTTTTGATTCTTGTACCCAGTGATAGATAGGAAACTGAAAAGTAAAGATTTCTTAATGTTAAGGACAGGAACACATTGGGTTTCTGGTATTTTGAGTATGTTATTAACTGACAGTTCTAATTTGTTTTCACGTTAGTATGTTTTTTAATTAGTTCGTTGTGCTTCATCTTAGGTGGCAATTTTTTTAAATCAGACTTTGAACCTTTAATAAATTTCTGTAGAAACTTGGTTCTGTTTACCTTCACCAGAAGGTACTTTAAATATACACCATATAGATGATTGTTATAGAGAAACAAAAGTCATTTTTGTCACCTTTTGGTCATGTTTACTGTAATTATTCAGTTTATTATTCATACAGTCTGCAGAATTGAATGGAGTCTCCAAGGATTGTAGTTTTATAACCGGTTTATCATGAAAAGATGTGTTTTGTTATAAATACTTGTTTAAAAGTAAATTCCAGGAAATACAGCACTGGCTGACGCCTGCCTGTAGTGGGCTTTCCAGCTGCCTAAAGGGTTCAGGCAAAGGCAAACTCTGGGCTGGGCTGTGACACAAGAAGTCAATATTAAAGGAAAATAAAAATCACATAAATTTTTAAAAGTCCATCAGCAAGGTAGGAGAAGGGATTTGTTGAGGCACGGGAGGGAGTGGTGGGGCTGACTTGTGTTTCCTCCCATACGCCCCCCCTTTTTTTTCTTCTTAAAGCAAATTCCTGTTTACCGATGTGTGTTTTCTTCCCCTTTGAGTGTTTATAGTGTTTTGAAGGATCAATAAGTGAATTGGGTATTTGTATGTGGGGGTGTTAAAAGTTGTGGCTGCTCTCATTGTGGAAGGGAAAAACCAAGTTAAAGCACTTCTTTTCCTAGTTCAAAGTCACTGTGATGTATATTTTTTTAATGAAATTTAGGAATAAAGCTCTTATTACAATTGTAAAATGTTTCAAAATGCTGCTTCTCTTATCATTAGTCTAGTAACTGTTAAATTGTTTTCTGCAAACTGCATTTTGTGGAATTTAAACTGAAACTATATCAATTTTTATAGTTTGTATTAAATAAACTATACTATAATAAATAGTTTGTTTTTCTATTTTTAAAATTGTTTATTATTTCACCTTTATTTTTATTAAAAGCTAAATAATGAAAATAAACTAAAATTAATTTTATTTTACCATGGAGATATAGAATATGTATTAGGGGAAAAAACTGAGTAATGTTTAACAATACTGAACTTCTTTAAGAATTTAGCCAGCAATGACGATTTCCCGGAGGTTTAGGAATAAATCCTAGTGTAAATGTTTAATCATGATGCTTCCAATTGCGATGTTTCTTTTGCCTCAGCAAGCTTTTAAGGTTACACTTGGAATTTGCATTACTATCTAGTAGAAAAGCCCATTTGCTTTTTAATTTCCCAGCATTAGGAACACTATTATATCCTTGGCCCTCCAGTTTAAGTGTTCTAAAACCATATGTTAATTGTAAGAAAAATTTACTCTAGTTTTTGGCTTCTTTTTTGGTTGTTATTTAAATGATATATATATATATATATATATACATATATATATATATATATATATATAGGCAAAATTTACCTACCTAACTTGAGAGTTAGTCACAAAAAATATATATGCTTAGGTAAAAACGTTCTGACCATCCAGTGATTTGTGTGTATTAATAGATGAATATTATTAAACTTCCAGGTTCTGGAGTGTTTTTTAAATTGCTTTAACCAGGAGAATATGTAAAATGTAAGTGCTTCATCATATGGACTGTGCAAATTGTGTATTAAAATACTTTTAGTATCAATTTGCTTTTTCTATTTTCATTGCTTTCTAGGTTTCTTTACTAAACATTTCTTAATCTAATATTGTATTTCCTTTTTATTTTTAAATGCTGATTCATAATTTTTTACCCTCCCCCCCAATCCTCAATGCCCAAAATGTCTTGGTTTTAGTTTACATATTTGAACAAATTTTAGCTATGAGTTTCTTTATTCAAAGTAGCAGATTAGAGCAGTTACTAGTATGTATCCACTGTTCTGTGTTTTGCCATTCTATTCTTTACACTGGATTGTTTGTGATTAATTTAAAAGCTGCACAGCCTTTTTTTTTTTTTTTTTTTTAATGTGCTTAACTCTAGTAGAAAGCCCAGCCCAATAGAATGAAATTATATATGTTAAGGATAAAACAAACTATGTTTTCAGTGTCTTATCCTTCACTCAGTTGGCTATAAAACATTTAAATAATCATTGTTTCCTGTTTTATAATGTGAAGATAACTTTATCCAAAACTAGTCATCACCCCTATATAATATACTCCCTAAAACACTTGAAAGAACATATGACAGAGGTTCCCAGATTTTATTAGTTCATTGTGCCTTTGCATGGCAACCCTAGGCCAAATATATATATCCAATAGTTCTATTAAATAGGTAAGTTCAGATAGCTAAACATGCCCTAACAACTTGATAGCTATGAAAAAATTATATCACTCATGTTTAAAAATAATTGGTTACTAATGGGAGGTGTGCAACTTAGTCATTGCACTACTCAAAGCTTGGAATGAGATTGACTGCCATCACCCTTGTGCATTATTATGGCCTACTTGCATTTTATCCCAGCAACTGCTGAACATCCAGGTTTATAAAGATAGGATGTCATCAAAAGGGATGGCATATCTAATATACTGATACTGAACTTTCTTAAACGATTAATACCTGTAGAGTCTTACAGATGTCAAATACTGTTTACCTTTAAGTTTTTAAAATATCCTACCAGTTGTGCCATTGCGAGTTCACTATGGTCCCGTAGATTCCCCTTGGCACACAATTTTGGAATCATTGTATACAGTGTTCTTTTTAATAGTCAGCTACATTAGTCTTTTAGCAGGATTTGTTTAACATGGCATCCATAAGCCCTGAAGTTACGATTTGGTATGATGGCTTTGCTTACAGAATCATCTATACCGTTTTGGTTTTGGTTTTTTTAAAGTATAGGTGGCCATCCTTGTCCCAGATATACTTAATCACAATCTGGGGTATGGGCAAGAGTCACTGCCGTGTGTAGCCTACGAGGATGGTTGTGGAAGTCCTGGAATTACATGCATAATGTTTGGAGTGGGGTGGGGGGAATAGTACACCTTACTGCTCAAGGAGCTATAATTTTCATCAGATTCCCAGAGAGGATCATGATATCAAATATTTTTGCTATAAGACTTGGTCCCTGAGAGGATGATCTGTGTAATTTTCACCTATACTCAGCATTTCTGTTTGTAGAAATCTATTTCAAAAATACACTGATGGAAGTATGAAACAAAGCTGTTATTTGCAGGAAGCTATAGTAGCAAAGACGAGATCATACATATCTTGGTATGCCACTGGTTGAGTAAACTGGTACAAACATGCAATAGAATACTGTGCCATGTGGGGGGAAATGAGGGTTTTTATATACTGGACTGTGATCTCTAGGATATAATAAATGAAAAAAGAAAAATTGTTTTATGCAAGAGTGAAATGAAAATACACATTTGTTTATTTTAAAAAAACAGTAAGCAAAGGACAACAGTGAAAAGGTAATCTACTTGTCTGGCAAATGGAAGAGAAAATTTTTCAAATCATACCTGATAAGGGGTTAATATCCACAGTATGAAAAGAACTACAACTCAACCAAAACAGCAATGGATGAAAATACTCAAAAGGACTCAAATAACATTTCTCCAATGTTGGTAAATTCACAACTGATAAAGTAGAACTGTAAATCAAAACCACAATGATATAGCACCTCATGTCCGTTAGGATGGCTATTATCAAAATGTGTTAGTGAAGATGTGCACCCTGGTGCAATGTTGTGGGATTGTAAAGTGCAGCTTATGGTCCAAACAGTATGATAGTTCTTCAGAAAATTTTAAACAATTGCCATAAAGCAATTTAACTTTTGAGCATATATCCAAAAGAATTTAAAGATTATTTCAGAGATTTGCACACCAGTGTTTATAGCAGCAGCATTCACCACAGCCAAGAGATGAAAATAACAAAGGTGTCCATTAATGAAGGAATAAAGTAAGTTTGGGATATCCTATATAATAAAAGGCTAATGTGCAAATTGTCCCCTTGACCTGGAGTTCAACCAGGGCCAACCACTCGCAGCCCCTCCCCCCAGCTGGCCCCACCCTCAATCGGAGGCTGGGTCAGCCAGCCAACCTCCCATATCCCGTCCCCCCAGCCAACCCAGCCTGATCAGCCCCCACCCATGCACAAATTTGTGCACTGGGCCTCTAGTGTGTGTGTGTGTGTGTGTGTGTGTGTGTGTGTGTGTGTGTGTGTATATATATATATATAATTTCATATTGTTTTAAGAAAGGAATCCTGGCACATGCTTCAACATTAGATGACCTTGAGAACATTATGCTAATGGAAATAAATTCTACTTAATGAGGTACCTAAAGTGGTCAAATTCATAGAAACAAAAGTAGAATGGTAGGTCCCAGGAGCTGAGGGGAGGGGAAATGGAGAGTTGTTTAATGGGTATATAGTTTCAGTTTTGCAAGATGATAAGATCTGGAGATTGGTTACACAACAATGTGAATATACTAGTATACTACTGAACTGTACTCTTAAAAATGTTTAAGATGGTAAAATTTGTATTCTGCATTTTATACCACAGTCAAAAAACTTAAAGGAGCAGGGGGATGCAATTCATAAAAAGACAATGAACTTGTATCAAGTTGGCTGCCTAACTACATGTAGAAGAATTATTTCAACTGACCTTAAAACATGGCAATTTGCATGTCTAGTGAGATACACTATAAAATAAACCACAAAGAAGCCATAAATTGCATTCGGTAATCATATGATTAGTGTTATTTGAAACTAAAGTTTAAGTACTGAATGGTACACAATTTTCTGAAGAGAAAAGTAGTACTTCCATGCAGCTATAAGAAGGAATGAAGTGCTGATGATGGTAGGACATTAGATAGACCTTGGAAATATGCTAAATAAGTCTGAGACAAGGCCACAGTATGATTCCATTTATATAAAATATCCAAATAGGCAAAACCACAAAAACAAAGCAGATGAGTGGTTGCCTGGGGCTATGGAGAGGGGGTGGGGAGTGACTACTTAATAGGTACAGGGTTTCCATTTGAGCAATGAAAAGGTTGTGGAACTTGGTAATTGAAATGGTTATACAATATTATGAATATCAATGCCACTGAACACATTTTTAAGTGACTAAAATTATACATTTTATTTTGTGTCTTCTTATCAAAAATGAATTAACCTTCAATGGTGAAGATCCAACTTAATTGTACTTAGATGAAGAGCAGCTTTATTAAATTATAAGCAAGTAATTCACTTACATTTGGAGCTTACAGTATTAGCTACAATTTAGTCTCTCAATCTTAAACTTTTTCCTACCATGTAAAACCTAGCCTTGCCTTAGACTTTAGAAAATTATTATATTTTGATCCCTGTGAATTATAAGAAGGGAGCTGGACTCCAGTGAAATCATTTGTCTGATAGCTAGGTCTTAATCCACCTCTGTCCGTAAGAACTGGTCCATGGCCACCTCCAGGTCCTCTCTGTACAGATTTTACAAGAGGATAAATATGTTTATTTGTTGATTCAGACTCAAATTCAATTACTTCTCTGGCATAATCCTGAAATTGTTTCTCCTTTCCAGCCATAAGTTCTTCAGTAAGTCTGCAATACTCTAGATGGTCTTCTTTTGCTTGTTTTGCATTAAACTTATTTTTGGCCTAATAAGGAAAGAAAGTACAATTCCATATTGGTAAATGAGACCAACTTTCTAAATATACATTACATTAGAAGTTGTAGATATACTTTTCTAAACTCATTGATATTTGACAAGTTCTGACTTAACAACTGTATACTATAATTTATTTCAGAAACTTTCCCATGTATCTCACAATATCATCATGCTCAGAAGTCGTGACTCAATGAAACTTACTTAATAGCCTTATGTGATGATACATCTTCACATAATTAAAGGCATGAAATTTAGATAAAATCAAATAACCAAGTTTAGAATCCTGTTCCTACCATTTAATAATGTGTATTCTGGAAGTTGTAGAAGGCATACCAATCACTGTCCCTACCCATCCACTATTTTGAAGGAACTCACTCAAACCCACTCTCCTAAGTCATCCCAATATACCATGTGCCACCGGCACGTAAGATTAAACTGGAAGTGAATATCTGAGCTAAGTTAAACCAACTACATGCTCTGTTTCCCAATAATTTGAAGATGGAACAAGTGACATTTATCAATGTAGGTTGATCAGGTGCTGTGTGGAATAAGTATGCTAAGCGATCTACCAAAAGCCAATTTACCAACATTTCATAATTTCATAAGTCAATTTACCAACATTCCAGCCTGCGGGAATCAGGCCCAAACTGGCTCTCGAACATCCCCTGAGGGGTCCCGGATTGCGAGAGGGTGCAGCCAGGCCGAGGGACCCCACCAGTACATGATTGGGGCCGGGGAGAGACTGCGGGAGGACTCGAGGGCGTGTCCAGCCCATCTTGCCTAGTCCTAATTGGTTGGTCCCCAGCAGCAAGCTAACTACCTGTCGGAGCATCTGCCCCCTGGTGGTCAGTGCACATCACAGCGACTGGTTGAACAGTCAAACATGGTCGGACACTTAGCATATTAGGCTTTTATTATATAGGATGTGATTATAATGACTTTTAAAGATTTCTATGAAGTTTTGGTTGACTTTTTCATTTTGTGTTCTCTGTGGCATTTTTAAAAAAATGCCAAGTTGGCAAAAAAATTTGAGTGATTTTTGTACACTTAAGAATATATTTTAATATTCAAAATCAATAACCAATACTTCAGCATAAAATAGTAGCCCAAACCTGATATCTACCATAAACTGAAATTTATAAGGAAATAGAGCAACTATATGAATATAGAAAACCACATTTTTATTACTGAGTGCTGCATTTAAAAGTTAAAGCTTATATGTTAAATTGGTGATAAACTACCAGAAGCTTGAAAAATTAGAAAATGACATTCAATAAGAATTTCTTTTAGTCAGAAAAAGCTATAAACTGTCTTCTAAATGTGGGATCTTAATGAGAAGCAGTTGAGATATGTTGATTTGGTGGTTTGTAGAAAGATATTGAGGGAACAGGGAGAAACATTTAAAGTACAATGGAAGTAACAATGGAGGGAAGGATTACATAATGGATCATATGATTGGTACCTCAAATTTGATAAGCATAAATAGAGACTCATAAAGAAACATTTAAAATAGTGTTTAAAAAGTAACAACAAGAACCTTTGAAGGATGCAAGGAAGCTAATATTTTGGACACTGGAAAATAAAGTGAAAGAATCAAGTATTTATCCTATCTTTTCCTTAAAAACTGTACCTCAGGGAAACCAAACTGCTGATCATGAATCCAAAGGAAATTGACTTTTGCCACCTCATGAATTAAGAGATTTAGCCATGATCATCAAAGACTCTTCATGTCACAGAAAGTGAGACAATAGTCATTAGGTACCTTCTAATAGAAGGACACAACATCACCCATGAGGAATTTCAACCAAAAAATTGAATGTAATCTAAACTAGATTTTACATGAAATGCAGGGAACACATTAAACTACACCACAGGGAACAAGTTGCTATGATGCGCATTGATCACCAGGGAGCAGATGCTCAATGCAGGCTCTGCCCCCTGGTGGTCAGTGCACTCCCATTGGGGGAGCTCTGCTCAGCCATAAGCCGGGCTGCAAGCGCAGTGGCGGTGGCGGGAGCCTCTCCTGCCTCCTCAGCAGTGCTCGAGATGTCCGACTTTGGCTTAGGCCCGCTCCCAGGCTGCCAGAGAGATGTCTGACTGCCAGCTTAGGCCTGATTTCCCAGGGCGCGGGCCTAAGCCAGCAGGTAGACATCCCCCGAGGGGTCCCAGTCTGCGAGAGGGCACAGGCTGGGCTGAGGGACCCCCCCGCCCCGACAAGTGCACAACTTTTCATGCCCCAGGCCTCTAGTAAGCATGTTAAAAGATGCTCAGCATCATTAATCATTAGGGAAAAGCAAATGAGAGCCACAATGAGATACTTTCCAACCCATTATTATGGTTAGAATGAACAACAAAACTGCCCTAGCTGGTTTGGCTCAGTGGATAGTGTCGGACTGTGGACTGAAGGGTCCCAGATTTGACCCCCATCCAGTAGGGGGCATGCAGGAGGCAGTCAATCAATGATTCTCTCTCAGCACCAATGTTTCTCTCTTCCTCTCACTTCCTCTATAAAATCAATTATATATATATATATCTCCTATCTAATAAAAGAGTGATATGCAAATTAACCATCACTCTGCTATACCCACCAGTCACGCCCACCAGCCAATCAGGAGCAAGTATGCAAATTAACCCAACCAAGATGGCTGCAGCCACAGAGAGAGCAGGAGGGAGACTTGGGTTTCCTCGGAGATGGAGGAAGCCAAGCTTTCCACACACCCTGGCCGGCCCAGGCCTCCGCTTAAGGCTACAAAGTTTCAATTATAGAAGATAAATAAATTCCAACAGAAATGGCTGCTGCCACGAAGAGGAGCAGAAGGCTTGGCTCCACTCCAGGCTACAAAGTTTCAATTACAGAAGATAAATAAATCCCAGATACCAGGGCCTCCGCTTGGGTTGCTGGGGAGCATGGCTGGCCTGTAAACCACCATAGGCCCCTGGTCCAGGCCGCCCCCTGCCTCAAGGGAACCCCCACCCTGATCTGGGGCACCCTTCAGGGCAAATCAGCTGGCCCGCACCCATGCACCAGGCCTCTATCCTCCTATCTAATTAAAGAGTAATATGCAGATTGACCATCACTCCAACACACAAGATGGCTGCCCGCATGTGGTCAAAGATCCTGCCCTCATGTGGACACAAGATGGCCAGCAGGGGAGGGCAGTTGGGAGGGGCCAGGCCTGCAAAGGAGGGCAGTTGTGGGGGAGCAGGCCAGCAGGGGAGGGCAGTTAGGAGGGAAAAGGCCTGCAAGGGAGGGCAGTTAGGGGTGACCAGGCCTGCAGGGGAGGGCAGTTAGGGGCAAACAGGCTGGCAGGGGAGTCGTTAGGCATCAATCAGGCTAGCAGGGGAGTGGTTAGGGGGTTATCAGGCTGGCAGGCAGAAGTGGTTAGGGGCAATCAGGAAGGCAGGCAGGCAATCAATTGGGAGCCAGCAGTCCTGGATTGTGAGAGTGATGTCCGACTGCCCGTTTAGGCTCAATCCCATGGGCCTAACTGGGCAGTCGGACATCTCTCGAGGGGTCCCAGATTGGAGAGGGTGCAGGCTGGGCTGAGGGACACCCCCCTCATACACGAATTTCGTGCACCAGGCCTCTAGTATATATATATTAAACCCAACAACAACAAACCCAGAAAACAACAATTTGTTGGGAATTTGGAGAAATTGAAACCCTTGAACATTGCTGGTGGGAATGCAGAAAGGTACAGCTGCTGTAGAAAACAGTACAGTGGTTCTAAAAATAAATAATTAAATATAGAATTACCATGTAACGCAGCAATTCCACTTCTGGGTATATAAACAAAAGAACTGAAAGGAGAAACTCAAACAGGTATTTGTATACCAATGTGCACAGAAGCATTCTTTGCAATAGCCAAAAGATGGAAACAACCCAAATCTACTGATGGATGTAAACAAAATGCAATATACATGTACAATGGAATGTTATCAGCCTTAATAACAATGAAACTGAGCCCTAGCCGGTTTAGCTCAGTGGATAGAGCATTGGCCTATGGACCTAAAGGTCCTGGGTTTGATTCCAATCAAAGGCACATGCCTTGGTTGCAGGCTCCTCCCTGGCCCAGGCCTAGGAGGCAACCAATCAATGTTTTTCTCTCACATCGATGTTTCTCTCTGTCTTCCCCTCTCTCTTCCACTTTCCCTAAAAAATCAATGGAAAAATATCCTCTGGTGAGGATTAACCAAAACAAAACAAAACAAAGCAAAACAAAAGAATGAAACTAACACATGTGGCAACATGGATGAACCTTAAAGATATTATGCTAAGTGAAGTAAGATTCCAAAAGGACAAATATTGTATGATTGCACTAATATAAGGTACCTGGAATAATCATATTCGTAGAAACAGAAAATAGAACAGTGGTTACCAGAGGCTGGGAGGAAGGGAGAATAGAGAGTTCTGTTTAATGGATAAAATGGTAAATTTTATATTATATACTAGAGGCCCAGTGCATGAAATTCGTGCATGGGTGTTCCTCAGCCCAGCCTGCACCCTCTCCAAACTGGGACATCCCTCTCACAATCCAGGACTGCTGGCTCCCAACCACTTGTCTACCTGCCTGCCTGATGGCCCCTAATTGCTTCTGCCTGCCAACCTGATCACCCCCTAACCACAGCCTGATCAACACCTAACTGCTCCCCTGCAATCCCAATTGCCCCTAACTGTCCTCCCCTGCTGGCCTGGTTGCCCTCTACTGCCCTCCCCTGCAGGTCTGGTCCCCCCCCCCAATTGCCCTTCCCTGCAGGCCTGGGTCCTCCCCAACTGTCCTCCCCTGGAAGCCTGGCCTCCCCCAACTGCCCTCCTCTGCCAGCCCAGTCACCCCTAACTGCCCTTCCCTGCAGGCCTGATCGCCCCCAAATGCCCTCCCTTGCAGGCCTGGTCCCTCCCATCTGTCCTCCCCTGTTGGCCTTATTGCCCACAACTGCCCTCCCTTGCAGGCCTGGTCCCTCCCAACTGTCCTCCCCTGTTGGCCTGATTGCCCACAACTGCCCTCCCTTGCAGGCCATCATGTGGTGGCCATCTTGTGTGTTGGAGTGACGGTCAATTTGCATATTACTCTTTTATTAGATAGGATATTTTACCACATTAAAAAACAAGTTAAAACTCAACAATAAGAAATCAAACAATTCAATCAAATAATTAACAAAAGATAGATACTTCACAAAAGAAGGCACACATATAATTAAGAAGAATATGAAAAAATGTTCAATATTTTTAGTCATTAGGGAAATGCATAATAACACCATGAAACATCACTACACTATAATAGCAAAATCGAAGAATAGTACTAAGTGTTAGTGAGGATATGGAGCAACTTGTCTTCATATATGTTGCTGGTAGAAATGGAAAATGGGATAGCCATTTTGTAAGACAGTTTTTAGTTACAAGTGATTGAATGCCAGGTACTTCATACATTCTAAAATTTCTGGTACTCACTTCAGATGTGAAACCTGTAAGATCCCAATCAATATAGTTTCTGGGTAACTAGAGGCCCAGTACACAAATTTGTGCACATTGAAAGGAAATTAATTAGAAGGTGGCCAGTGGAGCGGGACTGGGCTAGACGGGCCAAACACGCTCTGGAGCCACCTTTCCACCATCCCTCCCCAGCTGACTGCACCTGGGGTAGTGCCAGGGCTCGAAGGATGTCTACAGAGTAAGCAGGGCCCCTTCGGCAGGTGGGGTCCTTCGGCCTGGCCTGTGGGGATCGGGTCGAAACCGGCAGTCAAACATCCCCCAAGGAGTCCCAGAGTGCAAGAGGGTACTCTGTAAAGTTGCTGTCGCTCAGCAGCTCCTGCGTTGAGCGTCTGCCCCCTGGTGATTAGTGCGTGTCATACCTACCAGCTGGTTGGCCGGTTGCTTAGTCTTTTATATATATACTAGTGGCCTGGTGCACGAAATTCGTGCACTGGGTGGGGATCCCTCAGCCTGGCCTGCGCCCTCTCACAATCTAGGACCCCTCGGGGGATGTCTGACCGCCGGTTTAGGCCTGATACTGCAGCAGGATCTGGCCTAAACCGGCAGTCAGATATCCATCTTGCAATCTGGGACTGCTGGCTCCTAACTGCTCACCTGCCTATCTGCCTGATTGCCCCTAACTGCCTCTGCCTGCCTGCCTGTTCACCCCTAACTGCCTCTGCCTGCCTGCCTGATTGCCCCTAACCCCTCTGCCTAACTGCCCCCCCCCGCCAGCCTGGTCGCCCCCCCCAACTCCCGCCCCCCTGCCAGCCTGGTTGCCCTCAACTTCCCCCCTGCCAGCCTGGTTGCCTCCAACTGCCTCCCCCACCAGCCTGGTCACCCCCCACTGCCCTCCCTGCTGGCCTGGTCACCCCACGCAGCCTGCTGCTCAGTCATTTGGTAATCCCTCACTAACCCCCATGCCGGCCTGGTTGCCCCACACAGCCTGATGTTCAGTTGTTACTGTGACAGCATCCTGGACAATTTGCATATTCCTCTATTATTAGTATAGACTAGAGGCCCAGTGCACGAAAATTCGTGCACTCAGGGGTGTCCCTCAGCCCGGCCTGCATCCTCTTGCAGTCCAGAACCCCTTGGGGGATGTCCACCTGTCAGCTTGGGCCCACTCCCCGAGCGATCGGGTCCAAGTTGGCAGTGAGACATCCCTCTGGCATACCAGGAGTCCGCGGTGGATGTCTGACTAATGGTTAGGGTCTGCTCCCTGTGAGGAGTGGGCCTAAGCTGTCAGTTGGACATTCTTAGAGCTACTGCGGAGGCAGGAGAGGCTCCCGCACTGCCACTGCACTGGCCAGCCATGAGCCGGCTTCTGGCTGAGCAGCACTGACCTCCAGGTGGCAGCTCCTGCATTGAGCATCTGCCCTCTGATGGTTAGTGTGCGACATAGCAACCAGTTGTTCCTGGTTGTTCCACCATTAGGGTCAATTTGCATATTACCCTCTTATTATATAGAAGGATACATATAGAGTTATAAAGAGGGGAAAGTAAAATAAAGTTGATAAGCTGCATTTTCTTTAATATTACTAAAGCCCTATGGTCACTAAAGAAGGATAAGTATTTGTGCAAAACACATAAATCTAGTTTGGGAACTTCAATACAGATAAAAACAGAACCTAACTTTTCACATTTCTTATATTTTTTGTGTGTCATAATAACCAGCTGATCTCTCTTGTCAAAGGAATCTGCTTGGGAAAGAAAACTTGTATGAACTCTATATTACATAGTTATTACTGAAATAAGTATAAACAGTCAGGAATAATTACCATTTGCTGAATATGAGCATCTTGAACTTCAAGACGTTCTTTATCACTTTTGCGTTTTTTCTCCTTTTCATGCTCCCAGAAAACCTGGTCTGCTTTCATGACAGCCAGCAAATGTTCTTTATCCTCGATTTTTCTTTGTCTTTCTTCTTCCTCTTTGTTTTTCATCTAGATGTTAAAAGGTAAAGGAAAACACTGAAACCATGTTCAGCAACCATTGCTCTCTAAAGAAGGCATGGATTCAGAAAGCTCCAAGCAGAAAGTTAGCCCAGAGCAATGCAGAAAATTGTATGCACCTGGACTCATTCCCATGTGGACATTTTACTTTGGTTTTATCTCCCAAATATCAGGACACACAATGAAAACTTAAATAGAATAATATTTGTTTAAAATATATATATATAGGAATAGGAAAAAAAGCTTGATCTTCTCAAGATAGGAAAATCTTTGTGGTAAAAAAATTAGTTACTACAATGTTTATAAATTATCCAATTTAAATATTATGACAGTCATATAGGAAATAAATTCTGAAGAATTAAGGAATACAGAAATGCAATAGGGTAATTTTTACTTGATTTGTCTTGAAAACATTCAAATTCAAAGTATACAAATGAATAAAACGTTTTGTATTTCATACTAATGCAACAACAACAAAAAATAAGGTACCTAGGAATAAACTTAACCAAGAAGATAAAAGACCTGTTCTGAGAAAAATATAGGACACTGAAGAAAGACAAAGAGGAAGCATATACCGTGTTCATGGACTGGAAGAATTAACATAATTAAAATGTCCATACTACCCAGTGCAATTCCTATTAAAATGTCAATGGCATATTTCACCAAACTAAAACAGAAGAGATTATTACTTTGCATCTATAAATACTTCATTTGTAATTGATTGTCATGTTATCTTCTATTAGAAAGTAAACATGGTCTGATTTCAGGAATACAGGAAGATAATTCATACATTAATTTCAAATTTCTGATTCCCCCCCCCCCCCCCCCAGGATACAGAAGGAAGTAGAAAGGACACAGGGAAGGGCTTACTTTTTTTTTGGTGCAATTTTTATTTGTCAAAATTTAATTGCTTACCGCAAAGACTCTATATTCTTCAATCGCTTTTAATTCTGCTTTATTTTTTTCAAATTTCTCTCTTTCTCTTTTTTCCCATTCAGCCTCAACTTCTTCACTATTTCTAGCAAGAATCATATCTTCATTGTCAAGTCTCTGTTTTATTATTTCACTCAGGAAGTTATTTATTCTTTTTCTACGTTCCTCCATTAGCCTATAACAAAGCAACCATCATGTCAAATCTTCATGAATAGATCTGCTATGGAGTCAGTATAATTTGGAGAGTCAGATATTTTACAGTCTTTTATAAGGCAAAAAGGAGCCCCTTTGCCCCTTGCATATGTATTGATTGTTTTAAATGGAAATTATTTTAATACTTCATTTTTAGAATAGAGTATGCAGTAGTCCCCCCTTATCTGTGGTTCTGCTTTCTGTGGTTTCAGTTTCCTGTGGTCAACCTCAGTCCAAAAATATTCAATGAAAAATTCCAGAAATAAACAATTTTAATGTTTTAAATTTCACACCATTCTGAGTAGTGTGATGAAATCTCACTCCATCTCACCTGGGACATGAACCATCTCTTTGTCCAGCATATCCACTCTGTATACACTACCTCCTGTTAGTCACTTAGAGGCCAACTCAGTTACTAGATCAAATACTATCATATTAGAATACTGTTGTATTCTAAAAATCCAAAGGGAGTAATGCATATAATCAATCTTGTATATGTGTACGTGTGTATAGGAAATAAAGTGTTAAAATTCTCCACAATGAAAAACATTTTTAAATACTTTACTATGTTACTCTGTTTACTCTAACATTGGAGGCTTAGGTTATAAAATAAATCAAAGGCCTTTCTTTAAATAAAATACCAAAAATATCTAGTAAAAGTTATCAAATTCTGAATAAATCCTTCCTCTTATTATCTGCAAAACTATGCCTTATTTTTTAAAGGATTTGAGTTCCTCCCCCCTCGAAATACAAAAAAAAAAAAAAAAAACACCCACAAAATAAACAAATAAACAAACAAATAAATAAAATAAAGGATTGGGGCCCAGTCAGTGTGATGCAGTGGTTGAGTGTCACCCTATGAACCAGAAGATCATGGTTCGATTCCTGATCAGGGCATGTGCCTGGGTTGCAGGCTCAATCCCCAGTGTGGGTCATGCAAGAGACAGCCGGTCAATGATTCTCTCTCATCACTGATGTTTCTATCTCTCTCTCCCTCTCCTATCCTCTCTGAAATTAAATATACATATATATTTTTAAATATATAAAAAATAAAGGATTGGGGCATTTTTATTTAGGATATTGGGCCAAAAATACTTTTAAATTTAGATATGACAAATTCACTAAATTACTGAGTGACTTTGCAAAGCAATGTGGGAGAAATTATGAGAAAGAACACAGTGCCTATCCCAAGGTAATTACAATTTAAAGTGGAGAAAAGACATTTGCATGAGTAACTATACAGACAAAGGGCAACTATACAAATGCCATGAGGAAGCTAGAAAATGATATGAGCAAATGAAAACGAAAATAAAAGAACAAATAAAGGCTTCATGGAAAAGGGGACATTTCATCTAGGCTCAAAACAATATTTTAAACATTTTTATTGATTGCCTATTATATGCCAGGCACTATTCCAAGTGCTGGAGACAAACAATAAACAAATACATTAAAAGTCTCTGCCCTCATGGAGCTTTTGTTATAGCTGGGGTAGACGGACAGCAAACAATAAATAATTAAAATAGTGCTAGATCATGCAACCAGGAAAACAAGAGCAATTAAAGGGATAGCAATGGGGGGTGGGGGGGTTGTAATTTTAAGATGGACAGAGAAAGCCTCAATGAGAAGGCAATATTTGAGTAATGATCTGAAGAGTTAAGAGAGGTGAGCATTCCCCAGAGAGGGTCCAGGAGAGGTCCCCGGTAAGCGAGGAAGAAGAAAGGAAGAACTGTGAGACACCAGGTCTGAGGTGAGGCTGGAGGCAGTTGGGAATTAGGACAGGTGTGGAGCCCTAGTGGCCATAGTAAAGACTCTAAGTGTGATGTAAAGCCATCAGAGAAAAGCATGATCTAGACACAAACATGATGTACTGTAGCTGGCTTCCCACTCTCCTCTCGCCTCATACCAAACTCCTCACTAAACTGACCTCTAAATCTGAGACAATTTTTAAAAATCTCATTTAATACCTTTATTGATCTAACACTAAAGATTGCCTTTTTTTTTTTTTTAACTGAAACTCTCCTCCTTTGCCGTTTCTCTGGTTTTCCTCCAATCTCTAGAAACTATTCTGTGGTCTTCACTTTACCTTCTTTCTGCATTTGTCCTAAGGACTATGCCACCTTCATTTCTTACCTATTCACCTTTGGTGAGGTCACCTGTGTCTAAAGTTCTAACAACCACATATGCAACAATGCCTCACATAGCCATCTCCAGCTCATACCCCTCCAGAGCAGAAATTTCCAATATTCCCAGCCTCCTTGATATTCCAGAGAAACCCCAATTCACATGCCCCAAATGAAGTCATTGTGTCACAAATACTTGAGTCATCCAGAAAATAATGAGGCCTTTATTCCTAAAGGCTACTCTCATATCACAACTTCTCATTTATAACAAAATAATTTCAGGTAGTACTTTATTAATTATGTGAGTTACTTTAAAAGCTTACCTGTGTGTTTCAGCTTCTTTTTCTTTCCTCATTTGTATAAGACGCTTTTTTGTTTTGATAAATTTTCTAATCTTTTCATCTTCCTCCTCTTGCTGCTGCTGTTCTACGGCTTTGATGATATTTTTATCATTCATATGTTCCTTAGAGAAAAAGTTCTGTGTTAGCTTATCAAGAAAAATATCTTTCAATATATAAATATCTAACAAGAACCTGTAAAATAGTCACAGCTTCTGATCCAGTTATTTCTCTCTTGGAAATTTATCCCAAAAGAACATCAGAAATATGCACTAAGTTTTATGTAGCATGCATTTCATCTCAAAGATATTTATAATGGTGACAAGTTGGAAACAACCTCAAATATTCAATAATGGGAAAATGGTTAAATAAATTATAGTTCCAGTGACATGGGAAGAATACAAATAATACAATTGATGAGTAAGGGGAAAACAGGATACAAACACTAAGTAGCATATTTAGCAAATATATAAATACAAAGTTTATAATGTATATATAACTGAAAGAAATGTACCATATGTTAGTTATCTTTGGGGTTTGAGATTATAGGTGACTTTCACATCTTCTTTATGCTTTTCTGTATTTCTTTTTAAGTAGTTCATTTCTTTAAAAATATGTAACTAAAATAATTCAATAGTCAGAAAAAAAAACACATCCGCCCTAGCCGGTTTAGCTCAGTGGATAGAGCGTCAGCCTGCAGATTGAAGGGTTCCAGGTTCAATTCTGGTCAAAGGCACATACCCGGGTTGTGGGCTTGATCCCCGGTAGGCGGGTGTGTGCAGGAGGCAGCCGATCAATGATTCTCTCTCATCATTGATGTTTCTGTCTCTTTCTCTCTCTTCCTCTCTCTCTGAAGTCAAGAAAAATATATTTAAAAAAATAGTTAATATAGTCACATAGTACACACATTTAAAATATTTAAAAGATGCCTATCGTGCCCTAGCTGGTTTGGTTCAGTGGATAGAGCATCAGCCTGCGAACTGAAGAGTCCCGAGTTCAATTCTTGCCAAGGGCACATGCCCAGGTTGTGCGCTTGATCCCCAGTAGGGGGCGTGCAGAAGGCAGCCAATCAATGATTCTCTCTCATCATTGATGTTTCTATCTCTCTCTCTTTCCCTTCCTCTCTGAAATTAATATATATATATATTTATGTATATATAGTATATATATATGTAAAGATATCTACCTATGAAAAAAATCTTCATTCTCTTATTTCTTGTTCCTGCATGAGAGCACATCCACATAAAAACCATAGCAAGTATAGCTCTCCCCAATACACTTAGAAACCCAATTTAATAGTAACTTGTTTTTTAATCAACTATTATTTACAAAAAATATATTAAAATGTAGTCATTGGACTATGTACGTATTTAGAAAAGATGCTGTATTTTCAACTTACAAAAAATAGTTTCCTTCTTTCATTTATCTCTTTATTTTTCTTTTCTAGTGTTTTTCTCATTTCTATGTCATATAATATATTCTGTCGCTTTATTTCCTCAGCGTCATTTTCTTCAGATTTTCTCCTCCTTTTTTCTTCCTCTTCATGTTCCTTTATTCTAAAACAAACAAACAAAAAGTGATATTTTAAATAAATTAATTATATTATAATCTGGGATGATTTGAGACTGTAAGAAAGAACTTGTGGATTTTTTAGGGAGGAGGGGGACAAGACATATATAAAGAGCGGTGGTTAAAACCAAATCCAAAATGGTTAGCTAAGAATTACCAATATTTCCCTTCCTTTGAAATTTGTTTCATTCTTCATCCAAATTAATTCCCACACTAGGATTTCGAATATTCCTTTCCTTTAGGAAGAACCAGTTCACTGAAGGACTGTATGGTGGAATGTGACATTATTTTTCAGAAAAGTTCCTAATCCCTAGCGCTTCTCAATTTCAGCACTAGACATGCTATCTACGTATGGGTCTAGCCACTCAGGAAATGGGGTTTGATGGAAGGAGAGAAACGAAGGTTTCCTCATCCAACTGGCCACGTTGGTTGTCATCCCTCCTGTAGCCAGCATTGACTAGCTTACCTTCTGAGTGGGAAGCTACCAAATGCTGGTTCTGTCAAAGGGCTTAATATATGAGTTCTTCAGAGATCCCTAAGAGCCTCCTCACTGTAGAGACCGGGTCAGGACAATTAACGCCCAAGACCCACCACTATCACTACAGGAGATTCCCCCATCAGTTTATCGCAGGCTCTGAGTGCCCTCCTCTGGTCGTCATTCCTCCACATGCCGGCAAGACAGCTGAGGCCCGAAATGTCTGCCTGTCAGCCAATCAACAATGTGCAGGCTGCTCCACGGCCACTATCTGCTGTCTCTAGTTTTGTTTTGTTTTTTAATTCCTGAACAGGTAGGCACAGGATAGAGTCACAACCTACTTATATGGCCTAAAAGACTGAGGAATAAACCTTTCTTTCACATGCGCCTAATCAAAAACTTTTTTTTTTCTTGGAGTCTCCTCCCTTAGTTCCCGGGAGGGGAAAATTCCCTTCCCCTGTACCATGGAGGACTATCCAGTTAAAAGAGCAATAAGTTCCCTGTGGTATTATTAAGCCAATTTAGGACAGGAGATGTCTAGTTGATTCATTTGTACAGAGTAAATACTTTGGAGTCATAGCTCCTCTTTAGAAGGAGCTAAGAAAAAAGTCACTGCTGGCCACAGTTAAACTAGGTCTATGATTGCCCTAAAAAAACACTAGGTTTTCAAATTTTGATTCACTTGTTTGTTTAGGTTGTTAGAACTATTAAATATTTTCTCAGTCTCTTAGAAGCAAACTCACAAGTTAACAACAAAGATTTAAAGGACATTATAAAAAGAGATGTACCCAATTTTGAGAAATGAAGTTTTAAAATTGCTACTTTAAGGAAAAACAACATGATATAAAAAATTTTGCAATTTTAACATTCTTTAGCCAATCTGGGAATCACCAACGTTATACCTATGCTTGTATTGAATAATGCAGTTTTCACATAGAAATTTAAGAACAAAAATATATCTAGGGTAAGTGAAGAGGTAATATTGTCAGTGAATTATGTAAATAATATGTAACTATTAAATAATATTGAATTACCTGTCAATAAAGACTTTTATCTTAGTTTGGGTAGACTACTCAACTACCTGCCATTGATTTAACTTAATGCAAAGTTATTGAATGAAATCCGAGATCCTCTAATTTAGGGAAGAAAGACATAACATTCAGATCTTTACTTCCAACACCCATGTCCACAGCAGACACCAATAATCACCTAGACTACATGAAAATAAGCCAATCCTAAACCTGCTTGAACCTCTAACCTGTTGCCCAAGATCACTTGGAAAGGTGATCCTGTGGCGCAAACACAGCCTACCTGCAAAGGCTACAGGGGGCAGATGGCCTGTGAAGGTGTTAGCACTTGCCAGGTAGCTTGCTGGAGGTTAATCTGCTACCTATAATTATCTCTGAGCTGCAACAGCCAACATAAAAAGAGAACTGTCTCAAAGGTGATTCACTGGCCAAATATTTGCCTCCCTTTGCCAACGGCTCTGTCCATAACTTGCATAAACTCTTGGATCACTACACTGCCAAAGGAAAAAAATTACAATAAACCCAAAAGTTACTCTTCTCTTTTTACTAAGGGTTAAAATAACTGAAGAATACAATCTGGCAACACATACATCCTGAGAATTGATGTCTATATCACTTAGACATTTGTGATTCTAAAAAATAAACATATATACAAAAATAAAATCATAATAACAAAAAGAGAGATTTGAACACATAAAAATAAGTATCTTCTAACTACTAAAAACCATTCAGAAAGATGACAAAATCTGCAATGACTAATAAATTAGAATACCAATATATATAAAACTCCTTATAATCAGTTTTTATCAATGACAAACATACATACCAATATGAAACAACCTACACAAGAGAACAATGGGATGGCAGCCAGCTTGAAAATAACAAGCCATTGAGAATCCAAGATGGCAGCGTAGGTAAACACCTAAACTGCTGCCTCCCGCAACAATTTCAAAAATACAACTAAAAGAAAAAACGTCTATCACCCAGAACCACGGGAAAGCTGGCTGAGTGGAAGTTCTACAACTAGAAGGAAAGAGAAAAGAGCATTGAGATGTGCACGAGCGCTGAAAAGCTGAGGTACGGAGGCGCGTGATCCAGGCTGGCGGCGGGCGTTGCTTTTTTCAACCCAAAGGGAGACAAGCCCCGATTACTCTGAAATACAGTTTCTGGGGAGACGCGGGGGACCCAAACTCCTACGGGGAGAAGCTGGACTGTCTGCCAGTGAGGGTGGCTTGCTTGCAGAGCTGCGCGCAGGAATAATTGTTTACGGCACTGGGGCACGGGACTGCAGACAGGGACTCAGAGCCGGCTAACTAGCAGCCATTGCTGTTTGTCACGCCCTAGCCTAGTGACGCCCTGAGACCCCGCCCTGCACAACCTACAAACCCACCCAAGCTCCAAGCAGCGGCTTTTGCATAAGAAAGCCCTGCCCTATCGCAGCTTAACCTAGCAAACTTGCAGCCTGGGTCAGACAGCTCCAAAACCTCCAAACCCCAAGCAAAGAGAAGAAAACTGTAGCTCTCGCTGTAGCTCCTGCTGGGTGGCCTCAGACAGTAGCTGACCGGCACCCCATTGGCGATCCAGAAGCCAGTGTACCTAGTGGTCAGTGTGAGACACAAGATTTCAACTCCTCACATCCATAAGTGACACATTCGAGAGGCAGACTACTCAGTGAGCACCAAAGCTCCACTGAAACAAGTCCTGCCCCATAAGCATGTTTTCAGCACAGCGGTTCTTCCATTATAGACACAGCGAGTGCTCACAGATAATTGGCCTGGAAGTCAATTCCTCCCAGTGTACCAACAGCAATAAAGGCTTAACTACACCAAGACTTTGCACTCAGCCCACAAAGGGGTGTACCAAGAGCATCCACCTCATGTAATTGAGGAGGCTGAGCTACTGCCCCCTATAGATCACCTACCACACAAAGCTACTCCATCAACACAGGGAAGCAGCCAAAATGTGGAGACAAAGAAACATGTCACGAATGAAAGAAACGGAGGAAAGCAAACTACTGGATGACATAGAGTTCAGAACCACATGTATAAGGTTACTCAAGAATCTTCTTAAAACCGCTGAGAAACTTGATGAGACCTTCAAGGAGCTTAATGAGAATGCCAAAAAAATGGAAAAGGATCAGTCAGAAATGAAGCATACACTGTCTGAAATAAAGAATATACAGAAACTCAACTGTAGATCAACGTACCCCAAGAATCAAACCAAAGATCTGAAATATGTGGAAACAAAAAACATCCAACCAGAAAAACAAAAAGAAAAAAGAATCCAAAAATATGAAGATAGTGTAAGGAGCCTCTGGGACAACTTTAAGCGTAACATCCAAATTTTTGGGGTGCCAGAAGAAGGGAGAGAGCAAAATATTGAAAACCTATTAGAAGAAATAATGACAGAAAACTTTCCCTACCTGGTGAAAGAAATAGACTTACAAGTTCAGGAAGCGCACAGAACCCATACAAGAAGAACCCAAAGAGGACCACACCAAGACACATCATAATTAAAATGCCAAGGGCAAAAGACAAAGAGAGAATATTAAAAGCAGCAAGAGAAAAACAGTTAATTACTTACAAGGGAGTATCCATACGACTGTCAGCTGATTTCTCAACAGAAACTATGCAGGCCAGAAGGGAGTGCCAAGAAATATTCAAAGTGATGAACAGCAAGAACCTACAACCAAGATTACTCTACCCAGCAAAGCTATCATTCAGAATTGAAGGTCAGATAAAGAGCTTCAC
This sequence comes from Corynorhinus townsendii, assembly GCA_026230045.1. Lineage (NCBI taxonomy): Eukaryota > Metazoa > Chordata > Mammalia > Chiroptera > Vespertilionidae > Corynorhinus > Corynorhinus townsendii. The sequence continues at coordinate 48,786,410 of JAPDVU010000005.1, read as the reverse complement.
AGACAAGAAAAAGCTAAGGGAGTTCATCGCCACCAAACCAGGATTACATGAAATGCTGAAGGGTATTCTTTAAGAAGAAGAAGAAGAAGAAGAAGAAGAAGAAAAAGGTAAAGATAAAAATTATGAACAACAAAATGACATCAAATACATACCTACCAACAAGTGAATCTAAAAATCAAGTGAATAAAAAATCTGAAGAACAGAATGGACTGGTGAATATAATAGAATCAGGGACATAGAAAGGGAGTGGACTGACGATTCTCAGGGGAAGCAGGTGTGAGGGGTGCGGGAAGAGATTGGACAAAAATCTTACTCCTATGGATGAAGACAGTGGCAGGGAGTAAGGGCATGAGGTGGGGTGGGGAATCAGGTGGAGGGGAGCTATGGGGGGAAAAAAAAGAGGAACACCTGTAATAATCTGAACAATAAAGATTTATTTAAAAAAAAAAGAGTAAAAAAGAGAACAATGGGATAACCAATTCATGATAATAAAAACTCAAACAAATGGACATTTACACATGAAAAAATGTTCTGTCTCACTAAAATTACTAGAAATGTAAATGAAAAGATACTACTTTTTGCCAAAAACAGTACCCATATTGATTATAGTATAAAGAGTGTCAGACATCATTGATGAATGCACTGAAAGCCTCTCAAAGGGCAATTTGGCAGTCACTCTCCAAATGTAAAATCCAAGTCCATTTCAAGAAATCTATCCTACACAAATACACCTTTGCACAAATGTTACAAAAGATATATGCTAAGGATGATCTGTAACATTGTTAGAAATAGGGGGACAGCCAAATTTCCCTCAATAATAATTATAGTTAAACTAGAGGCCCAGTGCACGGGATTTATGCAGTTGGTGGGGGGCGTGGCCAGCGGGGATCGGCCCACTGTGGGAGCTCTGCTCATCTCAGTCAGCTGAGTGGCTGTGGACCTGCCCTCTGTGTTTGAGTGTCTGCCCCCTGGTGGTCAGTGTGTGTCATAGCGACTGGTCAATGGGTTGATCTGGTTGTTCCACCGTTCAGTTGCTGGGCTTTTATTATATAGGATAAACAATGGTACATGCTTAGTATAGAATATGATTATTTTAAAAGATGTGACTGATCCATATATTCTTGCATAAAGATATTCAAGGTATATTGTTGAGTGAAAAAATGAAGTCACAGAAAAATATATTGTATAACATTCAAGTTAAAAAATATATACACACTTAAATATGTGCTGTATATAGTAAGTATTAGTAACTTCAATAAAACATTCTGAAGGGATAGGTATAAAATTTTTTATAATGGCTATTTAGGAAGAGGAAAATGAGACTTAAAGAGACATTCAATAGGATGGATATGAAGATGCGCTTTCAAATTTTACTCCAAATTTTGCTATATAGCTTGAATTTAAATAAGCATATATGCATTTATTATTTGCAAAAATAATTAAGAATAGATAAACATACACCCAAATGTTAACAGTGCCTACTCTATCACCAAGTTTCTAGTGATTTTTAATTTTGTTTAACTGTGTTTTGTAATTCTATAATGTCTACCAATACAGTATTGTTTAAAGTTTTGTGTGTATTTATACACATTTAAACTACAGTGTAAAGAAACTGGCAAGTCTCACATTGGAGAAACAAAGTGGCTGGTGGACTCGGAAGAGACTTTTTCTGAATTCCCTTTGTGCCTTTTCCTATTTGCATGTATCAGCGATTTAGAAAAGTAAGTAAAATTATATACAAATTGCACCCTCACCCATATATTTATATACTTTTAAAAAAGAGATCAACGTTTGATTTCAACTTACTGACATAGCAAGAGCTCATGACATATTGGTAAATGAAAAAAAAAATTTAATAAAATGGTAGTTGATCCTATTTTATTTTATAAAATGTGGGTATATATGATCAGAAAAAATGGTTGCATCACTGGATCAATGATTTCCACGGACGGAAGGTGGGGGATAGAATTCAGTGCAAAGGGGCATGAGGAAACACATTTGGGGTGATGAAAGTATTCTGTGTCCTGATTTGGGTGAGGTATACAGCTCTGGTATGCTTTTAAAAGTCAATTATTATTAAATGTAAATTATACCTCAATGAATCCACCCACCTCCACCACCACCATCAAAAAAAGGTCTATATGGCTATCTACCAAAACAAAAACAGCTTATTGTGGTGTCTTATTCAAAAAGGCTCTCTCTCTCACTCCCCACTTCCATGGAGTCTATTTCTCTGTTCCAATGTTGTTAGGCCGATTCATATGACTTCCTTAAGACTCATGGTAGGCCATGTGTTTCCTCGACCTTTGACCTTGGGTTTAGCCATGTTCTTGCAATCTTGTGCTCATTCTTTTGCATCTCTGTCAATACCGTAAGAAAAGCTTCCCCCAGGTGACTGCTGGCCCTTCACTGAGGACTTCAGAATGAATACACATGGAGCAGATCAGAGCCTTGCCCACAATGGGCAAACCCAGCCAGTCCTGCAGTTTGAACAAAAGCTGCCAGCATACCCAACCAACCCCCAGATACATGAGAAATAAATATTTATTGGTGAATGCTACTAGACTGTGTCGTTGTTTGTTCTGCAGCATTATAGTGACGATATATTATCTCTGGGTAAGGAAGTAATAATGATTTTTTACCCTCTATCCCTCTATTTTTTTTTCTACCTAGTAGGTATTTTAGCATGTAATTACTTTTATAAGCAGGAAAAAAAGCTATATCCATCATGAGAAAAAGAAGAAAGTACAAACAAGGTAATTTATATATACGTACTGTTTTAAATGATCATTGGCAAGAGCTATTCCATCTCTGCGTTGTTTTTGTGCTTTTTCTTGTTCCTCCTTAACAGCTTTTTCAATGTTGAGTTTCAGCTGTTCCTCCCATTTTTTATCAGATTTTATTCTACTCTTCTGGGATTCAATCTGGGCATCACGTTCTTTCATCGCTCTACTAATAAGAAGTCCTGACTACAAAAAAAAAAATTACAGTATTTTAACAAAATAAAGTCTAATTGTGTATAAATATGTTAAGGATGTATAAAAATACAAGAAAATACAAGTAGTACATGAAAGTTTTTCACTCTTTCTGTCTGGTAAAATTGATATTGCTTTGCACGTTCAATGGCCTTTTTTCTTTCTCCTTGTTTGTATATTGCTTCTTCCAGATCAAGAATTTGTCTTTCTGCCTCTATTTCTTCATCACGCTTCTTTTTGGCTTTAAGTTTTTGTTCTTTTATCCCCTGCAAAAAAAGATCAAAGCAGTCATCTGTTCTCATTTTTCAATTAAATTTTACAAAATTGAACATTGAAATGTGATCACTTGAACTTTCATTAGTCTTTATTGTATTTGCATTTATCATTAATAAATAAAACATGAAGTTACACTCATGAGCTAATTTTTAATTGAAATTATTAGGTAGGTAACACAGTTATATGGTTGAAAACTCAAAAATACTATAAATGTATACAGTGAAATTCTCCTAATTTACATCTGAAATATCTAAGACAACCACTATTATTAGTTTCTTGTGTTTACTTCAAAGTTCCTTCATATAGTTACATAATAATATATAAGCATACATCTATCATATGATTCAGCTATTCTACACCAAGATACTTACCTGATAGAAATGAAAGCATACACTTACACATGAATGTTTATAAGCAGCTTTACTTTTTTTTTTTAAATATTATTCTCAGAGGACTTTTTAAAAAAATATATTTTATTGAGAGAATCCAAGATGGTGGCGTAGGTAAACACCTAAACTGCTGCCCCGCACAACAATTTCAAAACTTACAACTAAAAGACAAAACGTCTATCACCCAGAACCACAGGAAAGCTGGCTGAGTGGAAGGAAAGAGAAAAGAGCATTGAGTCGTGCACAAGCGCTGAAAAGCTGAGGTACGGAGGCGCGTGATCTGGACTGGCGGCAGGCGTTGCTTTTTTCAACCCAAAGGGAGACAAGCCCCCGATTACTCTGAAATACAGTTTCTGGGGAGACGCGGGGGACCCAAACTCCTATGGAGAGAAGCTGGATTGTCTAACACCGGGTTGGAAAGTGAGGGGGGCCTGCTTGCAGAGCTGCGTGCAAGAATAATTGTTTACTGCACTGGGGCACGGGACGCAGTTGGAGACACAGAGCCAGCTAACTAGCAGTCATCGCTGTTTGCCATGCCCTAGCCTAGTGACGCCCTGAGACCCCGCCCCACACAACCTACAAACCCACCCAAGCTCCAAGCAGCAGCATTAGCATAAGAAAGGCCTGCCCTATCGCAGCTTAACCTAACAAACTTGCAGCCCGGGTCAGACAGCTCCAAAACCTCCAAACCCCAAGCAAAGAGGAGAAAACTGTAGCTCTCGCTGTAGCTCCTGCTGGGTGGCCTCAGACAGTAGCTGACCTGCACCCCATTGGAGATCCAGAAGCCAGTATACCTAGTGGTCAGTGTGAGAAACCAGATTTCAACTCCTCACATCCATAAGTGACACATTCAAGAGGCAGACTCAGCGAGCACCAAAGCCCTACTGAAACAAGTCCTGCACCATAAGCGTGTCTCCAGCACAGCAGTTCTTATAGACACAGCGAGTCCTCACAGCCGGTTGGCCTGGAGGTCACTTCTTCCCAGCGTACCAACAGCAATTAAGGCTTAACTACACCAAGACTTTGCACTCAGCCCACAAAGGGGTGTACCAAGAGCGTCCACATCAGGTGATTGGGGAGGCTGAGCTACTGCCCCCTATAGGTCACCTACCACACAAAGCCACTCCATCAACACAGGGAAGCAGCCAAAATGTGGAAACAAAGAAACATGTCACGAATGAAAGAAACGGAGGAAAGCAAACTACTGGACGACATAGAGTTCAGAACCACATTTATAAGGTTACTCAAGAATCTTCTAAAAACTGCCGAGAAACTTGATGACACTTCTGAGGAGCTTAGTGAGACCTTCAAGGACCTTAATGAGAATGCCAAAAAAATGGAAAAGGATCAGTCAGAAATGAAGCATACACTGTCTAAAATAAAGAATATACAGAAACTCAACTGTAGATCAACGTACCCCAAGAATCAAACCAAAGATCTGAAATATGAGGAAACAAAAAACACCCAAGCAGAAAAACAAAAAGAAAAAAGAATCCAAAAATATGAAGATAGTGTAATGAGCCTCTGGGACAACTTCAAGTGTACCAACATCCGAATTTTTGGAGTGCCAGAAGAAGAGAGAGAGCAAAATATTGAAAACCTATTAGAAGAAATAATGACAGAAAACTTTCCCTACCTGGTGAAAGAAATAGACTTACAAGTTCAGGAAGTGCACAGAACCCCATACAAAAGGAATCCAAAGAGGACCACACCAAGACACATCATAATTAAAATGCCAAGGGCAAAAGACAAAGAGAGAATCTTGAAAGCAGCAAGAGAAAAATGGTTAGTTACCTACAAGGGAGTACCCATATGACTGTCAGCTGATTTCTCAGCAGAAACTATGCAGTCCAGAAGGGAATGGCAAGAAATATTCAAAGTGATGAACAGCAAGAACCTACAACCAAGATTACTCTACCCAGCAAAGCTATCATTCAGAATTGAAGGTCAGATAAAGAGCTTCACAGACAAGAAAAAGCTAAGGGAGTTCATCGCCACCAAACCAGGATTACATGAAATGCTGAAGGGTATTCTTTAAGAAGAGGAAGAAGAAGAAAAAGGTAAAGATAAAAATTATGAACAACAAAATGACATAAAATACATACCTACCAACAAGTGAATGTAAAAATCAAGTGAAAAAAAAATCTGAAGAACAGAATGGATTGGTGAATATAATAGAATCAGGGACATAGAAAGGGAGTGGACTGACGATTCTCAGGGGGAAGCGGGTGTGAGTGGTGGGAGAAGAGATTGGACAAAAATCTTACTCCTAGGGATGAAGACAGTGGCGGGGGGTAAGGGCATGGGGTAGGGTGGGGTGGGGAATCAGGTGGAGGGGAGGTATAGGGGGAAAACAAAAAGAGGAACACCTGTAATCTGAACAATAAAGATTTAAAAAAATATATATATATATATTTTATTGATTTTTTTACAGAGAGGAAGGAAGAGGGATAGAGAGCTAGAAACATCGATGAGAGAGAAACATCCATCAGCTGCCTCCTGCTCACCCCCCACTGGGGATGTGCCCGCAACCAAGGTACATGTCCTTGACCGGAATTGAAACTGGAACCCTTCAGTCCACAGGCTGACGCTCTATCCACTGGGCCAAACCAGTTTCGGCACAGCTTTACTTTTTTAAAATATATTTTTATTGCTTTCAGAGAAGAAGGGAGAGGAGAAACATCAATGATGAGAGAGAATCATTGATCGGCTGCTTCCTGCACGCCCCCTACTGGGGACTGAGCCCGCAACCCAGGCATGTGCCCTTGATTGGAATTGAACTAGGGACCCTTCAGTCTGCAATGTTCACCTATTGGGGTTGTAGACATTACAATCTACCCACTGTGCCAAACCGGCTAGGGCAGCAGCATTATTCATAGGAGCCTGGAAACAGCTCAAATATCAACAATTGAACAGATAAACTGTGGTATATATCCATACATGGGACACCACTTAGCAATAACAGTGAATGAATAATTGATTCATACAACAACATGAAAATATTTCATGTTGAGTAAAATTTGTAATAGAAAGCAGGTCAGTAGTTGCCTAGAGACAGGAGACAAAGTGGGGGGAAGAGTGAGAGGAAGTAAAATGGGCTACGAATAAACTTTTCTGGGGTGATGAATATGTTCATTGTCTTAATTATAATGATGGTGTCAGGGGTCTATATGCCAAAACTTACCAAATTGTACACTTTAAAAATGTCCAATTTATTCTATGTCACTTATACCTAAATAAAGGTGTTGAAAATGTGTTTCAATGCATTTTTATATTTTATAGGTAAAAATATATATTTTTAAAATATGTTTATTGATTTCAGAGAGGAAGGAAGAGGGAGAGAGAGAGAGAGATAGAATCATCAATGATGACAGAGAATCATTGATTGGCTGCCTCCTGTACAACCCTTACTGGGAATTGAGCCCACAACCCCGGGCATGTGCCCTTGACCACAATTGAACCCGGGACCCTTCAGTCCACAGGCGGACGCTCTATCCACTGAGCAAAACTGGCTAGGGCTATATGTAAAAATATTTATAAGAATACTAAGAAAAAATGTAAGCCTTCAGTGCTTGTGTACTCCTGGGTGGTTAACACTTACTGCATATGTACTAGCCCAATGTTTTACCACTTCTTGGGATCGGAGATGCATTTCTTTCTTTGCCTTTCTTTCTGCTCGAAGGCATGCTGCTTTTCTTGTCAAACCATCAATGCTATCTCGAATCCTTTCCCACTCATTGTGTGGAATTATGGTGACCTGCCGGAGATCTTCTTTGCTAGGTAGAAGAGGCGGATAGAGAACTTGATCTTCGTTAGAGTTCTTTATCTCTAATAAAGTGTTAAAAATAAGTATTAGGAACTTGGAAGAAGATTGTGATATTTTTTTCTCAGACATTTCTATATTGTTATATCTAGAAATTGTTTGAAATAATAATTGTATTCTCGTTATCTTAAGAGCAACTGGGATTAAATGGAAAGATACAACACCTTGAAATCAAAAGACATAGATTTGAGTCCTTGTTTGGTCATTTCCTTGGTGTGTAAACCTGGGCAAGTCATTTAACTTCTTGGAGTCTTGGTATCAACATCTTTAAAGTTGAGATCAATAATACCTACCCAACAGGTTGTTATAAAAGCATTTTTCAATTTAACCACGTAGGAGTTTATAAATGGATAACTTTAGGAATGTTCACCTATTGCGGTTGTAGACATTATAATCGACTCTATTCAACCCCTTCCTAATTGACTACCAGCAATGTAATTTGGAGAACTGACTACAGTTCCAGGGTGGGCCTCATTAGTTTAAGAATAGTTGCATCTCACTTGCCAATAATTATTTCTATAATAAATTAAAAATTAGGAGAAGAGGTTTATTTGAGACTTTTAGTAAAGTTCTTTCTTGTTCTTCTGGTAAGGACATCTGAGAGTGACTCTCAAGCTAGATATGAATAAGGAAGCATGAAGGCCAGATAGGCACTTATCCTAGGACCACACAAGGAAGCAGCCTTATAGGAAGCTGTTACTGTGAACCACGAAGTGGAAACAAAGAAGCACCTGGGACAATGAGGATCTCATTATACCTCTAGATCAGTCAGATCAATCAGACCTGACGCCTGGAGTTCCTGTAGTCAGTGGTGAACAGGCTCTGGAAGCAGTGGAAGGAGAGCTGCATGTCAGAGCTGTGTGGTGCACAACGGGATCCCTCCTCTGTGACATCCCAAATCTTCAGTAGAGTAACTGCACTCATGAGATGTTTTATTCGAGATCTTTTGTTGTTGTTGTTGTTAATCCTCACCCAAGGATATTTTTCCCATTGATTTTAGAGAGAAAGGAAGAGAGGGGGAGAGACACAGAGAGAGAAACATCGAGTGAAAGAGACACATCAACTGGTGGCCGGGGATCGAATCCACAACCAAGGTACATGCCTTTGACCGGAATCAAACCCATGATCCTTCTTCAGTCTGTGGTCCAACGCTCTAACCACTGAACAACCAGCTAGGGCTTATTCAAGATCTTTTCATGGACTCTGACTCAAAAAGAGAACCAAGAGAACAAAAGCAGTAGAAATGGGCAAGTATAAAGAAATAAGAGAACCCACAGAAAATCTGGGAAAGTTTTTTGACTTTCAGGCCACTGAAGTTGGGACAAGTTCCGCCATCTCTCTGAGGATAAGGAGCTCTGATTGATATCAGAGCTACAGATGATCTCACACATCCATGCTCTAATTCACCAGATTGATATACAGTTCACTCCTCTAAGGGCACTCTTATTTCCAAGATTCTTTCCTCACAGTGGCTCTCACACAGTGCTAGTAGTGGCTGTTCCAGAAATTAAACAGGCCACAGTTGAAAGAAGGAACAAGAAAAAAGAGATGGACATAGAAAGAATATGACTAGACAGACTCATGGAGTAGAGAGGGGACAAAAGCAGTGGCAAGTGACCTATGGGTATCTAAAATCAGTCCATGAGTCTGTCATCGTTGACACACTTTCTGTGATTTACAAAATCTCTTTTTTTAAATTGAGATATAGTTCACATATCATAAAACTCACCACTGTAAAGGGTAACATTCAGTGATTTTTTTAGTCTACTCACAAAGCTGTGCAAACGTCACCACTAATTCCAGAACATAAGTTTCTTGGTCATCTTGTTTGTACTCAACTATCATCACTACCTCAGCCAGCTGTGAAGTTTTAAAAATGGCACTGGTTTTTAAAATATATATATATTATATATATATATATATATATATATATATATATATATATATATATATATATATAATTTTTTTTTTTCAGAAAGGAAGGGAAAGGGGAGAGGAGAGAGACAGAAACATCAATGATGAGAATCATTCATCAGCTGCCTCCTGCACGCCCCCTACTGGGGACTGAGCCTGCAATCTGGGCATGTGCCAATGACCGGAATCAACCGGGTCCTTTGGTCCGCAGGCCAATGCTCTATCTATTGAGCCAAACCGGCTAGGGCGGGCGGCACTGATTTTTTTTAACAAACATATCTGGTGAGCTCTGAGTAAGGTAAACTCCAGACTCTTGGAACTGCAACCACACAGATCAATTGGGTCAGTCTACTTCTTATTTTTTTCTCCACCTCTATTTATGTAAACCTTTTCAAGTGTTTTTATTGATTTCAGAGAGATGAAGGTAGAGGAAGAGGGATAGAAACTTCCAAGGATGAGAATCATTGATCGGCTGCCTTCTGCACGCCCCCTACTGGGGATCCAGCCGGAAACCGGCATGTGCCCTGACCTGGACGTCCTGGTTCATGGGTCCACGCTCAACCACTGAGCCACACTGGTCGGGCTATTTATGTAAATTTCCCACCTACCAATTCATCTGAAGGCAAAACTGTCTAATTTACATAGAACCCCACGCTGCTTTTGACTCGGAGTCCACTTCACCTGGACTAGGCCCCCTCACCTGACACCCTCGCCTCTCACCCCGTGTCTGGGGGGTCAGAAACAATCCCCAGGCCAGTGTGGGCCAGTTTAGCTCACCCGTGCTTCCCTTCGCCTGTCCAGAGCGCCTTCCGAACCGCACCAGCATCTCTGCCGAGGTGCCCATGGTGCTTTCAGACTTGGAAAGGCGATTGCGCTACGGGGCGCTGCAGTCTCCAGGGTTTGGAAATGCCGCGCAGTTGCTTAGCAACGCCGCCGGAAGTGACGGCCGCTGCCGCTGAAGAACCGGGAACCTGCAGCTGCCGGCTGTGGGGCCGGAGAGCATAGGCTGCGCCTGCGCGTGAAGCACAGGCCGGTGTTAGAGTGGGGCGTCCCCACGGACACGCGCGGAGACACTCCGCGGGAGCAGGGCGGAGGCTAGCACAGCTGCCGACTCCTGTCCTGGGCCAGTGAGGAGATCTAGGGGCCCGGGCTGGTGCCCCATCCTCATCCATCACGTGCCTCCGCGGGACGACCCCCTCCTAGGTCCCTGCCCTACCTTCCCGGAGGACCCGGCAGGTGTGTGGAGAGCGGGGCCCAGGCTGGGTGTGTGCGGCCCACAGGCTTCCTCGCGCGTGGGAGGGGAAGGGCAAAGCTCTCCCATAGCTATAGAAACCCAGGGATTCATTGACAGAAAATCGATGTTTAAATACTTTAGTTTTAAGGCGTAATTCGGGCCAGATGGGGCTTAGTTTTTTAAACATAAGAATCTTAAAACTTGGATGTTGTCTCAGAACATTCATATTAGGACCTTTAGTGTATTTAAGTTGCTTGGTAAATACAGTAAATTGAATGTATTTGGAGGATCAACCAGACCTCGAAGGAGGTAAAATTTGTTTTCTAATGATGCTATTTTTTCTTACACCAGAACTTTAGTGATTAAAAATGTCACTTCTGGTGTAAGGAAAAATAGCATCATTAGAAAACAAATTTTAACACCAAAATCTGTTAAGAGTGGATGCGGGCTTGGTTTCAAAAAATACTTTTCTAACACATCGAGGAACAAATGATTTCCTTACAAGCTTGTTGGCTACAATTCGTACTTATTAGGCACCAAATCGGAGTTGTTCAAAATGGAAGGAGTGACATTTTTAATCACTAAAGTTCTAACATAGTTGTACTGTTTTTCTTCAGGTTTTCTATCAGGTGTTCCACCATAATAATGCTGGTGAGTATGAAAGGGATTAATAAAATATTTGGTTTTGGTTATTTGTTTTTGTGAAGTACAGTTTTAAAAGGTCAGGAACGGGGAAAGAGATTCTGCCCTACTTGCATGCTAACAACTTAGCCTGCCACGGTTTTGTGGGAGCTGCAGGCGCCTAGATCAGAGATGAATTACAGCAGGAGCAGTAGTCAGAATGTCAACAATTTACCCCAGTCCCAGAGTCAGAAGTCACCTGCACATGGAGTTAGGCTAAGGAACTCAAATCTTTATTATAATGAACAATAAGCATTTCAAGGCTACATGTCTTATTTAACCAGTCCTCAATTCTTGGACGTCTATGTGATTTCTAGTTTCCATTAGTTAAAAGCACATAGGTTATTGTTAGACTATGGAAACATTGCAGATATACAAAATATACTGTTCCAGCTTTGGGAGAGAATAGTTAATAACTATTTTGGGAATTTTAACAAATTGGTTTCAAAATAGATTCACATTCTTAAAATTGAATCTTTGTGCATATCCTTAATTTTTGAGACTTTTATTTCAAGTATGCCAAATCTTTGAATGTTTATTGACAACAGAATGTAGTATTTGTCTGTTATTTAACAAATAAAAAGAAAAAGTGGAATTTGTAATTCTCAACATAATGAGTGTAATACTTGTGATTGTATCTACCAGGTAAAAACTTATATTTACATAACATTTCGTTTTGCATTTAAGGTTTGTGTTTAAACAAGATTTTGTTTTTCCTATTGCCAATAGGTGCTTTTCTGGTGTAAGAAAAAATAGCATCATTAGAAAACAAATTTTAAAATACCTTAAATAAGCTTTTATTACTTTTAGGAGTTAAGAAGTCTCTGTTCCTTTGCTCCAAACCAGAAGACTTTTTTACCTGCATATAGAGTAGGAGTAATGTTGGTTAGAAACAGGCTGGTGTTGGAAACTGAAGATTGTCATGACTGTAACTCTATGTTGAAATAAGATTAATTGTCTTAGAAATACTTAGTTGGGTAAGTATTTTTAATAAAGATTTATGTTGAGTGGTGAAAAAAATGAATACAAAAATATATGAAATTAAGAAAAGTTCACTTTCAGATAGAAATTAATAAATTAACTATATTAACTTCAGGCTCATGACATATCTTAGTATTTTTAGGTCAATAGTTCAGGAATTTTAGTAACTAGCTAATTAAATCTAGGCTTGAGGAAATTTTTAACGAATAATGAGTTATACTTGAAAAAATTTTAATTAAATTCAGAATGCTTAAAAATCATATTTAATTTAAAATATGCCTAGGTACAGTCCTAATGTAATTGTCAACTATGCCTTATTGCTATTTATTACATTGTTTCTATGGGAAAGTTAATTCTGCACTTAAATCTCTGGGAGCCAGTCAGAGGCAGCTAAATTAGGCATTTGGAGATTCAAGGATACAGAGTCTCAGGTTATCACAAGGTGGGGCAGAAGAAGATCTACACTGTTTATTCTTGTAATATTATTGATTAATTATTATATTATTTTTCATACAACTGTAAACCTACTTTTGCCTCAACCTGGATATATCTAAATTCACACAGCAGGAGATAGCATCTAGATTAATTGTTTCTCCTGCTGGCTATTTTTTTTTAAATATGTATCTTTTTATTGATTTCAGAGAGAACGTGGGAAAGAGAGAGAAGCATCAATGATGAAAGAGAATCATTGATTGGCTGCTTCCTGCACTCCTGCACGCCCCCTACTGGGGATCGAGCCCACAACCTGGGCATGTGCCCAGACCAGGAATCGAACCAGGACCTCCTGGTCCATAGGCTGATGCTCAACCACTGAGCCACGCCGGCCAGAACTGCTGGCTATTGTAATAAACCAGAGAATACATGTGGTTAAATGCCATGTTTTCCTTTTTTTTTTTAATTAAATTTATTGGGGTAACATTGGTTAATAACATGTTTTCCATTTTTACTTGTCTCTTTTTTATTTGTGGGGTTCTTCACTTTTCTTTGTAGAATTTCTTGCTAAAACCTCAGAATGGTTATGAAGTAGATCACAGAGGTATTATTATAGATAGTGTGTACTTTGACGAATATTTTCATGTAATTAAACCTCTTTTTGTTAAAATGACCTTAGTATTTTATTTTTAAACTGATCAATGATGTTTAAATACTGTATTCTGTTTCTTAGACACTAGTGTGGTTATTAAAAGCATGAACTTTGAAGTCAAGCAGACCTGAGTCAAAATTCCAGCTCTGCCATTTAACTAATACTTAACCAACCTATCTAATACTTAAGCACTAGTTTACATATCTTTAAGGTAAGGATAATTCCTACTTAATAGGGTTATGATAGATAAATGAGATAATTATAAAGTTCTTAGTTAAGTGTCTGGTGTATGGTGATCTCACTAAAAATATTACTCTTTTTTTTAAATGGTCTATACATACTAATTATAGTTTTTATTTGGGTAGTCTACTGTATAATTATTATTTTTACATGATAATATTCATTCATACCATCTGTTAAGCAATTTATTCTTTTCTCTTGAGATGTATAGTTGACCTATATTATCTTTTAAATAAAAGATTTAAGTAATTGTCATATCATAAGTAATGTGATTACTCAATTATGTCCAGATTATTTGGCACTCTGGTCAAGGCATATACCTAGGTTGTGGGTTCGATCCCTGGTCAGGGCACATACAGGAGGCAAGCAATTGATGTTTCTCTCTCTCTCTCTGGCTTTCACTGTCTCTCTTCCCCCCTTTTCCCTTCTCTCTGAAATAAATAAACGTAAAAATTGTTAACAAAAGTTACTACTAGTTCAGAAGAACTAAACTAACCGCCACTCCAAGTAATTTGGTTAGAATTTCAAGTACAGCATCCTGTAACCATTTAGTTTCAACATTGGCATTGATATTAGAAATTGATTTCAAGCTAAACACTTTTTTTTGGTTTGCTATTAATCACCATTACACAGGCCAACATACAATAACCAACTTGAGGTTTTTGATGTGATCGCTAATGTTTGTTGCAGAATACTTCATTGAGTAGGAGAAATAGCTGATTGGCCCTCGGAAATCCAATCTTCTTATATCAAGCTGAAGTGAATGAAATTAGACTGTGCATTGAAAATGCTACAAGATTAGCCCTAACTGGGTTGGCTCAGTGGATAGAGCGTCGGCCTGCCGACTCAAGGGTCCCAGGTTCAATTCCGGTCAAGGGCATGTACCTTGGTTGCGGGCACATACCCAGTAGGAGGTGTGCAGGAGGCAGCTGATCGATGTTTCTCTCTCATCAATGTTTCTAACTCTCTATCCCTCTTCCTTCCTCTCTGTAAACAATCAATAAAATATATGAAAAGAAAATGCTACAAGATTATAGGCCAGACAACTTCAATGAAAGCAGTGTGCTTTTATCATTCCCCAACATTACAAGAGAACTCACCACCAACTAGAAGCTATTAATCAGAAATAAGAGCTATTTTTAAGCAAATTTCCTACCAATTAGTGATGTGAACCCTCTTCTGTCCTACTGGTTTGCTCACTATGCAACCCTTTATCTTTCTCTCTTATCTCTACCCATTACAAACTCAATGATCTTGTTTCCTGTAAGGTAGAAATATTTCTGTGCTGTGCAATTTAATATTTAGTGATATACTGTTTTGTGCTAATCTCTAATTGTTTTCGATGTGCTGTGTATTCTCAACTAAATTGTAGACTCTGAGACTAGGACCATGTGTCATATTTCTTTGTTAATGCTTTTTTTTTTTTTAAAGAAACATTAATATGAGTGAAATATAGATTGGCTGCCTCCTGCACATCCCCTATGAGGGATCGAGCCAGCAACCCAAGCATATGCCCAAATCGGGAATTGAACCAGCAACCTTTCTGTGCAGGGGACAGTGCCCAACCAACCAAGCCACACCAGCCAGGACTGTTAATCCTTTTTATGCTAAACATGACAGGCACTAAGTAATGTCTTATTGGAAAATCTAAAAATAGCCATTTGTTTTGTACAACTGTGACCAGAGCTCAAAGCAAAAACACTTCATGTCCATGTGGGGGAGAATGTACAGTCACTCTAAACACTTTTTTTTAAAAAGTATTTAAAGTTTGCAAGATTTAATGGTATGTTAATTTTGGTCTGAATTTTGGTTAGTACACAGAGACCTATTGTTTAATATGAAGATTATTGTAAACTAGAGGCCTGGTGCATGAAATTCATGCATGGGTAGGGTCCCTAGGCCTGACCAGCAATCAGGGCCAATCGGGGCCTTCAGGCTGCCAGCCAGGGCCTCCTTCATTCTGTGCTGCCCCCTGGTGGTCAGCGCATGTCATAGCGAGTGATCGAACTCCTGAGGGGACAGTTAGCATATTAGCCTTTTATATATAGAGATATTTTAAACTAATAAGTTTGGCTGTGATGATAAAAATGAGTAATTAGCATACATTTTTCTGTATTATTTTTAAACATTTCTAAATAAGACTGTAAGAGAATAATTGTTTCATTACTTCTCTCAATAGCTTAATTCTAAATGCTCAAGGAATAATCCCCACAGGATCATAATAATACCGTGGATATCCTTTTTAGATATTCTATTTTCCATTCACTTAAAATACTCAAATATGAACTTTGCTTCTTAGGCAAATATGCTTAAATGGTGGTCCTAAAATGCTTAATTATTTTAATTTGTTTATGTTCACCCTATGTTTTAGCAGATTCACCCTATGTTTAATGCTCAGTAATGTTTGTTAAATAATAGCTATATAAGTAAAACAGAGTATTTAGGGAAGTAATATTTCTTCTTTTTCAGGGTAACCTAAATCTGTTTTGGAACCATGAAAATTTTGCTGGTTTTTGACTTTGACAATACAATCATAGATGACAATAGTGACACCTGGATTGTACAATGTGCCCCAGAGAAAAAGCTTCCTAATGAACTACAGGATTCTTACAAAAAAGGATTTTGGACAGAATTTATGGGCAGAGTCTTTAAGTATTTGGGAGAGGAAGGTGTAAGAGAAGATGAAATGAAAAGAACAATGACATCAATGCCTTTCACTCCAGGGATGGTGGAGCTTTTAAACTTTATAAGAAAGAACAAGGACAAATTTGATTGCATCATTATTTCAGATTCAAATTCTGTCTTCATTGATTGGGTTTTAGAAGCTACCAATTTTCATGATGTGTTTGATAAAGTGTTTACAAATCCAGCAGCTTTTGATGGCAGTGGTCATCTCACTGTGGAAAATTATCACGCTCATTCTTGCAATAGGTGCCCCAAAAACCTTTGCAAAAATGTAGTTTTGGTAGAATTTGTAGATAAACAGTTACAACAAGGAGTGAATTATACACAGATTGTTTATATAGGTGATGGTGGAAATGATCTTTGCCCAATAACCTTTTTAAAGAAAAATGATGTTGCCATGCCACGGAAAGGATATACTTTACAGAAAACTCTTTCCAGAATGTCTCAAAATCTTGAGCCTATGGAATCTTGTGTTGTAGTTTGGTCTTCGGGTGTTGAAATAATTTCTCATTTGCAAGTTCTAATAAAGGAGTAATATGCCAACAATTGAAATGTGTACCAGTTAAGATGGGGTACAGCAGCATAAAACTAAAATCCCAAATGCCAGTGGTTTAAAAAAAAAAAGATTTTTTTCCCTCTCACTTAAAGAATTACAGAGGTAAGTATCTCTTAAGGCTGCTATTTTGCTCTACCAGTTTCAGCACTTGGCTACCAACTCATGATACAAGATTGTTATTCAAGCTCCAACCCTCATATCAACACTCTAAGGCCAGCAAGAAGGAAGGCAGTGAGTTGTATACTCATTTAAATTGCATTGGCCAGGAGGCAAGATGGCGGGCTCGCGGTGAGCAGACGTCAAGGGATGAAAATAGGTATGCCTAGAAACAAATTTTAAAAGCATTTTCTCTTCAAATCTTTTTTTATACCACCTGACAAGCATCTTGATTCACCATGGCCATATCAGCAGTGAAATGGGCGATATCAAGCAGAACTATTTTGAAACATTTATTTCCAATCCAAAATGGAGCTTTATACTGTGTTTGTCATAAATCCACATACTCTACTCTTCCAGATGACTATAATTGCAAAGTAGAACTTGCTTTGACATCTGATGGCAGGACGATAGTTTGCTACCATCCTTCTGTGGATATTCCATATGAACATACCAAGGTATCATATACGTCGTAGGAAATTGAATCCTCCAAAAGACAGATGATATTGAGGTTTTCAGTAAAATGCTGTCCTGTTCTCATTTGCCATTTGACAAAGTGCAATCAGATATATTCACTACTATGTTATATAGTAAAATAATAATAAAATGTCTTTTCATCTAAAAAAATAAATAAATTGCATTGGCCAAAACTCAGTCACAATGCCCCTACCTAATTGCAAGGAAGGATGAAAAATACAGCTTTTATTCCAGATGGCCATATGCCTGGAAAACAGTGGAAAAAAAGAGTATAGAATTAAGGTTAAGTGCAACTAGTGGTCGCTACCAAAGGTGGTTTATAGATTATTCTCTTCAGAGAGAATAGTCATTTATTTTACTTTCTTAGATATTTAAACCTGATGCTTTATTCACATAGCCCAAATATATATAATGTTCTATTGCCAAATCAGTGTATTTTATTTTTTTTAATATATTTTTATTTATTTAAGAGAGGAAGGGAGAAGAAGAGAGAGATAGAAACATCAATGATGAGAGGAAATCATTGATTGGCTGCCTTCTGCACACCCCCTACTGGGGGTCGAGCCTACAACCGGACATGTGCCCGCAACCTGGACATGTACCCTTGGTGGGAATCAAACCCCGGACCCTTCAGTCTGCAGGCTGACGCTCTATTCACTGAGCCAAACCAGCTAGGGCCAAATTAGTGTATTTTAAAGGTGGGGATGCAGTATCTATTACCCAAGTTTTCATCCATTCCAGACGTTCCTTTTAAAATTAAATACAAATCAATGTTTCTCAAACATTTTAAACTTATATCAGTATCACAACTATAACTCCAGTATACTGGTTTAATCAGTGTATTATTTCTACTGTCCAGTCTTGAGTGACATAATATGTAATTTGTAGAAATACTCAATATTTAAGATAATGATTCATGTAGAATGTTAGCAAAATAGCAAGTGATGTAAAAAGGTTTATAATTTCATGCTAATTTCTAGGCTCCTGTGTTTTAGGCGAATATATCCATTGTGTAAAATATTAGAATTTTTCTTTTCCACCATGGAAAGCTCCAGAAATAGAAAAGCTCAATATAATTTAATGGGGTGAAATGGGTAGGTTGTAATTCATTCTTTCAGGTTGAAAAAATAAATCTTTAACAGGTTAGATTGTGTTTAAACACATTTACTCTTAATAGATTATTATTTCTCTACTAGAGGCCCAGTACACAAAATTCATGCACTGGGGGAGGGAAGGGTGTCCCTCAGTCCAGCCTGCACCCTCTCCAATCTAAGACCCACAGGGATCGGGCCTGACCAGCAGTTGGACATCCCTCTCACAATCCACGACTGCTGGTTCCCAACCGCTCACCTGCTTGATTGCCCCTAACTGCTTCTGCCTGCCAGCCTGATCACCCACTAACAACTCCCCTGCCAGCCTGATCAACATCTAACTGCCCTCCCCTGCAGGACTGGTCGCCTCCAACTGCCCTCCCCCGACGGCCTGGTTGCCTCCAACTGCCCTCCTCTGATGGTCCGGTTGCCCCCAACTGTCCTCCCCAGCAAGCCCAGTCACCCCAACTGCCCTCCCCTGCAGACCCAGTCACCCCCAACTGCCCTGCCCTACAGGACCAGTCCACCCCAACTACCCTCCCCTGATGGTCCAGTCGCCCCCAACTGCCCTCCCCTGCAGGCCCGGTCACCCCCAACTGTCCTTCCCTGCAGGCCCGGTCACCCCAACTGCCCTCCCCAGCAAGCCCGGTCACCCCAACTGCCCTGCCCTATAGGACCAGTCCACCCCAACTACCCTCCCCTGATGGTCCGGTCGCCCCCAACTGCCTTCCCCTACAGGCCCGGTCCCCCCCAAACTGCCTTCACCTACAGGCCCGGTCACCCCCAACTGTCCTCCCCTACATGCCCAGTTCCCCCCAACTGCCTTGCCCTACAGGCCCGGTCCACCCCAACTTCCCTCCCCTGCAAGGCCTGGTTGCTCCCAACTGCCCTCCCCTGATGGCCTGGTCGCTCCCAACTGCCCTCCCCTGCAGGCCCAGTTGCCCCTAACTGCCCTCCCCTGATGGCCTGGCCGCCCCCAACTGCCCCCTCCCCTGCAGGCCCAGTTGCCCCCAACTGCCTTCCCCTACAGGCCTGGTCCTCCCAAACTGCCCTCCCCTACAGGCCTGGTCCACCCCAACTGCCCTGCCCTGATGGCCTGGTCCACACCAACTGCCCTGCCCTACAGGCTCGGTTGCCCCCAACTGCCCTCCCCTGACGATCCAGTCGCCCCCAACTGCCCCCTCCCCTGCAGGCCCAGTTGCCCCCAACTGCCTTCCCCTACAGGCCTGGTCCTCCCAAACTGCCCTCCCCTACAGGCCTGGTCCACCCCAACTGCCCTGCCCTACAGGCCTGGTCCACACCAACTGCCCTGCCCTACAGGCCCGGTCACCCCCAACTGCCCTCCCCAGCAGTCTCTGTCGCCCCCAACTTCCCTGCCCTGCTGGCCATCTTGTGGTGGCCATATTGTGTGATGGCATGAGAGTCAATCTGCATATTACCTCTTTATTATATAGGATATGTCGAGGCCAGTAACAAATTACAAATTATGGTAGTAAAAAAAACATAATACTTTTATTTATTATAATGGTAGATCAAGTAATTTGGACCAGATTTTGTAAAAAACACATATAGAAAAGCTGATAGCTAAACAAAAATTTTAAAACTGCTTAAAGCCTTGAGAGAGTTGATAACAATGAACAATTGCTACCAAAGCACAGAAACCTAAGTAGGTGAGCTGCTTTTTCCTAGAAGTGTTGGCTAATTCTGCAATTATTGTCTGAGATGCTGAGTGGTTATTTTGACAATATTATGCTACCAGGGGGAAGAGGCCTGCAGTGATAAACCTTTCCCCTTTGAGTAACAATTCCGAAACAAGTAAGAATTGCCCATTTGGAGTAAAGAATGGTCCAGAAATAAGCATACCTACCCAGGGATGGCAGCTTAGCTTTGGATATTCTTAGTCCCTGAAATTGGATTGAGATTATCTAAGATTTTTTTTAGAGCTCCCAGGTGCTTGGCAGAAACAAATTTAAATTCTCTCAAAAGGATGTTAACATCCTAGGTATGTGGACAGACTCCAAAGTGGTCCCCCACAATCCCTGTAACTGGTATGCCTTGTTTGTGTGTGGAGAGGGGGAAATATGACTTCCTTCTAATCAATAGGATACCACAAAGATGATGAGGTCTATGTGATTATGTATATGTGATTATATCATATTCTAATGCCCATCTTATTGAGCTCTCCCTTGTTGACTCTGAAGCAAGCTGCCATGTTATGAACTGCCCTTTGGAGAGGACCACATGAAAAACAACTGAGGATGGCCCCTGGCCAACAGTTAGCAAGAAGTAGGTCCTTGGTCCAGCAGTCTGCAAGGAACTACATGCTGCCACCATGTGAGCTGGAAAGTGAATCCCTTCCCAGTGGAACCTCAGCTGAGACCACAGCTGACACTTTGATTGCAGATATGTGAAACCCTGAAACAGAGGCCCCCGCTGAGCTGTGCTTGGACTCCTCACCCATAGGATCTGAGCTAATAAATGTGTATTGTTTTAAGATGCTTAGTTTGTGGTAATACTGTTACACAGCAATAGAAAATTGATGCAATAAGCCTCAAAATAAATCTATAAAGTTTTGCAAGTATACTGTAGGACACAATAAAAAGCTACACCAAGAAACAATGAATACCAGCAGAAGCTTCCATTTAAACAGATCTGTGGGATATCCAGATATTGCAGTTTTCAGACACAAACTGAGGAGAGCGTGCGCAAAGAATTGGAAGCTATATTTAAAAAAATATGGAAATGCTAGAGCTGAAAATTACCATGGTTAAAATTATAATAGATGGATGGATTTGACAACAGAACAGGCATAGTTGAAGAGAGAATTAGTGAGTGAACATAAGTTAGAAGAAAATATCCAGAATGATGTAGAGAGAGACAAAACAATGAAAATACAGAAGTTAGCAAAATATCTGTGACATAGAATATACAGTGAGATCTAACATAATAAATCAGTGTCCAGAAAGAAAGGACAAAGAAAAAAAGCCGTATTTTAAGAGATAATGACTGAAAATTTCACAAAATCAATGAAAAACATCAAACCACAGATTCAAGATTCATTATGAACCCTAAACAGGATCAAAAGAAAACCACATGAAATCACATCATTGTAAAACTGCTGCTAACCAAAGATGGATGAAGCCTAAAGCTGCCAGAAAAAACAAAAACAAAAAGACATTGAAAGGAGCAACAATTAAACTAATAGCTGGTACTATTTCTTAAATATTTGGAAGAATTCAATAATAAATAAAGACATCTAGGCCTGGATTTTTTATTGGAAGGGTTTTAACTACTAATTCAATATCTTTCATAGATATAGGGCTATTCAGGTTGTGTAGTTTTTCTTGAGTAAGCTTTGGTAGTTGACTATTACTTTTTTTTAAATATATTTTAATGATTTTTTACAGAGAGGAAGGGAGGGGATAGAAAGTTAGAAACATCGATGAGAAACATCAATCAGCTGCCTCCTGCACGCCCCCCACTGGAGATGTGCCTGCAACCAAGGTACATGCCCTTGACTGGAAAGGGACCTGGGACCCTTCAGTCCTCAGGTCAACGCTCTATCCACTGAGCCAAACCGGTTAGGGCGACTATTACTTTGATGCAGAGTAAATCACCTCAAAATTTAACAGCTTAAAAAAAAATTAACAGCTTAAAACTAAGTGTTAATTATCTCACAGGTTCTATGGGTCCGGAATTTCAGAGCACTTAACTGGGTTCTGGCTCAGGATCTGAAATGAGTCAAGATATGTGCTAGGCAGTATTCACATGAAAGCTTGACTAGGGCTTAGGCTCTGCTTGCAAAATGGCTCACACGCATGCCTTTTGGCAGGAGGCCTCAGTTACTCATTGGTTGTTATAACAAAGTCTCATTTTATTGTTGGTTGTTGGCAGGAGGCCTCAATTTCCAGCCAGATGAGTCTCTCCAAAGAGCTGCTCGAGTGTCCTAAAGCCATGGTTTCCTGCCAAGTGAGCTGCTATCCAAGAGAGAGTGCAAAGAGAAAACTACTATGCCTTTTGTGACCTCCTCTTAGAAGTCGCATACCATTACTTCTGCCATATTCTTATTTGTTAAACGAGAGTACTAAGTCAAGCCCATGCTCAAAGAGAGGGAAATTAGACTTCCTTTTTGAAGAAGGAGTCAAAGAATGTGTAGATATAATAAACCCTGGCTGGTGTTGCTCAGTTGGTTGGGCATCGTCTCATCCTCCAAAAATTTGCTGCTTGGATTCCTGGTCAGGGCACTCCCCTGGGTTGTGGGCTCAATCCCTGGTGGGGTGCGAGTGGGATGTTTCTTCTCCCTCTCTAAAAATCAATAAACTAAGTCATTTCTATTTCCATGTTGTTCTTTTAATGTTTGGTATCTCATTTATCTGTAGGGTCTTATGTTCTTACCTCTTTTTCTGAGTACTTCATATATGGAGGATATTAATATGGTCATATTTGTGAAAAATATTGTTTGCATCATATTGTGTTAATATTTTCTAAATCTTATTTTTTAAATATATGTTTTTTTATTTCAGAGAGGAAGGGAGAGAAATAGAGAGACAGAAACATCAATGATGAGAGGGAATCATCGATCAGCTGCCTCCTGCATAACCCCTACTAGGGATCAAGGCCGAAACCCGGGCATGTGCCCCTGTCCGGAATCAAACCCAGGACCCTTCCATCCAGAGGCCAATGCTCTATCCACTGAGCCAAACCAGCTAGGGCCTAAATCTTATGTTGATTATTTCTAGATAATCTGGTCTTCATATTTATTTATTTATATTTCAGAGAGGAAGGGAGAGAAAGAGAGAGATAGAAACATCTGTGATGAGAGAGAAGAATCATTGATTGGCAGCTTCCTGCATGCCCTCCTCCCCCGCCCCCCCCCCCCCCCCCCCCCGAGAATTGAACCACAATCTCCTGGTTCATGAGTCAATGCTCAATCAAAGAGCTACACCAGCCAGGCTTAATCTTTATTTTTAAATATAAACATCTAAATTGAACATGTGGGTTATTATTCATTAGGTTGTATGAAACAAATATATTGATACACACTAACTAGGCCTATTAAAATGTAAGATTCTTGTTCTCTAAAATATTTCCTTTATAAACAAAAGAATCCTAATGTTTCCCCCAATGACAAGCAACTTCCTTATGGATATTTTTTATTATACTGAAATGTGAGCCTATAAAATAGATATATTAGAGTTAATTGTGAATTGAAGAAGACTTAAATATTAAAGTCATAATAGGATTGGATAGAGAAGGAGGAACCTCCTATCTTGGTGGGCAGAATCTAAAATGGCCCCAGAGATTTCCCACTCCCTGGTATAAGTGCCATGAGTAATCCCCAGTACTGTGAACTTGGTGTATTTTACTACTGTGATTAGGTTGTTTTATAGCAGGAAGATTATGGGGGTAGACCTGACCTAAGCACATGAGCCCTTTAAAAGCAGAGAGTTGTTCTAGCTGGTAGCAGAAGAGGAAGTCAGTGATTCACAGCATTTGAAGACTCTACATGCCATTGTGGGTTAAAGATGGAGGAAGGCATGTAGTAAGTAAAGTAATGTGGACAGCCTTGAGGAGCCAAGAACAGCCCCGGCTTGACAGCCAGCAAAGAAACAGGGACTTGAATCCTATAATTCTGCAAGGAAATGAAATAGCCATGTGAGCTTGGAAGAGAACCGATACGAAAAACACAGCTCAGGCTGACAGCTTGATTTCAGCCTGTGAGACGCTGAGCAGAGAACCCAGTCACACTATGTTCAGATTTCTGACCCGCAGAAACTGAGAGATAATATATTTGTGTTGTTTTAAACTGCTATATTTGTGGTAATTTGTTATATAGCAATGGTAAGTTAATACAATGGCTAATACCATCTCTCAGAGAATAGTCTACTTTTCACATGCACATCTTTTTTATAACTTTTTATAACAAATTCGTGCACAGATGGGGTCCTGCAGGCCAGGCCCGATCAGAGCTGATCAGGGCTGGGCCTGTGAGGAGGAGGATCCGGAGGGAGATTGGCCAGCCAGCCTGCTCCTACTGGGACCAATCAGGGCCAGGCCAGCTGGGGGGAGGGGCCAAGGGTGATTGGCCTTGCCCCCGATTGATGTGTGTAGGGGCCAAGCAGGGGTGGAGCTGGCAGGGAGGAGCCGTGGGCCAATCTGGGTAGTGGGGGCCCATTGGGGGTGGGGCCAGCCAGGGGGAGGGGCTGTGGGAGGTTGGCTGGCTGGCCGCAGTGGGTGTCATAGAGACTGGTTGTTCTGGTCACTGGCTTTTTATATATACAGATGCTTGACAATTTATACTATACTATAAAGTAATGAATCAGTTTTTATTCTCTGACTAGACACCAAACATTATGATGTATGAAGAGATGATAGTTAAAATGTTTCTGCCTTACAGAGTTTTGAGGATGATTTAATTTTTTTGCTAACCTATTTTCTAATTTTTATAATATGATGGTACCTTTTTAAGAAGAAAAGCAAATTTAAAGAAATAAAGCAAACTTCCTGAGAGATAGAGCATAGCCCACAACCATCTGCCAGTGAATGGTCCAGAGCTGAGCAGCTCAGACAGGGCTGATTACATAATTTGTAAGGCCCAGAGCACTGTGAAAATGTGGATCAAATGAGGATATAGCAATTGTACATACTAAATACTGCTACTCTTAAAGCCATAGATCCAAAATATTTTTCCCCATATAAAAAATTGCTGCCCTATCCGGTTTGGCTCAGTGGATAGAGCATCGGCCTGCGGACTGAAGGGTCCCAGGTTCGATTCCGGTCAAGGGCATGTACCTTGGTTGCGGGCATAACCAAGTAGGGGGTGTGCAGGAGGCAGCTGATCAATGTTTCTCTCTCATCGATGTTTCTAACTCTCTATCCCTCTCCCTTCCTCTCTATAAAAAATCAATAAAATACATTAAAAAAAATTCCTTATCACCAAGTCCACAGCCTTGTCACAGCACAGCAATGAAAATTAATATTTTTATTAAACATCTAATTGTTTAATATTTTTGATGCCTAACTTAATCACATCCTTCCTATGTTAGATACATATTAGGCTTCTTTTCCACCCAGGTGTTATATGATTGTGGCACACATCTTTTAGATTAAACCTGCTTTTGTAGTAGTGCAAGTATAATCTTTTGTAGTACAAGTTATAATTACATCTTTATTCTACTTTTTAAAACTGTTATCTGATATGCCCATATCCTTATTTACTTTTACAACATTTGACTTTTTTAGCTCCTGGTTTATACTAGCTTTAAAGGCGTGTTAGAGTAAATTTTCCTTTATGGTCTCATAAATAGCTTCGAGAGATGGCTGATATAGCAATAGGGCAACTGCAGGCAGGCACCACACAGGATAGAGTAGCTCTATTAATAGTGTGAGCGGGACTGGAATTTATAGCTACTTTACTCTTCCTATTATCAGATATGAGAGGAGGAGTCCTTTACTGACCTAATAACCCCACAGCACATCTTCAGATGAGACCAGTTGTAGGGAATTGACTAAATTGTTTTAACTAATACTGTCATCTTGTGCACTCTGTTGGGTTTCTTTTTTAGGTACACAGTGTCATAGTTCTGTTGTAGACTGATGTTTTGATATGCTTTATAAAGGCTTATAAATATATTCCAGGCCAAAAGCTAAAACTATCCTACTTGTTTATGCCATACAGACTGATGATGTCTGTGTGATGACGGTTCATATGGAAACAAAATACTAACATAGATGTTTCCCAACACAGAAATTCTTAGAAACTCCCATTTATGGAAGACATCACTTAGTAAAATATTAATTTGTCTTTTTATATATGTAAACAACTAGTACAAAATATTGACAATTAAACTACTATTTGCCACATAAGATTTTATAATTAGTCCAAAATGGACTTACTAATGAACTTGCTAATTCACATTTATTATATCAATCTACATTTATATTGTGAATTTTGTTATATGTCAAAATCATAACTCTTCACAACCTGGTCAAGCAATATTTTATTCTCGGTTCAATATTTAAGTATATTCTTTCAGGGATCTATTAATGACTTAGTCTCTTTATGTTTAAATCCAGAGAAAGATCTTATTGCACAATGTTAAGAACTAAAATACTTCATTCAACAAATATTTTTTGGGTTCCTACTAAGAGCAAACCACCTCCCCCTGCCCCCCCACCACACACACAAATAAAACAGAAACCTGTGGAAGGATAAGAAGTGTAGGTCTATGTCTTACAAAGAATGATGTCCCTTTCAAAGAACTTACAATTTGATTGAAGAGGTAGTGGGAAATGTATATATGTAATGTATAAATACCAAAGTATGTTTCATAAAGCATCTTAGTAATTAGCACAAACAGAAGGTACTTAGGTCAAGGAAAGACTAGATGACCAGACAGCAATGTGTTTTGTATTCATTCAATTGATTAACTGAAATATAAGAGAAGCTTTTTGAGAAAAGTGGTTTGTGATCCACACCTTAAATGATGGAAAGGATTTAGAGAGAGGGAAAGGACTTGGTAGAGCTTCCCAGGTAAAGGGAATAATGTGGGAGTGAGGACAGCAGATTTATGAGGTAGTGATGAGGCAGCTGGCCTGAGGAAGTAAGTTAAAGGTTGAAAGTGGGGAATATTGGAATAAAAGTTTGTAAGTGGGTTTTGGCTAATATATGGATGGGTTTCAAAGCTAATCAATTGAGTTTGATTTTTTTCTGGTTGTATGGCCAGGGCCCAAACACTACTTTCTTTCTTAAAAAAATATTTTTATTGATTTCAGAGAGGAAGGGAGAGAAATAGAAACATCAATGATGAGAGAGAATCATCGATCACCTGCCTCTTGTACGTCCCCCACTGGAGACCGAGCCCGCAACCCAGGCACGTGCCCGTGACCAGAACCAAACCCGGGACCCTTCAGTCCGCAGGCCGACGCTCTATCCATTGAGCCAAACCAGCCAGGGCAACACTACTTTCTTTACATCACCCTCCTTTACTTACTTCATCAGGCCAGCTACCTCATGAATCTGCTGTCCTCACGGCCCTTTACCTGCGAAGCTCTACCAAGTCCTTTACATCTCTCCAAATCTATAAATTCAATGCAATCCCCATCAAGATACCAATGGCATTTTTCACAGAACTAGAACAAATAATTCAGTAATTTATAGGAAACCACAAAAGATCCCAAATAGCCACAGCAATCTTGAGAAAGAAGAACAAAGTTGGAGGTATCATGCTACCTGATTTGAAACTATACTACAAACTATAGTAATCAAAACAGCATGGTACTGGCATAAAACACAGACACATAAATAAACGAAACAACAGAGATTTCAGAAATAAACCCCTGCCTATATGGCCAATTAATATATGACAAAGGATGTAAGAACACACAATGGGGTAAAGACAGTATATTCAATAAATGGTGTTGAGAAAATTGAACAGATAGATGCAACAAATGAAATTAGACCACCTTCTTACACCATGTTAAAAAACAAATACAAACCTCAAAATGGATTATACCAGTAGACCTAAATGTAATACCCAAAATTATAAAATTCCTAGAAGAAAACATTGCTCTTAGTAGTATTTTTCCTGATATAGCTCCTCTGGGCAAGAGAAACTAAAGAAAAAATAAACTAACGGGACTACATCAAACAAAGTTTTTTTTACAACAAAGAAAACCATCAACAAAACAAAAAGACAGTGTATTGAATGGAAGAAGATATTCGCCAATGATGTATCCAATAAGGAGTTAGTATACAAAATTTATAAAAAACTCATATAACTCAGCACCAAAAAACACTCCAATTGAAAAATGGGCAAGAGGATCTAAATAGACACTTTTTCAAAGAGTACATGCAGACGGCCAACAGAAATATGAAAAGATGCTCAATGTCACTAATCATTAGAGAAATGCAAATTAAAACCACAACGAGATATCACATCATACCTTTCAGAATGGCTATCACCAATAAATCTACAAACAACAAGTGTTGGAGAAGATGTGGAGGAAAGAGAACCCTCATGCACTGTTGGTGAAATTGCAAATTGGTGCAACCACTATGTAAAACGATAAGGTGGTTCCTCAAAAATGTAAAATAGAACTACCTTATGACCAAGCAATTTCACTTCTGGGTATTTATCTGAAGAAATCCAAAACACTAATTTGAAAAGATAAATGCACCCCTATTTTTATTGTAGAATTATTTACAATAGCCAAGATATGGAAGCAACCCAAGGACCCCTTGATAGACAATTAGATAAAGCAGAAATGGTACATACATACAACGGCATAGTATTTGGCCATAAATCTTATCATTTGCAACAACATGGATGGACCTATAAAGTATCATGCTAAATGAAATGTCAAACAGAGAAAAACAAATGCCGTATTCACTTAAATGTGGACTCTAAAGAATAAAATACATGAAAAAAACAGAAACAGACTCATAGATACAAAGAACAAACTGATGGTTACCAGAGGGACAGGGAGTTGGGGGCTGGCTGAAAAGGGCGAAGGGATTAAGAAGTACATATTGATAGTTACTAAATAGTCACAGGAATGTAGAATACAGCATAGGAAATATAGCCAATGATATTGTAATAACTATGCATGGTGCCATATGTAAAATAATAGTGAATGTCAAGTGTAATTAAAAATTTGTTTTGCCCTACCCAGTTTGGCTCAGTGGATAGAGTGCCGGCCTGCGAACTGAAAGGTCCCAGGTTCAATTCCGGTCAAGAGCACATGCCCGGGTTGTGGACTCGATCCCCAATCGGGGGCTTGCAAGAGGCAGCCGGTCAATGATTCTCTTTCATCATTGATGTTTCTGTCTCTCTTCCTCTTCTTTCCTCTCTGAAATCAATTTTAAAAATATATTTTTTAAAAATTTGTTTAAATAAAATAATAATAAAAAAAAGAATGTTTACTTTCTCATTTTTTGGGAAGCATGCCAAAAAGGCTTTTCCAAGACACATCAAGTTCCAGGCAGCCACATATACCTATGCTGGTTGTGTACTGTACAACCAGCACATTGTTCACATTGCACTCAACTTGAGTGGAATGAATTGTGCCATGCATGACCTACAGAGCTCTATGTTGTGGCCATATAAATTATACCCACTATTTTTTACTTGACAGCAACTTGTTGAACCCAGTGTGCAAACAAAGTACACAAAATTTCCTGTAGATAACTGCCATTTTCACACATCGATAATCATATCACAATTGGCATATTAAACATTTAATGACCCGGCAATACTTAGTGGGAAGATGTACTAATAAGGTAAAAGCAATAAGCAAATAAATAAAATTGTTATTCCTAGAAACCAGGAGTCTTTTGAAAAGCCAAGGGTTTTTGATGTCAAATGGCATCTAACTCCATGCCAAGCTGGATATCTGCCAAGAGTTATTTATGCTTCATCCCCGGGGTGGCTCTTTCTCTCTTTAAGACTTGGATTCACAGATGGCACATGTTTTCTTGAACAGTGTCATTAATTTATTTAACATGTGGTTGCTAATTATATGTTCTGAGTGCATCAACTGTATTAGTGTTTGCAATGGTCTCTTTGATAAAGCGCGTAGGAGAGAGGAACTGCGGGTAATACCCTGCAGGACCTGTTCCTTTCTTGGCAAGTTGAAGCAGTCTAATGTAGACTGATACACACTTTTTCTGCTCTTTTTTTTAATTGACATATAATTGACATATAGTTGATATACATTATGAAGCAATAATTCACAACTAGGGAACATTAGGCAATGGAAGCAAATGTTTTAATTAATCTATGCAGCAATCTGAAATAACTCTGCTCAATGGAAAGAGTAAATTCTGCTATTCAAGAATCATTTATGTCCTAGCTGGTTTGGCTCATAGATAGAGCGTCAGCCTGCAGACTAAAGGGTCCAGGTTCGATTCTGGCCAAGGGCACATGCCCAGGTTGTGGGCTCCATCCCCAGTAGGGGTGTGCAGGAGGCAGCCGATCAATCTCTCTCAACATTGATATTTCTATCTGTCTCTCCCTGTCTCTTCCTTTCTGAAATCAAATTTTAAAAATTAACAAAAAGAATCATTTATCACATGCAGCTATGATTCTAGAAGCTCCTAATCTGAATTAGCCAGGGCCTATAATTTCTGCACATGAACCTTACCATCCTAGCCACTAACAGCCATCTCCGCACTTCAGTGACAAACATGGAAAGGATGACCAATCTTCAATCAGTCACAATCGTGTCCTTGAGTGACAATATCATCAGTAAATGAAAGACAAACTGTCTATAATTACCATTAACTACAAAGTTCATAATTTTTTGAAGAAATGTTAATAAGATGCTAATTTCCAAATGGAGGTTTTAAATATCCTTTCATCATAATAGCTAACTAACATTTATATGCCACATCCTAAGGGCTTTCATATTTTTAATTTTATCTTTCCAATAACCTTATGTTATGTTCTTGTGTGTGTTTTACAGATCAGAAAATGAAGGATCAGAGAAGGTTAGTAACTAGTTTAAAGTTACATGTTAGATAAGTGGCAGAGATGAAATTGAAGCCTGAAACTAAATCTCATTTACTTTTTTTCTCTACTAAACTGTTTACCATATGTTGGGATTTTAAAACTTTCATTTTTCTTCCATTTTGGGTCCAGCATACATTCTTCTAACTGCAAAAGAAGAATCACATGATGCCCTTGATTAGAATGCAGATTCCTAGGTCTCTATCCCTGTGAAGTCTGGGGATGCTGTATAACCAGCATCCGCATAATTCAGTTGAGATGGTCTGACATGTGGAATTAAGCTAAGCCCCCTAAATGAGAACAGTTTTTTTTTTTTTTTTCAGATCTTACTATAGCAAGAGTCAGTCACCCACACTTGCTCTTGGCAGAGGCTCAGACAGGCATGGGAATGGGAAAGCTTTACATAAGAGTGATAAAAAGGGGAAGGTCTCAGGTTTGCTCTGATTGGAGATTGCTGACCTGGGCAATCTGGACGGGCTACTAGAAACGGGGTATTTTATGTCATTGGTTTAGGGCAGTGGTCGGCAAACCGCGGCTCGGGAACCACATGCGGCTCTTTGGCCCCTTGAGTGTGGCTCTGTGTTAGAACCACTTCTTCAAAATAGACTCGCCCAGGCCGAAAACCGACTTCTGCGCATGGGCCACGAAGTTTCAATCGCATTGTACGTGGGCGCCCGCACGCAGTATTTTGTGGAAGAGCCACACTCAAGGAGCCAAAGAGCCGCATGTGGCTCGCGAGCCGCGGTTTGCCGACCACTGGTTTAGGGAGTCTGGCTTTCTCTGGTGGTCCTGAGTTGGAAGTAGGGGTAAAAATAGGGAAGTTGGCAGTCTTGACCAGTCCTGCTTGTTCTGGTCCAATTGCCGCAGAGGTTGTGATTTGGCTTCCTGGACTGCTTATGTCATTCAGAGTTCTGTTGTCACGTACAGTCTGGCCATTGTCCATTTGTATATTGTCTTTCAGGACACTGAGAGAGAGACTGACTCTCTGGGGTTCCTTTCATCCAAGTCTCCTTCCTCCCTTAAGAAGGCTATACCATTCTACTACCAGTGCCTAGCCCTATCAGGTACTCAAGAAAATCCTACAAATAAGTGAATGATAAATGAAAATATTTGATATTGGCTTTTGTTGGATCAGAACATGAACTTTCTGGTGCAGCACATGGACATCCTTATGTGATTGGACTGGCTATCACCAGGAGGAAGACTGGTGAGTCCTCTGCTCTAAATACAGAAAGCTGAATCCTTGGCCCTGGCTGCTCCCAGTCTATGTCAAAGCTTCAGGTTAACCCCTGGTGCGCACATCAACCCCAGGGGCTCCCTCCAGAGTGCTGTGCTGGGGGCAGGGTGGCGTCCGTGGGAAAGCCGCAGCTACTCCTGGCATTTTGAAGACAACCTCAATACCAGACCTTACGTCTTGCAGCATTCTCTCCCTTCTCCACCCCGGGTCTGGCGAGAGCTATTGAAGGAAGGGAAAAGGGCACCCCCCCCCCCTCACCCCTAACATGTGCTCTTAACTCAGGACTGAACTCACTTTGTCCAGAGGGAAAATGCTCGGGGGTATATGTGTTTGAGAAACAGACCCCAGGAGAGGGAAGAGCGACCGACCGGCCCGTGCTGTCCTGGGGAAGCCGTCCCACCTGCTGCGGGGGGACCGCCGGGAGGGGCTCAGCCGCGCGCCCGCCGCCCCGCCACTCGGGAGTTCCCGCGAGTGGCCCGCGGGGGGCTGTTCGGTGGGAGGCGGGGAGCAGCCGGGGCACCAAAATAGGCGCCGGGTGTGGGCTGGAGCTGCACTAGCAGGCAGCCTCCGCCGCGCCGCTTCCAAAGATGGTCAGAGGGTCCGGCGGCGCCTCCGCCCCCGCTCGCCGCTAGCCCGCGGGCCAGCACCCGTCCCGGAGCCGCCGCCGGAGGTAGGTGCGGAGCGGGCCCGCCGCCCGAGGCCAGCGGGCAGACCGAGAGCAGGGCGAGCGCGGGAGGGCGAGGCCGCACCGCCTCCGGAGCCCGCGGCGGAGGCGCGGAGACAATGGCCGCGCGGGCGCCGAGCTGGCTGAGCGCGGGGCCGCCCGCCGCGCCGTCCCACACCTGCGAGGCGTCCCAGGCCGAGGGACCTGGGCACCCGGCCGGACGAGCAGCGGGCGGCGCCCTACGAGTCCCCGCTCCAGGCCCGGGGAGGGGCGGGGCGCGGGCGGGAAGCGGGCCCAGGCGCGGGGGTGCGGAAACCCCTGCGGCACCGCGGGGAGGGCGCGCCGCTCTCCTTTATCTCCTTCCTTCCTCCAGAGAGGCACAGGGTTTCCATTTCCCAAGACCTCTTGTCCCATTATCTTTCGATCATCCCTCGCTTGGCATCTCGGAGCGACTTGAAAGCGAAAACGGTTGAATGGGGATCGAACCGAGGCCGGCCCCTCTCCGTTGAATGGAGTGACCCCTCGGGCACTTTGTTTGCCAAGAGTGGGATGTCTCTCGGACCGCCTGCTCGGGACAGATGGAGACTGTGTAATTGGGGTAGGAAAAAAATGTTTTTTTCTAGAAAGGACTATTGAAAAATCCGGGGGCTTCATTTCAGGCTCCGAGCTACCCTGAATTTAAATTGACCATCATCTAAATTACGAAATAGGCCATCCACATTTTGCATTTAGAATGTTGAACTTAGTCTAGTTTTGGATTTTATTTGGCGCTAATCAATCATTCTAATGATTGGAATGTTTAGTATTGATTATTTGAGGTGATATGCAAAATTGAAAACACGTTTATTGTTTTATATTTATTGCAGCCATGGCTCTAAAAGGACAAGAAGATTATATTTACCTTTTTAAGGATTCAGCGCATCCAGTGGATTTTTTGGATGCATTCAAAACATTTTACTTGGATGGATTGTTTACTGATATCACCCTTCAGTGTCCGTCAGGCATAATCTTCCATTGTCACCGAGCTGTTTTAGCTGCTTGCAGCAATTATTTTAAGGCAATGTTCACAGCTGACATGAAAGAAAAATTTAAAAATAAAATAAAAATCTTTGGCATCCATCATGATATTTTGGAAGGTCTTGTAAATTATGCATACACTTCTCAAATTGAAATAACTAAAAGAAATGTCCAAAGCCTGCTTGAAGCAGCAGATCGGCTGCAGTTTCTTTCAGTGAAGAAAGCTTGTGAGCAGTTTTTGGTAAGGCATCTGGATATTGATAATTGTATTGGAATGCACTCCTTTGCAGAATTTCATGTGTGTCCAGAACTAGAGAAGGAATCTCAAAGAATTCTGTGTTCAAGGTTTAAGGAAGTATGGCAACAAGAAGAATTTCTGGAAATCAGCTTTGAAAAGTTGCTTTTTATCTTGTCCAGAAAGAACCTCAGTGTTTGGAAAGAAGAAGCCATCATAGAGCCAGTTATTAAGTGGACTGCTTATGATGTAGAAAATCGAATTGACTGCCTGTATAATCTACTAAGCTATATCAACATAGATATAGATCCAGTGTATTTGAAAACAGCTTTAGGCCTCCAAAGAAGCTGCCTTCTAACCGAAAATAAGATACGGTCTCTAATATACAGTGCTTTGAATCCCATGCATAAAGAGATTTCCCAGAGGTCCACAGCCACAATGTATATCATTGGAGGCTATTACTGGCATCCTTTATCAGAGGTTCACATATGGGATCCTTTGACGAATGTTTGGATTCAGGGAGCAGAAATACCAGATTATACTAGGGAGAGCTATGGTGTTACATGTTTGGGACCCAACATTTATGTAACGGGGGGTTACAGGACAGATAACATAGAAGCTCTTGACACTGTGTGGATCTATAACAGTGAAAGTGATGAATGGACGGAAGGTTTGCCAATGCTCAATGCCAGGTATTACCACTGTGCAGTCACCTTGGGTGGCTGTGTCTATGCTTTAGGCGGTTACAGAAAAGGGGCTCCAGCAGAAGAGGCCGAGTTCTATGATCCATTAAAAGAGAAATGGATTCCCATTGCAAACATGATTAAAGGTAAGTGCAGATTATGCTTATTCTGTATTTTTTAGGTGTTTAAGGTTAGGCCAGCAGTCTTGCTTCTCTTGCAAAAAACTTAAAAAGAATTTACTTTGCAATGTTATCTAGGAACTAGAGTGGATTATACAAATAATGTTGTGCAGAATGTTCCAAGTAAAAACAGAGAATAGCAGTTCCCAACTTGTCTGAGATTTATGGTTTTAAAATACTCAGGCTAGAAAAGACATCATTTTATTAGATACCAGTATAATTCATTCTTCTGATGTTACAACCTGTTTTGAGACTAGATCTCACTCAAGTATTAAGAATTTACATTTAAGGCAAAGGCTAAATAGAGAAAGCAGGGTAGTTTTATTAGTTTGTGCTTATTTATTTATATTGGCTTGCTCTTGAAATTGAACCCTTTTTTATTCTGCTCTTATTTTTTATTTTCTTATTTTTAAATATATTTTTATTGGTTTCTGAGAGGAAGGGATAGAGAGAGAAAGATAGAAACATCAATGATGAGAGAGAATCATTGATTAGCTGCCTCCTGCCCATCCCCTACTGGGGATCAAGCTGGCAACGAGGGCACATGCCCTGAGTGGGAATAGAACTGGTGACCTTTTGGTACATGGGACAATGCTCAACCCACTAAGCCACACCGGCCAGGGTGATCTTTCATTAAAACCTTGAAAGTTTTGGTCCCTGAAGGATATAACAAATTACATTCTCTCAAAAACTAGATATAGCCTCTGCTTTTTTTTTTTTTAAAAAAAACTGAACTTATGGGGTTGACATTGGTTCACAGAACCATATAGGATTCAAGTGTACAAGTCAACAAAACATCACCTGCACATGGCATTGTGGTCCCATCATTCCAAGCAAAGTCTCTTTCTGTCCCCATTCTTCCCCTCCTTGCCCACCTCTGCTTACTCCCCACTGCCCTTTTCTTCTGGCAGTCACCACACTGTTATCTGTATCTATGTGTTATATATGTATGTTTTGTTTGTTTGTTTGATTCCTTCACCTTCTTTCATCCAGCACCCCCCCCCAAATAATTCCCTCTCCTCTGACAGCTGTTAGTCTGTTTCATATATCCATGCGTCTGTTTCTGTTTTGTTCCTCAGTTTATTTTGTTCATTAGATTCCACATATTAGTGAGATCATATGGTATTTGTCTTTCTTTGACTGGCTTATTTCACTTAGCATTATAATCTTCAGGTTCATTCATGCTGTCACAAAAGGTAAGATTTTCTTTCTTTTTTGTATGGCCTAATAGTATCCCAGTGTGTAAATGTACCACAGCTTTTGGACACGTGGGCTGTTTCCAGATCTTGGCTATTGTAAATAATGCTGTTATGCACATAGAGCTGCATATATTCTCTCGAGTTAGTGTTTCAGGTTTCTTTGGATATATTCCTAGAGGTGGGATCATTGGGTCAAAAGGCAGATCCATTTTTAATTCTTTGAGGAAACTCCATACAGTTTTCCACAGTGGCTGCGCCAATCTGCATTCCCACTAACAGTGCACGAGGGTTCCCTTTTCTCCACATCCTCTCCAGCACTTCTTTGTTGAGCCTCTGCTTTTTTGATTCAAGTCTTGTCTCATAGTGTTAAAGAGAGAGGCAGATCCCTCATGTGGCACATAGAGCCAGGCACGCTGCTGAGTCTCAATGTCTGTCTGATAAACACTATATTCTCTGCTGTTTGGTACTAGATTAGCCTTGCTTTCCTTCCCTCCCACCGGAAAAGAAGTTACACTGGAATCGTAATTACATTTATTTTTTTGGTGCTGGGGAGTTGCACAAAAACAATTGGTGGTTGGTTACCAAATTTGTGTCATTTTATTCCAAATGTTTATTCCCAGGCCTTTCTGTTTCTTTTTTTAACACTGGTGGGGGTGTGGGAATCTGACCTGGTCTGATCCTTGGATGACAAGCAGGAAGCCTGAGAGGCAAAATAGTCTTGTGATCAGGCACACAGCTTCTGAAATGGAACTGCCTGAGCCCAAATCCCAACTTTCCACTCATTTGCTGGTGAGCTTGGGCAAATTGCCATCCGTACAATGGGAGTGACATTACTTAGTTTAGAGTTTTGAGAGGATTAAATGAACTCATGCATGGGAAGCACTTAGCAGCATTAGGCATTGTACTCATGAACGTCATTATAGAAGAACATGTCAGCTTTGATGGGGCAGAATTATTTTTCATATTAAATCTTGACCACTCTCCCAAAGGTGCAGCCGTGGTTGGTAGCGTGGAAGAAGGTGGCTTAAAGCCCACTGCTATTGCTGCTCTGATTTTTGACTCTACCTGAGCATGACCCCCCACTTACAGATTTTCAGTCCCCTCTCCAAGGTGATTCCAAATATCCCGTCTGACTCCTCTTTTACAAAAGAAATAATGGCACTGCAAATATGTTAGCAGCTATTGTAAACCTAGATACATTTCTGCCTGTTTCTTTTCTTACAAGAAATATGTTTTTGTTGATTTCGGAGAGAGGAAGGGAGAGGGAGAGAGGGATAGAAACATCAATGTTGAGAAATAATCGTTGATCAGCTGCCCCCCATTGGGGATCGAACCTGCAACCCAGGCAAGTGCCCTTATGGGAATTGAGCCTAGACCTCCTGGTTCATAGGTCGGTGTTCAACCACTGAGCTACACCAGTTTGGCTGCCTCTGCTTCTTAATGATAAGTTTCAGTGATTTTGTAGTTTACAGTATATTGCTTTGAGGACAGAAATCTATTACTTTACTGAAATTTTGTTAAAACTTTTGAAGCAACGCTTGCTGAAAATAAAATGCTGCAATGGTGTACCCATCATGAAAGAAAGCTGAATGTGTTTTTGACAGCTTAAGGGGAATGGGAGGCCCTCATATGCAAAAGTCCTCCCCCACCTACCAGCTGGGTTTGAAATGTCAAAGTTTTATGCTTTTACCTTGAAAGTTTGATTCCTGGTTATACCTCATCATCCCAGGGAAGGGTAACACTTTGTCAGTTATGTGCAGTTTTGGCTAGTTCTGATGCTCAGACTCTGCTGAACTTTTAGTTTCCCATTCTTACGTAAAAAGGATAACATTTTCCCCCAGTTTATTTTATTTTATAGTCTTGAAGTGAACTAGCTTCTTTCCCTGGGAATGAGACCTTAAATTGGGTAGAGTCAAATTTCAAATTAATTTCCTTTTTTGGTTGAGGGAGGTACAGAGAAGAAATAAATAGATGGCTTTTTAGGAACTCCTAACTTTTACCCCTCTCATCATAACTGCCCTGCTTATGAACTCACTTTTGGCCCAGCTGGAGTGGCTCAGTGGTTGAACATCAACCCAGGAATCAAGAGGTCATTAGTTCTATTGCGGGTCAAGGCACATACTGGGTTGCAGGCTCCATCCCCATTGGGAGGGAGTTGGGGGGAAGAGCACAGGAGGCAGCGGATCAATGAGGTTTTCTCTCTCATTGATGTTTTTATCTCTATCCTTCTCCCTTCCTCTCTCTCTAAAAATCAATAAAAACATGTTAAAGGAATAAACTCACTTTTGTTTTGGAGTATAAATGAACAAGGAGCCTGAACTGCACCCACCATGTAACATGCTAAATAAAAGTTGGTTGAAAGACTAAGCTGACATTTCAACTAAAATGAGCCTCATCATCATTTTTTCTCTCTTCTTGTTCCCCTGCTGAAACCATTTTCTCTTTCTGATTTTTCTGTGGCATCAGCGTTTCCCAGTTTTCTGAGCTCAGGACCTCAGAATTCGTCTTGTCTTCAACTCAGTCATCAAGGACCTTCTGTTTTACCTTTGTCTCTTGCCTCTGTGCACCTTCCTCTATACCAAGACCACTTCTAACTCAGGCCCTCAACACTTTGCACCTGGACTAATTCTATCCTTCTATGCTGTAGTCCCTCCTTTCCTTTGTTTAAAAACTTTTAAAATCCTGTTGAATCGCCCTCGCTGGCTTGGCAGAGTGGATAGAACTTGTGGACCAAAGGGTCCCAGGTTCGATTCTGGTCAAAGGCACGCACCTTGGTTCCAGGCTCCTCCCCAGCCCGGGCCCTGGTCAGGGCTCGTGCAGGAGGCAACCAATTGATGTGTTTCTCTCACATTATTGATTCTCTCTGTCTTTCTCTCTCTGTCTTCCACTCTTCCTAAAAAAATCAATGGAAAAATATCCTTGGGTGAGGCTTGACAATAACAACAAAATTCTGTTGAGTCAAGTGCAAATTTTTAAATTGGGCATCAGGATTCTTTGCCATGTGACTCCAAGTTACTCTGCCAGCTTTAATTCCCACAGGTCAACCCCAGGTGTGTCACCGTCCCTTCCAGGGTAGCAGAATCAAAACAACTACTTAAATTGTCCAGTAAGCCTTTGCACTTGCCTTGCCCTCACTTAGAGTGGCTTCCTCTCACCTCTGCCTGCCAAAGTCCTACCTATGAAGGCCCAAGTCAGATTTTGCCACCTCCTGCCATGATTTCCCTAGTCAAAAGTAATGTCTCTTTGTTTTACACATCCACAGTAGTAGTTCTGTACCCTATGTTCTAGTTGTATAAATGTCGCACCCTCTTTTAAAAGAGTACAAGGAGCCTTACTTCTTTTTTAAAAATATTTTCATTGATTTCAGAGAAGAAGGAAGAGGGAGAGGGAGATAGAAACATCAATGATGAGAGAGAATCATTGATCGGCTGCCTCCTGCACGCCCCACACTGGGGATCGAGCCTGCAACTCAGGCATGTGCCCTGACCAGGAATCGAACTGTGACCCCCTGGTTCATAGGTTGATGCTCCACCACTGAGCCACTCTGTCTGGGCAGGAGCCTTTTTCATTCTTCTGTCCCTCAGAGCACCTAGGACAGTGCCTTATATTTACTATTCATAATAACAAAGACAATACAATATTCATTGCAAAGCAGAATGAAAGATCAATCTGAAGATGTGATTTTAATTAACACACAGGTGTGGGAAATGCTACTGCCTGTGTCTTACATGAAGTTATCTACGTCATTGGTGGACACTGTGGCTACAGAGGGAGCTGCACCTATGACAAGGTCCAGAGCTACAATTCAGATATCAACGAATGGAGCCTCATCACTTCTGGTCCCCATCCAGGTAACAAAATGATGTCTTAATAGTGTATGTCATGATACAGCCTATCAGTGTAAGAGATGGCTAAAATGGGCTGGAAATAGGAAAACGCTAAATTTATGGTAGACTACACATGGGTTTAATTAAAAGGCTCAAAATATTCATGTGTCCATGTAACAATAATCACAATTTAGATTATCCAGATTAGATCATGTCTACAAATATTTCCCCTCATGTCATTACACAACTACATTTTAAGCCTCTGTGATTAAAAGTAGTTTCTTTAAAAAAAATTTTCAGTCCTAGCTGGTTTGGCTCAGTGGATAGAACATCGGCCTGCAAACTGAAGGATCCCGGGTTTGATTCCAGACAAGGGCATATGTCCAGGTTGCAGGCTCGATCCCCAGTAGGGGGCATGCAGGAGGCAGCCAATCAATGATTCTCATCATTGATGTGTCCCTTTCTTTCTCCCTCTAGCTTCCTCTCTGAAATCAATAAAAGTATATTTGAAAAAATTTTTTTCACTTAGTTTCTTTTTTGTTTTCTATTCCTTATGTGCTTTCTTCATTTACATGCATTATATAAAACATAATTTTTATAGACAGATAAAAGGCACTAGTCTATCAAATAGTTGGGAAGGGTACATAGTGATCCAGTTCGGCAGGAGATGTTTTCTTTTGGAAGCATACTCTTTCTGGGTTTCAGTAACTGTTAAGCACTCCCTCCTACAATGTGTAGAGCCTTCCGTTAGCCTTACTTTAACAATCATAAAGGGGACATGTTGTCTGCCCACAAGGAATGGCCTGCTTTCTTTGGTGTCTTTTGATCTTTGACTTGTGTCTTTGAAGAACTTGGGGAAAGCATAAGCTATGTCCTGTTGCAGTTATGCCTTACGTTTAAGTTTTTCATTAGGAAAGATTTATATCACCAAATCACCATACTACTTTGAGTCCTTTTCCATATAGCATCAGGCTTCCATGTGGGTTACTGGGAAGCATAACTGAAATTTACAAGCTGGAACCATCTGAGAGGAACAGTAACAGCTAACCTTGAGCACTTTTCATAGGCCAGGTATTAACTAAACACTTTGCATGTAATAGTACCTTAAATTCTAACTACAACCCTGTTAGTAGGTATTGTTTACCCCTGTTACATATTTGGAAGTGGAGGCTTAGAAATAGGTAACATTGCCAAGGTCACACAGTTTGGAACTGATAGACGAGGATTCAGTTCAGAGAGATTGCATAAACTGTGCTATAACTACTAAGCAATCTGCCTCTCCTTAAGGGAGCAGGCTCTCCTGCTTTTGACCACTGCAGCTACTAATACCCATAGATCACATATGTCATCTCACAGTTCAGGTAGAGCACACCTGATTCAGGTGCTACATCTCCGTATATCATGGGCTTTGCATAAGAAGACACTTCAGCTTCACACTGTCCTGGCTCTGAAGATGTCATTAAATGGAGAGACTGTTTCCTAGTAGCCCATATGTATTATCGCAGACTCCCACCACTTTCCATATGACCAATCCTATATTATAAAGAGGTGATATGCAAATTGACCATCACACTATCACAAAATGATGGCACCCACAGTGGGGGCGGGGCCGGGGCCGGCTGCGCTGCATGCCTGCTGTCAGAGTCCCCTTAGCCCTGCTGGAAGCCTCAGGTCCTCCTGCACCCCCCAGTGACTGACAGCTCGCCCAGGCTCCTCCAATGAGCTGCCCATCCTTCTCTCCCTCCCTGCCCCGAAGCTGAAGCCTGACTGTGGTGTCTAACAATTGAAGTTATAACTCATGTTGTTAAGAGTATCCTCCATTCCTCAGCCAGGACTACTCTGCACACCTGCCACTGGAGTCCCCTCAGCCCCGCCGGGGTCCTCGGGTCCTCCTGCACCCCCCACTGACTGAGGCTCAGGCAAGCAGGGCCGGCCGAGGCTTGCGCTGCTGGCAGTGGCAGCAGCAGAGGTGTGATGGGGCCATCGCCTTCCGCCAGGTCGCCTCCCACCCCTGAGGGCTCCCAGTCTGTGAGAGGGGGAAGGCCAGGCTGAGGGACCCCCGCTCCAGTGCATGAATTTTCATGCACCGGGCCTCTAGTGAAGTTATAATGGAAAATAATAATAACAGCTCATATTGAGTAATAGCTAACATTTATTCAGTAAGAATGTGCCTGGCACTAACTATTTCAATAGTTTTATATGTATTTATCCATGTAAACCTTACCGCAGTCTTGTAAGCTAGGTGCTATTATTATCTCTGTTTTCTAAGGCATACAGTAAATAAATTGCCCAAGGTCAGCCAGCTGGTGCTTGTTAGAGATGAGGTTTTAATCCAGGCAATCTGCCTGGGAACACCATGCTCTTCACAGCTATCCTGTTATCTCATTTGATCCTCCTGTTAACCTTATGAGTTAGCTATTGCTCTGATTTAGCTTTACAAAGAAAAGCCAATATATGAAAAGTCAGATTAACAAACCAGAGGATAGTTATTTGCATTATAAATAATATATATTTCATAAAGGGGTTCTTTGAAAAATAAATATCCCATAGCATGTTCTAATTACATATAACTTGTTCACTGCTTGAAAAAAAATCTAAAAGTCAGTGAGACTTAAGCCAAGGTGTGAAAAGCCATGACAAATTGAAAAATCAATTAGAAATAAATATTAAATTACAGTATAAATCAGGGGGAACTTATAATCCAATTTGTAAAGTTTTGATTTACATTGGACTTTTCCCTGAAGTAATATAAGAAACAAAGTTATCAAATTAGCACTCAGCATGGGATATTCTGTTTGGCTCTTACAGTGTTTAAAATATTTTTGAACTTGCTTGTTACCAATATTTAAAATTCAGGAGATTTCAAATAAAAACCATGATTTCTGGTCTTAGAAAATTTGGCAGATCTGGCTCATATTCCTTCCTGACAACACTCACTGTGGCCAAGTAGTGGCTGTTGCCTTTATATGAGGTTTGTATGCTCCCCATTACTAGTATCTCCCATTCTCATCATATCGCAGAACTAGGGCCCGTGCTGTTGTTTTTACCCCTAGCCTGCTTCATTCTGCTAGTCTGTTATCACATCCTTGGCCCTTAGAGGCATTTGGATCCACATCGTCTAAATTATAGCAAGGTCTGCTGCTTTTTTTCTTTTTAAATATATTTTTTATTGTTGATAGTATTATAGCTATCTCCCATTTCCCTCCCTCTACTCCCCTCCTCCCAGCCTCTACCCACCCTCCCAGGTACAAGGTATGCTTTTTAGCATTTTAGGAGCATCTCCTGAAGAATGTCAGTGTTGAGTCTATCTTATAGATATATAGCTTAGACTACTATTATTTTTAGAACATAATATAATCATGACCTTTTGTTTTTTAACGTTGTTTTTTTTTAAAATTGATTTTTAGAGGGAGAGGATAGGAGAAAGAGAGAGAGATAGAAACATCGATGTGAGAGCTAACCATCGATTGACTGCCTCAAGCCCAGGCATGTGACCTGACCGGGAATCGAACATAATATTTTTTGAGACCTTACTTTGGGAAAGATATCGTTCCAGTTAGTATGTA
Organism: Corynorhinus townsendii; assembly: GCA_026230045.1. NCBI lineage: Eukaryota > Metazoa > Chordata > Mammalia > Chiroptera > Vespertilionidae > Corynorhinus > Corynorhinus townsendii. The sequence goes on along the minus strand of JAPDVU010000005.1, from coordinate 48,742,732 downwards.
AGATACAAAGATAATTAAAGGATAGTCTCTACTACCAAAGGAACTCAGAATCTAGTAGCAATTGTACATTCATAATGGGAATACAAGACAATCTTACAAATAAGTGGTATTGAAATTGAGGGGAGAGAGAGTCTAATTAAGGGGAATCTAGAAGCTTCAGGAATAGGTTGTTATGATTTAGGTCTTAAAGAATGGCTGCAATTAAGGAAGGTAGTTTTTGAGGAAGGTTTTCTGGCAGAAAGTTAGCCAATGAAGGAAGGCAGAAGGGAAAGTTCCAGGTTTATTTTGGTACCTGGAGTAGATGTATCTGAATGAGATGTAAGAGGGTAGAATGAGAGACTGGATGGGAAAGTTCAGTTGAGGAGTGCACCATGGAGGGCTTTGGATGGCTCTCCATTCCTGGAGAGACTGATGCCACAGAGCATACAAGCCTCTTCTAAAGGCAACAACCACTACTTGGCCACAGTGATTGCTGTCAGGAAGAAATATGAGCCAGGAAAATTTAAAAATGGAGAACTGTCAGAGGTGTCAGAGCAAGAGAATGAGGTGTGATGAGTTCTAATTTTAAGAAGAGAGCTCCTTTTAGAATAGATTGGGAGAAAGACAGCAGTGAGGCCTACTAAAACTATTGGTAATAAGCTGAGTTTTGTAGTTGAATGTGAAAAATGAGTTGGATAACCAGAGGAGCTGTCCAGAAAGCAATAGGAATTTTGGTTCTACCACTCAGGAGAAAGAATGCAGCTAAATATAGATCTGGGCGTTGTTTACTTGGAGGTGATGGCTCTGGGTGTGGGGTTGAATGAGATGTCTTGGGAGGGTGCGACCAACAGTACAGCTATGGGCAGAACCTTGGGAAACAGCATTAGTTGCACTGGTTCTCAACCTTTCTAATGCCGCTACCCTTTAATACAGTTCCTCATGTTGTGGTGACCCCCAACCATAAAATTATTTTCTTTTTCTTTTTTAATATATTTTATTGATTTTTTACAGAGAGGAAGGGAGAGGGAGCGAGAGAGAGTTAGAAACATCGATGAGAGAGAAACATCAATCAGCTGCCTCCTGCACACCCCCTACTGGGGATGTGCCTGCAACCAAAGTACGTGCCCTTGACCGTAATCAAACCTGGGACCCTTGAGTCCGCAGACTGACGCTCTATCCACTGAGCCAAACGGGTTAGGGCCATAAAATTATTTTCGTTGCTACTTCATAACTGTAATGTTGCTACTGTTATGAATCGTAATGTAAATATCTGTGTTTTCTGATGGTCTTAGGCTCTACAGCAGTGGTTCTCAACCTGTGGGTCACAACCCACAGGTTGAGAACCGCTAGCAGGGTTGCCTAAGACTATCGGAAAGTAATTTTATGGTTGGGGGTCACCACAACATGAGGTACTGTATTAAAGGGTCGCGGCATTAGAAAGGTTGAGAACCACTGAGTTAAGGGATGAGTTGAGGAAGAAGAGTGCATGAAGAACAGTGAAGCAGCTGTAAGTGATAAAGGAGAAAAACCTGTAGATGGCTATGTCATGTGGGAAGAGAGCTCTCTCCTGGCTCTCCAGAGTAACAGCTTAAGCTCTTGGTTCTTACTTTCCAATAAAATAAGGACGTTATATTAGAAAAGCTTTATAGGTCTTTTTAGTCAGAAGAGTGATTGCTATTTTGACTGATTAGATACAGGAAATGAGGGAGAAAAAGGAGTTGACAGTCATTCCAGGGTCAATGTCAAATTTATAACATTCCTCACATCTGCTTAGGAAAAAAAACTTGAAATCATTTCAATGAATATTTCATACATGAAAATATTGTGGTTGTCTCTGAATCTTGCATGGGTTTTTCATTTCACTCATGTAATACCTAATGCAGACTGTCATGAATTTGTTGTGAATATTTGTGTGTAAACTCAGAGCTGTGACAAATGGCACTATTCCCATGCTTGGTTTGAAATGGTTCATTTATTCATTTGTCTAACAGATATTTGCTGAGTGCTTTCTATATGCTACTTTCAGTGCTAGGAGCACAATAAACAAGATTCAGCCCCTTGGCCTCAGTTACTTCATAGAGTGACCAAGAAGAAACAAGGCAGTTACAGCTGAAGAGGAAAGAGTTTCCATCAATGTAATAGAACTTTATGTTGTATTTGGGTAATGGGAAAAATTATCAGGAATCACTTTATTTTATTTATTTTTTAATCTTTACCCGAGGATATTTTTTCCATTGGTTTTGAGAGAGAGAGGAAGAGAGAGGGCCTGGGCCTGTAACTGAGGTACATGCCCTTGACCAGAATGAAACCGGGACCCTTGGGTCCAAAGGCTGACTCTTTGTCCACTGAGCCAAACCAGCTAGGGCAGGAATCACTTTATTTTAAATACATTTATTGCTACAGGAAGATTGAAATATCTTTCTTTACTTTTTAAAACATATTTTTATTGATTTCAGAGAGGCAGGGAGAGGGAGAGAGAGACAGGAACATCAATGATGAGAGAGCATTGATTGGCTGCCCCCTGCATGCCCCACACGGGATAGATCTCGAAACCCAGGCATGTGCCCTGAACAGGAATTGAACTGTGACCTCCTGGTTCATAGGTCGACGCTCAACTACTGAGCCATGCCAGCTAGACAAAATATCTCTCTTAATATACAAACCACAAATTGAGGGTTTTTTGGTGAATTTTGAATAACTTAAGAAAAGCCTCATGAGCTCATTGTTGAATCACTTACATTAACTCATAAAATTTTTGCATCATCATGAATTTTCACAATAACTATTTAAAGGAATGATTCATATCCTCCTATATAGTAAAAGGCTAATATGCAAATTGTCCCTTCAGGAGCTTGACCAGGAGACCAGGAGTTCAATCACTCGCTATGATGTGCACTGACCACCAGGGGGTGGTGCGGAACATGGGGGGCGACCAGCGGTGGCAGCGGGGCACTGAGGGAGTGAGGGAAGGGGGAGGCAGGGTGGCAGGGAACCTGATTGGCCCTGATCGCTGGCCGTGCCTAGGGACCCTACCTGTGCACGAATTTCATGCACTGGGCCTCTAGTAATTTATATAAACGATATTTCACAAATATTTTAAACAACTAAATCCAATAAAAATTCTATATGTATATAACTGGAAAGGAACAAATGGGTTTTTCAGAGGTAGGAGAATTCTTATTTTCTTGTCAGAAACTTGACAACAACAGAATGTGGACTCAAAGCAAAAATGCCCATCTTCTGAGTCTTCTTTAGCCTTTAAAACCTAGATAGCAAGAACTTAACTGATAAGAATTTGTCTTCTATTCTTAATGGGGAAATCACATTTTTGATCTCAACATTCTCTCTTTCTGAAGAGAGGCTTATAAAGCTTTTCTTTCACAAAATCACTAGAGGGCATATTTAGGCACAGAGGGCAAAAGGTACAATTTATCCATTGATCCAACAAACATTTATTGGGTCCATATACTTGCCATTCTCCAACTGGAAATGGAGCAGAGGGTAGGGAGCCAGTAAACAAGTCACACACCAGATCATGAAAAGTGCTATGGAGCGAATTAAAACAGGGTAATTAAAACAGGGTAGAGATGCCTAGCTGACCACTTCAGGTTAGATGGACAGAGAAGGTCCCTCTGTGGAGATGACAATAGGATGAGACCTCAATGATAACATGGTGGCCGCTGTGGAAAGACCTGGAAAAAAGAAGAGACTTCCAGGCCGAAGGAACAACTCCGTAATGGCAAACAGTGGCAAATAAATGAAGTAAATTTTCATTTACTTTCTATAGTATTAGTGCCACTGACAAATCCTGCTCTTCCTTAAGGTCCGCAGCTAGGAGTATTTAAATGTAATTTTATGGTAGATAAAATTTTATGGTTGATATTCCCAAAGAAGGAACTCACAGGCCAGAGTGATGTTAGAAATGGGGGCGTGGAAGAAACCCTGGGCTGGGACTAGGGTAAGGCAAGTAAGGTGCCGGAGTCACAAAACTGAAAAGAGTCACTCAGAGTGAGAGCCTTTCTACATTTCATGCCCAGTGCCTTACTCGCCTCGCCTGGTCACAGCCATGGTAAGAAGGAAGAGGAAATGCAGTTGCCAAAGATCCTGGTGCTTTGAAGAGCCAGCAGGATTGGGTGTAGAGGGGGGGATAAATAATGGGGAAAATTCAAACAGCCTGAAAGGCAAACTCTAAGCCTTAGGACCCAGACCTCACACAGCAGCCTCTACCTTTGATCACCTTCTACAGCTTCTTAAGATGATAGACTGTAGTTCCCCACTAATCGGGTTGTATGTTTTTCTAACCTTTTTTTAAAATCTTTTATGCATTAAAAAAATTTTTTTTTATTGATTAAGGTATTACATATGTGTCCTTATCCCCCCATTACCCCCCCAATCCCCCCTACTCATGCCCTCACCCCCCTGTTGTCCGTGACCACTGGTTAGACTTATATGCATGCATACAAGTCCTTTGTTTGATCTCTCCCCCTTAACCCTGCCCTCCCCTACCTTCCCTCTGAGGTTTGACGGTCTGATCAATGTTTCTCTGTCTCTGGATCTGTTTTGCTCATCAGTTTATGTTGTTTATTATATTCCATAAATAAGTGAGATCATGTGATATTTATCTTTCTCTGCCTTAACTTGACCAGCACTGTGAGACTTGACAAGCAAGGTAATCTGTGTGGCAGCTACGGCAACAGATACTACAGATTGCCTGCCACTGGTTACAGGGATGGCAGCTAAGATCTGAAGGAACTTACACCAGTTACGTAGAACGTCTTCATGTCAGAGGGACTCTACACATAGGTGTAGAATAAAAGGTGTCTGTGCTGCAAAATTCCCAGAAGGTAGCGGTCTGAGAATAATTTATTCCCTGGCATCCTGCAAAGGCAGTGAAAGATGGCCTGAGAGAGCATGGCAGGTGAAAGGGAATGGATTTTATGGCCCAGTGTTGTGGTAGTGTGTGCTGGAGTCAAAATGTCACGACTACTCTATGTTTGTATGCGTAATTATAAAGGATCATTACATCACCACCCTGAGGTATCTCTTTTGTTTGTTATCCTAATAAAATTTGCTTTCTTCTTTTTAATAGAATATGGATTGTGTTCAGTTCCATTTGAAAGTAAGCTCTATTTAGTTGGCGGACAAACTACAATCACGGAATGCTATGACCCTGAACAAAATGAGTGGAGAGAGATAGCTCCCATGATGGAAAGAAGGATGGAGTGTGGTGCTGTCATCATGAATGGATGTATCTATGTCACCGGGGGATATTCCTATTCAAAGGGCACGTATCTTCAGAGCATTGAAAAGTATGATCCAGACCTTAATAAGTGGGAAATCGTGGGTAATCTTCCAAGTGCCATGCGGTCCCACGGATGTGTTTGTGTGTATAATGTCTGATTGGATTTGTAGAAATGACCAAGTAAGCACTGTTTTGGGGGGTAGTAAAAAAAATGCAGAGTTTGGAGTTCCTTGTTTGTTGTTGTGGCCTGGCACATAATAGGTAAATTTTCATTTCTAACACCAACTCTATACCCCAACCCAGTGATGAATGATCAAGAGAAATCTAATGTGTATTTGCAGTTGAAGCAATGGGGTTAGCATCTATAATCTCTGATTTTTGAAGGTGGTATGGAATATTGGACACTTGGTAAAAGGTGAAATGCCTTTGTAGTAAATTTTTTCTCCTGGTAGCATGAACACTGGGTGCAGGACAGAATCATTCTTTGGAATGATATGTCTTTTATGACCCTCTAATGTAATTGACAGTGTACTTTAAGGTTCTATTTAGCTAGTAGGGAATTTGAAATTTAAGAAGGGAATCTTCTCTACCTCTACAAAATGAACACTTTACAAAGTTTTTTTTTTTTTTTATCACCTTTAGAATTATTTAGAATGTGGTCTTACTTTAAGTTTAGTTTTTTTCTTTGTTGTGTGTATAATTCATTGTTATTCTTTATTTACCGACTAACAGATATACAAGATACTGTGCAAAAGATAATTACTGTTGAGAGTTTACAAACTAAATTTAAATGGCAAATATGAAAAATTGCAAAGTAAATAGTCAAACATTTGCTGATGGTAAGAACTGTTTTTAATATTCAGCTTTGATATGAATCACTAGATTAGGTATCTTTTGTTTAAGCATGTTAGAAAAATTCTCTTTATTATTAAAGAGACACGTCTGCATATAAAATTGAATTTTAGAGCCAGAAAACATGCAGAACAGTTGTGATATAGTAGAAAATACCTTGATGAGAAGTTTGCATTCATTTCCCATTTCTGCCACTAACTAGAACCTCTCCTCAACTAGAGGTTCCCAACCCATGCACACTGGCACTTTGGGTCATACGTGTGCCTAGATATGGATCCTCATAGCCCTTGGGGAAGCCATAAGTGGCCTGGGTGGCTGCAATTTCTGGGCCAGCAACACCTTTGTCCATTTTCTATAACTGTCCATGTGTGCTATAACTTGAGAAAGGTTGGGAAACATTGCTTTAGTTAACACATCTAAACTTTTAGTAATCTGTTAGGCCATCTATCCACACCCTTCATTTTTTAAAAAGGAGACAGTTATTTTTAAGTTTAAATACAGAAGTTTAAAATTACTTAACACTTCTTTTTTTAGTCTTAGAAGCTGTTTAAATGCATTTACTTTAGATGGCATTTATTTTTTATTTTTATTTTTAAAAATATATTTTATTGATTTTTTACAGAGAGGAAGGGAGAGCGATAGAGAGTTAGAAACATCGATGGGAGAGAAACATCAATCAGCTGCCTCCTGCACACCTCCTACTGGGGATGTACCCGCAACCAAGGTACATGCCCTTGACCAGAATCGAACCTGGGACCCTTCAATCCGCAGGCTGATGCTCTTTCCACTGAGCCAAACCAGTCAGGGCTAGATGGCATTTAAATATATACAATGCCCTGGCCGGTTTGGCTCAGTGGATAGAGCATCGGCCTGTGGATTGAAGGGTCCCAGGTTTGATTCCGGCCAAGAACACATGCTCAGTTTGCAGGCTCGATTCCCAGTAGGGGATGTGCAGGAGGCAGCCAATCATGATTCTCTCTCCTCATTGATGTTTCTATCTCTCTCTCCCTCTCCCATCCTCTCTGAAATCAATAAAGAAATATATTTAATAAATAAAATAGATTCAACGCTTTTGGATTGCAACCTGGTACTACATAGAAAGAGCCATAAGTATAATATAAAAACAAAACAAACAAACCAGAAAAAGGCAAATGCATGAAGATGTTTATGTCTATATTACTTATAATAGCAAACCATTGGAAATAATCTACATGTTAAAGAAGAAAATGGGCTAATAAAAATAGTGAAATGTTATACTGCTATTAAAATAACTATTTGGGAGACTGTAGAAATATGGACATGTCTATAAAATAGTAAGTAAAGTAAGCACAATGTAAAATAGTATGCACACTATGATTGTGATTTTGTAAAATCTTTATGCATGTGGAAGGTAATTTGCAAAACTGAAATTCATTGTGTTAGTGTAGGGTGATATGGAATGATTTTTAATTTATTTAAATGTCGTTCTTTAATATGACTTTGTATTTTCAATAAAAATAAATAAAGCACTATTTGTGGTAAACTGCTTGAATTTGGGCCAGTGGAGTTGAAGGATAGTCTGAATTAGTGAAATAACTGAATTACAGACTCTTTCAGTCTGTAACTGAATTACAGACTATTTTATTGCTCTCAAGAACATTTAGCAGTTAATGCCGGACCAATATGTTACCTAATCATGCTTAGAGATCTGTTTTATGGAAAAGATGCGAACAGTTGCACTCACTTTTCCCTCTTTTTATTTATTTTAAAGAGCATTCTTTTTAAATATTTTTTTTATTGATTTTAGATAAATGTTTTTTTATTGATTTTAGAGAGAAAGGAAAGGAAAGAGAAACATCAATTGGCTTCCTCTTGCACGCCCCCTACTGGGGATCCAGCCCACAACTGGAATATGTGCCCTCACTAAAATATAACCAGTGACTCTCAGTGCACTGGATGATGCTCAACCAACTAAGCCACACCAGCCAGGGCTCCCCTGCTTTTAACTTGTGCAGGTCCTATAACATTCTGATTTAAGTCCAACCTCTGGGATTTTTTCCTGACTGTTTCAGCCACAGTAAACCCCCATTATCCCATTTAAAGGATATATCATTTACATATGCATAAGTATGTCTTTTAGCTAGTTTTGAGATCATGGATCACATCTTATTCTTTTTAGTATTCTCAAGTTCTAGCATTTCACTTGTGTATCCAGCATACTTTTTGGAACGATGATGATATGAGTATTTTTACAGAAAAGCATTCTGAGGTGTTGGAAGGATATTGAAAATAGTTTGTGATCTGAGGTGTTTATTTTGCAGCTCCTATTTTCTGTAATATTTTTTTTTTACTATTGATTTGTGCACACAAGAAAGGATTAGGAGGTAAAAATTTCTGTCAGAATTATCCCAATTTCCAAATCACTGTAGTATGAACAAAAATATTTTACTATAATTGCATGGGGGCTGTTGCTGTGGGAAGGCAAACACTGTTTTACGAAATGATTAAAATTGTGGAGATGATTTGAAGCATGACTTTAAAAGGACTCTTTAAGTATCCAAATTTTAAAAGTTGCTGTTTCTCACAATTCTTATTTTTAATTTTTAGCTTTAATTGAAATAGGATCAACATCTAGGTTACTAATTGCTTAAAGGCACATTAGCCTTTATTTTCACATTTATGTAAATATATGCTGTGTTATGTTAAAGATATGCTTGTGTCCCCCAAAATTTACAGGTTGAAGTCCTTACTCCAATGCAAATGTATTTGGAGATAGGGTTCATGTGGAGGTAAAGTTAAATGAGATCACACCCAGCTGGTGTTTAAACGTTGTATTAAACAGCTTAAAATCTACATCCCAAAAAGCAGATTCAGAGTGGCAGAATTTTGGTTCCTTCATCTTTTTATTTTTATTTATTTATGTTTTATTGATTTCAGAGAGGAAGAGAGATAGAGAGAGAGAAACATCAATGAGAGGGAACCATTGATCAGCTGCCTCCTGCATCCCCCCCCCCCCCCCGCACTGGGGATCAAGCCCACAACCTGGACATGTGCCCTTGACCAGAATCGAACCTGGGACCCTTCAATCTGCAGGCCGATGCTCTATCCACTGAGCCAAACCGGCTAGGGCTGGTTCCTTCATCTTTATGTACTAGTTTGCACAATAAGCAGTTATTAGCATCCTTCAAAGGCGATTTATTAGGTTTATTGGTGTTTTTTAATTATTGTGGACTCATGTATTTAAATGTACTTGGTATTTTTCAGTGTATTGCAGCTACTCTTATTGATGCTCAGTTTCCTCTATCTTGGGCCAGTGGAAATGTTATCAGATAATTGCATGGATTGCCCTCCTTTACCAGTAGGAGTGAGGTTTTTGGGGTACCACTGGAGTAAGAATTTCCGGAGGCCCTTGTAGGAGGATGAGATGTGGCAGAAAGCTTTATTTGCGTGAAATTACATCTCTGAGTTTCAAAAGTCCCATTTCCCTTAAACCAGTCCTGGAAGAAGTGCACCTGAGGATTCAGCAGAGCTAAAAGCAAAGCCATTGTCCAGAGTTTCCATTCCATGGTGGAGCTGGGTCCAATGTAACATCATGCTAGTTTCATTCCAATCAGTCCATTGTGTGTGGGGTCCACATGGCTGTGGGCTGTGGATGAGTGCAGAGTGTGGGAGCCCTGTAAGCCAGGAGTTGGGCTCAAGGGCAAGAGAGGGAACTCCTTTGTTTATGTGTATCAGTTTTCTCGCCCATGCAGTGGCCATACCATCCTGGCCAATGACCTGTTTCCAGCTGTAACCAGCCAGTACCTTCCCTATGCCACCCAGACTTTACTGGGCATGCCTCTAATATTCAGCCTTCCCTTGGTTCCTTTCCAGTTGATTAATAACTGGGTTAAATACAGCCATAGCAGAAGGCACTACAGATTGCTTTTTATACTTTTTTTGTACATTTCCTGCCTCAAACCTGTGAAGAGGACCAAAAGTTTTGCCTTTTGGGATATTGATTTTAAGCTGTTTATTAAGAAACAAGAGATCTGTAAAGAACCTTTGACCCTTCCCTTTCTGTGTAAGAGATTCAGACGGAAAGGCCTGCTCCAGGAAGGAAACCTTAGGCTGTTTACCTTAGCCTAATTTGAAGTAAGTATAGAAAAGAAGAGGGCTTCAGGCTGGGCCTGTTACCTGGATACCCCGAGTCCCATTGTTTCTGAGTTGCCTAACAAGAATTCTCCTGCCATCTGTATTCCCTTCCTCCTCAGCTACCTGAATATAACCCCTTCTCACTTCTGAAATCCTAATTTCTTCTTTGTCCAAAAATGGTTTTTATACACAATGTTGCCTTACTGTCTTTGAAAATGTCATGCTTATGTGAACTCCCCATGCACATGTATTAAGCTTTGATTTTCTCCTGTTAATCTGTCTCTGTTAATTTATTAGCCCAGCCAAAAGAATTTAAAAGATGAGAGAAAAAAATACCTTTTTTAGCCCCCACACCTGGAATCAGCCATTTCTCCAAGCAGCTAGGATGTCTGTTAGTGAGAAATGGTATTTTAAGACCTTTATCTGGGCTCTAGGGATGTTTATGGCTATTAAATCTCAAGAGTGAAATTAAAATACACAATAATAATACAAAGGCAGAAGGGTAATTAGAGTTGAAACTTTCTAAGATCCTGGAATTTTCAGGAAAGTAGTAAAAGCAACACAGGGTGTTTACCCAGCTTCCTCTGCATCTATAGCCTCTTTGTCCACAGCAAGTATTCTGCTTCTCAAAGTCACCTATGAAAACAGATTAGCACATTATAACTCATTTGCTTTATCCCACCCCTCTCTCACACCGACACATCTCAGTCTCAGAATAGGCAGTTTAGGTATGAATTTTCAATACTTTTGGAATTCTTCAAAATTCCAAACAGAAAGCAAAAGAGAAAGTGGGGCTAAAACTGACAAACTACCAGCTGGTGTTACTGGGCTGCTTCCACACCAGGGTTGGCCCTGTCCCGGCATGGTCCAGACCTTTCTCGACCTCCAGGTTCTTGACTTGTGCTGGGAAAATTTCAATGCAGGAGCTTCAGTGAACGCGAGAGTAAGTTTATTAAAGCTTGGCACTGAGGCAGAGGAAGGACCCCTGGAGACAGGATCAGGAGGTCAGCTCGGATGAGTTGCTGCTACCACTTGCTCCCCTGGGTGCAAGTCTCATCCGACCCTGAGAGCTTAGGATAGAAGAAGCAAAGTACACATCTGAGGAAAGGGGGTACGGGCGTGGTCACGAAACAGCACACCTGGTGTCCTTTGTCCTGTGGGTTTTATCTATTTTCTACTGGCGGGAATTTTAGGAGAGATCCCTAAAATTCAACAGACTAGTTAGTAGATTTCTGGGTGTGTAATTTAGAATGCTGATGTATTAAAATGAGCCTGTACGCCCCGGTTCAGTTGGTTTAGCATCATCCCACGCACCAAAAGGTCACCAGATAGATTCCCAGTTATGGCACATGCCTGGGTTTCAGCTTCATCCCCCAGAAGGGATGTGCAGGAGACATTTTGATTGATGTTTATCTCTCTCTCTCTCTCTCTATCATCTCTCTCTTTCTCTGTCCCCATTCCTCTCTCTCTAAAATCAGTTTTAAAATATAAATAAAAAGTTCTTTGAAATAATTTTAAAAAATTAAATTCGTGTGTAATGAAATTTAGGGTTATTCTCTGCTTAGTTTCGCCTCTATTGTGGATTAGTGTGTGTGTGTGTGTGTATGTGTTTTATCTTTCTCCCTTTCTAAGGTGATTTAAACCACCTGCTCTTAGGTGTCTTTGGTTAGGGACGACAGTCTTGATTCATCAGCTGACTATTAATTGCTCAGCTATTCTAGCTAATTGTTCGGTCATTTGTCTCAGTTTTCTTATTCCACTTGCCAGGGAATTTTTCTAGTTTCTTACTAACCTGTCTTACTGGGACTTGGGTTTTTAGTCATATGGGAGAAAGAATGGTAAGGAATTTTAGGAAATAAAAAACAAACAAACAAACAGGAAAGTTACAGGATTTTGTTCTCCATAATTTTTTGAAGTTCTTTGAAAAAGTCATAGAGCTTTTTTCTGCTTTTCTATACTCCAATTTCTAACATAAGGCATTTATTCTTGGGGGCCCAGCCAAACTCTCATAAGAGGACTCTTAAAGATAACATTTCCGCCTTGTCAACATCTTAGGATGTCTAATGAACACAAAAGACACATAAAAGTATTTTCTAGTGTTTTGAAGTAAATATAGAAACCCAAAGTTATCAATTAAAAAATATATTCTCTTTCTTACCTCTGCTTTTAAAAGAAGTTAAGAAGGCAAGGTGATGGAATTTATCACCTTCATCTTTGAACAAGAAGAAACTTCTCTAAGAAGGTGTGGGGCAGGAATTGCACACTGTTCAGAAGCCCCATTAATACAAGCTCACCAAAATCATAGCAAACACCTGGTTTATGAAATGGTTGGAAAATTTAAATCAAAATTGTGTCCAATTTAAATTACCATTATTCTCTTAGCTGGACACAGCTTTAGTTTTCAAATGCGTTTTATGACTTTGTATTCCCTGGTTGAGTTTTTCATCTTGCATACATGTACTATTTTGAAAAGCAGTTCTAACTGGGCATCTTTCCATAGTGACATCTGTGGACCTCTGTGTGTTTATTCCATAAGTTATAAATAAAGATGTTCTTGGCCATAGCAATCGATGAGCTGAAGCTTTGAAATACTTTTTCAATGAGGACGCTCAAAGTTTTATGAGAAAACATCTGCAAAAGTATATTAAAAACCATCTGTGGAAGTAGCATAGCATCCTGACTCATAAGTCCAGGATTGGGAACTTTCTCATCAGATTCCATCCCTATCTTTCCCATTCCTTGTCTGTAAAAACCAAACATTTAGAAGAATTTAATATGAGGAAAAGGAGAGCTACCCAGTCAGTTGCCCAGTGTCCTAGTCTCCTCAGCTTGTAAAGCAGCTTTAGTTCTGGCCTTGGGGGAGAGTTTGCAGCCAGTTGTTTTTTTTTTTTAATAAAATGTTTTTAAAAACATTTTTATTGACTTCAGAGAGGAAGGAAGAGGGAGAGAGAGATAGAAACATTAATGATGAGAGAATCATTGATTGACTGCCTTCTGCACACCCTCTATTGGAGATCAAGCTCGAAACCCAGGCATGTGCCCTTGACTGGAATCAAACCTGGGACCTTTCAGTCCACAGGCTGACGCTCTAGACACTGAGCCAAATCGGCTAGGGCTGCAGCCAGTTTTTTGATTGGAGAGACACCTTGCCTTGTACTTTTTTCCTGATGAGCAGGTAAATCCCTGTTGACAATAGTAACAATATATTCCATAAGACACTGTGATCCTATCACTCTTCTGTTCAAATTTCATGATGAAACCTATAGGGGTGGACAAAAGTAGGTTTACAGTTGTTCATTGGAAAGACATGCAGTTATGATTTACAATAGCTTTATTAACTTAAAAGAATAAACCCTATTTCCTATACTTACAACTGTAAACTTACTTTTACCCACCCCTATATTTCATTCCGAGTTAAAGTCCTTACAATTCTATCATAGACTGATGCAAAGATAGGTAGCCATATGTTCAGGTAAAAAGCTCAGAGTCTTTCCCAGCCAGTGTGGCCCAGTGGTTGAGCGTTGACCTATGAACCAAGAGGTCACCAGTTCAACTCCCAGTGAGGGCACATGCCTGGATTGCAGGCTCCATTCCCTGTAGGGGGCATGCAGTAGGCAGTCAATTGATGTTTCTCTCTCATGGATGTTTCTATCTCTCTCTCCCTCTCCCTTGCTCTCTCTCTAAAATTGATTAAAAACCATTAAAAAAAATAATTTTTAAAAAGCCCAGAGTCTTGCCCTGGCCAGTGTGTTCAGTGGTTAGAGGGGTCGTAGGTTCTGGTGTCAGTCAAGGGCACATACCTCAGTTGCAGGTTCAATCACCAGCCCTGGTTGGGGAAAAACTTTTTTTTTTTTTGGAGCCTGGGAGGATGCCCAACCAACTGAGCCATACTGGCCAGGGCACAGTATTGTTTATTAATTCATTGTTTAATTACACCACAACTTAGTTACCTATTCTTTTTTGGTGGACATTTAGTTAATCCCCATGGTTTTTTTGCATTTATACAACATTTCTATGAATATTCTTGAGCATGTTTTCTTGTGCACAGATGTGAAAAATTTCCTAGAATATATTATTAGGAGTGGATTTTGGGTCATCTGCTATACACATTTTAAACTTTAGCAGATATTACCAAGTTGCTTTCTAAAATGACTGTACTGCCTTGGCCAGGTAGCTCAGTTGGTTAGCATCTGATAAGCCAAGGTTTCTGGGTTTGATTCCCAGGCACACACAAGAAGCAACCAATGAATGCATAAATGCTCTAAGTGGAACAACAAATAATGTTTTTTTCTCTCTCTCTAAAAAGCAAATAAACAAATAAAACCTCCCAAACACTTAAAAACAAATATTTACGCTAACATTCTCTATCAATCTGCCGGCCACAGCAACCCTATTTCCTGGGGAGGGCAGAGGAGTAGGGGCGGGGCTACCACCGCATCATCACGCTGCGCCGGCGCCTCGCCAGCCTCTGAGCTCCTGAGGCCGCAGCCACTCGCGCTCGGGCGCAAGGGCTGCCGGGACAGCCCCCATCTTCTTTGCGCGCGCGTTAGAAGAGGCGACGCGGCGGAGGCGAGGCGTTCTCAGTGATCCTGTGGCCCGGCTCTGCGGGACCGGGACCTTAAAGGTGAGCAACTTCCGGGGCTAACGAGAAGAAGAACAAAGGCCCTGCGTTGCGTGGTGCACCACGCCGCGTTCCCTTTCTTTGCTGCCTCATGCTGGCGCCTCGGCTTCTCTCCTTTCTCAGGTTTGGGTCCTGGGCCGCGTGGGCCGCGGCCGGAGGCGGCGCGCTGGTCCGGGAGGAGAGCGGGGCCCCTGAGGGGAATGCTGGAGCCTGGGGTTCTGCGCACGAGGTTGGGACCCGAGCGAGCCAGGGTTTCTTTGGGACGGGCTCCTGGCGGGCGGGGTCTTTGGAGAGAAGCTGCCCGCATCCCCACTGCGTCTGTAAAGTTTCCTATCTTCGCCGCCTTGCGGTGGCGCCTCAGGCGGACGTTTGGGGCCACCTATGTAAGTTTCCGGAGAGGTTGGCCCGGCGGAACTCCGCAGGGCTCCTTGGATCCTGTGGGACCGAGTGGAGGCCCGAGAATCGGGGTGGTAGGTGTTCCCCTGGCGAAACTCGCTTTTCTAGGGTCTTCACTCACGCACATCAAGGCTTCTGTGCGAAATGTTAACCGTGGCTAATATCTCACATCTTCTTTTACATTCTGGGAAAGACTGTGATGAAGCGAAGTTCCAAAATTGGGTAGGCCGAGAAGTCTTGTAGGGACTAAGTAGTCCTTCATCTCCCCCTTTGTTTTCCAAGGGGCCCTAAATCATGGTAATAACTTAGGAATGTAGATTGTGGTCGGCAATCCAGTGTATACGGTTGAGCAAACTTGGTAGTGGGATGTGCACCATATAAATCCCTGTTGCACGAGCTTCCAGTGTGCACCCATCCAGTTTATTGTCTAGCAATTGCAGTGTCTGCGCGAGGCCTCCAGGAAGTGTACCCATGAGGGAGTCGGCTAATGGCAGGTATTCTTGATGAGTTCCTGCATACTTGTGTACAATGTGAATGACTGGGTGGTTTCCTAGAGCACTGCAGGCAAGTGACTGGAAGTGAGGAGACGGGGTTTTGTGTCCCGGGCAAACCAAGCGCCCAGCCTCCTTCTTCCTGCACCACTAAGCAGGAAACTGGTTAGCCAGTAAACATATTAGAGGATGAGTAGGCAAACTGCATCCCAGCTTTTCCTCGTTTTAGTGTCTGCAGGCTTTCAAGTTGTCATTTCATACGCTTCTTAATGTACAGCGTCTAATTGGACCCTGGCAATAATAATGTGAATCCCCCCCCCAAAGTTGTGATACTTAATCTTTGCTGATAAAGATTTTAGTCAGTCAACTGTGACTAATTTTAAAAGAAATTTGACCCACACCAAACTAGTGGGACTGACATCCATGATGAAGATAACCACTTGCTTTGTTATAGAAGAGGGAACAGTGATTTACTGAAAGGAGTGTGCACCTTTTCACTTTTCCATCACTTATTCCAAAGTTTTCTTTCGTTGAAATTTGAGAAGTAGAGAAACTAACAATTACTGATTTCTTTTTAAAGAAAACAATGGGATATTGATAATTTTAAAACACTCTTTTTCTGATCTTGAGTTTTATGCTAAAAAAATAACACCAATTTGAAAAAATTTACAGGTAGCCATAATGGCTGAGAATGGTGATGAAAAAATGGCTGCCCTGGAGGCCAAAATCTGTCATCAAATTGAGGTATGATTCTTGTACTATTCAAATGTGAAAACAAGCTCTTTGAGAGGAAATTTAGGGCCTCATAACAAATATAGAAAGAACATTTAATTTTGTTCATATATTGACCCATTACTCAATATTTGGCTTGTCTTTGATTCTTGGAATTAGTTGTACATATAATAGTACAACTGTTTTGTATTTGTGGAGCCAGTTTATGAAACCCAAAGACTACAGTCATTTCAAAAGATAACATTGTAGAATAATGTTACTTACCCTTTTTCTTTGGTTTCCTAGTCTATGAAGTGAGGATAATAGTACCTTCCTTATAAGGTGGCTGTGAGGGTTACATTTAATAAAATGTGAAACATAGCACAGTGCCTGGCACCTAATAAGGTAACATAATTCTTTGTGAAGTACCTTCCCTGTTAAATAGCACTTTATATCTTTGAAGATATTATTGTAAAGTTGAAGCTTTACAGTAATGGCTGCGGTGGGTAATGTCTTAGTTTCTATTTCATGTTTTTACTGAAAAACTTCATTATTTGGTGTGTTTTTGGCAATTCTCAGAACTGCTTTTTAAAAAGTTTTACTTTGCCATTGAGAATTTCCTATATTGCAGTATTTTGTACTAATTTCTTGTGAAGAAAATGATAAATTATTCCGTTTTAATATTTAGAGTAATACAAAGATGCACATAGAAAACGTTAATAATGTCCCTTCTATAACCTGTCACCTCTCAGATCCCACCCTCCCAAGGTAATCAAGGTTAAAGCCCAATGCATACACTTCTACACTTTGGTCAGTGCTGACACCAACATGGTTTTTATTCCCTTCCCTTTCCTCCACCAAACATGGGATGCAATATACCCAATTCTCTGTTTGATATGTAGGGTATTTCCAATATTTTAGCTATAACAGTTTTATTATTTATATCTTCATGTATAAATTAATAAACATGTTTACTGATTTAAGGGTTATACACATTTTTTAAAAACTTTGAGTAATTAAGGCCAATTTACATCTCTGCCTGCATGACCATTTCTCTGTATTCAGACCAATACTAGACTTGTTTTTAGAATTTCGGCCAATTTGTCAGGTGAAAAATGCTTTTTCATTAATTTATATTTCTTTGATTAATAATGAATTGAACTTATGCTTATAGTACATGTTTAGTTTTAGTGATTTTTTAAATGTCCTTTATTCATTTTTCTATCAGTGTTTTCTGGAGTTTTTTCTTCCCCCTTGGTTCCTAAGAATTATTAACAGACTTCTGTGTTTGTCTTATTTTTGTCATTCCAAGTAGTCACACTTTAGCCTTTTCATGTATAGTTTTTTCTTGTTTTTATACTGAGAAAGGGTGCTTCTATGCTTAAATTAGATATACACTTTTAACTTTTAAAAATTGGAGTGATTAACCAGTTTATTTCAGGTTTTAAATTTATTCCACACTGATTTGAAGCAAGAGGTTTTTTTAATATACTAAATCCTTAGGTATATTTTTATATGTTGTTGACATATCTGTTAATTACATTGTTTAATCAATTTTTAGTTTTGCCTTTTTGTTAAATTTGCATTATAAATATTTAATTATGAGGAGGAAATATTTATTGCTGCTTAAGTTCTGACATGTATTTTTTTTAAATACATTTTTATTGATTTTAGAGAGAGAGGAAGAATGACGAAGGGAGAGAAAGAGAAACATTGATTGGCTGCCTCCTGCACACCCACCCCCCACTGGAGGTCAAGCCTGAAACCCAGGCATGTGCCCTGACTGGGAATAGAACTGGCGACCTTTTGGTGCATGGGACGATGTGCAACCAAACGAACAATACTGGCCAGGACATGACATGTATTTTTAAAGAATATAACTTAGTGATGTGATAGTAATTTAAAGAAAAACCCTCCAGAGTTGGAGTCAATATTATACAATGATCTGAAATATATTGTAATTATCTTGCAGTATTATTTTGGTGATTTCAATTTGCCACGGGACAAATTTTTAAAGGAACAAATCAAACTGGATGAAGGCTGGGTACCTTTGGAAATAATGATAAAATTTAATAGGTAAAAACCTTTTAAAAACCATCTTTAGATTTTCTGTTAACAAGTGCTAGTACTAAGTCTTACAATGTTTTTATACATATTCTTCAGGTTAAACCGTCTAACAACAGACTTTAATGTAATAGTGGAAGCATTGAGCAAATCAAAGGCAGAACTCATGGAAATAAGTGAAGATAAAACCAAAATCAGAAGATCTCCAAACAAACCCCTCCCTGAAGTGACGGATGAGTATAAAAATGATGTAAAAAACAGATCTGTTTATATTGTAAGTGGGCCTTTAATGCACTTAATTGTAAGAAAGAATGGATGGTAGAGTTGGTGAGGAGAAGGGCTCAGCAATCATAGCTTCACTACTTATTATATGTCCCTCACCACCTACTATATGTTCTTAATCTCTTCAAGCCTTATCTTTGTAAATGGGGATGATATTTTTACCTTATAGAAGATTTGTGAGAATCAAATGAAAAACCCATATACCATTGGGTAAAATATTTACCATATAAACACCCAGTGCATATCTCCTGTTCTTATTTGTCATCAGCTAAACTTGAGAGCAATTTTTTAAAATATATTTTTAAGTATTTTTTATTCTGGAAAATTTCAGACATACAAAAGTAGATTGGATATATAATGTACAATTATCCAATTGTAACAGTTAACACCTGATGAATCTTGTCCTGTCCCTGTTCCAACTGGATTATTTTTTCTACAACAACTGGATTATTTTGAATTGAATCCCAGATAAAAGAGTCACTCTTATTGTACTGGATAGCAATAGCTCTTAACCAGAGCTGTCAAACATTTGAGAGAGGGAGGGATGGATGGATATCCTGGCATCATTTCAAGACAAAAGGATTCAAAATTTCTGGCTAATTGTTTACCTGAGAGAAGTCATTTGTACATTTCTTCCTACTCGCAGAAAGGTTTCCCTACTGATGCAACCCTTGATGACATTAAAGAATGGTTAGAAGATAAAGGTCAAGTACTAAATATTCAGATGAGAAGAACATTGCATAAAGCATTTAAGGTATGGTTGTATGATGTAACAGACTTTTTCTAGTTGAAAAATATATAAAAAAAATAGATAACTAAAAAAACCTTTCTTCCCCTTTTAAAAAGGGATCAATATTTGCTGTGTTTGATAGCATTGAATCTGCTAAAAAGTTTGTGGAGACCCCTGGACAAAAATACAAAGACACAGATCTGCTAATACTTTTCAAGTAAGTCTTTTTGCTGGTGTTTCTTTTGGCCACTTAGTTATGTGGAATTTACACACTGGGGTAAGGAATATGGAATAATATTCTCTATAAGTCCAGTATTTTGGTATACATAGGATTCTTTGAGAAATGCTTGAAATTTGTTTAGTGGAAACTTAATCCTTTGAGAATACATAGAAATGCTTATTAATACCTTTTGTCTGTGAGCAATTAGTAAACGAGGCTAAATTTTAGGACTTACTTTGCATCTAAAATTCATAATCAGGCTGGATACTAAAATTTGGGCTTTTGGTGTTAGAGAATAAATCACTGTACAATTTTTATCTGTTCTTCTCATAGTCTATATGCCTGTATTTTATATAGTACAAAGGATTATAAAAGAGATTTGGATCACATTTTTTAATGTGTGTGTCTAAAAACTTGGACAAACCAGAGCATTTGCATGATAAAGTTAGATGGAGAACCATAGTCTCCTACTATCGCATTACATTGTTGTATAAGTTTTCTCTCCTTACCGTGACCAGCACGGCTAGAGAGCAGACGAGTCCTGAGTAGGGGCGACTGGGGATTGAGAAAAAGAGATGGACATGGACACTAGGGAAAGCTGGGACCAGGTGGGACGTTGCCCTCTGATGGAGAGACAGTGACCCAGAGCTGGTGTAGCGCGTTTATTATATATAGCATGATACCAGGAAGTTTTACTAGAGTTTAAGACAAAGGAAATTATGTGAAATCATGGTTAAGGATTAAGCTGCAATTCTTCATTCTTGTGGCTTCTTTGTAATTGTCGCACCTGGCTGAGCCTAGATAATTGCGTCCGTTCCTGGAACCTGGCTGAACTTAGATAAAGAAACCCACCTCCTGGTACCTGAGCTAAAGGTTAGGCTGACAGCATACCTGCCTCTGGTAAGGTATGTTTCCAGGATGTGGCTCTGCCGATGCCACTGGACTTGGCCACCCCTGGACTCGGCCAACAATCAGCTCATGTGCCTTCCCAGGCGCTCTCTATAACATAGTATTCTAAATATGCTGTGTACTAAACTGAACTTAGAGATATACTGTGATGAATCATGCTCAGTGTTACACTCTCAAAAGTGTTTTTTCCTTTTTTAGTCTTCACCCGAGGATATGTTTGTTATTAAACAGAACATGATTATATTTAATACACAAGTTTGATACAACAAAAAAGTAAAACACCAGAGTAAAATAATAACAAAAAACATGGTATTTCATTTGCAATGCATGAGAAATGGTTAACATCTTTAGTCATAAACAAGCTCTTAAAAACCAGTGACAGAGACACTATAATGCAAGGAAACTGGAAAAAATAAAATGATTTTGCTGAGAAATAATGAATAATTCCTCTGCAGTATCACAGTGAGCAGAATAAAGAACTGACACCAAATAGTCCTCAATTGTGAACAGTATTGTACAGTTTGAACTCTTATAAACACGGGGAGGCAGATTGAGAGAACTATCTATAATTAGGGGACTGAGGATATGTTTTTACTGATTAGACTGGGGGGGATGTGGACATTAATGTGAGAGAACATCTATGGGTTGCCTCCCATATGTGCCCTGACCAGGGATCGAACCTAAAACTTGGGTATTTTCCCTGATAGGAATTGAACCCACTACCCTTTGGTATACAGGACGATGCTCCAGCGGAGCCACCCAGCCAGGGCTCCTTAAATATTTTTTAATGTGATTTTTATAATTGTTCTTACTCTTGGGTCTCAGGGAGGGATTTTAGAATTTTCTTCCTTTGTGAAACGAACACTAGAAAACTCTGAAACTTAAATAATTTCTAGTTTACTTTTTAAAAAATACATGAATGAGCCCTAGCTGGTTTGGCTTAGTAGATAGAGCGTCAGCCTGTGGACTGAAGGGTCCTGGGTTTCATTCCAGTCAAGGGCACATGCCTGTGATGCCAGCTCCATCCCCAGTGTGGGGTGTGTAGGAGGCAGCCAATCGATGGTTCTCTCTCATCATTGATGTTTCTATTTCTCCCTTCCTCTCTGAAATAAATAAAAAATACACTTAATAAGTAAAAAATACATGAATGATAAATGAAAACCAATATGAGATTGTTAATGGATATGGGATTTCTTTTTGGGGTCATGAAAATGTTCTGAAATTAGATAATAGTGATGATTATACAATCTGAGTATATTAAAAGGCATTGAATTATACACTTTAAAACGGTGAATTTTATGGCATATGAGTTACTTCTTAGTAAATCTGTTACTTAAAAAATACAAGAGTAACTTCCTTGAAATCTTTTGAATTTTTAGGTAATTATGTTGATAGAAAAAAATGTAACATTCCTTATACCATGTCTTAAATAATTCAAAATAATTTGAAATCTTTGTTCTCATGAATTTAGCCTCTATATTTTGTGTCCTTTAGGGAAGATTACTTTGCAAAGAAAAATGAAGAAAGAAAGCAAAATAAAGTGGAAGCTAAATTACGAGCTAAAAAGTAAGTAAATAGAGCTAATAGAACATTTTAATTCCTTAAATTTTTACAAAGGTAGATAAGTGGTTCTGGGAAATGGGGCTGATGATGAGCTTTGAAATGAGTAGCAACAGGCTTACTTAACCTTTTGCTCATGAAACATTGGGATCTTAAACTGCCTTGATAATCTGGGGGCCACATTGTATGTGCTAGTATTAGACAATCAGAAATTCTAAGGACTGGCTTTGGTTAAGTTTAGTGATCATGATCAAGGTTATCTTTACCGTGATTTAATTTTCTCATATAGTAAATGGAAAATTCTAATTATATTTTTATTTGTAGAGAGCAAGAAGAAAAACGAAAGTTAGCAGAAAATGCTGAAATGGTAAGTATATGTTACTGATAACTAAGACTTTAAAGTTATGAGGATAAAAGATCTGAGGACTTTCCAGAAAATGTGTAAGCAAGTCTGTAGTTGTCATTACACTAAAGTACTATTGGCTAAATATATTACTTATCCAGAAGTGATTTAATAAACTTATATAACTAAAATATAAATATAACATTAAATTTTACTTGTTGGCGAAATTAGTTAAATTAAAAGCCATGGTAGAACAAAGGATGAAATGTACCAACTATTAAAGTACTTAAAAATAGCATTTTAGATTCTAATCTTTTCCTTGTATAAGTATAGAGTGGTGTAAACTATTTCTTATTTGTGGTTGCTTTTAAGAAACTTATATTGCCTTGTATGTTTTCATAGAAATCTCTAGAAGAAAAGATTGGCTGCTTGTTGAAATTTTCAGGGGACCTAGATGATCAGACCTGTAGAGAAGATTTGCACATCCTTTTCTCAAATCATGGTGAAATAAAATGGATAGACTTTGTCAGAGGAGCAAAAGAGGTTTGGAAACATTCATTCATATGCTTTATGCCAATGTTGAAAAATCCACAGAAATTTATCTTTTAGATGAAATAATTAGAAAGCAAATTTTCATTGTTTACGCAAATAGTTTTTCTTTATCTAATTATTTGTCCATTTTGTTATTGCTTTGACTCCATGTGATATTTGTATTTTGTATTTTATTTTTTAAAATATATTTTTATTGATTTTTGGAGAATGGAGAGATAGAAACATTGATTTGCTGCCTCCTGCACGCCCCCTACTGGGGATGGAGCCTGCAACCTGGGCAAGTGCCCTGACTGGGAATTGAATCAGTGATCTGGTACATGAATCTACTCTCAACCACTGAGCCATATTGGCTGGGTGATATCTGATATTTTCTGTTATACTATAATAATTGTTGTATCAGTGACTGCAAGTTTTGTAGTACCTTCCTGGTGTTCACTAAAATTCATTGAAACTGGTAATGGCATGGAAGATTTTGAAGGCTAGGAAAAATTACTTTGAAGGTATTAACTGTGAGACTAAAAACTTAAGGGTGTGGCTTTTTGTCTTTGGTGTAGGGAATAATTCTTTTTAAAGAAAAAGCTAAAGAAGCACTGGATAAAGCCAAAGATGCAAATAATGGTAACCTTCAATTAAGGAACAAAGAAGTGACATGGGAAGTACTAGATGGAGATGTGGAAAAAGAAGCATTAAAAAAAATCATAGATGATCAACAAGAATCCCTAAACAAATGGAAGTCAAAAGGTTATTAATTCTGATTTTTTTCTGAGAGTTTGGATATTTACTCAATAGGTGTTCAAAGACAGTGACAAGATATTTAAAACATTTCTTTACTGATTTCTCAATTGTCTCTTTAGGTCGAAGATTTAAAGGAAAAGGAAAAGGAAATAAAGTTGCCCAGACTGGGTCTGCTAAAGGAAAAGTACAGTTCCAGGGCAAGAAAACTAAATTTGATAGTGATGATGAACATGATGAAAATGGTGCACCTGGTAAGTTTTTCTAAGTCCTTTGGTACTTACATGAGAAATTATTTGTGGGAGAGAATAGTGATGTGGTTATTCAGTTTCTGTTTGAGTGACATTGTTGGATTGCAATTTACCCTGGTTGTGCTATTTTTACAAGTAGATAACAATGATGTTTGGAAGTTAAGGTTAGAGAGCAGAAGGTCTGAACTACAAGAAAAGCCTTTTCTCATTGGTAATTGTGCTCCTTATTAAAATAGAGTAATCCTTACAATGAACTTAACAAAAATTAATTCTGTTATTGTATAGGACCAGTAAAAAGAGCAAGAGAAGAAACAGACAAAGAAGAACCTGCATCAAAACAGCAGAAAACAGAAAATGGTGCCGGAGACCAGTAGTTTAGTAAACAAATTTTGTATTCATTTTAATTAGGTTTTCAGCTGCATTTGTCTTTGGAGCTTTTAAAAAGAAAACCGAATTAGGTCCACTTCAATGTCTACCTGTAAGAAAAGAAAATTTTTTATTGTTTAGCTTGTCTTTTTGTTATCCAAATGAGGATTTTTTTTAATGTACAGTTGTATGTTATTCAGATGATTCAAATATCAAAAGGTTCTTGTACTAAATTGCCTTTGTAATATGAGAATGTATTAGTACAAATGAATAAAATATATACTATATAAAAAGAGCAAAAAACTTAAGTTTATTTTTTCTTTTTTTGCCCCAAGTATTTGAGAAATAATTTATCTTAAACCAGAGTATTGGCTGTTGACTATAGGATGTTCCATAATCTGTCTCCCATGCTGGCTTTCTTGTATTTACTCAGGCAACTTGATAACATAAGAATTACTTATTGTAAAGTTCAAGAGACTTACTGATTTCTTTTTATGAAATTTGTATGATGCTGGCAGGTCATATCTCAGCTCTATTAAAAAAAAAAAAAAAGAAAAGAAAAGCCACCTAAGGATAAAAACTGTATTTCTAAGCATTTACCACCCTTGACTAAAAAAACCCCATGAATTAAGAAAGCACTAAATGTTGGTAAACTAAAGATTTTAGACCTGTCACTTTAACTTGGTATCCAAGGATTGCCATGATATATCCCCAAGGTTACCCATGGCAAGTTGAGTTTGGCATTTCTGCTATTTTGGTGATTTATACCAAAATTTGAGGTTACAGGGAAGAGTTTAGAAACATTACAAGTGGACAAAAGTATATCCTATGAAAATGATACCTTCCTATTTTTAGTTTCCTACTCAATAGCTAGCAATCTCATAAGTATGCCTATTTTAAAATTTTATTGTCTGGATTTTAGTAATGGTAGTAAGTAGCCATGTATTTTCCTACTAATGCTCTCAAATGAAAACCAATTTTTTCATATTCTTCCTTTCTAAAGTATAATGTAGGTCCTCCAAACTTAGTACTGATCCATTTTAGAGTGATGGCAATGAGTCTACCTACCCCTTCATATTTTACAACATAAATTCTAACTCCAGGTCACAGCTCTCAAATTTTAATGTGCATTGAGGTGCAAGTTATAATTCAGTAGATCTGAGTGAAGCCTGAATTCTGCAAGTCTAACAAGCTCCCAAGGGATGTCAATGGTGATGATCTAAAGCTGCACTTGGAGTAGCAAGGCTCTGTTTGGTATTGTACTGGAATTGTTCTAAGTGTTCCATGTTGCATATTCTAATAAACTACGTAAGGAATGACAATACTGAATATAATAGAAAGCTGACCTTTTACACATTATATTAAGAACAAAACTAGATCTAGTTATATGGTTACCACCACCGTGCTAGTTCATAGTTTATTATCGTGTAAAAGCATTTCCCCTTGTACTCTTATTTCAGACTTTTCAAAATTATTTGGATTACAGTTAGCTTCTAGTTGTATGCTTTCCCTATTTTAATGTTTGTGAATATTCAGTTTACTAATAAAAATGTACCAAGCATGATTTACTCAGTGTGGATGATTATATTCTATCCTCTACTAAAAAAAAAGCTTCATGTTATTTGACTTCAGGGGCAATTAGAAAATTGAAAGACAGGTGATCCAGCCCTAGCTTGTTTGGCTCAGTGGATAGAGCACTAGCCTGCGGACTGAAGGGTCCCGCGTTTGATTCCAGGCAAGGACACATGCCTGGGTTGCAGGCTCAGTCCCCAGAAGAGGGGGTGTGCAGGAGGCAGCCAATTAATGATTCTCATCATTGATGTTTCTATTTCTCCCTTCTGTGAAATCAATAAATACATTTTTAAAAAAGGGCAGCAATAGTTAAAAAAAAGAAAAAAGACAGGTGATCCAGGCATAATCTGGTGGTATTTTCCATGAATGGATTTCAAACTGAGCTCTGACCCAACTCAACGCAAGCTTTTCAGTCACTATGAAGCTATAAAGGGTCTGAGCCTGGAGTGACCAAATACTTGGGTACTATTAGAAGTTTTCAGTAAAATGCAATACATAAATTGGGAAAGTCTTAGACAAACATTGATACCCTGCCTTTACTCTATTTGCTACCCATTTGCAATACTAAAAAACGTGATTTACAGTATCTTCTCAGCACCTGTATAAAAATTCTGGTTCGGCTTAATGCATTTTGGCTTTCTTAGATAGAATTTAGATTTGTTTTATGAGAAACTTAAAAACTGTCTTACCTGCAATGATGTCTATCTTGATTTTCCATTCTGCAGCTTTCTTTTGAATATGCTGAACATAGTAAGATGTTAATGTGAACTGATTTTTAAATATTTTTAAATTGCTTTTTACTAATACTTGGTTTTAAGTTTCCAAAAAATTCAGGCATTTAAAACTTCATTAGAATTTAGATCCTTAAGTTTTTTTTCAACTCAATGGATCACATTTAGAAAATAAACCAAGCCATTTCAATATATTTAACCATCTGAGCCAAATTACATATTTAAATAAAATCCAAGTCACAAAGCTATTATTTCAGAAATACATCAAAGTGTACAATGTAACCATGGTTTCTGCAGCATTATTTCATCAATATATATAACTATCCTGGAAACCATTCAACAGAGATCTATGTACATGGTCAGTGGCAGTATGGGATAGTAAAGAACATGGTCTCTGGAACCAGACAGCCTGCATCTGAACTGCTGCTCTGGTACTTACCAGCTTTGTAACCCTGAGCTACTCATTCTTTTTGTGCCTCAGTTTCTTCATCTGTTAAATGAGGATAATAATTGGATCTCTCATCCGATTGTTGAGGAATATGAAAAGCACTTTGAACTGTCCTGGCACACAGTAAGTACTAAATATTAACCACTTATAGTTTTATTAACTGCTTCATAAAATTTTTCGTTAATTTTTTATAAAAATTGCTTTATGAATTTTTAAAAACAATATACACAATATTTCAACATAAATGGAAAAAAAGTTGCCCATAATCCCCTAAATTATGTGCACAATTTGCTAGAAATATTAGAAATCTAGAGCTATTAACATTTTGTATAAGTATTTTATTCATGTTGATAGTATGATTAAGCTGGTTGGTAAACTAACTTTCCCTAAATTTTAGGGAAATATTTTCATTATAAACAATACCAACATTGTGTGTGTGTATGTAGTTTTTTCTTGAATGTAATAAATATTCTTAGTTTGGGTATATTTTGCCATTTTTGAGATCTAGAATTTCTGTATAGGAATACAGACTTGCCTGACCAGTGTTGCTCAGTGGTTGAGCGTTGACTTATGGACCATGAGGTCACAGTTCAATTCCCAGTTGGAGCACATGCCCAGGTTTTGTCTAGTATTTAGATTTATTTACCAATAAATAAATTTCACAGCAAATCCTTACAACACTCATGATTTTAAAAATAAATGACAGAATATCATGATGATTTGAACTTACTTCTCTCGTTGAGGATTTGTGTAAAGAATATACTGCTGTTCTTGCCATTTCCAAAGCAGTCTTTAGAAATGCCATATCTGTTCCTGTTAACAGTAGAAAAAGCTCCAATTTAAATTATATACCTGTTATCAAAATAGAAGATTAAATGAATACCAGGTAG
Organism: Corynorhinus townsendii; assembly: GCA_026230045.1. NCBI lineage: Eukaryota > Metazoa > Chordata > Mammalia > Chiroptera > Vespertilionidae > Corynorhinus > Corynorhinus townsendii. Next base: position 48,714,677 of record JAPDVU010000005.1, on the reverse strand, counting down.
TAATAAATATAAAAATAGCCACTTCAAATTCTGCAATGAGGGTACAAATAAGTAAAATATCCAAATATAAGTTGATAGAATAAAACCAGAACTATAATGTCATATTTGAATAAGGATAAAGTAAAAATTTTAGTATCATATTCCAAATTAATAACTTTCAAAGAGGGGAGAAAGGAACAGTAGTAATTAGAATCAGGTGGGGGTGGAGGGGGTGCAAGGAGGACTTTTTAAAACTATGTATGTCTTTTCCTCTTACTGATTTCCTACCCGCCTTGCACACAGCATTCACACAAAGCCACAGTGAGTCACTGTTACTGATGGACACATGATGAAATCCTTGGGTGTTAAGGTATTAAAAGAGGTTCTAGCCCTAGCTGGTTTGGCTCAGTGGATAGAGCACCGGCCTGCGGACTGAAAGGTCCCGGGTTTGATTTGGTCAAGGGCACGTGCCCAGGTTGCAGGTTCGCTCCCCAGTAGGGTGTGCAAGAGGCAGCTGATCAGTGATTCTCTCTCATCATCGATGTTTCTATCTCTCTCCCCCTCTCCATTCCTCTCTGAAATAAATAAAAATATATACTAAAACAAAAGAAAGAGGTTCTAGCCTTGGCTGGCATGGTTTAGTGGTTAGAGCGTCGGCCCAAGAATAGAAGAGTCTTGAGTTCTATTCCAGTCAACGGCATATACCTGGGATGCAGGTTCCCCACCCAGCCTGGGGTGCGCGGGGGAGGCAACCATTTGATATGAGTCTCACATTGATGTTTCTCCTTTTCTCCCCCGCTCCCTTCCATTCTCTCTAAAATCAATGGAAAAATCCTCCAGGATTAACAAAACAAAAAAAGGAGGTTCTAAAAGTATAAAATATAGGATTCATAATCATTCATAAAGGGCAGGCAAATCATTATTGAAACCAGATGGAGTATAAAAACATTTTTTTCATTTAATACAAATTTGTGAAAACAAAGACTGAGAAATTCAATTCCCTATCCATGCATTAAACAAATTGAAATTGTAATAACTATGAATAAGAGACTGGTGTATTTACTGTAGAGTGATAAAATCACTTAACCTGAACAATCAATGAGCAACTGGTTTTTAAAACCAATATACCTGAGTTTTGTTACTAACCTTTATTATTTTTGGTTCCAAAAGGAGGATTCATAATTACTGTATCAAACGACTTGGACATTCTGTTAGATAATGAGCACACATCACATTGAACCATGTCAACATTTGTTAACTCGAACTCTTCCACATTCCTATTAAATATTTCCAATGCATCTTCATCTATGTCAAATCCAACACACAATCTGTAAATACAAGACATAGACAAAGACCGACTATTTATGGCTTCTAAGTTAAAACAATAACAATAAAAACCATAACCTTTTTAACTCAACTGGCAAAGTAAGAGTGAGTGTTACCTTTCATCAGCATGGTTTCCTAATCTGGCAGGAGTTGGAAACTCAGGTTTGTATACAAGGGAGACATCTGCTTGCTGGTGTTACTGTTTTGTTTTGTTTTTTTTAGTTTGTTCTGCTCATTCAAAATGAATTATCAGATTCTCCCTCACTTCATACTTTAATAGAGTCCCATAAATATAACCAGTTGATCATATTTATGCTTATTAAAGCCACCCCATCCCAAATAATATATACTGGACCTACCCTGCTCCTAACATTGCAGTTCCGATGCTGAGTACTCCACAACCACATCCTAGATCTGCAACCACTTTATTTTCAATGTCATCATATGTATTATGAATTGTATAGAGCATACATGCTAAAAGATCAAAAAACATATTAGAAGAAGCAAGTTGATGACCAAAATCCAATTTGTGCAAATGACTCGTTAAAACAATTTGTCTTTCATTATCTAGTCCTCCTCCAAATGGTACCCCAGAATGTAAGGCATATAACTTGGTATGTAATACAAGGTCCCACACAAAAAAATAAAACCCATACCAGTGGTTCCCCAAAACTAGTCTCTGCTGACAATGCCAAGAATGACAAAACTTTGAGGTAAATGAGAAAAATAAGGTCAATGTTTTCCCCCCCCTTAACTTGTTCAAAACATTGCCATTCCACACATGTCAGTTATCTTTAATGTTGAAATATTTTTATGAAAGGATGGGAAGAGTAAATAAGTTTTAAAAATATTAATATATAAATTTGGCAACCCTATATCGATGTCCAAAATTATTTTGAAATTTTACTCATTTGTGAAATCTGTAAGTCCAGGAACCACAGCATTAACATTAAAATGGCACAGAACTTTTTTGCAATAAATTTGTCACCAGGTACCATAAGCTTAAACTAGAATGGGAAAGGAAAAAACTAAACCCACAATATAGCTTTTAGATTCACATATTCAGACACATATTTATGATCTACAGACATATATTCATAATCTAATAAGACATGATAGGACTATTGAGCTGTAGAGCAGAAGCTACTGAGATTGGAAAGGGCTATTTCAAATACACAAAGGCCTGGTATATGCTGAAGGTTACTCAGGAGCAAGATCACGGATATCTCCCTTTGGATATATGAACCCTACAAGGATTACTGGCCATCACTGATGCCCCAGGATCCAATAGTTTTATCAAAAATACAATTATGGGACATGTCAGGCTGACTGTGCTGTCCTGATTATAGCTGCAGGTGTTAGTGACTTTGAAGCTGGAAAGAATTAGCACATCCATGTGCATGTTACAACTGGTCTTTTAAAAAGCCGAATTCCACTTAGAAACCCTATAACCTGAGATATTAAATAAGTCATTATCTAAATTGAGTAAACTGGTCTTAATATTTGGTTGAAATTAAGACAGTATGTTGGAGTTAAGTTCCTTAACATTCACTGGCAGCTTAGAAACAGAACTATGTTGGAGCTGGATGAATTTCCTCCTTGCAGGTGTTGCCAACAAATTAATTTTCCTTAAGACTCCCCAATGACTTTGGTAATACATTTACTAAATATGGTTTTTCCTGTATTCTCTCCTGTATTACTGGTATCAGTCTCTCAGATCAAGCAACACTACTGATTCTCACTCAGATAATTTTTTAAATTGAAATGCATCCTCATATTTAAATAGCACCTATTCTGGATTTGTTAAAAGTCCTTCAGCTAGCCAGCTCTAGTATTCATTTCTAGGATAGAGTATAGCATAGAATCTGTGCTGACAATTCCTTGCAAAAGGAATTGATCCCTATTTTACAAATATTTACTGAGCTCCTAACTAGTATCAGAAATTCTTCAGGCACTGGGAACTGTGTGAAAAAGACCAATTCTTTGCCCTTAAGGAGTTTATAGTGTAATGAAAGAAATAAACACATTAAAAAGATGTCTGACAGTATTAAGGGCATGCAAAACCCAAACAGTAAAATGACAACGTGTGTGTCTGTGTAGGGTGTCTTTAGCTGTGGTGTCAAGGAAGTCCTCTCTAATGTGATATGTAATCTTTCAGCGGATTTCCCCTGGACGTTCTTTGTATGTAAATAACTGTCCTCATTTCATTATGGAGTAGACAGACAGGGCTAACCTACCCGCGAAGCAAAGGCGTGGTCACCAGCCGCCCTACCTGCAATGTGCGGCCTGGTGGGATACTGTTCTAGAAGTAACTTGGGCTTTTCGAATGCATCCACTTGTTGCAGGCGACTCTCTAGTTCTTTAAGTCTTAATTTCTTCATTTTTTTTTTTTTAAAGTGTGGGTTCTTAGGTTTTAACGGCACCGGATCTGCAGAGAAATTAGTTTAACCTGAATTTCCCGTGCCCCCAAACCCCCGCCCATTTATCAGCGCCGCTGGCCAAGGGGCCCGGTAGGGGACCACGGACGGTAAGGACACACCGGCCCAGGCTGTGCGCGTCTCCTCCCGGCGCTATCGGCGAGCGGAGTCTTCCGCCAGCCTCTGAGCAGCCAGCCTCCAGGGTATCCCGCGCCGATCTCAGGATCCTCGATCAGCGGCGGCTCCAGCCCGGGTTTCACGCACCGTATCGGGGTATTTCAAGAGTTTGCTAGCGCCAGGGCTGGGGCCGGAAGCGCCGCTAACCAAGCGCACTCGCGTTCGTCCCAGGGCTCCCTCCGAGCTGCAACCGCGGCCTGGCTCACGGGGTTCCGCTGGCGACTCAGTCCTCATCCACCTCCACTTCCGCCCTTCTCGCAGCGCCCCAGCCGAGTACACCGCTTTCCCTGCCCTCCGCCTGTTACACTCAAAGGATAGGGAACAAAGAGGGGGAAAATGATAGGGAAAAGAGGGTGAAAGTCACGGTCACTTTGTTTTAATGCCCAGTGTAGCCCTTTCTGCCCTCAATCTCCCAAACTCCCCTCTCAAAAAGCAGCGATCTCCTCATCTTTGCTTCCTTGGTCATGAGCATGTCCTATTTATTATAACTTTGTTTCCCTGTTTTTAGGTCACCCGTGTCACTTACCTCAACTCTCACAGGGTAGTGATGTCAGAGAAGCCCAAAGAAGAGAGAGTTTAAATGAAGAGATAGGTGGTAGTGTGAAATGCTGGAAAGAGGTCAGGCTTTCATAGAGTAGAGCAGAAATCAACTTGTAGTGGATTTTGAATGTAATGAAAGTTTCGGAAGTAGAAAGAGTAAATGTGAACAAGTTTTAAGAAATGTGGTTACGAAAAGGGGAGTGAGAATTGTTGATGGATGTGTAAGGTTAGGGGAAGCTTTCGAACAGGTTAAAGCTAATAGAAAGGCAGGGATTCAAAATACAAGAAAGAGGATATTGGATGGAGTTAGAATCCTGAGAAGTAGATTCTGTGCTTAAGTGAAAGGATTGCCTTTAATCTGCGAAATGGGCCCTGCTTTTCATTATTAAAGGAAGAAAAAGAGATGTGGATGGATGCCCGTTTGGCTCAGTGAATAGAGCATCAGCCTGCGGACTGGAGACTCCCGGGTTCGATTCCGGTCAAGGGCACATGCTCGGGTTGTGGGCTTGATCCCCAGTAGGGGGCGTGCAGGAGGCAGCTGATCAATGATTCTCATCACTGATGTTTCTATCTCTCTCCCTCTCCCTTCCTCTCTGAAATACATAAATATATATTTATTGTGAAAATAATAATGTATATATATATGGATGGTTGAGAATGAAGTTGAGGAAGTAGTGTCTGAGGCTGCTGTTTCCTGTGAAAAGTAGAATTCAAAGTTATCTGTTGTGAGGATTAAATAAGTTAATACATAAAAGTTCTTACCCATAAAGTTAGTACATAAAGTTCTTTGTCACATAACAAATGCCCAATAATTGTTGTTGTTGGTATTTGTTGAGAGGGAGGTGGCTGGAGTAAGGAGTTTGAATCAAATGGATGATTGAAAGTAGCCGGATATATGGAAAGAAAACAAACCTATCTGCGGTTGAAAACGTTTTTCCTTTTAAAAATTGATTTAAAATTTTATTTTTAGTTAATTGTAAGTTCATACACAATCATAAGAAATAACACATAGAGATTCTGTATATTTTTTACTCAGTTTCCCCCAATAATAACACTTTGCAAAACTATAGTATAGTATCACAACCAGGATATTGACAGTCAAGATACAGTATTTCCATCACCACAAAGATCCTTCGTGTGGCATCATTTTAGCTTCCTATAAGCAATGTCTGACCAAGTTCATATAACCAAGTTCTCCATATCCTCACCAACACTTATTATTTTTCATTTTTTAAATTATAGCCATCCTATCAGGTATGAAGTAGCAATTAATTGTGGTTTGATTTATATTTCCCTGATGAACATTTTAAAATATGCTTCTTGATGATTTCTATAGCTTCTTTGGATAAATAACGATCCAAACCCTTTGTTTATTTCAAAATTGGGTTATTCATGTTTTTATTGTTGAGTTGTAAGAGTTCTTTGTATATTCTACATACTTGATCCTTAGCAGTTATATACTAGTAGTCTGTAAATATTTTCTCCCATTCTGTGGGTTGTCTTTTTAGTTTCTTTTAAAAAACTAAGTTTTTATTGATTTCAGAGAGGAAGGGAGAGGGAGAGATAGAAACATCAGTGATGAGAGAGAATCATTGGTTGGCTGCCTCCTGCATGCCCCCTACTGGGGACTGAGCCTGCAACCCCATCATGTGCTCTGACTGGGAATTGAACCTTGTCCTCCTGGTTCATAGGTCGATGCTCAACCACTGAGTCACACTGGCCAGGCTATTTTATTCTTTTTGAAGCAGTTGTAAATGGGATTGTTCTTTTTAGTTTCCTTTTCTGATAGTTCATTATTGGTGTATTAAAACACAACTGATTTCATTATTTTGTATCCTGCTACTTTACTGAACTCATTTATCAGTTCTAATAGTTTTTGGTGTAATCTTTAGAGATCTCCATATACAATATCATGTCATCTGCAAATAATGACAGTTTTACTTCTTACTTTCCAATTTGGATGCCTTTTTATTTCTTCTTCTTGTCTGATTGCTGTGGCTAGGATTCCAGTTCTGTGTTGAATAAGAGTGGTGAAAGTATACATCCTGTCTTGTTCCTAATCTTAAGGGAAATGCTCATAGTTTTTGCCCATTGAGTATAATGCTGGCTGTGGGTGAAAGTCTGTAACTCTTAACTGTTTCTTTTAATAAATAGAAATTTTAAGTTAACTCATTTTGTTAGTCTTTTATTTTGTGGTTAGTACTTTGTTTTTTTTTTTCACTCCCAGATTATAAGTAATAATAATTGTAGCAACAATAATACTGTATTTGTAGATTAGGTTACAATATATAATATGCTTCCATCAGTGTGTAAGCTCAGTGTAAGGAGCATTGTATATGAATGGTGTTCCCTAGATTTGTGTCATGCTAAGCCATGCCATGGACCATGTGTTTTGTTCATAGTAATTAGTAGGAGCTCAACAAACATTTATTGAATTAATTTGCTGCATGAATAGGGCAGTGGATGAAAATCTTCTGGTCTTTACTAGGGATGCAGAGAAGGAAACTTTCCTTGGATTAAAAAAAAAAAAGAATGGAGGAAAAGAAAAGTAGGACAACTTGTAATGGTATTGAATGATAATAAAAAAAAGACCCCAGGGAGTTGTCAAGCATTCATAACCTTGGAAAAGTTGCTCCTGTAGAGGAGCTAAAATAGGTCAAACACTTAATGCACTGTCATGCTTTTTCCTCCAAAATATTTCTAAAGCACAACTTGAGAAAATTACTAAAATGTCTTTGCTTCAATATTAAACAAATGAGAAACTGGCAGTAAGTATAGTTGCAAGGTAGCTATTAAGGAAGGAAGGAAGGAGAAAGACAGGCACACTCAGGAACAATGAATGGTTTTTCTACCAGGGTTTGTTCTTACGGTGTGAAGGCTGTGAAATGCAGGGTATCACTGCTATTTGTAAAATGGGGATAATGAGAAGTGCCTCTCAGGATGGTTGTGAATCTTAAATGTGCTCACTTGTAGGAATTCCTGTACATAGCAGGCACAATGTCTCTTACCATGTGAAATTTCAACATTTGCCATTAGAACTGGCAAATTTGCTGTGTATGTAGAGAAGGTCTTGTGTGTATTTGGAGGCCAGGTAGAAATTGAGAAATTAATGTTCTAAGCATTGTGTATATTTATGTCCCCAGCAGGTACGGCCTCCTCTACTTCTGATGGTAAGGATGGCATGGGCCATCCTGGGTTTGAAGTGGATCTGGCAGAGAAGGGACCTTTTTCCTTTGTTGTGAAGTGGGATATGGCCTAGAGCTGGGGTTGGAGGAGGCCCATGCACAGAAGACAACAGAGCTGATGCTTACCGAAACAAAGATGGATGCACATCCAGGTTCATTTCCCTTTCCCTCTGTTGTTTACTGTGTGATCTAATATGGGCCACTTTTTGGCTTTAGCTAGTTCAAGTTGTGTTTTTATCACTTGCAACTAAGAAAATCTTGATTAATAAAAAAACAATTTTGAAGTATTTACATTAATTTTTAAGTTCTCTGTTGAAGGTATCTACTTTAAGTTTGGAAGCGATGATGTTACCTATCATTTATTTATAGTTTTTAACTGATCTGTGTGGTTTATTTTATTTTATTTTTAAAATATATTTTATTGATTTTTTTACAGAGAGGAAAGGAGAGGTATAGAGAGTTAGAAACATCGATGAGAGAGAAACATCGATTCAGCTGCCTCTTGCACACTCCCTACTGGGGATGTGCCCGCAACCAGGGTACATGCCCTTGACCAGAATCGAACCTGGGACACTTGAATCCGCAGGCTGACGCTCTATCCACTGAGACAAACCGGTTAGGGCTGTGTGGTTTATTTTAATTTGAAAAGCCTATTTAGAAGTATTACCAGATTTTTCTTTGCATTAATTAAGATGAAATACATAAGAGCACAGTTTTTTTAGATACTATTTTTAGCTTTCAGTAACTGCAGCATATTGCATTATTTATTCAATGTCTTCAGTAGAGTAATAGTAGCACACTTAAATGAAATCTTATGAGGTATAACATGAGTACTGAGTTTTCAGCTGAATTTCAATCTGGCTTTCCCTCATAGAAATATGATTGTTGTAGGAATTCCCCATTACACAGCACTGTTATTAGAAGAAGAATTGTTATATTACATTAATGCATTGAAAGGGAAAAATGTCAGACTTCCTGGATCCAAATGAAGCCCCAGACACTTTAGGAGAACCAAAAATTTGAGAGCCTGTCATATTGATTTTGAAAGCTAAAGCAGTAAAATAGTTTCTATCTGGGCAGAAACTGGATTGTTATTCATCTCAAACAATGAGTACTACTACTGCTTATGATCATTAACTGTTTTATTGAGGTATATTTTCATACCATAAAATCCACCTGTTTTTAGAGTAGAATGCAATGATTTTTAGTAAATTTTACACAGTTGTGCAACCATCACCACAATCCAAATTTAGAACATTTCTATCATTCTATGAAGACCCTTAGTACCTATTTGCTGTCACTTTCTGTTCTTTCCTTCCCATAGATTACTCAACTGCTAATCTACTTTCTGTCTCTATAGATTTGCCTTTTCTGAACAGTTCATGTAAATGGAATCATACAATATAAATTTTGGGGGGTATCTGACTTCTTTCATTGACATAAGATTTTTGAAGTTCATTCATGTTATAGCACATATTTCGTGCCTTTTTATTGTTAAGTAGTATTACCATTATATGAATATACCGTATTTTGTTTATCCATTTACGATTTGATAGACTTTTGGATTGCTTCCAGTTTTGTTTGGCTACTATATTTACGTTTAAGTCTTTGTGTGGATATATGTTGTAAGTTATCTTGGGTAGATTCCTAGGAGTGGAATTGAAGGGCTCTGTGGTAAATGTCAAGCTAACTGTCAAACTTTTCCCACATGCTATACTATTTTACATTCCCATCTGTGAAGTATGAGGGTGCCTGCTTCTCCACATCCTTGCTTACATTTGTTATTGTCTGTCTTGTTGATCATTGCCATTCCAGTGGATGTTTATAGCGGTATCTCACAGTTTTAATTTGCATTTCCTTAACGACTAATGATGCTGAGCACCTTTTCTGTGTCCATTTGCCATTGACATATTAATTGTGGATTTGACAGTGGGAAGTTATATCGCAAGGCGAAATGCAGATGCTTAAAACACATCTGAAAGATGCTGCGTATAATTCCTACATTCAGGCACATTAAAAAAAAACATTGTCCACATTAAAGATTTTTCACATTAAAGAATTTTCATATGAAATATTTCAGTTGCTCTTAACTTTGAGAGCCAAGAGGTGGTGGGAAGTGGATGCAGCAGCACCCTAAGCAAGATGCGGCGTGTGCAGACCGCACCAGCACCGCAGTCTGCGGGGGCGTGTGCAGGAGCTGGGACGAAGGTGCGCGGCAGCTCCCGGGCATCGCGAGAGTTGGGCGGCCGAGCAATCGCAGCAGTCAATTCCCCCACCCTCCCGGGAGGAGCCGCCAGCCCTGGGCTCTCCAAATTCTGAGCTCTCATCATGGCGGCGGCGGCCGCGGCGGCCGTCGGGGGGCCACAGCCGCCTCAGCCCGAACTGCCTGCTCCCGGGCTGGCGCTGGACAAGGCGGCCACCGCCGCGCACCTGAAGGCGGCCCTGAGCCGTCCGGACAACAGGGCGGGCGCTGAGGAGCTGCAGGCGCTGCTGGAGCGGGTGCTGAGCGCCGAGCGGCCGCTGGCCGTGGCTGCGGACAGCGAGGAGGCGGCGGCGGGCGGCGGAGGCGGTCCGGGGGCGGCCGAGGAGGAGGCCCTGGAGTGGTGTAAGTGCCTTCTGGCGGGCGGCGGCGGCTACGAGGAGTTCTGCGCGGCGGTGCGGGCCTACGACCCTGCGGCGCTCTGCGGCCTGGTCTGGACGGCCAACTTCGTGGCCTACCGCTGCCGGACGTGCGGCATCTCCCCTTGCATGTCGCTGTGCGCGGAGTGCTTCCACCAGGGCGACCACACGGGACACGACTTCAACATGTTCCGCAGCCAGGCCGGGGGCGCCTGTGATTGCGGGGACAGCAACGTGATGCGGGAGAGCGGGTGAGTGGAGCCCTCCCCCGGGGCGTGGAGCGCAGCGGGAGGTCCAGGCTTGGGTTTTGGGAGACCGGGAATGGGGACTTGGGGAGCCGATCCTGCGCGGTGAAGGGAAAGGAGCAGGGGAGGGTGCAGGCACACGGGGATGGAGGTGTCTGAGCTGTCAGCGGTGGAGAGGGGGTGAGATGAAGGGGAGAGCGGAGAGCATGTTTAAGGAACGGGCTGTGAATGTTGGGGGAAGCCAGGGCGACTGAGTGATAGCGAGAAAAGAGCCTGTGCGTGGGGTAGGAGGAGGAAAAGGATACTTGGGGAATCTGGTATCGAGCTGTCAATTGTGCACTTGTTGGGAAAGGCTGTATAAAGCTGCGTGCTTCTTGGGGAGAAATGATGATGTGATTTGGTTTGGCTGGGAGGGGTATTTGGACCGAGTTGGATCGCGGGATGATGAGAGGCGGGGAGGTGGTCTTGCAACTGCAGGGGAGGACAGCGTCGGGTTAAGGACTTCTGAACTGTCAGTGTGTGTCTGTGTGCGAAGGAGCTCTGGAGCTTATGGGGATTGAGGGAGGAGCGAATGGGAGGGGCCTGTATGGAAAGCGACTGTTGAGCTGTCAGTGGGGTATTTGGTGTGCTGGAATGACATCTAGAATTGGGCTACTGAGCAGTCAGTTGTAGAATACCCTCTATAGCAGAAGAACAAGCAAAACACTGAGCAAATTAGAAATCAGATGTTAGGTCTTCTCTAGTTAAAAAGGCACCTTATTCACGGTTTAATACGTGCCATCTTTCTAAAAGGAGACACTCAACAAATGCTTTTTCAATAGGAGGGATGCACCAGGGTGTTGGGATTTGGAAGAGAAGACATTTCAGAGATTGCAGTGAGTTAAAGAGTTAGTACATGTAGTGTCTTGGCTTGGGACATGATTCCCATGTTTAGGGAAGTCCTGGGAAAAGGAAAAACTTTGTGACTGAGAGGAAATTTTAGTTGGGCAGTCATTGAAAGAATGTTAGCAAATCTGGTTATTCAAGTTTTTCAAATTTTAGGTCTTATAGAGTATAATCCCTTTAGAAATGGTAACTATTTTCTTCTTTGGAGTACTTGTAGGTAACTGTTTCTCTAGAATGTTTGTATCCACTAGGTCAGTGGTCGGCAAACTCATTAGTACAATGATTGAAATTTCTTTCGAGAGCCAAATTTTTTAAACTTAAACTTCTTCTAACGCCACTTCTTCAAAATAGACTCGCCCAGGCCGTGGTATTTTGTGGAAGAGCCACACTCAAGGGGCCAAAGAGCCGCATGTGGCTTGCGAGCCGCAGTTTGCCGACTACGGCACTAGGTGAAAGCAAGGTTCCTGGGATATTAAACATGAATAAAACTTAAACCACTTAGAATAGAATAGATAATGATAAATTCCTTAAACAGTTCAGGAGTTAGAGGAGGCTTCTGTGCAGAGAGAGTAGGAAAAAGGCTTTAGAAAGGAGGTATTTTCAGCCCTGGCCAGTGGTTCAATGGTTAGAGCATCATCCTGGGCACTGAAGGGTCACCGATTTGATTCTTGGTCAGGGTAATACCCAGGTTGCAGTTCTATCTCTGGTAGGCTTGAGGCAACTGATGTTTCTCTCTCTCTTCCTCCTTTCCCCTCTTCCTAACTCTCTAGAATCAATGAAAAGCATAGCTTCATGTGAGGATTAAAAAAATTAGATACCTGTCTAGTGTGGCTCAGTGGTTGAGCATCGACTTATAAACTAGGAGGTTATGGTTTGATTCCCGGTCAGGGCACATGCCTGGGTTGCAGGCTTGATCCCAAGTGTGGGACATGCAGGATGCAGCTGATCAATGATTCTCTCTCATTATTGATGTTTCTATATCTCTCCTCCTCTCCCTTTCTTTCTAAAATCAATAAAAATAAATTAAAAAAAAAAGGTTTTTTTAGATTGCTACTACTACTAGTGTCACTAATAACAACAGTAATAACCCTAACTGGTTTGGCTCAGCAGATGGAGTGTTGGCCTGAGGACTGAAGGGTCTCAGGTTTGATTCCAGTCAAGGGCACATGCCTGGGTTGTGGGCTCGATTGGCTGCACGTCGATCAATGATTCTCATCATTGATGTTTCTATCTCTCTCTCCCTCTTCCTTCCTCTCTGAAATTAAAAAAAAAGGATTTGAAAAAAAATAACAGTAATAATTGTACCTAATATTCAAGAGCATAAAGTATAAGACTGACATTCATTTTTTCATATGTATATTATTGTTGGTAGTATTACAGATGTCTCCCATTCCCCTCGCTTTCCCCGCTCCTTCCAGCCCCTACCTACGCCCCCAGGTCTTTACCACCCTATTGTCCATGGGCTATGCATATAAACTTCTTTTGGTTTATCTCTTCATGTCCCGGCATCACCAAGTACTAACATTAAAAAAATAGTTTTTAAAATTAATATTTGAATAGGTAAAATATTCATATACCTAAAAAAATAAAAAAAGCCCAAACATAAACAGTTTGAAGTGTCCCTCCCATCTTGTCTTACATCTGCCCAGTTTTGTCCCACCATTGTTAGTTTCTCTTAGTACAAAAACCAACAATGATGAATATGTATTTTGATTTTTCAGTCTTTTTTATGCAAAACATAACATGCCATATGCATTGTTCTACACATCTTTCATTTTTCACTTATGAAAAGACTTAAGAGGTCTTTCCATGCCAGTCTGTTTAAAAAAACAAAACTGCTACATAGTGTTTCATGTCATGAAGTTGCCGTACTTTGTTTAATCATCACTTTTGATGGATATTTATTTTCTGTTATGAGATATAAGACCTGGTATACCTGTCTTTTCAGACCTGTGCAAGAATATCAATGGAATAAATTCTCAAAAGTAGGATTTCCAAATTGCCCTCCATAAGGCTTAGTTCTAAGCAGGGAATGAGACTCCTTGTTTTCTAACAGCCTTATCAACAGTGTTATTAAAGTTTGGACTTTTATCCACCTATTTGGAAAACAGTGGTTAAATATTAACTGCTTGCCCCGCTGGTGTAGCTCAGTGGTTGAGCATTGACCTATGAACCAGGAGGTCAAGGTTAGATTTCTGGTTAGGGTTGTGGGCTCGATCCCCAGTGTGGGGCGTGCAGGCAGCAGCTGATCAATGATTCTCATCATTGATGTTTCTATCTCTCTAGCCCTCTCCCTTCTTCTCTGAAATCAATAAAATATATAACAATGACAACAACAACAAAAATATTAATTGCTTTACATGATTTAACTCATTTAATTTTCAACAGCTCTGAGATTATTACTGTTATTATCCCCATTGCATAGAAAAGGAAAGTGGGCCACAGAGTTTTAAAAAACTTGCCCAGGATTACACAAGCACTAAATTAGGAATGCTGGCTCTGGAGCCTGACCACTCAACACTTCTCTCTACTGTCTCTACAAATGACATTCTTATTCGTACTTCCATTTATTAATGTTTTTTGTTTTGTTTTAAATATTCCATTCTGTTGGGCCTTATTCTTTTTAAGCTAACATTTTTTTCCTTTGTTTTAGAGACATTTCAAAACATAGAGGAAGGAGTTGAAACAATTCTTTACTGATATTTAGTCACTTACTTCTCAGACTAGTTTAAGTATTTAGGAGATCCTCTAAAAAAATGAAACTAAGAAATAACATTGATTCTTCCCTGAGTTTTGGAACACAGTGGTAATTATCAGGTTGATCTGGGTGAAAAGCAAATTTGATTTCCAATTATGATGCTTCAGTGTAGGAACGGAACTATATCAGTGAGTTTGAAGGTACTCATACAGGTTTAGTGCATCTGGACTGTAGATAGCATACATACTAATCTTATAGCATTTACCTTTACTGACATCTCATAGATACTTATTTTTACCCAGTCTGGCAACCCTCTATGTGTTAATATATAGAATTTAAAGATTTATTATGAACTAGTGCCTGTATGTACCATCAGTTTCCATGTTTAATTTCATAAAGGGCAAGAGTCAACAATAAATAGCATTGTGGCTATATGATTATTCTGAAATTTCTACAACTTGTTGGGTTGGACAGAGTAATTCTTCTGGGCTACACACCTAATCTACTTCCTCAAGAGACACAAGTGATGTTGGCTCACAATGCAGGTTAAAAGCTGCCTCTGGAACTTTTTTAGAATTGGAAACCATCAACAAATTATACCAGTGTTCCTGCTGGGCAAAGCTGCATTACCCTAGCATGGACAGAATATATTTAACTTTCCTCAGTTTTTGATGTTTCTTAAAAATATTTTAGGTTGCTAAAGATTGGAGATGTATTGATTTGGGTTTATTATTCTAGCTCCTCTAGAAGTTTGTAAATCCCATTGGTCAGCAAATTTTAAGGAAGGATTCCACCTTTCTCTGTATCTGTGTTCTTAGTAAAAGAGAAGAAATCCTGCTATGCTTTAATCCTTTTTCCAAGTGTCTGACTTCTGTGGATATGATTGGAGATGGGGAAGAATCTTGAATCTATCACAACTTGTATTAATATTTAATTTTCAAACTTGTAATTATATCAATATGGGGGGAAGATTCAGTTATATTTTGATTAGTAGTATTGATATAATAAATGTGGTGATATTAACAGCTATACAAAGCAAAGGAAGAAAACAACTGAGAATTCATTTGTGGGATGAGATCACAAAGGCTGTGGAAACTATCCTAACATATAAAGAGCCAGGGTCTGTAACGACCAAGGCTCAACCAAACATCAGAAGTCAGTGCTGGGTTGCTGTGGCGACCCAGCACTGACAGCAGCTGGTGCCGGTGCAGTGACCCAGCACTGACTGTCAGGGGGCTGTGGATCAGGCCCAGAGAGAGGCCTGCAGAGAGAGAGGCAGGGTCTGATCCCTGGCCTCGGTGGCAGCTGTTGATCAGCCTTTGCCTCTCTCTTTCTCTCCTGACTTCACCAGCAGCCACACCCCTTTGATCAGGCCCAGAGATAGGCCCAGAGATGCTGACTGGCAAAGAAATTGACCAATCAGAATCAAATCTGGGTGAAGTGCCAGGAGCCAATGGCTGCCTAGGAGGCAGGGCTTTTGATGCTGACTGGCATAGAAACTGACCAATAAGAACCATATCTGGGTGAAGTGCGAGTTGCCAATGGATGCCTAGGAGGCAGAGCTTTTGACACTGACTGGCATAGAAACTGACCAATCAGAAACTAATCTGGGTGAACTGCGAAGGCAGAACCTAAGGTGGGGGCTGAAGAGAGGTTTTAAGGGCAACAGCTATTTGGTGTAAGGTGTAAGAAAGCGGTTCAATTTTTTAATGACTGGTTTGGCAGTATAGTGCATATGGCTGGCTATCAGTCCAGATATAAGGATTATGTGTTTTTGTCTGCCAAGAGCATCTCTTCCTGCTGAAAAAGCCTTCCCCGCCCATTTAAGCAATCCTATCCTATATAATCTCTCTATACTACTAAAAGGGTAATATGCTAATTAGACTGGGTCGACCGGCCATCTTCTGGATGTCCGACTTTCTTCCAGACAAAGCCATGGTGGTGGGGGCCAAGGCAGAGGCAGTTAGGGGTGATCAGCCAGCAGGGGAGGGCAGTTGGGAGTGAGATCATGCCGGCAGGGGGTTAGGGGAAATCAGGCTGGCAGGGGAGGGCAGTTGGGGGCGAGATCAGGCTGGAAGGAGAAGGCAGTTAGGGGTGATCAGGCAGGCAGAGGCAGTTGGGGGCAAGATCAGGCTGGCAGGGGAGGGCAGTTAGGGGCAATCAGGCAGGCAGGCAGGTGAGTGGTTAGAAGCCAGCAGTCCCAGATTGCAAGAGGGATGTCCTCTTGATCTGTGGGATCAGGCCTAAACTGGCGGTCGGACATCCCCCAAGGGGTCCCCAATTGGAGAGGGTGCAGGCTGGGCTGAGGGAACTGCTCCCCCCACCGCCCCATGCATGAATTTTTTGTGTGCACTGGGCCCCTAGTATATTAATAATTTTGTGTATAACATTATAGTTTTGCCACTAATGAATAGGTGCAGTCATTGTCAGAAATGGTTTATAGATGTATGAGCTAAAAATAAAAAGTAGTGAAAAATAATTTCTGATTGGTTTGGGGTTCTAGTGGTAACTAGAAATTGGAATTTTAAATATTTAGTTCTCAAATTTTGCTGCAGAGTCTGGCCATTTTCGTGTTCTATCCTGTATGGTAGATATTTTTGCCTCCTTGCTGGTTCTTCTTCACAGATTCTAAGCTCCTTAAAAAATAGGAACCTCATCTTCCTATTAATCAGAGGCCAGCATAGTCTCTTGCACTTAGCAGGTGCTTAGTAAATGTGGGCATTTATGAGAGGCAATCGATTGATGTTTCTCTCTCACTTCCTCTCTAAAAATAAATAAAAACATATCCTCTGATGAGGATTAAAAAAAAAAATTGAGCCTGACCGGTGTGGCTTAGTGGTTGAGCATTGACCTATGAACCAAGATGTCATGATTTGATTCCTGGACAGGAGACATGCCGGGTTGCTGGCTTGATGCCTGGTAGGGGGTGTGCAGAAGTCAGCCGATCAATGAATCTCTCTCATCATTGATGTTTCTGTCTCTCTCTCCCTCTCCCTTCCTTTCTGAAATCAATAAAAATATATTAAAAGTTAGGTGATTTTTTTTTTTTGACCCAGTAATCCCACTCCTAGGAATATATCCCAAGAAATCAGAAACACCAATCAGAAAGGATATATGCACCCCTATGTTCATAGCAGCACAATTTAAAATAGCTAAGATTTGGAAATAGCCTAAGTACGAATCTGCAGATGAGTGGATTAAAAAACTGTGGTACTTCTAGGACTATATTCCAAGAAACCAGAAAGCCCAATCAGAAAGGATATATGCACCCCTATGTTCATAGCAGCACAATTTACAATAGCTAAGATTGGAAACAACCTAAATGCCCATCAACAGATGGGGGGATTAAAAACCTGTGGTACATCTACACAATGGAATACTACACTGCTATAAAAAAAGAAGGAACTTTTACCATTTCCAACAGCATGAATGGAACGGGAGAGCATCATGGTAAGCAAAATAAGCCAGTCTGAGAAAGATAAATACCACATGATCTCACTTATATGTGGGATATAATGATCAACATAATTTGATGAAGAAGAATAGATCCAGAGACAAATGGCAGGGGAGGATGGGTGGTTAGAGAGCAACCAAAGGTCTTGTATGCATGCATATTAGCATAACCAATGGACACAGACACTGGAGCGTTGGGGGCTTGCCCGGGTTGGAAATGGCTGGGGCGGGTGGTCAATTGGGGAAAAAGGAGAGATATGTAAAACTTTAGACAATAAATAACAACAGCAACAAAACACACTGTGGTACATCTACACATTGTAATACTATGCTGCTGTAAAAAAAAGAAAGAACTCTTACCATTCTCAACAGCATGGATGGTCCTGGAGAGCATTATCCTAAGTGAAATAAGCCAGTTGGAGAAAGATAAATATCACATGATCTCACTCATTTGTGGAATATAATGAACAAAAATAGATCCAGAGATACAGAAGCATCAAACAGACTGTCAAAGTTCAGAGGGAAGGCAAGAGAGGGTGGGCGGGGGCCAGGGGAGGGCGGTATGAGGTCAACCAAAGGACTTGCATGCATGCATATAAGCATAACCAATGGACACAGACAGTAGGGGATTAAGGGTATGTGCTGGGGAGTGGGAGTGCTGGGGAGAGGTCAGTGGGGGATAAAGAAGACATATGTAATACTTTAACAATAAAGAATTTAAATTAAAAAATATATGTTGAAAAAAGTAATTAAAAAAAGTTGATATAGAAAACATAAAAGAACCTAGACAGTATGAAGACTACAAGAACTGAATAAAAAGTGTGTTAGAGGGAGTCAGCAGTAGATTAGATAAAGCAGAATATTGAATCAGTGATTTGGAAGACAAGGAAATGTGAAACACCTAATTAGAACAGCAAAAAGAAAAAAGAATTAAAAATAAAGAGAGGTTAAGGTACATCTGGGACAACATCAAGCATACCAACATTCACCTCTCGGCAGTACCAGAGGGAGAAGAGAAAGAGCAAGGGATTGAAAATTTATTTGAAGAAATAATGATCAAAACCTTTCCTAACCTGCTGAAGTAAATAGTCATACAAGTCCAGGAAGCACAGAGAGTCCCAAACAAGATGAATTCAAAGAGACTCACACCAAGACACATCATAATTAAAATGCAAAAGGTGAAGACACAGAGAAAATCTTAAAAGCAGCAAATAGTTAGATACCTGCAAGGGAGCTGCCATAAGACTCTCAGCTAATTTCTTAACAGAAACTGCATGCCAGAAGGGATTGGCATGAAATATTCAAAGTGATGAAAAGCAAGGACCTAAAACCAAAACTACTGTATCCAGAAGGCTATCATTTAGAATTGAAGGAGAGAAAAAGAATTAGTGAGAAAAGAGCAAGCTAAAGGATATCATCAACACCAAACCAGTATTATAAGAAATGTTAAAGGGATTATTTTAAGAAGGAGGAGAAGAAAATAAATGTGAATACTAAAATGGCAATAACTACATACCTATCAATAATGATTTTAAGTGTAGATGGATTAAATGCTTCAATCAAAAGACATAGGGTGGCTGCATGGATAAGAAACAAGGCCCTACATATTCTGCCTACCAGAGATCCACTTAAGATTGAAAGACACACAGAGACTGGCAGTAAAGGGGTGGAAAATATGATTCATGAAAATGGAAAGAAAAATAAAGCTGGAAAAGCAGTATTTATATCAGACAAAACAGATTTTAAAACAAAGGCCATAGCAAGACACAATGAAGGACATTTCATAATGATAAAGGGATCATTCCAACAAGGGGATGTAGCTCTTGTAAACATTTTTGCATCCAGTATAGGAGCACTTAAATATATAAAACAAATATTGATAGTCTTAAAGGGAGAGATGGATAGTAATGCAGTCATAGTAGGAGACTTTGCCTGACATCAGTGGATAGGTCCTCCAGACAAAATCAACAATTAAACAGTGACCTTAAGTAACACAGACAGGATGGATTTAACTGATCTCTTTTAGAATAGTTGACCCCAAAGTAGCAGTATATATGTTCTTTCATGTGCACGTAGAACATTTTCCAGATAGATTGCAGGTTAGGCCACAAAAAAGTCTCAACAAATTTAAGAAGTTTGAAATCATATCAAGAATCTTCTCCAATCACAATAGATGAAACTAGAAATCAATTAGAAGAAAACTGAAAGACACACAAACACATGGAGGCTAAATAATATGCTACTAAACAATGAATGGGTTAACAGCAAGATCAAGGAAGAAATCAAAAGATACCTGAGATATATGAAAATGAAGATAATGGCTCAAAAGCAGTTCTAAGTGGGAAATTCATAACAATATAGGCCTACCTCAAGAAACAAGAAAATCTCAAACAATCTATATCTATACCTAAAGTAATTATATAAAGAACAAACAAAGCCCAAAGTGAATAGAAGAAAGGAAAAAATAAAGGTCAGAGTGGGGGAAAAAAATGAAATTCAGTCTAAAAAAAGTACAAAAGGTCAATGAAACCAAGAGCTGGTACTTTGAAAAGAAACAAAATTGATAAACCTTTAGCTAGACTCATCAAGAAAATTAGAGAGAGGACCAAAATAAATAAAATCAGAAATGAAAGAGAACTGACACCACAGAAATACAAAGTATTAAAGAAAACATTATGGACAATATATGCCACAAATTGGATAACCTGGAAGAAATGGATAAATTTCTAGAAACATACAATCTGCCAAGAGTGAATTGAGAAGAATCCTAATATATAAAGAGCCAGGTGCCATCACGACCGAATGGATGACTGGTCACCATGAAGTGCATGGAGCACCTCTCGGTCCTCTCTCTTCCCCCAGCCCCTGAGCTGCTGGCCATGAGGGGGGTGGCGGCAGGCGGGACTGGGGACTGTTGAGCGGCGGCTGCTTTGCGGGGTGGCAGCGAGTTTTACGGAGCAGTCGCGGGGTGGGGGGAGCCTTGCAGAGCAGTGGCAGGTGGGGGAGTTTTGCTGAATATCCAGCAGCGAGCTTCACGGGGCGGCAGCAAGCTTTGCAGAGCAGTCAAGTGGCCGGGGGAGCCTTGCGGAACAGTCGTGGGGTGGGTGGAGTTTTGTAGAGCAGTGGCGCGGTAAGGGGAGCCTTGCGGAGCAGTGGTGGGGCAGGGGGAGCCTCATGGAGCAGTCGAGGGGCTGCGAGCATCGAGGAGCATTCTGGGGCAGGGAGCTTCACGTAGGTCGCAGGGCGGCAGAGGCCAGTGACAGAGGCCAGGCTAGGCCTAGGGACCCTAACCACGCATGATTTTGTTGTGCCTCTAGTTTGTATATATAAAAGCGTAAGTGACTGTCCGACCGTTTGAATGTCTGACCGGTAGTTGTGACACGCAATGACCACCATAGGGTAGACACTCAATGCAGGAGCTGCTGAGCTGCAGTGACTTGGCAGCTGTGGTTCTTGTGTGATGCACCCGGAACCAGAGAGGAGGGAGCCTGATTCTAGGGTGTGTCAGTGTATGCTTAATTTCTGGTTGGTCCTTTTTCATATCCTCAAGGGTCTTGCTAAATTTATCGGCCTTTTCTAGAAAATTCTTGAAAAACCTTATAACCGTGGTTTTGAACTTTATATCCAGTCGTTTGTTTTCCTCCATTTCTTGCATTTGTGATCTGTTTCTTTGTCTCCACATTTTGGCTGCTTCCCTGAGTTGATAGAGTGGCTTTGTGTGCTAGGTGTCATATAGGGCCCAGTGGCTCAGCCTTCCTAGTTACCTGAGGTGGACACTCTTGGTGCACCCCTTTGTGGGCTATGTGCACAGTCTTGTTGTAGTTAAGCCTTGATTGTTGTTGGTATCATTGGGAGGAATTGACCTCCAGGCCAATTGGCTGTGAGGATCAGCTGTGTCTATGCTGGGAGAACTTCTGTGCTGGAGACACCCTTATGGGAGAACACTTGCAAAAGCCTCTGTGCTCAGCTTGAATGGAATGGAGTCTCAGGGTGCAGCAGACAGCATTGGTTTTCCATCAGCTCTGCCCTAATAGGCCCCTGTGTCTCAGTGTCCCATGGTAATCGCTGCAAGCACCTCTGAGAGAAAGCCGCCCTCGAGTTTCGCCCACTACCAGACTGTCCAGTTTCTCCCTGAATGAGTCTAGGTCCCCAGAGTCTCACCCGGAACTGGAGTTCAGTGCAGTCAGTAGCTTTTGTCTCCCTCCCGCTTGAGAAAGCCAGCCGCATACTCAGTTGCCCACCCTCTCCACATGCGCGCCTTGGTACCTCTGCCTTCCGCAGTTCCTCTGAGTCTTGGTGTGCTTTTCTCTTTCCTGACAGTCCAGTTTCACCCTGTATGAGTCTGGGTCCCCAGAGTCTCACCCAGAACTGGAGTTCAGTGCAGTTGGGAGCTTTTGTCTCCCTCCTGCTTGAGAAAGCCAGCCGTGCGCACTCAGTTTCCAGTCCTCTCTGCGTGCAGGTCTCAGTACCTCTGCCTCCTGCAGCTCCTCTGAGTCTCAGTGTGCCTTTCTCTTTCCTTCTAGTTGTAGAATTTCCACTCAGCCAGCCTTCCTGTGGTTCTGGATGATGTCCGTTTTGTCTTTTAGTTGTAGTTTTGAAATTGTTGAGCGAGGCAGCAGTTTAGGTCTTTACCTATGCCGCCATCTTGGTTTTCCCTATGTCCATTATATTTAAAAAAAAAAGAAAAAAGCATTTTTGCTTTTTTTCAATCCAATCAGGCAATCTCTGTCTTTTAATTGGTATGCTTAGACCATTCACATTTATTGTAATTATTTGTTTTGTTTTATTAACACCCATCATCTTGGTAGTTTTCTATTTTACATTACATTTTTTACCCTTTTCGTCCAGACAATAAGCCGTGAGGTAGCATTTTTGTCCTCATTTTGTGGAGAAGGAAGTTAAGGGTCTTATTCAATGTGTGATCCAGATCTTCTGAATTGGAGTCTGTGGAATAAATATTGTTTTGAAATGTGAACCACTGTTTTGCTTACTGATTAACTCCTTTTCAGAGGTACTTATATTTGGCTGTAATTTGTCATCCATAGTTACTTTTTCTGGCAATAATTTATAGTGACAAGGCAATGTGATTTAATCTTTCCAGCCCTTAGGCTGCTTATTTGTAAACGTGCACATAGAATTTTAATGGTAGAATGCACCCTGAAGATCATTTACTACCAACTCTTCATTTGTAGTTGAGATACACCTTAGATTTTTGAAGCAGTGGTTGAGATCTATGTATTTTAAATATTTTCCTCATAATCTAAGAGCACTGGCCTCATTGATTAATAGAACATGGATTAATGTAATTAATAGATTAGGTAGACTTTTGCATTTTTGATTCCATGGTTATACATCATTTGGATCCTTGTAGAAGAGGGAGTTAACATTAATGTGCAAGAATTGGCTGCTTCGTTTTATAAATAAAGTTTTATTGGAACAAATCACACTCATTTATTCATATTGTTCATGGTTGCTTCACTCAATAGACAGACTTGAGTAGTTGCTACAGAGACTGTTTGCCTCTCAAAGCCTAAAATATTCACTATCTGGCCTATAAGAAAAACATTGTGGACTTATATAATAGAACCATGTTGTGTTTTTTTTAAAATCTAAAAATGCATATTGTGCTGCGACCTGCATGGCTAGGGTTCAGGACCTGAAGGAGGGGCCAACACACAAATGAAAATACCATAAAAGAAATAGGAATTTAGAAGGTATGGAGGGCCAGGTGGAGACCTCTCTCTTGGAGAGGCACACCGAAACCTGGCCTTATCTGCTTTTTATTCAGTTTTAGATACACATCTTGCCCTCAGTAAAGCACGGCAAACAGGTAGCAGACAGACCATCTCTTAGGTCAATAAAGATCAGTAAAGGTCAGTAAGGTCCAGTAAACATTTACTTTGAGGCTATTAGGTCAGGAAATTGCTTTGAGCCACCACTATCTCAACATGGAACAATCGGTGCTTAGCATCAGCCTGCTAACGCCCAAGGTCCATCAGCCTTCCACATTCCTTGATGCACTCTTATGATAGTACTAGAAGTCCGATACACAAAATTTGTGCAAGGGGCTCAGCCCTTGCAGCCCCAGCTGCC
Organism: Corynorhinus townsendii; assembly: GCA_026230045.1. Taxonomy (NCBI): domain Eukaryota; kingdom Metazoa; phylum Chordata; class Mammalia; order Chiroptera; family Vespertilionidae; genus Corynorhinus; species Corynorhinus townsendii. The sequence goes on along the minus strand of JAPDVU010000005.1, from coordinate 48,691,060 downwards.
TCAGCTGGCTCTCGCAGTCCCGGCTGGTCCTCTAAGCCCCTTACAGCCCTGGCTGGCCCTCGCAGCCCCTCACAGCCCCAGCTTTATCCAGAAGGTCGTCCAGATGGTTGTCCGGAATGTCGCCCGGACGGTCATTGGGCTGTTCAGTCTAATTAGCATGTTAGCTCTTTATTATGTAGGATCAGCAGTGGGTGGCTTCCCGCAATATTCTTTCCCAACTAATTAAGATTATTAGCAAACCTGGGCAGGAGATAGTTTCTGAGGACTTTCCATTTTGTTAAGCAGTGCCTCATTATAATAGATCAGGGTTATTATAAGCTGTGAGCAGTGTCTTTTTGTCAGGCAGTTTACAAAGATGTGCTGGTTCTTAAAATGTGAGTACATTTTCTTTTTCCCTATAAAGGGACTTAGTTTCTCTTTGAAATCTGCATGAATTTATGTGTGTTGTTCATGTGTATCTACCAAATAAAAGGGTAACATGCTAATTGATCGTATCTTCATGACACACACCAGCCAATCAGGAGCGAGTATGCAAATTAACCCAACAAAGGTGGTGGGTTAATTTGCGTACACAGGTGCCAAGCGGCTGGGGGCGGGGCATTTACGGCATCGCCACAGCGATGATGCAGGCATTCTGTACCACCCCAGCTGCTCCTGGCCTCTGGGCAGCGTGGGAAGGCAGAAAGGCGGCTCCGGGCTGGAGTGGAAAGGCTGCTCCAGCCAGAGCGAAGGCAGTGCTGTCAGCCAGGGGAACGAAGGCCCATTCTTGCATGAATCTTCATTAGTACATTGGGCCACTAGTATGTATATATGCATAGGAGAGAATGAGAAAGAGAAGAAAAGGAGAAGTCTGGTAAATAATTCTGGTGGCGTTCTGGCCAGTGTGACTCAGTTGGTTCAGCATCGTCTCATGCACCGAAGGGTTGCTGTTTTGATTCTGGTCAGGGTACATGCTCAGGTTGCAGGTTTGATCCCTGGTTGGGTGCGGCAGCCTATTGATGTTTCTCTCTCTCTCCCTTTCCCTTCCTCTCTCTCTATAATAAATAAAAACATATTAAAAAAATTCTGGTTGAAAGGTCCCTTGAGTACAGGTTTTTCCTGCTATCAGAAAATAGAGTATTCCTATGAAATCTTCTGTAAGCAGAAATGGTACAAAGTGAAAAAGCAATTACCATTAATTTATATGGAAAGTTTTTGAGTATTCTTAGATCCCCCAAATAACCTACCAAATCATACCAGATAACACGCAAAACCTAAAATAACACTAACAATATTAAAAGGAATGATATAAGTACACAGCCTATATCAAGTACAAATAATAGATGTATGGTATAGTTTGCCTTACTAGATTTGGGAAGACAGTGAGCACACTGGAAAGAGAGAGGTGGTGATGATGCTGTATTAGGCAGAGTTGATGGAGGTTGGGGTAGTGGGAGATAGGTGTAGAAGAGAGAGGCGGAGGGTCATCTGTTAACACCTCATCATTGTCTGAATCCATCAGGGCAGGCAGATTATGTCTGCTTTTCTTAATATTGAAAGTTGAGGTCCAAGGTTAGTTGTCTGCTGTTGCTGATGTGGAAGGCTTGATATACTACAATATGCTTGTCTGCTTAGCTGCTAAGCCTTAGCATGACACATTTTTCTATCATACAATTCTTTGTAGGCTCAGAACATCCTGCAAACCTGTCCTAAACCTACATGACCTTTCAAAATTAAAGTCATACTTTTCTGTAGTCATTGCAGCACGGTCATTCATAATGAAAATCTCATGCAAATGCTTCACCCTCAGTTCCTGGATGACTTCATTTTTGGGCCACTCGCTATTGTATTAGCTTTTGGTTCATACCCTTTCCTCTTGCAATTGCATTAGTTCTTAATCTGTAAGTTGTTGGTCATGGGATGCCAAAACCTCTTTAACATCATTTTTTTTGGTTTTTGTTTGTTATTCCTACCCGAGGATATTTTGCTCATTGATTTTTAGAGAGAGTGGAAGGGAGGAAAGAAAAGAAGGAGGGAGGGAAGAAGAAGGAAAGGGAGGAGGGAAGGAGGGAGGGAGAGAGAAAGAGAAAGAGAGAGAAACATTGATGAGAGAGACACACATCAATTGGTTTCTTCCCGTACGTGCCTTACCAGGGGTCAGGGACCAAACCTGCAACCCAGGTACGCGCCCTTGACTGGGATTCAAACCTTCAGTGCATGGGCTGACGCTCTAACCATTGAGCAACACAGTCTGGAGCCAACATCATCTTTATTAGCCCCCACAAACACACCCTTCATTAAAAAAAAAAACTTTATTGTTCAAAGTATTACATATGTCCCCCTTTTTCTCCAATTGACACCTTATAACCCACCCCTGTCCCCTGCCTCAGACTTCCACCACCCTATTGTCTGTGTCCTTGAGTTATGCATATACGCATACAAATTAATTGGTTGATCTCTTCCCACCCACCCCCGCCTTCCCTCTGAGACTCTACAATCTGTTCCATGCTTCTATATCTCTGGATCTATTTTGTTCATCAGTTTATTTTGTTCATTAGATTACACATATGAGTGAGATCCTTGTCTTTCTCTGACTGGCTTATTTCGCTTAGCATAATACTCTCCAGGTCCCTGCATGCTGTCTCAGAGGGTAGGAGATCCTTCTTTTTTACTGCTGCATAATCTTCCATGGTGTAAATGTACCACAGCTTTTTTAAAAAAATATATTTTATTGATTTTTTTACAGAGAGGAAGGGAGAGGGATAGAGAGTTAGAAACATGAGAGGGAAACATCCATCAGCTGCCTCCTGCACACCCCCTACTGGGGATGTGCCCACAACCAAGGTACGTGCCCTTGACTGGAATTGAACCTGGGACCCTTCAGTTCGCAGGCTGACATCTATCCACTAAGCCAAACCGATTAGGGTTACCACAGCTTTTTTATCCTTTCATCTACTGACGGACATTTGGACTGTTGCCAGATCTTAGCTATTGTAAATTGTGCTGCTATGAACATAGGGGTGCATACATTCTTTCTGATTGGTGTTTTAGGTTTCTTAGGGTTGAGCATTGCCCCATGCACCAAGAGGTTGCCGTTTTGGTTCTTGCCCAGGGCACATGCCTGGGTTACAGTCTCGATCCCTGGTAGGGGAAGTGCAGGAGGCAGCTGATCGATGTTTGTCTCTCTCCCTCTCTATTCCTCTCTCTAAAATAAATAAAACATATTTAAAAAATTGTTCTTTGCTTTGTGACAGTTTCCTCCAAATGCATTTCTCATTCAGACTATTAGCCCATTGAGAGCATCCCCAAGGTGGGTGATTTTCAATTTTATATTGTACTCTTTCCAGATCTCTCGTAAAGATGCTTCAGAGTTGCCCATTCTGTCAATGGCACTTACAATGAAACACATCGCATTTTTCATATGATAAGCCCTAATTGTGCCTTTTAGGCTTTGGTTACATGGTGGCAGCAACTGTATTGTATTCTGCAGTAAGAACACAAGAGTGACCAGGCCTGCAGGGAGGGTAGTTGGGGACAACCAGGCCTGCAGGGGAGGGCAGTGTGGGGGGGAACCAGGCCTGCAGGGGAGGGCAGTTAGGGGTGAGGAGGCCGGCAGGGGAGGACAGTTAGGGACAATCTGGCCTGCAGGGGAGGGCAGTTAGTGGTGACCAGGCTGGCAAGAGACGGAAGTTAGGGGTGACCAGGCCAGCAGGGCAGGGCAATTGTGAGCAACCTGGCCTATATGGGAGGACAGTTAGGGGCGACCAGGCCTGCAGGGGAGGGAAGTGGGGCGACCAGGCTGGTAGGAAAGGGCAGTTAGGGGCAACCAGGCCTGCAGGGGAGGGCAGTTGAGAGCAACCAGGCCTGCAGGGGAGGGTAGTTGGGGCAACTGGGCCTGCAGGGGAGGGCAGTTGGGGGGACCCAGCCTGAAGGGGAGTGCAATTGGGGTGACCAGGCTGGCAGAGGAGGGCAGTTGGGGTGACCAGGCCAGCAGGAGAGGGCAGTTAAGGGTGACCAGGCTGGCAAGGGAGGGCAATTTTGGGGCAACCAGGTCTGCAGGGGAGAACAGTTAGGGGCAACCAGGCTGAAAGGGGAGAGCAGTTTGGGGTGACCAGGCCAGCAGGGGAGGGCAGTTAGGGGCAATCAGGCCGGCAGGGGAGCAGTTGGGCATCGATCAGGCTAGCAGGGGAGTGGTTAGGAGGTGATCAGGCTGGCAGGCAGAAGTGGTTAGGGGCAATCAGGCAGGCAGGCAGGCAGGTAGGCAGGTGAGCATTTGGGTGCCAGCAGTCCTGGATTGTGAGAGGGATCCCAGATTGGAAAGGGTGCAGGCTGGGATGAGGGACACCCCCTGCCCGCCCCCCTGGCCGTGCACGAATTTTGTGCACTGGGCCTTTAGTCTCTTTATATCATTCCATTGGGCCATTCCATTATTGCCATAACATCCTACTTCACTAAGGAATATTTAACCTTCTCAATCATTAAAAACCATTGGGTTCCTTTAAAAAAGTATCTGTGAACTGCTAATATGAACACATTACTTCCTGCCTCATTTTTTCTTTGGAGCCATTCTGTTTGTCTAGAAAGCTCTTCTGTTCACTGGGGGAGAGATCACTAGTACCTGAATGTATACACTTACATTTGTCAGGCCTCTTGACAGTATGCTCTGCAGAGCTTTTTGTATACCTAGCCTAGCTCCTTTGTGTCATTTGGCCTGTAGCCTGAATATATCACCTCTTTAAAAAAGCCTTTCCTGACAAATCTGATTTAACGGAGCCTAATGGATGCACTCTATAAATCATGTTAAATTTTCATAGAGCTTATTATTCATATTTAACTTTTTGTTTCTCTCTCTGTCCTCTACTCCCCTTCCCACCCAATAGAAAATTAGCTCCATGAGAGCAAGGCCCCTATGCTCCTAGGGTCTAAGTGCCAGGTGTAATAGTGGTTCTTCAAAACATATTTGAAACCTGGGATTATTAAATGGGTTCCTTGTTATTTAGTTAGACACCCTTGAAATAATTTTTTGGTGTTCTGTTACATTAAGTCTTTGTTTCATCAAGCCTTTATGAAATACTTGCTATGTAAGATGTCTTAGTTCCCATACTTTGCTCAGCCTGAAATACAAAGACCAATTCTATTTGTAGATCTTATACTATATTCCATTCATGTTGGACAGTCTTACATCATTTAAACTGGCTCACAGAATTTGGTTCTTTAGTCTTTTGGCTATTAATTTGTTAAGTCCACAGCCATCTGATACACTCCTGTAATGCCGGTGCAAAGGTTGCTTAGACCATTATTGCTGTCCCTTGGGCTTAGTTCCAGATTGAAATTTTATTCCTTGAAGCCACTTGACACTCTATTCAAATTGTTCTTTACTCCCTGCCCAGTAGCTCTTTTGAATTGATTTCTTTCCTGCTCTGAGTATCTAAGAGAGCTTTCTGTGCCCTCCTTTATTTAATCCTCTTTCTCTCTTGCTTTTCAAAGCTGTTGAGCCTTACATTGCATCCTTCAGTCTTTCCGCCCAGTGTGTTTTCTCATTCTTCTGTTGTGGCTTTCCTTTCATCTGTTTTCTCTCTTTGCACTTATGTTTATAGGTGCTTTAATTAAATTATCTTAGAGAACCATTGGTTCTCTAAACTGTCACAGAGGCAAGGTTCTTTTTTATCTTTTAAAGGCTCTTAAATTAAAAAAGGTATCATTTAAAAAGTTTTTTTGATTTTACTTAGATTTTGTATGTCCAGCTGAAAGAGGTTCTTAAATTCAAATTTCCTTTTATTTTATTTTTTTTACTTTTATTTATTTTTTCAAATGTAGCATATCCACAAATCATTTATTTCTTCTTCTTTTTTAAAATAAATCTTTATTCAGATTATTACAATTGTTTCTCCTTTTTCCCCCCATAGATCCCCTCCACCCGGTTCCCACCCCACCTTCTGCCCTTACCTCCCCCACACTGTCCTCATCCATAGGTGTACGATTTTTGTCCAGTCTCTTCCTGCCCCCCCCATACCCCTTTCCCCCTGAAAATTATCAGTCCACTCCCTTTCTATGCCCCTGATTCTATTATATTCACCAGTTTATTCTGTTCCTCAGGGTTTTATTCACTTGATTTTTAGGTTCACTTGTTGATAGATATGTATTTGTTGTTCATAATTTTTATCTTTACTTTTTTCTTCTTCCTCTTCTTAAAGAATACCTTTCAGCATTTCATATAATACTGGTTTGGTGGTGATGAACTCCTTTAACTTTTTCTTATCTGTGAAGCTCTTTATCTGCCCTTCAATTCTGAATGATAGCTTTGCTGCGTAGAGTAATCTTGGTTGTAGGTTCTTACTGTTCATCACTTTGAATATTTCTTGCCACTCCCATCTGGCCTGCATAGTTTCTGTTGAGAAATCAGCTGACAATCATATGGGTGCTCCCTTGTAGGTAATTAACTGTTTTTCGCTTGCTGCTTTTAATATTCTCTCTTTGTCTTTTGCTCTTGGCATTTTAATTATGATGTGTCTTGGTGTGGTCCTCTTTGGATTCCTTTTGTTTGGGGTTCTGTGCACTTCCTGGACTTGTAAGTTTATTTCTTTCACCAGGTGGGGGAAGTTTTCAGTCATTATTTCTTCAAATAGGTTTTCAGTATCTTGCTCTCTCTCCTCTTCTGGCACCCCCATAATTCTGATGTTGGTATGCTTGAAGTTGTCCCAGCGGCTTCTTACACTATCTTCAACTTTTTGGATTTTTTTTTTTCTTTTTGCTTTTTTGGTTGAGTGTTTTTTGCTTCTTTGTATTTCACTTCTTTGACTTGATTCTTGCGTTCCTCTAGTCTGTTGTTCGGTCTCTGTATAATATTTTTTATTTCAGTCAGTCTATGTTTAATTTCTAGTTGGTCCTTTTTCATATCTTCAAGGGTCTTGTTATATTTATCAGCCTTTTCTAGGATATTCTTGAAAAGCCTTATAACCATGGTTTTGAATTCTATATCCAGTCATTTGTTTTCCTCCATTTCTTTCGTTTGTGATCTGTTTCTTTGTCGCCACATTTTCACTGCTTCCCTGAGTTGGTAGGGTAGCTTTGTGTGCTAGGTTTCCTGTATGGCCCAGTGGGTCGGCTTCCGCAGTTAACCTGAGGTGGACACTCTTGGTGTATCCCTTTGTGGACTGTGTGTACAGCCTTGTTGTAGTTAAGTCTTGATTGTTGTTGGTATCACTGGGAGGAATTGACCTCCAGGCCAGTTGGCTGTGAGGATCAGCTGTGTCTATGCTGGGAGAAGTTCGGTGCTGGAGACAGCCTTATACGATTAGACTTGCCCAATAGCAAAAGCCTCTGTGCTCAGCTTGGATGGGGTGGTGTCTCAGGGCGGAGCAGACAGTCTTGGCTTCCCATCAGCCCTGCCCTTGTGTGCACGCGCCTCCAGACTTCTGCCTTCCCGGACTCCCGAGCCTCCACCCGAGAGTCCAGATTCCCCCCGCAAGAGCGTGGGTCCCCAGGGGCTTGCCTGGAACTGAGGTTCAGTGCAGTCAGAACTAGGGGTCAGTGTAGTCAGGAGCTTCCGACTCCCTTTTGCTAGGGAAAGCCTGTGGCAACCTCCTCAGTCTTTGTGCACACTGGCACGCGCGCCTCCAGACCCCTGCCCGCTGGGGCTCCCCCAGGTCTGCCCCGGGTCTCTGAGTGCCTTTCTCTCTACCTGACAGTCCAGACTCCCCCTGTATGAGCCTGGGTCCACGGGGTTTCACCCGGAACTGGGGTTCAGTGCCGTCGGAACGGGTTCAGTGCATCAGGGGGCTTCCTTCCCCCTCCCGCCCGAGAAAGTCAGCCAGGCTCTCAGCTGCCCTTCTGCTCTGTGCGCACTAAAGACTCTTTGCCGTACCTCAACCCTTTGCCGTTCCTCCAATACTCCGTGAGCTTTTCTCTTTCCTTCTAGTTGTAGAATTTCCACTCAGCCAGCTTTCCTGTGGTTCTGGATGGTGTCCGTTCTGTCTTTTAGTTGTAGTTTTGAAATTGTTGTGGGAGGCAGCAGTTTAGGTGCTTACCTATGCCGCCATCTTGGTTTCTCCCTCAAATTTCCTTTTAAATAAAGGTTTGGACCTTAAGGGATAATAGTTACTAACCTTTTTCATAATATGGTAGATGTGGAAATGATGTTTGGATGGGACACTGAGGCAACTGAGGAAGCTACTCAGACCCTGCCCTTCTGTCTGCCTTGAGGACTGAGGAAATACATCTGTCTTCTCTGTAATTTACTGGCCCTAACAATTAGAAGTTCTGCCTTAAAGGTAGATAGACTTTAGCAGGTATGAATCCTCTGAATGGTTTATTTTTGTATTTGTATATATATTTCTTAAGAAAGAGCTATGACTTTCATTAGATTCTCAAAGGGGTCCATGAATCAAAAGAGGTTAAGAATTAATGCTTTAAAATTTGGAACTAAAACCAAATGAATAGTATACTTAATCACTTACTTGTTCTTGGTACAAAATTTTTCCTTTTGATCACAAAGTTATAGATATATTTTTTTAATCTTTATTGTTCAGATTATTATAGATGTCCCTCTCCCCTCCCCCCCATAGCTCCCCTTCACCCAGTTCCCACTCCACCCCAGGCCCTCGCCACCCCACTGTCTGTGTCCATAGGTACTGCACACATGCATATAAGATCTTTATCCAGTCTCTTCCTGCACCCTCCCCACACCCCCTTCCTCCCGAGAATTGTTAGTTCACTCCATTTCCATTCCCTGATTCTATTACATTCTCCAGTTTATTCTGTTCACAGATTTTTTATTCATTTGATTTTTAAATTCACTTATTGATAGATATGTATTTGTTGTCACTTTGTTCATAATTTTTTATCTTTACCTTTTTCTTCTTCTTCCTCTTCTTAAAGAATACCCTTCAGCATTTCATGTAATCCTGGTTTGGTGGTGATGAACTCCGTTAGCTTTTTCTTATCTGTGAAGCTCTTTATCTTACCTTCAATTCTGAATGATAGCTTTGCTGGGTAGAGTAATCTTGGTTGTAGTTTCTTGCTATTCATCACTTTGAATATTTCTTGCTACTCCCATCTGGCTTGCATAGTTTCTGTTGAGAAATCAGCTGGCAGTCATATGGGTACTCCCTTGTAGGTAACTAACTATTTTTCTCTTGCTGATTTTAAGGTTCTCTCTTTGTCTTTTACCCTTGGCATTTTAATTATGATGTGTCTTGGTGTGGTCCTCTTTGGATTCCTTTTGTTTAGGGTTCTGTGCGCTTCCTGGACTTGTAAGTCTATTTCTTTCAGCAGGTAGGGGAAGTTTTCTATCATTATGTCTTCAAATAAGTTTTCAATATCTTGCTCTCTCTCTTCTTCTGGCACCCTCATAATTCTGATGTTGGTACGCTTGAAGTTGTCCCAGAGGCTCCTTACACTATCTTCATATTTTTGAATTATTTTTTCTTTTTACTCTTCCTGAAAAGTGGGGCTGTAACACAGCTGAGAGTAAAAAATTTTGTACCAAGAACAAGTAAGTGATTAAGTATACTATTCATTTGGTTTTAGTTCCAAATTTTAAAGCATGGGTGTTTTTTGCTTCTTTGTATTTCACTTCTTTGACTTGATTCTTGGGATCCTCTAGTCTACTGTTGAATCTCTGTATATTATTCTTTATTTTAGTCAGAGTATGCTTAATTTCTGACTGGTCCTTTTCCATTTTTTTGGGATTCTCACTAAGATCCTTGAAGGTCTCACTAAGTTTCTCGGAGGTTTCTAGAAGATTCTTGAGTAACCTTATAAATGTGGTTTTGAACTCTATATCCAGTATTTTGCTTTCTTCCATTCTTTCATTTGTGACATGTTTCTTTGTCTCCACATTTTGGCTGCTTCCCTGTGTTTGTTTCTATGTATTGGGTAGCTGCTAAGTCTCCCTGAGTTGATAGAATGGCCTTGTGTAGTACGTGTCCTGTAGGGCCCAGTGGCTCAGCCTCCCCAATCACCTAAGGTGGACACTCTTGGTACACCCTTTTGTGGACTGTGTGCACAGTCTTGTTGTAGTTGAGCGTTGATTGCTATTGGTATCACTGGGAGGAATTGACCTCCAGGCCAACTGGCTATGGGGACGAGCTGTGTCTACAATGGAAGAGCTGCTGTGCAGGAGACACCCTTATGGGCCAGGACTTGCTTCATTGGGGTGCTCACTGAGTCTGCTCCTTGAGTGTGTCACTTATGGATGTGAAGAGTTGTAATCTGGTATGGTCTCGCACTGACCACTGGGTACACTGGCTCTTGGATCTCCAAGGAGGTGCAAAGACAGCCACTGCCTGGGGCCACCCAGCAGGAGTTACAGAGAGATCTGCAGATTCCTCTTCTTTGGGGTTTGGACGTGCCCAGATGAGGCCCAGCTGTGAAGCAAGGTAGGCTGGTGTTGGTGCAGCCTTGGGCCTTCTTTATTTTTAATTTTCATTTTTTAAACATATTTTTATTGATTTCAGAGAGGAAGGGAGAGGGAGAGATAGAAACACCAGTGATGAGAGAGAATCATTGATCGGCTGCCTTCTGCATGCCCCCTACTGGGGATCAAGTGGGCAACCAGGGCATGTGTTCTTGACCAGAATCGAACCTGAGACCCTTCAGTCCGCAGGTCAACGATCTACCCACTGAGCAAAACCAGTCAGGGTGCCTTGGGCCTTCTTTAGATAGCTTTGGGGGTCCCTGACCCAGCTGCAGCTTGTTTGACAGATTTTACGCTGAGAAAGGACAGGCCATTCAAATGCAAAAGCCACTGTGCACAGCTTGGGTGGGGTTGTAAATTGGGTGTGGTGGGGTCTCAGGGAATCTCCAGGACAGAGCAAACAGTAATGGCTGCCAGTCAGCCCTGCACTGGGGAGATCCCAGCACAGGAACAATGAACCTTGTGAGCACCTCCATCTGGAAGAAAGCTGCCCCTAAGTTCCTGCCCTGATACCAGACAGTCCACATTCTCCCTGTATGTGTCTGGGTCCCCCCGAGTCTCGCCCGGCTCTGGAGCTCAGAGCAAGCAGGAGCTTGTATCTCCCTCCGATTAAAAAAGTGCCATACCCGGGTGTCAGCCCATTCCTCACCTCCGCATCTCCTAGCAGTCTGAATGCGCTTTCTTCTTTACCTCTCTAGTTGTGGTACTTCCACTCAGCCAGCTTTCCCACGGTTTTGTATGATAGTTGTTATGTATTTTAGTTGTAATTTTGATGTGGTTGTGGGAGGCAGCAAGTACAGGTGTTTACCTATGCCGCCATCTTGGTTCTCTCTAGATATGTTTGTTATATAAAATTCAAAATTACCGGTAGAATTAATGTAGAAAATAAAAGTATGCCATATCACTCTCAGGTAATTTACACCAAATTTGGTATACTTTTTCTAAATGTTTTTCTTCTTACATATGTCAACATTTTCTTGCCTATTCTTTCTATAAAATTTTATATATGAAAGAGATTATTTATACTGCTATGCAATTCTTTTCTCACTTTATCTTTGGCATGATTCTATTTTGATCTTTATCAATCTATCTCAGTCTTTTAAACAAATGCAAAGTATTTTATGGACCTGTTGGTGGGGTGAAATGGCACCAGGTGTTAGACCGGTGAGTCAGACTGCACCTGGTTCAACAACCTTGGGTACTTGAGTTCTGGCTAAGAAAGAATTAAGAGTCTAGGCTCAAACTATAAGAGAAAATTTATTTGGAAAGTCACAGATGTAGAAGAAATGGGCTCAGGAAGCAAGTTACAAAGGCAAAAGAGGGGCCGTTGGAGCTCAGAGAGAGACAAGAATATCTCGCCTGGAGGAAGGGGATTGTAGAAGGAGGTGGGGAAAGGCGTGGGAGTTCTCCATAGAGAGAGCTGCATTGAGTCCTTCTTGAGGATTTTTTTAAAAAAATATTTTTATTGATTTCAGAGAGGAAGGGAGAGGGAGAGAGAGATAGAAACATTAATAATGAGAGAGAATCATTGATCGACTGCCCCCTGCACACCCAGAGGGATCGAGCCCGCAACCTGGGCACGTGCCTTTGACTAGAACCGAACCAGGACCCTTCCATCCATGGTGGGCCGATGCTCTATCCACTGAGCAAAACCAGCGAGGGCTTCTTGAGGATTTTTATCTGAAGGTCTCAGGGGAGGATCCCAGTAGAATATTCATCAGCTTTCCAGGTGTGTCCTTCCAGTTGTGGTCTCTACTGATTGGTTGGCATCAGGTCAGGGAGGTCATTGTTAATGCTGCTGGTCCTGATGTCAGCCATGGCATTGCTTGTCAGGTTTTGATGCTTTTTCCGGCCTGGGGCTGAAACACAGCTGAGACCCAGATGTATTTGATTCGGGTCAGAACCTCATTGTCCTGGGGGCTTAATGCTTAAGAGCTATTCTCTGGTCCTCTTGTTCATTTCCCCTTCAGGGGGTCTCACTTGTACAACTAGCAAAGGCCAGAGGAGGAAAGGTCATAGGGAGGGTCAAAACTGCAAGACCAGCAATATGAAAGGTCAGGGGGTCTAAACTTCATGACCGTGCATATACTAGGGGAGGAAAGGTTACCCTGAGGAGAGGTCCTTGTTTTTCCAGTTGCTAGCTACCCTGGTAACCTTCAGTACCTGGCGCATTCTCCTTGCTCTGCTCATGTCTATTTACCACAGATCTACCATAATTTAGTTAAACTTTATTCTGTTACTAAACACATGAGTTGTTTCTAACTTTTTTGCATTGCAAACTGTGGTATAGTGAACTTCTTTGTGGATATATAGGGTGGGGCAAAGTAGGTTTATAGTTGTTCGTATGAAAAATAATACAATAATTAACAAGTGATAATATAAAAATAAACTGTTTCATGGAATCACAACTGTAAACCTACTTTTGCCTCACTTTGTAATCCTGCAAATTTAGGAATATTTTTGTATAATAAATTTCTGAAATAAAAATGCAAATCTAGGGTTATGAACATTTAAAATTTTAATAGGTATTATAAAAATGTCACCAAAAACTGGATCTATTTATACTTCCATGTGCATGATAACAAAAATGTCTGCCCATGTTGTCTAACAGTGAATTAGTGAAGTGATTCTTTCCTAATCTGCAAGATGAAAAAATATTTCTGTGTCATTAGAATTTTCAAACATACACAAAGGTAAGGACAACAGAACATTGAACCTTCATATACCTTCACTAAACTCAACATTTATTAAGATTTTTGCCACATTTGCTTTATTTGTCCTTTTTTTTTCTGGTCTTTTTTTCCCCTTTGGTTCATCCATCCCCGATACCTTTTACTGAAGTATATTGAAGCAAATCCCAAATATTGCTACTTCACACTAACATGCTTCAGTATTCATCTTTTAAAAAATGAATATTTCCTTTCTGTAAAAAATTCTTTTTAGCTATTTAGCCCAGAAAATTTCAAACACATACAAAAGCAATGAGCATGAACCCAACTAGTATGACCTTTTATTAGGAAAAAACTCTTGGTGGCATTTATTTAAAAACCAATTAAAACTACATTCTTTTGACTTGATGCCTTAAAAATCTGAAAAGAGTATTTAGTGGCTTTGACATGGCCCACATTCTGTTTAATTAGCATAACATAAAGAAATGTCATCTACCCATCTCTCAGTTTTAACAGTTAACAATTCATAGCTGGTCTTGTTATACTTTTACCTACTTCCCTTCTCCTGACCAGAGTATTTTGAGGCCAATCCCATACATTATAGCATTCCATCTGTAAATATTTATATAGCTATATCTAAAAGACAAAACTTTTCAATGATAACCACAATGCTGCTATTATCACACCTACACAAAATAATTTCTTAATATTATCAAATACCCATTAACATGTAAACACAATATTATCACATCTAATAAAATTACCTATTGAACTAGTACCCAGTTCATAATGAGGCTTTCCAGTTGTCTGAAAAATGCCTTTTCAAGTTTTTTTTTTTTTTTTTTTTTTGGAATCAGTTTACATAGTACATGTGGCTATTGGGTCTCTCAGGTTTATATTACCCTACAGTGGTCCTTCTGTCTCCTTTTTTCTTCTGACCTTGACAGGTTGCAGAAACTGAGTCAGTTATCCTGTATGTCCTTTTTTGTAATTTTATTTATTTACTAGAGGTCTGGTGCATAAAATTTATGCACTTGGTGTGTGTGGGGGGGGGGGTGAGGAGGCAGGGCGGTGTCCCTCAGCCCGGCCTGTGCCCTCTTGCAGTCTGGGAGCCTAAGCCAGTGGTCGGCAAACTCCTTAGTCAACAGAGCCAAATATCAACAGTACAACGATTGAAATTTCTTTTGAGAGCCAAAATTTAAAAAAAGAATATATTTTATTGATTTTTTACAGAGAGGAAGGGAGAGGGATAGAGAGTTAGAAACATCGATGAGAGAGAAACATCGATCAGCTGCCTCCTGCACACCCCCTACTGAGGATGTTCCCACAACCAAGGTACATGCCCTTGACCAGAATCGAACCTGGGACCCTTGAGTCCACAGGCCGACGCTCTATCCACTGAGCCAAACCGGTCAGGGCAAGAGCCAAATTTTTTAAACTTAAACTATATAGTTAGGTACATTGTTATTAACTTAATTAGGGTACTCCTTCAGTTGCACTGTACGTGCGTGCCTGCATGTGGTATTTTGTGGAAGAGCCACACTCAAGGGGCCAAAGAGCCACATGCGGCTCGCGAGCCGCAGTTTGCCAACCACTGGCCTAAGCCATTAGTTGGACATCCTTAGTGCTGCTGTGGGGGCAGGAGAGGCTCCTGCCACTGCTGCTGCACTCGCCAGCCATGAGCCCGGCTTCTGGCTGAGCTGTGCTCCCCCTGTGGGAGCACACTGACCACCAGGGGGCAGCTCCTGCGTTGAGTGTCATATCGACTGGTTGTTCCACCGTTGGGTCGAAACTGGCTCTCTGACGTCCCCTGAGGGGTCCCAGATTGTGAGAGGGCACAGGCCAGGCCAAGGGACCCCACTGGTGCACGATCGGGGCTGCGGAGGGATGTGGAAGGTTGGCCAGCTGAGGAGGGACTGCAGAAGGCTCTAGGGCTTGTCTGGCTTGTCCAGCTCGTCCCGCTCAGTCCTGATTGGCCGGACCCCAACAGCAAGATAACCTACCAGTCGGAGCGTCTGCCTCCTGGTGGTTGGTGCACATCATAATGACTGATCGACTGGTTGACTATATGCCTCCTCGTGGTCAGTGCACGTCATAGTGAGCAGTGGAGAGGCCTTATCACACCTTAGCATATTACGCTTTGATTGGTTGAATGGACGACCGGACACTTAGCATAGTAGGCTTTTATTATGTAGAATTTATTTATTAATTATTGAATTTATTGGGGTGACATTGGTTCATAAAACCATACAGGCTTTAAATGCACAACTAAATAAAACATCATCTGCACACTGAATGTGGGCCCATCGCTCCTAGCTAAGTCCTGTATAATGTTCTACATTCATGATTTGTCTGTTTGCTTTTTTTGTGGTGTCATTTAACTTGTTCCTTTATCTCTTTGTTTCTTTATAAATGGAGGTTCTAGAGTTGTGATGTCATTCAAATTCATCTTGTTTGGTAAGAATACTTCATAAATGGTGCTTGAAATCAGTGCTGTGTGTTTTACAAGCATCACAGAGCCTAATTTTTTTTACTTCTGATCATACAGATTGGTAAGGATTTAACAGTCTGATCTCTAAGTGAAAAATTTCCCCTCAAGCCTTCATCTAGAGCAGTGGTTCTCAACCTTTCTAATGCCGTGACCCTTTAATACAGTTCTTCATGTTGTGGTGACCCCCAACCATAAAGTTATTTTCGTTGCTACTTCATAACTGTAATTTTGCTATTGTTATGAATCGTAATGTAAATATCTGTGTTTTCCGATGGTCTTAGGCGACCCTGCTAGCGGTTCTCAACCTGTGGGTTGCGACAGGTTGCCTAAGACCTGTCGGAAAACACAGATATTTACATTACGATTCATTAACAGTAGCAAAATTACAGTTATGAAGTAGCAACGAAAATAACTTTATGGTTGGGGGTCACCACAACATGAGGAACTGTATTAAAGGGTCACGGCATTAGAAAGGTTGAGAACCACTGCTCTAGTGGCTTCATAGCATGGGTCAAATATTTCAGTAGGTATCACAAAATGGTTTTGGCATTTATTTATTTATTTATTTATTTAAAGTGGTCATTTTTATTTATTTTTAATTTTTGTTAATCCTCATCTGAGGTTTTTTTTTTTTTTTTAGAGAGAGTGGAAGGAAGGGAGGGAGACAGAGAGACATGATTGCCTCCAGTAAGCTAAAACCTAGGTACAGAATCGAACCTGGACCCTTTAGTCCGTGGGCTAGGGGGACACTATATCCACTGATCCAAACCAGCTAGGGCACTCATATTTTATTTTAATGGAATTCATTGCTTTGATTATTTTTTAAAAATAGTATACTTGTTTTATTTACATAAAGCATTTTATGAAGCAACATGTACAGAATTACCCTAATTTTGTTTTCAGTCACATGAATGCAAAAAGGGAGGCTATTCATTGTTTTATTTGCTGATTTGATGATTGATTCATTGCTTTGATTATTAGGGAACTTGAGCATCTTTTCACAGGTTTGTGGCTATTCAGTACTTCTTTTGTGAATCGTACATGACCTTTCTATCAAATTGTTTTCTTTTTCTTATTTATTTTTGAGAGTTATAGATCATATATAGTAATCTTTTTTACATATTGTAAATATTTTTTCCAGTTTGTAATTGTCTTCTGCATAGAAGCTTTTGATTTATGTAGTTAATTGTTATATTTTATGGGTTTTGTCTCAAGACCTTGAGGTTATTTAGGGGAATATGTTTATTTTCTTCCTGGTAACTTTTTTCACAATTGATTTTGATCTGTATAGAATATATTTTGCTTATGGTATAAGAAAAATCAAATGTACATTCTGCATTTAAATAATTCGTTGTCCTAAAGCACTTTATTTGTCGCCTCCCCACTGACTTGAGATGCCACATTTATTATGTTAAATTTGCAAATGTACATAGCCTGATGCTAGACTCCATTGTGGTCCATTGATGTTATCACATTACCACAGATTTTTAATTATAATAACTTTGTACTGTGTTTTTAAGGTCTAGCTCACTATCAATTTTTTTTTAATTTGTACTGATTTTTTTCACACGTTCTTCCATTTGAATTTTACAATTAGTTTGTAATTAGTCCCATTGGGATTTAAATCTAATGGTATTAAGTTTGGTGGAACAGACTTTAAAAAAATTGGATTTCCCATTTGGTTATGTAGTTTTCTCTATTCAGATCTTTTATATTTTTCAACTAAAATAGTTTTACACCCTTCTTAAGATTATTTCTAGGCATTTTATATGTTTAGTGTGGTTATTTTGTGTTAAGTCAAAATTGTGATTATTGGATTGTGAATGAAGTTTACTTCATTTTTGCTCAAGTATATTAGTCATGCCTTAAAATAAGCATAAATAAAAATTGAAATGCATATACTCAAGTGTATAAACTTTAAAAATAAACTTCAACAGTTTATATTGCTTATTCGTTAATGCAAAAAGTTAGAAATAGTTGAGTTAAGGAATGCAAATTCTTGGGAAATGATTAATTTATACTTAGTGGTTTATAAAGGATAGAAGTAATAAAATAGTATTTGAAAGTAATAAATTGCAGTTAAAAATATAAATCCTGTAATGAAATTTTCTTTTTGTATTCTAGTGGGAACTTAACTAGTATGGTCTTTTATTAGGAAGAAATATCCCTTAGTGCCATTTTTAAATTTAAAGACTTATTAAAACTATGTATTCTTTTAACTCCATGCCTTAAAAATTATAAAGGAAGAATACATTGGCTTTGATATTGGCTTGCAGTCCATTTATGGATATTGTAAATAGAAGTACTATGCTCTTGGCAGATAAAACAGCACTATTAATTGTTCTTTTTGTTTTTCATATTACAGGTTTTGCAGAAGACATCAAATTAAATCAAGTTCAAATATCCCTTGTGTCCCCAAAGACTTACTGATGATGTCTGAATTTGTGCTTCCAAGATTTATTTTTTGTCTCATTCAGTACTTAAGAGAAGGCTATAATGAGCCAGGTATGTTTAATCTCTTCTTTGTTAGTACACGTTTTAAGTTCCAGATAACAAAGTTTAGCATTAATAACAGGTGAGTTTTTTCGGATATCATACTTTTGCAGTATTTTTTATAGAAGACTGTGAAATACTAAGTAAAAACACACTAAATATTAATTCAGTAACCTTGTAGTTGGCACAGTTTGGCACTCTGTGTTCCTGGGGTCAAAGATGTTTTTGATAAAATTTATTGGCCTTTTGCATATGAGGACATAATCATTTTATAGGGTTAAAGTGACTTTATTTGCAGTTATATTGTGATAGAGCAGAATTAAGGAGTCCTAGAAAAGTTTGAATTTAACTTAGATTTTTAGAAGATTAAACTACTCTTTCAGAAATATCTATAGCTATCTGTCTATAGCTTTGCCCTCCTCCCCCTTTTTTGTAGGGGTCTATATATTTTTGTTCCTCTCCATATATAAGAACTTATGAGAGTCAAATGCCTGGTAAGAATGTATGGGGTGTAAGCAACATGATAGTGTTAAAAAAGAGAAAAGAAACATGCAAATTATAGATATTCCTTTTACCTTTTAAGATTTATTCATAGTCTTTGTTTTAAAAATATATTTCTTTGTTGATTTTAGAGAGTAAGGGAGAAGGAGAGTTAGAAACATCAATGATGAGAGAGAATCATTGATCAGCTGCCTCCTGCATGCCCCCTACTGGGGATCAAGCCCACAACCCAGGCATGTGCCCTTGGCTGGAATCGAACCTGGGGCCCTTCAGTCTGCAGGCTGACACTCTATCCACTGAGCCAAGCTGGCTAGGGCCATAATCTTTCTTAATATACTTTAGTTAAATATTTGGATTTAGGTATTATCTGTTAAAGTTCTCAGTTTGACATTGTGGATTACAGATATCCACTAGTGATGTAAAACAAATTTATTAATTTTTTGTTGCTTTTTACTTTTCTAATGATATTTGCATTTTTGTCATATAAGGGACAGAATTTTGCATTGCTTTTAGAGGTTTTAAATTATTTAATGCTATAAATAATCTTAGATTTAATTTGAAACTATGGCACACATTTTTATTTCCTATATCTCCCCAACCTTAAAGTGTGAAGAAATATCACATAGCATCTTTATTATTCCTAAAGCTAGCATGTTTTCTTCATTGTGAGCAAACACTTCTTTAAAAAAAAATATTTTACTGAGTTTTTACAGAGAGGAAGGGAGAGAGAAAGAGAGTTAGAAACATTGATGAGAGAGAAACATCGATCAGCTGCCTCCTGCACGCTCCCTACTGGGGATGTGCCCGCAACCCAGGTACATGCCCTTCACCGGAATCGAACCTGGGACCTTTCAGTCCGCAGGCTGATGCTCTATCCACTGAGCCAAACTGGTTTTGGCCAAACACTTTCTTTTTTTTTTTTTTTTTTAATAAATTGTATTGTTCAGATTATTACAGGTGTTCCTCTATTTTTTCCCCCATAGCTCCCCTCCACCTGATTCCCCACCCCACTCCATGCCCTTACCCCCCGCCACTGTCTTCATCCATAGGAGTAAGATTTTTGTCCAATCTCTTCCCGCACCCCTCACACCTGCTTCCCCTGAGAATCGTCAGTCCACTCCCTTTCTATGTCCCTGATTCTATTATATTCACCAGTCCATTCTGTTCTTCAGATTTTTTATTCACTTGATTTTTAGATTCACTTGTTGGTAGGTATGTATTTGATGTCATTTTGTTGTTCATAATTTTTATCTTTACCTTTTTCTTCTTCTTCCTCTTCTTAAAGAATACCCTTCAGCATTTCATGTAATCCTGGTTTGGTGGTGATGAACTTTAGCTTTTTCTTATCTGTGAAGCTCTTTATCTGACCTTCAACTCTGAATGATAGCTTTGCTGGGTAGAGTAATCTTGGTTGTAGGTTCTTGCTGTTCATCACTTTGAATATTTCTTGCCACTCCCTTCTGGCCTGCATAGTTTCTGTTGAGATATCAGATGACAGTTGTATGGGTACTCCCTTGTAAGTAATTAACTGTTTTTCTCTTGCTGCTTTTAATATTCTCTCTTTGTCTTTTGCCCTTGGCATTTTAATTATGATGTGTCTTGGTGTGGTCCTCTTTGGATTTCTCTTGTATGGGGTTCTGTGCGCTTCCTGGACTTGTATGTCTATTTCTTTCACCAGGTAGGGAAAGTTTTCTGTCATTATTTCTTCTAATAGGTTTTCAATATTTTGCTCTCTCCCTTCTTCTGGCACCCCAAAAATTCGGATGTTGGTTCGCTTAAAGTTGTCCCAGAGGCTCCTTACACTATCTTCATATTTTTGGATTCTTTTTTCTTTTTGTTTTTCTCGTTGGATGTTTTTTGTTTCCACATATTTCAGATCTTTGGTTTGATTCTTGGGGTACGTTGATCTACAGTTGAGTTTCTGTATATTCTTTATTTCAGACAGTGTATGCTTCATTTCTGACTGATCCTTTTCCATTTTTTTGGCATTCTCATTAAGTTCCTTGAAGGTCTCATCAAGTTTCTCAGCGGTTTTAAGAAGATTCTTAAGTAACCTTATACATGTGGTTCTGAACTCTATGTCATCCAGTAGTTTGCTTTCCTCCGTTTCTTTCATTCGTGACATGTTTCTTTGTCTCCGCATTTTGGCTGCTTCCCTGTGTTGATGGAGTGGCTTTGTGTGGTAGGTGACCTATAGGGGGCAGTAGCTCAGCCTCCCCAATCACCTGATGTGGACGCTCTTGGTACACCCCTTTGTGGGCTGAGTGCAAAGACTTGGTGCAGTTAAGCCTTAATTGCTGTTGGTATACTGGGAGGAATTGACCTCCAGGCCAATTAGCTGTAAGCACTCACTGTGTCTATAATGGAAGAACTGCTGCGCTGAAGACACACTTATGGGGCAGGACTTGTTTCAGTGGGGCTTTGGTGCTCACTGAGTCTGTCTCTTGAATGTGTCACTTATGGATGTGAGGAGTTGAAATCTGGTGTCTCACTCTGACCACTAGGTACACTGGCTTCTGGATCTCCAATGGGGTGCAGGTCAGCTACTGTCTGAGGCCATCCAGTCGGAGCTACAGTGAGAGTTACAGTTTTCTCCTCTTTGCTTGGGGTTTGGAGGTTTTGGAGCTGTCTGACCCCGGCTGCAAGTTTGCTAGGTTAAACTGCGATAGGGCAGGGCTTTCTTATGCTAAATACGCTGCTTGGAGCTTGGGTGGGTTTGTAGGTTGTGCAGGGCGGGGTCTCAGGGTATCACTAGGCTAGGGCGTGGCAAACAGCAATGGCTGCTAGTTAGCCGGCTCTGTGTCCCCGAGGGCGTCCCAGAGTCCCGTGCCCCAGTGCCGTAAACAATTATTCCTGCGCGCAGCTCTGCAAGCAAGCCACCCTCACTGGCAGACAGTCCAGCTTCTCCCCGTAGGAGTTTGGGTCCCCCGCGTCTCCCCAGAAACTGGATTTCAGAGTAGTCGGGGGCTTGTCTCCCTTTGGGTTGAAAAAAGCAACGCCCGCCGCCAGCCCGGATCACGCGCCTCCGTACCTCAGCTTTTCAGCGCTCGTGCACGTCTTGATGCTCTTTTCTCTTTCCTTCTAGTTGTAGAACTTCCACTCAGCCAGCTTTCCCGTGGTTCTGGGTGATAGACGTTTTGTCTTTTAGTTGAATTTTTGAAATTGTTGCGCAAGGCAGCAGTTTAGGTGTTTACCTACGCCACCATCTTGGATTCTCTCCAAACTCTTTCTTATGTTTACATTTTTAGCAAATTATACAATCCTTTGTTAAATACTTCTACTCTTCTCAGAGTATGTCTTGTAAAATACAAAAAGAAATATTATTTTGATTTAGTTCCAAACTACTCTGTCTTTGGAATGAACGAACCAGAGACCATCTGGGTTATTGGACTTGCCTTCTGTACGATTTCTCACAAGCACAGAATACTTCAAACAAGTACATTATATTTATTTTTTCCTATGGTGACATTTAGCAGTTATAAAGGTAGATAACATAGATACATAGCTTTGATAATTATCTGTTACCATTATTAAAAACATAAAGGAATAAATGGAAGCACTTTTTTGTCTTAAGATAAACTTTTTGAACTTAGGTTTATGATGTTTTCCTCTCTAAATAACTAATTATGCTTATCATAAATTTCTTGTGTCTGTGGAAAAAAAAGACTTTAAAATTAAAGAAAGGACTTGAAATTATCTAATCTGTGGTAATGGAAGTTCAGAGATCTTATGGTTTTACAGTTGCCTGAATTCCATTTTCATTTCACCCTACAATCCTCAGACCAATGTTAGACTTGTGTTAGAGCTCTTAGGAACCAAAAATCAAAGTTAATTAAATATTTACTATGTTAGCTGTGTAAGTCATTGGGGAGATTATAAAGATGAATAACATACACTATTAATTTTCTGTTGAGAAAGTAAGGCTTTTGGTTTGGGCCTCAGGACTCATAATTGTCTAGAATTTCATTTACAGATTATCTTTGAACTAGGTGTGAGTTCCATGAGGTCAGTAACTATGTCTTAACTTGGTTTTGCTTCTCAGTGCCTATGATGGAGTAGATGCTGAATTAATCAATGAAATTGATGTCCCCTTTACTGGGCACACCAGACCCTGTTAGTTCCCTTATATGCATTCTTCTTTTAACCAATTACTAGGGGCCCGGTGCATGAAATTTGTGTATGGGAGGAGGGGCCGGGTCCGTCAGTGACCTGCACCCTCCCCAATCTGGGAGCCCTCAGGGGATGTTCTACTGATGGCTTAGTCCTGTTCCTGTGGTTCTCTGCTCTCTGTGGACCTGCCTGCTTGACGCCACTGCAGGCCCTGGTGTCTGCTCTCTGGCTCGCCGCCGCAGGGGCAAGCAAGGCCCTGGTGTCTGCTCGTTCACTGTGGGGGACTGCTTGCCCCTTGCTGCCACAGCCAGGGGCCAGCAGGGCCCCACAGTCTGCTGTCTGCTCGCTCGCTCGCTGCGGGGGACATTCTGGCCCTGCCCCTGACTGCTTGCGCACGTGCCAGCTTGGAGTGCCTGGGTCCTGGGGATGTTCCCACCCCACCCCTGGCCGCTCGGCACCTACGCACGGTCCTGCAGGCTCAGAGCAGCCTGGCTTCTGAGGATGCCTGTCCCCGGGACCCAGGCCGCTTGGTGCCAGCGAGCGTGCAAGTGGCCATGGGGTAGGAACATCTGCCACATTCCCACCCCGCCCCCGGCTGCTCGGTGCCTATGCGCAGGCCTACAGTCTTAGAGTGGCCTGGCTCCCAAGGACACCTGTCCCTGGGATGCAGGCTGCTTGGTGCTGACGCATGCGTAGTGGCCGTAGGGCGGGAACATCTCCTGTGTTCCTGCTCCGCTCCCAGCTTGGCGCCTGCGTGCATAGGCCCAGAGTGGCTGGGAGTCGTTCCGGGACCCAGAGCTGCAAGCAGCAGTCCCGCCCCTGGCTGCTTGGTGCCTGTGTATGCAAATTAACCCACCATCTTTGTTGAGTCAATTTGCGTACTCATCCTGATTGGCTGGTGGGTGTCGTGAAGTGACAGTCAATTTGCATCTTTCTCTTTTATTAATGTAGATAGCTAAGCTCTAAATCTCTCTATTCACTTCTTTCTTTTAGACCTCAGTTTCTCTAAAGCATTTGTTTTCTTTTCCTCTTAAATACTCTTTTTCAGTTACTATGCAAGTTTCCCTTTTCTTCCTCTATCTCTACTAGGCATATATTGCCTGGTATTTTTAAATTGTTTTAGTGAAAACATTCATGTTTCTGAAAACAGTTATTTTTCATGTTAGTTGCTTTGACTTCCAGCTAACACAGGTCTGTATTTTCGGAATATGATAGAGACTGTGTTATTTGCTACCCAGGTTTAAATTTAGTACTGACTTAATTTTTTACAATGTATTTGATTTTGGTCTTGTTTTATTTTTTTCTTAAATACTATGTAATTTTGAAATGATCTTATGATTACATTTATGTATCTGGAAGTATAGAGCCCTCAAATTGAATGCTTCTTACACAAATTAAATAATACCTATGGTGTCTTTTTCCTTGTTGACCTTTTCTTATAGGACCAAATACTTGACTAAGTCTACCCTATGCTGGGGTGCTTAGTGGATACCTAATTTCCACACAGTTTTTATATTAACTTTTTTGATTATAAAATACTGTCATCTAAGTCACTATAACTTTAAATGAATAAAATATTATTTTTATCTAAATATTTTAAAGAAAGTTAATTATAATGTTTTATTTTTTTTTTCTTTAGCAGCTGATGTACCATCAGAAAAAGACCTTAACAAAGTTCTTCAGCTTTTGGAACCTCAAATTTCCTTTTTAGAAGATCTAACTAAAATGGGAGGAGCAATGCGGTCTGTTCTTACTCAGGTTTTGACAAACCAACAGAACTACAAAGATCTGACTTCCGGTGAGTAAAGTGTTAGAATAGAAGAATGTTAAAGTTTGCTTATATTGCTATAATTATTAGGAATTATATATTTTAGAACTTAAAATGTAGATTTTTTCCATAAAGCTGGATGTTATTAAGAATATCTGATTTTATGGATGAAGAAATGAAGCCCCCTAAAAATTAAATGACTAGTTTAAGACCTTACAACTAATTTATTTTGAAGTTGGGACTAGAACCCAGGTCTCTTAACTTTTTTTTTTTGTTTGTTTTGTTAATCCTCACCTCAGGATATTTTTCCATTGATTTTTTAGGAAGAGTGGAAGAGAGAGGGAAAGACAGAGGGAAACATTGATGTGAGAGAAACACATCGATTGGTTGCCTCCTGCAGGAGCCCTGACCAGGGCCCAGGCTAGGGAGGAGCCTGCAGCCAAGTACATGCCCTTGACTGGCATCGAACCTGGGACCCTTTGGTCTGCAGGCCGACGCTCTAGCCACTGAGCAAAACTGACTAGGGTGTTAATTTTTAATGTGACATAATCATAACTATATTCTTTCTTCCTTTCTTCCAACAATAACAACCACCATTTTATGTTTTCATCTTTGGTATTCTAAACTTTTGGGTTGTTTAGGATTTTATAATAATGTAGAGTTTAAGTTTTAAAACTTGGAATTGATGAGTATGTTTTTTACATAGTATACTCTACTGTTATATAAAATATTTTAGTTTCTATATCTTTCGTTTAGCTCAAATTTATAGTTCAATAAGTATATCAATTATTTAAAAATCTTGTTGTAAATATTTTAAATGGAATTCTTTATGCTGGTTCATAAATAGCATGTTTTGAAAATTGAAGTTTGTCTTGTTTCTTGGTATAATTTCCATGTTTATTGTTAATCATGTGTTATTTAGAGATAGTCAGATATATTTATTTCTTCAACAAATACTTAAGTACCCCCCTGTGGTTTGGCTTTGGGCTAGGTATTAGAGCTTGGGTAAAGAAGGTAATTAATAAACCTGATAATCCTGTTTGTACCCTTATAAAGCTTATAGTATAATGAGTGAGATGACATTAATAAAACCCTCCGACTAATAATAAATTGTAGTAAATGCTATAAAAGGGTAGGACAAGTGTATACTAAAGAGAGAGCGATTTCACTGACGGGGAAGGTGCGCAAGCTTCACAAAGGGTGAGAGGAGTTGGGTGGAATGGGATAGGATTAGATTTCAGGTAGAGGACATTTTCCTCTCTGACTATGAGTCCATCCCTTATGCTATAAACAACATAAAACTAGTTAAGTGGTATTGGGAGACATCGGAGTTTGTTAATACCTCAGGTATCTAGCTGAGACAGAGGGCCAAACCTTAGAGTAAGGGCTGGTTTAGGCCAGCCTTAATGAAGCCTAAAGCCCTGACAGTATCTGCAAGGAAGATAGAGTATGGCGATTATTCCTGTCAGCTCAGAGTACATATAGAGAAACTTAGGCTTTCCACAGATCTGTTCTTTACAAAAGTGTTAAACCAAACTTTCATGAGTTCTAGGTGATCAGGCTATTAATTGAGAGCTTGTCTGGAGGTTCTAGCAGGGTAGCACAGCTACTCCTATACCCTTGACTGGGGACCGGTCCTCTCCTCTAGGGGGAAGGTCGTACTCTTCAACCAAGTGTGCAGCTTTGGGAGGGACGCACATGGATGATGAGGGAGGAGGGGGACACCAGCCTAGCCAGCCAGGTCAGCCGGATCAACCCTGGCGATCAATGGGGTGATAGATATTGCAGCCAGATCGCCCTCACATCCATGATCATGCTATTAATTGAACTGTCTTCTAAAATAAAATGAATACTCTTCATGGGAAGATAACAGAATCCAGAATCTTGTATAATGTGTCATTAGAATGTCCAATATAACCCTGACCGGTGTGGCTCAGTTGGTTGGGCATCATCCTATGTATGAGGAAGTTGCCAGTTTGATTTCCGGTCAAGATCACAGGCCCGGGTTGAGTAGATGCCTCCTGCACCCCAATAAAGGGTGTGCAGGAGGCAGCAGCCCATCGCTGTTGCACTCTCACATCATGTTTCTCTCTCTCCCTCTCTAAAAAAAAAAAAATCAATAAACTCTTATTTAAAAAAAATATATATTTTATTGATTTTTTTACAGAGAGAAAGGAAGAGGGATAGAGATTTATAAACATCGATGAGAGAGAAACATCGATCAGCTGCCTCCTGCACACCCCCTACTGGGGATGTGCCCGCAACCCAGGTACATGCCCTTGACCGGAATTGAACCCAGGACCCTTCAGTCCGCAGGCCGACGCTCTATCCACTGAGCCAAACCGGTTTCGGCTGTTCTTTTTTTTTTTTTAAACAATGTTCAAGATGTTATCAAAACAGTCAGTAGAAACTGACCTTGCTATAGCCCAGATATTGGATTTAGCAGGTAGACATTAAAGAAGTTATTATAAATATGTTTAAGAAATTAAAGAAAAACCTGGTCAAATAATTATGATCAAAGAAATAAGGAATCTTAGCAAAGAAATATAAATAACAAAATTCTAGAACTGAAAATTACTGTAGAGTATAAGAATTTAATTGACAAATTTACTGGATGGGCTGAGCAGTAGATTAGACAAGGTAGAAAAACTTAGTGAATTTGAAGACACATCAATAGATTATTTAACCTAGAAAACCAAAAACAGAACAGAGCCTCAAGGACCTATTAAAATCAGATGACCAAATATCACGATAGGTGAGTGAGAATTGGGGCATTAAAAAACATTTGGAGAAATCATGACTACAAGTCCCCAAATTAGATGAAGAAATATAGACTTATTGATCCAAGATGTTTAATGAGCCCCAAACAGGATAAATATAAAGAATATCACAATACAGTGTACATGTGGGAATATTTATGGGTGAAAATGAGCTTATTTTAAAAAAAGGAATAAAAAGGGCTAGTGTGGTTGAAATGAAATGAATGTTATGGGGATAGTGGTACAAAGAAAGGCTACTATATTAGGTTAGTTTTAGATTAGATAGATGCTCATGGACCATGTAAGACTTTATATATTCATTTTTCTCAGGCTTGTGAGAGATTGATGAAATGTATTTTGTTAACTAAAAGGTATTACAAATCTATCTTATTGAGATAAATATGTGTCTTTTATTACTCAGGAGACATTTAGTCATTTCTTACATAGAACACTATGCCTTTATTCTTTGCAACTAATTATGGTTGTTTTTAATTCCTATCTATTTAGTCTGTGTTGGAGGTTTTTTTTTCATACCAGCTCAGAGATATTGGACAGAGATTTAAAAAACAAAATAAAACTCTTCTATTGCAGTTATTGAAGCTAATAAAGAGAGGAAATAAAACTCAGCAAATAATAAAGAAACGCATTTATATCTTTTTATAATCAGAGAAGCTGAGATCTTAATTTAAGATACACAGTCTGCCTAAAGAGGTGGCAAATACCATGGTAATTTGGCTTTCAGACAGATAATGATTTTTTTTAAGGAATTCTTAAATATTAATGTTTTACTATTATTCATCTTCCATAATATATTAAAAAACAAAACAATAGAAAAAATTGGCAGTAATTAATAAGCTGAAATGCTAAAGTGAAAGTTTTAGGATTGTTCAATTCTAGAACCTAAACTTTTCAGTATTTTTTGGAATAAATTAGTTTTAACTGATACTTCTGTAGAAATTACACTTTTAATACCTTAAATATGATAATAAAACAGGAGTTAACAGTAATTTCAGTTGTAATATTTTAAAATTTTACCCAGGGATTATCTTCTCCAGGAAGCCTGTCCTAAGTACTCTGCTTTGGGTAAGTTGGTTGCACAGTATTAGAACACAGGTTATCAAACCACATGATGAAGTCTGCTACATAATTGTCTTTTACCATATTATCTGTCTTTCTCTACCACTAATTCATTGAAGGCAGGAATCATGCCTTATTAATCTTTGCCCTCTCTGTGCCTTATATATAATCTCTGGCATATTTTAGATGTTCAGTTACTTAGTAGGTTTCATTATTTGTTATAAATGTGCTGTACATTCTGAGATTGTTAATGCCAAACATGAGTACAAAAAGGTGTGAAACTATATAATTCATTTAGGGTTCTCCCTTCAATAGCATATCCACCTATTTATAGATATATAATATATATATTAGTGACTGAGTTGACTGTACTTATATTTCAAATGGAATATTTTAATCCTATTTTAAATTTGTTTTAAATATTAGGTCTTGGAGAAAATACTTGTGCAAAGAAAAGTCACGAAAAGTACCTTATAGCTTTGAAGAGCTCTGGACTTACCTATCCTGAGGATAAACTTGTATATGGTATTCAGGAGCCATCTGCAGGCACTAGCACTCTGGCAGTTCAAGGTTTGTCTAAATATGTAATTTGGATAATGATAACTTTCCTGTATTAAAACAAACAAAATAACCCCCTTCCAACTTTACTCATTATTGGAGAAATTTAAATAATGTGTCAGTCTTTGTAAGGAAAGTAATAAAAGTTTAAAGATTTTCTAACTAGTAAAAAAATGTAGCAATTGTTATATTTAAGAGTAGCCCAGAATTTTAGTAAACCATAGTTTAAAACTAAAAAGGTTGGGGGTGGGGTTTTGGGGGGGTGGAGGAATTGAGCAAAAAAGAAAAAAACAAGGGAAAAAACTTCTGGACAGGGACAACAGTGTGGCGACTGCTAGAGGGAAAGGAGTTGTGTGGAGAAGGGGAATGATAAATGGTGATGGAAGGAGACTTGACTTGGGGCGATGAACACACAATCCAGTGCACAGATGATGGGTTGTAGAATTGTGCACCTGAAACCTGTATAATTTTGTTAACCAGTGTCACCCAAATAAATTCAATAAAAAGGGGAAAAAATAGAGATACTTTTGAAATACCATTTGTGATGATTATATTTGGGTTTTCACTGGGATTTCCTATTGAAAGTATAAAGTATATAAAGTATTAGGTCCAAATTTATTAAAGATAAATGTTGAACTTTGCCAAGATAACTGTTAGAATGAGGTGTCTTAATATAACAAAACTTAGCTTTTGATATTGTGATGTAGCAAGTAAAGCATTATGTAACAACTACGAAGGGCAACTTTTCTTTTCCTTTTCAAAGGTTTTGCAGGTGCAACAGGGACATTGGGACAACTAGATTCTTCAGATGAGGTGAGATTTACAATTTAAAACTTTTAAAAAATAGAATTTAAAAAGTTTTAAAACTGTACAGGTTTGTGGATATTATCTAGTTTAAATTCTTAATTTTGTAGACAAGGACACTGATGCTCAGAATGGAATAACTTAGCCACAATCATATAATTACTTAGTGACCAAACAAGTATTACTACAATTAGATTTTTATTTGTTTATAATTAATTTCTCTTTTAATAGTTTAGAAGTGGGAGATAGAGATAGGAATTTCTCCTAGGAAGGTATCCCAAAATTTATCCAAATTGCTGTTATAAGTACAATGAAATTGTCTTAAGAAATTTAGTGAAGTCTAGAGTAACTTATTAAAAGAATATGAAATATAACTGCTTTTCTAATAACATAACTAAGTTATACCTAATATGTCAAGGATTATTAAAAAAAGCAATGTATAGGGAAATAGAATATCAATTTGAAATTTCAATTTTTATAGTGCTTATTAATATAATAAATATTTCTAGTAAGTTCTTTATAACATTACTGTTGTGGTGAGGTGGAATGGCTTCTTAAAAGGTAAGATCTGAGAATTCTTAGTTGAATATGAATGGGTGCATGTGCACTTCCTTGACTAAAGCCAGTCAGATAGGAAAGGAGTTTCTACTTGTATCTATTGCCAGTAGAAACTTTAGAAAACTATTACATAATGAAATGGTTTACTGATGTTACAGAGCACTTTATTAAAATAATCTAAATATCTTGATATAATCTTAAAAATCTATAATCTTACATTTGTATTTATATTGTTGATTAAAATCTTTATATTATTTTAGCAGACCTAGAATTATGCATCCAACAGCCTTGCTAACAATTCTACTTTATTTACATGAATTGGATTTGATTTCTGGGCACGTGAAAAGCTGATCTTCAACACAGATATTTTCTCCTGTGTCTAGGAAAGAAGTAACATTTGTTTTTGTCTTGGCCTAAGCTCTCCAGATTGGCTTTTAAATTGCCAGTGGAGACTTTAATCCTATATAATAAAAGGCTAATATGCAAATCGACAGTGGAACGACTGGTGGCTATGACATGTACTGACCACCAGGGGGCAGATGCTCAATGCAGGAGCTGCCCCCTGGTGGTCAGTGCACTCCCACAGGGGGAGCACAGTTCAGCCAGTAGCTGGGCTCCCAGCTGGTGAGTGCAGCGGCAGTGGTGGGAGCCTCTCCCACCTCCGCAGCAGCGCTAAGGATGTCCGACTGTGACTGCCGGCTTAGGCTGAGTGGTACTAAGCCATCAGTCGGACATCCACCGAGAGGTCCTGGACTGCAAGAGGGCACAGGCCGGGCTGAGGGACTGGCCCCCCGAGTGCATGAATTTCGTGCACCAGGCCTTTAGTAGTACATGATTGCATCACAACAATGCTATATTTTATGATAGAACTAGTGGCCCGGTGCACCCCAAGTGGGTGGGGTGGGGGTGTCCCTTAGCCCGGCCTGCGCCCTTTCCAATCTGGGACCCCTTGGGGGATCAGGCCTAAACCGGCAGTCAGACATCCCTCTCGCAATCTGGGACTACTGGCTCCTAACTGCTCACCTGCCTGCCTGCCTGCCTGATCGCCCCTAATCACTCTGCCTACTCACTCCCATCTGTCCCCCGCTGCCGGCCTTCTCACCCCCAACTCCCCCCCGTTGCCGGCCTGCTCGCCTCCAACTGCCTCTCCCTCCCCCCACCGGCCTGATCGCCCCCAACTGCCTGCCTGCTTGCCCCCAAGTGGCCAGCTTGCTTGCTCCCAACAGCCCTCCCCCCCACTGGCCTGATCACCCCCAACTGCCCTCCCCTCCTGGCCTGATCACCCCTAACCATCTCTGCCTCAGCCCCGCCACCATGGCTTTGTCTGGAAGGTCTCCCGAAGGTCTTCCAGTCTAATTAGCATATTACCCTTTTATTAGTATAGATGCTAAAAGGAGATCCTTTTGTGTGCATGGGTAAAGGAGGCTTTTAAATCTCTTCTGGAAGTAATTTCTAGGGGAATATCAGAGGATTTGAAATGTGGTGTTTGTTCATCACCATTACTTCTCATCTGTCCTTCTTTAGGTCCTTTCTTCTCTCTTCATTCCTCTTAGATTCTTTAACTTCTGTGATATATATGTAATCATTTGCTCCTTAATTATGATTATGGCTCAGTGTGAATATCTTAGTAAATATTTTTTGATGGTAATTATGATTATGGCTCAGTGTGAATATCTTAGTAAATATTTTTTAGAATACTTCATTTTAACACCTATCCTCATAATGCACTATTTTTGTGATAGCTGAGAAAATGTAACTTTAGAGCATGTAATGTATATTTAACTTAAATATTTAAAAGTAGTTTAATCCCTAAATCATATTTGATCCCTAAATCACATTTTATAATCAAACTTTTAGTTTATTTCAAAGTACTTTTTATAGTTTATTATGTTTTCTAATTGAGCTAAAAATAGGTCATTTGGACATTTGAAGGCTTAAGAATTTGAGGTAGACTTGTTTAGTTGGAGGTAGATTGAGGAACAGTTAGGTAGACCTGAGCTTAATCTTGTCTCATAATATCACTATGCTTTTGCCAGGTTATTTAAATTCTGAATATCAATTTCCTCATGAAGAAAATGATGATAATTCTAATGTTAGGATTAAATGGGATAACATATGTAAAGTACCTATCATGGACCAATACAAATTATGCACTTGATAAATGTTTTCTGTCCTAGTCCTTTATGTGTAGAAGGTGTTCAAGTAGTAGAATTTTTGAACTCTTATGGGTCATATTGTAGGTATTTCTGCTCATCTTTTCAGAGGAATTGGTTTACTAAAGCATGGTTTAAAAGTAATAAAGTTTATATTTAAACATTAACTAAATAATGCACAAATGAATACATGGTAGTTGCTTTGCCAGACAATTCAGATAAAATATAAATCACCTCTGGATTACAGTTAATAGTTTGGCTGACCTTGACAGACCATTTTCTGTTGTAGTTAAATAACTATGTGCTTATAGAAATGTATAGTGTGTGTGAGTAAATAAAAAAGGTTACACTATTTTGTGTCCTGTTATTTCCTCTATAATGTATTGTGTTAATCCATCTTTGTCAATACTCTTTATTACTGGTATATAGTATTGTGCAGTTTATCCAATCATTTTCTTAATTTTCACCTTTTTTATTTGAAGATAATGCTTACATTTATTTTTGTGCCGATGTGCATATAGTTTTTTAAGTTATGGAATTGCTAGGCTACAGGGTATGCATATTTGGAATTTTTATAGATAGTATTTCTTTCTGATTATAAAAGTCCCACACAAATATTTAAAGTGAAAAGTTTTACTACCCAGGGCAATCATAGAAGAGTTTTAGTGATAAAGTTAGGAAATTTTAAGATTGTGATCATAATTTTTATTATAAAACAAAAACATTCATTTGTTTTATTGATTTATATACTACAAAGTCTTTGCTTTCTGACTTTTATATCTTGAGTTAGAAATAGAAAAATCTTATAACAAAGCAAAAATGAGAATTAGGAGGAGGCAATTTGAAGGTTATAAACATTAAAAATGTTAAAGCTAAAAGTGACCTTAAAGTCTATCTTGCTTGACCTATTTATGGAAGAGGAAGCTGAATTCCATAGAATTAACTGATTCACTCAGGCTAGTGAATTTCTTCTAGTTAGTGATGGAGTTGTAATAGATAGCACAGTATCCCATTATCTTGTGCAGATTATTGCAAATAGGATTGGAAATCTGAACTAGTATTTAAAATACTAGTGTGACTCAGTTAGTTGGACATTGTTCTGGGCACCAGGAATTTGCTGATTCAGTTTCCAGTGAAGGGCACATGCCTGGCTTGTGGGCTTGATCCCCTGTTGGGGACCATGCAGGAGGCACCTGATTGATGTTGTGCTCTCACATTGGTGTTTCTATCTCTCCCTCACCTTTTCTCTCTCTAGAAATTAATAGACTATTAAAAAATTAACTTAGAGCGACAATCCATATTCATTATAGAGAGAATATAGATATTAACAAAAATATAATAAAATTACCTATTATTCTTATCACTTAGAGGTGTCTTAACTGTAAACATCCGTACTCTAACTGGGGTGGGCAAAGCAGGTTTACAGTTGTAAGTACACAAAATAGTTTATTATTATTATTTATTTATTATTGTATTATTTTCATATCAACAACTGTGAACTCACTTTTAACCGATCCCATATATAGTATATTTTAAAGGTTTTATGTATGCGTGCTATTCTGTATTCTGCCTTTTTCACTAATGGTCTTTTTGAACATTTATAACAAGGAGTGTGATTTACTAGTAACAGATTTTATTAGTGTACTAGAGGCCTGGTGCATGAAATTTGTGCACATGGTTGTCCCTAGGCCTGGCTGGTGATCAGGGCCTATTGGGGCCTTCTGGCTGCCAGCCGGGGCCTTCCTTCTGGCTGCCAGCTGCCAGCTGCCGGCCAGGGGCTTCCTGCCAGCTGCCGGCTGCTGGCCAGGGCCTGCTGGACGGTGGGAGGGACCACGGGAGGTTGGGCAGCCACGGGGAGGAACCAGGGGAGGTTGGCTGGCCACAGGAGGTTGGCTGTGGGAGCGCACTAACCACCAGGGGGCAGCTCCTGTGTTGAGCGTCTGCCCCCTGGTGGTCAGTGTGCATCATAGAAACTGGTCGTTCCTGTATTCTGGCCGTTTAGGCTTTTATATATATAGATATTACCAATACTTAAATGGTTTTATATTCCATATGCTATTCTACATATGAGATCCTTTTCTCATTTATAATAGTTTTTGAACATCTCTCTAGTCAAAGTGAATTCAGAACTCTAGCATTGTTTTTCTTCAAAGGATACAAAGTATGCTATAATTTATTTACTGTGTACCTTGTTGGAAGCCAAAGATTTTTTCCCCCCTGCTATAAATAAAATGTGATGAATACTTATACATATAGTTCCTATTTACTTGTCAGATTATTTCTCTAGGATAAATTTCT
Source organism: Corynorhinus townsendii (assembly GCA_026230045.1). Taxonomy (NCBI): domain Eukaryota; kingdom Metazoa; phylum Chordata; class Mammalia; order Chiroptera; family Vespertilionidae; genus Corynorhinus; species Corynorhinus townsendii. Next base: position 48,656,425 of record JAPDVU010000005.1, on the reverse strand, counting down.
AGAACTGGAATTTCTGTTCCAATGATAAATACACTTTAAAGACCTATGACAAGTATATTGACAAATTGCCATTCAGGAAAATTGTACTATTGTATAATGTTAACAACAGTGTATGAGAGTACCCATTTTCCCAACAGTTTAGATGGAGATAATCTCCTTTCCTTGCTTTGGCTGATGTGTATTATGATGTCCAGCCCACCTCACTGGTCTATGTTTATGAACTTTTGTTATTGCACCTTTGCTTATGCTGTCTTCTCTTTTTGGAATGATGTTCCCCTCCTTTTCCTGACTAATTTTACTTGTCTTTTAGACGATAAAACTGGGAAATTTATAGAACTTTTTATTTCTAAGACTACTGCTTGATTAAGGATATTCTTTTCATAGGAAGTTTATATTTGAAATAATGAAGCTGCCCAGTGGCGTGCCTCAGTGGTTGAATGTTGACCTATGAACCAGGAGGTCATGGTTCAATTCCCGGTCAGGGCACATGCCCAGGTTGCAGACTCGATGCCCAGTAGGGGGTGTGCAGGAAGCAGCTGATCAATGATTCTCTCTCATCATTGATGTTTTTATCTCTCTTCTCCCTTCCTCTCTGAAATCAATACAAATATATTTTTAAAAAAAAGAAATTATTAAGCAATCCTAACCTGGGACATAACATAGTTTTTCCAAATTTGTCTTTTTTCTCAGGGCTGGGAGAACAGTTTCAGAATAAATGTCTATTAGCTAAAATCTCAAACTTTGGGATCCCCTGGATCCTGTGGCATGATTTAACATTATTTTCTTTTTTTCAAAAGATTAAAAAAATTGATTTTTAGAGAGAGAGAAAGGAAAGGAGAGGGAGAGGGAAATATTGATGTGAGAGTGAAACATCGATCAGCTGCCTCCCGCACATACCCCACTGGGGATTAAGCCCACAACCCGAGTGTGTGCCCTGACTGGGAATCGAACCAGCAACCACTGGGTGCCCAGAATGACGCCCGACCAACTGAGCCATACTGGCCAGGGCTGATTTTACATTCTTGTGTCTGTTTTCCATCTTTTAAGGCTCCAAGTTTCATTCTGGTTGAGTTTCTCCAATGGCAAGGGTGAGGGTGGCAGAGGAGTAGTAGTTTGTCAGTCCTGCTGCCCAGTAGATTACTATGGAGGCCTTGGCAAGGGTGGGGATTAACAGGGAGGGCATATTGAAGTGCTCAGTAAATGTGGAATGTAGCTCTGGAAAACCCCAGACTGGCCCTGAGGACTGATGCTGGACTTGATAGAAACCAGAAGTTAAGACTGTGGTGTGTAGGCCAAGGAAGCTGTAATAGTAGATAGAACAGCAGCATGAATCCGAGACTACTTTTCTCCTTTCAAGATTTGATGGGCTCTACTTGAGAAATCTGGGAATTTGTATTACATTCTAACATGCCACCAACTCCATTGTTAGCACAATAGACTATATGCCAAAATGCTACCATACATGTCCTTATAATACCAGTTGGCTCATATATGTTTTGAAAATAGGAAAATGATAGTATAGTATAGAAGTGTTGAATTCATATGCAATTTCCTAGCTTAGGAAAGCTGGGAAAATGGAGTGGAATCATGACATTAGCTGGAGGGGAAGAACTCCTGAATTCAGCTACAAAGATAGCAAGAGCCTTTTCAGCAACATTTAAAGAAAATTAGAAATGTGCACCTGTGCCCAGGGCTCCCTCCTTTTGATGCACACTTCTAGCCACACCTTGGTTTCACCATGGGCAGGCTGCTTCCTTTGTTCCTCCTCCCTTTGCGTTGTCTCAACTCCCTAGCTTCCCATTCTGTTGCTATGGTGCAGTGTACCATCCCTTGAGACTGCCTCAAACCTCTCCAAGATGTTTTCCTGGGCATCCAAATGATTTCCCCAGGTGCAGATTATGACTTTTGTTTGTCTTAGACTCTTCAAAGCCTTTTTCTTTATTGATTGTTTTAGCCTTCTGCCCCTTCTGTCCTTTCTTCCTATGCCAATCAGCTTGACTCCTCCTTAAGCTTCTTTGTTCATATGAAATGATCTTTATAAGGTTAGGAAAATTTTTATTTTGGCATTTTGCATTAGAAGAACAGATTAAGGTTAAGAGCTCTTATATTTTAATACTAAGGATTTTCATTATATAATTTAATCAAAATTAGCAGTATTAAAAGATATTACAGCAAAGACAGAAAAGTAAAATGTGTTGGTTAATAATATGTAAGCATAACTATATTATATTTAATCATTTATAAACATACATATATTTATGTAAAATATATAAATTCATGAATAGCATTATTATAATGCTAATTCTGTTTTCCTCCAGGAGGATCAGGATGGAAGTCAAGGTCTGGGCAAGAGAAAAAGGGTCAAACTAAGCAGTAGCACCAAAGGTATTTATATTTTATTTTTATCTTGTATAAAAAGCTTCTAAATACTTAATCACTAAGAACACTTGATTGGCTATCCCTATTGACATCTGAGGTATGTTTGAAAAGAGAGTTATTTAATTATATTTATAGAATAATGGAGAAACTGTTTTTAGGGGGTGATTGTGGGGGACCTCAAAAGCAAGTAAAACCCTTACTATTGGGACTTTGTTATATGTTTTTTAAAATAAAATGTTTATTATCTTTTTTGAGCCAGAAAAATAGAAGTAATTTCATTAATTCTTTGATTTGGAGCCAATGTTTTAGGTGTACAGTTTTAATTTGGATTACATCTTTTTATAATCTGGTGTATGCATTTTAAAGTGAAAAATGACAAATAAGGTAGAGATGGTGAGAGAGAGAATGTGAATAAATGTATGTGCCCTGACCGGGAATCAAACTAGTGACATCTTGGTGCATGGGATGATGCTCAACTACTGAGCAACACTGGCTAGGCAATTGAGTACTGGTTTCTAGTTGGCAGCCTGTACTTTGGATTTTTTGCCATGATCAAAAGTTTAACATGGTCTGTTGTCTGGGTTAATATGGTCTCTTAGTCTTCAGAGGTTAAAATACTATTTTGATGAATTAAGCTTCTTATTTCTGGTGCTGATTAAGTATGTCTTGTGGAATATTTAGGACTGCTTGGAAAGGTGGAGCAAGTGGGTAGTTTCAGTTGAGGCTCGTTTTGTAAGTGTTCTTGGTTACTTAGGCTGCTGCATTTAACTTGTGGGCTACTAGCAAAGGGCATGAAATTTGGTCTGCAGTCCAGGATGCAAACATACTAGTACAATCATGCTTCCCTTCTCCCTGGCGCTGCAGAGAAGCTGTGATGCCTGAAAAAATAGAAACCCATATGGCTACCTGGCCCTTTGACTTACTCAAGTTGTCCATGTTTTTACCTGAGTCCTTGAGTTACATCTGAGTTGGGGTAGACTCATTACCTGAGGGAGATGTGATATGAACACATTACTCAACAATAAAAGAACTGTGAAATTGGGTAGGGTTAACTGAAAAAACTCTACAAGGTTATCCTGCAAGAAAACTTGAACTGTAATGTAGTTATGGCTGTACCTGCATATTTTGATGCATGTGATACTGTTTTCTTCAAATCTGTCATCTAGTTCCAGTTCCTGCTTAAGCACCATTACTGAACTAGTCTGCTCACAGTTGATATTTGCTATATCCCTTTGATGTCCTTACATAGAGATGATGATTCAGAGCAGTAGCCCAAGATCGTTTGCTCCAATAGAGATTAATAGTCAGAATTAGTTCATTTTTAGGGGGAAAATTGGAGAAAGCAAGAGATAGCTAAAGTATTAAACATACTTGGGTCATCATATACATGTTGAGATGTTTCTGTTGACTAAGTATGGCAAAGATTCAGAGATTAGCAAGAGACAGCCTTAGCCTTCAAGGAGAGGCAGTTGGTTTTAGAAATAGGCTTTCCAGTAGATATTTTATCCCCCTTTGAATACTTTTATTAGAAAGGGGCATTGTATACATGAAGAGGAATTCTTGAGTCTAGTGCAAGTAAGCATATTTAACACTCTTTATACTTTGCCTGGTATATTTTTACTAGAAAAAAGTAAATGCTTCTGTATATTATAGTAAGCAATGCATTAGTAATTATTCTTTCTGGTGAAGTTAGTATTTCTTTTATGAAGGATAATTTTGAAGAACTACTGAATTTGTGAAGATTTCCCCTCTCTTTTTAAAAATTAAAAAAATTAGATTTGGACTTTATGTCCTTAATAGTACATTTTTAGCTTAAAACCATCATTACCATCTAGTTAGTTAATTAGTTAATTTAAATTTATTGGGGTGACATTGGTCAACATGAACGTACATATAGGTTTCAGGTGTGGGTTTCTATGTTTGGGGTTGATGGGTTATTAATTATAGTAAGGTTTAAATGAAATGAGAAACTTAAATCATTAGACGATAATTTTTTTTTTTTACACAGATCAATCCATAATGGATGTTTTGAAACATAAAAGTTTCCTAGAAGAACTATTGTTTTGGACTATAAAATATGAATTCCCCCAGAAGATGGTAACTTTCTTACTTAATATGCTTCCAGATCAAGAATATAAGGTATATACATTTCCCCCACTTCCTTTCTGAACTTTGCTCCCTATTCTTTGCCCTTCCTCTACTAAATTTTAAAAATATATTTCTCAGCTGTGGCTTATTGTATTGTAGCTCTGAGGACTGATATAACACTGTGAAAGAGATAGGGTCTACAGAAGAAGCATAGTATCAAAGATCTGTGCTAAAGCACCACTGTTAAACAGAATTCCTAAGGGTTGTCTTTCTGCATAGAACTTGATCCAAAGGGAATGCTGGGTAACAAACATAAAAACAATTGCTCAAATTAAATATGTTGTTACACATTCTTCGAAGGAGAGGTACAGATGCTATGATTATGTGTAATGGGGCCAATTGAATAAAGTTAAAAACGGAACAGTTATTGACTAATGTACTCATACAGGTAGATGAAGTCTCTAGTCCCAGGTGTCTGGACCCACCTGTTACCGTTGTATAGTTATGGCAAAGCAACATAGCCTGGTGTATGAGAAAGAAAACACATCATGCTGTAGTTCTTTTTGTGGCTCAGGAAATAAGGCCTCTTTAGGAGGGACACTGTAATAATGCCACTGTGCGGCGTCTTTATAACTGCGTATGAGAGGGACAGAGGAAATAAACGTATATGTCACACAGAAAGAACAGGCACATTATTGGTCAGCTTTCCAAACAAATAGGAGAAGGTACTTCTTTTGGAGTAATCACATTGACTCACTTGTTAAGTTACATGAAACCTGTGATAGTTTTTAGCTGAGAGTTTAGATTTTGTTTTTAAAGTAGGTAGCACGGGACAAAGAGAAATACTTTGACAATAAATTGATTTATTTATGAGCATAGTGAGAATTTGTATTTTAAACTATGGTATTTGTAATTGCTTTAAAATTTTAATAATTTAAAATGCCTATTAATTTTTTTAACCATCACAATATTTTGCTGATGTTTCAAAAAATGGGGAAATATGACTTAAGACTGCTGTCATAATTGAAATTATTTTTTCAATTACCTTGGACATCATTACAAACTAATAATAGTTTAATGTGATTAATATATTGGAAAATGTGTAAAAAAAGTCGAAGTTAAACTAATGTGTTTTTTTCCTATTTAAAACATTTACAGGTTGCTTTTACAAAAACTTTTGTTCAGCATTATGCTTTCATTATGAAAACACTGAAAAAAAGTCATGAATCAGACACGATGTCTAACAGAATTGTTCATATTAGTGTTCAGTTGTTCAGCAATGAGGAGCTAGCAAGACAGGTAACAGAAGAATGTCAGCTGCTGGATATTATGGTCACTGTGCTATTATACATGATGGAAAGTTGCCTTATTAAAAGTGAGCTACAAGGTAAACTCAGAATTATTTTCGCTAGTTTTATTAGTATACTGTGTATACCTAGTCTTAAAACTTCCTTGTATGTTTAAAAATAGCTTTCAAATATTATAAAATAGTATGTATTTGTAAAAGAAATTTTTGGAAAATTTTCAGTAACATTTAAAATAAAACTTTGAAGTCACCTGTAATTTAGAAGCCCCAGTCACCTAATGGATAAGGCATTGGCTTCCTAAAATCACCTGTAGTTTTGTTATTCACAAATAACTTGTTAACATTTTGGGATATTTTCTGTCATTTTGTATGATAATATATTTATATGTATATATACATACATACTTAAAATATGTTACCCTAGAGTACATGTCAAGAATATGTGTTTTAATAGTTGCAGGTATTAATATCATGGCTTTACTATAATTTAAATGTTTCCTAATTAGATATGTTCCTTTTTTTAATCATAACATTTTTACTACCAGCCTCAGACATTTTACTATACCTATACTTTTTATAATGTAAAAGTTGAATAAATCTTGACTTTTCTGTACTGCCATAGTGAGATCTTTGATTTTCTTATTTTGTGCCCACTATATGGTTGATACTCCTCAAATTGCCGTATATTTCTAGGACCTTATCACATTCTCATTTCTCTGTAGTCTTTTTCTTTTTTTTTTTTTAAATAAATCTTTATTGTTCAGATTACAAGTGTTCCTCTTTTTGTTTTCCCCTATAGCTCCCCTCCACCTGATTCCCCACCCCTCCCTACCCCATGCCCTTACCCCCTGCCACTGTCTTCATCCATAGGAGTAAGATTTTTGTCCAATCTCTTCCCATACCACTCACACCCGCTTCCCCCTGAGAATTGTCAGTCCACTCCCTTTCTATGTCCCTGATTCTATTATATTCACCAGTCCATTCTGTTCTTCAGATTTTTTATTTATTTGATTTTTAGATTCACTTGTTGGTAGGTATGTATTTGATGTCATTTTGTTGTTCATAATTTTTATCTTTACCTTTTTCTTCTTCTTCCTCTTCTTAAAGAATACCCTTCAGCATTTCATGTAATCCTGGTTTGGTGGCAGTGAACTCCTTTAGCTTTTTCTTATCTGTGAAGCTCTTTATCTGACCTTCAACTCTGAATGATAGCTTTGCTGGGTAGAGTAATCTTGGTTGTAGGTTCTTGCTGTTCATCACTTTGAATATTTCTTGCCACTCCCTTCTGGCCTGCATAGTTTCTGCTGAGAAATCAGTTGACAGTCATATGGGTACTCCCTTGTAGGTAACTAACCGTTTTTCTCTTGCTGCTTTCAAGATTCTCTCTTTGTCTTTTGCCCTTGGCATTTTAATTATGATGTGTCTTGGTGTGGTCCTCTTTGGATTCCTCTTGTATGGGGTTCTGTGCGCTTCCTGGACTTGTAAGTCTATTTCTTTCACCAGGTAGGGAAAGTTTTCTGTCATTATTTCTTCTGATAGGTTTTCAGTATTTTGCTCTCTCTCTTCTTCTGGCACCCCAAAAATTTGGATGTTGGTTCGCTTAAAGTTGTCCCAGAGGCTCCTTACACTATCTTCATATTTTTGGATTCTTTTTTCTTTTTGTTTTTCTGGTTGGGTGTTTTTTGTTTCCTCATATTTCAGATCTTTGCTTTGATTCTTGGGGTACGTTGACCTACAGTTGAGTTTCTGTATATTCTTTATTTCAGACAGTGTATGCTTCATTTCTGACTGGTCCTTTTCCATTTTTTTAGCATTCTCATTAAGGTCCTTGAAGGTCTCACTAAGCTCCTCAGAAGTGTCATCAAGTTTCTTGGTGGTTTTTAGAAGATTCTTGAGTAACCTTATAAATGTGGTTCTGAACTCTATGTCGTCCAGTAGTTTGCTTTCCTCTGTTTCTTTCATTCGTGACATGTTTCTTTGTCTCCGCATTTTGGCTGCTTCCCTGTGTTGATGGAGTGGCTTTGTGTGGTAGGTGACCTATAGGGGGCAGTAGCTCAGCCTCCCCAATCACCTGATGTGGACGCTCTTGGTACACCCCTTTGTGGGCTGAGTGCAAAGTCTTGGTGTAGTTAAGCCTTAATTGCTGTTGGGACACTGGGAGGACTTGACCTCCAGGCCAATCAGCTGTGAGGACTCGCTGTGTCTATAATGGAAGAACTGCTGTGCTGGTGACACGCTTATGGTGCAGGACTTGTTTCAGTGGGGCTTTGGTGCTTGCTGAGTCTGCCTCTTGAATGTGTCACTTATGGATGTGAGGAGTTGAAATCTGGTTTCTCACACTGACCACTAGGTATACTGGCTTCTGGATCTCCAATGGGGTGCAAGTCAGCTATTGTCTGAGTCCACCCAGCAGGAGCTACAGTTTTCTCCTCTTTGCTTGGGGTTTGGAGGTTTTGGAGCTGTCTGATCCGGGCTGCAAGTTTGTTAGGTTAAGCTGCAATAGGGCAGGCCTTTCTTATGCTAAAGCTGCTGCTTGGAGCTTGGGTGGGTTTGTAGGTTGTGTGGGGCGGGGTCTCAGGGCGTCACTAGGCTAGGGCGTGGCAAACAGCGATGGCTGCTAGTTAGCCGGCTCTGTGTCTCCGACTGCGTCCTGTGCCCCAGCGCAGTAAACAATTATTCTTGTGCGCAGCTCTGCAAGCAAGCCCCCCTCACTTTCCGACCCGGTGGCAGACAGTCCAGCTTCTCCCCGTAGGAGTTTGGGTCCCCCGCGTCTCCCCAGAAACTGGATTTCAGAGTAATCGGGGGCTTGTCTCCCTTAGGGTTGAAAAAAGCAATGCCTGCCGCCAGCCCGGATCACTCGCCTCCGTACCTCAGCTTTTCAGCACTTGTGCACGTCTCAATGCTCTTTTCTCTTTCCTTCTAGTTGTAGAACTTCCACTCAGCCAGCTTTCCCGTGGTTCTGGGTGATAGACATTTTGTCTTTTTTTTAGTTGTAGTTTTGAAATTGTTGTGTGAGGCTGCAGTTTAGGTGTTTACCTACGCCACCATCTTGGATTCTCTCTCTGTAGTCTTTCATCTTGACTTTACCTCCCTGTAATAATGTATATTATATGAGTGTTTGCTATGTATTAGGCACTGTGTGAATACTATTTGTATACTGTTTTAATTAAACTTCTGAACAACTCTCTGAGATTGACATTGTTACTATTCCCACTTTAAAGATGAGTAAATTGAGGCTTAGTGAAGTTAAGCTGTATACTCTATGGCAAATAATACCATAGAGTATACAGCTAGTAAATGACAGAGCCAAGATTCAGAATTCATATCCTCTGATTCAGAATCTTTGTTCTTCACCATGACACAGCCTGGCCAACATTGATAAGACTGTGTCTTCTCTTGTTGGCACCTGGAGTTAACCTTTAAAATAACAACAACCAGTACTTCAGATTAAATCTTAGGACCTTCCCATTTTCTGTAGTTGAGACTTGTTTTGTCCCACTGTTGCCTCCTTCTGCATATCAGCTCTTACTGTCTATTTTCAGATGTGATAATCAATTTTCAGCTTGAAAATTGATTTATGCTCAGTGTAGGGCACATGCTTTATGTGTAATAATAGCTAGCTAATAATTATGATAGCTACTATCTTTTGAGCACTAATGAGTGCTATGCTCTTTTTTTAGTACTTTATGTGTATTATAGATATTGCTTTCTCTATTTTATAGATGAGGCAATTATGGCTTAGGGAGTTAAATCAATAATTTATAGTTTTACAGCTGTAAAGTGGTACAGCTGGGTGTTTGACTTCAAAACTCATACTTTTGCCCACTATGGGACTGTTTTCCCATTGTAGGTATAGTGAGAGAATAATATGTTTTATACATTAAGCAATATACCTCTTCACTTCTTTAAAGGAAACTTTAACATCCACTTTGTGTTATAGTTTTTCCATCTTCATGGAAGACGACCTTTTATTTCTTAGAGATTTTAACTATACATATTGCTCTTTTACTTTTGAAAAGGCCTTTTAAAAATAGTATTTTTAATTTATAAACTAGAAAACTTTTTAAATTTACAAGTATTTGCTCTTCTGAAAAGAATCTGGAGTCTATTTTGTTGACTAAATGATTCTGCTGTGCTTACATTATATGGTTTTATTTGGTCTACAAAGAAGAATATTTGGGAAGAAAATGTATATGCATCTGCCTCCCATTTTTTTTTTCCATAGGCAACTTTCCAGAGAGAGTTTTTAAATTTGTCTTGTTATCTCTAATCACTCAATAACCCGCCTCAATCTAGTGTCTGCTTCAATCATTCTGTTGGTTCTTTCTAAAATTGTTGACGACTCCAGTAGCCACATATCATATGTTCCCAAAACAGCCCCAAATTTTGCCTGTTGTTCTGATATAGTTATTAATACAATCTCTTCTAGTCTCAAAAGAATCCCACTTTATCTAATAAATTACACTGTAACCCTTTCTATGGCCTACATCAGGAGTGGGGTATCTTTTTTCTGCCAGGGGCCATTTGGATATTTATAACATCGTTCTTGGGCCATGCAACATTATCAACTTAAAAATTAGCCTGCTATATTTGGTCAAACATTTAATAAACTCACCACTCATGCCTTGGCAGGGCCAGACCAAATGACTTCTAAGGGCCAGATGTTCCCCACTCCTGGATGTGATGAGGAAACCAGTGACCATTCTTTGGACCTTATCTTGTTTGATTTTCAGTAGTGTTTCACACTATTGATTTTCTGCTCTTTTTGTGGCCCAATACTCTTTTCTACTTGTCATATTGATGTTGGTGTTTCTTGGCACTTGGTCCGATGTCTCTGCTCTTCTCATTTCCCCCATATTTTGTGAAATCATACTGCATGGTCTTATTTGTTTTCTATATATACTTCCCTTCTAGTGCTGGATATTGGTCTGTCCTGGAAATTCTTGCACAATTTGAAGTTCTAGAAGCTAAATAGCTATAGGTAACTTTTCTAAGATCTTTAAATACAAATGTATTTTTTCTAATAGTAAATTATACTATTTCTAAGCCCAGGTATAAAATGATCTTTAGCTGCTATGCTGTTTTTTCTACTTTTAAAAATAGCATAGCATTTCATAGTACATATTTACTGGTTTTATAGAAGTATCATAAGTTATTCTCATTTTTGCATGAGTAGTATTGGAATGAGCTTTAAATATATTAAATATAACTAGCCACAGATATTACAACAGGATCTCTGTACTTTCTTTTTAAATTTTTTTAACAGTCTCCATCTAGCCTTTGCATAAATTGTCTTGAGACAATATTTGAAAGTTTTGTCTACACTATTAGTAAATACAGGAGCTGACACAATGAGAATTCAATGACCACAGCAATAGCTGAAGATTTACAGGGAAAACCTCGTCCTGTCTGGTGTGGCGCCATCCCGTGCACTGAAATGTTGCTGGTTTGATTCCGGGGCAGGGTGTGCAGGAGGCAGCTGATCAATGTCTCCCTTTCACATTGATATTTCTCTTTCTTCCCCTTCCTTACTCTCTCTCTAAAAGTCAATACAAAGATATATTTTTAAAAAAACAGGAAAAGCCTTGCCTTGGCTGGTGGTTCAGTTGGTTAGAGTATTGTCCCTATACACCAAGGTTTTGGGTTTGATTTCTGGACAGGGCACATCAGTGATTCTCTCTCTGTCTCTTTTCTATCCTTTCTCTCTCTAAAATCAATCAATCAATAAAAAATTTAAAAAAGATTAAAATATAAAAGGGAAAGAGCATCTGCTAGTGACCCCTACATTACATTTTTATTTTGTTGTATTCATTTTTATGCCATACCACTGTGCTCTCCCAAACATAATTCATAACTTTTCATATTCCTGAAATTTTACAGTTTGCCTTATAAACCAGTCTGTGTATAATGGGACTTAAAACCATGTGTTGCGTAACAATAGAAATATCTGTAGTTGCTAGAAATCCCAGTTTGATCTTCTGTCCTTCATATCAAACTTTATTGAATTATATTTTTTTCAGTGTCTATACTCACCTTAAACACACTATGTCCACACCAAAAACTCATTATCTCACTATCAAGCCTGCTTCATTTCTGTTATCTTTTGTGTGTATGTATGTATGTGTATATGTGTGTGTGTATGAGTACACAAATTTATGTTTTGGTACCACTGCATAATACTCTATACAGTTGCCCCACCTAAAAACCTAGGAGTATTTCTGAGTTCTTGTTGCTTCTTGGTGATATATAGCGACTTGGTAATATAGTCTAAACATCTTGAAACAGCCACTTCTCTTTGTCTCTGTATCTTCATGTCACCACCATAATTCAAACGATTGTTATCTCTAGGCCTCTACCACTAGTTATCACTGCCATTCTTTAGTCACTCTCCACACTAACATCTTATTGTGTCCCCTTTCTTACCACCTTGCCACCCTCCAGTGGCTTGCCATTCTCTTTACGTGAACTTCAAACTCCTGAAGCTGATTTATAAGGGTCTCTAACCTCATTTCTGCCACCTATTCTTTACATTCTTTGTCTCAGTGATTTTATCTTTTAAAAAAATAATTTTTTATTGATTTCAGAGAGGAAGGGCGTGGGAGAAAGTTATATAAATATTAGTGATGAGAGAGAATCATTGATTGGCTGTCTCCTGCATGCCCCACACCGGGGACCAAGCCTACAACTCAGGCATGTTCTCGGACTGGGAATCGAACCATACCCTCCTGGTTCATAGGTCGATGCTCAACCACTGAGCCATGCCAGCTGGGCCTCTTTTTATTTTTTACAGCTTTGTCTACTTAGAACACCATTTCCTTCTCCATCCCTAATTTCTTTGGCTAATCCTAATTCTGTATATCTCAGTTTAAATATCTCTTCCTCAGGAGAGTCTTTTTCGAATTGTAGACTAGTTTTATTTGTTCTTATGACTTCCTGTACTTTTCTTGTTATAATCTTTATCATACACACTGTCTTCTTAGATCTTAATCTCAGTGAAAAGAGAGACTATATAATGTGTTTTTTTTAAATAAAATTTTAAAATATATTTTTGTTGATTTCAGAGAGGAAGGGAGGGGGAGAAAGAGATAGAAACATCAATGATGAGAATCATTCATTGGCTGCCTCTTGCATACCACTACTGGGGATCTAGCCCACAGCCCAGGCATGTGCCCTGACTGAGAATCTAACTGTGACTTCCTAGTTCTTAGGTCGATGCTCAACCACAAATCACACTGGCTGGGTGAGACTATAAAAGTCTTGATCTATTTACCACTTTAATCTCAGTGCTTAATAGACTACCTGGTCCTCAGTAGGTGCTCAATAAATAATTGTTGATGAATGACTCTCATTTAACATTGAATCATTACTCTCTAGTGACAAAAGTATGCAGGTAAAAATTGAAGTACTAATCATTTTATTTCATTAAAGATTCTAAGGTGTTTGTCACAAGATTAATATTTAAAGTAGTGTCAAGAAAAATAGTGATTTTGAGTAATTATATTCTGTTTTTAATTAAATAAAACAGTGATCAATGTTTAAATATGTTAAAATCCCAGCATCCCTAAGCACTCTCCCATCAATATTAATGGCTCACAACTACAGTGGCAGTAGTTGTCAGTCAGAGGGCTTTTCTGAATCTCAGGTGTGGGTTATTTATAGAAAGTCCCTTATTCTCTATTCCTCATTGTTATACCCTCTCTCATCCTATTGAGAAGCACTAAAAGAGACTATACTTAACTTTGTGGGTCCTGTTCTTATATATTGTTAAATTTCAGTGTGATAAGAGTCCACTTACTTGCCTCAAGTTCAGCAGTAAAGGCATCATAGTTGAGACTCAAATTCCACATGCTCACTTAGTTCTTATTTGTTTTAAGTTCATACCTTGCAAAAATTAAAACAGATATAAATCTTGCTAAAGACAGCAAGAATTCATATTAAACATCAAGAGTAGGAAAAATAATTTCATAGACTGAAACCCAAATTTAATGTATGGAAATTAAGAGGTTCAGTAGAAGCCCTCCTCACTTAAGAGTTTGACAAGTAGGTGGTTAGTTGAAAAAGTTGGTTAAAGTGAGGAATCATTATAAATGATACATACTGCCCTGGCCAGTTTGGCTCAGTGGATAGAGCGTCCGCCCTTGGACTGAAGGGTCCTGGGTTCGATTCTGGTCAGGGACACATATCTCGGTTGTAGGTGCGATCCCCCATCCCGGTCCAGGAGGCAACCAATCGATGTGTCTTTTCCCATCGGTGTTTCTCTTTCTGTCTTTCCCCCTCCCTTCCACTCGCTCAAAAAAAAAAAAAAAAAAATCTATGGGAAAATATCCTCAGGTGAGGATTAACTACAAAAAGATACATTATCTTAATGCATTTTAACCTAAAACATAGAAATGCATGCTCCTTTTCCAGTCTTTTAATTTTGGGCAAAGCATTTTTAGGGTATTGATTCCTTGACCGGAGTTCTTCGTCTTTCTTACATATGTCACATCTGTAAAGCATCATCTGTGATTTTCAGTTTCAGTTTCCTTAAAGTAGAATAGGAACATTAGACCTTAGTGGCTTCACTGCGTTTAAAAATCTTTTTAGGCTTTTATGATTTTTTTCCCCTCCAAGATTTTTTAGCATTTTTTTCAGGCACCTTTATTGTCTCTTAAAAGCTTATGATCCAGTTTTTGTAATGTTTCTCTCTATGCTTTCATATTTCATCAGTTTAAATACTTTTAATTTAAGTTTTCTAATTATAATAAAACAACAATTTACATGAACAGAAACAAAAACTGACTCTGGATAAGCATATACATACTTGGCTTTTATAATAGGTTTTTATACCAAGCATTCTGTAAATTACGGTTATTAGGGTATTTTACAGTGGAGTTGGGGGGCTTGTTTGTCCAGTGAATCAGTTTAATTGGAATTGGTTAAGAGAGCTAATGCATTTATGTGATAACTTCTATTACTAAAGATTTTGTAAAGAAAAAAAACACACCACGATTTTGTATAAGCATACTGCCTCCCCAACAATGTATTTAAATTTTGAGGATTTTGCCCTGGCCTAGTAGATCAATTGGTTATAGCATCATTCCGATATGCCAAGGTTGTGGGTTCAATCTCTGGTCTGGGCACATACAAGAAGCAACCAATGAATGCATAAACGACAAATCAATGTCTCTCTCTGCCTCCTTCTTTCCCTCCTTTTCTCTCTCTCTCAAATAAAAAATAAAATTTAAAAACTGAAACTAAAAAATGTTTTTGAGGACTTTTTTAAGGCTAAAGTTTATGTGTGTTTTCTGTTCTTTCATTTTTTGAAGTACTGTTTTTGCTAAGTAATTGTATTTACATATTCTTTGAGTAGAAAGTAATTAAATATATGGTTTAAATCACAGTTTTGATAGCTAAGATGGAATGAGTTTAATCTAGGAATAAAAATATTTATTGATTTGGACTGAAATATTGCATTATATCATTGGAATCAAGAAAATAATATGGTTTTATAAACATAGTTAACTCATTATCATGTAATATGTTGGACATATGGTAAACATTATTATAATAATGTGCTAAGTATTATGTTAACATTTCATTTAATTCCCTTAAGATAGTGTTTTTCCATTTTACAGATGTGGAAATTGATTCAGAGTCTAACATGCTTAAAGCCATTTTATATAGATATTAAATGGCAAACTAGGGTTGAATTTAGGTGTCTCTGAATCTAAAGTGTATAATCTCTATCTTTGTAAAGTTTTTTTAAAACTTATTTTTGGGCTGTGTGTGTTTGTTTTAGATGAAGAAAATAGTTTACATGTGGTAGTGAACTGTGGAGAAGCGTTACTGAAGAATAACACTTATTGGCCTCTTGTCAGTGATTTTATTAATATTCTTTCTCATCAAAGTGTGGCTAAGAAATTTTTGGAGGACCATGGTCTGTTAGTTACATGGATGAACTTTGTATCTTTCTTTCAAGGTATGAATTTTATTTTTTTGTTAATTTCTTTAGTTTATCAAATGCCTAATGTGGAGCTATCAACTACTAATTAAAAGATAATAGCACATTATTTGGGTTACATGTGAAGTGTCTCATTTTAATTAATTGATATTTGTAAATACTTTAATAAAGTATTCATGAAGATACATCAGAGTTAAAAAATGTCAAAATATTAAAGAAACAGGAGCATAAGAATGTAATTTTTTAGTATTTTAAACCATTTTTCTGGAAGTTTCTATTTTCTAAGAAGATTCATAATGCTTTCATAAAAATTTCAACTATCATCAATTAAAATAATTTTGACTTTTTAATTTAATACATTCAATTATGTTATATAAGAGATAATTTGCAAAGTATTTATAAGAAAACCTAGTTTGTAAAGAATTCCAAAAGGACTAGATTGTTGTATTTTTAATAATTTACTTATTTTTATACATATTGCTTTTTGTGTGTATGTTAGAATATGTTTGGTACTAGTAAGTATTTTATTTGATTTTTAATAGGAAATCTTATTTTCATTAATAAGGTTTATATCTGTTTTAATTTTTGTAAGGTATGAACTTAAACAAGCGAGAACTAAATGAGCATGTGGAATTTGAGTCTCAGACCTACTATGCTGCCTTTGCTGCTGAACTTGAGGCCTGTGCACAGCCAATGTGGGGGCTTTTATCACATTGTAAAGTGAGGGTATGTTGATTTTTTGTTAATTTCTCTAAATACCTTTACAATAATTAATTAAGAAAAAAGATGTGAAAAGATTTATTTGTATACATGTGTATAATAAGGTTGCAATGTTTAGTTCTGAACTCACCTCTATGAAAGCTGACTTGAGACAGTAACTATTTTTCTTAGGCAGGCGGGACTTCATTTATATTACCAGATCTTTCCAGCCTTCCCTTGTTGTGAATATAAATCTCTACACTCATCTTTATTGTTTCATCTTACCCATTATCAGTTAGTTGCCTGATTCGTCTTGTCTTTTCAAGGGAGGAGGATAGATATCAGTAAAGTTTACACTTTTAAAATTCCAAGCACAAAATCAGCATACATTTTATACAAATTCTTGTTGTTTATAAACAAAATCTAAAGGTAACATAGCAGCAACATAAATTCTTTTATTTGGATAAGAAAGAGCTTATTTGTAATTGTGTGTATTTATGTCTTTCTGTACAAATACATATTTTACTTTTGTATTTTGAAGTATTGGTTTGATGGGACTGCAGAATCCTTGGATAATCCAGAAAAATGGAATTTCCTGGTCCTTAAACTAAGAACTTGACTAAGATTTTGCTATATGGATACCAGGAAGTCCAGCCTGCTAGCCTGTACCAATAAGCATGCTGGACAAGATTTTATAGAGGAAATATTTTGAAACTCTGGATTCCGGTTGGGCTCTGCCTTTTCTACGTAGGTGACTTGGCCTGCTCATTTTAAACTATTTGAACTTCACAGTCTCAGTCTTTATCCTTATTTTTAAAAAAAGCAAAATGAAGGACAGCAAAGCCTGAACTGCTTCACAGGGTTATTATGAGGCTCTCTTCCATATACTTTTTAAGTGTATGTGTTTCTTTAAGCAGATTTATATTTTCTCTCATGACTTCAGCTATTTTCTAAATGCAGATGACTCACAACTTGATTGCTGTCCTGCTAGGTTCAAATTTCCAACAGCTCTGGCTACTCATGTAGATAGATCTCCTTACATGTTTTCTCAGGTCCCTAACTAACTTCTAAAATCATCTGTTCATACTGCGTCCTTTAGGATACTTAATGGTATCTTAAATGATGCCATTAGCTAATATATAAACCTTCTCCCATTGCTGTACCAGCCTTGTTTAACCTGTATAAGATGCCATGAATTCTCTTTAACATTCTAGAAATATCTCCCTCCCACTTCTTTCCTCAGTCTTAATTCATTTCTATACATTTAAAAAATCTGGGTTGTTAAGGCAATTTCTTTTTTTTTAAAAAATATATTTTATTGATTTTTTACAGAGAGGAAGGAAGGAAGAGGGATAGACAGTTAGAAACATCGATGAGAGAAACATCGATCAGCTGCCTCCTGCACACCCCCCACTGGGGATGTGCCCGCAACCAAGGTACATGCCCTTGACCGGAATCGAACCCGGGACTCCTCAGTCCGCAGGCCGACGCTCCATCCACTGAGCCAAACCGGTTTCGGCAAGGCAATTTCTTAACTTGTTTTTCTGCCTTTGATTCTTCCTTTTGTAATCCATCTTAAGTTACTTTTCTAAGTTCTGTGGATATCTCTTCTCTGCTTAAAAATTATTCAACTTCTCATCTGTCTCCAGGATAATGTTTGAGTTTTCTATAGAGGCATTTAAGATTCTACACAATTTGCCCTCAACTTGTTTCTCTTAATTCATCTTCCTACCTACTTGCCTTCATTGGATTACCATTCCCCAGCATACAATGTTCTTTTAAAAAAATTTAACAGTCATTTCTCGTACTTTACTAATTCTTTAAATGTATGGTTCCTTTTTACATACATATTCAAACACTTTTAAACATAAATACCAAATTCAAGAGAATCAGATGGATAGATAAATTCAGGAAGCCAAATTCAGTATAAAAGAAAAGGACAGTCACCAAATTTTATAAATGATCTTCTGAACACCTTCTC
Organism: Corynorhinus townsendii; assembly: GCA_026230045.1. Taxonomy (NCBI): domain Eukaryota; kingdom Metazoa; phylum Chordata; class Mammalia; order Chiroptera; family Vespertilionidae; genus Corynorhinus; species Corynorhinus townsendii. The sequence continues at coordinate 48,638,029 of JAPDVU010000005.1, read as the reverse complement.
TGTACATTCAGCTTGATATGTTATTTTAAATGTCCCATGTCACATGGTCCACAAGGTTTTCCTTTAGGATTCTGAAGTAATCAGTAGCCATACTTATATTAAGATGGGTTATTAAGATGGGTTCCGTCATCTCCACTTCGACCTTGAGGTGGGACCCACACATTGTAGTCTGTGAATTTGGAGGACAGTGTTAGTAGAAGTTTACCTGGACCGGGAGCTTTTTTTTTCTTCAATTCATCTCTGCTTTCCTCATACTCATTCTTTGATGTTGAGGGTTCCTCGCGTGATGCAGCTGTTTCACCAATCTCTTGATAATCTTTATTCTATTCCACTTGGCTGAGTAGAAACATGTTTCCATGCTGTTTTGTTTCTTTAGAACATGTGAGATCTGTGGGAGGACTTGTTTTCTGCACTGCTTCTTCTGACCCTCTCTCCCGATGTAGCTTACTGCTTCCAGCCTCCAGTTATTTTTTTCCTCCCCGATCCTTCCTTTTTTCAAAAAAATTTAATCTTCATTATTGAAAGTATTACAGATGTCCCTCCTTTTCTCTGTTGACCCCCTCCACCCAGGACCCACCCCCCCAAGGCCATCACCACACTATTGTCTGTGTCCATGTGTTATGCATATATGCATTATACGTTCTTTGGTTAATCTCTTCCCACCTGCCCACCAACTCACCCCTGCCTTTCCTCTGAGATTTATCAGTCTGTTCCATGCTTCAGTGTCTCTGGATCTATTTTGTTCATCCATTTATTTTGTTTATTAGCTTTCACATATGAGTGAAACCATGTGATACTTTATCTACTTATTTTGTGTAGCATAATACTCTCTAGGTCCCTCCATGCTATCTTAAAGTGTAACAAATCCCTTTTTTCAGCTGTGTAGTATTCCATGGTGTAGATATACCACAGTTCTTTTATTCACTCATCTACTAGTGGGCATGTGGACAGCTTTCAGATCTTAGCTATTGTAAATTGGGCTGCTGTGAACATAGGGGTGCATATATTCTTTCTGAGTAGGATATTCTACTAGAAGTGGAATCACTGGTCAAATAGCAGTTCCAGATTTAATTTTTTTGAGGAAACTCCACAGTGGCTGCACCAGTCTGCATTCCCACCAGCAGTGCACTAGGGTTCCCTTTTCTCCATGTCCTCGCCAGCACTTGTCACTTGTTGATTTGTTGATGGTAGCCATTCTGACAGCTGTGATATCTCATAGTTGTTTTAATTTGTATCTTTCTGATGATTAGTAGTCCTAAGCATTTTTTTTTTTCATATCTCTTGTCCACTTAGGTGAGGTGCTTTGCCAAATTTTTAATTAGATTGTTTCTCTTCCTTTTGTCAAGTTGTCTGAGTTCCTTACATATTTTGGGAATTAATCCCTTATCAGATATATCATTGGCAAATATGTTCTCCCATGCAGTGGGCTCCCTTTTCATTTTGTTGGTGGTTTCTTTTGCTGTGGAGAAGCTTTATATTTTGATGTAGTCCCATTTGGTTATTTTCTCCTTTGTTTCCCTTGCCCTAGGAGATGTATCTGTAAACATTGTTATGGGAGATGTCTGAGATTTTGCTGCCTATGGTTTCTTCTAGGATTTTTATGGTTTCACAGCTTACATATAATTCTTTTATTCATTTTGTGTTTATTCTTGTGTACAGTATAAGTCGGTGGTCTAGTTTATTTTTTTTGCATGTACCTATCTGATTTTCCCAACACCATTTATTAAAGAGACTTTCTTTACTCCATTGTATGCCTTTGCTTCCATTGTCAAATATTAATTGAGAATAATTGCTTGAGTCGATTTCTGGATTCTCTGTTCTGATCCATTGATCTGTTCTTGTGCCATTACCAGGCTGTTTTGATTACAGTATCTAAGTTTGTTGCGGCTATTTGTAGTCTTTTTTGGTTTCATATAAATTTTTGGAGTATTTATTCTAGATCTGTGAAATATGCCATTGATATTTTAATAGGGATTGCATTGAATCTATAGAATGCTTTGAGTAGTATGAACTTTTAAATGATGTTAATTCTATCAATCCATGAACAGGTATATTCTTCCACTTGTTTTTATCTTCCTCTTTCTCTTTTCAATGTCCTGTAGTTTTCTGAATACAGGTCTTTCACCTCCTTGGTTAAGTTAATCTTAATTTTTTGTTGCAATGGTAAATGGGATTTTTAAAAAAATTTCTCCTTCTGTGAGTCCATTACTGGTGTATAAAAATATTGATTTCTGGATGTTAATTTTGTATCCTGCTATATTGCCAAATTCATTTATTAAATCTAGCAGTTTTTTGGTGGTATCTTTAGGGTTTTATATGTACAATAGCATATCATCTGTGAATAATGACAGTTTTACTTTCTTTCTGATCCTCCTTTTCTTTCTCCTCTCTCCCCTCCTCTTCTACTTTAGGTTCAGACTTCATTTCATTAGAATTGGAGGGAGTTCAGGATGCTGGGGTGGGGGGTATCTTTCCTACTGTTTCAGTTTGTAATTTGAACTTGCGTCCTTCTTTCATGACACCAAAGAAAGGAAGATGTAAACTTTTTAGCTTATTTTTCAGCATCTGCAGTCTGACTTTCAGTCCTTTTTAGTTCCAGAATCTCTGCTGGCTTTACAGTTTTTGTCAGCCCTTTAAGTCTCTGTTGTTCTTTCCTCAGTTCAAAAGTTCTCAGGTGAAGTTCCTTCCAGGACACATCATCCAGTGCATTCCCTGTTCATTTAAGACATGAACTCATCTAAAGAGTCCTGAGATGGTGACTCTGATAGAGCTTTGCTTGAGGCTTCCAGTCTCTCAGAAATTTCAGAGTTCGTTTTCAGCATCATTTAACTTTGCAACCAGTGATTCAAAGGTCTCTGGCTTCTCATCAAATCTTTCCAACCTTCTTCATTTGATCCAGAAGCTTCTTCTCAACCAGGCCAGTCCAGTCAAGAAATGTGTCATCATTATTGTCATAAAAGTCTGCATATTCTCAGTTCTTCACTTTCCTTTTGTGAGACACTGTCTCCTGCCTCAGAAATCCCGAAGTATCGAGGATTGGACAGGCTTCCAGTGAGCACTGGATCATTGCTTCTTTTTTCTTTCCCGCGTGTACGGCCTCAGTCATCAGTTGTTTTCCAGTGGAATCATCCACAGGTAATCTAACCCTGTAGAGCCAAGTACCGTGTCCCTGTTTATCAAATTCATATTCTATTTCTTGGTAAAAAAAACACAAAAACCTTTGGAGAGCCAACAGTTTTGAGGATGACTTTGGGTTATGAAGCTGAGGTTATGTAATAATGAGAAATCATTGTTTCCAGGCAGTAGTTTATTTATATATTTTAAATTATTTACTTCAGAGAGGAAGGGAGAGGGAGAGAGAGAGAGATACATCAATGATGAGAGAGAATTATTAATTGGCTGCCTCCTGCATGCACCACACTGGGGATTGATCCTGCAACCCGGGTGTGTGCCCTCACTGGGAATTGAACCATAACTTCCTGGTTTATAGGTTGACGCTCAACCACTAAGCCACGCCCACCGGGCAGTAGTTTATTTTGATTTTTTTTAGCTTTGAAGGCCAAGATTGCAATGTGTTACGGTTCTTTTAATCTATGAAGTGAGAGAACAGAGAGAAAGCAAGCTCATATTATCCTGGGAGTATCTGAGACAGTAGTGTCTTGCTCCTAGATAAGATGCTCTCTGGAGCACTTACAGTTTGCCAGACATGGTTCTTTACACTGTATTCTTTAGGTTATATTCTTACTTAATCTGCATACCATCTCTTATGAAGTAAGTAGTCTCATCCCTTTCTTTCATAGGTTAAATAACTTGTCCAAGTTCACAAAACTACAAGTGAAAGCTGAGTTTGAAAAATCCATTTGATTTCACAACCAGTGCTCTTTACCACTTTATTATAATTGTCTTTTAAGCAAGAATGTCTTTAGCAGCAGTGTTGTCAGGTTTTAGAAATGTAAACTAGAAGAAAGACTATTATTTAAGGGGGGAAAAAAACCTATTTCTTTGTGTTTATTTTCTCTAATTAGAAAATGGAAAACTAAAAGATAAGCAATCAAAATGGGAACTTCACCTAATAGCTTACTTTGTATGATTGCCCTGAATTCTGTTTAGTTGTTGAAAATGGTAAGAGCTAGTTAAAACAGTAGTACTAGATTATTTAATAATGATAGGATGGATAAAGGATGGCTCATTTCTAGAATATTATTAACTTTTGCTTTTGAACAGAACAAAACAAGCTATAAAATCTCCACCTAGTGGCAACTTTGGGTTACTGCATACTTGACAGAAGTGTCTGGCTTTGTCTCTGGGACGCTTAACTGCTTGTCAGAAGTAGTGCTAGGCTATGACACAGAGCATTTTATTTATTTTTTGACACAGAGCATTTTACATACATTATTTCATTTGCTCTTCATGACAGTACTAGGAAGTAAGTAGTATTCCCATTTTTACATATGGAGAAACAGAGACTCATACAATTTAAGTAAAGTGCCAAAGATAATAAACTAACAAGTAGTTAGCATGCAAACTACATTTTTTTTGAGTGCGTGTGTTAGTGGTGGGGAGATGGGAGAGAGATGATCTGTACAGATTATTAAATATGCTGTATTTAGGAATAGAATAAACTGGCCACTTTTTAAAAGAGTCTTGATATCCACTTTTTAAATTATTCTCCAAAGGGATTGTGTCAGTTTACATTAGTGTTGAGAAGGAATAATGGTACTCCTTTGTCCAAACCCTTGATAAAGTAGGAGAACATTTGGTTTTTACAATTTCTTTAGTCATGAATTATCTACCAGTTAGTTTGGTTATGACAGATTATTTATTATAATTTATAAGTGCCATTAGATTTTTTTCCCTGTAAGAGATGGGGAGCAGAATGTGCTTTAAAGTAATATTTTTATGAAGATAAATCTTTATAAATGGAATAGATTAGAACAGAGTGACTATTGGCAAGGAAACTAGATAAGTGATATTTGGTTTGGATGGTAGCAGAAATAGGTGGAAATAGGAGTGAATTTATGACATAATAATATCAAGGAAGAATTAATAGGACATGGAGACTGAGCAGGATGAAGGAGAAGTCAACCATGGATGTGAGACTTAGCTTTTTTTAGAGGCCCAGAATAATTTACATATGTAAAAAGTTATTTACATATATAATATATTTAAAATTCACATAACATAAAATTTACCATTTTAACCTTTTTAAAGTGTACAGTTAAGTAGTTTATAGTATACTCACAAAGTTGTGCAACCATTGCCACTAATTTCAGAACATTTTTATCACCTTCCCCTCCCCGCTTCATACCTCCAAATTCCAACCTCTCTCGTCTCCTGGAAACCACTGATCTCCCTTCTGCTTGAATTTGTCTATCTGGACATTTCATATAAATGGAATCATACAATATTTGGCCTTTTGTGTCTGGCTTTTTTCACTTAGTAATGTTTTCATGGTTCAGCGGTGTTACAGCATATATTAATCAGTACTTCATTTCTTTTTATGGCTGAAGAGTATTCCATCACATAGATTTTACTTGTCCATTCTTGGATTGATTCCTTTTAGTGTGTGGCTACTATGAATATTGCTTCTGTAAACATTTGTATACAAGTTTTTGTGTAAATATATATGCTTTTAATTCTCTTGGGCATTTTACATTCCCACCAGCAATGTATGAGAATTTCAGTTTCTATCATTGCCAACACTTTTTATTTTACATGTTAAAATTATAGCTATCCTAGTTTATGTGGATGGTATCTTACTGTGGCTTTGATTTGTATTTTTCTAATGACTGGTAATGTTGAGCATCTTCTCATGTAAATGTCTATTCAAATTCTTTGCCCACTTTATTTTTGCAAAGGCTATCATCATTTATTTTCCCATTTAACTTAATAGATGCCTATTTCACTGGATCCATTTCTCCATAAAACATTAGTGGCAATTACTTTTCCTTTTTTCTTCTAAATTCTGTTGCAAACAAATATATTTATAGGTTACTTACAGTAGTCATATATTCTTCCCTTTTTATTTTTGTTGTTTTTTATTGTAGTAAAATATATATAACATAAATTTTACCTCTTTAACCATTTTTAGGTGCCTAATTCAGTGACAGTAAGTACATTTACAATGTTGTGCAAGCATGATCACTATCCATTTCCAAAACATTTTATCATTCCCCCAAAGAAACTCTGTACCTATTAAACAATAAGATTAGAGAATTTATAATATTTTTGGGATGTCTTAAAATGGAATCTGATTTATATCATATAAATCTATTTCAGCTTTGATTAATTTAAAGGAATATATTATATAACAGGTAGCAGATTGTGTTCTTTAATTTTTATAATTGTCATTGATTGTTAGTATTTGTTTGTGAAAGGATGATTTCTTGAAATGACAAATGTACTTTTTTTGAAAAAAATATTTTACCATTATATATACAATATATATAACTTAGTTTTATGTGTTGCATATAATTTGAAGTTGAAAGTACACACACACATATATATATATGCTATATAACTTATTTTTTTAGGAAACCCAGGAATATACTCGAAATGTTGTTAGATATTGCCTTGAAGCTCTTCAGGACTGGTTTGATGCAATTAACTTTGTAGATGAGGTATGTACATTTTTGATATATGTAAAAGCATTTAAGAAAAGAACTGTTAGATTACATTTAACACTGAAAATAATGAATACCTTTTCATAGGACAAGGGAAAGAAGTCAGAGTGAATAATATCATTAAGTTTTAAAAAGGCAGAAGTGGGACACCAGTTCTTTGACATCTAGGGGGTTCCACAGTGCATTACTTATGTTTATTTCCTAGAGAAGGGCATGGTATTTTTTCTTGTGCTTAAATGTGTATATCTCAGTATTTGTCAGTAGTAAATTAGTTTTATTTGAAGAGGTAAAAATTACAGTGCAAATGTGAATAGCATAGGGAATATTGATGGAAAGGATATTACAACTTTTTAAATTGCTCATCATTTTTGTGTGGGTTTGAACAAAGGTGATTGTTATTAATAATGAATAACATAGAACAGGCTCTGTATGAATTAAACAAGGGCTTGTTTCTAATTAGTCATCCACGTTTACTATCAGAAGTCCCTTTTATTCCTCTTATAAAGTGGCATCACAATATGCCAAAGGTAGAAGGAAGACCATGTTTCAGATTACTTCAATTCCCCGGGTGATTTCTGAATCTTAGACAGATGGAACCTCTGCTGTCTTTTTGTTTTCAAAACTGAAACTAACCCATTAAGTTCCCCTTCCTCACACCCTAGCCTTACTCCACCATTATACTTTCTGTCTCTATGATTTTGACTAAGTAACTCATATAAGTGGAATCACATAGTATTTGTCTTTTTGTGACTGGCTTATCTCACTTAGCAAAAAGTCCTCAAGGTTCATCCGTCTTGTAGCATGTGTCAGAAATTTCTTCCTTTTTATGGAAGGCAAACTTTTATTTATTAGACTAATTTATAGACTTTTATTCACATAATGAGGAGGATGCTATTCTCATATTTTTGAAAAAAACTTCTATAGATGTGACATATTGCAGCTCTTTATAGTTCTATACTGATACTACATTAGCATTATTATCTGAATGTTCTGGATAATATTTTTTAAAATGAAAAACTTTACTAAATTTTATAAAAGCATTAAAAACATATTTTTTTTAATTTTTAATTTTTTTATTTATTTAAAAAAGCTTTTGCCCTATAGTGATAGTGTGACCCATGGGATTCACAGATTTAAAATATAAATTCTATAATAGTCACAAGGTTGCCCAAAGTCCTTAAAATATATTGTACTAAACTTAATTATGGAGGCTGTGTGTTTAGCACTGATATGGGGAACATCTCACTTAGCTCGTGAAGGAACCTAGGCAAGCATTTCACCTATCCTCAATTTAGGACTATAGTCAGAGGCTCTTACCACTCTGAATATAACAGTGGAGTCCAGAATAACTTCTGCTTGTTAGGAAGTTACTTATGTTTTCTAAGCTTGAATTTCCTTTTTTATAAAATGAGACTATTAATAGTTCCTACTCCATAGGATTTTTATGAGGATTAAATGGGGTAATGTGAATAACGTGGGGACTGGCACCATGGTGAGTGCTCAGTGTTGGTGAGCTGCAGTTGTTGTTCATGTTACTATTATGTGTTTGGTATGCATGCATTTGACGATTCCCAAGTAGCCTGTTGTAAAGGGACATCTCTCCCATTTCTTGTTCTGTGCTAGAGGCTTCAGAGGATTCAGAGTTGAGTAGTATACAATGTTTGCCTTTAGGAATTTATATTTAGGTGTTTAAAATAGAATAGTTTTATCTATTCTATGTGTTTTTTAAAGCTATACTTCTAAAATTTTAAGTCTTGATTAAAAATATAGGAATAAATCAAAGTGAAAATGTGGTTCTAACATTTTAAAACCTTCTTTGACTTGTGGATTTTCTTTGTTTATTCCAGCCAGCCCCCAACCAAGTCACTTTTCATCTGCCGCTACATCGTTACTATGCTATGTTTCTGAGTAAGGTAAGATTGTCCTTAAACAATTCTTTTTTTTAATATTAGAAAATAAATATTCATTTAGTAACTTTTTAATCATATTTTTTAGGCTGTGAAATGTCAAGAACTAGATTTGGATTCTGTTTTACCAGATCAGGAAATGTTAATGAAACTAATGATTCATCCACTCCAAATTCAAGTACGTATTCAGGCTCTTAAAGCATTTTGATTGAATTCTTTGGTTAAATGATTCTTCCTTTATTTTATTTGTATGATGTTATCATGTTTAAGTAGCCAAAATGTTTGAAAAACATTTTACTGGAGTAGGGGGCGGGAGGCAAGGGTGGGCTAGAAGGAGTCAATGAGGGGAGCAAGATGACATATGTAATACTTTTAACAATAAAGATTTAAAAAAATTAGACTCAGATTTCATATTTTTGCCAGGTTATATTTAGGAATTTTTGCTTTTATGAGATTTACATTTAGTTATAGTTTTCTTAGGAATTATTTTCACTATATTTATTTGTAGGGAAAGTTTATAGCACTGTTTTGGGGAGTCAGTAGACCTCTAATGGATTATAGCCTTGGGTGGCATCACTATTTTATTATCCATGTTGTTTGGGGTAATTCACCTACTTAATTCTTAGTTTCCTCATTTGTAAAGTGAGAGGACATAACAGAGGAAAATCAGCCTATATAAGCTCTGTGGTTTCTTTCAGTTCTAACACTATAATTTTGTGGGCCAACCTTTAATTTATGTACATTAGAGAGGCTTGCACTTCAATTTGCTTTTCTGGCAGTTTTAGATTTGTTAATCATTATTAAATTTTAACTCTTGGGTTTAGGAACAAATAAGAGTTGAAGTTATGACTATACTGTTTTAATTGATACAGAACATAAACACATGAAGAATTAAATATTAATATAGTAAGAAAATTTGTCCTAATCTGATCTTGTCTTATCTGCCAGTTATTTGGAAGTTGGCTAGTTTGGATTGCAAGTTGAGTTAGGATGAATTAAAGATATATTTATTGACTTTGAACACTTAGCTTTGTTTTATACTCATTCCTGTATTATTTAAGCATTATATAAGGCTTTTTCTTTTGAGGAGGAAAGAATTAAATGTTAAATTAGTCTCAAATATTTCTCATAGATTCCTTATGAAAATTTCAGTGAATATTACTGTAAATATATCCAGAAGCCATCACTAACTTTTATAAAATGAACTCACATATACAATTCTAACAAAAGGGACCACATAAAGCATTTAAAAAATTTAAAGTATATATTTGAATTGAATGTCTTAAACTAACATTGGCCAGAATGTCAGGCTCATACTGTGATCTACACTAATAAAAGAGAAAGATGCAAATTGACCATACCTTTGTGAAACCCACCAGCCAATCAGGAGTGAATATACAAATCCAACAAAGATGGTGGGTTAATTTGCATACACAGGCGGCAGGGGGCAGGGCGGGATGCTTGCGACAATGCAGGTTTTTCGCACCATCCCAGCAGCTCTGGGCCTCTGGGCAGCATGGGAAGGCGGAAAGGCGACTCCGGGCCATAGTGAAGGTGGTGCTGGCAGCCAGGGGGAAGGAAGGCCCATTCTTACATGAATCTTCGTGCATCGGGCCTCTAGTTTAAGTTATAAAATATTTTGAAGTGATTTTTCAATATAACATATTTTATAAAGATTGAATTTAGATGACTTCTTTGTCCAATTTACATAATTTTTATTTTACTAGGCAAGTCTTGCTGAAATCCACAGCAATATGTGGGTAAGAAATGGTCTGCAAATCAAAGGACAAGCCATGACCTATGTTCAGTCTCATTTCTGTAATTCCATGATTGATCCTGACATTTACCTATTACAGGTAAGCCAACTTGATCATAGATGTTGTACTTTAGATTAGAAATGTCTCATTTGTACCCACAGGATTCTGATTTATTCATATGACTAAGTGACAACACTGAGAGGTCATTGCTATTGAAAGAAGAATTTGTTGGTTAATTTCCCAAGAGAAGGGGCCATGCCACATCATGCAGGACCACAGGGGAAGCATTAGATTTGTGCAGGAGGTGGAAGCAGGTGGAAGGGGAAATTTAAGAGTAGAACTCTCTCTCTCTCTCTTTTATTGGTGTTTCCATAGGAAAGGCAAGTCAGGGCAGAGGAAACACTTTAGAATTGGCTAGTTTGAATAACTTTGGTGGGTTTTTGCAGCATTGGGACTGTCCCCGGCTATCTGGTACTTGGTCCTGGATTGATTTACTGTAGGGGGCATATTGGCTTGTTGTATGTGAGTTAGATAAAGGGGGTGACTGATTTGCATATAAGAGACTGGCTCCCAAGTGAGTTATTTACTGTCTTTAGGAATTAGCTCTCCTTGAGAAACTGGGTAGTTTCTTGCTGGGTTTGTAAGGCCTCCCCAAGATTTCAAAACATCATAGATGCAAAAAATTAAAAAACACACACCCACCATGATTGATATAAGAAGTAAAATTGAATGTGGAGAAATAAAATAGATGTTTTTTTTTCCTGTCTTTTAAAGGTTTGTGCTTCTAGACTTGACCCAGATTATTTTATTTCATCTGTCTTTGAAAGGTAAGCATACTTTTATAAGACAGGTATTAGGAAGCATTTGAAATTTAAGTTAATTTTGTTTTAACATTCAAAAATTTGTCTCAAATATTTCTCATAGATTTAAAGTAGTGGATTTGTTGACAATGGCGTCGCAACATCAAAACACAGTACTTGATGCAGAGCATGAGAGGTCGATGTTAGAAGGCGCTCTTACATTTCTTGTGATTCTTTTGAGTCTTCGTTTACATTTAGGTAAAAAGCAGTGATACTAATACTTGGGTATTAAATATTCTCTTCCCTTTCCTCTCCCTCTCAGTGTTAATAATTGGCTTGTGGAAAAAAAGGAAGGGATGTGGACATATTTAAACAGTGTTTCAAACTTAATATGTTAAAACAATTTAAGGGAACTGCAAACAGCAGGTAGTTAAAATGCAGTTATATTTGGGGCATTGCATTCTTTGCTCTTTAATTTTTAAAGCATCTTATTTTTGGTAAAACAGCTTAATAAAATGTGTGGTAAGTTGTTTCTTTATAATTTTTTAATTCAGATTTATTAATTCTGTTTTTAATTATTTTAGGAATGTCTGATGATGAGATTCTTAGGGCAGAGATGGTAGCCCAGCTGTGTATGAATGACAGGACACATAGTTCATTGCTGGACCTCATATCCTTTTAAAAGTTTAATTTACTAATAGTTGCAGGATCTAAATAATAAGTAATTTTTATGGATTAAAGATATATCACTTTTTTGACTAAAATTTTTTTTGAATTTGAAAATATTATGGAAAAAGTAACTCCAAATGTTTGTTCAATTGTGTGTTCAGGACTAGTGACAGATGTGTTTGCCTCTAATTGTCACCTCTCAAGGAGCTCTTTTATTAAAAATATATTTTTTATTGATATCAGAGAGGAAGGGAAAGGGAAAGAGCGATAGAAACATTAATCATGAGAAAGAATCATTGATCGGCCGCCTCCTGCACACCCCTTATTGGGGATCGAGCCTGCAACCCGGGCATATGCCCTTGACCAGAATAGAACCTGGGACCAATCTGCAGGCTGACACTCTATCCACTGAGCCAAACTGACTAGGGCTCTCAGTGAGCTCTTGTTAGGCCTCCGTTAGACCTCAGAACTGATGACTCTGGGCACCCGAGGAAATGTATGACCTTCTAGGACAGCATTTGTGAAAGAAAGCTGGACACCTTGTAAAAGGCAGCGAGTACTTTATCGTATAGCCTGGCTGGTATTCTGGTTAAAATTTAGAGGTTTACCTTATACTTATTATTACTAAGGTTTTAAACATTCTAAGGACTTTTTCTTAGAGTTTACTATTAAATCAAGAGGTTTTTAAGGGCAAGGACTATTGTCTACAACTTTGAAAACTTATGGTTCCTTGTATAGGACTGAGCATACATGGATATGTTATTTTTTGTTACTGTTACAAAATCTTAGACCAAGATCATCATGTTATTTTGTGATAAATATTTTTCTTGTAAATGTTTGACTAAATTACTTTATATATTGTGAATATGTTTGGAATAATTTGCTACAGTTTTGTGAAATGACTCCTATTGGAATTCCTGTTTGATAACCTTGAAGATTTTCATAAGCAGCATCCATTTGATGTTGTTTAGGAATTTTTTAAACAATTATATACTTTGTATCAGTGCTGTAACAGAGCAAAAGCATTTTAGAAATTTTGAATTTAAAAGAATTGTACACTTTAATGTGAAACCAATGGGAAAGAGTCTGTGGTTTTCTGGTTTCCTTCTTTTAAAAAATTTGCTTAGTATCTTTTTCTTTTTACTTTGAGGATGACATTTTATGTTTTTGGAAAAACAACCTTTACTCATAAAAATCTTGGTTAATTTTTAGTCTGCTCTCTTTGATTTTCTAAGGGAAGGCACACATTTGCAAAATGATAAAAATATAAATTAATTTTTTTAGAGTTTTATTTTTCCTCTTCTGAAATTTGATTAATTTGTTTTGGGGAAATATACTTGGGAACTACTTCAGCATATACTTTATTAGTCTTCCAGCTTAAAAATATTTTTTAAAATTCACAATTATAAATAGTTATTGAATTATATAGCCCTCTTGTGGCCAACTTCATATATTACAGAAAATTCTGCCTTTTTAACAAAAACAGTTGGAAACCGGGGTGCCTTGGTAAGATTATAAAGCTGGCTTTTAGTCATGAATTTTTTTTTCTTGACACATACATCATATTCCAGAAAATCCAAATCCCAAAAGTGGCATTATTCCAGGCAGTTATAGCTTTGAATCAGTTTTATCAGCTGTAGCTGACTTTAAGGCTCCTGTTTTTGAACCTGGAGGTTCTATGCAACAAGGCATGTATACTCCTAAAGGTACGTTTATGTTCATAAATATTCTTTTAAATATCAGTTTTCCTGAAGGTAAGTTGTGTATACTGAAAAAAATGTTTTGCCTTTTATTTATTCTGCTTTTGGGTTTTTTCTTCATCTTTCTAATAGATGTATGTTTGTCCTTTATGGTATACAGTGATATTGCTATTATTTATTTACAAATCTATGGTTTTTATATTATAATAAAGTTTTTTAGATGACTCTGAATTATAAAAGAAACTTTATATATGAACTGTATCTAGTTCATTTTTATAAGTGAACGAACTGTAAATAAACCACAAATTATAAAACAAAATATATACCTAAAACATTTTGAATGTATTTGCTCTCAAAATTTGATTTGGAAATAGTTCTCACCACCCACATTTTAACTTGAAGCAGGTAAAATTAAAATCTAGAAATATAGAATACTGAAACATTTTCTTACATTTTGAAAACATAGAATCCTTTCCTTAAATGGTTGATTTTCTAAGATTTCCCCCAGGATTTATAGATAACATGTTTGGTAAGAGCCAGAAGTAGGTGAAGTGTTGATTCACAGTCTTTTCTTTTTCACTTTCACTAATATAAGGTAAAATTTTGAAAGAAGTAACGGTTACATGCTTCATGACCCCCTCAATACTCGTTTTCTAAATGAAGAACTGATGCCCACTTTGAAGTTGTAAATAGCATGTACTGTGTTCGGCAAAACAGCAGAATAAGCCTTATTGTGTGGTATTTTTCAGGAAGTTTACAAAGAACTATCCCAAGTTTCTGGTTGGGATATATTCCATTAAAGGAAAAGTTTTTCTTTGTTGCAGAGAGCATTTTGTATGGAAAATTTAGGTGAGCTTCCAAGGGGAGTGGTGTTCTTGTATAGTGCAGTGCTTATTAAAGTGTGCGGTGAGGATTACCTCTGACAGACTCACTTGTGGTCCTTATTGAAAACCAAATCTGCTCTCATTAAGATCTCTAGGGATGGATTTTGAGAGTATGCTTTTTTTTTAAAATAAATCTTTATTGTTCAGATTATTACACGTGTTCCTCTTTTATTTTCCCCCATAGCTCCCCTCCACCTGATTCCCCACCCCACCCCAGGCCCTTACCCCCCGCCACTGTCTTCATCCATAGGAGTAAGATTTTTGTCCAATCTCTTCCCGCACCCCTCCCACCTGCTTCCCCTGAGAATCGTCAGTCCACTCCCTTTCTATGTCCCTGATTCTATTATATTCACCAGTCAATTCTGTTCTTCAGATTTTTCATTCACTTGATTTTTAGATTCACTTGTTGGTAGGTATGTATTTGATGTCATTTTGTTGTTCATAATTTTTATCTTTACCTTTTTCTTCTTCTTCCTCTTCTTAAAAGATACCCTTCAGCATTTCATGTAATCCTGGTTTGGTGGCGATGAACTCCTTTAGCTTTTTCTTGTCTGTGAAGCTCTTTATCTGACCTTCGACTCTGAATGATAGCTTTGCTGGGTAGAGTAATCTTGGTTGTAGGTTCTTGCTGTTCATCACTTTGAATATTTCTTGCCACTCCCTTCTGGCCTGCATAGTTTCTGTTGAGAAATCAGCTGACAGTCGTATGGGTACTCCCTTGTAGGTAATTAACTGTTTTTCTCTTGCTGCTTTTAATATTCTCTCTTTGTCTTTTGCCCTTGGCATTTTAATTATGATGTGTCTTGGTGTGGTCCTCTTTGGGTTCCTCTTGTATGGGGTTCTGTGCGCTTCCTGAACTTGTAAGTCTATTTCTTTCACCAGGTAGGGAAAGTTTTCTGTCATTATTTCTTCTAATAGGTTTTCAATATTTTGCTCTCTCCCTTCTTCTGGCACCCCAAAAATTCGGATGTTGGTTCGCTTGAAGTTGTCCCAGAGGCTCCTTACACTATCTTCATATTTTTGGATTCTTTTTTCTTTTTGTTTTTCTGGTTGGATGTTTTTTGTTTCCACATATTTCAGATCTTTGGTTTGATTCTTGGGGTATGTTGATCTACAGTTGAGTTTCTGTATATTCTTTATTCCAGACAGTGTATGCTTCATTTCTGACTGATCCTTTTCCATTTTTTTGGCATTCTCATTAAGCTCCTTGAAGGTCTCATCAAGTTTCTCAGCGGTTTTAAGAAGATTCTTGAGTAACCTTATAAATGTGGTTCTGAACTCTATGTCATCCAGTAGTTTGCTTTCCTCCGTTTCTTTCATTCGTGACATGTTTCTTTGTTTCTGCATTTTGGCTGCTTCCCTGTGTTGATGGAGTGGCTTTGTGTGGTAGGTGACCTATAGGGGGCAGTAGCTCAGCCTCCCCAATCACCTGATGTGGATGCTCTTGGTATACCCCTTTGTGGGCTGAGTGCAAAGTCTTGGTGTAGTTAAGCCTGAATTGCTGTTAGTACGCTGGGAGGAATTGACCTCCAGGCCAATTAGCTGTGAGCACTCCCTGTGTCTATAATGGAAGAACTGCTGCGCTGAAGACACGCTTATGGGGCAGGACTTGTTTCAGTGGGGCTTTGGTGCTCACTGAGTCTGCCTCTTGAATGTGTCACTTATGGATGTGAGGAGTTGAAATCTGGTGTCTCACACTGACCACTAGGTACACTGGCTTCTGGATCTCCAATGGGGTGCAGGTCAGCTACTGTCTGAGGCCACTCAGCAGGAGCTACAGTGAGAGCTGCAGTTTTCTCCTCTTTGCTTGGGGTTTGGAGGTTTTGGAGCTGTCTGACCCAGGCTGCAAGTTTTCTAGGTTAAGTTGCGATAGGGCAGGCTTTTCTTATGCTAACTCGGCTGCTTGGAGCTTGGGTGGGTTTGTAGGTTGTGTGGGGCGGGGTCTCAGGGCGTCACTAGGTTAGGGCGTGGCAAACAGCAATGGCTGCTAGTTAGCTGGCTCTGTGTCCCCTACGGCGTCCGTCCTGGAGTCCCGTGCCCCAGTGCCGTAAACAATTATTCCTGCGTGCAACTCTGCAAGCAAGCCACTCTCACTGGCAGACAGTCCAGCTTCTCCCCGTAGGAGTTTGGGTCCCCCGCGTCTCCCCAGAGACTGGATTTCAGAGTAATCGGGGGCTTGTCTCCGTTCGGTTGAAAAAAGCAACGCACCCAGTCGCCCGCCGCCAGCCCGGATCACGCGCCTCCGTACCTCAGCTCTTCAGCGCTCGTGCACGTCTCAATGTTCTTTTCTCTTTCCTTCTAGTTGTAGAATTTCCACTCAGCCAGCTTTCCCGTGGTTCTGGGTGATAGACGTTTTGTCTTTTAGTTGCAGTTTAAATTGTTGTGGGAGGCAGCAGTTTAGGTGTTTACCTACACCGCCATCTTGGATTCTCCCCCCAAGAGTATGCTTTTTTTAACAAGCTCTACAAGATGATTGTCATACACAGTAAAGTTTTAGACACTGAGATGGAGCACTTGAAGATTAGAGTCAAGAAATTGGGTGTCATATTCAAACACAGTACTGAATTGTATTAGCTAGTTGTGTGATGTTGAGCAAATTAATTTATCTTTGGATTTGACTTATTTGCAAAATGAATGATTTTTAAGGTTTTCAAAAGTGATTAAATAAACCTTTTTATAATTCTGGGGAACTAAGCCTTAAGTAAATCTGCTGTAGAAACCTGCTCAAAGCAGCCCGACTCTTGTAAAAGTGTGTGTGAGTAGTGGACATATAGCCTCTTGTCTGTTTTGGCACCTTCTTGCTCCAAAGTGGCCCCTGTTAAACCTCTGGAAATTCAGCTCCAATGAACACTGTTTGAAGCCTCCTGGACTAGTTAAGCACTGAAATTTTCTTCCATTGCTATGGTTTCATAATTCTAATAAAAGCATTGGCATTTTAATTTTACAAATTAATAGAGTTAAAAGTGAAGGACAATAAATGATAATAGAAACAGTAGCAGAAGTCTTTGTGAAGGACTATCTTAAGGATCTTAGATCATACTTAATGATAATTTAAGACGAATAGCATGTCCCATTTGACCCAGTAATACCACTTCTAGGAATATATCCCAAGAAAACAGAAACAACAATCAGAAAGAATATATGCATATCTATGTTCATAGCAGCACAATTTACCATAGCTAAGATTTGGGAACAGCCTAAGTGCCCATCAGCAGATGAGTGGATTAGAAAACTTTGGTACATCTACACAATGGAATACTATGTTGCTGTAAAAAAGAAGGAATTCTTACCATTTGCAACAGCATAGATGGACCTGGAGAGCATTATGCTATGCGAAATAAGCCAGAGAAAGATAAATATCATATGATCTCACTAATTTGTGGAATATAATGAATAACATAAACTGATGAACAAAAAACAGATCCAGAGACAGAGAAGCATCGATCAGACCATTAAACCTCTGAGGGAAGGTAGGGGAGGGAGAGAGGAAGAGGGAGCGTTCAACCAAAGAACTTGTATGCATGCATACAAGCCTAACCAATGGACACAGACACCAGGGGCGTGGTGTGTGTGTGGGGGGACAATGAGGGAATAAGGACACATATATAATACCTTAATAAAGAAAAAAGAAAAAGAAAATAGGGACAACTGTTAAAAGTTTCTTATGCCAGAAAGTTGAAATTATAGTAGATATGTAGGAAGAATCTTAAGCTTCTTACTATGTTTTTAAATGTTGAGAATTCTGCTACAGAGACTGAGAGGGGAAGAAGCTTAATTTAGGTAAGAGGTAGCAGTTTCTAGAATTATTATTTCATGGTATAGATTTTGCCACATCTAAATATCATTTCCATTATTATATACGTAGTATACTGTATTTTCTTAAGTGGATTCACTTTTTTAAAACTTTGCCTCATCTATGCATGATTATTAGTGAGGTCACAGGTTTTATTTACAATGTACATTTTTCTAATACACGTTAATATATTTATTAAAATAAAAAGGTTTGTACAGTTAATACTTAAAATCATCTTGTGTACCATCATACATAGGATAGTGGTTCCTAATTATGGAGAAGGTAAGGAGATCAATTTCAATATGCCAATACCATGACAACTTTGGAAAAGTGTTAATGCGTTGTATTTCTCACTTTCTAGTTCACAATTTACAAAAAATAGCCAGTGAACCAAATTTTTATGGTGAGGTATTCATATAAAAATTTTTGCTCACTAGTTCTTGGTGAACTTGAGAACTTGCATAATGATGAAATTATTCATGACATCAAGCTTATTAAAGCAAATATATAGAATTAAAGTCTCCTATCTTTTACATTTAAAATATACTTAAATGTCATTGATCATTAGAGATTGGCTTTTTCCTGTGAAGTCAGTGTTTTGTTTCTACTTTCTTTTGAATAATAGCTGAAGTCTGGGATCAGGAGTTTGACCCCGTCATGGTCATTCTTCGAACAGTTTACCGTAGAGACGTGCAGTCTGCAATGGACAGATATACAGCATTGTAAGTTCGTTATATTAATTAGTATAATAATGGACAGTTTGTATTTATATAGAAACATTTCAATTATAACACAAATGTGATATGCTCTCATTAAAGTATGCTCTCAGTCCTTAAAGAGAAAATATTTTAAGGTTAAAAAAATAATATGGCTTAGATTTATGTTCTCAAGATCTTGATCCAAAATCTGATTTTAATATGATAAAAATAAATTTTATAAAACATAAAACGAGTGGAATTCAAAGATTGTTTTGTGTTGTTCTACTTTTAAACCACTAGAGGAGGCACAAGTTAAGAGAATAAAATTGTCTGACATCAGAGATGATGGGTATCAAAAAGTGTGGTAATATTGCTATTAACTGGGAAAATAGCCAAAATAAAATGAATTTTACTTATAAATACTTAAAGTAGTTTAAAATGTTGATGATTGCAGAAAATAAAGTTTTGAAGGATATCTTTTTTTAAATTGTTTTAAGTATTACAAATAGTAGTACATATGTCTCCTTTTTTCTCCCCCATTGACCTCCCCCCGACCTCCCCTACCCCCCAGTACATGCCTTCACCTGCCTGCCCTGCCCCCCGCCCCAGTGTCTTGTATCCATTGGTTGTGCTTATATGCATGCGTACAAGTCCTTCGGTTGGTCTCTTACAGCCCCCCTCGCCCAACCTCCCCTGTCTTCCCAATGTAGTTTGACAGTCTGTTCAATGCTTCTTTGCCTCTGTATCTTTTTCCCACCATTTCTTTCCTTTAAAAAGTTTTGCCTTTGCAGACTAGAAATAAACACATAATAACACGCGAGCAGTCAGCAGCTGTGCACCACTGCAGGTTACCTAGGACCAAACCAGAGAGGGTCGGACCTGCATTGCCACCATGTGCCCACCATCCAGATATCATTGCTGACATGTACACACAAGGAACTGTTAGACATTGAAACGGGGACTCAGAACTGTTGGACATTGAAATTGGGACTCAAACATTTTTTTGTTTTGTTTTGTTTTGAAGGATATCTTTTTAATGCATTCAATTTTGTATGTTGTAGATTATTTTAAATGTATTAATTCCACTTATTTTTAAACCTCAATAATTAATATTATATTTTTGAACATCATATTTTGTTTTTGCTTTTCTAAAGCTTAAGGTTAACATTTAAAAAACAAGTTTAAATTGATTTAATTTTGAAAAAAATATGTGTCCAAATAACTATCAAAGTATAAATGTATTAGGTATAACTGAAACTATTTAAAAATTTTAAGCAATTTGATTAAAAATAGTACTGCATAGCCCTAGCCTGTTTGGCTCGGTGGAAAGTGTCAGCCTGCTGACCAAAGGGTCCTAGGTTTGATTCTGCTCAAGGGCACGTACCTCTGTTGCAGACTCCTCCTCGGCCTGGGCCCTGGTTAGGTCGTGCAGGAGGCAACCAAACAATGTGTTTCTATCACATCAATATTTCTCTCTGTCTTTTCCTCTCTCTTCCACTCTCTCTAAAAATGGTAGACAATATTTGGAAAAATACCCTCGGGTGAGGATTAAAAAAAAAAAGTACTGCATAGGAAATGTGACAAAAATGAATGACAATAAATCACAGTTTATACAAAAGTTTAATCTTGAGTCTATCATCTAATTTTAGTTTTGTTTTATTTTTACAGTTTAAAACAAAATGGAAAATTCCCTGGAAACCCTTGGCCTCCCTATAAGAAAAGGACACCACTCCATCCCAGCTATAAAGGTCTCATGAGACTATTGCACTGTAAAACTTTACATATTGTGCTATTCACTCTGCTTTACAAGGTACAGTAGTGATTTGAATAGAAAGATTCCGATTAGAATTTATTTCCATAATTTTCAAATAGAAGTGCTTAAAGGGTAATATTTATGTAAAAGTACCATTTATAAAGCAAAGTGTATTTATACATGTAAGATGTATGAGGGTATGTTGTAATCACATGTTTATGAATTCTAAGTTAAAAATAATGGAATAACTATACTATTCTTTGTGGGAAACTATTTATGTTATCCAGTTTCAGATTAGGAATATTTATAGATGGCTTCTGTAGAACAAGAAGTGACATATTGTGAGATTACAGGAAGATTGGAATGAACAACAGGGACCAAACCACCACCAGTAGCCACTAAAATGACAAAACTAAGATGACAGCCCCGGGGGCCAGTCACCCTGTGTTTAAGGTTGTTCTCTTGGTTTTTTTTAACTCTTATCAGGAATGTGACATGGAAGGATGTGAATGGGTTCCTATAAGTCACATTAAGGTTTTGCTTTTGTTAAAGACCTTAGAAACTCAAAAGATGATATTTTTAGTTTCTTCTTACCTTGAATTTGTTTTATTCTTGGCTCTTCTCACATAAAATGACTTATTTATTTGGCTAATATTAAAAGTGTACTAAAAAATTGTATGCATAATATTGTGGAGTATATGTATGCATATAAAACAGGCATACTTATGATGTAATCTGGATAAGAGATGAAAGACAAAAGAACTATACTTATGTTATATAGTTAAAATTACTGTAGAAAGTTACAAAGTAACTATAGACATAATGAACATATAAATAGATACAAAGAAAAACTACTGTTCTTCCTAATTAGAATTTGAAAAATTAAAAGGCATAAAAATAAAAATAAGCATATTTGTTATGCAAATTTCCAATGACTACATACACATTTATTAATTAGTTAAGAAAAAATATATTAAACTTAGTTAAATAGATACTAGATTTTTTTATGAATATTTGCTATGTACTAGTAATGGAATAATCCTTTTAGATTTTTGTATCCCTCCCTTCTTTTCAACTCTACCTGAGCAATTTTTCAATTAGTCCTGTTAAGATTTTAGACATGTGTTTCAAAATATCTTAAATGGTTTATTTTTTATTAATTTCCAAGAGGATTATTCAGTAAAATGATTTAAATTTTTATTTTCTTCATTAAAAAAGAAAATATTTTTTCCTTACTAAAATGATATTTGTATTTATTTTACAAGTAAAAGACATTTTTGAATGTTTACTTAGTGCTAGATTTTGTTTCAAATGCTTTATATATATTTATATACATTACTTTGTTTAATTCTAGCAAAAAATTTATGAGTTACAGTTGTTATTTTTATTTTTCAGGTATGATTTTTGAGTTTTAGAGGTTAAATAACTAGTTCAGATGGTGAATGTGAGCACTGTTATAATTAATAAGTAGTAAGTCAATAACTTATGATTTAAAAATTAAAGTCTTAATGTAAATGATTTATGTTCTCTCAAGTTATATTTTTCAATCTTTTATTTGCTTACTGTAAAAATAGTATTTTATCAAAAATAGAAAGGCAGTGTTTTAGTTGTTATAAGGTTATTAGGAACAAATTTTTTAAAGTCTGAACTTTATAATAGCTTTTCTTAATTTAATGATCATAGAAAAAATTTTTCTAATTGACATTGCATTGGCAAGTCAGCTTTCTATAAACCAACGTCAGTAAAACCTTTTTCTCCTGCCATGTTTGTTAACAAACATTAATATAGAACATGTTAATAAAATTCCCCAGAAAAGTCACTTTAATTTTTTTGCAGTATCTAATAAAATGATTTTTTTCTTAGCTATGAAATTGAAGCTGTAAGATAGAATGTCACAGGATTTCAAGCCAAAATTTATTTGAATTTAGTAATATTTTATTTATCAAGAGGAGGCAGTGTAGCAATGGTAGACAATCTTTGGGAGTCTGAAATCTGTGTTCTAGTTTTCCTTACACTACCTGAATGTGTGGCTGTGCTTTCGTTTCCTCTCTATAAAGTAGCAGATTAAAAGGATGACCTCTATTGCCTCCTAGCCTTCAACCCACTTCTACTGGTGCTCTAATATCCTTGTCATCAGTAGAAGAGTGTCAGCAAATTAGGATGTAAAATATTCTTGTTAAATTATTTTTTCAGATACTAGTATATTTATAATAATGGATTTAGAGGACTGTTTAATGTGTTAACCTTTAGGAAATCAGTGAATTCTTATATATTGCTTAAAATACTATGTGATCTTGCAAGGGAACTTGTATTTTTGGTTTAGTTTGTCTTTTCATTAAGATGTAGCTTTATTACATGTTTGATCATGCTATGTACTTATATATATGTTTTTTTTAAAATCAATGACATTAAAATGTTTTTGGATATTTAAATGTGAGATATTTTGTGGAAAAAAGTAATTAAGAGACATTTTTTCCCTTTTTAAAGATTTTAATGGATCATCAAAATCTGTCAGAACATGTACTCTGCATGGTTTTATATCTGATTGAATTAGGACTTGAAAATTCAGCTGATGAGGAATCAGATGAAGAGGTAAGCAGTTTCGTATATTTTTATACATTAAAGTTTATAACAGGTAATATGTCATTTTGAAATGTACTTCTGAAATCATCTTCTTATATATGATCCTAACTACTGGAAAAGGCTGTTTTTGATCTTTAAATTCAGGCCTTTTTAGCATTTTCACTGATACATTACACTCT
This sequence comes from Corynorhinus townsendii, assembly GCA_026230045.1. Taxonomy (NCBI): domain Eukaryota; kingdom Metazoa; phylum Chordata; class Mammalia; order Chiroptera; family Vespertilionidae; genus Corynorhinus; species Corynorhinus townsendii. The sequence goes on along the minus strand of JAPDVU010000005.1, from coordinate 48,614,683 downwards.
ACTTGTAGAATTGTTGAATTTGAAATTGGTAAATTTATAATCTGTAGATCTGAGAAAAGTAGTTAATGAATTTTTGGCGTTATGGTAATAACATTGATTACTGGTAATAATAATTTCAGTCTAGAAAGTCTAATAATTTGATTAGGGATTATTTTTGAGAAGCAATTTTTTAAAAAATATATTTTATTGATTTTTTACAGAGAGGAAGGGAGAGAGATAGAGAGTTAGAAACATCGATGAGAGAGAAACATCAATCAGCTGCCTCCTGTACGCCCCCTACTGGGGATGTGCCCGCAACCCAGGTACATGCCCTTGACCAGAATCGAACCTGGGACCTTTCAGTCCACAGGCTGACGCTCTATCCACTGAGCCAAACCGGTTTCGGCGAGAAGCAAATTTTTTGGGTTAAGATTTTAAGTTAATGAAGTGAATAGTGTTTTATGGGAGAACTAGAGGCCTGGTACATGAAATTCTTGCACTCAGGGGGAAGTGGGGTCCCACAGCCCGGCCTGCACCCTCCTGCAGTCTGGGAGCCCTCAGAGGATGTCTGACTGATGGCTTAGGCCTGCGGGGAGTGGGTCTGAACTGGCAGTTGGACATCCTTAGTGCTGCCATGGAGGCGGGCCACCACCCCTGCGCTCGTCAGCTGTGAACCTGGCTTCTGGTGAGCGGCGCTCCCCCTGTGGGAGTGCATTGACCACCTGGGGCAGCTCCTGTTTTGAGCGTCTATCACTATGACGCACACTGGTGGTCAGTGCGCGTCACAGTGACCAGTCTTTCCACTGTTTGGTCCATTTGCGTATTAGCCTTTTATTATATAGAATGTTTAAAGTACTTTCAGGGCTTTAGAAGTATCATTCCATAAAAGCAATTGTTTCTACAAATTGATTTTAAAATATAAGACATCCTCATTCCCTCCCTTCAAAAAGACAAAATACAACACAGCAGCAAAAAACAAACAAAAAGACTAGGCAGTTGAATCAACATATATTCTCCCAGAGATATTAAAGGATCATTAAGATTCCTCTAAGACTAGGTCAGACTTTTAGTTGATTTTTCACACTTTCTTCTACAATTATTCCTTATTACCATTATTTGGCTATACTAATGAGCGATGAAAAATGTTCTGTACTGTTAAGTATTTTCAGATTTAAAATATACTTTTCAGGAGAAATTTAGGTGACTTCCTTTGAATTTACCTATCTTAGTATTGAAAAATTTATTATTGTATTTTGTGTTTGAATTTGGTTTTATTAACACCATAATTTGTGGATGAGGCTATGGGGATTTATGAATATGACAGACAGTGGATGATTATTTGGGCTTGTTACATCTCCCTTGTACCTTAGACCTGAGTTGACAAGGCTTGGTATTCATTATGTTTATGTTCTAGGCCTCAGTGTGTGGACCAGAACGTTGTCATGACAGTTGGTTTCCTGGCAGTAATTTAGTAGCTAACATGCGACACTTTATAAACTATGTTAGAGTGAGAGTTCCAGAGACTGCTCCTGAAGTGAAGAGAGACTCACCTGCAAGTACCAGCTCTGATGGCTTGGGTTCTTTCCAAGTAAGTGTGGAAGGGAGAAAGAAAAAAAGGAAAGGCTTTGTGTTATGTCCGGGCAGATACCTTGTTTAGGTCATCCTGTGAAATCCAAAAGAAAAATAAGTGTGGTTGTAGGTAACTATAAATTGTCTTGTATTTTCTCTGATATATCTAAGCAGCTTCTGCCTCACCTCTCTTTTTCCTTTAATCTGCCAGAGTTCACGAAGGCCTAAAGTTCTTCAAAGAGAGGTAGATGTATGTGATATTTGCATTAACTAGCAATATGGCTTTAACCGGAAATGTGGATAAACACTGAAGTATTTGTGTGTGTATCTGTATGTTTAATTAATATGGTTAAATTTAAAGAGTTGTTTCTTTAATATATATGTGTGTGTTTTAGGTATAATTTTAAGGGAAATTCATATTATTGAACTTAAAAAATAATACTGAGTGTTTAATAGTGGATTTTTCTTGGTAGCATTAGTAGTATTTTACATCAGTTATAAGCAGCACATTTGGGTCTGTTTACATTTAGCATTGTTACTAACAACTTAAAAATAAATGTTTCCTAAATCAAAATAAATTTAATGTTTAATTGCCGGCAGCATGGCCATTTATAATATTTTTATTATGGCAATTAACTTTGATAAAATAAGCTCTCAAATCTTAAACTCCATATATTGTGTATTTGGATTCATTTTGGAAATCAGCTCTCATTGCATGTAGCTTAATTAATTTTTAAAAAGCAGAAATGAAATATATTGCAGTGACATGTCAAATAACTAAACTTAAACACCTAATGCCTACAATCTATATTTTTGTGAATAGGGAACATTGAATCAGACATTTCTCATAGTAGAGTCCTGTGGTAGGAGATTTCTTTGCCTTTGACAACATGTTCTTGCTGTGAACATCATAAAGAGTTTTTATTAAAATATTGGAATCTTTATAAGAGGCAGCTTTTGCCTCTTATGCTGGTAGAGATTACTTTGAAAAACAACTTGGCTCTTGCCAAGTTGCTCAGTGGTTAGAGCATAAGCCTGAGGACCAAAGGGTTGCGGGTTTGATTCCGAGTCAAGGGCACATACCTTGCTTGTAGACTTGATCCCCAGCTTGGGTTGGGGGCCTGTCAAGGCATATGTGGGAGGCAACCAATCCATGTGTCTCTCTCACATCAATGTTTCTCTCTCTCTCTCTCTCCCTTTTGCTCTCTCTCCCCTTCCCCCCTTCCTTCCACTCTAAAAAAATCAATGGAAAAATATCCTCTGGTGAGGATTAAAAAAATTAGAAAAACAGTTTGGATGTTGAAAAATAGTGTATATTATAATTTAACTCATCAAAGCATTGGAGCATTCTTTTTATTCTTGCTTAAAAAATTAATGAAATGCATTAAACTGATGTGTATCTTAATTAAAAATGATTTCTAAGAGCTCTAATGCAGTTTGACAGCTTAAGTGTAAAGGCTATTTAGACAATACATTGAGGAAATTGGTTTTTAAAAATCTGTTCAAATAACAAATTATAGTGATATTCAAATATGAAACAGATCAATTTGATTTTTCATCATTATATTTCATATTAATAACTTTAAGCAATAATAATGTTAGCAATAATTTTTAAACGTTTGAAGTTCCTTAAAAATGAAATTAATTAGCAGTTCATATTTATTAACATAGAAAAAAATTAACTTCTAATTTTTTTCACTGGAAAATATGACAGTTTTTTAGAAATTAGTAGAGTATTGTATTTTTTCTTTAAATCCTCACCTGAGGATATTTTTCCATTGATTTTTATTTTTTAAAAAATATATTTTGATTGATTTCAGAGAGTAAGGTAGAGGAAGAGAGAGATACAAACCTCAATGATGAGAGAAAATCATTGATCGGCTGCCTCCTGTATGCCCACACTGGGGATGGAGCCCGCAACCTGGGCATGTGCCCCGATTGGGAATCAAACCGTGACCTTCTGTTTATAAATTGATGCTCAACCACTGAGCCATGCTTGCCGGGCTCCATTGATTTTTAGGGCGAGTGGAAGGGAGGGGCAGAAACATGGACAGAAACATTGATGTGAAAGAGACACATTGATTGGTTGTCACCTGCATGTGCCATGGGGTGACAGGGCTGGTATGGTCAGGGGATCAAGCCTGCAGCCAAGGTACGTGCCCTTGACCAGAATTGAACCTGGGACACTTCATTCTGCACTGATGCTCTATCCAGTGAGCCAAACTAGCTAGGGCAAATACGGTATTCTTGATGAATGTTGGGTAGAACAGCTTTTCTTTTTTCTAAACTGATGAGAAACTTAATTTATGATTCCTCTTTAATATGACTATAGATACTACTCAAGCTTTGTCTATTTTCTCTAGTAGATAGATAGATTCAGGAGGTTGCAAAAGAGGTGTTATCTTGGATTATCTTCTTTCTCCTCTTCATTGTTATTTTCAGATTGAGTGGGTCTAGGTGTATTTAGGAAAGAGAGGTGAAGAGTCATATTTCTTAAAAAGGAAATCTATTGAAACATATCTGCATGAAACTTTGAACATTCCCTTTGGAAAATATAGTACTAATAGGTTTTTAAACTTGACACAGAATAACTTCTTTGATTTCTTTCTTTTTGTTTTTTAATGGTAGAATTCTGGTACAGCCCAAGTTTTCAGCTTAGTCGCAGAGCGTAGAAAGAAGTTTCAGGAGATCATCAATCGTAGCAGCAATGAAGCAAATCAGGTGGTTCGTCCTAAAACTTCAAGTAAATGGTCTGCTCCTGGTTCAGCTCCACAGTTAACTACAGCCATTTTGGAAATTAAAGAAAGCATATTGTCTTTGCTAATTAAACTTCACCACAAACTCTCAGGAAAACAAAATTCCTACTATCCTCCTTGGCTTGATGACATAGAAATTTTGATCCAACCAGAAATTCCTAAATATAGTCATGGAGATGGTATAACTGCAGTAGAAAGAATTTTACTAAAAGCTGCATTGCAAAGCAGAATGAACAAACGTATCATTGAAGAGATATGTAGAAAAGTGACCCCTCCTGTACCACCCAGAAAAGTTACTGCAGCAGAGAAGAAAACATTGGACAAAGAAGAAAGGTAATTTATTATTTACTGTTTTTTACGTGAATGGTACAGTTCAAGATTTGATATAGATTCCCTTATTGGCTATCTGAGGACCTGGGTGTTAAGTATCTGTAATCTAGCTTAATGCTCTGTAAGATAAATGGAGCCAAGCGTAGTTGGTGCTTGTGTGTGCAGTATGCTTGAATTAGTTGGTGTTGAGAAAACAAGGTTTCTGGCCCCAGCATTAAGTTACTGCCTTAAACGTGTAGGCCCCTGTGGAAAATTGCTACTGCTGTAATTACCATGGGAATCTAATAATTCTCCTGCTGTTTTCAAGAACTTTTATCAATTTAACTTTAAATGAGAACAGAAAATTTAAAAAATATGTTTTAAATATATCTCAAAATAAAAATCGGACTATTTTAGTTCCTTTTGGTTCTTTCCACTCTTTTCAATGTGTGATCACTGATTATTAAACAAGGAATGTTTTAAAACATACTTATGGCTCTAGCTTTTGGAACTTTATATTGCTTTTAATTTGTTGTTCAATCCTGATATTTATAAAATTTAAAAAATCTTTCTTGGATGATTTTCCTTTTTACCAAGATAAGGGAGGATAGGAGGAGGCTCAGACTTAACAGTAAAATTGATGTGCTCAGCTTTGTCCATTACTGAGTTTAAGGGGGGCATACAGATGAAGATGTCCAGTCAAGTAAATTTGACATGTAGGGAGAATTCTGAGTTATAGCTACAGATTTGGGCACATAAATAATAATTAAAGCCTTGTATATGGAAGAATGTGTATAGTAAGAGAACACTTAATATAGGACTCAAGGAGAAAACATTGAAGGGAGTGACTGAGGAAGGAGTATCCACAAAACTGGAAAGGGATGGCTAGAGTAGAATAGGAGGAGAACTTCAGAGAGTGGCATTAGAGAAGCATGAGGAAGTTCAGGAAGGAAGAAACTTCTCAACATTGTTAAGTGCTGCAAAAGTTCAGAGAACATTGGGTGTTCCATTTGACCTTATAGTTAGGAAGTCATCTTGGATAACTGTAGCAGGAACAATTTTAGTCACATATGTAGTTGTACTTTATTGCTGATGTGATTTAATTACAGATAATTTGTTACAAGTGTACATAGAAGGCTTTGGTATATTATGAATTTAGGGAAGTCCAGATTTCTCATAGTACTTTATAATAGGAGTTAGAGGCCCGATGCACGAAATTCATACAAGAGTAGGCCTTCCTTCCCCCAGCTGCCGGCATCGGCTTCCCTCTGGCACCTGGGACCCGAGCTTCCCTCTGGCTGCCGGCAGGCACCCAGGACTTGGGCTTCCCTGCAGCCCCAGCTTTGTTTGGAAGGATGTGTGGTCTAATTAGCATATTATGCTTTTATTATTGTAGATTGTTATAAATAACAATTTACATGACAGTTCATTAATTTTAAATTAGTAACTTTCTAGAATTTAATAGATCTGATAAAATCATAAGGTCAAAATGAGTTAAATTTTTATTTTGGTTAGTCTCTTCTAAATTGGTGATTTTTTTTTTTTTTTTTTTTGGTTATAGCATAATGTGTTTTTTTTTGTTTTGTTTTTTTTAAGGAAGATAAACATCCAGTGAGTCAAAGTTTGTTTTATTTGGTTAAAAACATTTTATGATTATTACTCAATAGACACGATACTGGAGTACATAGTTCAGATGCTATTTTTACAAAAGCTCTAATGCTGTTGTAATAAATGATATTCTAAAAAAATTCTAAGACTTTCTTTGTAATGGGCTTTATTTCCTTTGAGCGGTGATGGTATTGATAAAGACTTGAAACTATTTCTATAGCAGACAGCTAAGAATTAAGATGAATCTATTTGAATCTCACTATGCTTCTCACATTATCTTTTCTCAGTTTATTTTGGCTTTGGGACTAAGTTTCATAATAAGGGCAGAATAGTTCACAAGCATTTAATGATGATCCATTCCCAAGTACCTGATCTATAGACAAATTTGGCATCACTTTCATAATAGATTAACTCCATAGAAAACAAGATACAAATAGGAAACCTTAGATGGTTGTAACATTATGCAATCTCAGTGTCTCCACCTCTGGGGTAATAATGGGCAATTCTTGAGTTGTACTGAATCTGCCAGAACTTGTCTATGCCTTTATTCATGTCTGTGCCCAAGTTTAGAAAAGAGTAACCTACATTAAGAAAAATTAACAATGAAAGGGAGAAATAACAATGACACTCCTCCCCCCCCCCCGGGAAATTATAGAAAGCTAGTATAGAGATGCTCTTTTTTTTTTTAAAGCGATACCCATTTATTTACTCACTGTTTCTGTATGTCCAAGTCTAGACATAGTGTGACTGGGTTCTCAGCTCAGTTTCAAGGTGACAAGGTGACAGCCATGATTATCTAGAGCTTAGTCTTCCAGGCGCATGTGATTGTGGCAGAATAGAAATGCATTTTGATTCTGGTGCCAAGCAGTTACATTTGAGGCTTTCTTATGTTTGATGTATGGATTTGTTTTTTGAAATATTCTCTTATGGAATATATTCTGAATGTACATGTACATGTTTAAAGGTGAGTTGTAAAGTGCAATAACTGTTTTAATTAAAAAAAAATACTAAAACTTAAAAATTTACGAAATAGTGCTATACAAGACCAAGCATGTATCCTGTCAAGGCTATTGTTGCTTATAGCACTTTTGGAGGTCTCATAGAATGCTTTGAGCTGAGCAACTATAGGATATTTTTGTTTGTTTCCACTTATTCTATGGTGGCAAATTTTTGTCTGTTGAGGATGGATTTAATTTTTCAAACCTTTTTATTTTAAAGAAATCTCAAACTTACAGAAATACAAGAACTTCCTGGAATATTTCAGAGTAAATTGCTTTACCCTGAAATACTTTAGTGTGTATTTTCTAGACATAAGGGCACTTTCTTATATAATCACAATACAGCTTTTCAAATAAGAAAATTAACATTTTGTTTGAGTTAAAAATCATTAGATCCCAAGTTCATGTTGCTGTTAACTGTACAAAGGCCTTTTCATACATTATATACTTCTGAAAGATAGCAAATAAGCCTTAGCATGTCTGGTACTTATCACTTTATTTCTGTTTAACCTAGGCGTCAAAAGGCTAGAGAGAGGCAGCAAAAATTGCTTGCAGAGTTTGCTTCACGACAAAAAAGCTTTATGGAAACTGCAATGGATGTTGGTAAGGCAAAATTTATTAATTTAGAACTTTCATAATTACAGTTATTATTTTGGGGACTATTTAGTCTAATCTTCCATAAGTTTTAAACATTACAGAGAGATTATTTCTGTTCTTTACTTAAACAATGGAGTGGTGGAAGATCAGACTTTTATTATAGGAAGTACATTCTGTTGTTGAATAGCTGCAGTTAGAAAGTTCTCCCTGATGGTAGCAATAGTTTCTTCCCACTGTTCTCTTTTGTTAAATTTTCTTTTAGATTGTGAGGTTCACCATAATGCATTTACTTATTCTGTGTTTTTTTTTGTGTGTGTGAGTGAAATTATCCCAAGATTCTTAAAACAGTTTCAGATACATCTAGTGCTTCCTCATTCTGCCACCCTTCAGCCTTACTTGAAATTAGGTGCACTTCTCACTTCATTTGCATTTGTACAATGAGAGTCAATGCCATTTTCCTGTGTGATGGTAGGTTGGGTTGAGTAATCTTTTACAGACAGTGGAGAAATATATTAACTCTCAATTAATCTCAGTCTTTCATTAACCTGGATATTTCTTTCCCTGACTACTTCTTGCATTCCAGTGATGTTTTTAGACAAAAATGCTGAAAGAAAATAAGTCAGGCATTTAGTTGAAATGCATATACATATGTATAGTCACATATGCATATACATTCTCATGCACTTTTGTGCACAAAAGCACACATAATCATGAAAAGGTGTGGTTAGAGGGGTTCAGTCCAGATGTAGCATAGTATCTTCTAAACCATCAACAGTGGATTTTATGTTCAGAATATAACTTTTATGTAAAGAATATTTAAATTCTGTATTTTGGATTAACTTAATATCCGTTGACTTCCTTATATGAGATAGATAAGAATTTAGTTTATTGATACTGCATTCCCTTTCTCCATCTCGTCTTTTACTTCTTTCCAAATATTGATAATTATATTTTTTTGGTTTTTACATATTAAATATAATTATAATACCTATTAATTATTGTATCTATAACCAGTTTCTTCATACTCCTTTATATAAAATGAACTAATAAGCACCCCTATCTTTATTTTTCTCATCTCTGTCTTCCACCTTTTAACAGTTACTTGTTTAAAAAAAATATTAAAAAAATTGATTATTAGAGGGAGAGGAAGGGAGAGGGAGAAAGATAAACATCCATGTGAGAGAAACATGGATTGGCTGCCTCCTGCACGCCCCCTACTGGAATCTAGTCTGCACCCCTGCCATGTGCCCTTACTGGAAATTGAACCTGCGACCTTCTGGTGCATGATGCCAACCAACTGAATCACATCGGCCAGTTACTTGTTTACCTTTAAATTACCAAGGTTGCTAAAATTTTGTTTTACATTTGCAATCAAGTCTTTCATCTAAAGTTTGACTCTAAAAGCTAGAAACAGTTAATAAGGCTTTTTGAATGTTGTTGAGTAAGGGCTAACTAAGTAGTGTGCTAGAATACATTTACTTTTTTTGAGTCCATTGGTCTGACACCTGGACCACTTTAAGGAATCTGTGTTTATTATATAGCCTCTTTTTTTATAACTCTCTCAACTGCTAAAACCATACCACCCTTTACTCATTTCTATTTGGGCTATTACTTTGTTATATTGTCTTTTGTTTTTCCTGAGGTTTTTAACCACCCTTTTTTCTTAACTAATGTATCTTTATGACATCTCTATTATTCTACTACTCAGTGATATTGTCCTTTTTCTGTTATTCTGTTCCAGTCTAGTACATTTGCTTTGTAGGCATGCTATACAGCCATTGCCTTGAATTTTCCTCTAGTAGGGTTGATCTAGAGTTTCCTGCATCTTAGAGTACTTATCTCTCTTTTTTTTTGTCTTGTTTTATTGGAGTGTAGCCTCAAGTATATTCCTAATAATGCTTGTGTGGAGACTAATCTTTCTGATTTTTTATATTTCTGGATGGGACCTGAATTTGCTCTCATGCTTGATTATTCATTTGGATGAATGTAGAGTTCTAGGTTGATACACATTTTCTATCACAACTGTAAGGCAATACTCCCTTGTCTTTTTCTTATTATCTAGAGGCCCGGTGCACAAAATTCATAGATGGGGGCGAGGGTGTCCCTCAGCCCAGCCTGCATCCTCTCCAATCTCGGACCCCTGGAGAGATGTCCGACTGCCCGTTTAGGCCCGATCCAGGAGGATCGGGCCTAAACGGGCAGTCGGACATTCTTCTCACAATCCAGGACTGCTGGCTCCCAACTGCTTGCCTGCTTGCCTTCCTGCTTGCCTCTAACCGCTTCTGCCTGCCAGCCTCATCACTCCCTAACCACTCCCCTGCCAGCCTGATTGATGCCTAACTGCTCCCTTGCCAGCCTGTTTTCCCCTAACTGCCCTCTCCTGCTGGCCTGGTCACCCCTAACTGTCCTCCCCTACAGGCCTGGTCTTCCCCAACTGCTCTCCCCTGCTGGCCTGGGTCCCCCTCAACTGCCCTTCCCTGCAGGCCTGGTCTTCCCCAACTGCTCTCCCCTGCAGGCCAGGTACCCCCCAACTGCTCTCCCCTTCTGGCCTGGTCCCCCCCAACTGCCCTTCCCTGAAGGCCTGGTCTCCTCCAACTTCCCTCCTCTGCCAGCTGGGTCACCCCTAACTGCCCTCCCCTGCAGACCTGATCGCCCCAACTGCCCTCCCTTGCAGACCTGATCGCCCCAACTGCCCTCCCTGCTGGCCTGATCACCTACAACTGCCCTCCCTTGCAGACCTGGTCTCTCCCAACTGCTCTCCCCTGCTGGCCATCTTGTGGTGGCCATCTTGTGTCCACATGGAGGCAGCCATCTTTGACCACATGGGGGCAGCCATCTTGTGTGTTGGAGTGATGGTCAATCTGCATATTACTCTTTTATTAGATAGGATTTGATGAGAAGTGTGGTGGTAGTTTTGTTTTTATTTTTTTGTAGCTAAACAACTCCCCCCCCCCTTTTTTGTGACACTTTTACAATTGTCTCAGTCTTAGAGATATGAGATTTTATTATTTGTATCTAGGTAGATGTTTTTTCATTCTCTTTAGTACTTAATGGCCTTTCAATCTGAAGATTTATATCTCTGAAGCCCTGAGAAAAAATTTTCCTATGATTTTCTTGATAAGTAGTTTAACAGTCATCCTCCAAAGTGACCCTCAATGATCCATGCCTCCTGATATTTATGCCCTGTGCACTCTTCTCCCAAATTGCACCAGAATTGGTGTACTTGACCATTGGAATATGCCAGAAGTGATGATATGTCATTTCTGAGGTTAGGTTTTAAAAGACACTCTGGATTCTGTCTTGATTGCTTTCTCTTTCTTTTGGATTACTCATTCTGGGGAAAGCCAGCTGCCATATTGTGAACAACTCTATGGAGAGGACTGTGTGGTGAGTGACTGAGGCCTCTGGCCAATAGTCATGTGAGTGAGCTTAGATGTAGAACTTCCAGCCCCAGTTAAGCCTTGAGATGGGTATAGCCTAGCTGTTTTTTTTTTTTTGTTTTTTTTTGGATAACATTCTTATGACAGAACTCAAGGCAGAACCATCTAGCTAAGCTGCTCCTAGATTCCTGGTCCTCAGAAACTGTGTGAGGTAATAAATATTGGTTTAAGCCACTGAATATTGGGGTAATTTGTTAAACAGCAATAGGGAACTATTACAATATTTTTTTTCCTTATATTTTCTTTCTTTTTGTGGGAGTTCTACTAGTTGGATATTGGATCTTTTAATTTTTTATCTCATGCATTCTTTTGCTTTACATGCTTAGAGATTTCTTCTTTCTAGCATCTTGTTCTTATTTTATCTATAGATATTTTTTCTCATATTTTAAAAAATATGTTACATGTCTCTCTTCTCTCTGAATTATCCTTCTGAATTACTTAAAATATTTGTTAGTCTTTCATGTTGATAGTTTTCCTCACTTGCCTGATATTACTTGATTGTCCTGGAAAGATGGTTTAGGTAGCTAATTTGTTTTGTTTGCTTTGTTTTTTTATTTTTTTATTAATCCTCACCCAAGGATATTTTTCCATTGATTTTTAGAGAGTGGAAAGGGGAGGGAGAGACACATAGAGAGAAAAATCAATGTGAGAAAGACACATTGATTGGTTGCCTCAGCATGTACTCCCCGACCAAGGACAGGGGTTGAGCCTGCAACCGAGGTACGTGCTTTTGATCGGAATTGAACCTAGGACCCTTCATTCCACAGGCTGACACTCTATTCACTGAGCCAAACCGGCTAGGGCTGATCCTTATTATTCTGTCTAGTCTGTGTATGTGGGTGAGACGTGTTGACTGTCAGACTTAGATATGAGTGGGAGGATGGCACACTGGTTGGTTTGGGCCCACATGCACTGAGTGGCCAGATTATTATGATCTCTGAATGCATAACAATCTGGCCACTCAGTGTATATCCTATATAATAAAAGGCTAATATGCAAATTGTCCCCTCAACCAGGAATTCGACCAGCAGGCAGGCCGGCCAACTGCCCATGTGTCCTCCCCCTGGCCAGGTTGGCCAGACCCCACCCATGCACGAATTTATGCGCGGGCGTCTAATAATATACACACTGAGTGGCCAGGTTATTATGTGTTCAGAGATCATAATAATCTGGCCACTCAGTGTATGTTAACACTTACCTAGAAATTCCATTGCTCTCCAAGCAACTAGTTGAGTTTCTTTAGAGAAAGATAGTCTCTCCCTCCTTCCCTTTTTTTTCTCCTGAGATGAATACCAAGACACCTGAACGCTCTGTTCAGTGAAGGTTGAGGAGGGACTTCAGTGCTTAGTAGTGAGTTCTGTATATAGTCTTTCAATTAATTATATTAATTATAATTTTTCATAGTCACTTCATACTTATGATCCCTTTTGTCAGATCACTGGCTGATTCTAAGCCTGGATGGACTTTTTAAGGGTAGATCATTTCTGTAACTTTCTCATAATGCACAAGTGGTTGCAGCTTTTATAGCTTTCTTTCACCTGTCAGCATGTCTCAATCTCCTCCAATTGTTCAGAAATGTTATTGACATCTCTTATTTGTTGGTTGGTTTAATTCTCTTTCACAACTCTATCCTTTTTGTGTATTCTTGTAGGAATATTTCTTCTTTACTTTCATTTCCGTGTTCTTTTAGAAGGAATAAGCAACAAAAGACTATGTTTAGTTTGCAATCTTGAATTAGATACTTACTAATTATTGTAATTAGTATGAAGTTAAAATTTCTTATATAAAAGCATTAAATTGTTATAGAATCTTAGAAAACACATAAAATTTAAAATTACGAAAATAATAACATTTTTTTTTTTGCTACCAGATTTCCTAACTTAGCTTGTATCCTTACTAGTACAGGTTTTTTGTTTTTTTTAAACCAAAATAAGATAATTTGCATTTGCAGTTTCTAAGATAAATTTCAAACACAGAAATAGTATTATAAATTCCAATGTATCCTTCATTTAGTTAACATTTTTCTTTTTTCTTGCATCTCCTTGTTTTCTGTCTCTCTATTAATGAAGTAAATTCTAGGCATCATATCACTTTACTCCTAAATATTACAGCATGCATGCCCTAGGATTAAGCATATTCTCCTACTCAACCACAACATATTATATGTAAGGAAATTACTTTTTCCTACAAAGACAATGACTTCAAAATACAAACCTCGCTATTATGTTAAATAATGAAATTATTTGAATTAAGCTTAAACATTTATTTATATATATATATATTTTAAACATATTTTTATTGATTTCAGAGAGGAAAGGAGAGGGAGAGAGAGATAGAAACATCAATGATAAGAGAGAATCATTGACTGGCTGCCTCCTGCATGCCCCACAATGGAAATTGAGCCTGCAACCTGGGCATGTGCCCTGACCAGGAATTGAACTGTGACCTCTTGGTTCATAGGTTGACGCTCAACCACTAAGCCACGCCGGCCAGGCTCATTTTGTCTTTCATTATATTCCTCTAAGGTTGTAGAGTCAAAGTTCTGTGTTCTGAAGTCACTTGAGAGCAGTGCTATAATCAGCTTGATGTGCAGTTTGGTTTATTTGTCTGCAAGTTTAGGAACTAAGGAATGTTAATAATATTTTTAGAAATTATTTTTATCTATTGCTTCCTAGTCTCAAGTGAGATAAAGCAAAAACAGTTTTCTGAGGAATTGATTAAGCAAAGCACCCAGAGGCAGTTTAGGTAGTGTTGAATAGGAGAATGGCCACCTCATTTTCTGAGGAGACTGGAGGGAAGGAGGAAAGGTTGGATGGAGATAGAGGTAAGTTTCATTGGGGTAAAGGAAATAGGAAGTTTAGGTGATCACTTGGTTGCTTTAGTTTTCAGGGTTAAATAAAATGTGAGATCTGCTGAGTAGAAAGAATGCCACCAGAGGTTTGGAATAGTTGCTGAGGAGAGTGGAAGATGTTGCTCACCAAGGCTAAGTACAAAGATTGATAAACAATGCTTAGGGACCAGTTATAATCTATATCATAACTTTGACTTGTTATTAGTCTGCAAATTATTGACTCCCTCTCCTAAATCTTACTACTTTTTGGAAGGTATGACCTTTTTTGGCAGTAGCCAGGGCACGGGAAGAACAATTGAGGGATCAGGCAGACATGATTGCTAGCAAACAAAGGCAATTCACAGAAGCCATAAGGATAATGATCCCAGTCCCGGTTCTTGCATGCTGCAGTGGCGACAGGTGAAGTAATAAAGATTCATGAGCACTTGGTTTATTTATGTTGTTCATGGTCATGACAGTGGGATACTGGACCATTCAGATTTGTATATTCCTTTGATTTAGAATTCAGTTCCTTCCCATAGAGATCTGTTTGACTCTGAAAACCCATTTGAGGCTCTGTTTTCATCCATTGCCCAAGATAAAAAATTGCCAGGTTGCATTTCTCTACCTGAAGTACTACCTGGCAGTAGTACAGATACAGTTTTGTCTTAGTCCGGTCCTCAGCTTCATTTGTCAGAATTGCTTTCGTCTTCTTGCCTTATTTCCTATCCGTGTTGCAGGAATTTAAACGTTCTGTGGTTGCTTCTTTCTTATTTTGCCTTTATCATTGTGTATGAGGAATGTTTTCCTAAGATTTTTAGTCTAGTAACACAGCATACAGAATATTTCAAATTTGTAAGACACAGTACTTTCCAAATCCTCTAATCAAGTAATTTTATTTGATAAAAAGTTAAGGACAAAAGCTTTTCTCTGAATGCAATAGATTTCTGCTCTATGATTACTAATCTTAACTAGTTTGATGTTTAATGCCTTTTTGTAGTTATCAAGTTTCCTGTATGAAGAGACTCACCTCTGCATTTCCTTTCATTTTTTTCTCCTGCTCACTAACCCCCCTTATTTGTTTGTTTTTTGTTAATTCTCATCCTAGGACTTTTTTAAATTTTTTATTTTTTTATTGTTTTCAGTATTACAAATAGTAGTACATATGTCTCCTTTTTTTTCCCCCCATTGACCTTCCCCCGACCTCCCCTACCTCCCAGTACATGCCTTCACCTGCCCGCCCTCCTCCCTGCCCCAGTGTCTTGTATCCATTGGTTGTGCTTATATGCATGCGTACAAGTCCTTCGGTTGGTCTCTTACAGCCCCCCTCGCCCAACCTCCCCTGTCTTCCCAATGTAGTTTGACAGTCTGTTCAATGCTTCTTTGCCTCTGTATCTTTTTCCCACCATTTCTTTCCTTTAAAAAGTTTTGCCTTTGCAGACTAGAAATAAACATATAATAATGAAACAAAACAAAAAAATGTTTGAGTCCCAATTTCAATGTCCAACAGTTCTGAGTCCCTGTTTCAATGTCTAACAGTTCCTTATGTGTACATGTCAACAATGATATCTAGATGGTGGGCACATGGTGGCAATGCAGGTCCGACCCTCTCTGGTTTGGTCCTAGGTAACCTGCAGCAGTGCACAGCTGCTGACTGCTCGCGTGGCAAGGCGTCAGCGTCTTCCATCTCTGGACTGTTTTTTCCTCTTGTCTTCGTGGTTGGAGCACTCCTGTCAATTCCTCTCTGTTGCAGGAATCCACCTGGTCTTGGGGTTGTTTTCTGAAAATATACAAATATATTCTCGACCACAAGTTAATAAAGGAATCTTTTCTATATAATTGATTTGGGATCCTTTTTATTTTTGTTCAAACGATTTTCCTTTGTCTTATTTAGACACCATGTGTGTTTTTAATGGCCGTCTTGCTGTTAGCATTACAAATGAAAATTAATTTGGTAAAGTAAAAATTTTCTAGATGTAATTTGCTTATAGGATATTTTTCCTTACATGATATTGCCCTACTATCCCCCCCTTTTTTTTTTATTAATGGAGGTTTTTGTAAATTTTATAATGCAGTCTTGATAACTTTTTTTTTTTTTTTTTTGCCCAAAAATATGACTGCTTTAGGTTCATTGCATATTCAGGAATTTTAGCATGAGATGAACTACCAATAGAAATTTTAGTTATTACTTTAAGAACAGCTTTTTGTCCAGTACAATTAAATTTACTTCTATATTCACTTATTTCAATTAGCCTATTTAAATTAATCTGAAAACTTGATTACTCTTTTACTGTCAAATTTAATACTCTACCAACAATCTTAGTTTACCCTGTAAATATTAGTGGGAAGGATTATTTGCATTCTTGAGTGGGCCCTGAGCATTCCAGATGCTGGGCTGAATTTAGATATAGGGTAGCTGCTGTCGGCCAAGTCTCTTGTCTGTTACCTGGGTCCCGATCTGAGCTGGGCCAAGTCTCTGTCTGTCACCTGTATCTCGATGTGAGCTGGGCCAAATCTCTTTCTGTTGCCTGGGTCCCGTTCTTAGCTGGGTGTGGGAAGCGCGAAGCAGCCATGGGGGCAGGAGACCTCCTTCAGAAGGGGCGAGGGTTCAAGCCCCTGCAATGTTGGGGGGTGAGGGTCTGTGCCCTACTTCTGTTGCCCCCCCAAGTTCTCTCCTGATGGCCCCTCTGCGACTGTGCCTGTCTTAGGTTGTTCCTTCCTTGCGGAATCTTACCCGTCTCTGGCTAACCAGCCAGCCTCTGGGGCCAAGCAGGGTGGTGTGAGGTTCAGTTCTGTCTCCTTGGTAGCCTATGCCCCCGTGGCCTCCACACCCAGCACCTGCCTTGGGAACCCCTGGCCTGCTGGCAGGGTCCCGGTGCTGATCACATATCTTGGGGAACTCGGGTTTCTTCTCCAGTGAGGGCCCAGCTCACACAATTGGGTGTGAGACAGATCCATGGTACCAGCCCCCACGAGGCTTCAAGCTCAGCATGAACAGAAAGCTCAGGTAACAGCTGAGGGCAATTGGATTGTGAGAAGAGGGTCCCTCTTGGCACAAAAGGCAAGAGGGGCCAATATAGGATGCTCAAGTGCCTTCCCAGTGCCTTAATTCCTTCTGAAAGGGATTAAATCCTTTCATGTCCTTTTTTTTTTTTTTTTTTTTTTTAATTGCTGCCAACCATTCAAAGAATTAGTTTGTAAGTTTGTTTGGGATAATTGTAAAATATGCTGTTGTAAAATATCTAAAATTATAATGACATTGTAGAATAATATCATGTAAGGATATTCTTTGCCCTAGGCCCTGGCAATTCCATTTCAAACTGGCTGTCAATTTCTTTTTGTAGCTTTATATAAACTTTGTCAGGGAGGCAAAAACACAAATTACTTACTTTAGTTCAAGAGGCCAAATATATTGACTTTCAATTACAATCCTTATGCCTTTTGAAGGAAACTTCTCTTTGTTTCCTTCCAAAATAATTTTCAGTCTACAGAGAGTTTCATTTAAAAATTTTTGTCACATGAAACAATTTCTCTTAAGGTTATGGTGACCACTAGTATTGGTTAGATTTAATATTTTATTTTTATTTTATAATTTTTTAATTAATTTTTTAAATTTTTATTTTTTACATATGTGTCCTTATTTCTCCATACCCCCCACTCCCCACTTATGCCCTGCCCCCTTGTCTGTGTCCATTGATTAGGTTCATATGCATGCATACAAGTCCCTTGGTTGATCTCTCCACCTTACCCCCACCCTCCCCTACCTTACCTGAGGTATGGTGTTCTGAAAGCCGTTTCTCAGCCTCTGGATCTGTTCTTGTTCATCAGTCTATGCCGTTCGTTATATTCCACAAATGAGTGAGATCACGTGATATTTATCTTTCTCTGCCTGGCTTATTTCACTCAACATAATATTCTCCATCTCCATCCATATTGTTGCAAATGGTAGAACTCCTTCTTTTTCACTGCAGCGTAGTATTCCATTGTGTAGATGTACCACAGTTTTTTAATCCATTCATCTGCTGATGGGCATTTAGGTTGTTTCCAAATCTTGGCTATGGTGAATTGTGCTGCTATGAACATAGGGGTGCATATTTCCTTTCTGATGCGTGTTTCTAGATTCTTGGGATATATTCCTAGAAGTGGGATCACTGGGTCAAATGGGAGTTCCATTTTTAGTTTTTTGAGGAAGCGCCATACTGTTCTCCACAGTGGCTGCACCAGTCTGCATTCCCACCAGCAGTGCATGAGGGTTCCTTTTTCTCCGCATCCTCACCAACATTTGTTGTTTGTTGATTTCCAGGAATTTTTTTTCATTGATTTTTAGAGAGAGTGGAAGGGAGGGGGAGAGACCCAGACACACACAAAGAGGAACATAGATGTGAGAGAGACACATTGATTGGTTGCCTCCCACACGTGCTCTGACTGGGCTGGGGATGAAGCTTGTAACCAAGGTATGTGCCCTTGACCAAAATCGAACCTGAGAGCCTTCAGTCTGTGGGCTGACACTCTAACCATTGAGAAAAACTGGCTAGCACCCCTCCTTATTTATTTTGACTAGCTATCAAGGTGCAAAATTTTTAAGATACAAGATATTAAATTATAACCTTGATCCATTAAAGTTTTATCAGGTAGAGATGATTGAAATGCAACCGAATTGAGTTCCAAATATAAATAATTTATTTTGGAAATTATTTTCTGATCCTCGACATAATTCATTTTAAGAATAAGGAAGGGACAAACATTATCCTTAATCCTACCATCTAAAAAACATGTATATTACTGGTGATACTGTATAGTAACAATTTTGTATCATGCCTTTTTACTCAACATTTTAGTGTAAAAATATCTATATTATTTTTAAAGCGCTTAGCAACTATAATTTTTAAAGGCTTTACTTCATTGGAGAGGTAGCATAGTGCAGTGGTTATGAATATGGACTCTGGAACTTGTTGCCTAGGTTCATATTTCAGCTCCTCAGTTGCCTGGAGTAATTTAATTAACCTCTTTCTACACTGATTTTCACACAGTTAAAATGGATTTTTATACAGCAGATCCTCAAATAACTCATTTTGTTCAGTGTCATTTCATTATAACATTGATGAGATTCTATAGGGCCTTAACACCTGTTTATATCGATTGGCCTATGGTAAAAATTGGTTTCCTTATATGTCATTTCACAGTTTATTCTTGTATTATTATTTATTAATTATTATATTATTTTTCATATGAACAACTGCAAATCTACTTTTGCCCCACCCTGTATATCTACTCTTCCATAGCCACTCTGTGAAGATAAGTGTTTATATACTTTTAACACCTATTAACTGTTAATTTAAAAAGATCCAGTGAAAGGGATGTCAATCTGACATTAACTCACGTTTTCCCCCTATGTGTTGCCAGTTAAAAGTACAAAAAGTTCTTTCTCTTGAAATTTTTTGGTTTAGTAATTTGACATTTTTCTACAAGGCTAAACTTAGTTTTATGATATGATTCAGCCATTATGTTCCTAGGTATGCTCCCAACTAATGTAAAAATTTATGTCTGTAAAAAAGTCTACACATGAATGATTATAGAAGCTTTATTCACAATGGCTCAAAATTGGAAGTAGCCAAGATATTCTTCAGTAGATGAATAAACAAACTGTGGTACATTCATGCAATGGAATACTATTCAGCAATAAAAGGGAATTAAGTACCAAACCATGCAAGACATGGATGAATCTTAAATACATATTGCTTAGTGAAACTAACCAGTCTGAGAAAGGCTACCAAAAAGGCAAAACCATAGAGACAGTAAACAAATCAGTGGTTGCCAGGGTTGGGTGTGGTGGTGGGCTAAATAGGTGAAACACAGGGTATTTTTTTAGAGCAGTGAAATTATTCTGAATGATGCTAAAAAGTTGGATACATAACACTATGCATTTGTTAAAACCCATAGAACTTTACAACAGAGTAAATGTATGCAAATTTAAAGTCATTGTTCCAGGATAGAATTCAGAATGTGGAAGAGAATCTGTGTTACAAATGTATCAGAATGAGAGAATCCTATATAATAAAAGCATAGTATGCAAATCGTCCTCTCCATGGGGAGTTCGACTGGAGTTTGACCAGGGGGCAAGGCTGGCCAGGGAAAGGGAGGGAGGTCCCAGCTGGCGGAGACAGCAGGTGGCCAGCGGCCTCTAGAGACCCTACCAGTGCACAAATTTCGTGCACTGGGCCTCTAGTCAATAATAAATTACCAATAATAAACAAGTAGTGATTTTCCTTGTTTTAAAGAAATAAAACAGGATCTTTTAATTTTCTTGAAGAAAAATAAAAAAGGACATTAGTATCTATAATTATTAAAGTCAGAATTAAAATAAATATTACTATGCATTAAAGAGATTGTCATCTGTTTTATTTTCATGCATTTAGCACAGTGAAGCCCTGCTTTTTAAAAGTTTATAAAATGAAATGTAGCAGCTTCTTTGATATAGCATTTTGGTATTAGGATTTCTTTGAAGTTTCAACTGCATTATACCACAACATAAAAAAAGAAAAAGAAAAGAAAAGAAAAAAGGAAAGCTATCTTTGTGTGTGAGATAGAGTTCAGGAAATTCTATTTCTTTGGCACTTAATGTGAGATTGAATTATTTCATGTCACTTTAAGTCAGGTATTTCTCTATTCTCCTTTGAACTTGAGAGCAGTTCAGTCTGTGCTAAAAAGTTCTTCCTAAGAAACAGTAATCACATGTCAAAGCTTAATGGCCTTTGGTA
The DNA here is from genome assembly GCA_026230045.1 of Corynorhinus townsendii. Lineage (NCBI taxonomy): Eukaryota > Metazoa > Chordata > Mammalia > Chiroptera > Vespertilionidae > Corynorhinus > Corynorhinus townsendii. Next base: position 48,593,839 of record JAPDVU010000005.1, on the reverse strand, counting down.
CTTTCTTTTAAAATCTCTTTATTGTGATTCATTAATCTTATTTTCATAGACATTGAGCTCTCTGGTTCTATTTATGTATTTTTAAAAATCTTTATTGTTGAGAGTATTACATATGTTGCCCCTTTTTCCCTCATTGCCCCCCTCCACCCGGTTCCCGCCCTATCCCAAGCCTTCACCAACCTATTGTCTGTGTCCACAGGTAATGCATATCTATAATAATAAAAGTGTAATATGGCAATTAGACCAGATATCCTTCTGGACGTCCTTCTGGATGAAGTAGGGGCTGCGAAGGAAGCCTGGGTCCCAGGTGCCTGCTGGTGGCTAGAGGGAAGCCCGGGTCCTGGGTGCCAGAGGGAAGCCAGTGCCGGCAGCTGGGGAAGGGCTACTCTTGCACAAATTTCGTGCATCAGGCCTCTAGTATGCATATAAGATCTTTGGTTAATTTCTTCCTGCAACCATACCCCTTTCCTCTGAGATTTGTCAGTCTGTTCTATGTTTCTGCCTCTGATTCTATTTTATTTATCAGTTTATTTTGTTGATTAGATATCTTGTCCATTTATTTTGATTTTTACAATCAATTGTTGATAGATATGTATTTATTGCCATTTTATTGTTCATATTTTTCTTCTTTTTTCAGTTTTTTTATTTCAAGAAAAACAATTTTAAATATAATAATGTTACATGCAATAAATATTAATATTTCAAGAAAAATGATCTTAAATATAATAATGTTACATGCAATAAATATTAATATCTCAAGAAAAATGATTTTAAATATGTTACATACTGTAAACACCAATTATTCAAGAAAAATGATCTTACATATAATAATACTCTAGGCCTGGTGCACGAAATTTGTGCAGGGGCGGGGTATCCCTCAGCCCAGCCTGCACCCTCTCCAATCTGGGACCACTCGAGGGATGTCTGACTGCCCCCTCACAATCCAGGACTGCTGGCTCCCAACTGCTCGCCTGCCTGCCTTCCTGATTGCCCCTAACCGCTTCTGCCTGCCAGCCTGATCACCCCTAACCACTCCTCTGCCAGCCTGATCAATGCCTAACTGCTCCCCTGCCAGCCTGTTTGCCCCTAACTGCCCTCCCCTGCAGGCCTGGTCACCCCCAACTTCCCTCCTCTGATGGCTGGGTCACCCCTAACTGCCCTCCCCTGCAGGTTTGATCACCCCCAACTGCCCTCCCTTGCAGGCCTGGTCCCTCCCAACTGCCCTCCCCTGCTGGCCATCTTGTGGTGGCCATCTTGTGTCCACATGGGGGGAACCATCTTTGACCACATGGGAGCAGCCATCTTGAGTGTTGGAGTGATGGTCAATTTGCATATTGCTCTTTTATTAGATAGGATAGAGGCCTGGTATGTGGGTGGGGGCCAGCTGGTTTGCCGTGAAGGATGTCCCGGATCAGGGTGGGGGTTCCCTTGGGGCATGGGGCGGCTGAGGCGAAGGGCCTGTGGTGGTTTGCAGGCTGGCCACACCCCTCAGTGACCCAAGCCGAGGCCCTGGTATCTGGTATTTATTTATCTTCTATAATTGAAACTTTGTAGCCTGGAGCAGAGGCCAAGGCAGGCCAGGGCTGCAGAAGCTTGGCTTCCTCCATCGCCAGGGGCAACCCTAGCCTCCTGCTCTCTCCAGCTCTGTGGCTGCCGCCATTTTTGTTGGGATTTATTTATCTTCTATAATTGAAACTTTGTAGCATTGAATGGAGGCCTGGGCTGGCCAGGGTGTGTGGAAAACTTGGCTTCCTCCATCGCCGGGGAAACCCAAGCCTCCCTCCTGTTCTCTCCATGGCCGCAGCCATCTTGGTTGGATTAATTTGCATGCTCGCTCCTGATTGGCTGGTGGGTGTGGCTGGTGGGTGTAGTGGAGTGATGGTTAATTTGCATATTACTCTTTTATTAGATAGGATTACATGCAATAAACATTAATATTTCAAGAATAAAAGGTTTTTTAAGTATAAATATATTACCAAAACTGTGCTAACATTGTATGATATCACAAAAGTTGTAGGAAATATTAAAAATCTGCAAAGAACAGGATTACTTCTATATTCTAGAATATTTTTTCCCCTTCTGGCTCTATTTTTGTTCATTAGTTTATGTTGTTCATTATATTCCACAAATGAGTGAGATCATTGATATTTATCTTTCTCCAACTGGCTTATTTTGCTTAGCATGATGCTTTTAAAGTCTGTTTTGTCATATATGAGTATTGCTACTCCAGCTTTTTTTTCTTTTCCATTTGCATGGAAAATTTTTTTCCAGCCCTTCACTTTCATCCTGTGTGTGTCTTTTGTTTTGAGGTGGGTCTCTTCTAGACAGCATATAGTTAGATCATGTTTTTGTATCCATTCAGCTACCCTACACATTTTGATTGGAACATTTAATCCATTTACATTTAGGGTTATTATTGACAGTTGCTTATTTATAGTCATTTTAATTCTGTATGGCTAGGTTTCTCTCTCTGTTTCTTCTTTTCAGTAATCCCTTAGCAACACCTTTAGCATTTCTTGTAATGCTGGCTTGGTGGTAAAGAACTCCTTTGGCCTTTTTTTTTTTTTTTTGTCTGGGAAGCTCTTTATTTTGAATGATAGCCTTGCTGGATATAGTAATCTTGGTCTCAGATCCTTGCTTTCAATTACTGTGAGAACTTTATGCCATTCCCTTCTCGCCTGTATATTTTCTGATGAGAAATCAGGTGTCAGCCTTATGGGAACTCCTTTGTAGATAACAGTTTTCTTTTCTCTTGCTGCCTTTAAGATTCTCTCTTTTTCTTTAATTTTTGGCATTTTAATTATGATGTGTCTGGGCATGGGCCTGTTTGGGTTCTTCTTGTTTGGGGTTCTGTGCCTCCTGAACTTGTGTGACTTTTCCCTTTACCAGATTAGGGAAATTTTCTACCATTATTTCTTCAAACACCTTCTCTAATCCTTTTTCCCTTTCTGCCTCTTCTGGCACACCTACTATTCTAATATTGTTAGGTTTCACATTGTCCCACAGCTCCCTTAAGCTGTTTTTTAATTGTTTTTTCTTTTTGGTTCTCTAATTGAGTGATATTTTCAACTCTGTCTTCATATTCACTGATTTGATGCTCAGCTTCCCCTAACCTGCTGTGTATTCCTTCCAATGTGTTCTTTATGTGTGTTATGTCATTCTTTATCTCAGACTGTTCTTTTTTCATAGTTACTATATCTTTTTTTTTATGCTGTTGAGCATTTTTAACATCATTACTCTGAACTCTTGTTTCAGATAAATTTCTTACCTTTGCTTCTTCTGGAGAATTTGCTAATTCTTTCATTTGGGGGTTGTTTATTTGTTTCCTCATTTTGGGTTTGTGACTATGTATTAGGTAGATCCTCTACATCTCTCAATCTCTAGTGCAGGACAGTGTTAAAGGCTGTTTCTGACAAATTGGATCAGGCAAAGACTCAAAGCCTCCAGAGACTGCCTCTGTCTACAGACGAATAGGATTCCAACTTGAATTGCCACCAGGCAATCGTTCTCAGGTGTGGTGAGAGTTTTTTCGACAAGGTGGGGTGGTTGCTATTGCCTGGAGGCTAATTATTACTTTTAATCTCTTAATTGGCCTCAGGGCAAGGTGTTTTCCAATAGGGTGTGTCGACTGTCTTCCCCCCACCAGGCAAGGCAGATGTCTGTGTGGGAAAGATGTCCTCACCTGTGAGAAGGAATAACTCAGCCCAGGAAACTTGGGGTGTCTGCCTTCTGAGCTCTATCCCCCTAATCCCCAGTCCTGGTTTCTGCTCTCACAGCTCCAGTCCACTTCACCTCCCTCTGCCAGAGCGCAAGGGCATTTTTGTGTGTTGGCCCTTTAAGAGGTTGCCCAAACTTTCAGCTGCCACTCCCTGGCAGACAGCACCCCACTGCTTTTCACAGCTAGATGTTATGTGGGTACTTTTCTCAGTTTGGTGCTCTCTGCTGGGGAGCCCAGCTTCAGGATTAGATCCCAGAGTTCTTAGTGGCACCCCCAACAGCTAAGATATCTTTCCTGGACTTCAGTTGCCATCTGTGGGTGCCTGGCCAGCCCTTTTGCTCCTCCGCCCCTCCTACCAGTCTCTATGTGTCTCCACCTTCGGTCCTCGGGTATCAGGATTCTCTCCTGTGAGTTTTCCGTTGATTATTTAGGAAGCCTTTCCATATTTCAGTTGTAATTCCAGTTTGTTCCTGGGAGCATGTCTGTGCAGTGTCCTTCTACTTTGCCGCCTTTTTTTCAATGTCCTTCTTCTCCTCTCTTCTCTCTTCTTAAAGAATACCCTTCAGCATTTCCTGTAATACTGGTTTGGTGGTGATTAGCTCCTTTAGCTTTTTCTTGTCTGTGAAGCTCTATATCTGACCTTCAATTCTAAATGATAACTTTGCTGGGTAGAGTAATCTTGGTTGTAGGTCCTTGCTATTCATCACTTTGAATATTTCTTGCCACTCCCTACTGTCCTGCAAAGTTTCTGTTGAGATATCAACTGACAGTCATCTGGGGGTTTCCTTGTGGGTAACTAACTGCTTTTTTCTTGCTGCTTTTAAGATTCTCTCTTTGTCTTTTGCCCTTGGCATTTTAATTATGATGTGTCTTGGTGTGGTCCTCTTTGGATTCCTCTTGTTTGGGGTTCTTTGCACTTCCTGGACTTGTAAGTCTATTTCTTTCAGCAAGTAGGGGAAGTTTTCTGTCATTATTTCTTCAAATAGGTTTTCAATATCTTGGTCTACCTCTTCTCCTTTTGGCACCCTTATAATGCTTGAAGTTGTTCTAGAGGCTCCTTACATTATCTTCAATTTTTTGGACTCTTTTTTTTTTCTCTTTGCTCTTCTGATTGGGCTTTTTGTATCCTCATTTTCCAAATCATTGATTTGATTCTGGGAATCCTCTACTCTGTTGTTGAATCCCTGTGAATTATTCATTATTTCAGTTAGTGTAGTATGCTTAATTTCTGGCAGATCCTTTTTCATGTCTTTGACATTTCTCTTAAAAGTCTCACTAAGTCCCATGAAGTTCTCATTAAGTCCCTTGAAAGCTCTCTTTAAGATCCTTGAGTAACTTTATAACCATTGTTCTGAACTCTGTATCCAGTAGTTTGCTTGCTTCCATTTCTTTCATTTGTAACATATTTCTTTGTTTCCACATTTTAGCTGCTTCCCTGTGTTTGTTTCTGTGTATTAGGTAGAGTTGTTATGTCTCCTGGAATTGGTAAAGTGGCATTATGTAATAGGTGTCCTGTAGGACCCAGTGGCTTAGCCTCCCTTGTTACCGCAGCTGGGCACTCTAGGTGCACTCCTGTGTGGACTGTGTGCATAGTCTTGTTGTAGTTGAGCCTTGATTGCTGTTGTCATCACTGGGAGGAATGACTTCCAGGTCAGTTGGCTGTGAAGACCAACTGTGTCTACAATGGAAGTTCTGCTGTGCAGGAGACATCTCTATGGAGCAGGACTTGCTTCAGTGGGGCTTTGGGTCTCACCGAGTCTGCCCCTTGGGTGTGTCACTTGTGGATGAGTAGAGTTGTAATCTGGTATGTTCTGAAGCTATCTACTGGGTGCACTGACTCTGGGGCCACCTAACAGGAGCTACAAAGATCTCTGCAGATGGGTGCTATTGGTATTGGGCTAAAAAGTGCCCAGGCAAAGCCCAGCTGTGCAGCAAGGCAGACTGGTGCTAGTGCCAGTATTGGACCTCTTATTGACTAGGTTTGGGGCACACTGGGGCCAACTGCTGCTTGTTTATGAAAGTCTGGAGCCTGAGCCAGGACAGGCCATTCATATGGAAAAACAGCTGCAAACAGCTTGAGTGGGGCTGCAGTTGAATGGGTCGGCGTCTCAGAGAATCACCAGGGTGGAGGGAACAGTGTGGACCATGCTGATGAAAACTCAGATATGGCTGCCAGTTAGCTCTGTGACTGTGGAGATCCAAGCACAGGAACATTGACCCCTGTGAGCACTCCTCTCTGGGAGAAAACCATCCCTGGGTTCCTGCCCTGATGCCAAACAGTCCAGTTCTTCCCTGTATGTTCCTGGATTCCCCCAATGCTGCTGCCCAGTGCTGGAGCTCAGAGGAAGTGGGACCAAATAATTTTGTGTGCAGGCCCTTCAAGAGGAACACCTGGGACTCCAACAGCCTCCGGGTCACTTAGCCACAATTGTCACTGGCTTTTACAGTCCAAAGTTATGGGGACTTTTCTTCCCAGCTCTGGAATCTGGTCTGGGGTTCTGGTGTAGGTTCAGGACCCCTGCTTCTCACAGGAAGCCTTGGAGATATCCCTCCTGATTAAAGAAATGCCAGGTGTAGGTGTCGGACTAGCCCATTCTGTGCCTCTGCCCCTCCCACTAGTCTCAATGTGCTTTCTTCTTTTCTCCAGTTGTAGGACTTCCCTTCAGCCAGATTTCAGACAGTTCTGAATGATGGTTGTTCTGTATTTTAGTTGTAATTTTGATGTGGTTGTGGGAGGCAGTGAGTACCACTGTTTAACTATGCTGCCATTGTCATTCTATTTATGTATTATTGTTTTTTCTCTGATTTCTTTATTGGCTTCTTTTTAAAAATATATATATTTTATTGATATTTTACAGAGAGGAAGGGAGAGGGATAGAGAGTTAGAAACCGGTTTGGCTCAGTGGCTAGAGCATCAGCCTGCGGACTGAAGCAATTGGCTTCTTTTTTATTCTTCATTAATACTGGGCATTATTCAAAGTTTTATTTTGGCCCTTTTCTTCTTAGTTACTTTCAATAACTATTAGATACATGTTTATCTGCATGATTTCTTATTAAACCTATCTGAACTTGATATCTTTCTTTTTTTAAAAATATATATTTCATTGATTTTTACAGAGAGGAAGGGAGAGGGATAGAGAGTTAGAAACATTGATGAGAAAGAAACATCAATCAGCTGCCTCCTGCACACCTCCTACTGGGGATGTGCCCGCAACCAAGGTACATGCCCCTGATCGGAATCAAACCTGGGACCTTTCAGTCCACAGGCCGACGCTCTATCCACTGAGCCAAACCAGTTAGGGCTTAATATCTTTCTTTTTCTATTTCTGTCATGCATTTTTACATCTTTATTTAGATATGCCTTCATCTTTTAAAGAAGTCATAAATCACTTCTGCTTTCCTGGTCTTCCCAATCCCCTTTACTCGTTTTTTTGCCAATATCACTGATCTTTGTGAATTTAAGAGTCTTTATTGGAAAATTATAATCAGTATTTTATTTCTTGTTGTTAACATCACATCACCAAAGGATTACTGTTATTTTTTATAGTAGTTCTGCTTTATTAATATGTATGGTCATATCTAAGTGATTTCTGTACATAAATAAACATATTGATAATTATTGTTGCCAAGATATAATCACTAGAATTTAAAATAAAGGAGGAATAGTTGGTTTCTCTTTTATCTCCTAGTAAATATTGCTATTTTCCCCCAAGAGCTGAAATGTCAATAATTTTTCCTTCTGAGGTGCCTCATAGAAAATTAAAACAATTTTCTTAAATTATAATATCTTAAAGGTGTTTTTAATACAAGTGTCTTTGCCTCTGTGTTTTTCCTTTCAATTTTGTTTGTGAATGATACATTTTCAGAAGTATTTAACCACATATTATTTAAAGTCTTTCATTATATCAACTCTTTGAATATTTTGTCTTTTTCTGAGTAAACATTTTATTTTAGCAAGGTATTTTTCCATAATTTTATTACAATATACCTCTATTGGTATTGAAGCTCAAAATTATTTCAACTAAGTTTCCCCCCACATTTTCATTGAAGAGAGATTTTTCTTCTCAGATTCTCCTGAGAATGATATTCCTATGGAGATCACCACAGCAGAACCACAAGTTTCGGAGGCAGTATATGATTGTGTTATTTGTGGACAGAGTGGCCCTTCCTCTGAAGACCGACCTACAGGATTGGTTGTTCTGTTACAAGCATCCTCAGGTACTTTTTTAGTGGGAATATTTTAGAGATAACGTATATACAACAGATTAATAAATATCTGTATTGAATGGAAGTTATACCTTTGTCTAGATAGAACTATAGATCTACAAAGCAAGGGTTGATTTAGAATTGTATAGCAAAGATTCTTAATCTGGTTTTATAGATCTACATAGCAAGGGTTGATTTAGAATTGTATAGCAAAGATTCTTAATCTGGTTGTATCTGACTTTGCTGGACATGAGTGTTGGAAGAACTTTTTAACAGATATCTTTATATGTTACAGTCTTTTTCCTTAAAATGATGTGGTGTATTACCAATGCTAGGTGGCTAATAGCTGAGTTTAGTGTTCTTGGCAATTTAATTTTTCTAAAATCTGGAAGCATTTTAATACCAGAAATATTGTCAACTTATATATTGATTTTTTTTAAGAGAGGAAGGAAGGAGAAGAGAGAAAAAGAAAGAGAGTGAGGGAGAGAAACATTGATGTAAGAGATACATCAATTGGCTGCCTCCCATATGCACCCCAATTGGAAATCAAATCCTTAACCCTCTGGTACACGGGATGATGCTCCAACCAACTGAGCCACACTGTCCAGGGCTGTCAGCTTAATTATTTTAATTGCATAAGGCATATTCAGGTAGCTTTGCCCTTATATCTTGAGTTACTAGAAGGTGTCATTTTTGAAACAGCCCGCTGACAATATGTTTGCCAATCTATAGTTAACAAACCAAATTTTTTTTTTTTTTAGGATTTGTCTGAATGTTCTCTATTCTCTCCCATACTGAAGTATTTTGAAGTAGGGTTATGATTAGGGTTAGAAGATAAAATATTTATAAATATATACACATCAAATAGCAGAGGCTCAAAATATATGAAGCAAATATAGAATTAGAGGGAGAAATCTTTATATATAAAAGGCTAATATGCTAAGTGTCCCTCCCACCATCCATCCAGTCACTATGACATGCACTGACCACCATGGGGCAGATGCTCAGTGCAGGAGCTGCTGAGACACACACTGGCCATTTACAGAGAAATGGCAGCTTGGTCCTGGCACTGACGAAGCAACACTCAGCTTTTCCCAAATGGGACACAGGCCCTGCCACCACCCTGGAGTGATAGCCCACCAAATCACAGGCAGAGTTGCTGGGACCCCATGGTGTAAAATGTGGCCCACAGCCCAGCCCTGCCCAGCCCGGAAACGGTGGCTGTGGATGCTGGGTAATGACATCATGTAGCAACACCTGGCTTCCTCTCCATAGCAACTAGCCTCCTTGCAGTTTCTTCAGCCCAGGAACACAACTTGCTTTATAGCCAGGTGCAAATATTTTACACTTTAACCAAATGTTTGTGAAGCATTTGCCATGCCTCATCTCATTTGATCCTCACAGAAGTCCTGGAGTAGGTAGATAGGAGACTCAGTAGAATCCTATTTTCATTAGTCGGAAAATGGAGATTTAGAAAGTTTAGAAACTTGACTGAAAAGAAGTAAGAAATTATGGATCTTGAAAATGACCTCAGGTTTTCTCACTGTGCAGAATATAGTCAAACACTGCTGTAGTTAAATATTTTACCCTTTGTTCTCCCTGCGATCTACAATAATAATCTGCTTTATGTTGATATTTATTGCTGTGTTGCTGACAATTACCTGAAAGAGAAGTTGGGGTGCTTCACTGGGCTGGGAAAGGTTTAGCTACATCAAAAAGCAGGTCTAATTAAGCAAGTTTATTCTCTATATATATAAAAGTCCAAGTTTACTTGCACCTGCGCAATACATATAAAGCTTTCACTGGAGCCAATTGCATGTGTGTGTTTCAATCTGTCATTGTCAATCATGAATTTGGTTGACACTTCTCTTATAGAGAAAGGGTGAATAGTGATATTAAAATATTTCTTCTAATTAATTTCCTTTCAATGTGCACAAATCTGTGCACCAGGCCACTAGTAGTTTTATAATGATAGTTGGAGACTTTAATCTCCCATTTTCAATAATGGATAGAACAGCTAGACAGAATATCCAAAAAAGAAATAAAATACTATAAAAAAATTAAACCAAAAAAAAAACAACAACACCCCACTTGTATGGAATACTCTTTCTAACAATAGTAGAATACAGTTTTCTCAATTGTACATGGAACATTCTCCAAGATAGACCATGGGTTAGCCATGAAACAGTCTCAATACATTTAAAAAGACTGAAATCATCCATAGGATCATCTCTGACCACATGGAATGAAAGTAGAAATCAATAACAGCAGGAAAACTGGAAAATTCACAAATATGTGTAAATTAAATAACACATTCTTAAACAACCAGTGGGCCAAAGAAGAATTAGAAGGTACTTTGAAACAAATGAAAATGAAAATACAACATACCAAAACTTATGTGGGCGGTGAAAACAGTCCACAGAGGGAAATTTATAGCTGCAAATGCTTCCATCAAAAAAAGAAGATCTCAAATCAGTAACGTAACTTTATACTTTAAGAACTAGAAAAATAGGAACAAGCTGACTGCAAAGCTAGCAGATAGGAAGAAATAAAGACTAGAGCAAAGATAAATGAAATACAGAAAAGGAAAACACTAGAGAGAATCAGAAAATACAAAAGTTAGTTTTTTGAAAATATCAAAATTGACAAATTTTGTAGCCGGAGTGACCAAGGAAAAAAGGACACACAAATAAAAAAAACTATAAGAGAATATTACGAATAATTTTGTTAATAAATTTGATGTCCTAGATGAAATGAGTAAGTTCTAAAAACAAAGTACCAAAACTGACTTGAGAAGAAATAGAAGGTGGGGGAGGGGGTTA